>OX454420.1:6426820-7822003 GCA_949715475.1 Microchrysa polita
CTCGACGTGGAATCGATCGCGGAAGCTTTGCGGAAATTGTCCTTTTCGCAATTGCTCCAACGTGTTGATACGTTCCATTTCTGTGCCGAAATCCACGAGCAGCTCGTAGAAAATCAGGCCCAACGAGAAAATATCAACTTGAAATCATACACGCGTCCCTCGAGCTGTTCGGGCGACATATACAGACGAGTGCCCACCTGTTGCGTCCGGCGCATTTCAAATGACGGTGGAAGCGTTGACGCATTTGTCGGCGTGGGTGACTCGAATGTATCTGTGACGAGACCAAAGTCGCCGATCTTTATCTGACCGTCCAGGGAGAAGAAAATGTTGCTTGGCTTCAAATCGCGATGGATCAATCCTTTCAGATGTACATAGTCCACGGCTTCGACGATTTGTTCAAACACGTTTTTGACAATTGGCAATCGACTGTCTGCCTTGTACACTCGCATCCAATCCTTCAAGCTTTGCTTTTGGCACAACTGCATTTGAATGTAGAGATAGACTCGTTGCGGGCACCGATCCGGAATTGGGACGATTACATCACCCTGACTGGTCAAATCCAGCGACATGTGACGCTTCATATTCTTCAGCTTGTTCACGCGCGATAGGCCATTGGCGCTTGCCATCGAATCGATCGTAGACTCGTCGTCTGGCAAAATCGCCTGCATTGGAGTGTTTAAACTCAATCTCAAATGAATCGGAGTCGTCATCATCCCTGTGGTCAACGCCGTGACCATTCGGTTGACATGTACTTGTACTATCATCTGTCGCCTGACTGTCATCACGAAACTGTATAAATGACGAACTATCGTCGCGATTCCAATCCAAACCGATGGACTTGTTCTTCAGAATATTATTATTGAAATTACTGAAATCGCCCGGATCGCTGTTCAGTGTCGATATCCACGACTCGAGCTTCTTCTCACGATTTGTCCTAAAGTGCTTGTCATCAAATTGCGATTCATCCACGCCCGGAATGATGGCAATGTCGTTCCATCTGGCGTTTCAATGTCAATCGACGTAGACGGCAAATACTTTGTGGTCGTCATCCATTTCTTATCTTCAGCCTCTTGCCATCCTGGACGGTGGAGTTTCCAGCCAGGCTTGAAAGTATCTCACGATATGCTGGTGTTCACAATTGGCCAATGTTTTCACCTCACGCAAGACCCTTTCCCGCGACTCTTTCTTGCTCGGCAAGACAATTCTCTTCACGGCATAGTTGCAATCGTCCAATTTATTCTTGGCTTCGAAAACCACCCCAAAACCGCCCTTGCCCAGACACTGAATCAAATCAAAATCAGTTGAGAAGCGTGAAATGAAAATTATCCACTACCGGCCGTGCTGTTTGACTCCGAAATGCCACGCTTGGTGCTGCGACTGTTTGTAAAGAGCTCTTCGGTAGCTTCGTTGGCCGTCGGCACGGGAATGTGTTTCTCGATCACGACAAACTCCCGTTTCGCGTCCGAATTTTCGGCGAATGGACCAAACTGACAATCAGAGCTGTGGTCAAAATGATGACAATAATCTCTTTCCACCAATACCATAGAGAGATGACGATGATTTTCACGGGCGTGTCGACATCGTCGAAATTGAAGTTGAACTCGTTGTCATGATCGGTTTCGTTGTTGGTGTCACACCTCGCGTTGGATTCGTTTAGAGCCGTCTCGGTGTACAGATAGAAACCGTTGCCGTTCACATATTCCGATGCGTATAGAACGGACAGAGCCGCCGTGTTGGATTCTTCGTCTTCGATGACCTTGCCGCTTTTCATCGCGTATGACAGCCAGGGCGGAGCTGGAGGCTGGATACGGTTTCCACGGAATCTGCGGTAGTTTGGACTCGTTCGTGATCAGGTGATGGGAGGCACGTTTTGTTTCGTCTGTTACTAGTCGAGCTAGTGCCTGTGATTCCTAAAAGCAAAAGAACGAATTCGATTTAAAAAATTCTTCGAGGTGAATTGCCTGTTTTGCATACCTGAATGTATAGCTGTTTCTGATACATTCCTAAATAGACTGCAGGTGATCCCATCACCGACCGACCGCCATTATTGGCTGGATCCTTTTCCGCCATTCCAGAGCCACGGTGCCTCACCGAAAAGATCAATGGATTTTACACTATCACTGGCGTCCGTTCGCCAAGCGCTTACAATCGGGTGTTCAAACTGAAATTAGACAAACACACAATCATCAGATTAAACAGGATTTTCTTCAGATGCCATTCCACAGGAGGGATTGTTGTTTCAATGGCTCCAATTCTAGAGGCCCAGTTGATGCTTAGCCCTCAAGCGGGACTTCCACTGCTTCCAATTGCGTCCGAATCCATTTTTTTTTTGGTTTTCTTCGATTTTGACAAAAAGAAAAAGTCCTTTCGATGCAACCGAGAAGACTTCTTTGTGTAATTACAACAAAAACCCCAAAACCTGTATAGAAATTGCACTCACCTTATATTTCCACAACATCGTTTTCGGATCCTGCTTACTGTACGCATACACCACACCCTCGGGTACAATAATTTTTATATCCATATCCAGCACGGCCAAATCAATATCGGAAAATGGTCTTTCATGACAATCCGTACTCTGCAAAATCTCCATCTCATGATGTCCTACCGAAAAATTCCAACGTTCAGTCCCGGTCCTTGGCTCAACAGCACGCACAGTTTGCGTTTGACGTCGCACCACCAACACATCATCAATCAACGGATTATGTTCGTCCAACAGATTACTATCCTGTCCGGAACGTGGTGGACCAAAACGGCTATTTGTGTCGGTCTCATTGACACAGCCATTAATCGAACATTTGTAGAGCAATTGACCGGTTCGTACGGACACGCCATATGTTTGTGTCTCCTTACCGCCCGATATAACCAAATCGTCGGAGAATTTGAAGGACGAGCTGAGTAGATTTTCGGCGGTAATCGGAATTGGATCTAAGGATTCGCCATTGAATTTGTATAGGCCACCGCTCAGTGAGGGTATCATGCGAACCCATTGCCCATTGTTGGTGAGTTCAAGACGGTGAATGCTGGACGAGATGAGTGGTCCTGGTTCGGTTGGCAAGCTCCAGTGAACTTTGCCATTGTTGGCAATGTCGAGAGCGGAAAGTTTACCGTCGAGTGTTGTTACATACAAGAGTCTGAAATTAGAGGAGATATGATATTTATTACATACAAAAAAATGCAATATTGTAGAAGAGACAAATCAATTGAAAATTGGGCGTAGTTGGTTTGATATAAGGAGACATAGAGCACAATCAATAAAAAACATTGGGGAGAATGTTCTTGAATACGAAAATATTAAAGCTGCGTCGAAATTTTGTAAAGCGCCATCACTCACCCAAATGCCAGGAAATGCAATTACAATGGCGAATTATCGTAGCCGGAGTGTGGTTTAGAAGCTCTCTCTTGTCAGTGACAATAATTTAATTTGCTATTGTAAAAATGCTTATATACGACGACAGCTATATACGATATCCGAAGCCAAGAGCAACAGATTGGTGATTTTCTCACAATTCACCGCACCAGCACCGGATTCAATAAAACTAAAGCATGAGGGAAGTTACAAAAAAATTACCGCCTGTGGAAACTTTTCAATGCGTCCTTTCCAACATTGGCATAGGCGGTATACGGTCTAGTCACTGGATACCCTATACCATTCAATTGATAATCCTGCAAATCCAAGTCAATTAACGCACAATTGGTACCCGTTTCATGTACCCAAAGCACTACATCAACGCATAATGGCTGTGGCAGAGATTAGCTCATTGTCGGAGACACTGAACCTAAGAATCGAGTACAATTGTCGTCCCGATGCCTGGGGAAAATGCACAAATGTTTTGCTTTGTGCCGAAGCTGTAGCTTGGATTTATTTTTGTTGTAAACTAAATGGCATCCCTGAAATAGCGAGTTGTTGTTCGGTAAAAAAAAACAACTTTTAACAGCAGTTTTGGAAATGATTTTTTGGTCCTTCAATTTATAAAGTTTTTGTATAAAAGCAAATTTTCAAGTCTGTAGCGATTGTTTCTACAATAATGCTTTCAAGTTTTTGAAGACTAATTTTTGAACAAATTTTTGGTAATTGGTGTGCCTTTAAAAATACTTTTTGGTAGGAAACAAATCAATAGAAAGGACCAAAAGACACACTAATTAATGGGTATCATATCAAAGGCGGTTTGCTCCTTATTTCAAGCACAGACATCGGAACAAATCGCCTAAAAACAACCATCATCAACCCGCGAGTTTTAAATGTCAGTTGCCAACTCCTTAAATAACATCACTTCATATATTCATGTTATTGTCTGAAAAGTTGGATTTGTCAATTAATTAATTTATTTATTTATTCAGGTAAGATATCAAACAGGACAATATAATCCAAAAAACGATACTTAAAAAATACAAAGTATTACAGATATCCAAAGCTAAATTATGCGAAATATTAATTAATAACAAAGTGTGTGTATGTGTGTAACATTCGAAAGTAAAAAAAATTAACGAAAAATTAAGACATAAGGAATAAGAATTTTTCATAGAGCAATAAAATCAAGAAAAATATTTGAATCTGAAAGCTTACTGTGAAGTAGATTTTTAAAAGCAAAAAGAGAAGTAGCCAAAGGACCAAGTTGCAATCTATCGTAATTACGCATAGCACGTATAAGAGGCGAATTCATAAAGACCGAGAGTTCAGCAGTTGGTGGAACGAAAACCTGAGTGGATCGCGTGTTGTAGGACGGAATACGGAACATTATATGCTCATTCAGTGATGAATTTAATAAACCGCGGCATAGTTTAAAGAGAGTGCACTCATCGAGGAATACTCTTCTCCTTTCCAGGGATAACAAATTAAAAAGACGAAGGCGTTCGGGATAGGGAAGATTGATTAAATTTGTAGAGAAGCGCCCTCGTAAATTTACGTTGAACGGATTCTAAGTCGGTGGAATGTGTGGATGCTGTAGGAGACCATACGAAGGAAGCATACTCTAGGACGCTACGTACAAGAGAAACAAAAAGTTGAATAGAGGAGGAAATAGAGGTAAAGTCACTAGAACAACGTAAAACGAACCCGGCAAGTCTGGA
This sequence comes from Microchrysa polita, assembly GCA_949715475.1. Taxonomy (NCBI): domain Eukaryota; kingdom Metazoa; phylum Arthropoda; class Insecta; order Diptera; family Stratiomyidae; genus Microchrysa; species Microchrysa polita. The sequence goes on from OX454420.1 coordinate 6,431,891, forward strand.
TGCTTTCTTTATAGTTGTAAAAAAATGCTCGTTAAATTTGAGTCGACTCTCAAAAGTAACTCCAAGATCGCTGAAAAGTGAGACAAAAACTAAGTCGATAGAGTTAATTTTGTATGGAAATGACAGAGGAGCCGGTTTGAGTGAATATATCATGGCTTTGCATTTAGAGACATTAAGCTCCAGATGATTGGAGGCACACCAATCCGATAATTTATTTATGTCCGATTGCAAGGATAAGCAGTCTTCATGACAAGAAATTGGGGCGAAGAGCTTGCAATCATCCGCATAAAGCAAGCAGTGATTGCTAATAAGATACGGTAGGTCATTTATAAAGAAGCTGAACAGAAGGGGTCCCAGAATGGAACCTTGCGGAACGCCAGACGTTGCGTTGGGCAGAATGGCGAAGAGAGTGTGTTATTGAATACTACACGTGAAGAACGACCAAGGAGATAAGAAGAGAGCCACAACACAAGATTATATGGGAAATTCAGTGATAACAGTTTATCAAGCAATATGCCATGATCAACAGAGTCGAAGGCTTTGGAAAAATCAGTATAAATTACATGAACATCTAGATGCTTGTCAAACGATCTTGCGATGAATTCAGTAATTTCTGCCAGGTTGGTGACTGTAGACTTCTGCTTGCAGAAACCATGCTGATTGGAACAAATCAAGTATCCGAAACATTCGTAAATGAATTCTTATATAACGCGTTCGAGGAGCTTGGAGCAGCTTGATAGTAATGAAATGGGCCTATAGTTAGAAGCGTCCTTACTCTCGCCTTTTTTGGGTAAAGGGACAATAAAGGACTGTTTCCATTCATTCGGAAAAATCCCTTCTTGCAAGCTTTTATTGAAAATTATTGCAAGGGGAACGGAGATAGCCTCACTAGTCTTCTTAAGGAAGTCGTTGGAAAGTCCATCAGGACCCGAGGATGAGCTTCGTTTAAGAGACGCGATGAGAGACTTGACATAGGACGGATCGATCTGCGAAAGTCGAGAAATGTAATCCGGTGACGTGGAAGTGACAAGCCTTGAGGCGCTAGATTGGCGGAACGTACTAGAAAAAAACGACGCAAATAGTTTAGCTATTTCATCTGGAGAACTGGCCGTTACGTTACCGTAGGAAATAGTAAAGGAGTCAGAGCGAGATGAACGCATATTTTTAATATATGACCAGAATAATTGGCTCTCGTTGTTTCGAATGCTATCTTCAATAGATGCTAAGTACGCAGCTCTAGCAGTTCGAATGAGGCGCTTTGATTCATTTCGTAATAGACGGAAGAGTATGAAGTCCGTGTGGCGTCTAAAGCGTTTATATAAGGAATGAACTCGGTTCTTTCTCTTAATTATCCTTATTATTTTAGGGGTGAACCAAATCGGACCTTTGCGTGGCTTAGGGGTGTATACTGCAAGATGGTGTAAAAAGTTGTCAGTGCCAGATCACAGTCAAGACCATGCAGGACACCTGGCCAATCAGTATGACTAATCGCATGAATGATAGCCCTGTAATTGGCTTTGCGAAAGTTGTAATGAGTATTCTTGGTTTGTCCCTGAGGTTGATGGAGAGATAGGGTAGCATCAAATTCGAAAGAAGGATGATAAGGGTCGCAGGAAACGTATCCAGGAGCAAGAAGGCAAGATGACATACATACAGTCAATAGGAAGATTGCTTAGGACAAGATCTAGAGTTCGATGCATGAAATTTCGAATGGTATTAAATTGTAAAAGACCGCAGAACTCCATGAAAGACGTAAGCGATAGAAACAAGCAAGGAGTGGAAAAAGACGGTGCTGGAAGACCCGTTTCATCTGGCCAGTTGATACTGGGGAGATTGAAATCACCGCAGATTATTATGTGTGAGTTAGGATGGTGTATGTTGATAAGATCTGAATAATAGGTAAAAAGGGTTTCTAGGACCTCCAAAGAGGAGTTGCGGGGAACGTAGGCGCATGAAATTAGGAGAGGAGTATTACTAGAAGAGCGCAGTTCTATAGTAACACAGTCAAAGACGTCATTAGAAGAGGTGGAAATAAGAGCGCGTTTGAAATTAAGGTTGCGCCGTACTGCAATGAGAGCACCGCCTCCTAAAGACGTTCCAGAGATTTGGTCGTTGCGATCACAGCGAAAAATATCAAAGCATTCGAAAAGTTCACCATTTCTGAATGAAGAGTTTAGCCAGGTTTCGGTAAAACAAATTATATCGTGCTCGGAAGAAAGAGCAGAAAGATTTATGTCTTGCAACTTAGTTCTTAGGCCACGAACATTTTGATAGAAAAAAGAAAACCTAAAAGTAGTATTTATTTGGGTAGCCGGGCGATGCATCGACGTTGAAAATTTCGTTTAACGAACTCTTTTAGTAACGCCCCAGACGGCCAGAAGGATTGATCACAAGGTGCAGAAACGTCGCTTGGCAAAGTGATTTTGAAAGATGATACGACTTTGTTAGGTATGTTATCCTTCGTCAACTTAGAGCATATAAGTACGGATGGTTTGTAGCCTAGCTTTCGAAGTTGATAATTTCAGCCTCAGTGGTGTCATACGTTAGCCTAGATATGAAAATTTGCTTCGGTGGTGAGCAAACGCGTAAAGTGTCCAGCATTGGGGAAACATCGTTTTGACTGACGCAGATGGTGGGTGGACACAACGATGGTGAGGAAGATCGAGTCACCGCAGCCAATGATCCAGGAGTATTACGATCAGAGGAGTTAGAATCATCTTGATGAGGTCTTCGCTTAGACGTAAGTTGCTGCTGAGGTGGTGGCAGTGGAAGAGGTGACAGTTGCGTTGATTGCAGCGTAGATAATAAAGGCGATGGCAAAGGTGATGGTTGGTTTTGACTGGTTTTAAGCTGTGACCTAGTCGTTACACCAGTAGCATCCATGATGAAGGTATTTGATTCGACGGAACGTTCAGCCGGGTTCAATAATGGAGAAACCTCAGCCATTACTATGTTAAGCTTCGCTTTGCTGGCTTCAAATTCGTTTAAAGCAGTCGCAAAAGCATGATATGCGCTCTTTAGCTTGTTGATTGATGAAGCCGTCGACATCGAATTGCATGCACTACACAGCCAGTATACATTGGCCTCTAAGTTGTTGATAGCGTCGCCGACTAAATTAGATAAATTCACGCACTTACTATGAAAGGATTTTCCACAAAAGCCGGAACATTTTATAGAAGGCGATTTATTTGCCTTATCAGCACATGAAATGGAGCAGCATATGACCATGTTGGGCACGAATTCGACAATAAAAGTTCAAATTATCGGGAAATGCAGTTTATAGATTACGCAATTAAATGTAACGTTACACAATTGCACCACAAAGTAGTACTTTCGAGTATTTCCTATAATTTTTACTGACAGAAAAAAAACCGTAAAAAGTCTAAAGTTGCACTCGGGGCTGGTCAAAAGCCAAATTGACAGGCTTTGACCAGGCCCGAAGTTTTCCTGCTGCATTGCATTTCAGCATCTTTAAAAATTTCAAATCTTTGCACTTGATATTTCAGAGATAATTGCTAACTGGACGTATATGTGCATTCCATGGATTTTATACCAGTCCAAAATATACTTCTGTATTCCATTTTTGGAAATTTTCAAGGAACACCAGAAGGGCACGGAATACAATTTGACAAGCACTGACCAAGAGAACCGTTCTTTTTTTGTGAAAATAATTTTCAATACGTTCGATTCAAGCCTACAATCCCAAAATTCTACACGCGATGATCGCTCAGCAATCGTAGTTACAGGTTTAGTGCACGATTTTATACTTCTATTGTGTATGCAGGTGCGTTCCTATTTTTCAGGGCATCACAAACGGCATTGCGGGGGGGCTTCTCAGAGGTTCAACAAAATTATTCAAAAATTATAAAAATGTAGAAAATTATTTTGACTGCAAGAAAAGAAAGCAATCCATACGAAAAAATATTCTCAAACAAGTTTTAAAATGTTGAAGCTGTTTTCCAGTGACTACCGAAAAATACCACAACAGCTTGATGTTTGAAATACAAAACTAGGGGGCTTTGCCCCCTGCTCGTTACGCTTGCCAACCCCCGGGGGCCGAGGCAAATTTCGGGCGCGGCCGAAATTTGGATACCCTTTGCTCTCCTTGGGCGAAAAGTTTTTCGAGCGTACCTATGACTTGTATTTAGTCCCCCTCCTCATTCCACTCCTGAGACAAAAGTTTTGGGCTTGGTTGAAATAAGTGGGCAAATATAAAAATTTACTCGGAAAATTTTATTAGGGTTGCGGGAGCATGACCCCACAGTACGATTCCATTTATTTTGAACTTTTTTGTTTTTTTGGTAAAGACACATTAATTCAAGGTTTTGTGAAACAGGTGCAAAAAATGTTTCTTAGAAGAACCAAAATGGGGGTTAGATTTGTATGGCCACCCCATGACCCCATGGTCAGGTTGGATCAATTGTTAGATATGTTGTGTGTCATCAAGAGAAACAGGTTTGTGTGAAATTTGGTTGGAATTGGTACAGCAATAAAAAAGTTTTTCTTAAAAGAACCTAATTTGGGGTTGTTGGGTTTGCATGGCAGCCCCATGACCCCATGGTTCGATTTGATCAATTCTTAGATATGCTTTGTGTCATCAAGCGAAACACGTTTGTGTGTAATTTTGTTGAAATTGGTGCACAATTAAAAAATTTTTTCTTAGAAGAACCTAATTTGGGTAGTTATGGGTTTGTATGGCAGCCCCATGACCCCATTGTCCGATTTTACCGATTCAAACATACAAACTGCCTGCAGCAAAAAGAAGCATTTGGGCAAAATTTCAGCTTCATAGCTGTTAAATTGGCCGAGTAAAACTCGTCGCAACAGACGGACATCGCCCAATCGACTCCCCAAGTCATGCTGATCGTATATGTATACTTTTTATATGGTCGGAGTTGCTTTCTTCCATGCGTTACAAGCTTCATGAGAAAGTTAATATACCCTTTCACTATATGAGCGAAGGGTATAATTAGTTGCAAGATTTTTCGATTGGCTGGCAAGTGATAAGTAACGAAATCAGCCGAATGATTGAGATTAGACTCTTGGGATTTATTTAAAGGCACAAATCGGAGAATTAAATCAATATTTGTCTGATTTTTAACGAAAGTTTGTCAGTACCATTTTAATATTCACATTTTCAGGATTCTTTTCAAATCATTGGAAGGATATGTATATTTGATAGTATATCCACATATCAAAAGCTAGAAATGTGGATATGCAAAAAAAATTCTTTTGACAGTCAACTCGTCCAATTTCCAACTTCGAATCTGTTTTAGTTCACTGTGAAAGAAATACTCTACGTCTTTCACATGTACTGATGATAATTCCCAATCAGCTCTTGTCCTTGCATTTTTCCTTTCCTGACATACAATTGTGATTAAATCAAATCCTGGTTATGAAGTGTTCAGCGAATAAAATTGGCAATGTTAGGTGTTCCGCGACTTCAAATAGATCGGGAACCACTGCTCTAAATCATGGGTTCCCAATCTTTTTCCGCCCTCCAGAAAATGTCGGCCAAAAACAAACAAATGACCGAGCTGAATAATAAATTCAAATGTACCCACACGTAGCCCAGAAAGTTGCCTTCAGAAGCCATATATCAATCACTCAAACGTATTATTTGTTAGCCCATATTCTGGAGCATATGGACATTTCCCCAAAGTTTTGTTTTGGATTTGGGGCTTTCCATATAAGACTATGTGCACGCAATTGAAATTGGGCATCCAACGATCGTGCTCTGTGGCCAGGATCGTTCGGTCGTCTGTGATATGGAGATTCATAGAGAAACCAGTTTCCAAACTCGGGATGACCCGCCGCAAGTTTATTATTTAGAGGATGATAAGAAATATTCCTATCGAAGAATTATTAACTAACAATGCGACTAGGAAGTGGTATGGCTGACAACCGAATGACACTCCGAATCCAGTTGTCTTTGAATCGTTCACGACTGCACACGGTAGTCGTCCTAATTATGCCCAAAACTATACTTTTTCTCAAAAAAAAAGTGTTGGTCTAAATTTTTTTACTCAGAAATACGCGGAGAAGTAAAAGTGCCATTACCGGAGCGACCACAATTCGTAAGTGTTTTATACCAATGATCACTGTATCCATAAGATACCGTGAAAAAAGATTTCCTCTTGTGATCTTTTTATTTCAGCACGAGTCTAGGCGTACATTTCAATCAAACATTAGGCAGGATTTTTTCTTTGATTTATTCTCATGTCTTGGGCACAAGGACTTCAGTAACATCTTACAATTTTGTGGAGCAAGTTAAGGACATTTTCCGCAAGTAATTTATTATTATTTTAACGAGCAGTTACAGCAAATAAACCAAAGATTAGCCAGTAAGAACATTAGACAGGCGTACAAACTTATAAATAATATCAAGAACGGATATCAACCCAGGACAAGCCTATGTAAGGACAAGGATGGTAACATCATCAGCGACATCGAAAGCGTCAACAAACGATGGGCCCTGCATTTCGAAGAGCTCCTCAATGCACCATCAACATCCCCCGCGGAGCCAGCTCTTGAGCAGTTAGCCGAACCAGGCCCTCCCGTTCTACCCCCAACAGTAGAGGAGGTGAGTCTTGCCATACAGTCGCTTCAAAATAATAAAGCGCTCGGCGCTGACGAGATCCCAACAGAACTGCTGAAGCATGGTGGAAGGTGCCTGACGAATGCTGTACATGCGATACTGCTGAAAATATGGAACGACGAGGTAATCCCCGAAGATTGGCGTAAAAGCATAATCTGCCCAATCCACAAAAAGGGTGACAAGCTGCAGTGTGAGAATTACAGGGGCATATCATTAGTTTGTACGGCCTATAAGATATTATGGAAAATTCTTCAAAAGAGAATTAATCCGTACGCAGAACGAATCATTGGCGAGTATCAAGGCGGCTTCAGACCTGGTCGTTCAACGACCGATCAGCTTTACACAGTGAAGCTACTACTCGAAAAGTGCTGGGAATACAACATCGACGTATACCAAATCTTTGTCGACTTCAAGCAGGCATACGACAGTATCTGTACTGTACTGTACTGGATGACGATGACTAATACCGTCTCGCAGGTCAGAGTGCAGAATCGACTCACTGACCTATTTGAAACTCGTACTGGACTCAAGCAGGGCGACGGGCTGGCGCCGACGCTCTTCAACCTTGCTTTGGAGTATGTAATTCGAGCCATGAATATGGACAGCAGCGGAACGCTACTCATCAAGTCGACTCAATTAGTAGCGTACGCCGACGATATCAACATCATGTCTCGAAGGTTGGGTGATGCAGAAAGCCTTCTGCATAACCTCAATAACGCCGCAAAGGAAGTTGGACTACATATCAACGAAAGCAAAACAAAGGCCATGATGCAATCGAAAACAAGGACGCCAGCAAATTCAAGCATCACAGTGGGGGACCTTAATATCGAGTATGTAGACAACTTCAACTATCTGGGTTGTAACTTATCAAAGGACGCCAACGAAACCGACGAAATTAAGCGACGGATACAACTAGCCAATAAGACATATTTCTCGGTCCTCCCTATAATTAATTCGAAACTTGCGCACAGGAACACGAAGCTCCGCGTGTACAAAACCATCATCCGACCCGTGCTATGTTATGGCTGCGAAACATGGACCCTCACCCAAGCCTCCGAAATTTTGCTAGACCGTTTCGAACGAAAGGTCCTTCGGCGAATTTTCGGGGTCGTTCGCGAGCGAAATCAATGGCGTATCCGATACAACCATGAGTTGTATCAATTGTACGATGAGCTGGAAGTAACGAAAATCGTGAAGCTTCAACGTTTGCAATGGGCGGGGCATGTACAACGGATGGACGACAATCGCATGCCAAAGAAAGTTATGAACGCACAACGAATTGGCGGAGCGAGGTTGCGTGGACGACCGAGAGCTCGCTGGGAGAACTCCGTACCGGACCATCTAATGACACTCCACTCACGAGCCTGTCGCTCACCTCGTTCCGTTTCGAGCCAATTCTGCTCCCGGACTCCGATACGTTCTGTTCTGTTTTATAACAAATTCATTGACAATCCAAAATAAATAATAATAATTTAAATGTCTTCTACTTCTTTGTTTCTGTTAACTCACATTCACCTTCATCTTCTTCTTTGAGCGGTACAGGAAGGTGTGAACCGCGGTGTATCTATATGGATTCGATTTATAGTTCGTCGTCGTTCTCATCCGAGATCTCCAGGGACAAAAATGTGGCCACCATAATAGTTCTATGGCACGGTGTACGCTGATTTAATTCGTCTCTTACACGTGTAGTGATCGCGTCAATAGCGGTAGTCGTACTATGCGTGCGTCTGAATCCATAATGATGGGGCTCTAGCTTCGCATGGGAAACGAGATTTGGGTGGATAAGGGCTTCCAGCGTCTTTGCTACAGGTGACAGAATCGTTATCGGTTGGTAGGAACTTCCTTTCCTTCCACTTTTCCCTGGTTTAAGGCATAGGACCTATTTTCCAGATGTCGGGAATGGCAAGTATGGACATTGACAAGTTAAAGACTGCCGTGAGATATTCAATGGCTGGAAGGTTAAGATGTTTTAGTATGGCCATTGAAATGCCATCGGGTCCAAGGGCCATAGAGTTTTTTTCATACTCAATGATTGTTTTAACCTGGTCCGGGTGTACATTGGTACGGAGTCAACAATTCGGCTGCGAATCCGTCTTCTAATTTTGCGCTTGAAGCCATCGGACTTGGAGACTGAAGAGGATTGCTTGTTTCTTTTTTGCCGAAGGTTATGGCTATATTGCCCTTATCTTTTGTGGGGTTCGAAAGGGCACGGACAGTAGACCATAACTTACTAGCACCTTCATTAAGGTTACCGTCATTGAGGTGCTCATTCCATTTGGCCATTAACTTGTCGTTGTATTTGGATATTGAGCTCCCGAATTCTGGGGTCACCAGGGTTGGCGCGCCTAATGTTGTCGCGTTCATCGACTAACCTTGCGGCACTTGTTGGAAAATTTGGACGGATCTTTGGAATGCGCCCTGCAGGAATCAAACGTGCTGCAGCGTTAGTGATGACGCTCCTAATGTTCCGTTCGGCCTTATGTGTATTGGTGGGACGGGGAAGCGCGAAGAACTTCGTCGACGTGAAAATTTTTAAACCTTTCCAATTGGCTTGTTTGTGATTGAAAAACGTTCGCTTCTCTGACTTGGTCAGGTCAGCTGGTGTGTAAATTCTGACTATGATTGGGAGGTGATCAAAAGGAAGACCAGTACGTGTTTCCCATGAGGTCTCATTTATTAGGCTGGCGCTGACAATTGTAATGTCTGGGGACTAATACAATTGTTTGCATCAGGGGTTGGCGAGTCTTCATTGAGGGTACAGAACTCTGATGCGTCAAGAGATTCGGCGATAGCTTGACCCCTGGCATCGTTGTGAAGCGCGGAATGCCAGAGTTCATGATGGGCATTGAAGTCGCCAAGAATGATCCTGTGCTCTCCATTAAGAAGAGGACCAATATTGAAATGGTAGTCTGTACAGCTAGAATGTGGTGGTATGTAGATATTAAAAATTTCAATATTGGTGCTCCCTGATGAAACTGAGATGGCTTGCAATTCCGCCGTATCGTGTGAATGTACGGACCTGTGTATTAGGAAGGCAAGTCCACCTCTAGGGTGAGAATCATTCGTGGCGCCTTCTCTGTCCTTGCGTATGATGATATATTCACCTTCAGCGTTGAATGGTGAATTCGCGTGGAGCTTCGTCTCTTGGATGGCAGTAATCAGAATTCTGTACTTTCTCAAGAAGCTTGTGATTTCGGAAAACGTTGGTTGCATACACTACACACCCATACCATGACAGGGCCTGGATTTGCTTCAATGCCGGCGCGTAAAAGAAGAATTGAGAGCAGCCGCGCCGAGATGTGATGCTCCCAATATGACGAAAAAACATAACGAGTCCATACATATGCACAGACATACACAACCTTCCTGCATCGAGACCTTTGAGGCTCTTGCCAGGGAGGCGTTTTGGCAACTCTTGGCCGTTTGTTGTAGCAAACGGGTGTGGTCCGCCCCTCCTGAGAGGCTTGGAATTACAATTGCAAATACAATGAAGCAATGGTTGCCAGTAGGACCACAATTGATTGTTATCGAGAGGATCATCCAATTAGGTAGGAATAGAGTTCTCTCAGAGCTTGTACCAGGCTCCCGGGAGCTACAAGAGCGACACTAGACAGCTTAGGCCAGGCTGGTGTTCGCGCCCCAATTTCTACCTATTTCGAATAAGCCGGAATATTTGTCAGAGCTGCGGTGGTGCGCCTCATGATGTGGACCACCCGTTTCGATGCCCCGCTACACCCACTAACCCCACTCCGAGGGCGTTGTGGGTCAACCCTATTGCAGCTGATACGTTCTTGTCGCTTGAGACAATAGGCCAGAACAACGACGAAACTTAGAACGCATCCGCAGACATGCACAGCGGTTCACGTCTCTCTGTACCGCTACAAGAACAACGATGTAAATTTTCCCGGAGCTACCTATTGTTACAACGACCAAGAGCTGGCGAGCCCCCTTCATTCGTAACTACTACGTGCAAAACTGGCTGCTGGGTGCACAACTGAACTGGGAATTTTATGCCTCTGCAGTTTAGAGAAGTTGGTTGCTTAAAATAAAGCCTTTCATAGGCATCTTAGAAACCGACAAAGAAATTAGAAAAGTACATATTTCAAGGTGCAATTATTTTGAATCAAAAACAATGCAAACCGCATCTAAACTCGTTCATTACCTCACTGATAACGACAGCCCATAAAAAACTCATTGACTCACTACGCAAACAAGTTTCTTCGTCAGTCGTGTCTTATCTCATCTGAAAATCTGTAGCAAAACTTGCGAGCTCTAATTAAACTCGCGCCTTGCAGCCCAACAGCCCCGCACACTATACACCACAATAAACAAACATTTCATCAGACCACCTCGCGCTCGAAATGTTTTTTGTTTTCTTTTTGCTTTGCGTGATTTGAAAGTGAAGCCGCGAGTCGCGCGATAATGGGATCAAAAGATGTGACTCATCGCTTCCACGAGGAAGCAAAAAACTTGTTGGATCTCGGAACACAGCACCAGAACCAGCAGCTCTGTGGTCTCAGCTGCGCGAGGCCAGCCAACTCTCGCACCAAAGTCGATGGCCAAGCCAAACACAGCGCGTTGTGCCCAACAAGAGGCGAAATCGATCTAATTAGCGTTGGACTTGACGAAAATATTTACATTCAAAAAGACGGTCAGTAGGAGATGGGGAAAGGGAGGCAGGCTGCAGATATGAAGCAATCGAGCGAGCATAGCATAGCATGGTGCCGCAATATTCAAGCAAGAATTCGAGGGGCTGGGCGACAAAAAATTGTTTGTTACTTGTTATCCAAATGGAGCTTGCAAACATTCAGATTCAGACAGAGCAGATAGGAGTAGAGACTCTCACGATTCCCACGCGCCGCGGCCTTGAGCGGCCTAATCCTCGACTGCTTCCATATTCCTTATCAGCCGCGAGCCAGCTCGCAGCTCGCTCACCTTATCTGCATTCGATTGGCCATTCGACCAGAAACTTGTAGAAGAATCGTAAAAATACACGTAAGCTTCGTTCGGCCGCACTTACCTTCGATTGATTGTGTGCTGATTGTCGTCGCTACAAAACGACAACTTTTCCACCGTGTCCACAACATTGTCCACGGATGATGGCGGCTGCACTTCGCTGGCAACGGCTACAGGAATCAGAATGATCGAAGTCAAAAGAAGATTTCGCAATTTGCGAAATATGCATTTTTGCCGTTGGAATGGCCACAGAAATTTCATTGCTTCGTGTGGGGAGTATAGAATAATGGGGCGCGGACGGAGACGATAGAGTCTTCTTCTATTCTATCGCCCGATCCATGGAGCGACGTTTTTTTTCACTCTTCACGCACTGTGTGTGTACATAGACTTTTGCTTTTCATGGGCACATCGGGCCGCGTTTTTCACATTCCCGTACACAATTCACGGCGGAATACTTTACACTTGCGTTTTTTTAATAGCGCGGATCGATTAAGTGGTGCAATTGGGGTGGAAAAATGAAAAATTGCAGAGGAAGTCTTCGCGACGCGACCGTAATGTGCACCAATTCGAACAATTTTGCTACACCAGTGACAGCTGATTCGCTTTCATGGTCACACAGGTGTTAAATGTCAAATTCTGAGCATTTGGTTTCGCGATTTCTGTCACGTTGGCCACAACTGCGCGAAAACTGAGAAGCGACATACGTTTCGAGTTCCAATTTGATGTTTTCTGCGGAACGACAGGATTTGTTTATACGAACGTATGTCGGTTACTGTGTACGAATTTCCGGATGTTGAATTGTTGAAGGACACGTCAGAAGTAGGGTTGAGTTGAACGAATTTGAATTCGAGCGATTGTAACGACTTCCATTGTGTTTTTCCATTATAGTATCGGCAGTTCGCGCATTTTTATGTGTTCTGAATTTGGATTGCAGTGGATTTCGACTGTTAAACGCATGTGAATGTCCTTTTTTGCTACCAAAGAAATTTCAAAGTGCATTCTCGGAAGTCTTTCATATTTTTAAATCCCACCGTCTGGAGCGCTTCACTCGCAAAACAGAAAACACCCGCCGTCATGCACAGCTGATCACAATCTGACAGCTTCTCTCTCACAGTGTGCCATTTTCCCATTGATTTTCGTTTCGTTCCTCCCATCTTCAGCAGGCCAGACACAACACACAAATCGTGGGTGAGATCCTCGCAAATTTTTCACATTTTTCCTTTGCATTTTCATCCATTCTTCACTAGATGTTTACATTTTTCATAATATTTATCAATACGTCAATTTCATAGACAATTTAAATATCAAAATTTGTTAAGTTCCATAAGTTTGCCGACAGCCCCACGAGCGAAGCGATTTCTTACGGTCGGACTACGGCGTCTGTGTGGTGGCAGCCACTTGTTCCAGACGAGTTCGCATTGCAAAAAAGCGCTTCATCGACTCGGGGAGACACCATATAAAAACTAACAAACCGAAAAGTCCTCCTGGTTTTTCACTATACATTAAATTTGGCACAAAACCGAAACATTTTCTTTTGTCGAAGGGCTGGCTACATTTTACTCTCAAAAATCCGGAAAAACGAAGGTCTTCTAGGGCACTCAATGCGTCGGTCCAATTCTTGCCAAACAGCAGACTAAACAATTGAGTTGGACTCAATCGTCATTGGATGCCTGTAGAATGCCTTAAATCGACACAAAAGTACAAGAAATAGACAGTTTCTCTATAGATAGCAAGGATCTGGCTCTGTATGCCTGTGGGCTTGTTGTGTAGTTTTTGGTTTTTCTCAAACACTTTCGTCTAAATTGAAAAGCGATCCCCAAAATATCATGTTGAATTGAAAATCGTAGACAAGGCACGCGGAAAATCCTCAAGAGAGCTACCTATCATGGACATGGATGCATCCAACAGTAGTGAAGACGATGTAACCGTGCATGTCAGCAAAAAGCCGCGTTTGGAAAATTCCGAGGATGAATCAGCATCCGTGCCGCAGAAGTGCCCATTTGCAAAGGATGTGGAGCTTCCGGAGAAGGTGGTCAATCGGGTGGAAGAACCAGGAAGTTTGGTGGACGACATGGACATCCGCGTGTTTCATTTGCTGGACGAGGTGGACGGTGACGAGGAAGATGGTACCGGATCGGGATGTGATGAAAGTATGTGTGAAGGATGTGCATTGGGGTGAGCTTGTTTCTTGACAGATTTTATATATTCAGGTGCCAGCCAGGATTCGAGTGATTTGGACTTGAACGATGACGATCTGGAGAATATGTTGGACGAGCCGTTGCCGGATGAACTGAAGAAGCCCCGACCACAGTTGTATGAGGAGAAATTCAAAACAGTTTTGGAAGGTAGGTTCAGCTCATATTCTGTCTAAAAACTCTGATTAAACGTTTACCGTTTTAGAGAAGGGTCGCAATCATTTCGACGTTCTGCCGGAAGGATGGCTTCAAGTAACGCACAATAGCGGCATTCCATTGTACTTACACAAAACGGCACGCGTATGTACCGTGTCACGTCCTTATTTCCTGGGACCGGGAAGCGTTAGGGTAACTATAATTTGATTTTCTAATTTAAAATATGACGAATTTCGAATAGGTTAATTAGACGTAAGAAACGCAAGCATTTTGACGAGCAGTTGATGCAAATTAACCAAAGATTAGCAAGTAAGAACAGTAGACATCTATGAACGGCTGCAACTTTTGAACGGAAACAGCTAGGACTCTGAAATTTGCAATAAAAACTCACCCCAGCCATCCTCTACGTAGCCCCATTCAAACATTTTCATTTTCGCCAAAAATAAAAATTTCGAATTTTTGACCCGTATCGTCAATACTCCCCTCTATGGATCAGCAGCCGTTTTGGGTCGCGTCTTTCGACGGCTGTAGCTTTGGAACGGAGACAGCTAGGACTCTGAAATTTGCAGTAAAAACTCTCCCCAGCCATCCTCTACGTCGCCCCATTCAAACATTTTAATTTTCGCGGAAAATAAAAATTTCGAATTTTCGACCCGTATCGTCAATACTCCCCTCTATGGATCGACAGCCGTCTTGGGTCGCGTCTTTCGACGGCTGTAACTTTCGAACGAAGATTAGATTAGATTTATTGTGGGCTGTGGCTATTAGGTAGCCCTGGGCACTGCGACCGTTGGTCTATTGTGCCATTGCCCAAGCTGGAGTTAGATGAACTCATCTAACCGACATCTTTCGATGAACCGATTAAGCTGACCCATGTTCAAGGAGGCAATATCCTCCTCTAAAGGGAACACAATGCCGAAGCATTCCAAGCGGCGCATTGCTAGCCTCTCACATTCGCAAAGAATGTGCGCAGCTGTTTCGTCGTCAGCCTCGCAGAACCGAAAGCTTGCGTCGGTAACAATGCGCATGGTCTTTAAATGCCCATTCAGACGGCAGTGCCCCGTAAGGAGCCCGCAAATTATCCTAACCCTGTTTCTACTCATGTTTATTAGACTTAGGGTGCGTTTAGGTGAATATTTGGCAACGAAAAGTTTTGACTGCCGAAGCCCGGGATTAGTTTCCCAGTGTGAGGTGGCTTTGGCTTTTTCCCATTCACTTATTACATTTCTGTATGTACAGAGTGGTATCCCACAGTAGGGTTCTGGACCAATGAGAGGGGTGGCAGATGCTCTCCTTGCGAGCTCGTCGGCCTGCCCATTGCCTTCGATACCCGAATGCCCAGGTACCCAGAAAAGGGTAAGACTGTTACATAAGCCTACCTGTTGGAGGATTTCCTGACAACACCACACGAGCTTTGATGTGACAGTAAAGCTCGTCAGCGCTTTCATTGCCGCTTGGCTGTCAGTAAATATTGCTATTTTCTTGTTTATGTAGCCCTTTTCGATGCATTTTCTTGCGCACAGCTCGATTGCGTGTACTTCTTTCTGCCTGAAACACTGTCGGTCGATATCCCATTGGAATAGAAAGATTAATACCTGGGCCACTAATTCCTGCGCCAGAACCTGTATCAGTCTTTGAGCCGTCAGTGTAAAAGATGATTGTACCGGGGTGGAGTGCTCTGAACCTGTCAGTCCAGTCTTCCCTCGCCCAAGTCACTGATTCGAATTTGGTGTTAAAACGTAACGTTTTAACCAGATAGTCTGATGGCATACTAAGTAGGTTGTCATTACTTATCCATCCTGACTGCACCGAGTTCAGTGGACATGCCGTATCACATGCCTTAAGCCTGATAACGGCCAGTCTTGCCACTGCCTCGATGTGTATGTGTAGTGGTGGGAAGTTCAGCAGAACTTCCAAGGCGGCGGTAGGGCTGGAGATGAAGGCTCCAAGGACAGCTAGACAGGCTAGTCTCTGAACCTTGTCCAGATTCAGCCTACCGTCTGTAGTGGGTGCCCTTCTCCACCATACTACCGCCCCGTATTCTATAATTGGTCTGACAATTGACTTATAGATCCACAGAATTATATCTGGTTTGATACCCCATGCTTTGCCCGCATAGCTTCTGCAGATCCATAAGACCCTAGTTGCTTTCTCTGTTACCACCCTGAGGTGCTCCTTCCAGAGTAACTTCTTGTCCAAAGTGACCCCCAGATACTTAACAGTTTCTGGCATTGTCAGCTGTGAATTATACATTGAGGGACACTTCAAAGCTCTTAGCGTCCCCTTCCTGCTAAATGGTATCACTGCGGCTTTTGTCGGATTGACACGTAGCCTATTAACAGTGCACCATTCCTGTACTATTTGCAGAGCGTTCTGTAGAACATCCGGTAGGACCTCCTCGAATTTGCCTTTAACCGTGATGACCAAGTCGTCCGCATACCCCTGGGTAGAGAACCTAGCTGAGTTAAGCCTCCACATCAATCCATCAACTACCAAACACCACAGGAGGGGGGATAGTACACCTCCTTGGGGGCAGCCACGTGTGGCTTGGGCAGTGAGAGTAGTCTTGCCTATACTGGTAAATATAATTCTGGACGACAGCATGCGTTGCACCCACATTATGGTAGTGTTGTCGGCCCCTTTGGATCTTAATGCCGCTCCTATGGAATCATACGACGTATTGTCAAAGGCGCCCTCTATGTCTAGAAATGCACATAGTGCCATTTCTTTATTAGACATGGCCACCTCGATCTCTTCCACTAAGCTTTGTAGTGCCGAATCCGTTGATTTGCCCGGTTGATAGGCATATTGTTTTGGGTGCAGCGGCCGCGTCTTCAGAAGTGTGCTCCTAGTATGAGCGTCCAGAATCTTTTCCATAGTTTTCATGAGAAAAGATGTTAGGCTAAGGGCTCTCGTCCACTGGAAGCGTAAACTTGAGCGGCGCGGCGCTCCAGCCGCAAAGCTTTCCCAAAATGTGCGAAAAAAAGCTTTTACTAGTAAAAGGTATAACCACACACAATATTCAGAACGCTTTTTCATTGTATTGAATGGAATTTTTGTTTATTTTGCATAGTTACGCCATATTTTGCTTGGTTACGCCATTCAAATTCGGAAAAGCTTTACGCCTGCCGTCCATTACCTGCTTCGAGCGGCGCGGCGCTCCCGCGTTTAAAGCTTTTCCGAATTTGAATGGCGTAACCAAGCAAAATATGGCGTAACTATGCAAAATAAACAAAAATTCCATTCAATACAATGGAAAAGCTTTTTGAATATTGTGTGTGCTTATACCTTTTACTAGTAAAAGCTTTTTTCGCACATTTTGTGAAAGCTTTGCCGCTGGAGCGCCGCGCCGCTCAAGTTTACGCTTGCGGTGGAAGAGAGCCCTTAAACGCGGGAGCGCCGCGCCGCTCGAAGCAGGTAATGGACGGCAGGCGTAATGGGGCGGTATGACTTGGGGTCGTCCGCCGGTCTTTTACCCACTTTGGGGATAAAGACTACCCTCACTGATCTCCAGGCTGTTGGGATATATCCCAAAGCAAAACTACTTCTATAGATGCTAACCATGAAGGGAATCAGCTCCTCTTGCCCTCTTTGCATGAGTGCCGGGAAGATTCCATCCATGCTGGGCGATTTGAAGGGATCAAATGTCCCGATTGCCCACCTTATCCTGTCAAACGTGAAGATACCTCTTGCTGCTGCCCAGTCAGCTCTGTTTGCTCTGTTGGGCGAACTCATGCAACTGTGGCTATCATTCACGTTATAGTCTAGTCTGCAGCCGGGGAAATGGCTTGCTAGGAGTAGCTTGCCAGTACTTTTGGCATCCTTCGTGATTTCCCCGTTATCCCTTTTCAGAGTGTTAATCGAGCTGCAACCGTTTTTGGGTAGTACCTTATGCAGTCTTGCCGCTTTGTTAGTACTATTGATACTGTCGCAAAAGTTTGACCAGCTACGCCTTTTGGCGTCTCTGATCTTTTTGTTGTATTCCGTGAGGGTAGAGCGGTACAGGACCCAGTCCCCGTTGCGCTTGGCCCTGTTAAAAAGCTTCCTCACTTCTTTCCTGAGGAGAGCTAGCTCCCTATTCCACCACGGAACACACTTACTTTCTTTTATAACCCTTAAAGGGCAGTTTTCTTCATAAGAGGACACAATTGCCCTGGTGGTATCGTCTACGAGTCTTTCGAGACTGTGCCACCCAGTGACTTTCTTGTTGATCTGCTGCAGATGTTCCTTCAGTGTCTCGATATATCCGGACCAGTTGGTGTTTTGTGGAACTCTGCGCTCAACAGTTGCAGAATCAGCAAAGATTATACTGAATCGAATATGCACGTGGTCGGAGAATGAGGGCTCATCCGATACGTGCCAGCTGCGAATTCGTTCCGCTATTAGGCTGTTACACAGAGTAAAGTCCAGGACTTCCTGCCTTGCTCTGGTAATGAAAGTGGGTTGACATCCCCTGTTGAGGATGTTGAGATCTAGAGACATTATAAGTTCTAAAAGGTACTCACCTCTTCTGTTTGCGTCGGTGCTGCCCCAAATCACGTGATGGGCGTTGGCATCGCATCCCAGCAGTAGGCCCTTCTCTTGTGATTTGCAGTGGAAGGCCAGCTTCTGTAGCTCTCCTACCGGTACCTCTTTATCGCCAGGTAGGTAGGCAGATGCTACGACCAGATTTTGGTTGCCATCTCGGGTGGTACCGACTTCGATGGCCACAAGGTCACTGTTAGTAAATTCTGAAAGACAAAGGTAATTAATGCGTTTGCTAACTACGATACAGGCTCTGGGTCGAGTAGAACCCTTGTCATATACAACATTCGCGTTACTTACGCCGAGTCCTTTGACTATCCCGTCATGCTGCCACGGTTCTTGGATCAGGGCAATGCCCAGACCCCCGCTAACGAACCGCGCTGATAGTATATCCGAGGCCCTTATGCTCGGGTTATTCGTTGTCATCGGGGTCGTCCGTTGTCGCCTCGCTCCCAATTGGAGCGTGTAATTCCTCTGCCTCCTCCATAGGTTCCGGGAGGGCGCCGTGGTGTAGGGCCTGCTCCATTGGCTCCGGAACATTCGAGAGGCCATGGTGTAGGGGTGCCTCTTCAATTGAGCTTGCAGTGTCGGCCTCATTGCATGTTGGATCATTGCCGGTGTTGGTGGAGCCGTTTTTGCTCTCCGTTGTGTCGCTTGGCTTATTCTCCGCCGTGTCTTCTCTGCGGGCGCCCTTCCAATTCTTCGGATGGACCTTGGTCTTACCAAAGCGGTAGGACACTTGGAAATTGCGCCTGGCGATAATCTGCATCGACATCGGGTCCACTGCGACGATCAGTGTTAGGCCATCCCCCTCCGTCGTCGCGTTAATTAGCCTCCACTCACTCGTGCGCAGACCCTTAATTTGGTTGCCGAGAAGTGTGATTGCACTAGTGGCGTCCGTGGTGCGAGGCAGATATAGCGTTCCTATCGTAGAGCGTGGGATGTCATCTCCGGTAGCGGCGCGCAGCGTGGCTCCTTCCCATGGGATGAGAGTGGCGGCGGTGTTGGTTAGCCATTCGGCAGTGGCCTCATTGTCGCATTCGACGAGTAGGAAACCGGGCCGGAAGCGAATGCTGCCGAACTCCGGAAAGACGGTGACAGGTGGATTGGTCACAATGTGGTCAATTATGGCGTCTTGTACCATGGACATTTGCTCTGCAGTTAGCAGGCAGTCTGGGTAGCTAGACGCCATAATTGCGACCCTCACGGATGTTGCCACCTGTGAGTACGTGCTCCTGCTCCTGCCGGCTGATGCCAGAGGGGTGAGGTGACAGCTGGTCTTAAAGTTCTTGCCGATGTCACCGGGTGCACGTTTTGGTCGCGTGATGAAACGGCTGCCTTTGGATGGACACTCCTGCTCCTAACTGCTGCGGGTTGAGGGGTGGCACTTGATGCTACCGGAGCTTCCTTGCGGTCGCTCTTGCTCCTGTTCGCCGCATTGTTAGGGGTGGACACTGATCCAGAAGGACCAGCAGAGGTCACCGGAGGTGCCCTAAATCCGCAGGCCGCTGAAGTACTTGGTCTGGGCTCGGCGTTCCGTGTAGGATTTTCTGCCGTCCTTGGTTTCTTAGTTGAAGCGGCTTGCTTCCCGTAGTTGGGAGCACCGTCTTCCTCCGATCGTTGACGCTTGGGAGTAGCGGCATTGCGTTTAGAATTAATAATGCTCTTGCCTTTTCGGGAGCATGACCTTGGGCGAGGAAACGCACGTACCTTTTGCAGGCAATTCCTTTACGAAGAGGATCCCGTAGGCCTCCCGGTGAGTATTTGGGTGGAAGCCCGGTTTTTTGCTTCCCCTCTTTTGCGGTGCGCTCGTTAGAGCCCGCTACGGCTTCCGTGCAGGAAGTATCCCGTATTGGTCGGTGTGGCTCGTCCACATCCGACAGATAAAGTTCCGAAGGAACGAAGTCTGAGGCAAGTGCCTCTTGATCCGAGTCTGAGGCTGCCTCAGTCGGATCGGAGTTGGGTTTTTGGTTTAAATTATTATTATTCTTCTGCATGTGACTCCCACGAGTAGCTAGGGAAAGGAGAGTCCGCCACACCAGAGCCCCGCTTGATGTGGTAAGGCTAGATAACACTGGAGGTCGCCTGGTATCCAGCTGCTCCGTTAGAGATGTCCATTTGCGTCCCTGGACATCTTCCCCCGATGGGCACGGGTCGCTTAACACCCCGGGGATTTAGGACAAATCTAACATCCTAGAGCCAAGCCTAAAGACATATAATAAATGTGGTTAGCCCTTGGCACGGATGTATGCAGTTGCTAGTAGGTTCCCAATTCGCCGACTCTGAAGTGAGTCTTGTCTGAAAGGAGAACCTTATAGCAACTGGCCCTCACAGTTTAGCCTTCACACGAGGTGAAGTTTCTAGCGGCCTCCGCGGAGAGGTACTACAAGCACTTCCCGTGATGATGGCACCTACATTATGCCATCTCACGAGCTGACCACCAGAACGGAGACAGCTAGGACTCTGAAATTTGGAGTAAAAACTCTCCCCAGCCATCCTCTACGTCGCCCCATTCAAACATTTTCATTTTCGCCAAAAATAAAAATTTCGAATTTTCGACCCGTATCGTCAATACTCCCCTCTATGGATCGACAGCCGTCTTGGGTGGCGTCTTTCGACGGCTGTAACTTTCGAACGGAGACAGCTAGGACTCTGAAATTTGCAGTAAAAACTCTCCCCAGCCATCCTCTACGTTGCCCCATTCAAACATTTTCATTTTCGCCAAAACTAAAAATTTCGAATTTTCCACCCCTATCGTCAATACTCCCCTCTATGGATCGACAGCCGTCTTGGGTCGCGTCTTTCGACGGCTGTAGCTTTCGAACGGAGACAGCTAGGACTCTGAAATTTGCAGTAAAAACTCTCCCCAGCCGTCCTCTACGTCGCCCCATTCAAACATTTTCATTTTCGCCAAAAATAAAAATTTCGAATTTTGGACCCGATCTATGGATCAGCAGCCGTCTTGGGTCGCGTCTTTCGACGGCTGTAGCTTTGGAACGGAGACAGCTAGGACTCTGAAATTTGCAGTAAAAACTCTCCCCAGCCATCGTCTACGTCGCCCCATTCAAACATTTTCATTTTCGCGAAAAATAAAAATTTCGTATCTTCGACCCGTATCGTCAATACTCCCCTCTATTGATCGACAGCCGTCTTGGGTCGCGTCTTTCGACGGCTGTTACTTTCGAACGGAGACAGCTAGGACTCTGAAATTTGCAGTAAAAACTCTCCCCAGCCATCCTCTACGTCGCCCTATTCAAACATTTTCATTTTCGCGGAAAACAAAAATTTCGAATTTTCCACCCCTATCGTCAATACTCTCCTCTATGGATCGACAGCCGTCTTGGGTCGCGTCTTTCGACGGCTGTAGCTTTCGAACGGAGACAGCTAGGACTCTGAAATTTGCAGTAAAAACTCTCCCCAGCCGTCCTCTACGTCGCCCCATTCAAACATTTTCATTTTCGCCAAAAATAAAAATTTCCAATTTTCGACTTCCATCGGCAATGGTACCCCGTATGGAGTGACGGATGTCTGGGGTCTGAACTTTGAGCGCCCTAACTTTCGAACAGGGACAGCTAGGACTCTGAAATTTGCAGTAAAATATTTGCCCAAACGTGCTCTACATCGGCCTTTTTACCCCCTCTCCATCCACCTTGGTGACCCTACGGAATTTGTTTGTTCTAGGGTCTCAGTTTTCCGTATAACTCGATTTTTATTTTTATGTCTATTTTTCCTCTACAGAAACACGAAATTCCCGTCAGTTCAATACCGTGTCTCAGCTATCGTCGCGCTCTCGAAAAAGAAGAGGAGGATCGACAAAAATTCGGTTTTGGTCAGCCACTGACAAATTCCGCAGACAATTCCAATCAAGAACCTTCCACTACCACCACCACCACGTCAGCCGACTCCACAACTAACTCTACATCAAATGCTGCGTCTGATGCCGACAACGTGCATAAATCTTCTAGTCAAAACGGCAGCAACGAAGAATCCGCTGATGACAAGCCACCTGCCACCTCATCATCATCAACAGAAACTCCAAAAACCAATGCTCCATCCAATACACTAGCCGAGGCAGTTGCACGTGAACCAATGCTTGCCGCTTTGCATAACGGTAAAATTGAAACAGTTACAGAGAATTTGAAGTCGCAAAGTTTGTCGGCCGAACAAGTGCAAGAGTATTGTCAGAAATTGTTTCATTTCAAGCAAGTTCGTGTGAAGCGATTTAAGTAAGTATAAAAACGGAAGAAGTGGGGACGTACATAGATTGATCATTGCTAATTTCATTTTCACCAAACAGATCATGGGCCGCTCGCCGAAAATTCACCTCAAGTCGTAAGAAAATCAAAAATCTTCAACGTCCAACACTTCCTAATGGCACCAAGCTAATCACCGTGCCCATTATCGCAACCGATGCAAATGGCAACCGTAACAATAAGCGCACCGCCAAACAGTGGATCATGAATCCGAACGGCAAAAGTTACATTTGCATATTGCACGAATACGTTCAGCGGGCGCTGAAGAAACAACCGCTGTACGAGTTCAAGGAACTCGAAAATGCTGCCACTCCATATTCGGCATCGGTTCGTATCAATGGCTTGCAGTACGGTACCGGTTTCGGTACGAGTAAGAAACAAGCTAAATCGGAAGCGGCACGTGAAACGCTGGAAATTCTATTGCCGGAAATGCGCGATAAGATTACGTCGGCCAAGTCGGGAAGTACCAGCAAGGTGACAGATTTGTCGGTAGGTTTTTGGTCATTCTTTTTTCGCATGAATTCAGCGATGCTGACAAAACTTCGTTTTTAGGTGTTTGACGAAATCAAAATTGAGGATCCACGTGTTATGGAGTTTTGCGCCAAAACCACCGAACCCACGCCGCATGCACTGTTGCTCACCTGTTTGCAACGTAATTTCGGTATGGGCGACGTGAAAGTGGAGTATAAAGTGAATACGGTTAAGCACAAGCAGAATGAGTTTACAATGACCGTGGGAAAGCATACGGCGACGGTTGCTTGTAAGAATAAGCGAGACGGGAAGCAGTTTGCGTCACAGGCTATTTTGCAGGTAAATTGATGTGTGTGTTCTGTAGTTGTTTTTGTGTTTTTACAGATGCGTGTTCAAAGCGCAATGCATTGGTTTCGGCGATGAGAGGATTCATGACACACAACGGCTGGTCCATGACACGATCCATGACACCTCACGTCTGGTGCACTAGTTAGGGTTCCACGACAGCCTGACCTACGCGGCGGAACCTACCCAAAACAAGCAAACGACTACAGGAGCCAAATATGGGGCCCACATACCCAAATTGCAACTAATCAGCACAGGTGGACTTAGTCAACTCAATCCATACAAGCGTACCATGCTCGAGGTTCTGGATCTTTTGAAAGCATTTGATATTGTCAGCCGTGCTAATGGATTTTCGTAGTGCATCCATTGGCGCAGGTTCTGAAATTTGTTGCAGACTAACTTGGCGGTCGCCAGTCATGTTATCAGGAGTTTAGAAGCGCGAGATCTAAACTGAGAAGTATCAAACACGGAGCTCCGGAGGGAGGAGTGCTGTCTCCTACTCTCTCTCTAGTGACTCCCCCGCGTACCCAGTTAAAGGCCAGCAGTCCTGGGTTACAGGTAAATCCTACTGTAGCGTACCATGCTCGAGGTTCTGGATCTTTTGAAAGCATTTGACATTGTCAGCCGTGCTAATGGATTTTCGTAGTGCATCCATCGGCGCAGGTTCTGAAATTTGTTGCAGACTAACTTGGCGGTCGCCAGTCATGTTATCAGGAGTTTAGAAGCGCGAGATCTAAACTGAGAAGTATCAAACACGGAGTTCCGGAGGGAGGAGTGCTGTCTTTTTTTGGGGCCTATGACGTGGTGCGCAAACACGCATCACGTGGCTGTCCGCAGGGCTCTATCCTAGGCCCTTTTGTTTGGAACTTAGTGATGAATGACCTGCTGAAGTCTCTCGACCTGGCTGTGCAAGTTCTGCGCCTATGCAGACGACTTACTTCTCCTTGTTGAGGGTAACTCGCGTGCTACGCTAGAGCGTTTGGGATCCTCATACATGGACAGTGGTCGTCCCCCAGTGGTTCGGATGGGGGATGTTAGACTCAAGTACTCGACGATCCCGGTCAAGTACTTGGGCATAACTATGGGGGAGAGGATGAACTTCAGGTTCCACTTCACAGCTGTAACCGAAAAATTTGTTGATATATGTAAGTGGTTGACACGTATTGTTAGGAAGGATTGGGGTCTCGGTAGAGGCGCAATCCAGAAGATTTACGAATCCGTGTTCGTTGGCTGTGCAGCGTATGGATCCGTGGCTCTTATGGATTACGCCTCTACCATTGGTGGTAGGGATTTGTGAGAAACGTGTCAACGTGTCCCGCTAACTCAATGTCTCCGAGTGTGTAAGACGGTTTCTACCGTGGCTCTCCAAGTCCTGATGGGTGCACCCCGTCTTGACTTGGAGATCTTGCGTCGTGGAACGGCGTTTTACATACAGAGAGGGCTTTCGTTTCCCCCTAGTAGTTTGTTGTCCCCTGAGAGTGTCGCTGGTAAAGGCCGACGAGAAATCGCCGGTCTGCTGGAGGAGTGTGTCCTGTCTAGATGGCAGTCTAGATGGGAAACAGCGTCGCATGGGAGAACTACCTACGAATACGTTAGGCAGGTTAGTGACGCGAGAGGTAATGCTGACTTAGACTTCAATATAAGTCTAGGATTCCTCATCACTGGTCATGGATCGCTCAATGCATGGCTTCATTCGTGCAATTTAGCTGATGATGCAGCATGTCCCATGTGTGATCATCTCGGCGAAGATTGGACGCATGTACTATGCCATTGCCCGGCGTACGCGGATATCCGGAATTTTGACGCATTCGGCGTCACTATCGAGGATGGTTCTCTGAATGTTTCTCGCTGTCTACTTAGACGAGTATATATCCTGGCCCTAAATGCCTTCGCTAAGGAGGCATTTAGTTGCCGCCGTAGGCGCTTGCATCCGGATGCTGTTTAACAGTCCAGCACTAGTTTGCCTGGCATTGCCTTTGGCAATATCGCTATGTCTTCCTTGGGCCTTACTCTTTGGCTTCTTTCCGGCTTCACGCCGACATGAGCAGGGGGGACCCCCCACTGGGAGAAAGACTATACGATACCAGTGGGGACCCACGGGAAATGACTATCCCGCTGTGGGTGTGCAAGGCGCCCACACTGCAGCAGTGGCGTAAGGCCACTGCGAGTCCGGAGCAGAGGTCCCATATCTGTTAGCACGGGGTGTCGAGATATCAGCCAAGGGGCACCGATGGGCGGCAATTCCCCTATCCGACACATAGAAGGTAGGCCCCCATGAGGGGAGTATCGTGCGGGCTGTGGTTTCACAACGGCGTGGAGTTGCGCTACAACCGGGTGCCGGGACCTATAGAACGGCAGAGGTAGTAGAAAGGCCTCGCATCAAGCAGTATGTAAACGCCAAGCCTTATCACTTGGTAAGAAAAACTGCTACCTTTACGGGACGCTGATTGACGTTATCAATCCGTTCGCCTATTCGAGGCCGTCTGGTAAACCTTTACGGTAGGCACGGACGTTAAACCCCCTTCATGGCATTTATTGTCTCCTACTCTCTCTCTAGTGACGCCCCCGCGTACCCAGTTAAAGGCAGCAGTCTTGGATTACAGGTAAATCCTACTGTAGCAGTGCCTAGCACTGTGAAATGTCGACGAAAGCATTATAAATTTGGTAGCACGGGTGTCGGGAGCCCTGGAGAATTCACACCCTCCAGCCGACAGTTGAGGTTAGGCCCCTTGTGGGAGCATCGTGCTGGCTGTGGTTTAATGCCCATATCGCGGGAAGAGTGTTCTAACAACATCAGAGCATTCGGCGTGGAGTTGCGTTTTCAACCGGGAGCCGTGACCCAAGATCGGCAGAGGTTTGGAAAGTGCCTCGCATCCAACAGTATGAATGCTGGTTCGTGTAAACCGGTATAAAACTGTTACCCATTGTGCTTGCACATTGGGGGGCGTCAATTGCACATCGTACAATTCGTGTCCTAAGAAGACCGTATTTTAAAGGCGTACCGCCAGGTGATGCACGTTAAATCTTGGATATCATCCTAGCGTGATATCCTCCAGGGACTTGTCTCCTACTCTCTTCAATCTGAACACATGTTCAGTACCTCCTACACCGCCTGCAGAACTCAATATCGTCTCCTGCACCGACAATTGCGCTTTCATGCTGGCCGCTTTTGGCGCACCCTACTGACTACATTTGTTCACTCTTTGGTCATACACATCTCTTCGTTCTCTTGCAAACTTTTAAGGTCCTCCCATTTTGACAAACAAAAATCGTATTCTTTCTCTCTTTTCCCACAGATCCTTCATCCACACATCAAAACATGGGGCTCGCTGCAACGCCTGTACGGCAATCAATCCATTAAAAGCTTCAAAAAGAAAAAGCTCGAAGAACAAGAAATCACCGTACTCCAAAATAAGGCGACCGTACACGAACCCAACTATGCGATTCTCGATAAACTCAAGCTGGAAATGACCAAATTAGGTGAAACGCGTGCTGCCATCAAGCCAATCGGAACATTTATACCACCCAGTGATATTGATTTGCCAACCGGATCGGCTTCGAATCTGAACAATGTAGAGCTTTAATAAGAGTCAAAAACTGCTGGTAGTCTATAGTTTTTAAGATGATTTTATCTTGAACGTTTCTTTTTCGGGTTTTAAGTCAATTTGAATGCGACTCTTTTCGCACAATCATGCATGAATGATTTTTTATGATATATTTAAAACAAATTTATTAACACAGAGGAAATGGGCAAGTTTTTTGTACCCCCCTGTAGTTTTGGGTAAGGAAATTTCATCTGTAAATTTTTTATATGAAGT
This sequence comes from Microchrysa polita, assembly GCA_949715475.1. Taxonomy (NCBI): domain Eukaryota; kingdom Metazoa; phylum Arthropoda; class Insecta; order Diptera; family Stratiomyidae; genus Microchrysa; species Microchrysa polita. Next base: position 6,459,207 of record OX454420.1, read on the forward strand.
TTTGCTATCCAAAACTACACGCATGCAAAACGAGGTTAAGAGTGCGGTTAGGATCTTTTCCACATTGTCCATTGCTTAAACTGCTTGAAATTGTGCTTGAGCTTTTGAGAAGCTTTTAAGATTCGCATGCAGTTGAAGAAAACTGCTGGAAATTATGCTTGAGCTTTTGGAAAGTTTTTAAGCTTCGCATGCAGTTTAAGAAAACCGCTCGAAATTGCGCGTTACCTTTTAAAAAGCTGTTAATTGATGCGGCAACAAATCGCTCAAGATCGTAACGGCGGCTGCCTAATATTTTGAAATATTGTAAAGAATTTTAGTCGGGATGAATTTAGTTGTAAGTAGTAAATAATGTGCTTCGTATCGACAACTACTCGAATCAAATTAGGTTGTTGGCGACCATCATTGAATTTTGGATCTAATTTTGCCTTTCTTCCATTCGTTGTTAGTTCAAGAATGGTCGCCGCTCATTTGATTCTTTTGTTTTATTACTTTTAAACTTGTTTTTAAGTGGATCCATTGTTCATGTATTTTAATTGTTAACACACCACAACAAACTCATCTAAATATCCCTATCGCCAGTAGTATAAGTCATTGTAAGACATAGAACTTAACAAAAAATACGCTTTAGAGGTTTCCGGACAACAGTCAGTCCAAAACATAGTGCTAATGACTTTTTAAATTTTAATTATAAAAATCAATCATGATATGAACCAAATTGTCCATCTTTATCTCTGTAGGCTATTTACGATTAGTATAGGATTACAAAATCACGATAAACGGCGCTGTTGAGCCAACAAAAAAATTTGTGAAGCAAAGAGTCACATCAACAGTCAAAAAATATATTTTTTCTCTGTCTAAACTGTCTAGAAATTAGGATTTAAAATAAATGCAGTACAATGATAATAATAAAAAAGGGAGTGCGTTTCATTTTACACTGGATTTAACTTTCCTTCTCCGAGTCTCGCCCATTCTCGGCATCTTTCGACGAGGGAAAAAGCAGCTCAATAAAGCCACTTAAAATATTCGGAACCTTTTCAATCGCGCTTCCAAAATCCGGCCGGAAACCTGAACTTGATGTTGCCGCTTTGCATTCATACATTTTCCAAATTTTCGTCTTATCCTCTCGCGAGAAGCCATCACGTTGTCCGATTTTCGCTCTTGTTGCTTTCTGCGGATTAGACATTTAGAAATCATCCGCACATGCTTGTTTATAAAGGGTACACTTTGTCCAGGGCCATGTCTGTGACTGCGACTCCAACAATTCCATGAAAAGGCTTTCACAACAATTTCCGTATCCGCCGAGTCGCTGTCATGGCTTGGACAATGCAAATTCTAGAAAATTCTGAACCTTACCAACGGCACAATTGTCGCTTGTCCATTACTCGTAAACGCTGTTGTCGAATAATGCATAATACTACCAAAATCATAGCCGACACCGTATCCATTCGAGAAACCCTCTTTCGTTCGGCCGAAATTCACTTCAGATCCTTTTTGAACGTTCTCGTATTGAATCGCAACGAAATCGTCACGTTCCGATCGATTTTGTTCGTGCAAAAAGCCCACAGCATGCATAAGTTCGTGAATTGCTGTGCCGGCTTTTACCAAACAGCCAGGACTCTGGAGATTGACAATTTGCTGTCCACCCTGTCGTCCGATACTCGACCAACAGCCACTCGGACTAGCCTGAATGGAGACATAGTCGCGATCTGTGCTGCGACGTGGTACGAATTTAATGCAAGTGTTTTTGTGATAGGTGTCAATTGCACTTTGGATGATCTGCAGTTCTTTTGGTGCTGAAGAGAAAAAATAGGAAGGAAGAGACGAAAAAAATTAATTAAATTTGATGACCAGCATTTCAGGCATACGAAAGGCCCTTCGGCGAATTTTAGTTCGCGAGCAAGATCAATGGCGCATCCTGTACAACCACGAATTCAACTTCAACTATTGCAAAGGGCGGGGCATGTACAACGAATGGACGATAATCGCATGCCGAGCAAGATCGCGTGGACGACCGAGATCTCGCTGGGAGTACTCAGTAGGTGGGGGCTTCCGAAACTGGAGGACAAGGTTTCGTGAACACAATTGACAATTGGAGGTAAACGATTCAGGCGGCAGAAGGCCCGACGGACGTCCGGCTATCCTGCTACATTGATCTCAGCCATATCCATATATATTCAAAATAAAAAATCAAACACACAAACTCAAAAGTTTTCCACTCACAAAACGTTCCACGTATCTCAAATGGTATCACACCATTTGGCCACCGATAACTCTCACCGACAACACCATTCTTCCTCATCGGTCGCGGTATCAGTATATCGCCTTCGGCATACGTTCCCAATTCCTCAGGATTCACATCGAAATTAGAATTCCGATAAAGGTCGTCAACTTTTCTCCCCACTGCCTCATCGGGTTGTCCATACATCCGGGCACCCAGGTGGGAAAGATCAATCCTAGCCGACGCTTGTGAGTCACCGGATGGAAAAGAATTCACAGGAAAACTTAAAAAAGGCACAAGCAAAACTATGAACAATTTTCGGCTAAACATTTTCTGTTTTTTTCTTTGCGACAAAGAACACTAACTGTGCACAGAAGTAGATAAATAGAACTTTTGCTAACTGCTAGAATGTGTAGTCTGTATAAATAGATAATTGGCAGTGGCATTATCTCTGGATTACCTGCTGCTTTATGATCGCATAAACCTTAAAATTGCCTTTTTTCCGCGAACATGAGTCTGTTTTGTAATTTTATTTTGTAGTTTTTTGCAAATTGTATGAAACAATTCAATGGCAAGTGAATATGTGTTTTATACTGGTCTTATCAACATTTCTCTTATTAATTGAACTTCATGCGAGCGTTATTGGAAATAAAGTACATAATGCGCATGGAAGCCGGAAGTATGGTGTGATGGCGGGAGTGCAATAAAAATTAGCAAAGGCATAAAGCATAATGTTGCTTCACTTATTTAACCATGACCTCAAATATAAAATTTGAAATTAAACCATAATAGTGCAAACATAACATTTTGGAGACAGCTCCAGCTTACCTAACATTGCTAATTTTTTCAAAACTTCCTAGAAATATGTGCCACTGGACCAATTCACATTCGAATTCTAGAGGAGTAGAGTTAAGGTTCATGAAACCTGCAGATTGGAAGGTTTCGAATTCGAACATAACTTTTTCCTCTTTTAGGCACTGCTCCGATAATTGTTTGCCATCTATAACAAGCCCTTTCCCCGAGAGAATTGAAGAAAAGCATGACAATACAGTGTGATGGGCTGTGAGCCGTTCTTGAATTTCGACTATTACTAAGGACATAAATGGCAAATGCACTGATCGTCTGTAAAAATCTTCTGCATTATCTGTGCGTCTGACGACTGGTCGTTCGTGGCATAGTAATTTCTTAACCATATATGGCGCACATAGATTGAACTTCACTGAAAACTTGGCTGAAGCTTGTGGTCGCATTAGCTTTGATTCCCTGCAAGGTTTTTATGGCAACTTCTGCAATCAGCAGGAACTTGGTGAGATCCATAGGTTTCGATTAGTTTTCGATTGCATCTGCCGAGTGATAGGTTACCCTACTTTTAAAAACCTGTAATTCCGTCAATATTTGACCTAAAAAATTGGCTAGGATATCATTGGATTGTAAATTCTGTCTACTTTCAAAATGCCGATCATCGTTATACAATATTTTAATCTTTGACTGTACACCAATTTCTCTTGAAAAAAATGGACAAGACATAATTTTATTAATATTTTGTGTTTATATTTTGAATTCCAAGTAGAAAATGTGTCCAGTTGTTTGAAACATTTGAGAAAAATCAGAATTTCGAAGTTTGGTTTCAAGCCTCCGTAGAAGCATACTTCAACCCTGTTTTAAAGGTTAGAGTAGAGGTGCTGCAATTGAATTTAATTTCATACGGCAAACTGTTCATTGTCAAACATCAAAAGTGAATAAGAGAAAAGAAATAGAAAACTATTCCATGCGTCACAGAAAGGGGATGTGAATATCGAATAATTAACAAAAAAAATCTTCCAAATATTTATGGAAAATGTCCTAATGGAACCAAAGGATATTATGGATATGCCATCGGAGACACAGATAATCACGACCACCTTCGGCCTAGAACTAAAAAAGGCAAATCGCATACATACGCAGATAAAGTGAAACCAAAGAAAGATTAAAAAACATCAACAGCAAACCCTTTTTTACTAAGGAAAAAGTTCAAGCCACTGCAAATTTCGGAAAAAGTTTTTTCATCTAATTTTCGTTATTTTATTACATTTTTACAAAAAAATCAGAGTATTTAAATAAAATGCCCGGTTTATGAAGCAAAAACGGTCTGGTTATCAAAATGAATACCACAGTGGAGGCTCTCTCATGATGCAGGGATATATTGCTTACAATGGCCAAGGCTGCTTAAGTTCAAATCACTGTTTCCATGGCGAAAGCTTCTTTTGGTCTTCATTGAATCGTCGGAAGTCATATTCGAAATTTTTGCGGCACAATTCAGCTTAAATTTCACTTCTTTCTTAGAGCTCTTCATCGTTCATCACTCGGGGTTGACATTCGCTGTCTTCCAGACAGCGCTAAGATTTGTCTTTGTTTTGTTTTTTTTTTAACATTTTTGTGTTTGAAAATAAACAGTTTACCGTATGAAATAAAATTCAATAGTAGCGTATTCAATGTGTAAACCAGGACTAAGGCTTGCCTCTAACGATGATCAAATCAATCTTCGAAAATCAGATTTTTGTTTATGTTTCGAGCCACTGATGATACTTTTTACTTGAAAATTAAAATGGGGAAAGCAAAAATTAGTAAAAATATGTTTTGTGCATCAATTCTTGCAAAAAAAATGGGTGCAATCAAAGAGTTAAGTATTCTCAAAATACTTATGCCGCACCAGAATTACGCCCACATCTTTTCTCTTTGCTATTGCATGAGAGTCCGAATGCAGTCAGGAAAAATATTGAGCAAATTTATTGTTGTCGCTATGTACATACCTACTTTAATTTCGATAAAATAAATTTACCGTTATTCGCTTCAGTTTAACAAAACCAGCGTCGGGGCTCGAGAGTATGAGATGTCAAAATACATATGCCGGCTAGTGTACATTACTCGACAGATACTCCAGAGATAACCTTTCACCCGGTTCACTTATGCCTCGTGTCTTCCTAAACAAAAAAAAAAAATCGTTTGCAATGCAACTCAACATTTGATTTGACTGTCTAAAAAAAGAAACAGGCAATTTTGTTGAATATTAAGAATTATGAACTGAAACAGTTGTCCAGATTTGACCAGTTTTGAAAAAAAAAAATGTTATCAGTTCATTGGTATGGACTGTTTGTCTAGAAAATGCAATATCATCGTTTATAAAGCAAGTGATACAGAATTGTATACGAATTTGGATTTTTTGTTACAAAAACACAACGGCTATTTCTAAAAAAGAAATAAATCACCTTAGGTCGCACGCGCACACACATACATAATCCATGGATTCCGATTCTGAAAAACTCCATATGAAAAAATTACAATTTGCAATATGAAATAATTTATTAAAAATTAATGCTACGAAATTTTTCGCCACTAAACCCTGCCAAAGAATAGTGTCTGTTTTGATCAATAAATAAGGATATATAAAAAGGAACCGCAAATAATCGCATGACACACTGTATATTCGACTTTGCTATACCTACGGTACCAAAATATTTTCTGTGGTGTCTATCATTTGCTACATTTCTCATATTCGTGAATACTAATTTTACACGAAAAATTAATTGTAAACAACAAACAAGCTCAATGCTGCAACTTTGTAGTGGGGGCGTAGGAAAAATAAGCAGCGCCCGCTCTAAGGGGGGGCAAACCGGGTGGTCGCCCGGGGCGCCAAATTTTGGGGGCGGCTTATTGGCCAGCACTCGAATAAAAAAAAAAGCCGAAATAAAAAAATCAATATCAACTTCGGTTAAGTGGAAAGGCTGCGGTTTCCTTTCTACAGATGAAATAGAAATAGGGCGAAATAAAATAAAGATGTAAAGGTTAAAGTTGTGTTTTGAAAATGCATATTCCTTGTGAGGCTATGAAGAGCCTACTATTGATATGAAGTGCTGCATTTAGAATTCTAAAATGCTAAGAGCGTCCCAAATTTTACGTCTGTGATGCCAGCACCCGCCCTACTTTCGAAAAGCAAAGTGGAACTATTCGCTCAGTTATGCGCTAAGTTATAAAACATACTAACTGGAGAATTACTTGTATGTGTTAATTTCGTCCTCCAATTTAACATTCATTTCATCTTCTTTTCACCAGAATTAAGGACCTTGCATGAACCCTAATTGTTGCCGAATTTTCAGAGGACGAAATTATAGCACGAAATTCATTATTGCTTCATGTATATGCGATTTGATTTCCGCAAGATGATATCGCTGCTTTACTTTGATAGTGGCACAACTCCAAAAATTGGGATTTACCGTTTTTGGGCTCAAATTATGCCAAATGTGGCAGTTTTTAATTTTACAAATTTTCCCATTCCAATCTTTAGTAGATTTCTTGTAAAATGTACTTGTGCCGTTATCCAGCTGCCTCCGGTTTTTCATGGATACTGGCATAAAAAAATGTGCCCGTATCCAATTGTAATGAGTTGTTTTAAAATATCTTCAATTTTTCATGAACACTGGCATAAGAATATAAATTTAAATTATGAATAACCGCTTCAGTAGGATTTCTTGATTTTTCAGTAGAGTAATTTTAAATTTAAGCCTATTTCTGAACAAATCTTGCAGCTTTTTAAGTTCAATACGCAGGTTAACGTTTGAATAGGAATATGACAAAAAAAAAATACCAAATGTCGTTTTATTGTGAAGAAAAGTCGACTTTGTTTATTTATTTTGAATAAATTCCAAAACTAAATTCAGAATAAACGAAAATGACTTTCATTAATTTAAGTGTTTTACCTTCCGTCGGGCGCACCCGGCCTGACAGGCCAGCAAAACAGTTTCTGCTCTGCTCCACGCTAGTAGAGGGGCCCACAACTTTTTAGGCCGACTGCCTTTCATTCATTTCAATTTTTCTAACGAACAATGGATGCGGTATTTTTCATAAAATTTTCTCTCTTGGTTATTTCCTGGTAAATCGATAATTTTAAATGTGTATTATACTGTTTAGTAAATAGGTTTAATTACATCCCTTAGATACTAATAACTTAATTTCCGAAAAGTATCTGAAATTTATAGTAACATATTAAGAAAAAAGGACCTCTCAGGCCGAGTGCGCCCAATCTTGTTTTGATTTGAGGTGCGCTCTATGTCATCAAGGCGTATATCCGTGATAACCCCAATAATTTCCTTAATAATGAACCCAAACTCATCAATCTTTAACAGCAGGTGACCTTCAATATGGACAACATCTTAATTAACACTTTCCCGGACACAACGCCAAAATTTGACACGATTTCTATGTCAAATGCTCAAAATTGGACGTCTATAGACGTTGTGTCCGGGAAAGTGTTAATTCAATATGATATGATAGCCCGACGTTGCCTCATGCTTTGGCCGCCTGAATTATTGACCTCCAATTGCCGCGGTGACGCTACCTTATGTTCCAGTTTCGGAAACCCAGCAGCTGGTGGGCGTCCTCACGTAGTGAGTACTCCCAGCGAGCCCTCGGTTGGCCACGCAATCCAACCTTGTTCGGCATGCGACTATTATCAATTCGTTGTAAATGCCCGCCCATCATGGTCTTTGTTTTGGTTTCGTTGATACGTTCAACTTCTTTTGCGGATAGATTATGTAGAAGGCTATAATCACTTAATCTTCGAGACATGATATCGATGTCATCGGCATACACTATTAACTGTGTCGACTGGATGAATATCGTTCCGCTTTGTCCATATTCATGGCACGAGTGCGCGTTTTGGAAAGATCCGTAAGTCTTGCACACTGACCTGAGAGATCAATAAGTCATCGTCATCTTTGTCAGCTGCACCAGTTTTGCAGGTATGATTTGTTCTCCGTACGGATTAATTTTCTTTTCCAGAATTTTTAATAAAATCGTATAAGTCATACAAACTGATGACCTGCTGTAATTCTGTATTTCTCATATTTCAGCTTGACATCCTTTCTTATTACCTCGTGTCGGTCCATATAGTGGAATTTTACAAAGTGGTGATATTAGCGCCTAATTTTTATGATGGCATTTCTCAGAAGCGATAGAATCTGGAATCCTAACGAATTGTAACGGTTCTCTCAAAGTTTTACTTTTAGATGAGGCGAGCTCTTTATTTTTTATAGGAAAAGGGAGATATTTCCAAAACTGAAAAATACCCCTAATTTAAAATTAAAGACTAAACTACCCCAAAAGAAATGTCAAAATTTGATATTTAATATCTAGAGAACCGTTACGGTTTCGCGAAAAAAGGTTTGGAGATTCGGGCTAATATTAATGAAATTGCATCATCAAAATTTGGCGCCACAGATATTGAAATGGTGCCGAATTAAAATAACATAAGCGGTCTTAAATTAACGTAAGCGGTTAACCACCAATCATATCCCGAAATTATATAATTCACTTTATAATAATCTGTAATATTCTGTGTATTATTCACAGCATATTAATTTGTATACGAAAATAAAACAAACAAAAAATTAAATACTTGTTCAGCAATAATGGCACATTTCAGAAAAATGCGTAAAAAAGCAGGTTAAACTGAATTTGGTCCTAAAATTTAATTATATAATGATTTTAGAGACCCGTACACAGATAATAGTAAAAACTGGATTGAATAGGTTGAACGGTTGACCGTATATTAAAAAAAACCTTTTTCGTGAATCTTTAATTGCTTCTCCTGAAAAATTGTATTTTCGGAGTTGTGCCACTATCAATATAAAGCAGCGATATCTAAAGTTTTTGTTTAGTATATTGAGTAACAGGAGAGCAAGTCCACTAAATAAATATTGAACTCCCGAAGAAATTCATAATGAAATGAGAAATAGGGATAGTGCAGTCAAAATATACCAATTCAGGCCTCCAAATAGAAAAAAATAGAGTAAGGCTAATTTTTGTTGTTTTTGAATCAGTGGGTTCCCAGGAATCTACAACTGATTTTGCTAAAAAAAAATTTGATCGGAAAGGTCCCAAAAAGGACAAAAAAGGATACTCTTTAATCCTTGAGCGGAGGTCGGCATGCGGGGTATCATATCAAAGGGGACGTCGAGTACATTACATATCCGGTGATTTTTTCCTGTTTCAAGGACCCTCAAAGGAATAAATCGAGCTTAAATGGAAAATTTTCGAGTTTCCCGTGTATCTTTCCAAAGCCATAACTACGAGAATAATTCAAGTTGTCCCTACTTTTATTACTTTTCAAAATCTATAATAGCTGGAGTTTCTACCATTAAATTTGCTAAGAAAAAAGTTGATCGGAAAGCTCTGAAAAAGGACATAAAAGGACACTAACTTCACACATCGATAGAACGTGGGCATATGGGGTGTCATATCAAAGAGGACGTCGAGTGCATCGCATATCCGGTGCTTGTTTTCTGTCTCAAGGACACTAAATGGAATAAGTCGGGGTTAAATGGAAAATTACGGCTTTAGAAAGATACAGATACGGGAAACTCAAAAATTTTTAAGTTGAGTCCATTTTTCTCCTTTGAGGGTCCTTGGAACAAGTAACAAATGCCGGATATGGAATGTACTTGACATCCTCTTTGATATGACATCCAACATGCCCACGTTCGACCAAGGTGTGCAATTAGTGTCCTTTTATGTCCTTTTTCAGAGCTTTCTGATCAACTTTTTTCTTAGCAAACTTTATGGTAGAATCTCCAGCTATTATAGATTCTGAAAAGTCATAAAAGTAGGAACAACTTGAATTATTCTCGTAGTTATGGCTTTGGAAAAATACACGGGAAACTCAAAATTTTTCCATTTAAGCTCGATTTATTCCTTTGAGGGTCTTTGAAACAGGAAACAAACACCGGATATGTAATGTACTCGACGTCCCCTTTGATATGATACCCCGCATGCCGACCTCCGGTCAAGGATTAAAGAGTATCCTTTTTTGTCCTTTTTGGGACCTTTCCGATCAAAATTTTTTTTAGCTAAATCAGTTGTAGATTCCTAGGAGCCCACTGATTGAAAAACAACAAAAATTAGCCTTACTCTATTTTTTTCTATTTGAAATGCTAATATGACTGCACTAGGAGTGGAATAAACGCTGAGAACATTAAGACGTTTAAAACAGACTCCTCTGTGAAATGTTATTCACAATAATTTTTTGGAGTTGTTTTCCATAATTTCCATCGACATTTTGCGCATTTCGCAATTCCCATTGCATTGATTCATCTAGCTGGTTCCCATATTGCATTGATTCATCTAGCATTGAAGGGCAAACTACGAACAGGGTGGTTTGGATTTTAGCAAGATGAGGGATCGAAGGGAACGCATTGCCAGCAGTGCCGGATTAAGCAAGCGCGGGGCCCGTGGCAAATGTTGAGCGCGGGGCCTATGGAAGTTCGATTAACCAAACTAATAAAGTGGTTCTAAAATTAATATTTATTGGTCATTTCTCAAGAGTTTCGGAAAGCGGCTAGCGGCTAGTGCAAATAAGAGAATTGCTATTACCGTCCTGAGTCGGTAATTCGAATCACCTTTAATCCGGATATCACGCTAATGCGGACCACTATATATTATATAGTCAGGATTTCGGCAGCAATGTTTACTCTATAATCCGGATATTTCTAGCGTGCAATGGCAGATTTGGTCTTCTACTTACTAACGTGACGCTTTTGAAAATAATATGTTGCTGACTAATTTTAAAGGAAAATTACATTTGACGGATTTATTTATTTGGACTGTTTTTCTTCAGAAAAAAAAAATGGTAAGCCATTGTGCTCGAGATTCTGTGATGTGAACTCTCTGCACTCTGCATTTACAATTTACAAATTCGTTCTCATTAGTGGGAAACTTAAAAAAAATCAATCTAAAATGAAGAAGATAATTGATTGTTTGGGTGAAAAATTAACATTTTCGTGTAAAAAGTTAAACGCAAAAATGATAAATTTACGACGAGATTAGCATTAATTCATAAAATCGAAATTTTCGTACCTCTAATGACAATGTGTTAGGAACTCCGATCGGTATTACTGAAAGCCAAGACGCTTTGAGAGAGATACAGGACGCACAGTGGTTCAAATTCAGCGGGACAAAAATCAAAAGAGTGCGTATGCGATTACTGATTGTTTTGATTGGCTATAAATTTACACATATCAATAGAATATGGAAATAACAATTATGCATATCCCTCACGCACAGTGGCGTTCTTCTCAAAAGCATTATGAAAATAGGGGCAAAATTATCTCTTTTGAAAATGATTAATAATTGTTTCATAAAAACGTTTTTCATTGACTTGTGTAAGTTTGCCAAAGTTTTTTTTTATATTAGTAAACCCGTAGACTAATTATATTTACTCGCCAAAGAAGAATTTATTATTCAAGTCGGGGCACCTCTGAAAGTTTCAAAATTCGACATTTTCCGAAAAGTGATAAAATATGGGATAATATTTTAGTTTGAAAAGTGTTGGCTAATTATATAAATTTCGATTAAATTGTAACTTTTCAGGATTACTCAGGGTCATAAAAGGTTACAATACAACCCATTGTCTAGCTAAAAAAGGTCCATAATAAAGATACTAACGTAGCGCATACCATCAAGCCAAATTTACGTTAACACCTTCTACATTTATTCGGTTTTACTAATTAAAATAAAAGATATTGGAAATCTTACACACTTAAATGAAAATAACATTTTTATGAAACAATTTTGGATCACTTTTAAGCAGGTAATTTTGCCCCACTTTTCATATCGTTTAAAGTGGTACGCCACTGCGAATAAGAGATATACTTAATTGTCATTTCTTAATTCGATGGACGTGTGCAAATACATTTCCCAATATAAACTTAAATGTTATCTCCCGCTAGAATGTAAATCTGAAACACTGTGGACGTAGGTTTACGAGAAAGCCATCATGAATTAGAAACAAATATTTTTGTATTTTTATGAAATATTAACTTTGCTATAATTTTGGAACACCCTGGCGTAAATTGTACAACGATAACGTATTATTTTAGAAGGAACTGGCTTTGGTTGTAACTATTTTTATTTAAAGCGCGGGGCCCCTTAAAAGGCGGGGCCCGTGGCATTTGCCACCTTCTGCCACGTGGTTAATCCGGCACTGATTGCCAGAGTTCCCTAATTTGTATTCGGACATGCTATTATCGGAATTTGGCTAGGCTCAGCCGATGTAACTAGCTCTGACCTTATTCTCTTTAAAAATTCTCGAGATGACGCATTTATAAAAATAGGCCATGTACATTGAAAAGACTTAGGCAATCCGGCTAATTGAAGTTTTTAAGGAATTTATTTATTTATTTATTTATTTACAACATCTTCCGAAACTCACCAGGGATAGTCCGTTGTTGCAAAAACTTGGAAATTGCGAACAATTTTATTTTCTTCGATTAAAAAAAAATTCGCTGCTACTAAATGCGTTTGATGATATGGCTGATTGAAATTGACTCGACGTATCACTGAAGCCAGGGTGACGGCCGAACTCACGACGAAATTCAGCAAGCGGAGATCACGAAATTTAATGAATATGTACTTCTAAAAATTTCCATTAGTTACGAAACATGGGCTGCACTACCAACTAAATTTTCAAACAATTTAAAATACCAAAATAGATCCTGAACCTTAAACGTATAACATTAAAAGCATTCCTGGTAACGCCAATTTTTGCACACCTATTTTCTTGGCTGGCGCCAGGATCAGTAGACCTCACAAAAAGGTACGAGCTGAAAAAGATTGGGAACCACTGATCTAGATAGTATGGATATCTACTATCTACTACTATCTATTTACTATCAATCTGTTTGGTACAGTACCTAAGGGGCGGCAATTTGTCCTCTTGCCCGGGGCGGCGTAAGTCCTAGAGCGGGCGCTGAAAATAAGGGCAATGAACACGAAATTCTAATAGATAATTTAAATTAACTAATCAGCAATATTCCTGTTGAATAACACTGTACACTATCATCATAAAAGTCGACAGTTGCGTGTGAGTCGGCATACATTATCCAATCGATTGAACAATCAAAGTTTATTTCTGTGGAGAAATCTATTTTTTTACGTTCCACTACCGAATTCACTAGAGAAAATGAGCTTTCTTCACAGAAAATGTGCTTTCTCCACAGAAATGAGCTTCGATTGTTGATGATGATTGTTCAATCGGTTGGATAATGTATGCCGACTCTAAGATAAACTTAAATGGGATTGCAATGCGTTGAGTGGTATAAATTCGTTCAAATAATTTTTTTTTTAAATAGTGTGTATTTCAAGGCATTGCTGCTGGATACTGAAACCAATAAAAAAGCCAAAAAGTATTAAATCTTACCAGCCCGAAACACTTTATTCCCTACGCCACTGCTCACTATTAATAAGCAAATGGTCTCATTTTTTTCAATTATTTCGTTTCCGTCTTTTTCTTCTTCATATAGGTTTTCATCACTAAAGTGTTTAGCTAATTTATTTATTAAATTTAATAATAAATAATAATACTTCTTTAATTGTTTTATAATTATTTTTTTTATACATATTATTAATTAATTAACATTCAATATGTTTTCCATCCTTCCACGCCTACAAAATTTAAATTTAATTGAATTTATTATTTCGTTTCAATAGCCAGAAATGCATTTATTTTTATCAATAATAAATATAAGACAAAAATAATTATTAGAATTAACAAAAAAAAAACACACACTTAACTAACTGACTTAATTACCGTAAAAATATCACCACACAACAACAATGCTTCAACTTCACTTCATCCTTTGAATTTGATGAATATAATAGGTGGGCACTTCAATTTCGTGCACAGGTTTGAAATCGCCGTACACTGCATAGAGGGCATTAGTGCCAAACACTCCTTTCAATAAAGCCGTAAAGGACTCCAACGTATGCGGATGAAAAGAGAAATTTAGGACGGTAATATCATTTTCCTCGCCAACATAATAGTCACGTGTAATCACTTTTGGTCGACCGTTTTCGTAATGAATTTGAGTGTTGATACGTACCGGTGTGTTGTGGGTTGCCTGAAATGAAAAAAAAATATGATTTATTATATCCCTGAATAAAATCTCTAAAATTCCAATGAATGACAAATTAAAATTATTGGATCGCGGGAACCAGCTTTAAATTAAAAATATTCTTCGAAACTTACATTATAGTAAACATTTTTGTTGTAGTCCGACTCATTGGTGTTTCCAATCCTGATCACTTGATCGTAATTCCGGTGATCGATCAAAAGCATTCCGCCTGGTTTCAAGCACTTCATAAAATTACCAATTGCCTGTTTGTGTTCCTTTTGATCGCCCTGGGTATCGTGTAGATGTGAAAAGGAACTTCCCAAGCAGATTATAGCATCAAATCCATCTCGCACCTCCTTTTCAATATCATCGTAAAGGCTGAGCCAATTTCCTTGTTGAATGACTGAAATTTTACTTTAAATCAGCATTTCGCGAGATAAAGAAAATTAAATAGAAAACACTCACCCCAATTATCAAAGGCAGCCTCCTTTCGTCTGTTCCATCGTTCGCGGAAGGCTGACTTCAACATTTGATCAGACGCATCCACGGACATGACTTCAAATCCTTCCTCCAGCAATACAATTGAATCCACTCTGAATAATAAACGAAAAAAAAACGTTATTCATTCTTCACACACTCTTGATCCTTGCATCTTACTTACCCCGTACCACAGGCAGCATCCAAAATCCTTTTGCATCCATTCTGGCGCAAGATTGGAATCAAAAAGCTTTTGATATTTTTCGCCCGCGCTTCACGATCTCCAACAAACACGTCCCATACTCGAGCCGCTTTTCCGTCAGCATATTGATCCTTGTTTTTCTTCAGGGTAGCAATACGGTCCTGTTCCGTTTGTTGTTCAACAATTGCGGCGACTTCGGGCATCCTGAAAAGATTTGCGGATGTGCCGTATACAGGAGGGCAGTGAGTGAATTCAACTGAACTGACTGTCTGTAGTGTGAAATGTGCTAGAAAATCGTATTTATAGTTTATGGCAATGAAGATCGCGAAATAGCAATTACAAATTTTGAGATTAGGGATCTTCCCCCACGCCCATAAATGGAGCTTATTGGGAAAATTTCGTATATGTAGAAATGAGAAAAATTGCGTGATCGAATTTGACTATTATACATATATTCCGAGCTGGTTGTGAGGTGAACTCTGTACTTGATGGGACGATGTGTGGTCAATGTATTATCGCTAAGAAATAGATGTGGACGCGGATTTAAGAAAAAAAAAATTACATACATGCTACATATACAATTTATTAGTCCGAATGTCGCAAACAAATATTATACATAAAGAATAATGGAATTTTCTTTTATTTGGTATAAGCACAAAAAAAGTTTGTTCTGCGCACGAGGAAAGTGGATTTTTTTTTCTCAAGGTAACCCCTGGATTAATAAATATGTAAGAAAATTGAAAATAAAAAAAAAAATTTCGTTGCAAAACAGGGTCAAAATTGCAAAAAAAAAACACAAAAAAATGACTCTCAATTGTAGCAATACTGCTTAACACATTTTATTGATTCATGGCGCGTTAGACCCGCAATTATGTTTTCTCTAATATTTTCATGGACAGAACGGGAAAACTCCGAAAATTCTGGGTTTTTTTTCGCGGCTTTGACCCTGTTCCGCAACGAAATTTTGGTGGGAAGCTCCGGATTCGAGCTCAGCACTCCAAAAAAACATAGAAACAAAAAAAAAATATTTCTCCACCACACTTTGCAATCTGAAATCACCTAGTTACTAAACTAATTTCGTTAAAATAAATTTTTACCCGGTGGAAAAAAACAACTGATAGTTTAACTAAAAGAATCTCAGCACTTAATCCTGGTGATTTCTAGGTGTGTTTTTTTTACAAATAAAGGTAAGTACTGAGTTCACCTAGCGAAAAACTTGTATATATGTCTCCCGTGAAAACGGTGCCGTGGAGACTTGCTTGTTATTCACTCAATTTAAGGTAAGGTGACCAGACTCCCAAAAGCCCAATGCTGTACACATACTTGCGGAATTCGGGCTTCAAGCAAATGCTTAGCAATACTTCCAGGTTCCAGGTCTATGTGACAAAAATGTGTAGGTACTAATGCTTGACAGAGAGAGGTTTGAGTGCAGAGGGGGCGATCTACAGGATCTAAGCAATCATACGGACGAGTCATAGGTCTAAATTTGACGATTTACCGTTAGCTCACCGCTAGCT
Source organism: Microchrysa polita (assembly GCA_949715475.1). Taxonomy (NCBI): domain Eukaryota; kingdom Metazoa; phylum Arthropoda; class Insecta; order Diptera; family Stratiomyidae; genus Microchrysa; species Microchrysa polita. The sequence goes on from OX454420.1 coordinate 6,475,542, forward strand.
TCACTTGCACATAAGAATGATTGCCTTATCATTCTTCGCACCAGCACTGCGTCGCAAAAATGTTGTCGGATTCTGAAAAGCGCGAAGTTCATGGCGAGAGAGGTCTAAACGACGCGAAAGGCGAGGCACAAAATTTAAGTAAACCTAAGGACGATCCAGTCTAAATCTTACCAATTGCCTTTCATTGGCTCACCGTTCACTGGACTCGCACCTCGCCTTGTCTTATTCCGCAACAGCACTACGTCGCAAAAATATTGGCGAATACTGTCTAGCGTGACAGACAAAGCGAGGTCTGAGGTGAGCGAAGGGTGAGGTACAATAATCCTAAGGACGAGCCAAAGGTCTAAATCTTACCAATTGCCTTCAATTGGCTCACCGCTTGCTACGATCGTACCTCAATTATTCATTTGTTACCAGTGCTAGTCGCAAGGATGTTGGCAAATTATGAAAAGCGCGACAGACGAGAAGTTCTGAGCAAAGCCAAAGGTGCGCCACAGGAACTGAGTAAATGTATGGACAAGCCAAAGATCTAAATTTTACGGATTGCCTTTCATTGGTTCACCGCTCGTTGCGATTGCACTTCGCCTTATCCTATTTCACAGCAGCACTGCGTCGCAAAAATGTTGGCGAATTTTCTAATGCGCGACAGACAGTGCGAGGTTTGATCGGAGTGAGGCGCAAAGTTAATAAAAAAAACTAAAGACGAGCCAGAGGTCTAAAAATCTTGATAAAGGAATTGGAGTACAGTTGCTGATTTTTCCATCGTTTTGTCATAAAATAAAGTCTTTTGACGGCTGTAACTTTGAGTCCTGGCAGCTAGTGGACGATTTGCTTTTATTAGAAAATATAGAAGTGCGATTTGGGCAGCTGTAGCTTCTGAACGCGGATAAGTGGACCGTGAAATTTGGAGGAAATATGAGCACCATTTCAGAGAAGGGCTCCCGAATTATCGAAAATGAAAGATTGTCAAACATAAATGTGCGATTATCTCGCTTACCTAATATCGATTGCACAGTGAACATGGGACAAACTTTACGCACCTTAAAAGCGGACATGTATGATTGCATGCCTCATGGAGAACCTATTATGCTTATGTAGCTTATTATGCTTATGTAGTGTATTGGGTTTCATTGTGTGGCATGGGGAATGCTGTACATTTTGCTGTACACTTCTCAATGCTGTACGACAGGTCAAAATGCTGTGCTGTACAGCAAAATGCTGTACGTCTGGTCAGCTTAATTTAAGGTAAATGTTCACTCGCGTTCTGATTGATTGTCGATGACATCTTTCCACTGCGAAATAAAGTGCAACTGCATTTGTTTCGCCGGCGAAATGTCAAAAACAAATGTGGAGACTTTCGTGTGAAGTGAGTACCACCGAGCGAATTCGATTTCACGATCATCAACATTTTGACAGTATTTGCATGGATTTCACGTGAACTGACGATGTAAGTACCTTAAGCAGTAAAAACATTACACATTTCACCTCCCCCGGCATTATATTGTGCCGCTCTTTTTTACCATATGGTTATCTGGTCACCCTGGCCTTATGACTATGCCCATGTATTTTCTTGGTCGTATAGATAATAACGGTGTTATGTCTCACGAATTTTGACTGGTAACTGAAACTTCATTTCGTTCGTGTAAGCGTTCAAGATAGTGTTCCTTGATGCCGTTAGAGTTTTGAATTGACAGATGAGATATCTGCAGAAGCACCGTTACTTATGGAGGATCCTATACGTTCTCGTCACAATCTATCTTATCTCCCAAAGTCAGTTCTGAATTGGCAGCCTGAGCCTTCACGGGTAGAACTTACAAATTTTATGAATTTTTTTAGCCACCCATTTTGGATAATTTGGAAGTCAAGGATCAATCGATAAATCCGCGGATTGTAAAATAAGTGAAATAAAACTTGTATAGAGTAGTGGTCAATAGAACGGTAAAATTTGCAAATCTGTCACCAAAGTGACCGTTTTGCAGAGTTTAATATATTGCCTGCCTCTTAAGATCTCGAAATTCCATCACAGAATCGATAGAAAGTTTCAGAAAAATGCCGCTCTTTCAAAATTTGCCGCCCGGGCAGTTGACCAAGTGGCCCATATGGGAAACCCGGCGCTGCACAACTATTTTGTTTCATAACCCCATACCCCGATGGTACCCCGATTTTTTCAATGAACAACAAATATCAAAAAAACCTGGTAAAACTGCAGAAGATCCGGTTTTGAAGTAAATATAATACTGAAAAGAACAAGGTGCCAAGTACGAGTAATCTGAAAAAAAAAAAACGGCACTGAAAAGGTGCTAAAACAATCCAAGAAACGGTGCTAAGAACGTGAAAACGGGTACTGAACAGTTGCTGAAAAAAAAACCACAAAAAAAAAACCGAACCATGCTTGAAAATAAAAAAAATCGGAGCTGAAAATACGGTACTACTGGGCAAACAATCAACCCGACAACGAAGTCGTCGGGGCTGAGGTCTGCAGTCGAAGAATGTGTGTCCCTGAGGAAGTCATCCTTGTTTGAACGGGGGAAAAGTACTACAACTCCATGTGATTTAGGAAAGTAAAGCATGAATGTGTGTAAATTACACACACACCGAAATAATCTTTTTTTTCTCGAAATTTGAACCTGTACATCTGATTTGATGACGATAATCCGGAGAGTCATGCATACTCTTGCTTGTTGTCATATAAATAATTTTATTAGCAAAAAATAAGTCTCGTCTATTTAAAATCACTGAACTTATCAGCAATCAAGTCAGACACTTTACACCATTAGTAGTGATCAAGATGCCGACCCATGCGGTTTTACCCCAAGAGGGAAGCTACGATCAATATACGGACGGCAAGGCTGCCAAAATTTGGGATGTTTTTGTCGGTGATACAAAAACACGTGCCGAAAATATCAAGTTCCTTGTCGACATCCTGAAAAAGCGAGGATGTAAAAGGGTATTGGATGCAGCTGCCGGAAATGGGTAAATTAAATTCGAATCTTATCAAAATTGTAATATTTTATTATTTTTTCCGTTTTAACTAAACCTATGTATATTACACAGTGTCGACTCAATCATGCTTTTGGAGGAAGGATTCGAAGTGGTATCGGTCGATCTTTCCGAACATATGCTTCAGAATGCCTACAATGTTCGTTGGGAACGGCGAAAGGAGCCGGCTTTTGATAACTGGGGTATGCGAAATTTCAAAAATATATTTTTTTTTTCACCGAATTGACCATCTGAATGTCCTTTTACAGTGATCAAAGTTGGAAACTGGCTAACGATCTGTGATGATATTTCCAAACATATTGGTGACGGTTTTGATGCAGTCGTATGTTTGGGCAATTCATTTTCACATTTGGTCGATACGTACGGTGATCAACGTGAGCACAAAAAAGCTTTTGAGAATTTCCGTAAATGTTTGAAACCCGGTGGATTCTTGATAATTGATCATCGCGATTATGAGCCAATTTTGAAGGCAGGTGATACGACCGAAACGCAATATCATAATAATGTTTATTATAATGTGAGTGAATTTTTTTAGCGAAAACATTTTTTTTTGAATGTTGTTGCATTGAGTGTTTTTTTTCCATTTCAGGCGAGCACCGATACTCCGATTCGCATTAATACCAAAGTTCACTACGAGGGTGAGAGGCCTGTGATGGTGACGAGGGATTACTATGTAGGAACTGGAGAGAATACGACAGATTTACACTTCTCTTTCCACCCCCACACTTTGCCACAATTTACGAAAAATATTAAATCGGTTTTTGGTGAAAATGTTCCGCATGAGATTTTTGGTGATTATAAGCCACTGAATGTGGTGAAGAATCCAACGTATTATTTGCATATAATTGATAAAGTAAGCAATTAGAAAACATTAATAAGTGTATTTTTTTATTCGGAAAATAAAATGAAATGTATTTGTATATTAGCAGCTTTTTGTTTTTTGTTTTATAAAAAAAATACACTTAGGAGCAAAGAAATCGACCCACCCAAAACGCTGTGCTTCAAAACACAAGAACTCCCAAGTGTATTATTTTAGCTAAATAATTTTACTAGTTAAAATCAGAATTTCTCAAACATTGTTACAGCAAGACTCAAATATTATGCTTTAGGAACAGTGCCTATCTCAAGGTAATATTGGAAACCCCATACCCATATCATATGCCAGCAGGTCATTAACAAAACACGAAGTTTATAAATGTTATACTTTCTGTATTTAGTGCCACTTGAAATAAATGTCTGCGCATGATTTTCATTTTTTATGATTGAAAGCTTGACTTGATTAAAGGTTTGTGTTCGTAGAGACAACTCATGGGATCATCGCTCAGCGACCGTAGTTTTGCATCCAATTTCGAGCCGTATTTAAATATTTTTTGAATGGTTCTACTTTCCTAGTATCGACTATGGACTAAAGCAGAGATGGGCAAACTTTCTAAGGGAAGGGCCAGATAAAATCACAAATTATCTAGGCGGGCCGGAAAAATTAAAAAAAAAAACATATTTTTATAAACGAGGAGTCTAACTGCAAAGCTCACATTTCCCATATAAATAAATGGCTTAGCCTCAACGTATCTAGGAACAGGTGGAATCGGAAAACGTTGCATGCGGTAGAAATTAGGTGTGGCGGGTATTCAAATTTCGGCAGCACCCGAAATAAACCTCGATCTCGTTTTTTTTTCAATTTAATTTTCTTTCCTTGGTGACCAAACATTAATTCTGGAGTTCATAATTTTTCCATTTGATATTAAAAATTTCTTCTCAATCTCTAATTTTTGTGTGAAAATAAAATAATAAACGCTGTTTCCAATCTTTACATAAGTCAGGCTTATACAGCGTATAACATTAAGATTCTAAAGGTCCCCCTTGACGTGTCGCCAAATGGCGACGCGTCCAAAAACTGGCATCGCGTGCAGCCATTTGGCTGCTACTTCCCAACAAACCAAATTTCCGAGTGACGGAATTCTTTTCGGATTTCCACCACTTTTCCAAGACTAATTCCGAGACCGCACTAACACACGCAAACCGATGTCGATTTTTTTTACGAGTTTGCACTTTGTGTAAAACGTGGAAGCCGTCTCGGAATTGTTTCGGAAAAGTATGCAATTTTCCAAACAAAATCTGAGGTCGTTTCAAGGTAGAGATGTTTTTAAGTAGGCCTAGGCAGTGACGTACGTTAAACAATTAACTTTTTTGTACGCGTATTTCAAATGTCAAAATAAATAGTTAAGTTTTACGGGTACGGTGCGCGAGTCAATTTCTATATGAAATTTTGACATTGTCGTTTGCAAAAATATTGTTAGCCGAACAGCATTTTGGTTCGTATTTTATATTAATTATATTAATTCATTATTTGTTTGTAAGTTGTGTCGAATTTGTACCTATTATACTCGTAGATCAGAAAAAAATGTCTCGAAAATTTAACAGGGATATCTCAAAATCTGCAGAGCAGTTCCCTGGCTATGCGACGTTAAAGTCTAGTTCTCACTCATCTCATCTCTCATCTCCTATTCATACTTCATTTCCGAATTCCTCTTCTGATTTCCAAATGTCTGATCCCGAATTTTCTTGTGGCCTGGAAACTCCTCCAAATATTAGTGATAGTGAATCCGAAGATGGTGACTTTTTCATAACGAACGCAGTAAACGATATTTCCATAAACGAAAAGCTTGCCAAGTGGATGGTAGAAGAAAATATTACTCATGGGTCATCAAACCGTTTACTTTGTATTTTACGTGACTATTTTCCATTCTTACCGAAAGATTCGAGAAGTTTATTACAAACTCCGCGGAAAATCACATTAAGCAGTATAACGGGCGGTCAATATTATCACTATGGACTAAAAGCAGCGTTGATTGACTTCCTTAAAGCAAGACCGGTTTCACAAAGAAAATTCAATTTGGAAATTGATATTGGAGTTGATGGTGCATCACTTTCAAAAAGCTCAAAAAGTCAAATATGGCCTATTCTGGGTAATGTTGTAAATACTAATAGCGTATTTTTAATCGGTGTATTTCATGGCGACAGAAAACCTGTTGATTCTGACGAATTTCTGACACCGCTTGCCGAGGAATTGAAAGATTCAATAGCAAATGGAATAGATTTTGAGAATGAAAAGTATATATTCCGTTTAAGAGCGGTTATATGTGATTCGCCAGCTAGAGCTTTTATTTTAAAAGTGAAAAGCCATAGTGGTTACTACGCTTGCACAAAATGTACGGAAAAGGGTGTTTATATTGAAGGACGAGTTACATATCCAGGAAGTAATGCTGAATTAAGAAATGACACCAACTTCTCAGAGAGATATCAAAAATACCATCATCATCAGCAGGAAAAAACATGTCTTGAAAAAATTCCAATTGGCTGCGTTTCTCAATTTCCTATTGACTATATGCATTGCACTCTTTTGGGAGTCACTCGCCAGTTAATTAAGTATTTTTTAATGGAGAAACAAATTTTGATAGATGAAAAATGCAAGATATGGCAGAAAAGTATGGTGAAATTAAAGTAGTTCCTGAATTCGCAAGGAAACCAAGATCCATGAGAGATATTGAAAGATGGAAAGCTACCGAACTAAGGCTATTTTTATTGTACACTGGACCTATATTTCTGAGAGAATACATCAAACCAGAGTATTATGAGCACTTTCTAAAACTTTCTTGCTCATTCCGGATTCTTGCAAGTCATTCAGACTGTCTCCAAAATGTTACCTGTGCTGAACAACTATTAAAATCTTTTGTTACCGATTTTCCTTTGCTTTATGGAGAAAAAAATGTTACCTACAATGTACACAACATCTTACACATTCCCGATGATGTAAAAAAATTTGGCCCGGTAGATAATTATAGTGCGTTCAAGTTCGAAAATTTTATCCGTTTTTTAAAACAGAAAATTCGTCAGGGGAACCGACCCTTACAACAGATAAATAATCGATTGCATGAGCTATACGCCACTGGAAGCTTCTTCAGGGAAAGAAACCCATCGTCAGTTGTAATGAAAAGAGACAGGGATGGCTACATATCTTCCTTCACGTATAAAACCTGGAAATTCGAAAAACATCCGCCCAACAATTTATGCTTGATCGACGGACAGATTTGCAAATTAGTAAATATATGTCAACGAGGAAGTGCAATTATAGTTTCAGTTGTTATTCTTAAGGAGAGAGATAAGCTGTTTGCTAGGCCAATATCCTCATTCAATATGAATATTGTATGCAACGAAAAAGAAATGTATACAGAACATACTTTATCCTATCCTGTTTCAAAAATCCAATCAAAAGTCATGAAGATTATGACGACATTCATTCCATTAATATAGATACGCCCTTCGAATCATATCATCTAATCGCAGCAGCATACATCATCATGAGCAGTGAACAAATTTTTCAATATTTAAAACCCAGTAAGTACTAAACTTAATTGAACGAACAACATTTTCTTATTATGTTTCAATAATATTTTAAGCTGTGTCAGTAAGTGTCAGTCCACCCCCATCATCGGAAAATATGACAGTGCTCCAAAATGTCATCACGGACCCACAATCATATAGTGAATTTTTCAATATTCAAGGAGGTAATAGAGTTTTCATGTCTATATACAAAACTACCTTTTATTTTTATTTAAAATATATGTATATTTAGGAGAGCGTGTACCAACAACCTCGACACAACAAATGGGCGAGCAAAACAAAGAGAATTTTCCATCCCAAACTGACACTATGACAGGTACACACTTTAGTCTGATGTGAATAACACCCATGTTCATATACTAATAAACAACATTTTTACACTTTTCAGATGAAAGTTCTGTAAGTTCAAAAATTGACAAGCTGACTAGAGTAGTTAACCTTCTGGTTCGAGAGGTTGTTGCTTTGCGAACTGAAGTCCGAACACTGAAAGATCATAACCAAATAAATAAAATCAGAAACAAAATATTTAATGAACCCTTTAATGACATATCCAAATTTGAGGAGTTCGAAAATGTAATCAGACAGGACCACGAGAAACATCATATATTAGTAATTGCAATTCAAGTATAACATTAAAGATAAATATATTTAATGTTGTTATTTCAAACAGGAAGCTGAATTCCTAGAAATACAAGATATGGACGCTTCGAAATTCGTTAAAATTAATATGTCAAGATTAATGACTTCTAATCTGGCCAGTAAATGTTCCTGGTTCGGACTACATGGAAATAAAAAAGTCAAAGACTTTTTAATTTTCAAAATTTTGAAGGGTAACTCTGCTATTTAACAGACAAATTTGAAATCTAAAGCTATTTTTTTTTTAGATGCAACAAAACAAAAATTTACAAATGCCATCGATGCCGGCATTGAAAATACGATGAAAAAATTTTTTAATCAAGCCAGAGACCGGCAGAGAAAATTAAAATAGATCCTTTTTTAATTAAAATAGATCCTTTTTTTTGTTTATACATATATCTATGCATATTTTATGAAGTTTAAGTATTAAGTATTTTTTTAAAGAAAAGGATTATGTTACATAACTAAAAATAAACATGAGTTATTTAATAATAATAATAAAAATATTCTTTGATTTTTTTGCTGTAAGACTTGTGCAGAATGCATTTACGACCAAAACATTCGTGCAGATCCTTTTTCCTCTCAGGTATTTAGGTATTGGGCGACAATGGTTGGGGGACTGCAAGTTGTTTTGTATTCCGGTTTCTTCGCGTTTTGGTTGCTTTGCGTCCCGTTGTGTCCCTCTTTGAATTGAAAATGAAAGTAATAACAATACAAAACCCTCCAACTGAAATTATAACCCTCCATATACCAAAAGCGATACTCGATTCCGACCTGAATTTTAATCGAAATTGGTATAAAACTCCGAGATGACGAAACGGAAACCTGTAACGATAACTATACTGAAAACTTTCGGAAATGTCAGCGTTTTCCGACACACTATTCATATTACGAACTCTCAGTATTCCGAGAAGTTAAGGCTTGGATTCCAACTACGAAAAAGATCCCATATTCCGAAAGAATTCCCTCGGAATGGTTTGTTGGGGCTGTAACGATAACTGTGCAGAAAAGTGTCGGAAATGTCTCTGGATTTTCCAAATGCATCATTTGAATGTATTAGTGCTCTCGGAAATGCTGAGACACTTTTCATATGACGAACCGTCAGTATTCCGAGAGTTTAAGTCTTGGATTCCGACTCGGAATATGGAAAATAGTTCCAGTATTCCGAAAGAATTCCCTCGGAATGGTTTGTTGGGTTAGCATTAGCACGAGCAGCCAAAAAATGACATAACCAAAATTTCATTTTGGTGATTTTTTTAAATTTAATTATCAAAATCGGACTCTGCGCGTTTGAATTATTACACGGCCATTCAAGAATTATTCAATTTCACACAATAGAACGAAGAAAAGTTGCAAAATTGTCACTTTGAAATTGACAAGCGGTTGTCAAAGCGTTTGGTTGAGTTGCCATATTGAATATCAAAACTGGACGCATAGCCAAATGGCGACACGTTTGGATGGAATGACAACAGCCGTTTGGCTGCACGTGTCGCCATTTGGCGACACGTCTAGATGGACCCTTAAAGTTGTTCGTAATCTGGTTCAAACGATGATGAACTGATTCGCAGCAGGGAAGCTAAATGATCGTCAGTCAATCGGTTTCTAAAGGTGTTCTATCGAAGCTTCATGGGAAAAACACCTGTTCACAATAGTAGGAAGAACCAAACGTTGCAATTATCTTCTGAGCGTGACCTTTCAGGTTCGGCAAGCTTGAGTTTGACGGGGCCTTGTAGAACTCAACTTTAGAAGCATGGAGAAAGGGTTGCTTCAATTCAGCGTTAGGCTGGGGATAGAATGCCGGCAGGTAAATAACAAGCGCAATGCATTTTATATCGCTGACAAAACGTGCGTATTTGTCAGCCATGCAATGCTGCTGCTATTGCTGCCGGTATTATATCTGAAGCCTTACTTTGCAACTAAAGGGCCCAATAGACTCAGCGATTTATCGGCCAATCAAAGCTGATTTCTGTGGAGAAAGCACATTTTTTAGGTTCCACTATCGAATTCGCAAGAGAAAATGAGCTTTTTCCACAGAAAATGTGCTTTCTCCACAGAAATGAACTTTGATTGGCCGATAAATCGCTGAGTCTATGGGGCCCTTAATTGATTCACAGTCCACATTAAATGGCATTCTATAAATGTCGAGATTCCTTTCAACAACTTTCGTAACTCTTAAGTTGTCTTCCCTGACTGCAATAGTTTTTAGTCATGTGAAATGAGTAAGGTTTTTCTTGAATAGTTGTTTCAAAAATAAATTCAATCGCATTACTCCTGATATCATTGATTAATTGACTTGTTCCCTGGAGTTTAAAGTTCAATTTGTTGATGTTACTGAGAAGATCTGTAAAAAAAAAGTCTTAAGGTCGTACCCTACTACTACTCCTCTGATGTTTGTAATGTTGCAAGACGCAATGAGTAGGAAACTGTTATCCTGTTCTAGCTCCACAGAAATTAAATTTTGCACTATGTGTAATTTTAAGGGTTTTTTTTAAAACCATGTCGCGGGTTTAACTTCGACCGCTGCGCGATGATCCCATGAGTCGTCTCTACGAACATAAACCTTTACCAGTCAAAAAACGGAATATCTTCATTGAAAAACAATTTTCAAAGTTCACTTCAGAAGCTCCAATGAAAATGGAACTGAAAGCCAAGCCCGAAGTTCAGTGTATTAACCCATTAACGACGAGACCCTAAAATCTTACCGATTGAGCTGAAATTTTCCACGTCGGCTTAAAATGGCTAAAAACACATTTTATAGAAAAATTTTTTTTACCCGGATGCCGGGTTCAGGCTCCCGGCACTGTTACATATATGTAACATCAGGCACTCGAAGTACTCGAGGGTGTTACATATTATGTAACATCAGGCATGATACGGGGAAAGTGTATTCAAAGTATATTTTTGATTTTTTTTCAAAAAGAAAACAATTTAGTAAATATTTTTTAATAAAGCGAAAAATATATGAAAGCCGATATTTTACATGAAGTTTGGAATGTAGATAATGCAACAATAACGTAGAAATAATACGAAATGTGTGCGAAAATTGAGCAGCCTTACAAAAATATTATGTCAAATATTGTATTATTATTTTTTATTATATATGTGTTTTTGCATGTGGAGTTGTTGTTGTTTTATTGAGAAGTTTCTTGAACACCCACAAAACTAATAGATTTGACAGTTTGTGAATAGGAAAAAAGTTTATAGAACTACAGTAGTTAACAATACAGATTTTGAGGATTATGGAAAAATTGCCAGTAAATTATAAAATTATTGTTTAAATTTTTTTGTCAATTTGTCCATCCGCCCAAGTTGTTTAAAAAGGACTAAATAAACAGCCTATAATTCCTCCTTGTCTGTAATTTGGTCTACATTAGAAACCATTTCTTCTTTCGTAGCTAAAAATATATCCTTTTAAATATTATATTAGCAGAATTAAATAGAATAACTAATCCCTGACCTCATGCAAATAAAGTCTTGACTCCTTGCTTCGGATACCCTTGAACAGGGCCGGATTTAGCCTCTATGGCGCCCCTGGGCAGTAGCGAATTTGCCGCCCTCCACCACCAGATAAGCTTAAGGGTAGCAGTTGTCAGCTCAAAAAGGAAATGTTTAGGCAAAACGTTAGCGGGCGTATGTAAAAAGTTGAAAATTTAATATTTTTTACCAGTAAGCGTATTTTGTTTGCTTGAAAAATTTTTATGTTGCTTTCCAGGGGAGGAATCCAGGTGTTCCGTGCACCTCCGAAAATTTTTTAAGAATGATTAAAACTACAATGATAACATAAAAAAATGTATAATTCCTATTACATTCGGCTTTTCACCTTTTTAGAAATGCGTTCATGTTTTCTAATTTTTTTCTTTCGATCGTTTTGAAAATAATTTGCGAATTACCCCAACAAATGATATTTTCTATTATAGCATAATATTTTACCAGAAAACGTCATACCGAAAAAACCCAAAATTAAGAAAGCTTACGGTAAACTTTGAACACACCTTGACCTAATTTGTTTCCGGCGATAAAGATAACGAAAACGAATTGGGAAAGCATTTACTGATGCTATTCAGCAAAAATCAGTCGGTGTCTAAAGAGTTCTAAATTTTTCTGATTTCAACTATTTTAAATTATATTTTTTATTTTCGGTGGAATTTCTCGTTTTTCTCAGAAAAAAAAATTGCAGACCCGAAAATTTAAGCGTAAAAATTCTTAAAAATTTAGTTAAACCCGATAGAAACTCCAAAATTTGATAGCCAATGCCACATTTCTAATATCGAGACTTGGACCTCTCCCGAAACCAAATCCTTGCTTCCCAGCGAATTTGATGTGGGGACAAATTTAAAAAGTAACTTAACACACGAAAATGTGTGGTTAGATGAGTTACTTGCTTGGGGGCGTTTTGAACTTTCCAAAGGATCGCTATCACCAAAAATGTTTTTCGTTTTTTTTTCTTCAAGACTGGGGCAATTTTAGAGGCTTGAGAACAGGAGCTGGCAGCCAACTACAAGCGTACTTAATGTGGCTTCAGGCATAATGTTTAAAGTGAAGCCAAAGATGATTTATACACACTCCTACTCTAAATATACTCTTGAACTAAAGGCCGCCACGCCATTCAGAGTGATTGAGTGTAGGCTTCAAGCGAAACTTTTGAGTAGTCCTAATTTTTGGAGGCGGAATTACATTATAATTCGAGTTGAGGTTGCGATTAGGTTCTTTGAATTAAGACGAATACGTACATCTAACTGGAATAAATTAAAAAAGCAAACTATTATCTACAATTATGTTTGAATATTCAAAATCCATTTTTCCCATAATTTTAGACCAATGAAAAAATTTAAGAATTTGCCGCCCCTCAAATTCTGCCGCCCCGGGCAGTAGCCCAGGTTGCCCATATGTGAAATCCGGCCCTGCCCTTGAATCCGGCTATCATTTAATCCACATAGAACAGCTATTGTATCCATATTCCGGATTTCTAGAGCAATTCTAATTCCGACTCTTAATATTTTTGGTATGTTATGCCAAATATGGCCGCTCAATTTGCCAGTCAAGAAGACACAAGGGTCTAGAAAATCATGTGACATGACTAATTTTAAGGAAAAACCTAAATAATAGCATTTTTTTCTTTTAAATTTTAACATTTATGAAGACTATTTATGCTATTTTCCAAGATAAATATGTCTTGTTAAAATCCGGAATTTTCGTTAATCCGGATTTTTTGAGAATCTGGACTCCTTTTTCTTAATTTATCCGGACTATCGCGTCAATAGTGTAAAAAATCCATAAAATAAAAAAAAAAACACTAAAAAAGTACATAGGTACTCATACACCTCGTATACGAAGAGTGCACTTTCCCCATATCTGGACGGATGTTACATATATGTAGCAGTGTTATAAAAGTACTTATAAAACGTAAACTACGGACAATATTTATTTTATTTATTTTTTGTATTGTTTCAAAAAGACCATGTAATAAAATACGATTAATTTTTGCCCAATTTTTTTCATACAATTAAATATAAAAATAAAATTCCTCTACTACTTTTGCCATCGTTACGATTTTCGTCAACATCGAAAAAACCATCAGAAAGAAACCTCTATAACTTCCCCAATAGTCAATCAAATTCAGCTAAATTGATTTCTACGCATTGCTAATAGTGTCCAGTACAGGATAAAACACTTTTTAGTGTCGAATTGATATCCTATTCCTTTAGCAGCAGTTTGAAACGAAGGATATCTTACTGTTACATATATGTAACATCAGGCATTAATGGGTTAATTTTAATCCAACCGCGTAGTATATTGTAATAATGTTCCTATAGAATTTGGATATTACCTCAAACTTTTAAGTTGTCTGCATGGAATTTTCGAAATCTTTTCGAAGGTATAAGGTTTTTGATTGCACCCTACGTATATTTCGATTGCGATACAAGACAAATGGCACAAGCCCCCTTCGGATTTATTTTATGATTTATTGTATTTATTTTGAATGGTGCAATTTTTCTTGTGTCGACTATTGATTTTTTCTTTAATGTATATACATACTATGTTCACCGAGCGAAAAACTTGCATTTATGTCTTCCGTGTACACTATTCACTAAATTTAACATAAATGTGCTCTCGCGGCCTTATTGCTTCCTTGCACCTTTGCCCCGTGAAATAAAGTGCAACTGCATTGTTTTCGCTAGCGAAATGTAAAAAAAACCGGTGTGGAGACTTTCGTGTGAATTCAGTACCACCAAGCGAAGTCGATTTCAGGATCATCCAAACTTTAACAGTTTTTGTATGGATTTCATGTGAAATGATGATGTTATACTCTCTTAAGGTAAGTACTGTGTTCATCAGGCGAAAAACTTGCATATATGTCTCCCGCGAAAAATGTCCCGTGGAGATTTGTCTATTATTCACTCAATTTATGATAAATGTTCACTCGGGTTCTGATTGATTGTCAATGAAATCTTTTCATTGTGAAATAAAGTGCAACTGCATTATTTTCGCTGGCGAAATGTCAAAAACCGGTGTGGAGACTTTCATGTGAAGTGAATAGGTACCACCAAGCGAATTCGATTTCACGACCATCAAAATTTTGACAGTATTTGCATGGATTTCACGTGAACTGACGATGTTAGTACCTACTTTAACATAGAAAATGCACTGAATAAAATAATGAGTGATATAGGGAATACTCTAAAATCGAAATTCTTAAATTGAATAGTTTTCATAAAAATATTCGGGACAATTTTTTTTTCCCAAAAATTAGGTCCGCTTCGCATTGTGCAAAAGAAGATTTTGTTCAAAAGTACATACAAAGGTCTTTTGGCATGTTTTGTACAAAACTTCTGTAAAAACTTCAAGCTGAATCCCTGCATAAAAATTTGCTAGTTCTATCAAATTTGTGTGAAAAATTGCTTGGGATAAGCTTGTAGTGTCATGGTTCATGACCCATATTTTATGGCTGCTAAATTCAAATTTACATTATCAACGACATTTTGTTTTTAAACAAAAAATTTGTTTTTGTTTCATTTAGGCGCGAAAAAATTGAGAGCCTGAAAAAAATATGGGAAACAAAAATTTAACTCTGTGGCCGTGATCGTTCGGTCGCCACTCTGTGAAATAGACACTCATAGAGAAACGAGTTTCCAAACTCGGCACGACTCGTCGCAAGTTTGTTATTCAGAAAAAAATTATAAGAAATATTCTTATCGTAGAATAATAAACTAACAATGCGACTAGGAAGTGGTATGGCTGACAACCGTATCACACTCCGAATTCAATTGTCCTTGTAACGTTGATGACTACACGTACACACGGTAGTCATCAACACACCATGCTCCACTAGGAGTTACGGTAATTGAGAGAGATTATTTTTGTAAAAATTGCGTGAAGCTATTCGCCTCAAAATTTAATGTTTTTTAATGTGAATATTAACATTTAAAAAATGGTTTACAAAAATTGAATATGATTCACAGGATTGGCAACAACCCGCTCAACCGATCCCGATGGTGGTTAACTGCAGCTCTTAAGGCCTCACGATTTGAAATTAATCGCCCAATCTCGAATTCCAATATAGTCGGGGATGGCCATGCTAGTAGGGTTTTTTTTACCTTGATGTATACAATTATGGTGCACTGGGCTGCCATTGAATATTTAGGTTACCTTCTCCTAATAGGTAACCTCTTCGGTACACAGATTTCAGTACCTGTTACAAGTTCTCTTCAACACCCGGTACCACAATTGGTGGGCACCGGCACTCGTAGGTTTTTTTTTCAACACCCCGGTTTTTTCAACCTGTTTTTTAAAAAATGTTTTTTTTTCAGATTTTTAGCACCTGTTAAATATTGTTTTTTTTTCAGGTTTTTACCACCTGCAGTTTTCTCAGTTTTTTGGCACCTCTTCATTGTTTTTTCCAGCTTTTCTAATTTGAACTGATACTAGGCTCTTTTGTACCACGTTTCAGCATGGTTTTGGTGGTGGTGTTTTCTTTATTTAAGCCACGATTGTTCGTCTTTTATCTTTTTTAAGACTTCGTTCATTCAGAAAGGTACGCCAATTTTCTCAGGGAAATTCTCGTCCAATTGGCAATTTTAGACCGCAGATTCGCGATTTGACGCAAAAACATCAACATTTTTTTTTGCTGCCTGCCCCAGAATGTTACTTCTGCTCTCTCGAGAAATACTCATCGAATCGGTGCGTTATTTTGGGTCGCTGATTCCGCTGATGGTGATGATCGGGAACCAAAATTTGGAATCAGCAACTCAAATTTACTTTACTGTTTCTGTCTTTATTCTGGGACAGGCACCGCAAAAAAAAACATAGTTTTTATTTTAACTTCAAATTCCTAATCAGCGACTAAAAAACGTTAGTGTTACTACGCCGATCGTTACTTCAAAATATTGGTCTTCTTCTTCCTTGCCTCGTTATTTATAGAGCTCCATGGCGTGGTCTGCATTTTATAGATCCAGGTGTTATTCGGTCTGCCTCTGTCCTGGGGTCCATCAAGTGGGATTATCGCCGTCTTTGCGGGGTTCTCAGGACGCCTTTAATCATGGCAATACCAATATGCCTCCTCGTTATTCGATTTTTTTACGAACAAATTATTCACAATTTATAAGCAATCGTCCGCACGAGAGCAAAATTACATCCAGAGTTACAGAGCAACATCTGGATCGTTATATATCTCACAAGTCCATACAGTTTTTGGAGATACGACCAAATTTTTAAATTTTGGCGGCAAATTAAGATAACAAAATAACAACAGTCACACACAAAAATATTGACGGAATTTGATAATTTATTATTTGGAAACAAACTATCAAATCGCCTTAAGGTTTTTTAGTTTCCCATAAAATATCCCCTAAAAATTATATTCCCCTAAAATTCTACTTATGAAGTCCCCTAAATTTGGGGACTCCTTTGTCTGCGGCAGTTTATAAATGCAAAATCCTTTTTGTTATAATTGTCAAATTAGGTAGTCTAAATTTGGTTGAAAGTGCCAAGTCGATAATTGTGCGCGGGCGAAGATTTTCACCAATTTTGATTTATGCGTATAACTTGTTGGCACCAAAAATACACTTGGGAACAAAAAATCGACCCATCCCAAACGCTGTGCTTTAAAACACAAGAACTCAAAAACTGAAATTACTGAAGTATTTTCATAAAGATAACGGTGTGTGAAAATTAAATCTATTAAACGTACTTCCACGTAGTGCTAACAGTTTTTATTTACCAATATTATTTTTCGGAAGCATTTGGGGTGGGTCGATTTTTTGCTCCCAAGTGTCTATTGACACTGATCGAATCGTTTCTACGCATGGAAGGGACTGGAGGTCCCATTTGCACTGCACAAACACAATGCTATATTCCGCATCAATTATTTATAGCACGCGCCGTGTCTGTTAATTTGTCGTAAGCGGATACGTATATCGAATCTCGGCGTGGTCCAGGAAATATACAGGGTGTCCCGCAACTGGTTAGCCATAGACCAATGGTAGACTCTACGGGATGTTTTAGGAAAAATGTCGCCAAAATTATTTCTCTAGCTTTTACCGTTAAGGAGTAAGCGGTCTTTTTTGTGATTCTTGTCAAAAAACACATCTTTTTTTCGAAAAACTCCTATTTTCTAGCCTCCACTTTAGCCAAATCAATGCTTTTCCTATTCTTCTGAAAGTACACAAAATTTCCAATAAAAGGACATATCGAACGTTTCGAACGGTTTCGTGTCTTCCGAGATACGACGTTTTCAATTTTGCAGAAATGTCAATTTCAATTTTTAATGTCAAAATTAAACCCGAATTTCGTAACGGTACATTGTAGTGGCAAATCTGTAAAGTTGACAAAAGTTGGCGTAGTATCTTTCTTCCACTTACGGACTATGTTTTTTTCCTTTTTACACATATTATTCACAAACTGGATGACTCCTGTGCTTTATTCTTATATGCCATTCGAAAGCTAAGATACTACGCCAACTTTTGTCAAGTTTGCAGATTTGCCACTAGAATGTACCGTTACGAAATTCGGGTTTAATTTTGACATTAAAAATTGAAATTGACATTTCTGCAAAATTCAAAACGTCGTATCTCGAAAGATACGAAACCGTTCGAAACGTCCGATATGCCATTTTATTGGAAATTTTGCGTACTTTCAGAAGAATATGAAAAACATTGATTCAGCTAAAGTGGAGGCTAGAAAATAGGAGTTTTTCGAAAAAAATCGTGTTTTTCGACAAGAATCAAAAAAAAAGGTAATTGCTCCTTAACGGTAAAAGCTAGGGAAATAATTTTGGCGACATTTTTCGTAAAACATCCTGTAGAGTCTACCATTGGTCTATGGCTAACCAGTTGCGGGACACCCTGTATAGTGCTTGCAACATTCTATACACTCCTCTATATGCAATGTAACGTTGACTCGAAGTAGCCTATAAATGGCTGAGTGAACCCACCATGCCCCACAGGAGGTTACGGTACAGAGAAGAAAAATACGTACATAATTGCATGATAAACAAGAATACATAAGTTTAAACACATACATAAGTTTAAACACCAAAGAGTAATAACCGCTACTTCATGTAACATGCAGTGCCTATTTCCCTACCATCCTAAAAAGTTAAACACCGACCGATAGACATACAAAAAATTATAATGATCGTATGGAATGATTGATAACAAAAGATCATACCACCCCAAAAAACATCCGAGACCAAATAACATCCAATATGCATTGTTTCGGGTAACAAAAAAAAAAAAACGAGACCGAGGCTAATCTCGGGCGTGACCGAAATTTGGATACCCTTCGCTCCCCTCGGACTAAAAGTTTTTTTCGGGCGTACCTACGACTTGTATTAAATCCCCCCCCCCCCCCAATCTTTTCCTTCTGTCTTCACAAAAGTTCCGTTGCGTCGACAAAGCAATATTTGTGTGGAGTTTGGTTGGAATAAGTGAGCAAATAAAAATATTTACTCAGAAAATTTTATTGGGGGATGCGGAAGCATATGGCCCCAAAGTACGGTTCCATTTGTTTTTACCTTTTTAGATGCTTTGATAAAGACACATTAATTCAAGGTTTTGTGAAATTGGTGTAAAAAATTCTTAGAAGAACCAAAATGGGGGGTTGGGTTTGTATGGCAGTCCCAAGACCCCATGGTCCGATTTGATGCATTCTTTCATATACTTTGTGTCATCAATAGAAATACATTTCAGTGAAATTTGGTTGATTTTGGTGCACAAATAAAAAAGTTTTTCGTAGAAGAACCTAATTATGGGGGTTTGGGTTTGTATGGCAGCCCCATGACCCCATTGTTTTTATCGATTCAAACATACAAATTGCCTGCAGAAATAAGAAGCATTTGTGCGAAATTTCAGCTTCATAGCTTTTAAATTGGCCGAATAAAACGCGTCGCAACAGACAGACAGACGGACGAACTGACATCGCCCAATCGACTCCCCATGCTGATCATATATGTATACTTTTTATATGGTCCGAGATGCTTCCTTCAATGCGTTACAAGCTTCATGACAAAGTTAATATACCCTTTCACTCTATGAGCGAAGGGTATAAAAATGAAATACAGTCGAACTTCCCGCAAGCGGACACCATTGGGGATTGAGACTTTGTCCGCTTATTGGAAGTGTCCGCTTATGAGAATAATTCACAAAGGTATAACATTTTATAAAACTAATTTGGGTATCGCTGCGAATCCATTGAAAACCACGATGTCTCATTTGAACCGTGTTTTTCCAATACAATTTTTTTTCGAGATCGAGAACACTATTTCTTCGTGAATTCCAAAATGACTTTCTTACACTTTTTCTTCAAAAGGCAATTTTTTTTTTCATATTTTAAAGGAATAGAAAACTGCACGATTAAATGCCGCGACATAAATTAAACTCCTGAATCTCTAGGAAATTCCACCTACACGGAGAGATAAACAAGATTTGTACAGCGATTTCCGGAAAGTGAATTTTGCTTTACGCAAAAGACCGATTTTCCGGTACTTTCAAAACTTCTTTGCTCGAAATACAATTCTGTAATGCAAGAATTTCGAATTTTATTTGTGGAACTGTCCGTTTATTAGATACTTGCTTGTTCAGAAACGGTATAAACGTACTCTTCGTGTCCGGTTATTAGAGTGTCCGGCTATTGGAAGTTATATTTCTAGTAAAATATAAGGAAAAACGTTGGGGAAAATAAAAGTGTCCGTTTATGAGAAATGTCCGGTTATTAGAAGTGTCCGTTTAGGGAAGTTCGACTGTAACGAATTTCAAAACACTCTCGCTTAGGTTTAATCATTTGTAAATTCTTTTGAAACATCAAAATCATTACCCTATCTCTTCACGTAATAGTTCAAATCATCCCCACTGTTAGCCAGAGCTTACTTTTACTAACATTCCATATGATGAGTTTAATTAGATGCTTCTGACCCGGCTTAGTGACAATGTATGTAAATTAATCTTCTGATAATGACAAAAAAAGACGTGGACACAATCCCATTCCGGAACTTAAAATCAAAAAACGTGCCAGCCAGTTCAAAGGTTTTCGCGTCCTCTGACGTAAAATCATCGCCTGATCCAACTCACCATACGGTTTTGATTGGACTATGACTGGATGACTCCTGGATGTTGCTATTGCTACTATTGCTATTTTAAAGTGGTTTGAGAGTTGTTAGACTATTTAATTTGTTGTTGTTAATTTGATTTTTTTCTAAACGAATTTTGTTCAAAAAGAATAACAAACAGAATTCATCAAATTTTCCCGATAAGAATAAGTAATTATTAAGTCTTATCAAATGCCTATTATGAAATATGTATACAACAAATTTATACAAAATACATTATGTAGCATTTTGAATTCGATTATGTACTACCTATACATGGAAGTACTATAAGTACTAGAAAGTACTTAGTTTCACTCATCACAGTGTTGAGAAATCAGTCGTCCGGTAGGATTCTTTGGAGGAAGTAAGGAAAATTCCAAAATGCCTGAAGCTGATACAGTATTTCGTTCCCGATCCGAAGGAGTTTCGGCCGAAGGAGTACGCGATCAATATGCCGACGGTAAGGCGGCTAAAGTTTGGGAAGTGTTCATCGGCGATAAGAAGTCGCGAACGGATAATTATAAAACATTTTTGGTGGATTTATTGCGGAAGAAAGGATGCAAAAGGATTTTGGATGTGGCGTGTGGAACGGGGTAATTATTCTATTTTTGTAAGTTTCAGAGATAAATACTTTATGGGAAATTTTTGTTTTGCAGTGTCGACTCAATTATGTTGATTGAGGAAGGATTTGAAGTGGTTTCAGTGGATGCATCCGACAAAATGTTGAAGTATGCAATCAAGGAACGATGGAATCGTCGCAAGGATCCTGCTTTTGATAGATGGGGTGAATATAAATTTTTTTATTTTGAAATTACTAAAAAAAGTATTTACGTTTAACGAGAAAGATCTGGTAATTTAAGGTCAATTGTAAGCTATTTAAATACCATTAAATCTATTGTGGACCGAGTATGTGCGACTTAAGAACTCAAGATAATTCTATAACTGAACAATTTGAAAAAGGTGTTTTAATTCAACTCATTTATCCCTCAGTTATCGAAGAAGCCAACTGGCTTACACTCTACAATGACGTTAAACCCTTTATGCCCGAAGGCGGATTCGATGCTGTCATATGTTTGGGCAATTCTTTTCCACATTTATTGGACGCTTTCGGCGATCAGCGAGAGCACAAATTGGCCATACGTAATTTCCGCAGATGTACCAAGCCGGGTGGTATGTTCCTGATTGATCACCGAAATTACGATAATATTTTGGCGAATGGAAAAACCACAACCAAAAATGTGTATTACAATGTGAGTATATATTTTTTAATAATTTAATTAAAATGATCGCAAGCCTGATGGTGGGTTATGCAAAGCTACGGAGTTTGATAAGTTTAAGTGGACGAAAATACAAAGCTTTACAATCTGAAATTGAAGATAATGTATTAAGGCTCATTTATATTATTATAATCTTTGCATAAGCTTTCAAATCGGATCGTGTAAACTTAGATGTCTTAAGTCACACACACACACACACGATGAATCCATAGATTGTCGGAATCCGACGAAACTTCATATAAAAAAATGACAGCTGGGCAAGTTGCCGTTATTTTTTTATATGGATTTTCGATGGAATCCATGGATTCTACGTGTGCATTTTCAGGACAAACAGTTATTATAATATTTTACCCTTCTTCATTTCAGGCTAAGCACACCGTTAATATCAAATCGTCGGTACTCTACGTGTCGGGAAAACCACGAATGGTAACACGTGACTATTTGATTGAAATGAATGGTGAAACGAATGAATTTCGCCTGTCCTATTTTCCCCACTTGTTGAAAGTATTTAGTGCATTACTGGATGAAGTGTTCGAAAATGATGGTAAAAATCACATTACTTATGGCGATTTTAAGCCCTTGGATGAGACGAACGATAATCCATCGTATTATGTTCATATTATGGAGGCAAAGTAGATTATAGTGTTTAGTTAATTATACGAGTACATTAAGTTTAAATATAAAATAAATATGTGTAATATTCATGAATAACTTTTCGCTTGAATCCTAGGTGTTTCTTTTATTTTCATTGTATTTCTTCGGATAAACGGAATAAAAGTATCGATATAACTTATAAATTAAACCAGCTACAGACGCGCACAGAGGACTTGCGGGGCAAAACATAAAAGAGGCCCTTTTCAGGTGAAGGGACATATGTCCTTGGAAACTTTAAATATGCTATTCCCAGTGGCGTAACGTTTCTAAAATATCTTGTGTTCAAGATCAAAACGGGGCTCCCACATAATGTAATTTATAATTAAACAAAATTGTTCCCGAATACTACTATCGTTGTAAATTTTCAAATTTCTAGTAAAATCTTGGACTGTATTTATAGTGGGATTAACAGGAGGATTTACTAAAACCTCACGACTCACGACAATCGAGTAAACCGGATTCAACTTAATTGATTTAGTCTTAGAAAAAGCATAGTAACCCATGCCATGCGTTAGTCCAGAATGGCTATGTGATCACAACAACAATTCAAACGTCAAAATATTGTCGATGCAATTATTAACCCTTCTGTCGCCGCCTACGAGCTATTATGCCTAAGGTGTAGCTGAATTTTCTCTGAAATCAATCTTAATTTTTGAAGAGGTTTAATTTTGGATCTTGAAACAGTTTACATACTATGTCTTTCGATGATGCGCCGTTTTTTCGTTTCTTTAGACATAGTTTACATTTCGCCGAACGTTTGATCGCATTTGTGGCCGTCGGTTCCTTTAAAATATATATGGAAAGGGGTGGAAAATATTGTTGAACGATATTTTTCATCAATATATAGTACCAATGGTCTGTCTGGATCTATACGTCAACAGAAGGGTTAAATATCACCTTGGCATTTTAAGAGAGTAATAAATATTACGCGGATTTTATATTCTCAATGCAAACAAACAATTGACGTTTGAATAAAATTTTCACGCATACTATGAACTGCAATAGTGTGAAAACGGTGCCATTTTTATTTTCTGATGGCCATTCTGGACTAACGTATGGCATGGGTTACTATGCCTTTTCTAAGGATTTAGTTCGACTCCAGGACTTGTTTGATAAGGACTATTAGTGTCTGGTAAAACGTAATTCAAACTTGGCAACGAAATCTAGATTTATTATGAAATCTCAAATCCTGTTCTCACTATCGTTCTAATTTTGTTGCACATTTTGAAACTATAGTTGAATCCATCTAACTTTAAATTTCCAATCCGACCTAATTTGATGCATTTATAATTTTGTTTGTAACTTCCAATCTACGTGAAAAAATCGCACTTAGGCTGATAACGTGAACAGATTGTGGGCCAAGCGGTCACTATTATTAACGTGACATTTGTTTTCAAAGATGTGTGTATTCCATACATTCAGGCGGAGTTCACCACACTTTACCACGATTTTTTTATAGATTTTTGTTTGGCATTTAATCTTAGTAGACTGGGCTTCTAGGGTTTTATATGAAATTTCGTGCATTTGAAAACATTTTCAGGTCCCTTAAGAAGCCCTAACTCAAGGCGACCTTAGCTCCAGGATACTTTGATTCAAAGAATGAAATGCAATTTTCAGTATTTTTTATCCAAATTATTAATTAATTATAAGCTCAAATATAAATTATTTTTGTTTAAAATGTTAAGGTCCATCCAGACTGATCGTCAAATGGTGTCACGTGCAACCAAATGGCTGTTGTCATGGCATCCAAACTAATCGAAATTCGGGTGTGCTTCCAGTTTTGATATTCAATATGGCAACTCAATCAACCGCTTTGACAACCGCTTGTCAAATTCAAAGTGACAATTTTGCAACTTTGTGTGAAATTGAATAATTCTTGAATTATTGCAACTTTGTGTGAAATTGAATAATTCTTGAATGGCCGTGTAATAACTCAAACGCGCAGAGTCCGATTTTGATAATTCGATTTAAAAAAATCACCAAAATGAAATTTTGGTTATGTCATTTTCTGTCTCCATTTGATTGCTAGTGTAGATGCTAAGTAGCAACCAAATGGCTGTTCGTGATGCCTGTTTTTGGACGCGCGACCATTTGGCGAACAATCTAGATGGACCTTAAAAGTTACAGTCTATGAAAAATGGCAAAAGGGTGGACATTTTTTTCTTTCTTCAATTGCATACACATAACGGTAAAAAACATGACTAATTGTTTTTTTTAAATATATTTTTGTTCATAATGGACACCGCACGTGAACGTAGAAAACAAGTTATGATTAAAAAAAAATAGACCGAGGCTATTTTCAGGCGCGGCCGAAATTTGGATACCTTCTTTTTTTTGGGATAATAATAGTAGCGTCCCTATGACTTGCTTGCCGCTTTCATTCGGTCTTACATAATTCTTGCAACTTTCTTTTTGAGTGCGGTTCCTGCGGTAGCTTCCCTATTATTTTCCTTTGATAACAATATTTGTGTGAGCTTTGGTTGGGGTGAGTGGACCATTGAAACAGTTTTTCTTAGAAAACCTTATTCGGGCCCCAAGCCACAAGGCTCCTTAGTAGGATTCCATTTATTTTAATATATTTTTAGTGGCTTCAATTAACCCGTGAACACTAACCTTAATTCCAGGCGATTGTTACTAACCATGAGTCATTTTGACTCACTATGGAAATTGCTGTATTTAAAGTGGAAGAGTATGAAAACTTGTGCCAGAATTCTTCGCAATACTTATTTTATACAAGCTATATTAAGAGTTTGTGCATTATATCCGAATAAACTGCAGAAACAACCAAGAAACCAAATATGCCAACTAAAGAATGTAGACGGTTGTTACTAACGTGAGTCATTTTGACTCACAAGAAACGTTCGTTTAGTACTAACCCCGTCACAGAAAAACACAAATAGCTGCTTAGCATAAAATCGGAAACGTTTGCTTACTCGGACATTCATTAGAAAACATATTTCTTAAAGAATACATGGGTAGCGGAACCCAATGGGCCAACCGCCCTTTCTACGAAAAATATGTAAAATATGCGTCAAAATGACTCACATTAGTATTCCCGGGTTAAGACACATTTACAGGGTGGCCCAATTGAACTGCAACTTTTGGCTAACTGATTTTTTTATTTCGATGCCTAAGCGCACAAATGTGTTAAGTGCAAAATAGCAAATTTTACAGGAGAGCAAAAATAAGAAAATGCAAATCATAAGTTGTAAATTCTTTCATTGGAACTCATTTTAGAAGTTCTGAAAGACAATATAATCATTCTCTGATTTATTGTTAATGTGTCCACTATTTATGAGGCACATGTATCACCTCTGTCCCTTCCGTTCAAGTCTGTGAGTGACATAAGTCTCTTAGTGTATGTATAGCATTTCCCAATTGAATAAATCCTTATCCCAAATGAAAAAATCCTTATCCCAAATGAAAAAATCCATATCCCAAATGAAAAAATCCCTATCCCAAATGAAAACATCCTTATCCCAAATGAAAAAATCCCTATCCCAAATGAAAAAATCCATATCCCAAATGAAAAAATCCCTATACCAAATGGAAAACTCCTTATCCCAAAAGAAAAAATCCTTATCCCAAATGAAAAATCCTTGTGTGTGAATTAAAATAAAATGAATTTAGGGGTGTTTTAAGTTGTTTCTTGCATTGAATTATGAGGTGTGGTTGATGTTATTGAGGATATGAATAGGATCGGCTACGTGGGGTTGGCTAATGCAATTGCCGTGGTTGAACATTTATGCAATTTTCGACTCGCACGTAAAGTTCCTTGGTTGTGGCTGGCTTTTGATATTAATCACATACGCATACCAGTCGTCATCAAATTTGGTAGGAATGTAGAATGGTAACAGTCTTTGGCACGAAATACTTAGAAGTTGGTAGGGCTAAGATAACAGGGTGCCCCGAAGGTTTGAAGTCGAAGTTGACGTTTTTAGTTTTTATTGGACATGGACGCATGAAAAGCCAAATCAAAGAACTCGAGTACATTTCATTTCAGTTGCTTCTTTTCAGTTTAAAAATTAATTTCAATAATGTAAAGCTTTCTGAAAATTGTGTGAATCTTCTATAGTATTTCCCAATTGAAAACATCCTTATCCCAAATGAAAAAATCCTTATCCCAAATGAAAAAATCCATATCCCAAATGAAAAAATCCTTATCCCAAATGACAAAATCCGTATCCCAAATGAAAAAATCCATATCCCAAATGAAAAAATCCATATCCCAAATGAAAAAATCCTTATCCCAAATGAAAAAACCCGTATCCCAAATGAAAAAATCCGTATCCCAAATGAAAAAATCCGTATCCCAAAAGAAAAAATCCTTATCCCAAATGAAAAATCCTTGTGTGCGAATTAAAATAAAATGAATTTAGAGGTGTTTTAAGTTGTTTCTCGCATCAAATTATGAGGTGTGGTTGATGTTATTGAGGATACGAATAGCATCGGCTTCGTGGGGTTGGCTAATGCAATTGCCGTGGTTGGACATTTATAAAATTTTCTACTCGTACGTAAAGTTCCTTGTGTGTGGTTGGCTTTTGATCTTCATCACATACGCATACCGATCGTCATGAAATTTTGTGGAGATGCGTAGAATGGTAACAGTCTTTGGCACGAAATACTCAAAAGTTAGGTTAGCGCAAAAATAACAGGGTGTCCCGGAGATTTGAAAATGTGCACTCGCGAACGGCTCAACCGTCATGAAATTTGCTAGGAATGTCTAGAATGGTAACAGTCTTTGGCACGAAATGCTTAGAAGTTGGTAGGGCAAAGATAACAGGGTGCCCCGAAGATTTGAAGTCGAAGTCGACTTTTTTAGTTTTTAATTAAATCAAAATTGGATTTTGTGCGTGTGTAGCCCAGGTCTGCAGATTTGAAAATTATGAGGAGTCAAAGGAAATATACAATAGTGCTTGCAACATTATACAGGGTGTCCGGAAACTGCCGCATAAACGCACCGGATTGTGATTCCTCGTGTAAATTCCAGCAAAAAAGTTATACGGAACATACAAAGGCGTTTGAAGATTTTTGAAAAAATAATTCTAACTCCATTATTTCTAACAAATGGACGCTAAAATTAACACTAGTTTTCTACACTTAACGTATCAAATTTGTTAGAAATAATGGAGTTAGAATAAAATGATGAAAGAAAGATATGATCGTAAGACTATCCGCCAATTTTTAAAAGAATCGTACAAGCAGCTCACCTTGGCAGAAGTTGGAGAAAATTGAGATGGAAAAATTGATTGTTTTTGGGTCAAATCACAAAAAATTGACTTTGAAGCTATGTAAAAACCAAACCTCTTATCAGATTTTAGTGTGATTAGTTTTATTATTTAGGTAATAATCGTAATTCTAGCTAGGTAGTTTTGGAGATATTTAAATTTAAATCGGGCAGAAAATTATTTTTTCAAAAATCTTCAAACGCCTGTGGCAGCTAAAGGGTTGAGAATTGGGGGTATGTTCCATATAACTTTTTTGCTGGAAATCACACGAGGAATCACAATCCGGTGCTTTTATCCGGCAGTTTCCGGGCACCCTGTATAATGTTGCAAGCACTATTGTATATTTCCTATGCGCACATGTACGGAAATGTTTGGACAACGCCGAGATTCGATCTCTGGACCTCTAGATTACTAGGTTCGTAGAGTGCGACTCAGCCAAGTGAGTCACAGAGCGTGTCATGGCTGCACACATTAACTTAATTTATTAATTTATTAGATGTAAATCCATTCCCGTTTCCCGAATCAAGAAAAAAGAACTTATATTTTCCCACACAAAGCATTCTTATACGTTTTGAAAAAGTAGAATTTGAAGCTGTTAATTTGGTACTACGAACTTCATAGGTGTTTGCGGCAACCACTATTACCATTCTATGTATTTAAACCAAATTCCTTGTTCATTCTCTGGTATATAGTTATTAAGTTATTCGAATTAAAATTTGCTGGCCTCTTCTTATGTAATTTTCTCAAAAGACTCATCATAATTTTCAAATCTGCAGACCTGGGCAACTAACGCACAAATAAAAATTTTGATTTAATTAAAAACTAAAAAAGTCGACTTCGACTTCAAATCCTCGGGGCACCCTGTTATCTTTGCCCTACCAACTTCTAAGCATTTCGTGCCAAAGATCATTCTACACATTCCTAGCAAATTTCATGACGGTTGAGCCGTTCGCGAGTACAAATTTTCAAATCTCCGGGACACCCTGTTATTTTTGCCCTAACCTAACTTTTGAGTATTTCGTGCCAAAGACTGTTACCATTCTACGCATGTCCACAAAATTTCATGACGATCGGTATGCGTATGTGATGAAGATCAAAAGCCAACCACACACAAGGAACTTTACGTACGAGTAGAAAATTTCATAAATGTCCAACCACGGCAATTGCATTAGCCAACCCCACGAAGCCGATGCTATTCGTATCCTCAATAACATCAACCACACCTCATAATTTGATGCGAGAAACAACTTAAAACACCTCTAAATTAATTTTATTTTAATTCGTACACAAGGATTTTTCATTTGGGATAAGGATTTTTTCTTTTGGGATAAGGATTTTTTCTTTTGGGATACGGATTTTTTCATTTGGGATACGGGTTTTTTCATTTGGGATAAGGATTTTTTCATTTGGGATATGGATTTTTTCATTTGGGATACGGATTTTGTCATTTGGGATAAGGATTTTTTCATTTGGGATATGGATTTTTTCATTTGAGATAAGGATTTTTTCATTTGGGATAAGGATGTTTTCAATTGGGAAATACTATATATACGCAAAGACTAACTATTACTATTAGATGATCGAGTAACTGACCATTTGTATTATAATGGAAGTCGACCGTACTTTGCCGTTAGCGTCTGGTGGTAATTCATAGTAACTTTGTCCCGGTTTTCGCTTGTTTTCGATATTTGCTATTTCAGATTTGAACAGGCATATTACAATTTAGGTGCTTAAGTCAACAGCTAAAATACATAGAGGGGAACTGCTCAAAATGTAGACTGCTAGCCACAATTATCGCCGGGAAGTCTGTCTTACAACCGTTTAGCGATTCCGGATTGTTTCACAATTCCTTGTGAGAAAAGTAAATAGTAACTTAACTAGAAATAAATATGTTCTTGCGTCCAGTGCCAGAGAAAAATTTACTACAGAAAAGCTTTGCAAACAATTACTTAGTAGGTCTGTTCTAACAAAACTGCCATTAAATGGAAAAGGTTTCTGATCCCATACTTGTTGACTTCAGACCATACTGTGGAGTGAAGACTGTACCAATAATTCCATAGACTTTTTAGGGTACATATACATTCACTACAAAGGCCCCTTTTACTCAATGTGAAAATCCTTAAAACATATTTCGATATCTCGACACCATCGTGAAATTTGCATTTGGAAAATTGCTTTAGACTAACTGACAAGTATCTAGCTGTCATTGTCCCGCAAATTCTTTTATCGTTTTCCTTTCTTCAATGAGACACATGTGACTCACAAAAGAGTACTGGATATGATTACCATGAGTCACATGTGTCTCGTAGATAGTGAGGTATTTAGAACTCATTTTAAGATATCGCTGATGCGAAACCTGCGTTACATAGCGAGAAAATATTTTGCTCTTTATGCGTTTGCCCCAGTGTTACTGTACCATGAAACTCCCAACGTTGCGTAAATGCATCGCCTATGTTTAGCACATTCTACCGAGGCAAGGACCAACCTTTTTCCAAAACCAAGCTAAATTAAATAATTAGCAATTGTTTGTCGTATAGAAAGTGCATTTGGATATTGATTTTAAGATATTTGAATATTTTTTAAATTATGTCCTTATGTCCTAAAAACCGTGTTATTACTTTCTCTTATATCCTCAAGGACCCAACGGCTGATTCGCTATAACAAATATGCAGAACCAGAGCCAAGAAATGTTCATTAAAAATTATATGATTCTTTTTCCTTTTCAATTTAAATTTCGTGGTGTTTACAGAGGTCAAACTTCGTACACGCGACGCTAGGAAGAAATGGGTTAAACTGCAAAGAAGCAACTGAAATGAAATGTACTCGAGTTTTTTTATTTGCCCATGCCCATGCGTCCATGTCCGACAAAAACTAAAAAAGTCAACTTCGACTTCAAATCTTCGGGGCACCCTGTTATCTTTGCCCTACCAACTTCTAAGTATTTCGTACCAAAGACTGTTACCATTCTACACATTCCTACCAAATTTCATGACGATTGGTCCTGCCTTTCGCGACTTATTTAGTGAAGAAATTTTCAAATCTCCGGGACACCTTGTTATCCTTGCCCTACCAACTTCTAAGTATTTCGTGCCAAAGACTGCTACCATTCTACACATTCCTACCAAATTTCATTACGATCGGTTGGGTCGTTCGCGAGTTATTTAGTGAACAAATTTTCTAATCTCCGTGACACCCTGTTATTCTTGTCCTACCAACTTCTAAGTATTTCATGCCAAAGACTGTTACCATTCTACATTCCTACCGAATTTGATAACGACTGGTATGCGTATGTGATTAATATCAAAAGCCAGCCACAACCAGGGAACTTTACGTGCGAGTCGAAAATTGCATAAATGTTCAACCACGGCAATTGCATTAGCCAACCCCACGTAGCCGATCCTATTCATATCCTCAATAACATCAACCACACCTCATAATTCAATGCAAGAAACAACTTAAAACACCCCTAAATTCATTTTATTTTAATTCACACACAAGGATTTTTCATTTGGGATAAGGATTTTTTCTTTTGGGATAAGGAGTTTTTCATTTGGGATATGGATTGTTTCATTTGGGATATGGATTTTTTCATTTGGGATAGGGATTTTTCCAATTGGGATAAGGATGTTTTCATTTGGGATAAGGATTTTTTCATTTGGGATATGGATTTTTTCATTTGGGATAAGGATTTTTTCATTTGGGATAAGGATTTATTCAATTGGGAAATGCTATACATTTTCGAATGTTTGACAGGGAATAATGATGGGTATATGTCTCCGACCACTTTCTAGTAAGAAAATTTTTGAAAATGTTCACGTTGTATGAGTCACAAGTGTATACAGCTTTCCTCCTGTTCACGTTTATGTGTCATATGTGACTCATGTATCAAAAAGTGAAGAAAAGCTTTTCAGAAGACAGACGCTGTGGCAATGTCGATGAATAATGGTCGGACAGTGAACAGGCATAGAAAAAATGACAATTTTAAATTTGTTTTTTTTTTTTTAAGATTTCAATTTAGTGTCACCTTAAACGTTTAGCATTTACAGTTTGTTCATTTATCACTAAGTGAAAAACTGATCAATTATTATGGATTACGTCAGAGTTTTGCGAATTCTACTGTATCTGGTCCATGAATTAGTAAAGGTTAAAGCCAGGTTAAACATTTTCATAAAAACCGCTTATCGAGAATATTGGGTTTACTTTCGCGACCGTTGTAAGTCTGAGACCTACTGCCACAATTTGATCCAATGGATGAACGATTAAATTTTTTGTGTGATGCATTCGAGGACGAGAGTG
The DNA here is from genome assembly GCA_949715475.1 of Microchrysa polita. Taxonomy (NCBI): domain Eukaryota; kingdom Metazoa; phylum Arthropoda; class Insecta; order Diptera; family Stratiomyidae; genus Microchrysa; species Microchrysa polita. The sequence continues at coordinate 6,507,614 of OX454420.1, forward strand.
GAGTGATTGAGACATCGGAGGGAGAGCATGATAGTCAGATTATTTTGGACTTATTTTTCCGGGACTTAAAGAGTCTTCCTATAAAACAGCAACGGACAAATATTTCGGTGGAGTTGTAAGGCGGCTACGAGTGTCTTACCCCAATAAACCATTTATTTCCCCCTTTATGTTTAGCGAAGTTAGATCAAGTAAGTAATGTTGAAATAGAGCGGTCTATGATGGATATGCGGAGATGGCGTAGTGTTCCCTTGTGATTATCTTTACCACATTTTCGAGATTAAGGTGTGGTTCAGCTCAAGAAACACAACCACTCCTAATCACTGACTGTTGAGTAAACTGGCAGAAACAACGTTGTATACAACGCCTTCCGTACACGCATACACAGAAGTCATCACTGAGGCAAAGCCAAACGATCCAGTACAAGGCACAAGCATGGCTCAAAAGGACCCGTTTTGCGTTGTATTTTAATTTTTAGGTTCTTACTGATCCACCTTGTAACCCACAATACTCTTGTTTTACGCTACGGGTGTAAAAACTAAGACCCTTCGTCTTCCCTAGACAGACTCAACTTTACTGCACCGTACAATTGACATAACATCCAGTAGAAGCACAGCTCCGAAAAATGTAATAGCACCTGGACGGTACGACACATCTATTTCTTTAACAAGTATGGATCAGTTGCAAAAATAGCCTTTAAAAGTTTGTGTATTTTATTTAGTAAACGGTAGTCTCTAGCAATTCGTGCTCTTTTATTTAATTGCCTATTTAAAAAAGAAACCGTTATTTTGCAAAAACAAAAATATTGTTCCAAGACAAAAAACAAAAGTTATCGTGCTGTATAGGAAGTACTACTACTACTATTTTTCTTTTCAAGATAAGTAAATTTCTTAAAAATTCTATTTTACTCTTTGCCACAGTATATCTATTTTCTCTGAAAGTAGTCCCTGCGAAGTATATTTACTGAACAGTCCCCACGAATAACCGGATGGAAATACGCGAAACAGCAACCGAAAACGTAGCTTCCTTCCATCGGTATGTGCACTTGTCACATGTGTGCACAAACATTTACTATTTCCTAAAGAGCACAGATGATGTAAGTGCACTTATCACATGTGGCGCTCACAAAATTGATTTCTATGCACTTAACACGGAATTGCATTCAGCTTTGTGGCGTTTCTAATAGGTAATCGCTTAAAACGTTTATGCAGAAATATGACTATAAGGTTGATGAATTAAAAAATGACATAAACTCATTTTCATGAAAATTGTAGTTAACACACATGTGCGCTTAGGCATCGATTTAATACATAATATTGAACATAAGCAAAAAATGTTGAAATACAATTATATTTTTAAAATTTAATTCAAGTTTTCGATGGGACCACCACTAGCGTGAACTATGGCTTTGAGTCGGTTGACAAACGAATCGCACGCTGCACGAATGTGAGCCTCTGGTATTTTTGCCCATTCACGGCGAAGAGCTGCCTTGAGCGCATCAATACTCTATCTTTTAGTGTTGCCATGGGCCTACAAAATCCGCCATATGGAGTAGTCCAGCGGATACGCATCCGCTGAATGAGGAGGCCACTGTTCGGTCGAAATGAATTTTGGAACATTGTTTCTTAACCAGTCTTGGTCTGCGCGTGCTTTGTGTGACGGTGCAGAGTCTTGCTGAAATGTCCATTCTCTTTCAGTAAAATGTTTGCTTGCCCACGGCTTCAAAGCACCTTTCAAAACAATTTCTCGGTAAACATTCGCATTCATCTTGATGTCACGATCCAAAACCCCTAGCGGAGATCGCCCATTCGCCGTTACGGCTGCCCAAACCATCACAATCGGTGGGGATTGAGTTTTGGTGGCCATCCGGATATGTAAATTCTCGGACGACCTTTCTGTTAGGTAGACACGATCGTTTCGTTTATTTATAAATTGCTCAATAGGGAAATTTTTCTCTTCGGAGAAAACGATATTTGGTAATTGGCCACGTTCGTTCAATCGCACACTGTTACGTTTTACTTCCATCACGTATAAAATGTTTTTCACAACAGTCAGGCACAAACGCTTGTGGATTCTTAAGCACAACAAGGGTAACTGTCGTGGAACAAAATATGCACACATGCTTATTTCTGTTGCAGGCTGTTTGTATGTTTGAATCGCTGAAATCGGATCATGGGGTTATGGGGCTGCCATAGAAACCCAACCCTCTATATTAGGTTCTTCTAAGAAAACAATTTGTTTGCAACAATTCTAACCAAGTATTATAATATAAAGGGTGGCCTAATTGAACTGCAACCAAATGTAGGTAACTGTAAATCTGTGACCGCTAATGATTCTATCAGAATTGTTGCAAAACAATTGTTTTCTTAGAAGAACCTAATATAGAGGGTTGGGTTTGTATGGCAGCCCCATAACCCCATGATCCGATTTCAGCGATTCAAACATACAAACAGCCTGCAACAGAAATAAGCATGTGTGCAAAACTTCAGCTCAATCGCCCAATCGACCACCTTCGTCATACTGATCCTATATTCAAATTTTATATGGTTGGAGATGCTTCCTTCAATGTGTCACAAAGTTCAAGCGTAAAAAATGGATAGTGAAGTATCAGTGAGGGCCAATGTAGAGCATATTGGGGAGTTTATTTTCCTCTCCTACTTTTCTGCGTTCAAAGATGCGGCCCAAGTACCAAAAAACGCAATGGGGCATTCAAACGAAAACAAGGTAAGTTTTCAACAACAAAAAAAAAATACAAAAATACAATAAAACAGAGAGCGCAGAATCAGGACAGAGACTTTCGTGAAAATTTCAGAGTTCTAGATTGGGCGAAATTTAAAGTCAAAGATGCCTTGCGCGCCCTGGTACTTCGCCCCTGGTGTTTACAGTTTATTGAACGATCTACTACTGAACATTTATTTTCGAATTAACCCTGTCGGCACCTATTAAAATATGCATATTTTATACCAAATAGGTCTGGCTGGACCTACCAAAAAAAAAAATATTATATTGAAAAAGTAAAAGTTTATGGTCCAAATTGAATTTTAATGCCATTATTACATCATAAATGGGAGATTTTTCAGATAATTTACCTGCAGAGAAAAATGGGATGAAAAACTATAGGTCTGGCCCGTTGAATTTCTAGGACATGGAATGCGCATACAATATGAAAATGTCATCAAAAAGTGGCTCCAACATCTGGGTAAACTTTTTGAATATTTAGACCAGATTTAGACCAAATTTTCAAATGTAAACTAGTCGACGAGGTGTTTAATGTCAGTTCTCAAACTGTCACCGTCAAAAATTAATATTTATTGGCACTAGTCTCATTTCAAGTTTTCTACAAGGTTGTTTTATTTTACGAGATTAGCTACGGATAGAGTCCTCTTAGCGCCCCACCACCCCTATCGCCTGAAGAGACTAGGCTCCCGACTCCCGAGAGCCACAAGAGCGATACTAGCCCGCAGCTTAGGTCGAAATTTTGTTCGTGCCTCAATTTTTACCTATGTATCTCTAATAGACCCGGAAATTGTGGACCACCTGTTCCGATGCCCCGCTACACCCACTATCCACTCCCACTCGGAGGGCGTTATGGGACTATTGCAGCTGCTACGTTCTTGTCGCTTAAGACTATAGGGATGAATAAACCTCGCGAGTGAAATTTTTGTCCACTGCGATTTTCTCAATGAAAATGTATACTTACTGTCGTGGAATATGTGGCAAATGCTGGGGAATCGGAATTTCAGAAGCTACCATCAGAAAACGTTTCACTTCATTGTTGAAAATATCGTATGACCGGGGAATAGCAAACTTATACATAAAATGGCCGTGAACATTTTCGAATTGATGCTTATGGAGTTTCCCAGCAATTGATACATATTCTACGACACTAAGTATACATTTTCATTGCGAAAATCGCAGCGGACAAAAATTTCACTCGCGAGGTCTATACATCCCTTATAGGCGAGAAAGATGACGAAACGTGAGCCGCGACTACGTCCAAAACCAAAAACATTTAAAAAATTTAATTGACAGAATGGAATTGTCAATTTGAAAGCTCGGATATTTAGACTAGTAAATGACATAGTTTCATTGAACTTTCATTGATTGGACATTGCACTGTAGAATTTAGACCAAAAAAGTTTACGCAGATGTTGGTACCCTTTTTAATTGGTCTAAGCGTATTCCATGTTCTATAAATTCAATGGTCTGGCCATCCCTATTGGGTATCAAAAAGCACTATAAATTGAAATTCGTGAAAAAATGTTCAAAACCTCAAACAATTTTTTAAAATGTTTGCAAAATTCTTCTTCACATAATTATTTCAGGATTTCATGCGTGTACGAAGTCGCAGCGATATCATTTTCTATACTTTTTTCTTAACAAAAGTGTGCCAAAAGTTTGGCCAGACCTTTGTGTTGACAGAAGGGTTAAAACAGTCAATATAAACTACAACAATCCACAATTCTTGATAGTGCAAAGCCTACTTTATGGTTAACACAAAAATATATTGCATATTCTTTGGATGATTGAATATTATGTTCAGTTTGCGGGAAAAAATTAAAAAAAAAAATTAATTGTGATAACTACATATAGGCTGGAAATAAGCTTTGAATTAATTATTTTATTTTTGCGTTATCTATAATTGAATTTCGCATAATAATGCATAAATTCCTAAATATGTAAGTAGATAAAGATGACCAGCCATCAATAAACATTACTTCAATTTTAATAAAGCTTAAACGAACAGTACTGAGGTATTTTTTATTTATTTTTGGAGGTAATTCCTAAACGAAATTTTGACAGTATTTGCAGAGTTGAGAAACTCCTGATCTAGTCCAGGCTTGTCCAAGATACGCATGCGGACCACAAACCTGACCGCCAGTGAACTCGGGGAAATACTAACAGAGGTACTATATTTCTGAAATGTCTCTCAGAGGTCGGTTTGTCTATCGCTTTATTCTGCAGGAAGTCCAAAATCAATTTTCTGGAATTAATTGTGACCAACCAGCAAATTAATTGTGACCAAGCAGCAAACTTTGCATAGACATTTCTAGGATCCACCCTGGTCCGTTAGGTGTGACCATGATCACCATGATTTACTATGAAGGCCTATAGGTACATGGGTCGATAGAATCTTTGGATGTGTTGTGTGCGATCGCTTAACCCTGTTAGCATGGCTCATCATTCGTTCGGCTGTAACTTTTAAACGCAGACAGCTAGGATTCTGAAATTTTCAACCAAATGTGCGCCAAAATAGGCTTTATATCGGTCCATTGATCCTCTACCGAGTTGTTTTTTTTTTAAAAATCGACCTCGTTTGCGCTTGGTCCCTTCTTTGCTATTTTTTGTGCTATCGTTGGTCGTTGTTATCATGATAATGTGAGGCATGTGTTGTGCTTCATATAAAAAAATTACAGGTGGATCAGTTGGCATTTTTTTATATGGAGTTTTGTTACCCAAACCTGCACGGGATAAAAAAAAAAACACACCTAAGATAAAATGACTTCGCATGACAGCACACTTCATAGATACACTAGCAGCCAATTAACGAATTTTAAAGGATAGTTTCAGAAGAACTAATTTTTGGGTTTGATATCTTCATTTTCATTATTGAATTCATAGCTGTCACAGTGAAACTTCACTGTTGGCTAATTCGCTTTCGGCGGCTTTCCAGCAGCACTGCTCAGTAGCAAACTAACTCCTTTGGCTTGATTAGGATCCTATGCTGATTAAAGTTAGGACTCTTTTGATGGCATTATCCCTGCAGACTTGCAGCAATGCTTAGACATTACCTATCTTTGGATAGAGAGCATAGGTACTAACAGCATGTCTCCGTCTAGTTTATATTCCTCGCGTATGGAGAGAGGTGCGGGTCACGTTTATTCCAAAAACGGGCAGAAGCTCACACGCCCGACCGAATGACCTAAGGCCCATTAGTCTCTCTTCAACTTTGCTCAAACTACTTGAACGACTTGTGGATACACATCTACGAATGACTATTCCGCCACATCTCCTTTCAACGGCACAACATGCCTACTGGAAAGGAAGGTCAGTGGATACGGCTCTGCACTCTCTAGTCAGATACATTGAAAAATCTATTCATCAGAAGGAATACACGATGGCTGTGTTCCTAGACATTGAGGGCGCCTTCAATAACATTAAACCTAGGGCGATTACCGACGCACTTCGAAGCCTTCATGTCGACGAGCCTTTCTGCATACTGGTAAATGCGCTATTGACATCGAGGCGCATTATTACAACCATGGGCGCAACGTCTTTATATAGGTATGTTTCTAGAGGCACCCCACAGGGTGGTATTTTATGTCCCTTACTGTGGAACATAGCAATCAATCAATAATTGCTTCTGGATCTTGATAGGTCTGGATGTAAGGTCACTGCATATGCTGACGATGTGGCTATCGCTGTTACAGGTAAGTTCCCGGAAGTCCTTAGTGGACTACTTGAACACGCCCTATATTTTGTAACTAAATGGGCCAACCTAAGTGGCGTGGGACTTAATCCTGCTAAAACAGAGCTTGTGCTCTTCACTAGGAGACATACTCTTCCTTCTTTCGACCCACCTACATTACGGAATAGTCCATTAATTTTTGCTGAAAAGGCTAAATTTCTGGGCATCTTGTTAGACCGGAAGCTTTGCTGGAGGCCTAACATTCAGGAAAGAGTGAATAAAGCAACTATAGCACTCTATACATGTAGGAAAGCCGTAGGGAAAACCTGGGGCTTGCAGCCAAAAGCTCTACATTGGATCTACACTGCTGTTGTCCGTCCTATTCTATTAAACGGTGTATGTGTATGGTGGACGGCACTCAGCAAGACAGCCTATAATAACTTGCTGGCGAAGGTACAAAGAATGGCTTCTCTGGTCATAACTGGAGCCTTTCGTACCAACCCCTGAGCCGGACTGGATACGCTACTTGTCCTGCTGCCACTGGATTTGTTCGGTCAAAAGCTGGCTGCTAACACTGCTTTACGTCTGCGGGAAACTAATCAGTGGCGAACGCTTGATTATGGGCATTCGCTTAAACTGAGTACCTACCTTTGGAAACTGACTATACTACTCCTAAATACGCTTTTGGTAAGAGCCATTACAGTTTGATTCCGTCGAGGGATTACTGGGACAACAACATGCCTCGGGACGTTGAGTCATTTGCTATCTACACTGATGGCTCCAAGTCACACGAAGGAGTGGGTATTGGAATCCACTCGGATGTTCTTGATGTTAACCTGTCATTTCGTCTGCCTAATTACTGTAGCGTCCTGCAGGCGGAGATTTCGGCGATTATAGAATTTATAACATGGCTAGGTAATCATGTCGTCACTGCGAGGGATTTCACTATTTACACTGACAGCCAGGCTACAATTCGATCTCTCGAATCGGTCCTGACAACATCTAAAGCTGTCGAAACCTGCCGCTCGGCTCTTATAGAGATGGGTCGTTTTTTCAATATTACCCTCTGTTGGATACCTAGTCATAGTGGACCCGCGGGGAACTGTAATGCGGATCGCCTCGCCCGTAATGCGACAAATATGAATTTAGAGGATCTTCATAGTAACCTAAAAACGCCGATTTCCTCCTGCAGAGTGGCAGTAGAAGCGGCTGTTTTGCTCAGGGCTAGTGCCAGATGGACTCACGGCAGCACTTGCGCGACAACTAGGTTGATTTGGCCACGGCTTGACTCGGCCCGATCAACAATATAATTGTCACTGGCCAGGAAACACATTGGTGGGGTGCTCGGTGCTATAACGGGGCACTGTCCTATTGGGGAGCACGCAAGGAGACTCCGCATTCCCCATAATGACTACTGCAGAAGTTGTGATGACGAAGAAGAGGAAGAAAGCGTGCATCACTTTCTCTGTCAGTGTCTGGCCTTGGCCGAAGTACGAAGACGTATTCTTGGTTCTAGGTTTTTCTATGATATGGACGATCTTCGGGATGTGAGCCCAATATTGCTCAATAAGTATATTGCCAGAACGGGCTGGTTTTACAGCATGACTTAGTACGTACTTTTCTTCTTCCATGGGGTATCACAATGGACCAATCTTTCGGTCTAAGTGCACTAGATGTCAATTCTAGTGGCTCCTGCACCTAACCTAACTAACCTAGGACTCTTTTCCGTTTGATCAACGACTAATCGATGTATATTTCCGCATATGTGACCCATGGACATTATATGAACTGAAAAAATCTGTCATCTAAAAAACATCAAGGTTGAATTTACTACTTTCATCGTAACAAGAATTGATTAAAATAGTCACTCGTCAAGGCCGAACTTTCCCGCATCCCGGGCTAACTAAGACCTAAGCAGCAATACACTGGACTACAAAAATCTGTTCTCTAATCTTTCTACAAACAAACAATGCAAAAAATGTATGAATTTTAAATGACGTCCAGTGAAAGCTATATTCTTTCGCATCATCAATGATAAGACGCATTTACTATCACTTGAAAAAAGCTATTTTCTGCGCCGAACCTATAAAAGTACTCATCCGAAAAATAAGTTTGCATAATCATTTGTTCGTTGGATTATAGTGTGCATAAAAGTGTGTGAATTCGCGTCAAAAATGCCTGAAGCCGATACTGTTTTTCATTCACGATCCGCCGGAATATCAGCGGAAGGAGTACGCGATCAATACGCCGACGGTAAAGCGGCAAAAGTTTGGGAAATATTCATCGGTGACAAAAAATCGCGAACGGATAATTATAAAAATTTCATTTTTGATTTGTTGCGCAGTAAAGGATGTAAGCGAGTGTTGGACGTGGCCTGTGGAACGGGGTAGGATTGTGTTGGGAATTTTTGAATTGAGTGACGAACTACTGATTGGTTTATTTTGTGTTTCAGTGTTGATTCTATTATGTTCGTTGAGGAAGGATTTGAAGTAGTGTCGGTAGATGCATCGGATAAAATGTTGAAATATGCACTCAAGGAGCGATGGGAACGACGAAAGGAACAAGCTTTTGATAATTGGAGTAAGTGATTGATTTTTTGAAGTTGGTGGAATAAAAAAAAAATGAAAGTGAGTGTAGAAGTATTCGTTGAGTTTTAGTGAAATTAAATCTGAGGCTCCGGCGAATAAAATTAGTTTTACCAATATTTCCATGACACGCTCTGTGACTCACTTGGTTGAGTCGCACTCTACGATGCTAGTAATCTAGAGGTCCGGAGATTGAATCTCGGAATCACTCCGAAATGATTTGCAATGTAACTTTGACTCGAAATTGCCTATAAACGGCTGAGTTAACGCACCATGGCCCCACATGGGGCTATACGATACTGAGAAGAATATTTCGATGAACGACAGATCATTTTGAAATTTTCGAAAAATAAGCCATTATCCACCAGGATCACAGGAATTAGAATTAATTTTTTAGATATAAAACCTTTAAAAATAATTTTAAATTAATTTGTTTTTGCATTTTCTCTAGTCATCGAAGAAGCCAACTGGCTCACCTTATACGACGATATTCGTGAACTTATTCAGGATGGTTTCGATGCAGTCATTTGTCTGGGCAATTCCTTTGCCCACATGATGGACTCGTATGGCGATCAGCGTGAGCAAAAACAGGCGATTCGGAATTTCGAGAAATGCGTCAAGCCCGGTGGACTCCTGCTAATCGATCACCGTAATTACGATCATATTATGGAAACAGGAGCAACACCAGCCAAGAGCTTATACTACAATGTGAGTATAAAAATTCCAAAAAATTTGTATAATTTTTAAATGATTTAATTTTAAAAAATGTTCCAGTCAAGTCACACAGCCGATATTAAAACATCCGTCCTGTATGTCTCAGGCAAACCGGCCATGGTCGCTATGGACTATCAAATTAGTGTTGATGGCGAACAGAATGAATTCCGATTGTCCTATTACCCGCACGAACTGAAAATCTTTACGGAAATGTTGAAAGAGATTTTCGGCGCAAAGGCAAAACATACAATTTATGGAGATTTCAAATCGTTGGATGAAATCAAGGATCCAGCCTTTTATATACATTTAATGGAGAAAACCAAGTAGAACTATGTCATTTGTAACATATAAATTAAGTTCGATTCGGACGTCGTATTATTATTTTTTTTTATAAAAAAAAAAAACAGAAATTGCTTTGTACTATTTTTATTAATTTTTAAATAAATTTTCTTCGGATTCAGTCAGAAAATATAGTTTTTGCGATGCGTTTGAACAAATCCCGACCCTCAAACATATCAATTTCCATTCAGAATTGTCGGCTGACAATCCTCGAAAATGTAAAGGGTCAATAAAAACCAACTGTGAATAGGGATAATTTAAAATCGATTAGTGTACTTCCTCAATCCGCTCTCAGAAGGAAAGGACAACGATTAACCGTCCAGGTAGAAGGAACCTAATGTTTGGTACATTTGCTCATGAATATTAATTTGCATCTCAGAAGCAGTATAATAAATGAAACTATTCGTGTACCAGGAACACGAGTGGAATATCCCAGAGGTAACTCGAATTACTTAAAACTTTTAAAAAAGGAAAAATCAGGACAGGTAAAATCGAAGACCTAACATTCATCCATATATTAGACTGTTGATCCGACCAACGAAACAATTCAGATTCATCTTCAGTTTGAGAAATATTCCAATTCCAGTTTCCAAAAAAATATCAAAATGACACAAGTCAAATTCATTGAAATCAAAACCCTTACACCAACCCATTTCCCAATTCGTCGTTCAACAATTGCCGACACTCTACCCTCGGAGGGTATGTTTCGTCAAATTTCACGCCGAAAGCTGATTCTCAATAAATCAACAGATCGTCCCCTACTAAATCCTTTATCGGAACGCAAGTCGAATCAATCGACTCCAATTCGTCAAAATTCATCGCGACACGTTCAACGATCAGTTCCGGATTATGCCAATATCAGTTTGCCAAATTTGAAGCAGATACCGTCGAGATTGCGCAGATCAATATCAAATCCGTTGGCTAGTCAAGTTTTGGAGGCCGTGCAAAGCTGCTCTACGCTCGATTTGCCATGGTCGAAAGTTGATAAGCCGTATTTGCCGCAGTTGGTCTGGCCGGAGGATTTGTTCGATGACGATGAACGGGAAGAAATCGAAGAGGAAGCGGCTTTGAAGAGGATTGAGTTTGAAATTAAATTTCGTAAAGGATTTTGATGTGTTATACTATCTATGAACTTTATTTATTTGATATTGTGTTTTAAGAATATTGTTAATAAAATTGATTTTTTCGCAAATATCGAATTTGTTTTCAAGGGTAGCTAATATTTCTTGGATTTCTTGCAAGCTATTTGTCTCGACCTGTTTTGAATACAGGGAGCTGGGTGGTTTCTGAATCGTTGTAAAAGCTCTGGCTACATTTTTCAATTTTAAAAACTTTCATTGTTAGGCCCCGCACACATGATCCCTCTACGGATTGCAATCCGTAAAATTGATTCTCGTTCTGTCAAATGAGCCCAAACATGGGCGTATTTGGATTCCAATAAAATCCACCAGGGGCGTACGCAGAAAAATATTTCGGGAGGGGTTTTGGCAAAAAAGTTGGCGAGCTCATAACACAAATTGATATAAAAAAAACTGCTAAGCCGGACCAAATCACTGTGATTGTCAAAGGAGACAACAGAAACATTTTCGACTACTAAACGTCACTACATTTTATTTTATTTATTTATCTATGAAGGAAGCTATGGAATCCACTAGAGAAACTTATTTTCTTCACAAATTTTGTTAAACTGAAGGACTTACTTCTAAACTAAATGCAGCTCTTACGGTCAATATCCCTTAAATTTTGTTTTTATCAGTTTCTATCTATTCCCGTTGATCAGATCTAGGCCACATTAAAAACTTAAGTTGATCTGGCTAGCACATCATTTTCTATGATGCTAAGTTTGTAATTTGTGTTGGGATATAAAAATGTCTGCTTTATGTTTTATTAAATTCAGTCACAGACAATTTATTTTTTTTGCAATTGTCGACCATTGTCCAGGTCAATTTCATCAGGGGATTCACCAAGAAATACTACAAGATTTGAAATGTCGAAATTGCAGTTTCTGAGGAAAATCGAAAATCCGAATTAATTCCACTCCGCCGACTAAGGAATTTGTCATCACACTTTCCCGAAGAATTCCTCAAGAGGAAAGTTTAAAGCTCCAAGCTCTTACGTGTATTTATTCACGTGTGAAGGGAAAATTTGAAAATCTTTCTAGCAAATTGAATCTCTTTTTTTTTTGGTGACATCCGTAGAATGTAACGATATTTTGATTTTTTTACTAAGTTCGACCGCAACCACCATGTCCAACATGGCAGACAATAATGCTAAAAAATCCTAAATTAAAACCTACCCACTCGCACCATGGAAATCCAACCAACCACTCTAGACTCTTATTTTCGGTTAGCGCAATATCTGAGCAATGGAAATGCTATGCCGAATCATTATCACTATTTTACCTCGCGAAGTATGTAAGTGGAGATAGTATCACAGCATAACACTCAGAGGCGTACACAGACAAATATTTGAAGGGGTCTTGGAGTGCGGTTTCCCTGAGCCTACCCTTCTTCGTCCTAGGTCTGGATGCCCTCTTCATCGACTTTTTCGAACCCCATTTTCGCCAAATCTCATAGAAATTGAGAGAAACAGCATATTCAGCCCATTTCAGCGTTTTGGGGTTTGAAAGAGTCGACGAAGAGGGCATCCAGACCTACATTTTGCTGAAACTTTGAGGGCCCTAGCTATCACCGTTTAGGAGATACAGCCGTTTAAAGAATGGCCAATAAATCACCCCCAAAAGGCTCCTTTTGGCCTGAAAATGCCACTTTTCTCAATTTCTATGAGATTTGGCGAAAATGGGGTTTGAAAAAGACGATGAAGAGGGCATCCAGACCTACATTTTGCTGAAACTTTGAGGGCCCTAGCTATCTATCACCGTTTAGGAGATACAGCCGTTTAAAGAATGGCCAATAAATCACCCCCAAAACGCTCCTTATGGCCTGAAAATGCCACTTTTCTCGATTTCTATGAGATTTGGCGAAAATGGGGTTTGAAAAAGTCGATGAAGAGGGCATCTAGACCTACATTTTGCTGAAACTTTGAGGGCCCTAGCTATCACCGTTTAGGAGATACAGCCGTTTAAAGAATGGCCAATAAATCACCCCCAAAACGCTCCTTTGGCCAATCCCCAAAACGCTCCTTTTGGCCTAAAAATGCCACTTTTCTCAATTTCTATGAGATTTGGCGAAAATGGGGTTTGAAAAAGTGAAGAGGGCATCCAGACCTACATTTTGCTGAAACTTTGAGGGCGCTAGCTATCACCGTTTAGGAGATACAGCCGTTTAAAGAATGGCCAATAAATCACCCCAAAACGCTCCTTTTGGCCTAAAAATGCCACTTTTCTCAATTTCTATGAGATTTGGCGAAAATGGGGTTTGAAAAAGTGAAGAGGGCATCCAGACCTACATTTTGCTCAAACTTTGAGGGCCCTAGCTATCACCGTTTAGGAGATACAGCCGTTTAAAGAATGGCCAATAAATCACCCCCAAAACGCTCCTTTTGGCCTGAAAATGCCACTTTTCTCAATTTCTATGAGATTTGGCGAAAATGGGGTTTGAAAAAGTCGATGAAGAGGGCATCCTGACCTACATTTTGCTGAAACTTTGAGGGCCCTAGCTATCACCGTTTAGGAGATACAGCCGTTTGAAGAATGGCCAATAAATCACCCCCAAAACGCTCCTTATGGCCTGAAAATGCCACTTTTCTCAATTTCTATGAGATTTGGCGAAAATGGGGTTTGAAAAAGTCGATGAAGAGGGCATCCAGACCTACATTTTGCTGAAACTTTGAGGGCCCTAGCTATCACCGTTTAGGAGATACAGCCGTTTAAAGAATGGCCAATAAATCACCCCCAAAACGCTCCTTTTGGCCTGAAAATGCCACTTTTCTCAATTTCTATGAGATTTGGCGAAAATGGGGTTTGAAAAAGTCGATGAAGAGGGCATCCAGACCTACATTTTGCTGAAAATTTGAGGGCCCTAGCTATCACCGTTTAGGAGATACAGCCGTTTAAAGAATGGCCAATAAATCACCCCCAAAACGCTCCTTTTGGCCTGAAAATGCCACTTTTCTCAATTTCTATGAGATTTGGCGAAAATAGGGTTTGAAAAAGTCGATGAAGAGGGCATCCAGACCTACATTTTGCTGAAACTTTGAGGGCCCTAGCTATCACCGTTTAGGAGATACAGCCGTTTAAAGCATGGCCAATAAATCACCCCCAAAACGCTCCTTTTGGCCTGAAAATGCTGAAAGTGCCACTTTTCTCAATTTCTATGAGATTTGGCGAAAATGGGGTTTGAAAAAGTCGATGAAGAGGGCATCCAGACCTACATTTTGCTGAAACTTTGAGGGCCCTAGCTATCACCGTTTAGGAGAAACAGCCGTTTGAAGAATGGCCAATAAATCACCCCCAAAATGCTCCTTTTGGCCTGAAAGTGCCACTTTTCTCAATTTCTATGAGATTTGGCGAAAATGGGGTTTGAAAAAGTCGATGAAGAGGGCATCCAGACCTACATTTTGCTGAAACTGTGAGGGCCCTAGCTATCACCGTTTAGGAGATACAGCCGTTTAAAGAATGGCCAATAAATCACCCCCAAAACGCTCCTTTTGGCCTGAAAATGCCACTTTTCTCAATTTCTATGAGATTTGGCGAAAATGGGGTTTGAAAAAGTCGATGAAGAGGGCATCCAGACCTACATTTTGCTGAAACTCTGAGGGCCCTAGCTATCACCGTTTAGGAGATACAGCCCTTTAAAGAATGGCCAATAAATCACCCCCAAAACGCTCCTTTTGGCCTGAAAATGCCACTTTTCTCAATTTCTATGAGATTTCGCGAAAATGGGGTTTGAAAAAGTCGATGAAGAGGGCATCCAGACCTACATTTTGCTGAAACTGTGAGGGCCCTAGCTATCACCGTTTAGGAGATACAGCTGTTTAAAGAATGGCCACTAAATCACCCCCAAAAGGCTCCTTTTGGCCTGAAAATGCCACTTTTCTCAATTTCTATGAGATTTGGCGAAAATGGGGTTTGAAAAAGTCGATGAAGAGGGCATCCAGGCCAACATTTTGCTGAAACTTTGAGGGCCCTAGCTATCACCGTTTAGGAGAAACAGCCGTTTGAAGAATGGCCAATAAATCACCCCCAAAACGCTCCTTTTGGCCTGAAAATGCCACTTTTCTCAATTTCTATGAGATTTGGCGAAAATGGGGTTTGAAAAAGTCGATGAAGAGGGCATCCAGGCCAACATTTTGCTGAAACTTTGAGGGCCCTAGCTATCACCGTTTAGGAGATACAGCCGTTTAAAGAATGGCCAATAAATCACCCCCAAAACGCTCCTTTTGGCCTGAAAATGCCACTTTTCTCAATTTCTAAGAGATTTGGCGAAAATGGGGGTTGAAAAAGTCGATGAAGAGGGCATCCAGACCTACATTTTGCTGAAACTTTGAGGAGGGCCCTAGCTATCACCGTTTAGGAGATACAGCCGTTTAAAGAATGGCCAATAAATCACCCCCAAAACGCTCCTTTTGGCCTGAAAATGCCACTTTTCTCAATTTCTATGAGATTTGGCGAAAATGGGGTTTGAAAAAGTCGATGAAGAGGGCATCCAGACCTACATTTTGCTGAAACTCTGAGGGCCCTAGCTATCACCGTTTAGGAGATACAGCCGTTTAAAGAATGGCCAATAAATCACCCCCAAAACGCTCCTTTTGGCCTGAAAATGCCACTTTTCTCAATTTCTATGAGATTTGGCGAAAATGGGGTTTGAAAAAGTCGATGAAGAGGGCATCCAGACCTACATTTTGCTGAAACTTTGAGGGCCCTAGCTATCACCGTTTAGGAGATACAGCCGTTTGAAGAATGGCCAATAAATCACCCCCAAAACGCTCCTTTTGGCCTGAAAATGCCACTTTTCTCAATTTCTATGAGATTTGGCGAAAATGGGGGTTGAAAAAGTCGATGAAGAGGGCATCCAGACCTACATTTTGCTGAAACTTTGAGGGCCCTAGCTATCACCGTTTAGGAGATACAGCCGTTTAAAGAATGGGCAATTAATCACCCCCAAAACGCTACTTTTGCCCTGAAAATGCCACTTTTCTCAATTTCTATGAGATTTGGCGAAAATGGGGTTTGAAAAAGTCGATGAAGAGGGCATCCAGACCTACATTTTGCTGAAACTTTGAGGGCCCTAGCTATCACCGTTTAGGAGATACAGCCGTTTAAAGAATGGCCAATAAATCACCCCCAAAACGCTCCTTATGGCCTGAAAATGCCACTTTTCTCAATTTCTATGAGATTTGGCGAAAATGGGGTTTGAAAAAGTCGATGAAGAGGGCATCCAGACCTACATTTTGCTGAAACTTTGAGGGCCCTAGCTATCACCGTTTAGGAGATACAGCCGTTTAAAGAATGGCCAATAAATCACCCCCAAAACGCTCCTTATGGCCTGAAAATGCCACTTTTCTCAATTTCTTTGAGATTTGGCGAAAATGGGGTTTGAAAAAGTCGATGAAGAGGGCATGCAGACCTACATTTTGCTGAAACTTTGAGGGCCCTAGCTATCACCGTTTAGGAGATACAGCCGTTTAAAGAATGGCCAATAAATCACCCCCAAAACGCTCCTTATGGCCTGAAAATGCCACTTTTCTCAATTTCTTTGAGATTTGGCGAAAATGGGGTTTGAAAAAGTCGATGAAGAGGGCATCCAGACCTACATTTTGCTGAAACTTTGAGGGCCCTAGCTATCACCGTTTAGGAGATACAGCCGTTTAAAGAATGGCCAATAAATCACCCCCAAAACGCTCCTTTTGGCCTGAAAATGCCACTTTTCTCAATTTCTATGAGATTTGGCGAAAATGGGGTTTGAAAAAGTCGATGAAGAGGGCATCCAGACCTACATTTTGCTGAAACTTTGAGGGCCCTAGCTATCACCGTTTAGGAGATACAGCCGTTTAAAGAATGGCCAATAAATCACCCCCAAAACGCTCCTTATGGCCTGAAAATGCCACTTTTCTCAATTTCTTTGAGATTTGGCGAAAATGGGGTTTGAAAAAGTCGATGAAGAGGGCATCCAGACCTACATTTTGCTGAAACTTTTAGGACCCTAGCTATCATCGTTTAGGAGATACAGCCGTTTAAAGAATGGCCAATAAATCACCCCCAAAACGCTGAATTGGGCTGCCTATTTGTTCCGATAGTAAACTCAGCTTCTAACTTACAGAAAGTTGCCTGCATACTCTGGAAAAAATGTTGGGATTTGCGCGTCTGTTTGACGATTGGATAACTTCAGCCATTATTTGCATTCCGAATACAGATTGCCTTCATTTTCTGTATGAAACGACCCAGTCTATAGAAACATCAAATGTTGAAAACACATACATAATACGTGTTTTAAACCAAAGTCAAAGAACGCATTCTTCATTCCTATATTATCAATAAATTTCAGAGGAGGTTTGAACCCCCAAAACCCCTACGTAGGATCGCCACTGAAATCTACGGATAAACCGTGTGTATGCGGCCTTTGAGTCCAATCAATTGACAATCGCCTGATATCTGATTGTTAGTTTCGGCGTGTGTTGATAATTTCATTGTGAGAGAGTTATTTTGGGGAGCTGACTGAGACCCCAATTTTGGATATAGCCTTGCCCGAAATCAATTTACAGAGGATTGCTATTTAGGCAAGGTGAGTATTATGCATCTTTTTCAAAGTTTGTCGACTCAATAAACAATAGAAGAACTACTTCCGTAAGATATTGAAAAGCTTTGAAGTTAACGGACCCTAGTCTCAAAAGTCAACCACCAGCTTCCCGTGTGTCATCTTGTATATGACAGAAACCGATTTACTCTTTCGATTTGCAATCAAGAAGAAGCACATTAAATAAAATATTTTTACCAAGTAATCTCATTAATGTTAACTAACATAAACAACTATTTTCATTACATTATACGCATTTTACTAGAAAAACAATTTGTAAATATGTTTGTTATCACCAAAACAGTTTATTGTAAATATGTGAGATATGTATATTAAAAAATATGAGATTATTGCACTATCATCATCGTCAATGTGACGAAATGTGAGATAGTGTTTACAAATAAATAAAAACAAACTAAAAAAACTATAATCTGTACTGGTATACATAATTATAGTAAATATTACTTTATTTTAAACACACAACGCAAATATTTTGCTGCTTAATAAAATTACATTAAAAAAAATCGCGTTACATTATTATTTGTCAAACAATTTACAAATCTTTCCATTAGAATAATACTTCATATACTACTTTTTCATACTAGAAAATGTAAATTTCATATTAACAATAATTATGAAAAAACCCAAAGAAGTTAAACGAGGAAATCTATTTAATTATTTATCAGCGTCTTATTAGTAGAAATTCAAGTAGCAACCACCAAAGTTGCTAATATATAAACAAAAATATTTGACCTTAACAATAATGAAAGCAAGAACAGTGAAATTTGATAACACAATCAAAATAATTTACTACTAACAGTTCAAGAAATTTCCAAAAAAAAGTTAAAGATTGCCTTAGAAGCCAAGCCCATGGTCATGTTGATAATAATATCTACTAAGGAGGGTGTGGAAATTTGTGGTTATTTTGGGCATCATACATTAAGAGCCAGGGGCGTATCGCCAAACATCTCTTCACGATCACAAATAAATAAATAACAGGCGCGACAGTCCAATAACATTAGACTAAGGTCACATATATGTGTTAGTCAAGGTGACCAGATGCCTGAATGGTCAATGCTGTACACTACTCTCGTACACTACCTATTGGTGAGATTCGGGTTAGAGAAAAGCCGAAATCCACTATGGGAGCATTTCCAAGAATCGTGATAGTCGCCAGCATTTGCAATAAATACATTAAAAAATAATAATAAATGTTAAATAATAATTAAGTCACTCCGGTGAACAAGGTATGAAAAGAAATTCATTTAATAGCATATACATACGTGAGGCTCAACTCAGTTGTTTGTTGGACGTTCTTGGAATAAAAGTTATTTGTCTTGACTTTCTCTAAACGACATTAAAGTTCCGATTTCCTCGAAATTAAGGCAGATGTCTAGGTGTTTGCAAATTATTTTTAGTAAATTTTTTTTGGAGAGCTATTTTGTAATACTCGGTTAAGAAGCATCGCCACTCCACCAGCTAATAAAGTGGACAGTCTTGTCTTGTCAATCTCTAGAACTTTTAGGTTTCCCATATTTATGTTAAAAGAACAAAGAAGTTAATTGCATATTAGCTCAGGTTCTCAGTCCCAATTTAAAACTGGCGGAAAAATTGTTAAATAAAGGCGATTTTAGCTGTCCCAACATTTTCCGTTGCACTAATTTTGATAGATAGGCTTTCCACGCTAATCAACTGTTTAATGGTGGCCTTCCAGGAATACCAGAAAAGACTTTTGGCAACACCTTCCCTATGAAGAAAAGTTCGTTGCTAGTTTTCGATTAATTTGCTCATTTTCCGTCTGTTAAAATTCAAAATGCTTTGGGTTTCGTCATGCAAAAATCATAATGCTTGTAATATCTTGAATAAAATATTAATGTATCAATGCGTAGGAGGATCGCCACTGATATGGTACAAGATCGCGAAAACACTCATGGATTTTGCATATTAAAAAATATTAAAATTGATTAAAAAATAAAAATTATTTCATTCTTAGTTTAAAAGGAATTTACATCGACAGTACTGATTTTGGAGGTACACAACTTAGAAGACGAATTTCTATACAAAAATCCGCTAATGTAGGGTTCATGTTTGGATTTAGTAAAAGGTAAAATTTTGTAATTTATGCTCCAAAAGCTGCCCAAATATACCTTTAAGTAACCTTTTTTTGTTCTCCCACGCAAAGATACAAATTTTCATTGCTTCAAAGACTACAAATTTTTGGCGTTTTTTTCTCCCACGCATGTTTTAGTCGCAAAATTTGTGTAGAGGATTTTTTTTTGCGCAAAAATCTTTTGTTTTTGTGCAAAATGTTTAAGACAAATTTTTGGGCAACATTTTTATAATGTTGAGCTTATGGCATTTACGAATGCCATAATCAAAATTTGACGCCATAGATACTGGAATTATCCTTATAGATAATATGGTGGTCACTTGAAATGCTGGCGGAATCTTGGCAGTCAAGAAAATATGAACTTGTTCTTGTTGGTGTACTTTTCAAGTCTCTTTAAAATAGTTCGAAAGTTACAGCTGAAAACTCAAAAATCCATTTCCCGATCATACTGACATTCTGCGCGCTTTCCAAGCACTGCAATGACTTGCTCAAAAATTTTTTAGTCTTTAATATATTTTAACTGTAAAACATAATGAACGTGAAATTATCCCTTATCATTAACAAGCTTTGACGATACTAAGGCATTCCAGGTCTATTGCCTTGACAGATTTAGCGTCAGATAATACTCAAAAAATGAAAGTAACTGTCGCCTGTCGCTCATCACCTTACAAATGGTGAGCTCTGATCTTATATGGTGGAAAACAATTCGAAGTAGTAGAAGCTCGTTGGATTGCTCCCGAAACCTGCAAAATCGTGCAATATAAATGCCCGAATGTACAATTTCCGGGCAATATGAAAAAAGTCATTTTTTTAGGCCAGTGGACGCAGGAGAACCATTGAAAAAATTAAGAAGACTTACTTTAAAAAATAAAAGAATTTTTATTTCAAATTCGGTACACTTTCAATATTTTAACCGAACATAAACTTCTTTCCATAATAGCTGTCTAGATTAGCTCATTTAAATATGGTACCCGAAATCCATGACCGTTTTTTGTTTAGGATCCATCGCGCAATCTCTGTGATTATCTAATTCGAGAGTGCATCGTCTTCAAAGGGCAGATTTTCATTTTCCTATACGTAAGTTTATTTAACCACTAGATTAACAAGCACTCTAAAAACAACAACTGCAAAATTGTATGAAAATCAACTGGCATTTGATGAAATTTCCATAAAGTGCATCACTTTATTGTTTTTTTCATGTGTTTTTGCTTTCTCAATACTTTTATTCTCTTCTCTGTCTGCCGAAAAATTCTGAACATTGGATCATTTCTGGGAAAAATTGTTATGAAAAACGATTAAAAAAAATGTTCATTTTCATGTAAAAATCTTAAAACGCACTTTCGTGCATTAACGTGCAATTGCAAGGGAATCCGGGCTCTACTCATGAGATATCATTGAGTGAAATCGGGAATGCTGTACATTTTGCAGTACGCTCTTGGATGCTGTACGACAGGTAAAATGCTGTACTGTACAGCAAAATGCTGCACGTCTGGTCAGCTTATGTTACTGACATCCAATTTCTAAGATCTTAACTGCTTTTTTGTTGATGTATGAGGTGTTTTACCGCTACAGAGATTTTTGAAAAAAAAAAAAAAACCTGTTGAAAACAGTTTCTGACCCCGTGGCATCGTTAGAAGAGCCCAAATCGAAGAAGGGGGGGGGGGGGCTTTATCCATTTTTTTAAAATGGCATAATCTACTACTTTTCAAAACGTCTGACCGTTATTGAATTATTCACAAAAACCTGTTTTTGCAGGTCTTTCACTCTCTCTGGCACCGCTAGGTTTTCTTCAAAACCTCGAAAGGAAGGCTTATGTAAAAATGCAGATCCAGCTTGCCCTTAATTTTTCCAAAGTGATATGCTATTTTGTTTTTTTTTTATGGTCACATTTGTATGAAAATTGGCTGTTGGGTGACCAGATGGCCGCTTCTTCCTGTCTTGTTTTTCATGCTGATTTTTTTTGTCGTTTCCAAATTTCCAGCACTTAGAGGTCCGTAGGGCACATGCGGCCGCAGTTTTGTGCGACCCGTGGCCAGGACGAAAAGACACAATTGTATCAGCACAAAAGCGTAGAAATTAAAAAAATGGAGGCGTTGAATTAAAATCTAAGAAATTTACTAAAACTCGTCAAAAAATCGGTGGCTTGTGCAAGCTTAAATTACGTATTTGAAAATCTTCCTCTCTGTTCTACAAACAATTTACTGACGCTTATTTAAGGTACATTTGTTTAAGGCGATCTTTTTGTCCAGAAAAATACTAAGACCCTTTGTGAAATGTTTTTCTCGAGATTCGGTAAAGGAAGATTGATTTGAAGAAGGCATTAACGACGCAGCGAAACTGTATTTTGTGAGGAGATCGCCTAAATATGAACTTTCTTCAAATTAACAATTTCAGCCCATTTTCCGATTTCTTGCCTTCTAGTATTTTGCTTTACTAGTGCATGCGTTTTTTTCACAACACATCACAAAAAAAAAAAACAATTTGTCTACTTTTAGCCACCTATCTGTCCGGACTTAATTCATGGGGCCACTAATATTTGCTTCCAAGATTGTTTTGTGACACCCGAAAATTTCTGGTCCTAAAATGTTTTAACCAGCAGTCCGAAATTTGGGGCGAAAAAAAAACATCACAGTGGTTACTAAGCGATCAACCAAGTTTTGGAATTTTAACATCTTCCCACCAAACAAATTGATTCGCCGGCGGTCTGTAGACGATTTGCCAAAACGAAAAATTTGTTCCCCGGCGAACTCGTTTTTAGATCGCAAACAGATTGTCTGAGAACAATATGGTACCTCTATGGCGAATTGCCCTGACAAACCGAAAGCGATACGCCAATATAATCCGAAAATGACGTGTCGCGGCGAACTGAATACGATACGTATTTAAGACTCGCAGATGTTTATTCATTCCGAAGCTTAAATTATTTGCCTTTGCGATTCGTAGAAGTTTTTCTATTACGAAGCGTAAATGATTTGCATTGCCCAATCGTAGAGAATGGATATTATTGGCTATTTAATGCCTGTAGCCAATTTTCATCACAATGAAGAAAAGTCTGATTTCCCACCAAACAAATTGATTCGCCGGCGATCTGTAGACGATTTGCCAAAACGAGATTGTCTGAGAACAATATCCCACCAAACAATTTGGCGAACTTTCACCGGAATGAAGAAAAGTCTGATTCGAGTCTTCTTCGACTAGACGAACTATCGTCGGATTTTACGCAAATAGTACGACATGATGAAGAATATTCGAAGTCAGTACGAACTTTCTTCATCATGGCGAACAATTTGCGTATCTTTCGAGCATAATTCACGGCGGCGATGAAAATTCGAATCAGACTTTTCTTCATTATGATGAAAAAAAAGCAATTCTATAACTCGAAGTTAAATTATAAAAGACTGGACTCTATATGTCGAATTTTCTTTGATTTGGACTCAATGACTCAACTCGATACCTCAAAATTTCCATAAGTCGAAATAAAAGTTCCCTTCAGCTTCGAGTTATCGAGTTATCTACTGTTCACATGTAATAAAATAAACACCAATTCGAATCTGGTTGGGCAAAAGTCATCTTCTACGAATCATCAATGCAAATGGAAAAACTTCTACGAATCCCAAATGCAAAATTTACGTTTCGTAATGACAAAACTTCTACGAGTCGTAAATGCGTATCGTATTTAGTTCGCCGCGACGTATCGCTTTCGAATTATATTGGCGTATTGCTTTCGGTTCACCGGGGCAATTCGCCATTGAAGTACCATATTCTTCTCAGGCAATCTGTTTGCGATCTGAACACGAGTTCGCCGGCGAACAAATTTCTCGTCTTGGCAAATCGTCTTCAGATCGCCGGCGAATCATTTTGTTTGGTGGGATGGTACCTCTATGGCGAATTGCCCTGGCAAACCGAAAGCGATACGCCAATATAATCCGAAAACGATGTGCCGCGGCGAACTGAATACGATACGTATTTAAGACTCGGTAGAAGTTTTGTCATTCCGAACCTTAAATTATTTGCCTTTACGATTCGTAGAAGTTTTTCTATTACGAAGCGTAAATGATTTGCATTGCCCATTCGTAGAAGGTAAATATTATTGGCTATTTTAATGCCTGTAGCCAATTTTCATCACAATGAAGAAAGTCTCATTTGAATTTTCGTCGCCGCCGTGAATTATGCTCGAAAGATACGTAGATTATTCGCCATGATGAAGAAAGTTCGTATTGACTTAGAATATTCTTCATCATGGCGTACTATTTGCGTAAAATCCGAGGATACTTCGTCAAGTCGAAGCAAACTCGAATCAGACTTTTGTTCATTGTGGCGAAAGTTCGCCAAATTGTTTGGTGGGTTGAATTATGCTCCAAAGATACGCAGATTATTCGCCATGATGAAGAAAGTTCGTACTGACTTAGAATATTCTTCATCATGGCGTAGTATTTGCGTAAAATCCGAGGATAGTTCGTCAAGTCGAAGCAAACTCGAATCAGACTTTTGTTCATTGTGGTGAAAGTTCGCCAAATTGTTTGGTGGGTTGTCTATAATTCCGAAATTTCTTTGAAAGCATTTCTAAAGGATATAATTCCGAGGTCGTTAGTGACTCAGCTTTATACTCATATTTTAAAAAAAATATTCTGTAATGAAATTTCAAACATAATTTTCTATTTTCGAAATATTTACCCTGCGCCCCGCTCAATCCTGAACAAAGTGCTCTTTGGCCAGGGACGTAGCCAGGAATTTGTTTCGGGAGGGGTCCAAATTTCGATTTCAGAAATTTAATTCTAAATCATTTTTTTTTGTGTTGCTAGTGAAGAACTGTTTTACTGTGCTTTTGATGACACAGAAAAAATACATCACTAAAAGAAATTTGTTGACATTCATGCCTTTTTATTCGATGTACCTATACCGATTGATTTCGTCCGCTTGAAAACAAAAGTGGATCAACGTATATGATCCCTGAGGAATGCCTGATGTTGGTGGAAATTGATTTGAATTAGTTAAAGTTATGGTTACAATCACGGAACGGTATTGTCTGGTTATTCTGTTAATGAGGGGCCACCGAAGTGAACGTTTTTTAGTTTAACTATAGTAAAAGGTTAGATTAAAATTTATGAATCGGTTTGGTAAAGTGGGACCAATTTTTGAGAGACTTTAAGGTGTAATTTTAATATAAGATTTGTAGTAGTAGATCTACCTCTGAAAAACGAAAATTATTAGTGGTCGAACTAGAGGTGTAAAGGATGTAACCCTGGTCATCCTCCACTTCAAATAATTGAAGGATTGCTAGTTCGTAGATAATTTTCAGTCTCAGCTTTGTCGCCATTTTTTAATTGTTGGCACGAGGCAAGACATAGCTTAAATTCCAGTGTTGAGAATAGAGTGATTATTTAAATAAGCAATGCAAGTGTACCTTTTTTCTGCGCAAATTTCTTTAAACAAATCAGAGAAAAATCATCTGGGCTGGTGTCATTGAAAATGTCAAATTATTTTATATATTTTATTTAGAATCTTGGTCTTTTTTCAATTAATCAGAGGGGAAAAACTTGGAGACTTGAGAACTAAACAAATTGGAGGAAAATTATATCAGCGAAAAATTAACATACATAACGTTTTCATTTCAGTTGGTTAGAAAGAACAGCGGTCGATCAAACACCTTGAGTGATAAGACATGAAGCTGTTCTTGAAAACCAATACTTTCAGCAGAATCGGATTCAATGTAGGTTTTCTCGGTTTTGTCCTCCGGGCATTGTAGAAATTTAACAAAATTTATCACTGACAAAGGAACAACTTTAGCATATCCAAAATAAATTAGCTGTGAGAAAACTGAGAGAAGAGGTTACTTTCCAAAATGGGGTAATTTATTGATAGAGCCAATTAGGAGAAGAAAATCTAATGTTGACTGCGCGGTGACTCAAATAAACTCATTCCTAATTTCAAACACACGTTGACTTCTTTGCTGCTATCGCTTCTAACGTGATTCATAGCCAATACCCTTAGAAAAAGTATTTCCAGCTACACGAACGTTTTAACATGTTCATTATAACAGTTTTTATGTTATCATCACTAAAATTTCAAAGCCCATTGAAAACATTTCGGGAGGGGTCCGGACCCCATGGACCCCTCCCCTGGCTACGTCCCTGTCTTTGGCCAAAGCCAGGTTTTGAGTTCGAGACCCCCTGTACTAGAGGTATCATCCGATTGTCAATGGTTGACTAGCAACGTTTTGCCATGTATTAAAACTAAAAACGCTGGCACAGAAATTAAACTGGAGGTTGGCATGCGGGATATCATATCAAAGGGGACGTCGAGTACATTATATATCCGGTATTTGTTTCCTGTTTCAAGGACCCTAAACGGAATAAATCGAGCTTATATGGAAAATTTTCGTGTTTCCCGTGTATCTTTCCAAAGCGAGAACTACGAGAATAATTCAAGTTGTCACTACTTTTATCACTTTTCAGAATCCATAATAGCTGAAGATTCTATCATAAATTTACTAAGAAAAAAGTTGATCGAAAAGCTCAGAAAAAGGACATAGAAGACACTAATTATACACCTTGATAGAACGTGGGCATGTGGGGTGTCATATCAAAGAGGACGTCGAGTGCATTGCATATCCGGTGCTTGTTCCAGTTTCAAGGACACTACATGGAATAATTCGGGCTTAAATGGAAAATACGGCTTTAGAAAGATACAGATACGGAAAACACAAAAAGGTGTGCAATTAGTGTCCTTTTATGTCCTTTTTCAGAGCTTTTCGATCAGTTTTTATCTTAGAAAATTTAATGGTAGAATCGTCAGCTATTATAGATTATGAAAAGTGATAAAAGTAGTGACAGCTTGAATTATTCTCGCAGTTATAGCTTTGGAAAGATACACGGGAAACACGAAAATTTTTCATTTAAGCTCCATTTATTCCGTTGATGGTCATTGAAACAGGGCGAAAATACCGGACATTTAATGTACTCGACGTCCCCTTTGATATGATACCCCGCATGCCAACCTCCGGTCAAGGATTAAAAAGTATCCTTTTTTGTCCTTTTTGGGACCTTTCCGAACAAATTTTTTTTTAGCAAAATGAGTGTTAGCGTCCTAGCAGCCCACTGATTTAAAACCAACAATAATTAGCCTTACTCAATTTTTTTCTATTTGAAATGCTAATATGACTGGGACTTGACGACGAGGCAAGAGCAGCATGGGCGTAGCCAGGATTTCGGTCAGGGGGGGGGGGGGGCAAGCCCAAAATTTTTTCAACATCATGATTTTCTTAGAAATTGAAATTGTCGGTCACGAAAATATTGTTAGGCAAATTTTAAAATAGTCTGGCTAGTGCACGCACTTTCGGTGCACAGAATCATGGTCTCGAGACTCACCGTGAACGAATTTAGTTTATGTTGTTTTTCGAACTCACGACCCATGTGACGGAATATGATCTCTATGATAGGGATAAATAACATTGCTCAGCGTGCTGTTGATCTCAACACCTCAACAAAAAAGTAGCTAAGATTTTGGAAATTGGATGTAAATTACATATCTTTTACCTTGGTCCAAAGATGGACTGTGAGGCCTGTTAGTTTTTAGTTTTTAACAAAGGACAGTCGAGATTAACGTGTTTAGACATTCACTGGTCATTCTGATTACATTCAACTAGCCTCCAAGCTCAGCGTTTTAGACGGTAGTTCGTCTGTATTCGGTGCTATTTTTGTCTCTCGGATTCATTGCTGGTATGATTAAGCTACAAAATTAAACTTGATTAAATAACTTGGAGATTCGTTCTTTACAAGGTCCCTAACTGGATAAAGCTGTATACCATTTCTCACTAAAATCTCTTTCAGATGGAATGTTGATGAATTTCCCGGAGCGACTTCATGTGACATAGGATAGTTCCACTTGAAAAAAATGACTGTTTCTCGGTAAGTGATAACGGTATTTCCTTCAAACTTGGTGAAAATATTTTCAGTAGCCTGATTGTTCTTTTAATAACAGAAGGTTTCAAATCTAGAGTCCCGTCAGGATTTTCTTGCGAGAATTCTTAAAAACAATACATATGTGGAAGTCATTAGGATAGTTCCACAGCAAATAAAACACAAAATAAAGATAATTAAATTGTATAGGGTTTTAATGCAATTTAGGATAATTTCTTGCTTCTTCAGTGCTATTAAATTTTCGTGTACCGGTACAAATCTCCTTTGTCCTTATCCTTTTTGATGATATTTAGATCTAGGGAGTATGGTAGTCATTCCATAATGTTGATGAATTGGTCTTGAAACCAATCTTTTATCAGCTTTGTTTCATAATTGAGGTCATTGTCTTGTTCAACTCTTATAGGACTGGCATGGAAAATGCCAGTAATCTTAGGAATTACATTAGGAAGAATAATTTTAAAAGCTTGAGTGCTCTGAATACCTCTGATTAGTAACTAGTCAAGGTTATGCAAAGACCTTCCTAGATCTAAATATCATCAAAAATGTTTAGGGATGGATGATATGGAAGATCTATACCATTATACCAACATTGAAGAGCTTCTGTAAGCGATTAGAGGAACTTGGGACGAAATTCATTTGAATTACGTTGAAAACCTACACAATTCAATACCGGATAAAATCTTTGGGCTGATATCACTTAACGGAAGTTGAACTCATAACTAGCCACATCTTTCAAAATAAAGTTATCTATTTATACCGTTATATTTGGTTTTACTTCCTCTATCCTAACTACTAATGACTTTTACATTTGTACTGTTTTTAAAAATTCTCGTAAGAAAATCCTATCTGGACTTCGGACTTGAGACTTTCTGTTATTAAAAGAACAAGCAGGCTACTGAAAATATTGTCACCAACTTTGTAAAAAAAACACCGTTATCACTTACCGAGATATAGCGATTTTTCATGTGGAACTATCCTAATGGTTGGGAGTGTATCAAGCTGGATATAGTGAAAAATCACCCAAAATTATAACAAATATTTTAGTTTTCCACGAGTGAAACGTATGAATTGGGACGCAGTCTCCGCACCCCCGTCAGTTGCTGTTGTCCATTTGTCAGTGCTGGAAACTATCACGGTCATGCATTCCGCGGCAGTATATGGAGCGGAAAAGAAGGCATCTGGTTAGTATTCCAGACTAGTCTCAGCAGCAGAAAATTTTGCGTAGTGCTTGGAATCAAATTCGCATTTTTACGCCTTTTAGCATTGTATATTGCAGTGTTTTTTTACTACATTGGTAAAGATTTTTTCATCATAATCATCGGCCAGCGGGGGGGGGAGCGACCGCCCCTCCCTGCCCCCCTCTGGCTACGCCCATGAAGAGCAGTGATACAGCGACTCGACCGATTTTTTTACGACTTTCAACGTCGTTTCTGTGGTTTTCATATCTTTGCGTGTACAATGCAGTTGTACTTTATTTCACATGAAAATAGTGTCGTCGGTGTCACCGAAAATCAATCAGGCCGCAAGTGCAAATTGATCTTGAACTTAGTGAAAAAAAGGCAAGTCTCCATGACACATTTTTCACGGGAGACATAAATTTAAGTTTTTCGCTCGCGGTGAACATAGTACTAACCTTAACGTAGAATTCCTTAAATTGCTCCTTGTGAAAAAAAAAATAAGAAATAAATAAAATCAACGAAACACATTACATTTTTCTGATTCGATATTATTATTATTATTAATTTATATATACGCAGTTCGTCTATCTATCGTCCTATCTGCTAAGCAAAACCTAAATAAAAAATTGCACAACATTACAAATTAAATTGCAGTACATTTTCTTCGTCTATTCTCTTTTCGAAAATAAAAATATTGCACACCATATAGTCACTTGTGGTTTTTCCATTCAGTTTATCTTATTAAAATTCGATAAAAGCATTGTTCTATATTTTTAACTTTTATTTACATAATTGCTTTTCTTTCAAATTATCGTAATGTAAATATTAGAATGAAAATAGTCTAGAAATGGCATATTAATATTCTTTAAGATTTCAATTATGTGAATTTTCCAATATAATCCTATTTCTTTGAATATTATTTTATTTGTGATACAGTACTATTGATTTTGATTCTTTTATAATAACTCTCTCTTTTTAGAATGCAACTGTACACATAATTTTCAATTGATTTCCATTTCGTCGCTTTTTATCACACTTAATTATGAATTTTCTTAAAATCTGTTTGTATAAATTTATAGTAAAGTGAATTCGTTTTAAAAATATTGCACAGAGTACATTTTAGGATTTTTAAATATGTATTGCATCTCATTTTACTGTGATTAAATAAATTCTATTAAATTTAAGTAATTGCTCGGCTGATATAAAATTTTACGGATTAATTGATTTTTCTTGACTAAATAATGTTTTTGAAATAAAGAATTTCAGGTCTTCTTTTGATTTTTAAATTTAATGTGAAAACAAGGTGTCCTAAAATAGGGGTTCCCTGATATTTTCCTTTGACAGTCGGGTAATTTATTTAGTTTTCAAGTATGGAGGATTACCTTCACCTAGGCTATTGTGAATGCTGTTTCAATGTTTGGGACATAGTATTTCTATATTTATGTACACGAATAATATTTAGCGATAAGTGTAATTTAATTGTTTTATTTTATGTAGTTTCAAATTGAATTAAATATCGGTTAAATTAAAATGTAATCCTTTCGATAAATAAGGTTTCAGTTCATTGGCAAAACACCTCTGGAATGCCCTTTTTGATTAACCAATATTGTCACGAGGAGCTCTCATCTAACTCAGCTGATATTTAAGTCAAAGTGTATTGACTTAATTCATTGGGATAAGTGTGGCTGTTGGTGTTGTACATGATCTGATTGTTTTGGGTGCCTTTATAGTTTTCGTAATTATCTGGCTCGATACTAGAAACAAAAATGTTCCAGGAAAAAATTCGCCAAAACGATAGATAAATAAGATGTATGCTGGTTTTTCTAATTTTGAAATATTTGTTTATATAAATAAATAATAAATAACAGGCGCGACAATCCAACATTGGACTAAGGCCGCAGGATGTGTTAGTGACATCCTATTTCCAAGATCTTATCTGCTTTTTGTTGAGGTAATGAGATCATCATCACGCTCAGCAGTGTTATTTATACCCATAAATGGGTACTCGTTTACCATCTGAGTGAGATCATAGTCCGTCCCAAGCTCGTGAGTTCGAAAAACACCATGGAACACGGTGAGATTCGAACTCATGACCCTGTGCACCGAAGGTGCGCGCACTAACCGGCTAGACCAGCCAGACTACTATTTCATATAAGGATAAGATAAATTCGGAATAATTTAACTTTGCAATAAGTTTTCATTTAAATAAGCGAGTTATATGTCTATACTCGACGTTTGTATCTGAAAACAGCATCTCCGCGATCATGACAACACCGTACATACCAGCGTAAAATTGCAAAACAATAATTGCACTACTTTTCTTCTTAAAACAATCTAAATAGTAGTTACAACAAAATAATTAATAGTATCTAAATCTCAACATTTTATGTACAGTAAACAATAACATGAATACGATAGCTGCGATAGTGATCGCTTCAGATACCTACTCGGTACTCGCAGATGTGTGGAGTTCAAGCGACCAGAAGCACAACATAATGTTACACTTCAAAGTGACCAGACTACTTTCACGACGTCTCAAAACAGGATCTCTTCAAGTCTTAACAGATACCCATTTATCACTTTAATAACAATTCAATCATGCATCGTCTCCAACTCCATCTATCATGGCAAATAGCCGAGCGTATCTTCAAGTGATCTACTAACGGGACGCATAGCTTGATAGTTACTATCACTGCCGGGAATCTTGATTGATCCCTTACGACTTGTCTCCTTCTCGATCGAATTCAATTTCGAAATGATATCACTTGTGCTCGACGACCGATGCGATGCCGAGGCGGAGCGTTGTGATCCCTTCTTGGACGCCACTGAAATTCGCCGGGAGCTTGTTTTATTATTTTCAATAAGCGTGCCGGCTGTTAAGCTCTTGATATCCGTGGTCTGGCTAAGCTTTACATCGGCAAACTCGGCTGCGACTTCGACACTCTTCTTAACACTCAGTGCTTCGTGAGCTTTCACTGGTCGGCTATTTTGTGAGGCGGCATTTCCGCCGCCGCCCACTGTGAACAGTTCGTAGTCCAGAGCTAGTTTGTCTTCCTTGGCCGGTCGTCGATCCTTGCTGGTATCACGTGCACGATCCTTACTCTGACCGCGCTTACAGTAGCACTTGCTTGTGCTGATGCAACTATCCGTATCGCAGGATGTTGTCTCGAAACTTTCCTCATTCGTTTCGCCCAACGAACAGTAACATTTATCCTCAGTTTTACAGGATGCTAGCGAATCGCGGACATTGGTTTTTGCCAGTTTCTCCCGAACTCGATCATGATCGGCACCTAAACTGCAATAGCATCGATCAGCCGACGTACAGGTGCACGCTTCCGAGTCATAGCTGCATTCAGAACAGGAGACATATCTGCAAAAGAATGTGCATCTACTAATTTCCTATTATTGAGGATACTTGCGGAGTAGGTACTTACCCACTGGAGCTGTTTCGGTTGATTGCATTCAGCACGTGTTCGTGACGTACTTCGGACATATCGGAACCGCTTGTTGCCGTCTGAGCGTTGAGGGCGTTTTTAGCATTTTTTGCCGATGTATCGGAGGATTGGGTTATCGGCGATTTGTTGGACTTGGAGCGAGGCTTACGACACGAACGGAACTGACCGAACCAGAAAACCTTTTTCAGACTGCGGGCGCTCAGTATGAATCCTTTACTTGACTTCTGGAGCTGGAAAAGGAGGATGAAAAAATTGGAGATTGTATGTGTGTACAGGTTTCAAAAAGTCTATGGCAAACGGTCGAACGGTACGACCTCTCTATAATTTATTTACGTTCAGGTTACACTCTGGCGAGTCATCCAACTCAAAGAGAAGATCTTTGAATTTACCGCCATTTTTGAAGAAAGCTCCAGCTTTCCCTATATACCGGCAGTATTCAATGCCATTGGGTGAATTCAGATTGTAAGACGAAACCGGACGGGTAAACTTGCAAGACAAGAACCATCGTTCTTACAATGTGCAATACACAATGCTTGTCTGTTTGCCACTACAAAAGCTCTCGCCGTCCGTTTGTTTGTGCTAATAAACACAAAAATTCACCCATTCAGTTATAACAAAACGGTACAGTACATTCAGTTATAACAAAACGGTACAGTACAGAACAGATTCCGATGAATGTCAATAAATAGCAGGTCTCGCGCTTGATCACACCTACAGTGGTGATGATTTAAGAATCTTTCAGCGCCTATTGTTTTGTTTTGAACATTTTATTGCGTGACTAGGATGACCGAGTGCTCGCTGGGATTAACCAGGTTAGTTGCTGTGTCTCTGACACTGGATCACATAAAGGATCGCGACACACAAAAATTTATCCCAAAAAATTTGTTTTTCTGGTGAAATTCCTGACTAATAACGGTTTTAAGTGCATATCTCTTTTCGCAGGGGTGGGCAAACGGCGATTTTTAATGGGTTATCGAGGGCACAAAATGGGCAATTGAAGTGGCCAAGTCAAACAGCGGAGGCATGCTTTAGGTGGCCAGATCAGGCACTCCAAATATTGAGTAAAATTGAAAATGTTTTTTTCCATAACTTTTTTTTGGGTGTGTGGGCAAACGAAAATTTTTCCTGGGCAAACGTGACAAACGATGAACAAACGAATGACGTAAGAACTAAGAAAAAATCGGAAGTTTATAATTGAGTGAAATGACTATGTGTGCCAATAACTTTTTTTTCAGCGCGTGGGCAAACGACGATTTTTCCTGGGCGAATCAAGACCCCATGGGCAATCGAAGCAGCCAAGTCCGACTGCCCTGGCAAATTCAGGTTGGCCAGATAGGGCATTCAAATAATTGAGTGAAATGTCTATGTGGAAGATTTTTTGCCAATAACTTTTTTTTGAGGGGGTGGGCAAACGACGGTTTTTCGTGGACAAATGGGTGCCCCCCATGTGCAGTCGATGCAGCCAAATCCGACTGCCCTGGCATATTTAGGTTGGCCAGATAGGGCATTCAAATAATAATTGAGTGAAATGCCTATGTGGACGGGCATTCAAATAATTGAGGGAAATGTCTATGTGGAAGTTTTTTTCGCCAATAACTTTTTTTTTTCAGGGGGTGGGCAAACGACGATTTTTCCTGGGCGAATGAAGACCCCATGGGCAATCGAAGCAGCCAAGTCCGATTGCCCTGACATATTGCGGGTGGGCAGATAGGGCATTCAAATAATTGAGGGAAATGTCTATGTGTAAGGTTTTTTGCCAATAACTTTTTTCAGGGGGTGGAAAAGCGACGATTTTTCTTGGATAATTGAAGACCTCCCATGGGAAATCATAGTGGCCAAGTCCGATTGCGCTGGCATATTTAGGGTGGCCAGATCTGGCATACAAATAATTGAGTGAAATTTCTATATGGGAGGTTGGCTGCCAATAACTTTTTTTTCAGGGGGTGGGCAAACGGCAATTTTTCCTGGGCGAATGAAGACCCCATGGGCAATCGAAGCAGCCAAGTCCGATTGCCCTGACATATTGAGGGTGGGCAGATAGGGCATTCAAATAATTGAGGGAAATGTCTATGTGGAAGGTTTTTTGCCAATAACCTTTTTTCAGGGGGTGGAAAAGCGACGATTTTTCTTGGATAATTGAAGACTCTCATGGAAAATCATAGTGGCCAAGTCCAATTGCGCTTGCATATTTAGGGTGGCCAGATCTGGCATACAAATAATTGAGTGAAATTTCTATGTGGAAGGTTGGCTGCCAATAACTTTTTTGAGGGGGTGGGCAAACGAAAAGTTTTCCTGGCCGCATGAGGGCTGGCGATGGGCAAACTATATGCGTAAAAATATATTAAAAGGTCTAATGGATGATTGTCAAATTTACCAAAATGAGAAATTTTTTTGAGTCAAATTCCTGACTAGTAATGGTGTTAAATGAATATTTCTTTCTGCAGGGATGGGCAAATGACATGGGTTATTGAGAGCCAAGTTAGACCGCGGAGGCATGCTTAGGGTGGCCAGATCAGTCACTCCAGATATTGAGTGAAATTGAAAATGTTTTTTGTCCATAACTCTTTTTTTTTTCGGTGGGTGAGAAAACGAAATTTTTTCCTGGGCAAACGTGGGCAAACAATGAGCAAACGAATGATGTCGCCAGCTTCACTTTTTTTTTGCAATAACCTTTTTTTTGGTGGGTGGGCATACGAAAATATGTTTTGGGCAAACGAACTGCGCATGAAAAAGTTAAAAAAAAATCGAAAGTGAAACTTCACACACCTCCGCGACAATTGGAGGTCAAATATGGGGCGTCCAAGGTCCGATGTCGGACTATCGTGTAATAGAGACAAAGAAGAGAGCATCCACTTCAACGCTGGCCTCAGCAACTGCGACAGCAAGAGAGGAGAGTTTGCTGAATCAGTTGAGCTGAACAAATGCTTAAAATTTTCCATGAGTTTTAGTCGGCTGAAATTTTATTTTTTTTTCACTCTCTGGAGTGGTGATCTCCCGTATACCAAACAACATCATATGTGGCGGCCGATGTAGTCTCTGGAATGATGTATGTTCCTACCGCGCGGGTTTCACCAGTGCTTCTCTGAGCAATGTAGTGGTTACAGTTTTTTACCAAGTGTTAAGGCTTGGTGTTTACATATTACCCTTATACGAGGGCTCTCTTTTACCTAGGCTGCTCTAAGGGCGCACGCTCCCGAAATCAAACGCGCGCCGTTGTGAAACCACAGCCTGCACGTTTCTCCCACTTAGGGCCTACCTCAATTTGTCGGTGTGAAGAGTGATTGCACTTGTGCTTATCTGCGCGGGACTCCCGATTCCGCACCTTTGCAGAACCGAAAAACTGGTGGCCCGAGCTCTTTGGGGGAGCAGGATAGTAACTTCGTTAAGGTCCGACTGGAATCGACATAAGATTGTTGAGTCAGTGAGGGTATTCCCTGTTCATCCGACATTGAATAATCTCGTAATCAAGACACTAAGGTCCGGAATAAAATCGAAGTGCAAGGTATCCATCCGCCTCATAAATATGCCTCAATTACTCGAAGGTAACCTTACCGCGGACAGGCAGTTTCTCTGCAAACTACCTCAAGATAAATAGGCGGGGGGGGGGCACCCATTAATACCTGCATGGCCACAGTGAAAACTGTACGACACACTAACAGTCTATATAAGCCCCTGCCCCGAAGGTTGTACACGCAACAATTTCAAGACAGTTCGTCTAGCTGCCCCCAGTTTCTGCGTATAGGATGCCTCAGCATTCAAAAAAAAAACAACTGAATATGCGTGCGTTCAACCACACAGTGGTAGTTGAAGAGAACACATGAAATGCACGCTTCATGTACAACCTATCATACTAAGGAGTGGGATGAAATTCCACAGGAGACTCAGGAAAACAAGGAAGCCCAGACTTCCAGTGCCGTGAATGTGCGCCCTAGTACCTTAAAGATAATCTGGATGATGTACACGTACCGTTATCCCAGACATGTAGCTATGTGGCTTGGTCGAAAACACGGGAGGACAATTTTCATATTGCCCCGTTTTTGATGAGATACGACAATTTTTGCATTGGTTTAAGCTGGACGATCCGCCAGAATGCCCTAGGTGACATGTGTTTCGTGAGTGTCCCACATTTATAGGTGATGGTAATCAATATAATAAGCCCGGATAATCTGACACCGCGATCGCAGTGCAGCTGAGGTGTGTCTACCGGTCTGTTTATGCGGTTTATGTAGAGGTACGCGAGGAGAAAAGCATACGCAAGTTTACATGCGTTGATTTATCTAGAACTGCAGGTCAGTACTTTGACGAAAGAGATGTCTAGGTTTAATTGATGGACTTCATTTGGAGATATTCCCTAGCTCCTCCCTGGCGGTATTCGTGTGAGTTTCCTCCCCACATTTTGAGCTTGAACTTGACATGCATGCAGATGCTGATGTTATGTAGGTAAAACATTGAGCAATTTTAGCTTCTGGAAATTGTGAATATTCCACTTAATCATTCACAATGGCGAATAATTGTGAACTGTACTTGATGTGAATTGCCCTAGAAAAGAAGTGTCAATAACAAATTTGAAAAAGTATAAAGATCCTGCTCCGGCGACCAGTGGGGATTTCTTGAGTAACGGGAATAAAGTGTAAAGACTAAAGTAACGGTAAAAAAAACTGTTCAACTTACCTGCGCTGCACTATTTTTACGTTTCAGCTTTTTCTTCTTCTGTCGTCGCATAATATTCTTGGAACGCTGATAGAGTTCATCCTTGGTCAATGTAACGGCCAATTTCAAAAGGAACTCCTTATAGATCGGTTTAAGATCATTAAACGACATCCCATCAGCATCGATTATGGCATTTAAGATATCATCCAATGAATGAAGATTTTCGTGCAATCGAAATTCATTGAACAGCTC
Source organism: Microchrysa polita (assembly GCA_949715475.1). Classification (NCBI taxonomy): domain Eukaryota; kingdom Metazoa; phylum Arthropoda; class Insecta; order Diptera; family Stratiomyidae; genus Microchrysa; species Microchrysa polita. The sequence goes on from OX454420.1 coordinate 6,544,916, forward strand.
GCTGAAGCCGAGTGGCGATCTGGAAAGTGGAAGCGGGAACTTAGATTTATTCAGAGTGTGATTGTAGGCGTACTGAATTGGTATTGACAGTGGAACCAAATGTTCATCATCATCGGCTTGTGACGTCAACGACGGCGATTTCGACGGCGTGAAAGCTACCACCGCCGCCGCCGTCGTTGTCGTCGTCGCGGTCGGGGAATCATGGTTCCCGGATGGGGTCTCATTAATTGAATCATCTTGAGAGCATTCAGGATCGCTATCAGATAAATATTCAGGATCCGTATTGGATGGTGTTCTGTGGAAGATAGCCAGTGTTGTAGTGTCTTGTTGAAGGGGGAGGGTTGAATTGTGTGGTTGTGTGAATGGGTAGGTAGGCAATCAGGTGGTGGGAGCTATGGCTGGCATAAGGCATGTATGTTGATGGATTGAGATGGGTTAAACTTATACAGGTATGGAGCAATGTCGGCACTTCAACACTAAAGCAAGGTGACACCTAAAGGCAGTATGAATTTGCCACGCTTCCGGACAACAACAACTAAGCAATTCTTACCACATCTAAAAGCTTATCATATGAGAGCACTCTAAATGTTATAGGCAGCAGCAAAGCAACAACTTACCCCCCACCTCCACCACCACTCTTTCCTGAATGCCTTCGTGTTGCACGCGATTTATACCGAGTCAATCCGCTTGTATTCAAAAAGCTGCCCGATCGTGGTATTGCCACCCTCGTCAATATATCGCCACTGCTGCCATCATGATCCTGATACAGTGCATCGGTCGATCGGTGGGTGTGTCGCGCACGATTTTGCTTATCTAAATAGGACATCGATGTCATGAAGAGATCGCCATTCGAATGAGATCGCGTACTAGCGTTGGCTAGTCCTGGCACGGGTGGGGCACGTTTTGTTTTATGTGACTTCTTTTTGCGCTCTTCCGTTGTAGTCTCGACCACCTCACGCAACGTATCACTATCACCGCTCAACGAACTCGTAGCGGTACGCTTCTTTCGCGGCGGTCGTGACGGTATCGGTGGTAGTTTACTCGACGAACTGCTACGGAATGAGTTCTTTTTCGAAATTGATCGCACCGGTTGATGATGTCCGTTTTGAGTTAGTGCCGAACTGCTTGCTATGCTTATGCAGCTGACACCGTTTTGCTGACGCGGGGTTCTTCGTTTTGTACTATTCTGTGGGCTTGTACCGACATGGGCCATTAGGCTTTGATAGAGAGTTGCGGCTATGACTATTGCGTCTTCGGGACTGTGGCAGACAAAGGCGTGACATTCGAGGAGTTTTGGATTGGCCGCCGAGCGCATGACAACGGCGAAAATGGGAGCGTGCAGGCCGGATGAGAGACGTCTTTGATCGGCGGCACTGTGAAAGAGATTATCAAAATATGGAAGGTAATAATTGAGAAAAATGGCTCGAGTTAGGGAACTTACGTTAACGGTCGAAATAGGCTGGATTTGTCGATATTTTCCGGGTCGGTTATCAATGGCAGGAAAGCGGCTCCACCGTCGGCTGGTGATACTACGAATTTTACAGCCGACCATACTGCGATGTGGTGAAATGGCGTTGTGTGAATGTCGGTGTCCGTTATTGTTTGAGCGATGCGAAGACCCTTCGAGCTGATGTCCAGACAGCCGTTTTTGTGATTCTAAGGGGAAAATTCAGAAAAATTAATTGAGAATGATTTAGTATTGATTTTTTTTAGATTGTAGCTTTCGAAACAACATTCAATTCTCTAAAAATGTTCGTCCACTCTTTCACAGGTTTTTGCCTACATTACTACCACATATGGCACCTAAAAGTCAATTCAGGTATGAGTCATATGTGACTCATAGACGGGAACGGAGAGGAACGCTGTGTGAATAAGTGAGATACAGTGAACGTGTTGTATGCAATCCAAATTCCCCCAAAAACGTTAACACGTTCACGGTCAAAACGGTTTTCGCCGACACCGCTAGCATCCGATAATCCATACTTTATGAGTCACATGTGACTCATACACGTAAACGGGCTCAAAGACAGTGAACGTGTTAAATGCAATCTGAAGCTTTATTTTCTCTGTTTTGTTCCTTCATCTACTATTAAATCATTCAATGGTACACCTAGCTTGTTTTAACGAACATTTGTTAGTTTCAAGAGAAAGCCTCAAATCAAATACATAACTCAGACTTGAAATGTGACTTAATTGCATTTTAGTTTTGAAAGTTGAGAAGATTATATCTAATATTTAAGAGTACTTCCTATATCCATAAATAGGAGAACAGATTAATTATTTCAAATTGAGGTTAGACAAAAAAATTTTGAATTCAAAAATACACATTATAGAATTTTTCAAAACTAACACTTTCATTTATTTCTAACTAAACATTTCTAAAAAATCTGAACCAATCCATCAATATAAGAAGACATATATGTAGATAACTGACCACCATGAAACTAGATTAAAATTTAGATTTTTCGGTACAACATTCCTCTCTAACGCTCTTTAACAAAATGTCAACTAAATTCCTCCTCATAACCCAGATGAATAATATTATTTTAATCTTAAGCCATTAACACGATAAACTCTATAGTCGCGACTATAAGACGCGACAGAAATACTTAAAAGTGTCACAAATCCAAATTGGATACATTTATCTTGTTAGTTTGTTTTTTTTCCGGTCCAAGTGTTGCGTGTATCGGTTTGAAAAATGCAAGACTTTTTTCAATTAATAAAAATGTTTGAATTTGCATTATAACCAGATTCAGAAATTCAGATACAGATAATGTGTTATGCGTTAATGTCAATGCAAAAATGGATAGATAAATGGATGAATAGATAAATGTACGTATAATTAGCCGTAACTGAAATGAAAAGCACACAAAATTGTATTTGAATACAAAGCAAGGAATAGGAGTGTTAAAAAAGTTGTTATTTTGAAATGTTGCAAAGTCACTTTCGCCGTTGCAAAATGAAAGGAAAGGAAAGGAAGTCAATGAGTGTGTAAATTGGTTAGGCGACAAATTAAATTGCCGATAGTGCATGTGGTTTTAAATCGAAAGAACATTATCTCCTTCAAGTTATATGTGGAGCAACGAATACATAAAATTCAATATGGAGAGATTTAGGTACTTTCTTTCGTGTATAATTTAAAAATAAATTGTATGGAAAATTAATCTCCGTGTAAGTAGAAATACCACCGCAATTGGTTTCGCTCTTAATGTTGGCAATTGAAAAAACCTCAATTTGGGGAAAATCATTTTTTAAACACTTAATTAAGTTTTTTGGGGTATACTAAAATCCAAAAAATTCAATTTCTGACGAAACTTTGCTTATTGTTAGATTAAAACTGTCATTTTCAGAAACCTAACGGTACTTTTGAGAATTTTTAACCCTTAAATGCATGGGGTCTGAACCCAGTATCGTAACTGACCTCCCTTTATGTAAAATCGGTCACTGAACATGGAATCAGCTTTTATTTTCCCAGGAAATAGCCCGTTTTCCCAGAAAAGCGAAAATAGTAGAATTTTCATTGTGTACCAAATATGGTACGCCATGCATTCAGGCCATATGTTGTAAATGAAAGACATTTTTCAAATCTTATTGAATCTGCCTCTTACTTTGATATGAACAGTGCAAAAAAGAAAGGATAATGATTATGGAGAGTTTCGATCGAAATTACAGGGGAAACTCGATATAATGAACTCCTCTTCATTAAAGGAAAGGTGGTCATTTCTATAGAAAATCGCGAATATTCAGTTTTTTAAAAGGAGCTTGGGTAGGTGAGTGATTAGTTTCCTATTCCTTATTGAAATTTGTATGGATGCCTATTTGTGACATGTCCTGGAAGTTGATGGAAAGTGGAGTAGGTCTTACTACCCCAAAATCCCCTACAAACCTAAACTTAGCTATATGTTTTGATAGAATGTCGCGAAACACTTCAAATGTGTGTCAAGTGGAAGCCGTTGGATGTCCTTATAAAATATTTAAAGTGCGCCAGATCCGACTTGTATACCCCTTCCTCCCCTACAAAAAACCTGCAATTGATTATTTTGGGCTTTGCGTGCCGTCTAGCTTTGTACATGGGTATAGGGTATGCACTCATCATGCTATTAACGCGGTTAGAATTCGGTCTCGTTATAAAATAAATCTTTTATTTAATAGTTCGTTATAAACATGTTCCACTGTTAAACGTATATCTCGAGACTTCTTTTGATTTACCATAGCTCATGGGATTCCTTTCTTGAAAAGTATATGGATTGGATTGACTTTGCTGGGATATGAACATGGAAATGAACTGCTGCTTGCTTTATAACCCAAATTTGTGCAGGTCACAGGACATGTCCACAAGAATTACATCCATGCAATTTTTTGTTTATCGAATGTGGTACTCCACATATTCTTCCATATGAAATGGAAGAAGCACATTTTCTTAGGATCCTGACCGTGGATTTCCAAGACAATACCTGTCATAATGAAATGGTTTAAGAAATTGGATATCAAGGCGCAGCTGCTTGAGTCCTGGTGAAAGTCCAAGTATCTTACTAATATGTTAAGTACGGAAGCTCGGTTTTTTAGTTGCGTATCCTAAGGAGAAAACAAAAGATGTGAACAATTTTTTTTAGTATAGGTACTATACATACTGGGATTATAAGAGCAGCTACAGAAACACTAAGCCCTGACCGGTGTGCTATAGAAAACAAAATTACAAAAACGATTCTTCTAAATCAACTATGACAGCTCCGTTTCCTTGGATACTAATCATGACTGATTAACCTAGCTTCCATAAAAATAGGCTGTAAATGTCCTTGAAAAATGGATCGGTGGCATAATTTGTATGAAAATTTAGGTTATTTGGACCAGTTCTGAGTTCAATAAAACGCACCATCATGTTAAAAGAGCTGATAATTAAAATTTTATGAACATATGCGCCACTGCATGGTGTACTATATATGGTACGTTGCAAAATTAGTGTAAACAATACCTTTGGGGACTTTTTTTTGGTCAACATCTCAAAAGAATCTCATGAACACATTCCAATTTACTGACCAGTATTTTTCCTTTTCCAAATAACGGTAAATTTCGCCGATTTTTTAGCTTTAAAGAATAGCTTTTAAAATTTCACAAAAAATACCGTTCGTCCACTTTGACAACGCACAGACAATTCAAGGAAAGCTTCGGGAAGCCAAAATTGAATTTATGTGAAAGCCTGTTTTGTCTACTTTGGGAAAAAGTAAAAAAAATCCAAAAATTCAATAATTGCTAGAGTTTTACAGGAATCTAGCCATGTACCATACATGGTACGCTATGCATTCAAGGGTTAAACAAAATATTAATGCGTTGGGACTTTGTATTTGAAATTAATAAGATATTTTTATTGTCCTTTTTCTGATAGCCAGGTTATACTATACTTAAAGGCAAATTCAAATTCCCCCGGCAATCTTGATTTTTTGTTTTAATTGCTCTGTGAACGTTATAGCTCGGGTGTATTGTAATTGGAGCTTCCGCAAAAGTGTCCTCACTCGGTCATCCATACCTTCAAAATCCAAACGACTTCTTTTTCATTAAATTGGCCTCGGAAAAGTTTGAAACAGGTTAACCCCTCTTGTGGGCACAAAGGTCTGGTCAGACCTTTGGTACTATATTTTGGTCAAAAAAGTATAGAAGATGAAATCGCAGCGATTTCCTATTTCATTATATTCTAGAATAATATGTTAAGTAGCATTTTGCAAAAATTTGAAAAAGTCGGTTGAAGTTTTGAGTATGTTTTTGATGATTTTCAATTTATAGTGCTTTTTGATATACCCAATAGGTCTGGTCAGACCTATAGTTTTTCCCCCCATTTTTGTCTTGAGGTAAAAAGTGCAAAAATGTATTAAATTATCTTAAAATGATCCTACTTATGATGTAAAAATGCCATTAAAATTCAATTTGTACGATAAACGATAAAATTTTCTGAGATTTTGCTTTAAAAAGCCCTGAAGTTCGGAAATTGGATATGCCTAATTTTATCACATCTTATAACATTACCTAATCAACTGAGATTTGATTCTAGGAAATTCAAACGAGTTTTATTTCCTTTGTAATAGTAAGAACTAAGTATAAATGCCTTACGAACGTGTTTCTAAACAGATTGAATTGAGATACATATTTACGGAAAATTTAGAATGAAACGATTTTTGCGCTTGAAAATTCCCTATTTCTTTCTATCTATTTCCCCAAATCTGCAGACTAATATCGGGGTAAAATCTACCAACAAAGCACTAAATATTTCCCCAAAGATACTGGAGTCGGAAAATTCGATCAAACTTTCTGTGCGGATACGCAATGAAAGTAGAGAAGCAAAAAAAAAGAAGGAAATAACAGAGAAACATGTTTGTACTAATACCACCTCAAAATATGTCTACTTGTAAACGCTTCCAGTATATCTACAAAAACGATTTTAAGGCTTTTATTGTTTATAAATGACTGAAAAGAATGGGTAGAATGTTTCTACCGATAAAAATTTCACTTTTTCTAAAAATAAAAATTTTTTCTCAGAAAGTCCAGCCAGACCTATTGGGTATCGAATATGCATATTGTAGTAGGTGCCGACAGAAGGGTTAAACTGTACTTTGAATTTTCGCAAATGTCTTCTCTTTCATTAATCTTACTTACAATCATTTACTTAAAATAAAAAATCCGTCATAATTTAATTTCATTAAGTTTACTCCGGGTACGTCACAACCGGGTTGTTCTGTACTTTAAATATCCTTAAATATCTGTAAATATGCCCAGTTTCATCCATTCACTGATTCCTACAACTATTGAATTAAATTCTAAACGCCCACTGAAATTGTTATCTATTCAATTTGCCCCGGGTACATTATAACGTGGTCGTACTATGCTATATATTTCCGTTAATATGCATTTTTTTACCCATCCATTGGCTACGTCTACACATGTGCGTCTTTCGTCTTCGCTATCGTCTTCAAATTTCGTTTCCTCTTGCGGCATTGAACTTGCCATTGATTGCATCAAGTGAACAGAAGAGATGAATGCCACATTGTTCATCATTAATCGTAAGATATTTATCGCGACCTGTTTCAGAACGCGTAAATAATTACTTCTTTTTTTAAAATTATGAGCATTTAATTTAAATTTCGAAATTGGATTTCAACACATTTTAGCACTTATCCAATCGTTAAGAAATGAAAGTCGCTGACACATAAACGCCGACAAATTTTACTTCACAATCCTTCACACAGTGAATTACAAAAATGTTAAAAGGAAAATGATAGCAAGTATTTCTTTCAATGTTATAGTTGTACATTTTCCAACAGGATAATTTTAATTTAATTTTCCCGAAATGAAATTCAGACATCATCGGGTGCTAAACATTCAATTTTAGATTTAACAAAATTAGAAGACAAAATTTTATTTCAGGGTATTCTAACGGTGAATTATGAATTTTTTTTTTTATGTAGATTCTTGATATAAAAAACTAACTTATGGGATTATTTCTACTGCTGAATAAAAGTGAGATTCTCTATTAATTTTACAAATAATCGTTTTACAAGATCTGTAATGAACGTGTTTTGAAATTTCGTTTAGCCGTTCGAGTTGAAATATTAAAATCGTCCGTGGGCGCCGTTTCATAAACGTTTGAAGGATGATCAGCGTAGCCAATAAACCAAGGCCCGAATATTTATAAATGTACCATAAGGAGCCCTTAACTCAAGGCGATCTTTAGTCAATGGTGCATTGAGATCAGTGTTTCGACTTTTTTTCCAAAAATTTGACTCTCCACCATCCATCGATAATCTTCCATAAAAAAATTAAAATATCCCCCAAATCGACCACAATTTGTAATTTGCAGAATAAGATGCAGTTTTTCCAAAATTTTGAAGACCTCAACTACCATAAATAAAAAATAAATAAACAACAGACGCGCCAGTACAACATTGAACTAAGGACGCAGATGTGATAGTGACATCTAATTCCCAAGATCTTAACTGCTTTTTTGTTGAGTTGTTGAGATCAAAAGCATGCTGAGCATAGTGTTTTTTATCCCCTCATAAATGGGTAATCGTTTAACATCTGAGGGAGATCATAGTCCGTCACGGTGTGACTCGAACCCATGACCCTGGGCACCGAAGGTGCGCGCACAAACCACTACACAAGCCAGACTACCAACTACTACCATAACAGCTAGCAAAAAAAGTTCCTATCGAAGGAGGTATTCACAACTAATTCTTTAAAGCAATTTGAATTGGTGTAAGGTTAATGTGTGATAAGAAGCAACAGCAGAGTTTTGATTTTTGAAAGAGATGATTTGATCTTTCCTGGTGTTCCGCGTTCATCCATGGTTTCATCGATTCACTTTTTTTTTCATTGAAACCAGTCATGGAGAGAATTAAAAGCAAGTTCATTGGAAGCATATCAACTGATTTTTTTCACAATAAATTGAAATACGTCCAGAAGACTTTCAATCGCTTACTTTTTTTTTATAGGTACAGATACATCTGTGATATTTTCAATACAACATTTCTTTGTTGCAGTCCTTTGCTGGAATTTATGTTTGCTTGTTTATAATTGGAATTTGACCCGGATAATGGGCTTAAAAAAATTAAACTTTTTGGGTTTTCATTTCGTGAATCGAAACACAGAGGCAAAGCAACATCAACCAAAGAACCTAAAAATATTGAATTCCTTCGACTATGGCTACAAATAGGCAACTGTAGCTTTTTTCATTTCTTCGATTATTATTGATAGAGTTAATTTCTATGATTCGAACCATTTTTTATGTGTCAAAAGTTTGATAAAACAATTTCCACATGTTGTATTACCGGAAGCGAATCAGATGCAGTCTGCAAATAGATTTTTTTAAGTAAAACTACCCGTGTTAAATCGCTAAACAAATGTTATTTCAATGACATTCGCAAGGAATAGAACAAAAATATTTTGACACAGAAGACCATTTGGAATACGTACCTACTGAATTCTAAAAAGAAACGTTTGGGAACATTTAAAAATATATTTTTTTCGTCCTGTTCCGCGCATCAAATAAATTTCAGTGCCGAGTGCATAAACGGATACCGCTTCTGCTGCTACAAGTAAGTTTCGTTTTTTGGTTTTATTACAACTTAACGCTTGCAAAAAATAATGATTGAAATTGTAAAAGGAAAAAAATAAAAGAGATTCAATCTGCCATGTTGGTCAGCTTAGTAGTTGTTCAGATAACTAGATATTTTCTGGATGTTTTCTGTTTTTTGAGTACTCAAAAAAAAAATAATCACCTTAATAGCAAAAATTAAGCTTATTAAATCAGTGGCGGAACAACTTCACTCGGGGCCCTCCCGCCAACTTCTTGAGTGAGCCCCCCTAGACTGAGAAAAAAAAAACACTCTTGAAGGTCGATCCACAGTCGTTTTCCATACAAGTTGACAGACTGTCAGTTAATTGATTGACTGACAATCTGTCAATTTGTATGGGAAATGACTATGGCTGTGACTGATGACTAAAAAGTGTGGATCGACCTTAAACCAACTCTTTTAAAATATGATTTTGACGGTACAGTGTAACTACCTGCGCCTGCAATGGGATTTGATCCCGCGAATGCCCTAAGGCCGCACACACACGGTCAATACCAATCCATTTTTTTTTATTTTCGCTTTATAAAAATGGAAAAAATGTATGAATTTGCCAGAACGAAGAATCCATAAAATGGATTGACTTCGTGTGTGGGGGGTAGAAGTTTGTAACTTACTAGAAGATTGAAAAAAGCGACACGTTATTAATTCAACTCTATTCCTTGTTTTAGCTTTAAATTTAAATGTGCTCTGATTTAAATCCTTAAATTTTAAGAACTTTTGTACTTAATATCAAATTTAACATAGCAATCTTGGCAAGACTCCTTTCAAACCAAAAGTAGCCTCTGTATAACAGCCCTAATGACCGTGTGTATACCGCAAGCAAGATAAAATATTTTGGTTTTCAATGATATATACAGGCCGTACTAACTAGTTTGAACTAAGTTTAGTACCAGTCTCAAACGTGTTCGTGGCAAAGTGGATTGGAACTTAATCCGTAAGTTTAATGTTTAAGACAGTTTATTTGCTAAGGGACCTAAACAATCTTTTTTCCTATATGGTACTTGGCAAGGAAAAGGGTGGGTCGGATTACAAAACACGGCTACAGTTAGAGTAAATATCCCAGCCATGCCAGGAGCAATTTTTGTTTTTTAATTTGAGGATTCGGATTTTCTCACGAACTTTGAAAGATTTTAGGGCAATATTTAATTTGTTTATCTAAGGGACCTGGTGAAAGGGGAACAATAAATTTAACATTTGTTTTGACTTCGATAAGTGTATATCTCTTCATGTCCACAAAAAATATCTTCGTCGGAGTATTGTTTTTCGCAATCATGCTGTTTTTATGGTTCGAGAAATTTTTCATGTGGCTTTTGGGCCCCCCTGCCAAGCGGGCCCTTATGCGCCGCCCTTGAATTGAATAGATATATGGTTTAGTTTATGGTTTTCATTCATTGTCTCTTCCACTCACCAGAATGTAACTCTCCTTGCGTTTTTTTTTCATAATAAGCATTCGTATCGTACCCACAACCCACCTCATAGATCAACCAGCGGTACCGAGCGGGAATCTGGGCGTGTGACGACGACTTGGAAAAGTACGCGACCGGATGGCATAGTTGATAATAGCCGAAGAAAGATAACCCAAAATATGACCATCGTGCGGCAAAAATCAAACATCTTTGCATTTTTTCAGGATAGTTGGGGATGGTCCCCTGATTGTGGGGGAAAAAAGCTCTCACTGATTGGAGGTCCGCAACCTTGAAAAGGTGGTTGAGTGTTTTTAGCGATTATTTCAAAAACGGGAAGAGAGACAGACGCTGAAAACTCAACAAATGCCCCCTTTCCCCTCTTTTTTTCAAGGTTTGCATACTTCATATCGATGAGGACTTTTTTTTCATAATTAGGGGGCCACCCCCAACCGTCCTGCAAAAAATGCAAAAATGTTTGATTTTTGCCGACCAAATATCGCATTCTTTTTAGACTATAATCGGACTTACTTCGGCCGTCCGTCGTACGTTGTATCTTTACAGTGCATGAAAAAAAAAAATTATAGCACACCTACCGCACCTTTCAATTTCAATTTTTGCATAAACAGTGAGGAAAGGTTGAAACTATTTCAGGGCGAAACCACATTTGGAAATAGTGCCTTACCGGGAGCATAAACAAAGACATTCTGTTTGTGTGTACAGTGTTCACGATAGATGGATTGCACGTTCCATTTTTTGTTTCTGATTGGGCTTTTTTACGGTATTCGCATACACTTATAAAGACAAAGTTGAGTTGTAAAAAAAAATATGTTGAGGAAAGAAACATCGATGGTTTAAAACCATCGATGGTGAAAACCATCGACCATCGAAACGCAAACCATCGATGGTGAAAAACATCGACACAAAACCATCGATGGTAAAAACATCGACCATCGGACCAAAAACATCGATGTTTTCGAAACATCGATGTTCGATGCTCATCCCTATTGTAGAGGTCAATAAGGTCGAACAAATTTTAATAGCCTACTGGCGGAAGGCTACACGAAGCTTGACTTCTTGTCGAATGGAAACATTGAAATGATCATTAATTATTTTATTATAATTATTTGCAAAACTATATAAATGAAAAACAAAACACAAAAACAAACAGTGAACTGCACTTTCCGCTGTTTATTTTAGGCACAGATTTGGACACAATGTCTGTGTTGCCTAATTAGCGAAATTTTCCAGCAGTCATTATCTAATAATCGCACTGACTTGCCTACCGGTGTCGTTGCACTTAACTTCGTACAATCCGGGAAGACACGTTCGGATGACCAAGTCAGTCAGCCATTCCAAATAATTTTTGCGATGAAGACAGCATCAGGTTCATCATCTTCAAACGGGTTACTCACTTAATTCTTTCTTTTTTCTTGATATGCAAAATTATTTAATTTCTTTTATTTTTTGAGTTTTAAATACAAAACTAGATCGATGATAAATTCGGACGCGGCCAAAATTTGAATACCCGTCACATTTTAATTAAATTTAAGCTTGTGTTGTGTTATTAATTTCTACTGATAGACAGACAGACAGGCCTCGCTTAATGGATTTCTCGAGTCATAATAATTCGACTTGTGAGAGGGTATCATGTAGTAATATACTTTTCATAGTTGGAGATGATTCCGTTTGTGCGATGCAAACTTCTTGACAATGTTAATATACCTTTTCAGATAGTGACGGGTATAATGAAAAAAGTTAATCTTCCTTTTTTAGATGAGAAGTTTTCGCATTTTTTATTAGAATTTATTAGATTTTTAGATTTTTATTAGAATTTAGTTTGTATCAAAGGTTAGTCACACTGAAGCGCAGTCTCATTTTTCGGCGTATTCGCCAATGAATGCTATCTATTAGCCTTACAAAGATGAGAATAATTTACAACTATGACGTTATGGTATTCTTATTTAATTCTAATCCACCATTTCCCATGACTCAGGTCGACCGAATTCTGGTTTCACACGAAAATTCCAAAAAAAGGATAATCACTATAAGGTATCTCAACGGGAAGAGATACATATTTTATTCTTGATGCAACATTATTATCTTTCACGCAATATGCTCCCAGTCATGCACTCCATTATAGGTACAAAATGATGGGCCGAGCCGAAAGATCTCCGCTACTAAAACATATCACCGAATGGGATCCAGTTGAACACAATAAGATATTTGGGAAACTTTACGCCACTGATGGCATAATCGGTAATCGGTTGACATAGTTCCATGGCTTGTGGGTTTAGGGAAAAAATTTTCGATTTATACCAAATAATTTAGAACCACCTAGCTTCTTAGGTATGTCTTACTGACTTGAAATACATTCGTCGGAAAAGATTTTATGATACTCCATATTTAAAAAAAAATTCTTGCCGATTGTTAAAGCCGTTCACGCGAGGCATTCACTGACCAACCGAACGAGCTTTAACAATTATTGTTTCTCAATCGGATGACTAAGCCACCCTGTGAGCCATTTCAAACCATATTTGTCATTAATACACCATCCGATTCATTAAACGCAAACGGGTTACTCGCTTAGCTCTTTCGTTTTTCTTTAAGTATAATTTTGATTCAACTTATTTTTTTTGGGGTCCAAATATAAAAATTAAAATTTTTATAGCATATTTAATAAAACATTATTACCCAATGAGACTAAATTGAAATTTCAGATTTTATGTAGGTAATAATTCCTAAAACGATGAACTTTGATTGAACATTTTTTCGATATTAGTTTTCGGCTCTCGCGTGGCACATCAAACGCGAGTCATTCAAGTTTATTTAAATTCATTAACTAAAATTGCAGATATCTCATCTGCATACTCATATGAACATATTGCTATTCAAAAATATCAATCACTACAAAAAATAATTTAATAAACCAAAATGAGCAACTTTATAAGCAAACCACCAAAGTAGCCTAATGTTGGCATAATTTAAATGCATATTCCGGTGAAATTGCTTATACTTAAGTTGAACTCAGATTTTAATTAAAATGAACCACCGATAATAACCAAATGCATATGTATGTATGTGTAAATCTACCGCAGACATGCTAATAGAATATGAATAAATATGCATTCGCAAAAAAATGAAAAAAAAAAGATAGTCCGCGTATAAAACCCCACCAAAATCTATGTAAAACGCACTATGCCATTTAGACTAGGAAATTTTTGTATACTTTTCTTGAATCGTACTTCATGATGATGCAAAAACGAGGTGCTATTTCCGTAGTAGCAAATAAAAACAAATCTGGAGCAATTTATTGAATCGCACCCGAACCGAACCTTGCCATGCTAGCATATGTTTGGTCGGACGATAGATTTGATGTGTTGTTTCTTCGTGAAATGCAAAAAAGAGAAAGGAGCTAAATTGAATGCGATTAAGTGTGTATTGCCAACAGTTGCTTGCAATCATTATATGTACTAGTACTCGTATGGTCGTATGCAATAAATTAATTCGGATTCAGAGTAAAGTGTACATAAGAAGTGAATGTTGGGAGCAGTCTCTAGTCTGATTTGAGTACAGCATTCGGTGTAAAATGTCGGCTAGGATGATGGATTATCGTGTAAGACAGCCTAATAATTGCTTGCATTCGGTGCAATTAAACTGTCAGAAATACGTTGCTATAATTGGTTAGACTTTTAAGGTAAATAAGAAACTAATATTCGATGAGTATTGGCACAAGAGGCGGGTGTACTTATTTGCTGATTTATTGTTAAAGGACACTGAAAGTGTATCATGGTCATAGTTTTCAAGTTTATTTGTTTTTTTTCTTGATTATCCAAAAAACAGGCTGCGATACTATCAGTTTGAAACGTAAGTGTTCTTGTCTGTATTTGTTTACTTAAAAAATCTCTGCACTCACCCCTTGTCCCGCTCCGGTCAAGTACAATTGCCTCAACGGATCCTGCAAGCCCTGCAAACTCGTCACCTTATCCTTGAGCGACAACGAGCCCAGGCAACGGACCTGAAAGCTACACGACGTAGCATCTTTCGCCACGTCCGTAAACATTCTTTCGATTTGTGCCTGCACGCTATTGCTTATTCGACGAACATCTTTTTGTACGGCACTCAAATCGACACCTTCCACGGCAATGTCCTTTTCGTCACCGTTCTGACTGGCCAACAGTGGTCGATTACTAGCCGCTGAATTGCTTGTAATATCGCTACGTCGACCATACATTATTATGGATGCGGTCCGTTGTGAGCCGCGTCGATCATCTAATCGCTGACTGATGACGGATCTGAAAAGAAAATTCGGGGAAAATATTGAGTTGAGTAAATTGGTTTTCAGTTATAGGAATTAAAAAATTTGGTAGGGGAGTTCTGATCATAAGCGTCGATTGTAGCCTATCATTAGTGAAATTGCGCACTACAGCAGCAAAACGCATGGATCTGCTTAAATTCTGATAGCAATCATTAATATTCGTTTTCACTGATTGCATACTTATTTCTAATCGCGACCAATATATTTAAGTCCAAAAATTTCGTTTTTTATTTTCCAATAAATTTCTCTTTCCGCTCTTCAAGAATATTCACTATAGAAATCTCGAAATCACGTGCCTCTGTCCAATCATTAAAAATTAAAAAAAAAATGCTAGTAAAGTTCAATCTAATCGCCATCAGCATCATAAAAGTAATAAGCGCATCTACGAACTGCGAAACCGCACAATAAGATACACAAAGATATTGTTACAGCACACACCTAATTAGGTTCTTTTGTTTAGTGTTAGATTCTAATCGTATACGCTCGCGCCTCGAAAGTTTATTTTTTCTGGCCTATTCATACAAAAGTAGTTTAAGTATCGATTTTGTTTAACAAATGCCGATTATGATGGTGTTTGGTAGTGTTACAGTTTCTATGAAAATGTTTGGCCCAGTTTTCCATACGAATGCAAATATCATACTACACGGCATCATATCCGAAAAATACAATTGAAATTCCTTTTCGATATCAGATATTTTTACATCTCTTTCATTTTCTTCAACATCATCGGATAAAAATCTACCACCAGACCGGTGCGATGTCGGTCAATTGAAACGATCATATTTATAAGAATTTTTCAGACAACACAAAAACAACTAACCGAATGAAATCCACGCGAGTATGTACTAGAAAAAGAAAAAAAAATGTGCGAGAGAGTATCTTTGCAATGATGTTCATAATAATTCATAACTGAAAACGATATCATTACTTCTTCTTCGTGAATGGTGGATACTGTATATGGTGAATTTGCATGGATCTATGGATTTCAAGTTTCTAAAATGAATACATACATACATGTAAAACAAAAGCCAAAAATCATACTCGTATCTATAAAAAAACAAATTCCGCGTCTTGAACGTATTTAGGTTAATAGGCTTGACGGTAAGATCCGTCCATAAGCGATTTATCTTCTTCACAAAAATGCGATATAGACAGCTCTAAACACAACAAAAAACCCCCTTTCGTATGTACATCGCATAGACCTCTTGAAAGAAATAATAATAATAAAAATGAAATGAGTTAAATGTTAAAATCTTCTTCAATTTCTTCAGATTGCTGTACTCAACTAAACTGTGAAACAGATAGTTTTGTATATGACCAGACTGATTGAATGACTGAATGAATGTACACATATACGTGAATAACTGAATTGAAAAATTTATCTTTTAAAACAGCTGCTGTCTGCTCGTTGTTTTTTCTTTAGAAAAATGTTATGTTCATCTTTGCTCATCGGCTTTTGCACTTTTCTTAAGTCGTAATTCTATTAAAAATTCTTTTTTTTTTTCTTCATTTCTATCGTTTTTCTTCTTATGTATGTGATTTGTTGTTGTTGTTGTATCTATTGTCCGTGGAGATATGATTAAATTTACGGTATTTTCTCAATCACGCTCTGGCCAATTCGGGTTCGGGAACACAAAAGGCTTCGGTCAATGGAGATGTTAACATATTCCTTTTTTTGTGTCTTTGGTCTTTTGTACAATGTAGCCGTGTGGCGTTTGATGATTTTGAGCTAATTTAGAAAATTAAAATTACACCTTTCGTTGATTTTTGATCAGGTGGCAGGTTTTGATCAGTTTTTGTTCGTGGTGCATCTGCATTTTGAAGAGAAATGTTTTTCTGTTTGTTTTTATTGATAGTAAGCGGATTAGAATAAGACGTTGAATTGGGTCTATTAGTGCTTTATTCTGGCTGTTTTTTGTGGGTTACTGTCGGATTTAAATTTAGTTATTAGAAATAAAAGTTTGTCAACAATTTCATTACTATCGAATCTAGTTTTTGTGTGTCAATACGGTGTTGAGCGTTTTGAGGAACAGAAAATT
Source organism: Microchrysa polita (assembly GCA_949715475.1). Taxonomy (NCBI): domain Eukaryota; kingdom Metazoa; phylum Arthropoda; class Insecta; order Diptera; family Stratiomyidae; genus Microchrysa; species Microchrysa polita. The sequence continues at coordinate 6,561,798 of OX454420.1, forward strand.
ATTATAAGTCATTTATGGAGTTCAATTACAGAATTAAAAAAAGATATGTTTTTGCCAAATCAGAGGGATGAAAAATCTTATTAATCACTAGATTTGCAAGCAGCATTTAATGATTTTAATAATTTAATGAAATTTATTTATACCTATAGCAAATGTTTTGAGCCGTTTTAGTCTTCAAACGTTTACTAATCTTTCTATCAAAGAATGAATATTTATTTATTTATTTAAAGTCAACGCTGAACAGGGTGAGACGCTAATAACCAGCAATATAAATATGTTCTCTTGTGCGGACGAAATTAATATACCACGGCACAATTCGAAAATTGTTCCTTCTGTTCACGGGGAGCAACTGGTTAACTAGGACTCTCGATGTAGCCTCGTTTGGAACTGGAGCAGCTAAAGAGCTTGAACTCCTAAGTGCACGCGGAGGAGCAGCTAAAGAGCTATAACTCCTAAATGTATGCGGAGGAGCAGCTAAAGAGCTTGAACTCCTGAGTGTATGTGGCGGAGCAGCTAAAGAGCTTGAACTCCTGAGTGTATGTGGCGGAGCAGCTAAAGAGCTTGAACTCCTAAATAATACTCTGGTGAATGTGTCCAGCCGATTGTCCTTTATTCCTTAATTGCATACTGTGTTTACACATAATTTAGTACAGTGGCGGACTTACACATTTGCCGCTAGTAGGCTGTTGACATTTTGCCGCCCCTACCAAGCTCTACGAGAGGGGCGTCAAGCTCAAAACCTGGTTTGGGCCAAAAAATATCACTGTCTTTCAGATTGAGTGGGGCGCAGGATCAAAAATACGGAAACGTCTACCAAAATTTACGAGTATTATTACAAATTTGATTACACAAATATTTCCTTTAAAATAAATAAAAAAATAAATAACAGTCGCGACAACAATCCAGCATTGGACTAAGGCCGCAGGATGTGTCAGTGACATCCTATTTCCAAGATCTTATCTGCTTTTTGTTGAGGTAATGAGATCAGCAACACGCTCAGCAGTGTTATTTATCCCCATAAATGGGTACTCGTTTAACATCTGAGTGACATCATAGTCCGTCACAAGCTCGTGAATTCGAAAAACACCATGGATCACGGTGAGATTCGAACTCATGACCCTGTGCACCGAAGGAGCGCGCACTAACCGCGAGACCAGCCAGACTACCTTAGACCTTTAAAATACTATGGCTATAAATCTGAGGCACTAATGACTTCGGAATTATTGAAAAATGAATTTTTTCGATAAAGTACTTCAATCGAATTAAAAAATTTTAAACAAGAAATTAAAAGGCAAAAATTTGTTTGATCCGCCAGTAACAACTTTTTTTTTGTTAGGCAGAAAACATAAGTAAACTTCCTTCGGACAGAAAGGTGGTTTTAAATAAGCAAAAATTACTTTGTGAGGTGGTGTGAAACAAACGCATGCACCAGTAAAACTTGGCAAGAAATCGGGTACTTGGAATGAAATTGCAATGTATACGAAATTTGCTATTTTCTTATCAAATGATCGGGGTATTTTTTTTTTAAATAAATATTTGTCCAAGATACTCTTGTCCCATACTCTGAAAGGTTGCGAACAAATTATGTTGCAAACGTAGCAAATGAATATCGGTTTCGGCAGAGCCAATACCATTTTTCTGAGCCGAATCTCAGGACAAAACCACTTCACCAAAGGAGATATTTTGCCTGCACAAAATGGCTGCCCTAAACAAATATACAAATTATATACATATTTGTAAAATACATATTTTAATCTTGCACAATAATATGTTCCCAGTGGTTGAAAACCGATTGATTTCGCCTCTCGATTTCAAAAATCACCGAAAATTGTTCAGAGTGCATACTATTCGTAATTTCATATCACAACCAATATTATTATTTTGCCTATAAATAGTTCTAAGTTATAAAAAAAATGTTGGTACAGTAAAACCTGTCATCTTGACCACCTCTATAAGTGGGCCAACCGCCTGACTTGACCGATTTTGGTATGATCATTACGACTCTCATAGAATTTCATACTCATAACTTATAAGTTGACCGCCCAATTGCAGAACGCTTCTAGTAACCTTCTAGTACCCTTCTAACATGACCACTTAGGAATTTCCATCAAAGAGGTTTTCTGAGAATTCACAGATAAAAACTGGAATTCGGTTGTTGTGTTTATTTCCTGTTATTTGAGATGTTCTGAATTGCGATCCAATGAGGTTAAAACAAAAAAGGGCGAATCAAACTGAAAAAATACCGGCGTACAGAGGGCTGCGCCCGCAATACGAGGGTTTTTTAGATTTTGAATACATACATAGTGAATAATTTTGCACATATACCTATTTTATAGGTAATAAATAAGAATTATGCATAATGTTAATGAAATGCTTCTCGTAAATCTATTTTTGGATTGGTCTAAATAAACGCGTTCCAGAATGAAAGGCTAACGCCTTTCATTCTGTAACACTTTTTAAAATAGATTTACCATATATTATGGCTCCACATATTAACTGGATTTATTAGCTGTAACGCTGTTACTATTACTCCAAACTGGAAAAAAGCGACTGATATGAAATGTACCCATCGAGTTCTTTGATTTGATAAAAACTAAAAAATTCAAATTTTCAAATCTCCGGGACACCCTTTTTGCTTTGTCCTACCAACGTCTAAGTATTTCGTGCTAAAGACTGTTACGATTCTACACATTCCAACCAAATTTCATTACGATAGGTTAGTGAACAAATTTGTAAATATCCGGGACACCCTGTTATCTTGGTCCTACCAATTTTTAAGTATTTCATGCCAAAGACTGTTACCATTCTACACATTCCTACCAAATTTCATGACGATCGGTTAAGCCGTTCGCGAGTTATTTAGTGAACAGACGGACGGACAGACGGACAGACGGACGGACAAAATCGATTTCATAAGGGTTTTTTTGAAAAATCTAAAAACCCCTAAAAAAGGAGATATCGGGGATTGGAAAAGTATAGCAACGGTTGTAAATGCACTTTTTTTTAAATGTAAAAGGCCGCACTTACACGGCAATTTATGGATTTAATTGAATTAAAATATATTTCAGTCAAATGAACCCACGGGTAGATTTGGATATTGATCCCACTCCATTTTGAATCCATGGATTCGCCATAAATGTGGGGTTCTAATTTTTAATTAAAGGGATTTTCCAAAAACGATGGGTGCGTTTTGTTGAACTTAATGCTGTCCTAGAGTACGGCTAAATACTTTTTGTTAAGTTTATTGCATAACTTTGGGTAAGGTAATGCATAGCATTAACCTACCTACTCAGTTGCCACGTAGTCGAGTTAGAGTTGTTTTGCAAACTTAACGTGATATAGGTGCATGTCCAAAAAAAGAAACCAAACGAAAATTTTTGCATGATTCGCTATACACCCTGAAAATCAAGCATTTGAGAGATGTTAAAGATTTCTTTTCAATATATTCAATATCAGCTGATATTTTAATCGCATTTTTTTTGTACCCCTGGTATCCCTTTACAAGTTGGCCACCTGTTTATGTTGACCATCTTAAGCGGGAACCGGAGGTGGTCAACATACACAGGTTTTACTGTAACTTCAAACTGACCGTCCAAATAAGATTTTGGGAAAATTAAGAAAAGTGGTAACACACCAAACTGAATAATTTTTTTCGGGTGTCAGTTAAAATATCGGAGTGAGCCAAAATGAGCTGAATAGGGGAATCAAGTTTGGGACCTGGGTTTTTACACATTTTCATTGGAAAAAATTTTTTTTTTTAATGTTGGCCCAAATCACATGTTTTCGTGCACTCTGAACATATTTTTAGCCACCTATTTTACAAGCTTTTGTAAATTTTTAGACTTGAGCTCAACATTCCATTTCTTTCATTTCGACGCTTTTTTTGCTGATGATTTTGAATTTTTTTATTGGGCCAAGTACAGGACAGAACAGCTCCCCTTCCATACAAATTTTACAAACATATTGACAAGAACAAATCCGGATTCGAAACTACAATTTCAAATACTTTTCTATCAACGTCAACAACAATTTCAAATACTTTCTATCAACGTCACTTCTGAAATACAGTTTTAAATTTCATGTTTATTGTTTGATCCAGTCAAAAGATAATGCAGGGAACAAATGCTTAAGGCATTGCCCTATTGTGAAACGCCCTTACCAAATATTAGAATCGCTATTTTTCAAAAATTTACTGTTATTTACGGTTTCTTACCAAATGTAAACAGACTTAGTATTTAACGTATATCAGTTCATATTAACTTTATGTAAAGTTTCATATCGGTACCCCCATAACTGTTTAGAAAAACCGAGGTGATATCGTAAGCTTAACTTCAAACGCCCATAACTTCATTACCGTTACTTTAAACTGGAAAAAAGTAACAGATATAAATCAAATCAAAGGACTCGATGAGTGCGAATCCTTTGATTTGATTATCCATACGTCCATCGCCGATAGGAAATAAAAAAGTCACATCTTTAGAACACCCTGTTGTCTTTGTCCTACCAACTTCTAAGGCATTCGTGCCGAAGGCTGTTACCATTCTACACATTCCTACGAAATTCTAAGTGAACTGGCGGAGGGACAGACGGACGGACCATATCGATTTCATAAGGGCTTAAAAAAAATATCTTAAAACCCCTACAAAAGACCTTTGTTGTGAATTTTAGCCAGCAAGCAAATTATAAGAGGTCTTTTCGCTTTTCGTCTTTAATATTAAATCGTTTCGTTGTCTGAAGCTCTGAGATAACCGTGACAAATAGTTCTTCACTTATGTGTCTCACTGAGGTACAAACACACTTTACGAGAAGAATAAGTGGTATATGGCATGGGTTGAAATTTGTTATTTGCTCCAAATTTGCCGCCCCCACAAAATCTGCCGCCCTAGGCTCCAGCCTACTCAGCCTACTGGTAAATCCGCCACTAAAAAATAACAGGCGCGACAATCCAGCATTGGACTAAGGCCGCAGGATGTGTTAGTGACATCCTATTTCCAAGATCTTATCTGCTTTTTGTTGAGGTAATGAGATCAGCATCACGCTCAGCAGTGTTATTTATCCCCATAAATTAGTACTCGTTTAACATCTGAGTGAGATCATAGTCCGTCACAAGCTCGTGAGTTCGAAAAACACCATGGAACACGGTGAGATTCGAACTCATGAGCCTGTGCACCGAAGGTGCGCGCACTAACCGCTAGACCAGCCAGACTACAATCCGCCACTGATTTAGTACAAAATTAGCTTACCTAAGCATGGGAATTCCATAAAGCGAACTTTACTTGATGGAATTCCCATATACACAATTGCAGATCTCGCATTTCGTCTGCACATTGTCTGGGAAATGTCGCATGCTTAAGAATAAGATACAATTAAATGAGAGGCAAAATTAATTGCTTTTTTCTAGATGCTAAATCATCCCATTTTAACATTTTCGCCATCACTAAGACCTGGTTAAATGATTCTTTTAAAAATGAAGAGATACTCGATTGTAATTGGGCAATTTATAGATCAGATCGTAACTATATGATCTATGTGATATGATTTTATGTATTATTTTTCGATTCCCCGGTCATTTCACCGTGGAAAATATCTAATGACGGGGGAATCAAAAAATAATACATAAAATGGCCGAGAAAAATTTTCGAACCATATTCGGATTGTACCTTATGGAATTCCCCATCATTACCGACATGTTCCACGACAGTAAGCATGCATTTTCATTGAGAAAAAACAAAAATTTCATTTTCATTCCGCCCGAGGTCTATTCAGGCCTTAACAGTTGAGTTTTCCACTTCAGATTTATCCTTTACACAATCGTACAATAGTGTAGTCGTGTATGATTTTTTAAATGCTGATTATGATGGCATTAAAAATTATTTTTATTCGATTGTTTGGATAATACACCTTTACTCCCCTACTATCGATGATATCGTTTCTTCTTTCTACGAGTTGATTGTCTATGCTATTAAGAAGCATGTAATAACATTAAGAACCGAAACACTCTTGCCGAACCCTGGCTTGAAAGTGATCTTAGAAATTTGAGAAAACGTAGAAATAAACTTCATAAGTCTATTAAAAATAACCCGAACATTAGTGAGGATTTAAAAAAGAACTACGACGAGCTAGCCAATGAATTTCGCATTAAATCCCATGAAGCTTACCGACTTTATGTTAATGGTGACAAAATAATCCATGAACCAAAAAAAAAATTTTTTGATTTCGTTAATATAAAACGTAAGTCCACGGGTTTTCCTTCTTCCATGACTAAAGGAGCCGTGACTTCTTCTGTAATCTGTAATTTATTTGCGAATCATTTCCAGGATTGTTTCTATTCATCTTCACCCCCAGCTCCTCTACTAGTTCTGTCAATAATAATAACCCAAACTCCCATATCGGCGGAATGGTTCTCACACAGAATGAAATTGCTAGATCTATTGATGAAATGTGTGACACCGAAGGACCCGGTCTGGATTGAATACGTTCCATTTTCGTAAAACAGTGTGTCTTCCAGTTACTAGTTCCGCTACACATAATTTTTAACAAATCTTTTCAATTAGGCACGTTTCCGTCTTCATGGAAATCCTCTCATCTCACACCTATCCATGAGAGCGGCGATAAAAAATCAGTAGAAAACTATAGAGGTATCGCTATTCTGTCTGCAATTCCCAAACTATTTGAGAAAATGGTCTGTGATAAACTAACTCCATCCATTGATCCTCTGCTTAACGAACAACAACACGGTTTTCGAGGCGGCGCGGCAGATCAACAACTACCAACCTCAAAATTTTAGTCTCCGATGTCCTCCGTCAAATGGAAAAGGGTAATCAAGTAGATGTTGTTTACACTGTTGTCAGTAAAGCTTTTGGCAGGGTTGATCATAACGTGTTAATGGATAAAGTCTGCAACTTTGGCATAACTGGGTCACTTCACAACTCACAACTGGCTCCGTTCATACCTTCACACTCGTATTCAATTCGTTAAATTCCAGGGTATGATTTCAAAGTTCATATCTATTTCGTCCGAAGTGCCTCAAGGCAGTCACCTTGGTCCTCTTTTATTCAATATTTTCAGCAGTGATCTATCCTTCATATTGCTTGATATACCCCAACTACTCTATGCCGAAGATGTAATTTTATACCGCACCATTGACACACTTGATGTTGCACAATTTCATCAATCCAAACTCCAATCCCATGACCAGTGGTGTAACCATAACAATTGTCACCTTAGCGTTAACAAATGTCAGGTGATAAGCTTTTCCCAAAAAAAAAAAAAAAACAACAATTCGTACCATCTTAACCCATTTTGTCCTACGTTTGCGTTTTCGCAACGCTTTACATTTTCATGTTTCACGCTTTTCTGGTAAAAAAATATAAACTTATTCCCCGAAGAAAAAAGGTTAATTTTAGAATTATCTAAACAACCTGTTTTTGCTCAAAGATGAATTTGACATTTTCTATGATTTTTTAGGGTTTGAAAATTGTGAAAATTCCATATATTTAGGCACGGATGCTAATTTGTGTATAAAAATACTTATATTAAATCTTTTCCTGAAATCTACGGAAATAACATAAGAAAGACTACAACAGATGCGAAAATATACATAGTTCATCAAAAAGTTGTATTAGGAGCGCAGAACATACGCTCAAAATGTATGGTTGCGAAAACGCAACGCTGGACTATAACGATATCCTCTTTTTCCTATCCTATGGACAGATGATTTCCATTATTTTTACTACTATTTCAGTTTTGATGCTATTTGATTTTTGATTTTCTTGTTTGACTTTCTTTAACTTCTTGAGATAAAGCGGGACGAACATTGTACTTATGTCATCGATAAATTTAAGAAATATTAGTAAAAAGTGGCTTTGCAAATGGAAAGTTTATTGAGATCATTTGATTTATTTGGTTTTATGACGCGGCGACTACCTATTATCAGCGAAATAATTATTTCCAAGTTTTACCCGATTCAACTGCCCAATATTCCTCAAATAGTGTGTGAAGTTTGAATTTTGTGTAAAATAGAATGCAGATATGTCCTTGAGAAATTAGGTTTATCATAGAACCACCTTCTACAAATGGAAAGTGAAGGGCACTACTCCTGGAGGGAGGATTGCCAGCCTCATATCCAGACTACATTCTAAGGAGGAGTTCCACCTATCTGATATGAGCGATCCGGTTTGGGTATTGCATCTAGCACCGTTTGGTGACTCCATCATAACCTGGTAAGAATCGAAGGTAAACAGAGAATGAGGGGGGTTACGCATCTCCATGCGGACTCCACCATAATACTTGGCGATTATTTTCGACGACTAAATTGGTGGGGCGATCCATAACAATGCTAATAATAGCTTTTGTTTCTAAATTTTAGTCTATTATTTATAAAAATAAGACGTTTTCAGTGTATGGAAAAAACTTTTTTTGACCAAAAAAGTACACGTTAAGTCCTAGCGTTACGTTTTGGCAACGTGCTCCACAGCCCAAAATACAAAAAAATTAAAAATACATTTCTTCGAAATTTCCATATTCTTCCTATGCCAAACTACTGTGCAAATTTTCGTAATACTAGCACAATTCCTTCATTCCTTCAATTCCTTCATTCCTTCATGGGTTAATAACTCTATGCTGGACAGAGTTGAACATATCAATGACCTAGGTGTTGTTTTAGACGACAAAATTCGTTTTACCCTGCATTATGATAGAATTTTATCAATCTGGATTACTAAATCCTTGTATATTACCTTAGTACGACCCTTGCTCGAATATGCTTGTGTTGTTTGGGACCCTGCGTTTGAGATATCAATAGACTTGAATCTATTCAAAAACAATTCATTCTTTTTGCATTGAGAAACCTTAACGATCCCCGTGCTTTTCAAAATCTTCCATCTTACACGTACAGGCTAACGCCTTTCATTCTGTACCACTTTTAATTAGACCAATCCAAAAATAAATTTACTATGTATCATTGCTACACATATTAACTGAATTTATTAGCTGTAAGTCCGTTACCATTACTCCAAACTGGAAAAAAGCAACTGAAATGAAATGCACCCACCGAGTGCTTTGATTATATGTCCATGTCCGATAAAAACTAAAAAAAGTCGACTTTTTCAAATCTCCGGGACACCCTGTGGGCTTTGTCCTACCAACGTCTAAGTACGATTCTACATATTCCTACCAAATTTCGTTACGATCGGTTAAGCCGTTCGCGAGTTATTTAGTGAACAAATTTTTAAATCTCGGGACACCCTGTTATCTTCGCCTACCAACTTCTAAGTATTTCGTGCCAAAGACTATTACTATTATACACATTCCTACCAAAAATAAATGACGATCGGTTAAGCCGTTCGCGAGTTATTTAGCGGGCAAATTTTCAAATGTCCGGGACACCCTGTTATTTTTGCCCTACCAACTTTGAAGTATTTCGTGCCAAGGACTGTTACCATTCTACACATTCCTACCAAATTTCATGATGATCGATATATATGATATTTAGTGAACAGACGGACGGACATAATCGATTTCATAAGGGTTTTTTTTTTGAAAAATCTAAAAAGTCCTAAAAACATGCTTCCATAAACATACTCTAATTACAAATTCTCCATCACTATTGCAAGATTAAACCATTTTCCAATTAAAATAATTTGAAAATTTTCATAAATGCAAAAAAGTCGTTTGGTATAATAGACATACGTAAATGGTTGGGTGAGGTCTACCAGAGCCCAGAGCAACTTTAAACCGCTATAGCTTTTAAACTAAATCGCCAAATCAAAAAAATGCACGCTTAGAACAACGTATTTTACACATACAGGTTTCCCTCCTATAACACAGTAGATACGTTCTTAGAAAATGTCGTGTTATATGAAACCGTGTTGTAAGAGACTAGAACATTCATACAAAATTGGAGGATGCGTTCCAATAAAGTTTTTAAATGCAAGAATTTTTTTTTTTAACTTAACATTTTTACTCAAATTTTGAATACAAACAAACAAAAACATAAACAATGATACAAACAATAAAAAAAATCAGTTTTCATTCAATTTAAAATTAATAAACATAAATATCTCTTATATTCGCGGACGCTTCAATGGTTGCACATTATCGTCACTTTCTTCATCTTGGTCACGACTTTTATCGACCTGGCGCTCATCTCTCCTTGTTAAGAAATCTGTTATTTTGGCTTGTTTGTTCGATTTCAGAAGCTCTTTGTGAATCTTCACGTAGGGGGCCACACAATTTTGAAGATCTTTTTTGAATTTTAATGATCTTTCTTCGCACGGATCTTCAGCTATAAAAACTGCTTCGAGGTTTTGGGCCAAGGATAAATCCTGCTGTATTTTTTAAGGCTAAATTTCTAACTTCGGTAATGTCTTCGGAGCTACTGTCCTCCGAGTCGAGAGGATTGTCAAAACCTGTGGCCATATCTATGAGATCCGCTTCATCGATTTCATGTTCAACTAACAATTCTCTTACATCATCAGCCTCCATATCAACGAATCCTTCACCTCCAATCGTTCGTCCCAGCTCTAGTACTCCCTCGATGGTATTTTCCTGAGATTGTGCCTGCATCTCTACTGATGTTGGCCATTTATTTTTCCAGCATCCATTCAGCGTACCCTTTTTTACTTCTTGAACTGACGAGGATATTATTTCAAGACATACTTTAAGTGAAAAATCTTTCGAAGCCTTAATAATACCTATTGATTGCCGATCAATAACATCTAGAATCCACTGCAACGATCGTCCTATATAGTAGCTTTTAAATGTGTAGATAATACCTTGATCCAAAGGCTGGATCAAGGAAGTTGTATTAGGCGGCAAAAATTCTATTCGGACGTTGGGATGAGTTAAATCATGTGGGTGGCGTGGAGCATTATCGATAAGTAAGAGAACCTTAAACGTAAAATTTTTATCTTTTAAATAACGTTCGACCTCTGGCACAAAACAATTCAAAAACCATTCCCTAAATAATGCCGCTGTCATCCAAGCCTTGCTATTTGCTCTCCAATGTACTGGCAAAGTGTTTTTAATAATACCTTTAAGTGCTGTTGGATTCAAGGATCTATTAATTAAGAGCGGTTTGACCATTAGGTCCCCCGATGTATTACTGCACAAGAGTGATGTAAGGCGATCCTTCGATGCCTTGAAACCCGATGCACTTCTTTCCTCTTTCGAGACGAAAGTCCTTTTTGGCATTTTTTTTCACCAAAGCCCAGTTTCATCCGCATTGAAAACTTGATCTGGTGTCATGATTTTTTTTTAATTTTGCAGAATACGATCCTGCAGTCTCATGATCAGCGGATGCCGACTCTCCTTGAATTCGAACGCTGTGTATCGAAAAGCGTTTTTTAAATTTCTCGAACCAGCCTTTGCTTCCCGCAAAGTCTGGATTGACGGAAACCTCTCTATTTTCTTTCAGATGACGGGGAGATTTCAGTATCTGCGGCGCCAAATTTTGATGATGCCATTTCATTAATATTGGCCTGAAACGACCAAATCTGCAATCCTTTTTGCGAAATCGTAACGGTTCTCCTGATAAATCAATGTCAAAGTTTGACTTTTCTATGAAGCTAGTTAAGTAATTTGATAAGAAAAGGATATTTGCGCTTTACACATTGGACAAAGTGTTCGATGCCATCAAATTGACGTTTTCATTTTAATCAGGCCCACTAGAATAGTAAGTTTTACCAATTTGGCGAAGATATTAGTAATATGAAAAGTCGAAATATATTTGAGAGCGAGAATTTGCTAGACAGTGATCCAAATGAAATTTCAAATTTTATTTTCGGCGCAGTGCTATTGATTCACATCAATATGTAGTAAAAATACCCCCAATTTCCCATTAAAAACTGAGCTTCCCCATATAAATGTTAAACTTTGACATTGAATATCTGTAGAACCGTTACGATTTTGCGCAAAGGGATTGAAGATTCGGTCGTTTCAGTCGAATATTAATGAAATGGCATCATCAAAATTTGGCGCCGCAGATACTGAAATCGTGCCCAGATGACAATAGATCTTATGTTTTCAAGAATGGAAACGGAAGAAAATAACTTACAGTCATCATCGTAAAGCAGGCAAGAGTTCTTGAGGATATATATTAAATCATTTATGAAAAATACGAATATAAGCGAACCTAAGATCGAGCCCTGAAGAACACCAGATGAAGGGCAAAATGAGGTTCAATAAAACGACACCTCGTCCGTTACGAAATTGCTCGTATCGTCCGAGATACACCCATTCAAACTTTAAAGAAATTTCAAAATCGGTTATTCATCAAATTTTATCATTGGAAGTCACTTCACAATTCGCACAAATGACAATAATTAACGTTTTTTAGGAAATGTGACAAATTACTAAGTATCTGTCGATCACGCCTATTTCAGCCATTCATTTAGTTTATCGAGTCAAATTGAAGGTTTCACTTTCAGGCTTACCAGGGACACTCCAAACCTTATCAACCTAGCCTTATTTTCCCTGTCCTTATGAATCAACATTTACTCTTTGTTATCAACAATTCTGTATGTTAGTATAGGTAAAATGGGAACAATAGCTTATCAAATAAATTGCGACGAACATCAGATACATGAGCGCCATGAGAACTTGTTCTGTTTTTTAATATATTTGCGAAGCTAATAACTCTGACGCCAAGTCTTAATTTTTTTAATACATTTTCCTGTTTGCCCAATAATTTTTTAAATATTTTAAAGATCAAACGTTCGTTGGGATCAGATTTTCTGATTTCAGCTTTTTGTATTTAGCAAAAATAGTTTCTCGGTTTTCCCTCCATTCAGCTATGTTTGTAATAATTTCTTTGAAATTTGGCACTCAAGTCGCGAAAACACAATTCTGCCATGCAAAAAAAGAATTAGTCGCACCATTGCCCCATAAACATAAATACATAATAACCATAAAAAAAAAATCAGTTAGCTACATCTCTAAAAATAGGTCAGTAATAAATGCTCAAACCCCGATTTAAAAAAAAGAAAAATAAATTTCAAAACAAAACTCAGAGCATTTGCAAATGAATTTCCTATATTGCACAACAGCATAACAACTTTCCAACCTTTGGGCAACATTTTCGTTGATTACCAACAAACATTAATCTTCTAATAGAAACATAACTTTTCGGTGTCGAATTTCCTTAGGAAATGCATACATAATTGTATGTAATTCGAAACTGCCGGATGGTCAGCGTTCAGTTTGCGTATGATGATAGGCATATATACGAAGATTCGACCTTAAACAGATTTTAGGAAAAAACAGAACGAAAAAAATTAATCGATCTAAACCTTGTCTTGGACAAAAAAAAAAACTTAATTAAAAATAGTAAGAAGAAGAAATAAAAATTTTAGTAATACGTCCGATTCACATTATACGCCCATTGTGATTTTGGCCGGCAAATAAGCGTAATATCGTAAAATGTTGCATTTACTTTATTTTTAATGCTTTCACTATATACGCATGTGACTACCACACAAGACGTCTCCATAAAACATTTTTTTTGCAGGATTGCCACTATGCAAGATCAAGTGTTGCGGACGGACTATAATGTGGCTGATGCTGGGAAAAACATTGCAAATGAATGAATTATAAAATATCTATACGTGTAGTATGTAACATACACACATCTCTTGGAGATACTGTAGCAAACTCTACAAAAATGTTTATAATAAAAAAGCGTTTAATTCAATTTCTAATTGCTGATGGGTATTAATCGCATGTTACTTTGCTACTTTTATTATGTTATCTGATAAATACTTACTCCACACATACCGATAGCACTACAGTATGCGGCAATTGGTTGATTTATGTAATTATATTACTGCCACGGTTGTACGATTAAACTACGAAATGGGGATGTTGCATGAACATTGAGTATAAAATACGATTATGGCGTCAATGTCCGAGTACATACCCTGCGCAATCTTAATAAACTCTAATTTGAGCACGAATTAGTTAATACGATGAAAAGGAACGGCAGTAATGTACATTTATCTTTGGGTACATATAAGTATTATGCAGTTCAATGAGTTTTTTTTTTAGTGAAAACTCACAAAAAATGCAATATTTTGATTACAAATTACAGTGCTCAACCAAATTAATTCGTAGATAAGATGAAAACGTAAACAAACTCAAATCGTGTCCTTTTATTCCAGTTAGTCTATCATAACAAAAATAACAACCGAAGGGAATTTACAAAGAGCAATTAAAAAAATCTGGAAATAAATAACGAAAGTGTTAGGCCAGAAACCCGATTTCCATATTTTTTACAATAATGTAAAGTACACGTTGTTTAATTTAAAAGATATTCAATTGAATCCTGGGTCATGGAGCTGCCATACAAACCCCCCCCCCCTTTTCCATTTTGGTTCTTCTAAGAAACATTTTTTTCACAAAACCTTGAATCAATGTGTGTTTATCAAAGCAACAAAAAAGTAAAAGCAAATGGAATCGAACTATGGGACCATGCTTCCGCATCCAACCAGACAACGGTTTGGAGCTGAATTTACAGGGTGTTCCGCATTGGGTTGTCAATACTGACAGGACTTATAGGACTATTTGTTTCGTCAAAAACTCCATCAATGGAACTGTTAAACATTCTCCCGTTGTGCTGTAGTGTTATTGAGGAAGTAAACGCCAATCACGACTTGTACTATTGAATTTAAGTTGACTGTTCGCCTGATCAATAAATAAAAATGTTTCAGTTTCAGTGAAAAGTTTGTTTTCATAAAATCTTGGATGGTATTGAAATGAATCAAATTGGAACAACGGTTGCCCTACCTTCCGTACAAATATACAATTCGGCCATAGTTTTACTCAAAATAACGACCTGAAGTTTTAAGCTATGACTAAATGTGATAAATCGTTGAAGTTAATAGAAACTGGGGTAGGTTTGACCAAAGGGTCCTCAACAGCTCCTACAAAGCTTTATCCAGCCAAAGCTTTCGGCGGAATGTTTAAAATGTGGGTCAAATTTTGGCTGTAGGATGTCCTTATAAAATATTTAAAGTGGACTGGCTTTCACCCGTCTACCCCTATGTCTGTGCACGTATATATGTAATCCTGTGCGGTACTCAAATTTCAGTACCGGATATCGGATTTCTTCAACACCCGGTTTCCCGGCACCCGAAGGTTTTTTTCCAAACACGCAGGTGTTTTTCACCACCGTTTTTCAGGTTTTTTTTTAGCACTTATTCAATTTCTTTTTTAGCTCCTGTTCAGTACTAGATTTTCAGGTTTTATTCAGCACCTGTTCAGTACCAGCCCAAACCCCAAAAAAATTCATTGTTTTTTACCTCAAATTTTGAATTAGCGACCCAAAACAGCCTTAGTGTTTCCGCCACGTTTCCGATAGGACGAGTATTGCCCCGAGAAAACAGAGGCACCATTCCGGGGTGGGCAACCCCAAAATTTTTTATCTTGGTTTTGATCTAACATTCGGAATTAGCGACCCAAAATTATTTTAGTGTTTAGAGCTATCGACGTTTCCAAGATACAGCCCTCTAAAAGTGGGGTAATATATGCTCAGTTTTACTGCCGAAAAAACGCCTGGAAAGGCCTCAATCTCACAATTTTCTGTTTTTATATGAAAGTTTTCGAAAATTGGGGTTTAACAAGTCGATGAAGATTGAAGAGAGCATCCAGACACACATTTTGCTGCAACTTCCAGGGTCCTAGCTATCACCGTTTCAAAGATACAGTACGGTACTGAAAAGGTGCTAAAAAGACTTGAAAAACCCGGGAACGGTCCATGGTTAAAAAAACCGGGATATCGGTACTCCTCTACTTCAAAATGGTGTTTTAAACAGGCCTAAATGTAGGGCAAGCTTGTCCAAAATAAGGCCCGCGGGCTGTATGTCACTCTCTAGGGTTTTCTATCCCACGAGTGCTTCGTTTAGTTGAAATTTTGAACAAATTGCACAAAGTTGCAGTCAGAGGTGTTCTTTTTTTTGTAGATAAAAAATATTGAATGCTTCACAAAAATTGTTCAATTGTTTGGATGACAATTTTTGACGGTGTCACGCTCAATTGCGCGTGTGTGAGTTCTTTCTACCAAAAATTGGGTTAGGCGTGATCCCCAAAAAGGGTCATCGTCAACCTGACCGTGTTATTATGGCTTTAGTTAACATTGGAGCGCAGAATTGTAGAATTAAACTGCCATTAATCCTCTATCCGATCGCATGGCAAATGAGAAGATTGACATTGGAAAAATCTGGAAAAGCACTCCAAGCACTTGTCCGGAAAACTAATTAGCACCACACATATTGTAAGTAGCCCAAAGAGCATGGTTGTAACTACTCGGGGCTCCATTGGGTTTGCCAGGTAACAATAAATGCCACGAAGGGGGCTTAACGTCCGTTTCTACCGTAAAGCTTTTCCAGACGGCCTCAAATAGGCGAACAGATTGATTTTGTGACGTCAATCAGCGCCCCATAAAGGTAGCAGTTTTTCTTACCAAGTGATAAGACTTGACTTTTACATACTGCTAGATGCGAGGCCTTTCTCTGCCGTTCTATGGGTCTCGGTACCCGGTTGTAGCGCAATCGCACGCCATTTTGATACTCCCCTTAAGGGGGCCTACCGCTTTGTATCGGATAGGCGAAATTTACGTTCATCGGTTCCCCTTGGCTGGTATCTCGACACCCCGGTACAGGACCTCTACTACCGACTCGCAGTGACCTTCTGCCACTGCTGCAGTGTGGGCGCCTTGCACACCCACGTAGGACTAACTATTCGGGTAGAGCGAGATAGTAATTTCCCGAACTCCAACTGGTATCGACGCAATGTGTTTGAGCCAGTGAAGTCAAAGTAAAGCCGAACAGTATCATCCAAACTAAACAATAACAGCGCCATCGGCAATGCCAGACGGACCAGAGATAGACTGTTGTACAACATCCGGATGCAAGCGTCTGTAGCGGCAACTAAATGTCTCCTAAGCGTAGGCATTTAGTGCCAGGACATATTCACGTCCAAAGAGACAGTGAGAGACATTCAGAGAACCATCCTTGATAGTGACGCCGAATGCGTGATGAGGAATCCTAGACTTAAATTGAAGTCCAAGTCAGCATTTCCTCTCACGTCACTAACCTACTTTTCGTACTCGTAGGTAGTTCTCTCATGGGACGCTGTTTCCCACCTAGATTGCTATCTAGACAGGACACACTCCTCTTGGAGGCCAGCGACTTCTCGCTGGGATCTCTCAGAGATACTCTCAGGAGATAACAAGCTACTAGGGGGTAACGCAAGCCCTCTTCGTAAGTAAAACGCCGTTCCACCACCTAGGATTCCCAAGTCAAGAGGAGGTGCACCCATAAAGACCTGCAGAGCCATGGTAGATACCGTCTTACATACTCGGAGACATTTAGTCGGCGGTACGCGTTGACACGTTTCACACAAGTAAGGGCGTACTCCATAAGAGCTGCGGATCCATATGCTGCACAGCCAATAAACAAGGATTCGTAGATCCTCTGTATTGCGCCCCTACCGAGACCCAATTTTTCCTAACGACACGTGTCAACTACTTACATAAATCTACGAATTTTTCAGTGACAGCTGTGAAGTGGAACCTAAAGTTCATCCTCTTTCCCATTGTTATGCCCAAATACTTGACCTGGACCGCCTCGAATGGGCCTATGATGGAGCCCTGCGGACAGCCACGCAATGCACATTTGCGCACCTCGTCGTAGGCCCCGAAAACAAAGGACTCTCTGTCGAGAAGTGTCTCCTCCCAAGAGACAACTCCGTGCCGAGCTTGCGTGCACTGGCTCTTTGTAAGCGCCTTCGAAGGCTACCTTACGCTTCATGACGCTCTCGACTAAGGGAAAGCGATCGAACGCTTCCCTCATTCGAGCCTCAAAGACTGCCCAATTACAGCCAGCTTTATACCAATGCCTAAACAAAGGATTTGCCTCCACCATATACCGCGAACTACCACCAGAATCAGCACCGCTAAGGCGTTCAGCCCAATCAGCACCTCTCTGGTTCCGCGAATACGTAGCTCTGTATCTGTGTACTTTGCTGAACCAGAGAGGTGAGGTTCCATGCACATCTGTATCTAGGATAATGTGGTACACTGCTCACTTGTAGCTTTACCCTATCCAAGTAGTGCAGATATGTGTCCACAGGAACACGAGGCGGACAATATGTGCTAGCTACAAAGATCTCACCGAACGGGCCACGTATATTCACGCAGACACCATGTTCATATTTGGCAAAGCCGTAGCATCCATGGCAGTTCAGATACGAAAATATGAAGTTTCGAATTTGGTGGACTTTTACAAATTTCAATAATTAGAAAGTAGTCAAATCGTCGATATTTGAGAGACTGAGCAAATTCAAAAATTGAGTTCTGCAAATGTATTATAATCGGGGCATTCCTTCCTCCTTGCTTCGTTCTTTATACCGCTCCATGATTTCGCGTTACTCGACCTGCGGTGTAGGCACATCGCCCGTTTTGGCGGTAATATCTCAGCATATTTCTATAGGCAAACGTGTCATCGCCGAGACCAATGCGTTGTTGTTGCTTTTTCATTTGGTGTTATAATCGGGGCATTATATTTTACTAAAGTGGCGGTGAATTTGTGCATCGTCAAAAATGTTTTTTTCTGCACTACAAACAATGAAAAATGCACCAAATGATGAGTTATCCTTCATAAAAATATTTGGCCCGCCATCAATTTTCAAACCAACAATGAGGCCCGTGCAAAAATTAAGTTGGACACCTCTGGTATGGGGTATACATTCATCGTGCTATTCGCACGATTAGAACTCGGTATCATTTCAAATTTATTTAGTTTTTACTGAAATCACAAGGTGATTAATTATTCCCATTTTATGTAAAATCAAAAGATTTAAGCGAGTAACTTAGTAGTTTCACAGTGGTTTCCATGGCATCTATGGGTGGGAGGAAGCAGCAATATACATTCAACATTCATTGCACAATACAAACCTCTAAATGAAGTAAAACTCAAATATCCTTATCAGTGGTAAAATGTTTAAAGAACTCCTTTCTTCTCTTCGACAGTTATATTTTCTCCGAAATTATTCCAATCCACTTGGTTATCTATAAAATTAATCCATCACACTATTCATCATTAATCCAATCATATTCATATGCTGAACAATCCGTTTCTAATTTTTTGTGTTGTATGTGGAAAGCAAGCAGCACAATATCCAATCGAACGCTTCAATAGTGTATTGACTTCAATTCGCATATTTATTGGCTCCCGTTTAGATCATTATTCGGCATCTTTTCAATTTATATTTTTTTCCGTTCGTTCATATCGTATGTAATAAAACTTCCACCTAATTCACTTTCACTCGAGTCATTCATCAAAGAGGATTCCGAGTCATCAAAGCGCAGCACATCACATCACATTACATTACACACATATTACTCACTATGCACCAAAAAGTGTTGAGCTTAGTACCACCACGCAAGTATACACTATACAATCCGCGAATATGTTTATCAGATGCGCGATAGATATATCTATCTATCAAAGGGGTTGAATTATCACATACTCACACCTTACTGCGATTATGCAGACCGTGTGGTCAGTGGACGATGCGCTTCTTTAATCCGTTTAGGTTTCTAGTTTTGATAGACTGAACAGCACTCATAGTACAATGGACTCAACACATGGGCTAATTAATTTCTTCTTATTATTACTGTAACTGCAGGGAAACCGGTCTAATTAGAAAGATGCACTTTTTCTCTCGAAACGTCCAGTTTGACCAGAGGGGTTTGATCGCGGTATGAAGTACACAAAAAAATCAAATCACGACCGTGCATACTACCATTGTGGAAGTTTCAAATTGAACTGGTCTGGACATAATATCAATGGACTATGATTATCTTCTTCACCTGGTAACGGTACGGCCGGCGCGGCGGCCTCCTCCACTGGACTTGACTTGCGCTATATGGATCTCTTCTTCAACAATATAAATTTCTTCTTCATTTTTTTTTCGTATATATACCACACATTTACTCGCAATCTATGTACATTATATGATGATATGCGATAAGTGAAGCGGCGTATAAGTAGCGGAAGAATATACATACGAACGAGTGCTCACATATTTGAAGCAATATCACACCGCAATCCTAACCATATGGTGCATAAATCGTGCAAAAAAAAAAAACTCCGGCATCCAACCAGCAACCACACTCCTCATCACACATTAACCGTGTCGTGTGGTAAGAGCAGCACAAGCCAATAATATGTAAATTGGTACTGTGTGAGTTTTGCATACATTTTATAATTGATGTGTACTCATAATTAAGACAAACATTTTCTAACAGCTTTTGGCCAACTCTTGGATCTTTTGGTTTTCATCGTCCAGTCGAGTCGTATGGATGTGGATGGCGTGATTGTGGCGGAGGTGGCGATATGATGAAGAGGATGGCGGCGCGGTGCTACTGTTGGTATGGACTATGATGGTGCTAAGGTAAATCCAGTGATGCGATGAGGTTGATGCAAAGTATCATTGCAACTGTTGTGCGAAAACGTGGAGCAAGTTTTTCCAGAATTGTATTTTGTAGGTAACGATTAGTTTGGAAATTTATGTGATAAGGAAAAGAAATGTTGTGGAAATCCGTTGAATAAATTCATTGATATGTTGACTGTATAAATATTTGATGACGGGACATTACCATTAGATATTGAATGAGGAGACATTCCATGATGTACTGGCTAGTTGGATCTTTCAAAGTTTTAATCTTTTGTAGATATCATATTTTATTAATGAATGCTAATCCGGAAACTGAACACATATTCATGCACTTTTAAGAATACGTGAATCATGGAATTGTCTCTTACAGGTTACATTTACTTATAGCACAACAAAATGACATTCTAATAGAAAATGTCGTATTGTCTGCGTTCCCGTTAAAATAAGTGTGTTAAATAATGAGGTTTATGCTTAACATTGTGAATACCCGAAGTTAGCACTTTTTTAAGGGAAATTCATTATTTATTCACAAGTTTCTTTGTTTTATGTATTAGTTTTAAGCCTTTGTGTTTCATATTTGCGTACGGTAAGAGGCAAGTGTCAGTGTCTGCTTAAATTTGAGAATAGTCTTCAATAATGTCAAATTAGTGCTCAAAATTTTTTTTATGAATATTTCAAATTTGACTTCCACACAAACTCTCAAACCACAAAATGTTAAATGAAAAAATCCGCAAGGTAGGATGATGAGATGGTCATGTCCGAAAAGACAAACAAACTTGGTACTAGGCCCCCATTATTTTTGGTTTGTTTGGAATAAGTAGGCAATTGACAAAATGTGTTAGGAATTTGTTTTGGGGAATTTGTTTTGGGGGGGGGGGGGGGGGGGGGTAGTTACTGCATATATAACTCAAGAACGGCTGAACCATGTTTCCATGATTTTAGGTTTGTTGAATTAGGCTCCGACCGTAATAGCGGAATAACAATTGAAACATTCGGAAAATTCCCAATGTGCAAGCATTCACAATGGGTTCTTTTTCGCCTTCTTCGGCGTGATTTCTGGAACATATCAACGGATTTCAGTCAATTTGCTCCACAGGATTAGCCAGTATCCTAATTAACAGAACAAATATTGCCACATATAAGAAATTCACAATGAGCAGAATTATGAAGACATTTCATTTTCGCATACCTCTTTCTGCATTTCCTGAGCGAATTACCAATTTTCAGTAAGTTCACTCCACCAAATTGGCTCTAGCCGAAATAGGAGTACATGTATATTCAGAAAATTAAAATTCACAATAAGCGATAATTCACATTTATATTTTTTTTCGAAAGCTTTGTCCTTATTTTTTGAACGTTTAGCGAAAAGAAATCCAAGCGAATAAGTATTCTCCGCAATTAGTAGAGTAACTATAACACGCAAAAAAAAATTCACAATGAGCAAAATTATAAAAACAGTTTCCTTTTGTCTAGTTCTTAAACGAATTGGTGAAGTTTAGTAAATTCATTCTATCGTATTGGCCTACATCCAGAATACTGTAAGAAGAATAACTGTCGAAACCAAAGCCACCTTAATTAGAAAGCCGGGAAGCAGCAATACATGCACACAAATCAAGCCTATGAACATGTCGTATATACGATGCACGATGCACTAACACAAGCACAGCGCATGTAAAAAAAAAACCGTGTCTGCTCTGATAAAAATCGCGAAAGCACGCGGAAAAAACACTTTTTGTCGGGATTTTCTTCTTTCACTGCATTTTAGACACTTCCATTCACGACACATTGCACTTTTCGCGACGAAAATCGACCGGGAACCAATACTTTTCGTGTAAAGTTTGCCGCGACCCAAACCGATTTGCCTTTACCGCAATGTAAATTTTCCATCTGCTCAAGCCTATGATTTGACGTTTAAGTATATGACCGTGTTCCGTTTCCGGGCTTGTATTAAGATGGCTTTGGTCGAAACATTAAGAAAGTTCACAATGAACGAAATTATAGAGACAGTTAGTTCTTACATACTGTTATATATTTCTCGTCTATTCTAGACGTTCCAGTGGGTTCGATAGATTTTCGCATACACGACAATGAATAACACTCGCTTTACTGTAACACTATTTATTACAACCACACGGATATACACGGTTTACAATTTCTACTAATTACTTCACAAATTATTGACTCGACATTATTTATTCACGGCTAAAACTAGACTGACTGACTGACTCTAGTCGACGCCCTTATATACCCATTTTCGATGTTCTGGAAACTTCGGCCAGTAAGTTGTCTCGCTAGTGATACTAGCGCCATCTGGTGTCCAGTAGGGAATACAATTTGGGTTGGCGTAGCGCCATCTGGTGCCAATTTGGGTTGACATATCCTAGACACATTACAATACTTTATTCCCTCAAGAGATAAGCGGATTGCGGTAAATTTTTCACGCCTAATCGGTTTCTACTCTGATTGACAGAATAATAAAATTAACAATGGGAATAATGTTCAAGGCAGCTGATTTGCTGATCCTTTGGCGACTATTTTGGAATGGTTTGGTAGATTTGGCTAAAATCGCACCACCACGCCAAATATTTAAATAGCTACGAAAATTTGCAAAAACAATTTTAAATTAGCTAGCTGTTAAATTTTGAATGAGCACGTATTTCTGAATATCGTAAAACTGCGTACAGCGGATTTCAGTAAATTTGCTTCACCGGATTGGTCTGTATGCCGGACAATAATTATTAAGACAGGTCTTCTCCACATACATTAGCCTACATGATTTATTTCCGCTCTCATCAGCAGCTCAGTGACTTACACCCTCAACAGCAGAATACCCATTGAGGCATCTGCAACATTGACCACGTAAAAGATTGTGAACAGCGCTTTAGGGGGGGGGGGGGGGGGAGTGGCAAGCCGGGCGATCGCTCAGGCCGCCAAATTTTAGGGACGGCTTTTTGGCTAATACTCGGAAAAAAAGATTGAAAAAGCTGACAAAAAAACAAGACAAAATCAAAAGGTCAACTGGTTTCTTTTCTATACAAGGCGTGTTTTATTGTGCTCGGGTGTAGGTTAGTGTAGGGTAACTACATGGGATTACAATAACAACATAACCCAGATAAACCCAGTAATGTATCAGGGGTACGTACTCTGACCAAAGTTAACCCGGAAGAATTGTTACAGATGTGACAACGAGAGGCGCTCTAACACGAAAAAGCTTGAGCTAATACCAAAACCATTGGTTAATGTTACGGGTGGGAGGTTGAATGTTGCGATAAACCGACCGCAATGTTCATTTTTGTTTTTGTAAGCCAATTTGTTAATTTGCTGGTTATTTATTTATCACAACTTTGAAACTTCAGCCTTTTACAAAGTTCATGGTTGGTGCAATAGATCTAAACAGCTTTTAAACCAAATCGTTTTTTTGTGCTTATATACCCCAACCTGCACCTTTTTTTTTTTACAAAAAAACACGCTTACAGATGAATTATAAAGAATAAGTGTTTATTAAGATTAAAGTTGTTTTTTGAAGATCCATATTCCTTGTGAGGTGATGATTCGTATTCATCTGCATTTATAATTCTAAAATGCTAAGTAAGAGCTGCATAAATTTTACGTCTCTGATGCTGGCACCCGACCTCCTTTCCAAAAGCAAAGTGGGACTATCCGCTCAGTTATGTGCTAATTAAGTTATTCTTTAAAAAGAGATACTATTTGGAGAACATTTTTCCAATTGAACATATGGTTCCCCTTCTTTTCACCAGAATTAAGGTCCTTGCATCCCAAATTTTAGGATTCTACATTTTCGAATAGAGGACGAAATTATAGCTCGGAACTTTATTGTTTCATTTATATGCGAGTTGGTTTCGGGAAGATAAGATCTAAATCTTTGGTTAATCTGTTGTTGTCCACTAAATAAATATCGAACTCCCGAAGAAAGTCATATGAAATGAGAAATAGGGAGTCGCATAAATGCAGAACACATAATGGCGTTTAAAACAGACTAATTTTTGGAGTCGTTATCCATAATTTCCATTGTCCTTTAGCAGCATAGTTTAACTTCAATTCGCCAATCCTTCGCGTGGATCGATTTGTTCAGTTGGCTCCTATTCATCTAACATTGGAAGACAAACTAGGGTGGTTTAGACTTCAGCAAGATGAGGGATTGAACCACACATTACCAGAGCTCCCTAATTTGTGTTTGGATATGCTAATATCGGAATTTCACTAGGTTCTCCCGATTTAACTAGCTCTGACCTTATTCTCCATAAAAATTCTCGAGATAACGCATTTATGAAAATTATCCATGCACTTTGAAATCCCTGGAGAAAACCGGTTTATTGAAGTTTTTCGGCTGTTGCAGTTTTTAAGGAATTTATGGAAAACAACTGTACAAGTTTAGTAATGAAAGCTAGCACCACTTTTTGGACAACATTTTTGAGAACAGATTTTTCTAAGAATGTGTTTAGTGTTTTAGGGGAAAACAAAATTTTAAATGAATTTTTGTATTGCCTCTACGAAAATGCTCCTATGGCAGCGACCGTGAGCTGCGACAAGCACTCGATTCAAGAGGAAAAAAATATATGAATCGATTCTAAAATAATTAATCTGCCTGCAACAGGGGCGGCAGTTTGTCCCCTTGTCCGGGGTGGCGTAAGTGCTAGAGCGGGCGCTGATTGTGAAAGCAGTTTATTTCTCCATTCGTTGTGTATATCAGCGTTGATCGAATAACCGTACTTCCGTAATTATCTTCCCACCATCGTCTTGCATGAGCACCACCCAAATAGCTCATGAAACATTCGGAAAATTAACCGAAATGTGAAGGTGGTTCAATTTCCCCAGCTTTTGCGTAAATTTTTTGATTGGCTTATCAAAATTAAATTTGTCTCCCGCTCCCTCATCCTGGAGGATTTCGACCTTTGATGGAAAAATATGTATTGAACGAAAGTTGACGAAGAGAACCGACAGATAATTTTCACCCATACGTTTCACTCTACCCTCTCATGCGCTGAATGAACTTGATTCTCAAGGCCATAGCTGAATGATTCTCAAGGCCATAGCTAGAATAGCTGAAATGCTATACTGAAATATGCAGACACTCCTGGAAGGATAAGCAAATGAGTAGAATTTCGGCAAAGCTCTTTTTCAACCTTCGACCTGATCCTGTGAATTCAGTAATTTTGTACTACAAACCCTCCAAACAAAATTTTGAAAGTAGCTGCTTTCCCCATTTTCGGCGACATCTCTTGAAAGGATTAGTGGATTTTTGCCACATGATTGGAATATTCAGTTAATAACTAAATAACCATTCAAACATGTGGAAAATTCACAATGAGTGCAGTTTTGTATATTTGCCCGGCCAAATTAGTCTCGAATATCACCTGGACGAATTAGAGGATGTCAGTGAGTTCTCTCCACCTTATTACCTTCTCTCTGCTCCAAATACCGGGAGAAGTAGTATTGGAACATGCAGAAAATTCACAAAGAGCAAAATTATGAAGACAATTCATTTGCCTGTTTCACCTGAATGAATTAGCGAAAATCGGTAAATTCCACCTTGTATTCCTTCCACATTATTGACCAACAACGTCGAATACCTGTTGAAAAATCTGCAAAATTTGCCAATACAAAAATTATTTCTTAAGATTTGTCTATATCTGTTAAACGGATATCCCGATTTCAGTAATGCCATCCCCTTCCTCCAAATTGATGACCAAAAGCAGCAGGATAGCTTATTAAACATCTGAAAAATTTGGTATCCACTGTCTTATATTAATGCATTCTATTTTCTCCTCCTTTTGTCGAACTTGATTTCACAAAATGATAATTTTCTTCTATTTTCCCTTTACACAACGAAAGATTTCAAGCCCCGGGCGGAATAGCATAACAACTCTTCACAAATCTGAAAAATTGGCCAGGAGACTACATCCAAACCCCTCTCCATCTTCCATCCTCAATATTAGTATAGCTAACATGTGAAATTACGTTCGAAAAAAAATATCATGAAGGCGCCCTGCTTTCGTAGGCTTTCGAACATATTTACAAACGAATTTAAGGACACCAGTAGTCTTGCCCCACCCGCCAATTGATGACATCTAAAAAGTTGGGCGATATGTTCAATGTTCAAGTTGCCAGGAAATGAATGATGAAGGCACATATTTGTTGAGTGCTACCGGCTTACAGCGGTACCAAATCAACTACAGGAGTGTTTGCGAAAGACATTAATTCCTCAAAATTTGAAGGACGCTATGTTGGAATCACAACATAATTGGGATTCAGTGAATTCATCGGCGCAAAGATCTCCGAATAGCAGAAAAAGAAGGAAGTTTGCGCCTAATTTTGGAAAATTCAAACTGTGGTAGAATCAGCACAATGATAAAATGTTCATTTTACAAAAGCGACCAATTTGTTTCATCTTAACTAGCTTATTAATCGATTTTCTATCGAAATTGAAAGCGCAAACTAAATCTTAGTTTTGCATCGAAATATAGAGATTACATTGGTATGTAAAATGGTTGAAAGTCATGGAAAAGTTGTTGATCTTTTAATTATGCACTCTCGCTTTTTATCTTTTTTTTTCACATGCGTTCGTTATCTATAAATATTGCAATTAATTTATTATTATAACTGGTTCACGCTTTTGGCTTGTGCCAAATTATGTGCGTTAGAATGCTTTTAATTTGCATAACTTTTATCTAAGATTGGTAACTGTTTTACAAGCGTTAATAGGTAGAACAAAGTTGTTGCCGTGTTACAGACTTTCTATGAATAAACTTTTTCTATAGATATACAGCGATGTATCTGCTTTTATTTTCTTCTATTTTGACGCAATGACCTATATATCGACTCCAGATGCGTGAGATGATGGTATTCATACTTTTAATTTCGAGGAAATTTTTTTTGGAGTCATTAATAATTTCTGCATAGCTGTGAGAAAAATTGGTTGTGCCAATCATCAATGTTCAAAATTAAATATAAAAAATGTCAATCATTTCATTAAATAAATCTATTCGACTTAATACGCTTTGTATCCCTCTGGTCGATTGCTATCAGTATTTTCTACATGCTAAGAAAATCTTCATCGCTTGCAGAAATATGTTTTTCTGTAAAAATCTCAAACAACTAATTATGTATACAATAAAAGTGCTTCGAAGTATTTCGAAAAATTAATCCAAATTAAATAAACATGAGAGTTCCAGTTGCATAATAAATGTATTAACTGAATCGGTATCAGAACAGCACCGCTAAGGTGCTTTTGCTGACCAGCAGCAAAGAACATGTTTGAGCGTGAGCTTGTTTATGGATTTTACCGAAACGGTCCAAAACTCCAAAAGAAGTGATAATTCCCCCTCATTTTACTAACCATTTGCACTAAATTCTCTTTCGACTTGGCATCTTTTCGGGGTTAATGAGAATATTTTGGCAAGTTAAATTATGGACTATTAAAAACATTTTCATGTTTTAAGTGCGCGCGCGCATACGCTAAAATTGTTATTAGGTCATTATAAGAAACCGTGTTGTATGAGTGAGTCGTTTAAGTTTCAATTCGTTTGCATTTTGCTAAATTAATGATCAATGTATTTCATAAAAGTGTATAATGATTTCGTAATTGCTAGCTTATTAGATAGTTTAGTGTATTGCATACATAAAAATGATAAAAAGCATAGTCGAATGTAGTAGTTTGTGGTGGTATGGATGACAATAGGAAAAATCATAGTTAAATAACACAAAATTATTATTTATACTCTGTATTTATTATGAGTGTCAGACATTAAATTTTATTTGCATTTTTTCTAATAATTGCTGTAATTTTACCATTTTTACATAAAACTATCGTAAAACTAATCAATGAAAATAATAATAATTAAATACATAGTTAGTGTTACAGTGAGTCGCGTAACACTTTTATTTAAAGAGTGAAAGAATAATTTACAAGTGATTTGAGTGTGTGCCAATATTTGACTCTCATCAAAAACAAAATTCACTGGTTTCCCATAACCAAAAAAAAAAAAAAATGCGGTTAATAACTTTTGCTACAAACATAATTGATCAGCTAAAATTGATGGTCAGTAAAAATG
Source organism: Microchrysa polita (assembly GCA_949715475.1). Classification (NCBI taxonomy): domain Eukaryota; kingdom Metazoa; phylum Arthropoda; class Insecta; order Diptera; family Stratiomyidae; genus Microchrysa; species Microchrysa polita. The sequence continues at coordinate 6,590,324 of OX454420.1, forward strand.
TTTTTTAAAAATTTTTCCAAATTGCCGTCATAATTTTATAAATAGTATCGTTTCGTTAAAATATATTTTTGGTAAAATACAATGACTCCACAGTTGATTTATACACTTTTTAAGTTGTTGTTAAAGTACTTAAGAATTGAGTCTTTCTCGGTGATTCACAAAATTGTTGCGAAACGTTTATAGCTTCAACAGGACTTGATTAATGTTATGTGGAATAAGGAAGGATATTTAAAAAATCTTTAGCTAAGTTTTAGAGTGATATGAAAATTATAAACATTTAGAGCAATTTTCGGTAAATTAAATTTTTCATTTACATCGCTGGAATTACAATTACGTACACTTATATATAACAATTTGCTACAGAGGTTTTTCTTACTCTTCATATTTGCCGATTTTACACACGTACCTGGAAGAAGAAAAGAACGAAAAGAGTTGGTTATGTATGTACGTAATTTATTATTTTATTTAAGTTTATATTTTGTACGTGGAAGAACATTACGAGAAGGTTTTATAAATATTGTGATTGATGATAAGTAGAGGTACGGAAATTTCGCAAATAAAAAACAGGAATTTCGCATAAACTAATTTTGAAAATTAGAAATTTCGCTGAAATTCGCATAAAAACATAATTTTGTACATTTGCTGTTAAAATTTATTAAAGTAGAAATTCTAGAGAATCACAATGAAACGACTTGTGAAGTCACGATCACATCTCATTCAGAAATTTTTAATAGTAATAAGCGAAAAAATCGAGTAGGATGTAGCCACCCTGTAGTGTTTTTGACAATACATACGAAAAAGTCGACTACGCCCCTAAAGAAGTTACGGTAAAATGAGAAACAAACTTCTGAGGCGGAACTCGCTAGTAATGTTTCGCTTTTTATGTACAGTTCATTTCAATTTTGGGGCTCATCGAACCACAAAAAAAAACTTAACGTTGACAAAAACCCGATGCAGAAAACAAAGTTCATTAATCTAACCTCCGAATAAACACCTTGCTCGGTGTTTGGCAAGCCATTGTGCTCGTCTGCGAACTCTTGCAGTTTTGGAAATTTCTCTGTTCTTATTAATGGGAATCTTTTGACAAAAAACCAATCTGAGATGAAAAATTATCTTCCACAATTAATTCTTTTTTTGAAGAAAAATTAACATTACGTGGAAAAAGTACAAATTTGAATATTTCGCATCAATTCGCAAAAATGAGCAAATTTCGTCGAAATTCGCATATATTTCGTAAAAACGAAATTTCCGTACCTCTAATGATAAGTGTTTAGTGCAATAGGGCACGATTTGGACAAGATTTTGTATTTAATTACAGTGAAACCTGTCTAAAGAGACCACCGTTGGTTCCCGAAAAAAGTGGTCGCTTAATAAGGAGAATTAACTAAGAGACTAAATTCATTAATTTGGAGGCAAAGTGCAACACCTTTCCTCAAGTGAAGCCACATGAGAGATTTCGAGACTACTATATTCTCATGAAATCTACGACCATCATTTCTATACATAATTATTGAAGATATGTATATTGGTGTCCTGTATAAGTTTATTACTGGTAGATTTAGGCTCCGAACCACATGCCAAACTCGAGGTCTGTGCGGCCCATGGCCAGGTCGAAAAAACCACATTGTGTTTTTTCGACCTGGCCGTGAGCCGCACAGACCTCGAGTTTGGCATGTGGTTCGGAGCCTAAATCTACTAGTAATAAACTTATATTCTCATGAAATCTACGACCATCATTTCTATACATAATTATTGAAGATATGTATATTGTCTTGACAGGAGGTGTCCTGTATAAGTTTATTACTGGTAGATTTAGGCTCCGAACCACATGCCAAACTAGAGGTCTGTGCGGCCCACGGCCAGGTCGAAAAAACACAATGTGTGTCAGCCTAAAAATTAAAAATGTGAAGTATTAAGTCTCTAAAATTAACTAACTAAGTTGGTGGCTTATGCAAGCTTAAACTATGTATTTTAAAAATTTTCCTTTATATTCTATCAACAAATTATTGATGCCTATTTGAGGTACATTTGTTGAAGGCGGCCTTTTTTGAGCAGACTCTTTCGTGAAATTGATTTGTGTCGAAATTCTGTTCAGAAGTTGTTGACTTTGCCGAAACTTATAATTTTCTGCCATGGTTGCATTATAATTCGCGTCCGCATGTTTCAGGGACAAGATCATTGTGGAGTGAAATTTATTTGAAAAGCCTTCATTTTATATGAATTAATACCGTTACTTGCTAAATTTATTAAGAAAACTTGCAAAAAAAACATTAAAGATAAGCGCATTATGTTCTCGCCTATAGTCGCTTTATACGGGCACATCGCATTTTTCACGGTCGCTAATAGAGGTGGTCGCTTAAGAAGGGTGAAATTCGTATGGAACGATGAGTGATGTAGTGGTCGCTGGTCCTATAAACAGATGGTCGCTTAATACGGGGAACAAATGTATGAAGCTGTATGGAAACCAATTCCGTTCCCGAAAAAATCGGTCGTTATGAAAGGTGGTCGCTTAATACGGGTGGTCTTTTAGACAGGTTTGACTGTACATTATTATATTATATTATATTGTATAAATATTATTATTAGCGGTCGAGAGGACAACAAAGAAAGGATACCCCATTCTTTGTTGTCCTCCCGGCCGTTCGTTACTATTACACAGCTTTCAAGTGTGCTAAATTATAAAACGATTCGATCGGTTTTGAGAAGACAAATTTACAGAATGTGAGTCATACAGTCATAAAATTTGTAAGAAAAATCCCCACATGCTTTCTGTATTGTAGTACATGCGGAAGTAAGTTAGTTCCATGTTTTCGAAAAGTCGAAATAAAATGGGAGACTGGCTGTGTCGCAACCCTTTTATCGTAAAATTGTTGGCTCCAGGTCGATTCGTTCCGGGAAAATACTATAATGATACGTTTGACACTCAATAGCACAGCAAAATTGCAATTGCAACAGCAAAATTGACGCCATATTTTCACTCTCGGCGAAATATAGGCTGGTACATTAAACTTCCAGATAGGTTCCCAAGCAACAATTCGTTTGCTTTAAAGAAGCACTTCACACTGTAGCAATCATATAGCACCACGAAATTCATTTATCGTGTTACATCGTATTTTCCGGAAAGCTTCTATCATCATTATGGAATAAATTTAAAAATGGTGGTATGAAATTTCGATAAAACTGTCCCTAGACGTTAACCTAAAAAGATACTCCTTTAAATACTCCACTCTTGTGTTTATTGGATGATACACCACACACATGCAATAGTCTCTCCTAGTTAACTCACACACATGCATATGTTCTTCTATAGCACAGTCGGTGTCATTTTTATAGTGTGACATTCGTATGGTCATCCAATAATTTGTTCACAGTAGTTTTATAGAAGGGTACTTTGTGATTTTTTAATGAATTGACACTTGTGCTCTGACATACTTTTTTGCAAATGCGTTTAATGACAGAAAGTGATGATTTAAGGCAAATGGAATACACCTTTATTAACCCATTCCCCGCCAATGATGCCATATGGCATCAGTAAAAGCCTCATATTTGGGAGCGCGCCACGGACACCCTGTAACATCCTCAACATTGTTTTTTTCTTTGTTACACTAAGTAATGTTTCTTCTATCTATTCCAATGTTCCTGGCTAGTATTTAGTTAGATTTGTGCCATTGGGAGCAGAAAAAAAAAGTGTCGTGAATTTTTTTTTTTAAATGCGATTTTTGCGGGTAAGACTCTACAAAATTTCAAAAATCATATACTTGCGACCTGATTTTCTCAGAACAATTTGTGTTAAACAAAAGCCAGAGTAGCATAGATTAGAATAGCAAAAAAAAATTTTGCAATAACGGTAGTTTTATAGGTAGTAACACTAAATGCATTTTAGTGATGCCATATGGCATCATTGGCGGAAACCTATTAAAAAATTTATTTTTAATTTTATTTTTTTTTTATATTTTTTCAATATGTTTTACTGCGTTTTTAATAATTTTCACTTTGTGAAAATTAATTTTATGCTGAAAATTCGTTTCTGATGATTTAGAGTCCAAGTCCGATGATCGTTTTCACAATCAAATGCATCATTTTCTAAAGCGCACCCACAAACACCTTTAAAATATGGACCTGTATTCCATCCAGGAGACTAACATACGATGCACTAAATAATAAACTCAGACACGTACGAGACCTCGTCAAAGAGTCAAATTACTCCTTTGACGTATCTGGTCTCAACAATGGGACTTTTTTCGGAATTATCCTTGTTGCTCTCAAGTGTGCATCATCCTTTACTCTGGGTGGTCTATATGCATGCACACTACACCCTGTAAACGCTCAAAGTTGCGTATACGCAACATTATTTTCAAGCGCTGAATCAACCGTGATAATTATTCATCTTGATTTTTTTTTAAATTTCAAGGAGTTTGAAGGACATATTTGTCCACAAAAGCTTTGAGTCAGTACTTCGAAAGGCTTGTCTCGGTACAGAGCAAAAAAAAGTGTGTAAAAGTAACTTACCAAAATTCAATTTCCACAAGGAGCATTTATCCGTTATTTTTTTAAAGAAAGCAATTTCAATCCATTCTTTTTCATGCATATTTCTTATGCAGAATGAAATTACATGAGGCGGTTGAATATCTTGAACCTATCATGTCGGATGATGAAAATGCTTGGATATTACAAATAAAGTCGGGGAAGTCACCCAAATGCAGTTCCGTAGGGATATTGCAACCTACTATTGTACGACTGTGGCTCATCAGATTTGGGTAGCACATACCACAGTCTTCCGAATGTTGCACGTATGATGGAATTGGCCATTATGTTGCGAAATGCAATCGAAGAAGATGTGCATATCCGCCCTGCAAAAGCCAAACTCGGACTAAATGCATCAAATGTGATACAGGATTATGTGTTAAATGATTCTTAAAATTTCACACAAGCTCAGAATTATAATTAAAGAAAGTAAAAAGTGTTTTTCCAAAAAAATTTCAACGTTTTTATCTTAATTGAAAAAAAAAATTGTAATGGGTTCCCGCCAATGATGCCATATGGCATCGGGCCTTTGCGGGAGAACGGAGGCACGTAGGAAAAAATGGTAAACGGTTTTGGATTCAGGGTGGCTGCTTTACCGTAAATACCAATTTTCAGGATGTAATTCGAAAAAAAATGTGTTGGCGGGGAATGGGTGCATAGGTTAGTCCTATAATGAGGTTCTATTGGATTAAAAAACGGCGCCAAATGCCATTATTGGACTGTTATTTAGTGGTTATACCCTGTAAAGTGCCCCTATTAATGTTAGAAGAGAATATTTTACGAAGTATTATAGGGATGAAATTGTTACTTGGGTTACTCTAATTTCTAGTCTAGTCATTAGGTTTTCACCACAATTTTCCACGGTTGAGCAAAAGAGTTCACGACACTTTACCCTGATTTTGCAAAGTATTTGTTAGTAACCCCGATTAAAGGAATTTAATAATAGTCCCGACTCTTATATATTTATATCAGGGAGTAACCCCGATTTACGGAATTCGGGAGATTTGTTTAAAATTTGCATAGTGTGTAGAAGCTATTACGATGCCCAAGTAGCAATTTGATCCCTATAATACTTCGTAAAATATTCTCTTCTAACGACAATAGGGGCACTTTACAGGGTATAAACACTGAATAATAGTCCAATAATGGCATCTGGCGCCGTTTTTTTTAATCCAATAGAACCTTATTGTAGCACTGAATTACGCTTCGAGAAAGGCATACATCATGTGTTATGTCGTCATTTTCTCGCGATTGCAAAAAAAAAAGAGAAAAAAAAATAATTCCCGCAGCCAGCGTCGAACCAGCGACTGTCGTACGCCAGTCCGACGCCCTAACCACTCGGCCAACCTCACAAATAGTTAACATTGCTCGTAAACGCTACAAGTGCTCAACACTTCTTTATCGACCCATCTGCAATGCACCCTCTTCTTTATATGTATGTCAATCAGTTGAAGTTGAATAAATCCACACATTCATCAATAAAATGCAGAGATTTTCTGCGATGAGATTATCTTAATTGATTCATAAGTTAACAAGGAGTGAGGAAATGTTGGTTTTAAGCAATATTTGAATGACTTCAATTCAATAAACGTGGTATTCCAGAGCACTTCATAAGTGTCAAATCTTAAAAAAATCACAAAGTCCATCCTTCTATAAAACTACGCTGAACAATTTATTGGATGACCATATGAATGTCACACTATAAAAATGACACCGACTGTGCTATAGAAGAATATTTGCATGTGTGTGAGTTAACTTAGAGAGACTATTGGATGTGTGTGCTGTATCATCCAATAAACATAAGAGTGGAGTATTGAAAGGAGTGTCTTTTTTAGGTTAACGTTTAGAGACAGTTTTATCGAAGTTTTATTCCAACCATCTTTAAATTTATTAAATAATGATGATATAAGCTTTCCGGAAAATACTTTAAGGATGTTTTATCGGATCAAAATATTACTTTAAGCGATGTCACACGATAAATTAATTTCGTGGTACTATATGATTGCTACAGTGTGAAGTGCTTCTTTAAATCAAACGAATTGTTACTTGGGTGGACCAAGATCTTCATGTCTCGCGTTGTAATAACAATATTACCAACTGGTTTCAGGTTTATGATTTAATAGTGAACTTTGGTTCTAATCCATGAAATATTTTGCCCTTAGAAACTTTGTAATTAGCAATTTCGCCATCATATTTTTCAATTTGAAATTTTAGAGACCATAACAATTTTAACAATTTCTTTTTAATTTCTTTCTTTCGCAACTCGCAACTGTTACATAATCGGCGCTTGAAAGTGTTCAGTTGCTTATGGAAAATACAAGACCGGTCTATATCTGTTAAGGGTCAATTGTAAGGTTTAAATTTCTATTACATCAGTAAAGGTTTTACAAAAGCTAGTATAGGTAGCATCATAAAATATCGAATCACTGTTACCATTCGACACATTCCTACCAAATTTGAGGACGATCGGTTGAGCCGCTCGCGAGTTATTTAGTGAACACGTCCGTCTGTTCACTAACAGATGGACGGACAAAATCAATTTCATAAGGGTTTTTGAAAAATCTAAAAAACCATAAAAATGGTCAGCTATACATTTTTAGCGATAAAAACGTGAAAAACGTTAAAAATGCGAATGTACGTCACATTAGACCGGTAGTATACGAGAATTGTCATGTTCACGAACGCAATTTGTAAAGAAAATGATAAATAGAGTGTTGAATGTTGGGTCTAGTGTGACCTCACAATGCGCAATGCATGATCTAGTATGTCTATTGTTCTTGACTTAGTTATATTTTAACAGGAAAAAAATGCGCATGATCAAAATATTTCGACCCTATGAAAAAGTTGTTGCATGAAAATCTAGGAAATGGTTTGTTGGGTGTTATCTTAATTTTTATTGGTTGGCACGTAGCTATAAAATAAAAGCATTTAGAGGCGCATCCAGTACAATTTCGTGGCCACATAGCCTAACCTCATAAGAAATTTAAGTTTAACCGAAAATGTACCTCCTACTTTCAACAATTAGTAATTTTAATAGCAGTGTCAAACGCTTTTCTTAGCAGCCTAACATTTATGAAAAAGGTTTTTTTAGATAATATTTTATAGTTACAGGATGCACTAGTAGCACATAAAAGAAGAAAAATGTGCCTCTTGCTGCGTACTTTTCACCAATAAATATGAAAGTTTTAATATTTTTCGCTAGATTTTGCTATTAAAATTAACGCTTGCACCTGTATGAACTCAAAGTTTTAAATTTTTAGAATGTAAAATAATGCATACGGTTGTCGGTTGTTGGAAGAAGAGTTTCAGGGTACGAAAAAAAACCCACATAGGGCTTCATTTATCGAATCTATCACACGTTTCTCCATATGGATTTAAGTTGAAAATTTTAGATTTGTTAGTATTGTTTTACCACTCTCGTTATTATAAACATCGTTCCAAGCCGAAACCCGTTCAGATTTATGAGTATTCCGTGAATTCCAGTTTTAGGTTGACTTATCTCGAGGGTCCCTTCCACATAAACCTATCCCAATTCCTTAATCTAATTTGAATTTGATTTTTTTTTGTATTTACCTAGGCATCATCGAATTCCTTGATTCTAAACAGCTCATTATAAGGATTAAGGTTTAATTTTAATTCAAATAGCTAACTTGCAGTTTTCACCAGGCAGTTATTTTTATTTCCAACGGCCGCTGATGTTCATTTTCTCAAACACTTTTTTTTCAATTCCGTGCATCAATGCCTTGTAGTCTTTCCATTATTATACCCTTCGCTTATTAAGCGAAAAGGGTATATTAACTTTGTCATGAAGTTTGTAACGCATTGAAGGAGGCATCTCCGACCATATAATAAGTATACATATATGATCAGCATAACATGGGGAGTCGATTGGACGATGTCCGTCTGTCTGTCTGTCCATCTGTCCGTCTGTCCGTCTGTCCGTCTGTTGCTACGCGTTTTACTCGGCCAATTTAAAAGCTATGGAGCTGAAATTTTGTACACATGCTTCTTTTTGTTGCAGGCAGTTTGTATGTTTGAATCGCTAACATCCGACAAGGGGGTCGTGGGGCTGCCATACAAACCTACCCCCCAAAATTAGGTTCTTCTTAGAAAAACTTTTTTATTTATGCACCAATTTCAATAAAATTTCGCACAAATGTGTTTTCATTGCTGACACATAACGTATGTAAAAATTGATCAAATCGAACAATGGGGTCGTGGGGCTGCCATACAAACTTAGTCCCCCGAATTAGGTTCTTCTAAGAAAAACTTTTTTATTTTCTCATCGATTTCAATCAAGTTTTGCACAAATGACTATTCATGACACAAAACATATGTATGATTAGATGGAGTCGGACCATGTGGTCATGGGGCCACCATACAAACCTAGCTCCCCAAATCAATTTTTTCTAAGAAAAAACATTTTTATTTGCACACCAATTTCAATCAAACCTCATGGAAATGTATTTTTATTGATGTTACAAAACAATGCAAAAATGAATTAAATCGGACCATGGGATCATGGGGCTGGCATATAAACCCAACCCCCAAATTAGGTTCTTCGAAGAAAAACTTTTTTATTTGTCCACCAATTTCAACCAAATCTTATAATTAATGCCTCAAACATACGTCAAAATTGATGGAAAGGCTATGCGTTTATTGGGTTGCCGTACAACCCCCCTCCCCCTTTGGTTAATCTAAGAAACCCACGTCCCCCGCTTCTCCCAATAAATCGTCGCCCCGGCACTTATGTCCAAATTCAAGGAAAAGCATGGAAGCGGGGAGGACTGAACACAAGTCATAGGTACGCCCAAAAAAACTTTTAGCCCGAGGGGAGCGAAGGGTATCCAAATTTCGGCCGCGCCCGAAATTAGCCTCGGTCTCGTTTTAAAACTGGTTCATTTCTATGTGCCAAAATTAAATAATTATCCTTGTCTAAGAACTAAATTCCCACTTGTTTTTGCAATATATCGAGCTTTCCCTATTTAGACGCCGTTTCTACTTTGAAACTATTACAATCTAAAAATGCTCCTTAACTTCATACCTGATCACATTTTCAACATAAAAGGATAATTCATAAAATGACAAATTTTTTATTTTGAAAAATGGCGCTAGGATAGAAATTACACTTCGTAAATTGTGGACAGCAATCATTGTTTCTGACTAGCGTTTTGGCGGGAATTAGGTGACATTATTTCGAAGAGGACAAAATAATCTACTGCTGTGAAAGAATGACAGTTTACATACCCCAATTCGATAAAAGTTGCATGTCATCGTTCAAATTTTCGCTATTTTAATCCACTCATTCGCTGCTGGCTCGTTGGAGAGCCCTTTCTTAAGCCTGTACGATTATAAACAAGAGCTCCTCCGCACGGAGCCAGCTCTTGAGCAGTTAGCTGAACCAGACCCTCCCGTTCAACCCCGAATAGTAGAGGAGGTGAATCTTGCCATACAGTCGCTCCAAAGTAATAAAGCGCCCGGCACTGACGAGATCTCAGCAGAATTGCTGAAGCGTGGTGGAACGTGCCTGACCACGTGCTACTGCTGAAAATATGGAACGACGAGGTAATTCCCGAAGATTGGCAGGCATACGACAGTATCGATCGAAGTGTACTGTACAACATTATGCTGAATTTTGGAATACCGGCAAATTTAGTGCAACTCACAAGCATCACGATGACTAATACCGTCTCGCAGGTCAGAGTGCAGAACCGAATCACTTACCTATTTTAAACTCGTACTGGACTCAAGCAGGGCCACGGGCTGGCGCCGACGCTCTTCAACCTTGCTTTGGAGTATGTAATTCGAGCCATGAATATGGACAGCAGCAGAAGGCTACTCATCAAGTCGACTCAATTAGTAGCATACGCCGACGATATCAACATCATGTCTCGAAGGGTGATGCAGAAAGCCTTCTGCATAACCTCAATAACGCCGCAAAGGAAGTTGGACTGCATATCAAAGAAAGCAAAACAAAGGCCATTATGCAATCGAAAACAAGGACGCCAGCAAATTCAAGCATGACAGTGGGGGACCTCAATATCGAGTATAGACAACTTCAACTACCTGGGTTGTAACTTATCAAAGGACGCCAACGAAACTGACGAAATTAAGCGACGGATACAACTAGCCAATAGAACCTATTTCTCGGTCCTCCGTATTATTAATTCCAAACTTGCGCACAGGAACACGAAGCTCCGCGTAATGAACGCACAACGAATTGACGGAGCGAGGTTGCGTGGACGACCGAGAGCTCGATGGGAGAACTCCGTAGGTGAAAACGCCCACCAGCTGCTGGGCTTCCGAAACTGGAGGACAAGGGCACGTAACCGTGACAATTGGAGGTTAACGATTCAGGCGGCCAAGGCCCGACGTCGGGCTATCGTGCCACATTGATGATGATTATAAAGAGAGGATTGGGGGCTGACCTTGGCTGTTTTGAACAGAAGAGAAGATGAACTAACTTTGTATTTTTTTCAGGCGGTTGCCTCTATGGTGATTATGAATAAACGCTTAAGTAGATTTACAATGAAATTGAGTTAATACCACCACACTTGTGTTGTTCATATTGAAGGGCATTTCATGACTTTTAGCTCATTTTTAAGGAAGTTGTTGGGGTTGGTAAGCCCCTGGATAAGATATGGAATAATTCATTACAACTGAAAATAAGCTTAAATTTAAAGAATTTTAACAAGTCATACAAATTACGTCTAGGTCTTTATAATTTTATAGGAGTCATTCTGCTTGGGTATGCCATACACTACTACTAAACCACTATTTTGTCTGTCCCAAAATAAGTACTCGTAATTAAAAATATACAGAAATCGATATCAGTTTGAATTTGAATGAATGAACTACTGACTTTAAATCGATTCAAAGTCAATGAATCAGTATTATTGGAAAATGTTATGGTCTCCTTGACTCCTGATTTTGAACTATTTGGTGTTGTTTCATTTTATTTACCAGGCAAGCTTTAACAAATTGCTATAAGAAAACTGCTTACAATCCAATGAAGAGGGCATTGAAATTTCAGTAAATTCTGTGGTCCTTTGAAGCTTCATTATTATTAGTGTCCTTTTATGTCCTTTTTCAGAGTTTTCCGATCCAATTTTTCCTTAGCAAAAATTAAAAAGGAAGTGGCAACTTGAATTATTCGCGAAGTTATAGGCTTTGGAAAGATACAGATGATAAGTTACGGGAAACACGAAAATTTTCTATTCAAACGCGATTTATTCCGTTGAGGGTCCTTGAAATAGGAATCAAACACCGGATATGTAATGTACTCGGCGTCCCCTTTGACATGATATCCCGAATGCCGACCTCCAGTCAAGGATTAAATAGTGTCCTTTCTTGTCCTTTTTGGGTTCTTTCCGATCAAATTTATTTTAGCAAAATGTGTTCAAGACTCCTGGGACGTAAAAACAAGATTTCTTCCTCTTACGGACTATGTTTTTTCCCCTTTTACACATATTATTCACAAACTGGATGATTCTGTGCTTCATTCTTATATGCCGTTCGAAAACTTAGGATTTGGGCCAACTTTTGTGAACTTTGCAGATTTGCCACTTCAATGTATCGTTACGAAATTCGGGTTTAATTTTGACATTTAAAGTTGAAATTGATATTTCCGCAAAATTCAAAACGTCGTATCTCGGAAGATACGAAACCGTTCGAAACGTTCGATATGTCCTTTTATTGGAAATTTTGTGTACTTTTAGAAGAAAATGAAAAATATTGATTTGGCTAAAATGGAAGCTAGAAAATTGGAGTTTTTACAAAAAAGTCGTGCTTTTTGACAAGAATCACAAAAAAGGCAATTACTCCTTAACGGTAAAAGCTAGAGAAATAATTTTGGCGACATTTTTCCTAAAACATCCTGTAGAGTCTACCATTTGTCTATGGCTAACCAGTTGCGGGACACCCTGTATACCACCTTTCTATCCAGAGTGGACGAAAACGGATTGATTTCGCCGTACGTTTTCAGAAATCACCGAAAAGTGTTCACAGTGCACTGTTTGTAATTTCAGGTTTCATAGAAAACACGCAAATTAGCGTATTTTCAATGTGTCATTTTGTATGGGAATTGAAATGTTTTCGGGCTGTTTTCATACGAAAACATGAAAATAGCCCCAAATTACATGATTTCCCTCACTGTGAACATATTAAGCGTTATAATAACATATAGGCCACAGTGAATCTGCCGTCACCTTGTCGAATTTATAACACCCATAATTTTCTTTGAACGCCGTTTATTGCTCCCATTTTGAACTTACACCACGAGTTGAAGAATGGAATGGTAACTTCTTTATTACACCTAATTTTTCTTTTTTCATTTTCGTCTTCATTCATCATCCCATAGAGAGCAAGTAGTACCATGGCCTTTTTTGGCCTCCTGCTAGTTTGGTACTGGTACTCAAGATAAACACACAAAAAAAAAGAATGCGCGTAAGATAGAGCAACTTACAACGATGCGTATCGTTTGTGGTCTTCCAAAATGTATGTAAAGCACCCGCGAAAGTAGTAGCAGAGTTTCAGAGCATTGGCATTATGGTAGTATGGCCTTCATATTGTCTAGCACGGTACACTCGGCGTAGTAGGAGCAGCGAGTAACAATGATGATTGCTCGTTGATGGCTTATGTTGTTCGTCATAATGATTATGAACTGATTTTAATTCAAATACAATACTCGCATTTCGCATAGACGAGTCCATATGCATCTAAAAAAAAAAAAAATAGATTGTGTACCGATGCTGATCTATCTATGGCTGGCTGCTGACCGATCCACTCAATAAGCTTTCACTCTGATATGATGGTCTTTTTGTATTAATGTGGAAGCCATGGTTTTGATTTTTTTTGTGATGGATCATTTTTTTTCCGGAAAAAATGTGAATTTGTATTTACTTGTTTTGATTTTGTTTGCGCGTACTTTTTTTTTTTGAGTGGTAAATTCACTCGTGCCAATATAGATGTAAAGTGAGAAATTGCACACATTTCTTAATTTTGATATCTTTTTGTTTGTTTTTGTGTTTCGGTCAAATATATCGGGGTGAAAGTTTGATTTGGCTATGTGCGATATGTACGTTTAGACATTATAATGTATTTTGGAAGACTTTTTCATCTGATTTCGATAGTTTTGTGAATAAAGACGTTTTATCAATTGAAATATTTTTAATAAAATATTGCAATAATTATGTTAAAAAAGAGGATAAATCACCATTAAAATTTTCTGGTATTGAACATTGATCTGACAATTACTTAGTCTTTCTTAAAAGCCGGCACACACGATGTGTTTTATCGTCCAATTATCTGACGATCGATTGCAATAAAAATATCTGACGATCCGTACAGTACATACACTTTACAATTCATCGTAAGATATAAGGGCGAACGACAGTTTTGTGGAACAGTTGACATGTGAAATTATTGTAAAAATCTATTTACTTAAATGTTCACATTGACTAAAAAATAATTTCATAATTTATTAGAGTTTATCATTGAAAAATGTTCCTGCTGATTAGTATACCAAAATTGCCGAAACTGATACAAATTTCTTAGTCTGTCTCTAAGGTGTGAACTTGTTAGGGTGACACACATTCATCATAAGATACTATACTAAGTTACCTTAAACCCCTGTGGGGCATAGCGCGTCTAATACCGCACCTACTCACCATCGCGTACGGTTTCTGGCCATGTAACGTATTTGGCCCCAGTTCTTTCTCAAAGACACACATTTCTTATCCACAGATCTGCGCCAGATTTAGGGCGACCCCTTTATCGTCCACGTTGTGATAAGGGGTTCCATCGCATAGCGAAATGTGCCTGCGCGACCAGCAATGCAGTTATCACCCTTCCGCAACGTATGACCAATCCACTGCCACTTTCGTCTGCGAATCAATTCGCCGATAGGTATTTGACCCGTACGCCGAAGAAGATCTTCATTGGAAATTCTGTTGGGCCAAAAAATTCTTAAGATTCGACGCGGACAAGTGTTAACGACTTTCTTCTTCTTCTTCCCGGTAACTGCAGCGGAAACTTTCCAAGTGCTGCTGCCGTATAGGAGCACTGAAAGTATCATGGAGCGAAACAGCCCAGTTTGGTTTTAACACTGAGATAATTGCTTTGCCAGAGATTGAATTACATGCCGAAGGAACACTTGGCACGGTTAATGTGGCGAACGAAACCACAATGGGGCAATTAGAACAAAAATTCGGACATAGGCAAATAAACTAAATTTAAATATTGCTGATTTGACTACTATGATTTAACACTTTAAAGTATAAGCTATCGAAAACCATTTTTAACTTTTTTTTTTCAAATTGTAACGGTATTGATTGTACAGACATGTTTGTTCAATAAGAAATTCATTTTCAGCATGCATGTACCATGAAAATTTCAAATACCCCTACCAACCACGATAGGCTTTTGCATAGGAAGGCCTTGTTATGGTGTTTGCGTATCTAACAAGAAACATAACGGTAAATATTAAAAATACTAGCCCAAAACCCTGATATTTTCGTTATTTCATCAAAAACAAAAAATGACCGTAGTTGGCCGGGAAATGAATTAAACCTTATTATTATGCAATTAATGGAGTCCATAAAAACACAGAGTTTGGCTGCGACCACCTGCGACCCCGTCTACAGGAGCTATTTTTATCGACTAACCTCTGTTTTTCATGATGGACTTTTTGCATAATAACTTTCACTCTGATGTAGCTTTCGACTTTATATTGTGTTTACATATTAGCAATGTTATAAGCTTATCTGGTTCTGAAAATGAGGTAAATTGGATCACCAGGTCCCGCCCCTCCCCTAGAAATTGTATGAAAACATATTAAATTAGTAATAACTCTTGGCTTAATTAAGCTAAGTCGCTCAGGTTATTCTAAAAAGTTTTTAATCGAATACCGTTCAATAGGACTAAATACGGGTTCGATTAAATCAAAGGTTCCACCACCTCACCTATAAAAGATCTTACTTTACCAAAAAATTGTCTTGCTGCTCGTAATGCGTGAAGGGAAAAGTCGTTTGTTTTGGATGTTTTGCATATTTTTGATAATTTGTTATAAACTCCTGAAAAGCCATAAAAGAGTAACTATTGTGAATTTTTCAGATTTACCCATTCAAAGCACCGTTATGATATTAGCGTGCGCATTTTCTATGTCGCATAAATTTTGTAATTTTTCGAAGTTTGAATTACTATGTCTTCGAAATAACGGTGAGTTCTTCAACTAGGAAGCAGTGAAATTACAACAAATGTATATATTTGTAAGACCCTAATAGGCCAGTCATTTTATGATTTTAGGTCGCAAAAATAGCTCAGCTCTGGGTTTTGGGATAGTGTGAGGGTAGATACCAGAAGTGTACCACCAAGTTTGCAACTTCGAAAAACCTGTGCTAACCCCGTGACCCTCAAAAAACCTCAAAATTTTTGGACTTTTTTCATATTTTGTTTTGTAATTTCCAAAAGGTGCTTCCTACAAGAAAGTCGTCTACTGGATTTTTAAAGCTAACAAAACATTTTTTAATTTGAGCGCTCTTCCAGCTTTGTAGGTGCAAAGGATCCGAAGATACAGGACTTTAAACATTAATTTTTGTAAAAAAGTTCGAAATTGTAATTTCAGTCATCTTCCGCACTAAATATCGGCTTAAATGCGAATTCTACGGAGAAAGTCATGTGACACGAAGTGATAAACCAGTAACTTAGGTATATATGTCGGAAAGAATGGAATTGGACCATGGGGTCATAAGGCTGCCCCTGAAAATTTAGTTCTTCTAACAAATTTTTTATTCTTTATGTACCAATATTAACTAAACTTCACCGAAGTGTGTTCCTGGTTAAGCCTCATAACATACCCAGGAACGGATGAAAACGGAACATTACGTCATAGGGCTGTCATACAAACCAACCCCTGTAAATTAGGTTGTTCTAACAAAAAAAATTTTCTTTATGAACCAATCGTAGCCAAACCTCACCCAAATGTGTTTCTAGTAAAGCCTCAAAACATATATAGGAATGGATGGAATCGGAACATTACGCCATAGGGCTGTCATACAAACCAACCCCTGAATATAAGGTTCTTGTAAAAAAAACTTTTTTTCTTTTTGAATCTTAACAAAAATTCATCCAACTGTGTTCCTGGATTAGCCTTAATGCATCCAGGAACAGATGGAATCGGAACACGTCATAGATTACGTCGTATTACAATTTCCGATCTTTTTACAAAAAAAAACAAAAACATTTTTTAAAATTCTGTATCTTGGGATCCTTTGTACCTACAAAATTAAAGAAGATTTTGTTAGCCTTAAAAGTGCAGTGGACGTCTTTCTTGTAGGAAGCACCTTTTAAAAAATACAAACCGAAATATGAAAAAGGTCCGAAAATTTTGAGGTTTTGTGAGGGTCACGGAGTTAGCACAGGTTTTTTGGAAGTTGCAAACTTGGTGGTGCACTACTGGTATCTATCCTAGCAATATCCCAGAAAACCAGAGCCGAGCTATTTTTTGCGACCTAACGCCTTATATTTCGGTTTATTGGCTGGCCTATAACCCAATTACTAAATTGCACAAAGCAAGACGGAATAACTTTGGGTTTTGTTTGGTAACTCTAGCTTTCCTAAAGATTTCATAAATAATTGTGCATTTTTGTAACGGTAAATGAGAAAGCAATATGGCCATATAATATTTTACTCAATATAAGCCGCACTATCTATTAGCCTCATTTGTAACATCACAAAGGAAAAACGGTGCATTATCTATACTATGGAGTTGGTGAAAGCATCCTTAAAACCGCTATATGTTCTTTCGGACAGGACATATTTGAAAATGAAGTCCACCATTCGATTCAGAACAAACAAATGCAGCTTATAGTCCTTTACATAGTACATTTTGCAACAAATGTTCGCAAATATGCGATGTCCGAAAAATCATCGATTTCGCCCCACTGTGCGACGTCTTGATCTGTGTGCCACCATCAATGGCAACAGTGCTACCTAAATAGACAAATTAGTCTACCTGTTCAACAAGTTGTCCATTATGGGGAGAGTGGGGTTCCCAGTCAGGCTAAGAATTTAGGTTTTTCTGGTATCAATCTTTAGCCCGACAACCTTTGACTCTCTCTCGAGATCCAGAGTCATTTCACTCAGATCCATGATCTTATGCGAGAGTAGGCAAATGTCATCAGCATAGTCCAAATGTTGTAGGTGGGATTTCAGAGCCCACTGAATGCCACGGTTGCGTTCTTCTGGCACGTGGAGCACATCACCAGTCACCAAAAGTAACAGGATGGGTGATTGGATGCAACCCTGCCTGACACCGCTATGAACATGAAACCCTCAGACACCTTACCTTTATGGAGTACGCGACATTTTGCATCGACGTATGTTGCCCTAATTATAGCCACTATTTTCTCTGGAACACCCGTCTTGCGCAAGGTCGCCCAGATACATTCTCGGTTCACACTGTCGAAAGCCTTGTCAAAATCAAGAAAGACCATGTGCAATGGAGATCTATATTCGACGTATTGCTTAATTACAATCCGCAAGGTGTTGATGTGGTCCACGCAAGAAACAAGAACCCCTAGATCGAAACCCAGCCTGCTTTTCATCAATTTTGCTTTCTAAGTGAAACTTGATTCTCTTCAAGATTATCCTAGCTATTATTTTGGCAACAGTATAGGGAGCACACAAATACCCCTCCAATTATTGCATTCCTTTTTTGGAAGTTTGAAAATCAAACCATCCTTCCATTCAGTGGCAAAAAATATTCTATATCCCACCAATAAGAGGTTGCAACACCTCCGCTGCTAAGCCCGGTGTTGCTTGGTAAAGTTCGGCTGGAATGCCGTCGAGCCCAGCAGTCTTGCCACGTTTAAGGGCCGGATGTACAATCATGGTTTAACCCTTCTGTCGGCACGAAGGTCTGGCCAGACCTTTGGCACTATATTTTGGTGTAAAAAGCATAGAAGATGAAATCGCAGCGACTTCATATTTCATGATATCCTAGAATAATATGTTTGGAAGCATTTTGCAAAAATTTGAAAAAATCGGTTGAAGTTTTGAGTATGTTTTTAATGATTTTCAATTTATAGTGCTTTTTGATACCCAATAGGTCTGGCCAGACCTGTAGTTATTCCCCCCATTTTTCTCTTGAAGTAAGAAGTGCAAATATTAAATTCTGTTATTTATGATGTAATAATGTCATTTAAACTCAATTTGAACTATAAACAATAAAAATTTCTGAGATTTTTCTATAAAAAGCCGTGAAGTTCGGAAAATCGGTATGCCTAATTTCGGCACATTTTATAACACCACCTAATCAACTGAGATTTGATCCTAGGAAATTCAACCCAGTTTTATTTGCTTTGTAATAGTAAGGACTAAGTATGAGTGACTTGCAACCGTCTTTCTAAATAGATTTGATCAAAAAATTTACGAAAAATTTAGAATTAAATGATTTTTGCCTTGAAAATTCCCTATTTTTTCCCACTTATTTCCCTAAATCTGCAGACTAATATCGAGGTAAAATCTGCCAACAAAGTGCTTAATATTTCCCCAAAGATATTGGAATTAGAAAACTCGATCGCAATATCTACTAGATAAACACAATGCAAATAGCGAAGCAAAAAAAGAAGAAAATAGGGGAGAAACACGTTTGTACTAATACCACCTCAAAATATATCTACATAAAAACGTTTCCAGTATATCTACAAAAATTATTTTGATGCTTTTATTGTTGAAAAATTGCAGTAAAGAATGGATAGAATGATTTTACCGAAAAAAAATTTTTTTTTTCAAAAAAAAAAAATTTTTTTTTCTCAGTAGGTCCACCCAGACCTATTGGGTATAGAATATGCATATTGTAGTAGGTGCCGACAGAAGGGTTAACTCACCGTTTAGTTAACTGTGGTTTAATGTTAAATTCCGTTTAAATAACTGGGGAAAAATACACTACGCGATAATTGAAATTCCTGGCTAAGCAGCAATTTAATTTTTTAAAAAATCGTTAGTTTCCATTAGCAATAGGATATTTTCGGATAGTAGCTATTAATATCTTTAATTTTAAAATAAAATGGCCCGAATGAAAATTCATGGTTTAACTGACTGTTGTCGGTTTAGCTAAACTCCGTTTAAGGAAATTGACAAACAGTTAAACGGTCGTTTAAACTGCAGTTTAACGTGAAAAATTAAACGGTCGTCGTTGGCCGTTTAACTTATGGGTTTTAGCCAAAGAAAAATAAACAGAAAAAAGTCATCGGGTTGCAAAGATAATGAATTTATGAATTTTTGCTGGGGGTGGCCCTCTAATTATGGAAAAAAAGTTCTGACCGGTAGGGGGTCCGCAATATGGGGAAAAGTGAGAAAGGTTGTAAGTTTTGGAATTATTTCAAAATCATTTAATTTTCTTTACATTGATGTATTTTAAATAGTTCCCACTTTCTCCTTGAAAGTTATGTGCTCAGGGGTGTCCCAACTTATTTTTAACCAGGGTTACACTATTGGCTTGCGATGGCAGGCCAAACATTTTTTTTTTCGAGAAAACATCAATTATTTCATGTTTTTTTTATTTGAAGCGCACATGAGAAACATTTTTGACGATGCAAACATTCACTGCTACGTGAACAACATGTAATGGCCCGATCTAGGCACATCTGAGTTAATTTTCCAAATTCGTCTCCTTCGCAAATATCTTTGATTTGATTAATCTTAAATTTTATTGATATTTGTAAAATTCGACAAATTCAAAACTTGACAGGATGCCGTAGGACCATTTTATAAGACATTGCAATACATGAGACTTTGCGGCGATATAGTGAGTGATCATATTAATATGATATGATTTATTTTTTACCTAACCGCATTACGGGAGCTAAGAACTCCATAATTGGCTGATGAGGTGGCTACCCGAAGTTGGGTTAGTTTTGAATAGAGAAATAGAAAGTAAGGACCCGACAACCGACATAATCCATCCCACTTTCATAAGGTTTATCTGCTCAGTTGAAAGTAGCATATCAAAAATAGCAGCCATTTTTATACTGTTATATGCGATAATAGGTAATATTTATTTACTTAGAACAGAAGCTCTGTTCCTTATAATTAACTTTACCAGAAATTTTATGTAGACATATTCAGATCAGGGTTAGATTTTGCGGAACTACGGAGGTGAGGGCTTGTTCGGCAGAAAAACTGGAGTCCAGATTCGATCTATGAGCTTTATCGGACGTATAACTTCAGCCATACAAAACCTAACATAAAAGTTTGTGGAAATTTTTGCTACAGGCGCGTATGACCGAATATTTGACAAGCCTGTGCTTGGGAGGTCGCCAATGTACTTGCCACCAGAATCAGCTCAATCAGATAAAAACTAAGGTCTCTTCCTTCCATACATCATTATGCATCACGACATGATATTCCACAGTACGCGTAGATTAATAAAGCGCACTGAAAGAACTCCTGATGGGTTGTTATGTACGGGAGGTATTCTTAGTTAATCATTTCGGTCGAGCCGTGAAATCAAACTCTTTATTTCGTCTTAGTCCAAAGAAAAGAAAATGCAGCAAGAAATCTGAACAAAAGTTGACAATTTTCAATATTAGTAGATACCAACATGCAATTGGAGCAATGAAAAATAAACAGGTCATAATTATAAAAATATGTAATATTAACCTAAAAAAGTATTTCATACTACTATTTGTTTAGTTTCGCCTTCTAATTAAAATCCGAAGCAGAAAATATTTATATTTTGCTTTGCCTATTAATTTATATTGTTTCGTCTACAAGTTTCCATGGAAATATTGCCTGTTTACGATTGAGCGAGCTGATTGTTCAACCAATCAGCCACTACCTCGCTCACTGAAATCGTTAAACTGCGTTTAACTTGTGTGTGCTGACTGCTGATTGGTTGAACAATTTTAAACTGTAGTCAACTTCCATGGTAACCTTAATATTTTTTACGATTGAGCGAGTTCTATTTTGCAAATTTCAACGCTTACTGCTATTTAACTCATGAAATAATAAAAAAGAAGGAAGCGCACATAAACTTCTGAAATTGTACCGAAGACGGCTGGAAGTATTTTCTGTGAAAAGATACGAATTTCACAAAAGTCAATTACTTTTAATACTTTTAATTTGCGTGAGACAGATTCAAAATTTTCATAAGTGATTTTGATGCTGTCCCAAATGTCTTCACCCGAACACCGCGTAATCATTATTTCGTGATTTGTGGTGTAGCTGACAGCCAGTTTACGCTACAGTCGAACTTGGCATAAACGTACACCGCATTGGGGAATGGAATATTAAGTCACCGAGCGTGCTCTTAAATATACATATATATTTACAGTTCCGAAAGGTTCGCTAATTGATTTTTTTTTTTCAAAAAATGTTTTGTTTTTGTAAAAGGCAGATTATTATCTCACTAAAATATAAAAAATATAGATATTATCAGTGGACGAGAGGAGTCGATTGGGTTGCCGATGTTCGTATGCGACGTTTTTTACTGGTCCAGTTTTAAACCTATGAAGCTACCAAGTTATGTAAGAACAGAAAGAAAAGAAACTAAGGTGGAGCTGAAATCTCACCCAAAAAGCTAAGTTACAAAAATGATGTTCCGAATCGGAACACAAATAATAGGGAAGGCCGAATGAAATCTAAATTTTGCCCCGCTTGAAATTGGATTTGGTTCCTTTTTTTTTGAGTTAGGATATGACTATTACCTTTTCTTCAGTTAACCTTAAAATGCTTTCTTTGAAATACAATTCTTCT
The DNA here is from genome assembly GCA_949715475.1 of Microchrysa polita. Classification (NCBI taxonomy): domain Eukaryota; kingdom Metazoa; phylum Arthropoda; class Insecta; order Diptera; family Stratiomyidae; genus Microchrysa; species Microchrysa polita. The sequence continues at coordinate 6,612,605 of OX454420.1, forward strand.
TAAAATTTAAAAGTAAATTTTTTGCCAGCTTGTTTAGTGTATACGTTTGCAGCTATGAGAGTGTCAGGCTTTAAAACTTAATTTTCCTTGGATGCTATGTAAAAAAAAACGTTAGTGAAAATAAAAGTTTCCTTTTATGAGAAATGCTTGGTTTGTAGAAGTGTCCGTTAAGGCAAGTTCGACTGTATTCGTACACATATTTCCATGGAAACTTGGTTGTTTACAATTGAGAGAAATTTAGTTAAACGACTGTTTCACACTGATTCACACTGTTGACGAAATTGATTGAAATCTAAATTTAATTAACAGTTGTCCCATATTGTAATGAAACTTTAATAGTTGAAGTGTACTCCATAATACATTTTGAATTTAGTGACATACGATTTAAACCCATCTACTGCGGTTTTGACTTATTTAATTTAGACCAAATATGATTTCATTTTAGTGTGAACCAGCTATAAAGATAATTCGTAGTTTAAACGGCTGATTAACTTTTTGCACACATTTTTTAACCGTCGACGGTTTAACTGACAACCATTAGTTAAACCATGATTGTACATCCGGCCCTAAGTGCACTAATTGCGTCCCCAATTTCTTGTTTCGTTGGGGGTGTTGATCGTATACCTGCGTTTTAAGGGAAGCTAAATTATCAATATGAGGGGAGACCTCGCCATCAGTCACTCGATTTAAAACTACAGCGAAGTGCTCTTTCCATCGCCTCAACTGATCGTCGGTATGGATAAGTAGCCTTCCATCATTATCTTTCACCGGGTGTTTGTAGGAGATACGGCCACCTTTACACTCCTTGATGACATTGTAAACGGTATTTAAATCATTCTTCCGTGCAACTTCTGCCGTAGCAAGAAGAGAGTTGGTATCCACTCTTTTGTCACGGCATACACTACGTCGGACAAAAGAGTGTTCATCATAAGAGTTACCGCTTTAATGCACATGTCACAGAATTTTTTATTTATAAAAAAGCACTCAAAACGAGTATGTCATCTTTCGTTATCATTTTCGTGAAAGAGTTTGAAAATATTATTTTTAAATTTGAAGTGATACTTAAATGTTCCATGAGTTAACACTTTCTCCGGAGCCACATCGAATTAATTAATTATCATGAACCCATATAACAAGCTCATCATGTCTGCCCATCCCCAGCCCATTAAACAATAAGGTCACGCCAAAAATCCAAATGAATTAACATGGCCCAATTAAGTTAATTATGATTCAAAAAAAAAAAAAAAAACAACATTTTCATTGTGAATACTTGAACATTTTGATTATTACTAATAAATTGCGTTAATTCATTTTAAACATGAAGTTTACAACAGAGTTTATCAGAAAAGTAAAAACAAGAAACATAAAAAACCTCTCATTAACAAAATGTAGTCATTGATCAATTTTTCACGCTGAAAAAAATATTTACAATGTCTATAGTACTAAAACCGGCCAAAAACACACCATTTAATCCATCAAAACACCACAAAATTATTGTTTTGAATTTTTCATGCGAACAAAACATTGTTCGTATCAATATGATGATCACACCGTATAAACATGTGTGCGTACATAATTCCTTTGTTTTTTTTTTTAGTTTTATGAAAAATCCAAACGGTTTACTATGAAAAAGGAAAATATTCTCGATGGCATTGTTTTCACTTATATCCATACAGAGTTTGGACACTATCGATTTTCTTTGAGATTTCGGGGCTGTAACGGTCTTCCTATTGTGTTCTTCTCATTTTCGGGTCGGGTGTGTACATTATCAATAATGATAATGACGATGATTTGAAAACAAATCGGGGCTTTAGGTCACGCATGTAAGCTATGAAAAAGATACAATGTACGCTATTGTTTTGGTAAAACAATGATGGCGGGTTATCTGTTTTTTCTTAGATTTTTATTTTCACTTGAATGAATGTATATGCGAATACAAGCGCTCATGCCTAATTGCCTAATTTTAATTTTTTGAGCATCTATGAAGATTCGTGTCATCAATCAATCACGGGAAAATTTGTGAAAATTACAACAATTTTTTTTTTTGAGGTAACACGTGCGTAAACATAATGTTTTTAGACTTAAATTTATTAATCTGACCCGATTTTTATAGACTTCCATCCAATCCTGTACTCGTATAAGGACTGCTAACACTAAACCAAATTGATACATTTTGGTTAATACCATTAAACTGTGTTATTGCAATACATTTTTGTGCTTATCAAAATTACTTATACGAGTACATACAAATTTTGAGAATGTTTTCTTTGATTGAATTTGAAGCTCTAAAAAATATTCATTCATTAAATAGATCTTTTTAATTATTTGTTTTAAGCTACATCAAAACCAATCATCACTGTATAAGCAGCTCGGCTATAATCCAATTGTTGTAAATTACAAATTACAACTGAATTTAATGTGGCGTTACACAAATGCACATAAATTGCCCAATTGTACTTTTCTTAAAATTTGTCACATTCAGAAAGCATGACTATAAGCTTTTCTAATAGTTTTAGGGTCTTTTTTATTTTTGCCTCTCTCCAAAATTAGTACATAATTTTTTGTGTTTTATGAGCGCATTGACATAATTTATTGGATGAAGTTTGTGAAGGGTTATAGTGCAGAAAAGCCTGATAAGTTAAAGGTGTATTTTTGTTCAATATTGTTGAGGCGTAAATTTATTTTCTTTTGACTCAACTCTGCATTTCGTGTGTTTCGGTTTTATTTTGGTCATATTTTATGTCATATTAGGTTTATAGCCCAGAACGGCATCTCTAAATTACTTTAGTGGTGATAAACTATAGTATGTGTCATGACTTCTTTCTTATATATTTTACTTGTATTTTAACAAGGCTGTGTTAGCGGGTGTTCAAATATTTTAGTGAAAGTATTTCTCTAATCAATGATTTTCCACAGTCCAATGTGACACCGGTAATCACATGTTAAAATTAAGTTAAAACTACTTCATTGTACCGTCAGTATGTTCTCCAAAAAAATTTACTTAAAACTGAAGAGAACATGAAAAAAATGCTTGGATTGGAAGAAATAATTGTGTGGTGTTCACTATAGGGTAGGGACACATGAGGCACAAGATGAAAAACATAAAACCGGACAGAAGGAGAGTGGCGACCTCTTTGCGCGTGCCCCATGCAATTACTACACGGCATGGGCGTAGTGAAGGGAAAGATTTAAATTGAGCGCATAAATTAAATTAAATGGTAGGGACCATGTAAAGGAGTGATTCCCAACTCAAAAATATCAGCTTATCCTGAAAGTGAATTGCTACAGAACAACATCAGGGTGGGTGGATTAAAAGGTTTCCGGAATGTGCGATAATAATAATGTAATAATTTTTGCTCATTTGTTCTCGTTAGGGTCGATACTTTTCCTTCATTCTCTAGATATTTGTAGTCTTTGTAATAATACAAATTCCATAAAATTATTCAAATCTTTCGTGGTAAACCTCAATATTTTACCTGAACCCGAAACACAACTACATTCATTCTCTCTGATGTGATCGTTCCTTCCTACTTCCCTATTGTCTGTTGTTCTCTGGAGAAAAGTAGTAAATTCATATTTTTCGGTGTTTATTGCTTAGAGAAAGCATAGCAACCCATATCATACGTAAGTCCAGAGTGGCTATGCGCTCACACAACCCATATGTGCTTGACTCCAAATTTATTACACTACACTCCACGAATTAATCCAAACGTCAAAATATTATCGATGCAATTATTAACCCTTCTGTCGCCGCCTACGAGCTATTGTGCCTGAGTTGTAGCTGAATCTTCTGTGAAATCAATCTTATTTTTTTAAGAGGTCTAGTATTGGTTCTAGAAACAGTTTACATATTATGTCTGAGGATGATACGCCGTTTTTCGTTTCTTTAGACATAGTATATGTTTCGCCGAACGTTTCATCGCATTTGTGGCCGTCAGTTCCTTTGAAATATATATGGAAAGGGGTGGAAAATATTGTTGAGCGATATTTTTCATCAAGATATAGTACAGGTTTATGTGCCAACCAAAGAGTTAATTATCACGTTGTCATTTTGAGAGAGTAATAAATTTTACGCGGATATTATATACTCAATTGATGATACGAGACATGTATGATGGAGCTACGACTAAGGTTAGATGCACAGCCGGTGAATCAGAAGAATTTCCGGTGAATGTCGGAGTACACCAGGGCAGTGTATTGAGTCCGTTGCTCTTCAACATCATCATGTGCTACTTATTAACACGTATATCTGACGGCCTAGAAATATCTCTTCTTTTTGCCGATGATATAGTCCTCAGTAGCCCAAACATCGTTGCCTTGCAAGCTGCACTTACAAAATGGTGTGACATTCTTATGCTGCCCATTCTCAGACCCAGATGCACCGATACCAGAAATGTACGTCAAAGGAGAGCAGCTTAAGTCTTGTACCAACTTCAAGTACCTTGGCTCGATGGTGAACAACGGAGCTACATGCGATGATGACATCAAACATCGCACAAAGGTTGGGTGGATGACGTGGCGAGAAAACTCTGGAGTTTTCTGCGATAAGAAAATGCCACTGAAGCTAAAGGGCAAGTTGTACAAAACGGTTGTACGTCCCGCACTCATGTATGGATCAGAATGCTGGACCATGTATGAAGGTTACGCGAAAGAAATGACAGCGACTGAAATGAAAATGTTAGGCATGTCAGCTGGTGTAACGAAAAGGGACCACATCAAGAGTAGCTACATTCGAGGCAGCTTGTCCATAGACCAACCAATCACCGAAAAGCTCGAAGACCGACAAATGGATTGGTATTGCCATGTTCAACGGCGTCCGCCTGAGAACCCAGCAAAGAAAGCGAAATCAATGGAAGCTCCCACTTGATGGACCCAAGGCCAGAGGCAGACCGAAGAACACCTGGATGTGTCAAATGAAAAAGCAACAACAACGCATTGGTCTCGGCGATGACACGATCCAAGATAGAGCTGCCTGTAGAAATAGGCTGAGATATTATTGCCAAAACGGGCGATGTGCCTACACTGCAGGTCGAGCAACGCGAAACCATGGAGCGGTATAAAGAACGAGGCAAGGAAGAAGATTATATTCTCAATTGTAAACAAAAATTTGACATTTAAATTAAATTTTTGTTTAGATGTGTGAACTGTGATAGTGTGAAAACGGTGCCATTTTTATTTTCTGATGCCCACTCTGGACTAACGCATGCAGTGGGTTACTATTCTTTCTCTAAGGTTTATAGACAGTCAAATTCACGGAAATACACCTATGCCTACTTGGGATATGAAAAATTGTAGTATACTGTTATTTGCGTAAGAGTAGGTACTAACATCGTCAGTTCACGTGAAATCCATGCAAATACTGTCAAAATGTTGATGATCGTGAAATCGAATTCGCTTGGTAGTACGCACTTCACATGAAAGTCTCCACACCGGTTTTTGACATTTTGCCAGCGAAAATAATGCAGTTGCATTTTATTTTACAGTGAAAAGATGTCATCGGCCATCAATCAGAACGCGAGTGAACATTTATCTTACATTGAATGAATAAAAAGCAAGTCTCCACGGCACCGTTTTCACGGGAGACATATATGCAAGTTTTTCGCCCGGTGAACTCAGTACATACCTTTAACCCTTTCGCTCCCAATGATGCCATATGGCATCATGAAATTTAATGATTTTTCATAGAAAATGTAAGAAATAAATTTTAACTTTTTGTGTTATATTAGACTCTCCCAAATGTGTAATACCTAGTTGATTTTTTCCAGCGTGAAATTTTTGGTTTTGGGATGTTATTTTTAATGAAATTTTAGAGAAGGTTTGACGATTGTCGTAAAGCCGAAAAACTGATTTATCCATTTCCCCATATTTCCTGATAATAATCATTTTATGCAAATCATTTTAATGGTTTTATTTTGCAAAGAAGTTGTTGTAAGAGAAAATCAAAAGATTTATCGATTTTTTTTTTATGAAAACCCTATAAAGTGGTTTTGCATGAGCATGATGCCATATGGCATCATTGGGCGTGAAAGGCATACCAGGAAGTCCCCTATTCATATAAATGCTAGTTGCTTGCTGTATGGAAGGCACCCTTAGTTTTTATCCGAATGAGCTCATTTTTGGTGGGTGGGGTGATTATGAGCTCCAATCGCAATAAACCAAAATTTAGCACTCTGCTCTAATTTTAGGGGGAGCTATGGACATTTCCTTTTGCCAAATTCAAATGGGGGGATAATGGGGGTCGCTGATCGGAGCCACTCAATGCTTCTCCCAAAATAATATTGAACTTATTGTGAATACTTGTACGATATTTTACGGCTGAACTAACATTCTTTCAAGAGTTATGGGGCTTTTAAAAAAGGTATAAAATGAAATAGTTCTAATTTATTTTTAAGCTAGCGCCGAATCATTGAATATATCTCTAATGTGTTATATATCATTGCAAAGATAATTTTATGTAGTTTTTTTCGTTCTTTGACTATTTTTCTATATCTTTTGTCGTTTTTTAGATACTCGCAAAAAACCGAAAAATGACCCCTATTTCCCCTTTCCCCCTTTTTCAAGGTTGCGGACCCCCAATCGGCTGGGACTTTTTTTCCCATAATCTGGGGGTCGTCACCAACCATTCTGCAAAAAAAAACCGATGTAGGATTTTCGCCGACCAAATATCTAATTTTTCACACGGAACTTGCTAAGTGCCCTTTCAGTCCCAATGATGCCATATGGCATCATGCTCTAATTTGTTAACTATACCTAGCGCTTACAATTTTTTTTTTCAAGAAAATATCATAAAAGATGCCTACTGAATGACATAATGTTGTTAGAAAAATTCTACGCTTAAAATCCATAATTTGGGCATGAAAGGGTTAAGGAGACTTTCATGTGAAGTGAGTACCACCAAGCGAATTCGATTTCACGATCATCAGTATTTGCATGGATTTCACGTGAACTGACGATGTTAGTACCTACTCTAAGACATGCAAGCGAAAAATATAGAAAAATATAAAGTATTAGCATGTCGTTGAAAATATAACGATAGTTTGAATAGGCTTTCATATTTTCTATGAAAATTCGCTTGCCTGTCGTACGCAAAACAGTACACCACAATTGTTCATGTCCCAAGTAAGCATAGGTAAATTTCAGTAAATTTGACAGTCTAGCAGGAATTGTGGGTTCATGATATTTTATTTGTGGTGATTATTCGGCTATGCCTACTTGGAACATGCTAAATTGTGGAATACTGTTTTGCGTACGGCAGACAAGCGAATTTTTCATAGTAAATGCCAAAGCCTATTCGAACTATCGTTATATTTTCACCGACTTGCGAAAACTCTCTAATGTCAAAGCCAATTCGAACTATCCTTATATTTTCAACGACATACTAAAACTCTCTAATAATTTACAACAAAGAAAGAAGAAATTGATAGTGAACTATGATCGAACTATGATACGAACTATGAACTATGATTTTAGAAACGATCATTTCATCACAAACTGCTCGCTCAGTTGGGTTGTTTTCCGATAATTTTGAAATTGTAAGCTCGGTCGACCAGAATCGCTCGGTCATTTCTGAACGTATTGACTTCCTAACCGGCAAATAAAACTATTCCTTGCTTAGAGGATTACTAAAAAAACTGATAATTAAAAATTTTGTGGGAACTGGAGTTTTTTTTTTACAAATTTTTGCAGATTTTACTAAAACGTTTATGTGAGCGTTTTCCTTAGCAGTAACTTCAATCAAATGTATTATGCTTGGTAAGCCTGAATTATCTTACTTTCTCTCTATTAATAACACATGGGATCCTGTCTAGATCGAGGTAAGCCATATCGATTGGTCCAATTCCTTCCTCATTCCTCCAAAAAATACTTCTTTCTGTAGATGACTTTTGTTGTGATTGTTATCTAACCGTCGTGCTTCAAGGCTTAAAATTAATTCAACTCCGATGAAAATTCCACCAAAGACATAACAAAAACTTACTGAACCAGAACTCTGGTCCTCTAGTAGCAGAACTGAAACATGTTTCCTGTTTCCAATAGTTGTTGGCTCTTAAAAACTGGGAGATGATCTGGATTATTTCCACCCAAGGTATTCATAAAATGCACCACGCTTTGGAAACAGACTCACAAACATTTTCAGCTTGGTCGTTCTGCTACTGCTTAGGTACTTTCCACTTTACACAAGAGAATATTGTGGAACTTTCGAATAAGCTCAGTATAGCTATTGAGCGATGTTGTCTTACCAAAATAGATTTGACTTGAAAAGGTTACCCTAAATTTGTTTATCCTAGAGAAACCTTCAACTGTGACCAGTGTTGCCAACTGGAAATTTAGAAAACGTCTAAATTTAGCCGGAAAACCGGCTATATTTTTTTCAAAAACGGCCAAAATTCCGGCTAAATAAATTTCAGCCAGAAAAACGGCCAAAAAACCGGCTAAATCATACAAAACAGTCACATTACGAAAAAATATAGTAAACAACTGATTTTAATAATTTTATTTCTTTTCTGGAGTACTATCCGTAAACTATGCAGACAGATTTCTTAGTTTTATTACATATTATGCTCCAATCGCTGGCGTTACAGTCAAAATTTACTTTGTTCGGAGTTAGATGGCTCAACTAGTCAAAATTGTTGTATACAGATACAATTTCTCGGTCAAGTCCAAGTTCGAAATTGTGGAACATAAAATTCGTAGAAGGAACGTCCAATGCGTAACTATGGGCAAGGGCAACCGTATTTATGATATCTTACCATCATCGCACCTGAACAATCTTATTCTTTGATTAAAATTTAACTATTTTAGGCCCAAGACACATATCAAAATCATCATGACGATAATCCATCATGATGTCCATCATAGAAATTGGAGTGACACATATGTATGCTTTCGTCATTAGAATTCGTCATTTCGTAAATGGTGAAAATGTCCCTCACAATTGCGATATTTTAATGAATATTCTGTTAATAATTTGAGGACACACTTTTCTTAAAGAATTTGAATAGAAATATGTAAAGATTGATAAGAAATTTAATATTTTTGTAAGCTTGTTCTACAATTTTACAACGGATAGCGTCCCCAGTCATTAATGAGCAAATGATGGTCCAAATGCGTAATTTGGAACTCGTGCTAATGATGATAAATTTGTGTCTTTCGAATATATGTGTTGTTATTCATTTTCGAATTTGAGCACCCCAAATTTTATTTTCAATAGTTACGAAATTGATGTTCCATTTTTGATGTTTCGCAATTACGAATTTGATGCTCCAAAGATACGAAATTGATGTTCCAAAATTATGAGCTTGGCCGGGAAATGGTGTAGATTTTTGATAAATTTATGGCCACAAACCCAACAACAAAATGTAATGCATCTACGAAAATGTGTAGTTTCTATGAATCGTCAGACGTTGTGTAAGTAGCTTGCCCAGTAAACTACAAAAATTAAATTTAAGTGTGCATATATTTCGGGGGCAACTTACTCCCTTCTTCAGCACAAAAGTCAAGTGCCGAAGAAGGGGAAAAGTTGCCCCCGAAATATATACTCACTTAAATCTAATTTTTGTAGTTTACTGGGCAAGCTGTCGGATTAGTGCACAACGTTAGTGTTGAACACTATAAAGTTCTGGCGATATTATCAATATCTATGAATAGCGCTAAAAGCGCTTGTACTTAATCTGGCACTACAGATACCGTATCTATGGTAAAGAATTGACACTTTGAAAAATGGAAAAATGTTCAGGTACCCCCATGCTTCAAGAATTGCTCAGCAAAGAATTTTATCTAAGAAACTGTCTTCCATTTTGCAAATTATTCAGCATATTGGTGGTTACTAAATTACATGCTTAGACTAGGTACTAATATCGTCAGTTTACATGAAACCCTAAATTTATTGAAGAAAGGCAAGTCTCCGCGGTAAATTTTTCCCAGGAGACATAAATGCAAGTTTTCCTCTACGTGGCCACAGTAGGTACTTGCCCTATTACACGATAATAAGTGTATATTGAAATAGTTTGACGGCGATTAATTATTTTGTTTGTGAATATTGAAAAATTTATTCTAGTTTCAAAGTAAAAAAAAATTATAAAATAATTTTAGCCGGAAAACGGCCGAAGAAAATCAATTTCGGCTAAAAATCCGGCCGGCCGGAATTAGAAATTTCTTCCGGCTAAACAGCACGGTTTCCGGCTAAATTTGGCCGGAAAACGGCTAAATTGGCAACACTGACTGTGACTATCCTTCCAAAGTAGCAAATATGTTTGACTTTCTAATTGCATATGTCAGCTTCGGAAAACTCATAACAAAATGAGTCAGAACTGAAGTATGTAAGTAAGTTCTCACTCGAAAATACAGAAACCTAAGTAAAATTTCCTGGGGGTGTCAGACTCTGCAGACTTCGCAAAAGAGGAGAAAAGAGGAGAGGAAGATGCTATGGTAACGGACGAAACTGTTTTGGACATATTACGTGAATTAAGGATTGACCAATTTTCAAATAAAAGAACTCTCGTTTTGTGGACACACTTCGTCGACTTTGGCTAGTATAGGTCTAGTAAATGGTGGAGTAGAGTGAAATTATTCCAGTAAAGAAAGAATTTTTCAACTCTTCTCGAGTGCATAGTTGCAGTAGAGTAGAGTTTAACTTTACCGACTAGAAAAGAGTCTAAACACTCATGTAAACCGCACTTGAAAAATGCAAACAAATTTTTTGCCATTCTTTTGGTTTCTCGCCTTTTGAGGGCTATCGTTTCGTAAATATGAATGGGTATAGACATCTTTCACCAAGGTTGCAGAAAAGATGATAAAATATCAACGTCTTTAAAAATAAAACCATTTTTTTTAAGTCCTGGGTCCGTGGGTCTCCGAGAATTAAGGAGATTTGCATTCTAGGAGACATTATTTGAACGGCATTCTTTCATACTTTTGAAATTCGAGAATATGATGGGCGGGATATCGTATCCAATCCCTCTTTATGAGACGCTCAAAGACGAAGTATACGGAAGGAACGAATTTTTTAATTCTAGCCTGCTGCCTTTTTCAAATCTACCATAAAAAAATGCAATTGAGTTTCTCAAAGATAGTAATTCATTGACTTTATATTCTGGCAAATAAGGAGAAAATTCGCTTTGAAGGGACGTTAATAACCAGAACCTTCAAAAATCAGGCCCTCAATATAAAAATAAATTTTAGCCTATTTCTTATTAAATTACCGAAATTTTGTAGTTCTTGGCTTCATTATTTAACCTTCGGGCGGGCGCAATGCATCTGACAGATTAAGTGACCAGTTTTTGTTGCGCCAATCAGCGATATGAAAAGGGAGAGATCTGAAACTCACAATAGCTTAATCTTTATCGATCAACTACCCAAAGCCGTTTTCAGTTTCTATCTACCATATATCTGAGGGGCGGGAGGAGATGAAATAATCTCTCAGATGTATTGCGCCCGATTGTGTTATTTTCTCCTTTTCTATGAAAATTCCCACCTGTTATACTCTTCACATTGCATAATAACTTTGTGTTGACTTTTAGGCTCACTAAATCGTTCAATAGTGTGTTTTTAGTAAAATAAGCTCACATTTTTTAATTGGTCGATATGTTGGAGGTTTTTTATAGCGTTTGAAAGCGGAATATTCTTAGGAAATTGAAAATGTGAAGGGTATCAAACTTTGTGAGCCAGTATTTGCTTCTAAAATTTCGTAGAACTGATTGAGAAAGACAATGCAACCACAAATAAGAGTGTAAAATATACAGAAACTTAGTTTCATTCTATTTTCTGCACTTAATCTGTCAGATGCATTGCGCCCGATCGTGTTAGGATTAGTATTGCGCCCGCCGGAAGGTTAAACGATTCGAACAATTTTTGATTACCAAAAATGTTCGTCAAAATATAAGTCGAAAATCATTGTTGCATGGCGGACCAGACGTGTAGGTCTCTTTCCAAAACCTTGCTTGTCCTGAAGCAAATACGAATTACAAAAAACAATTGTTCTGCAAAAATTGTTTAATTTTGATTAAAACACGAAGAAATACATATTACACTTTTGTAAGTACATAGTCACTAAATTCTTATGCCAACCACCTCCAATCCTCAGATGGACCAACTTCGGTCCGCTCCGCAGACCACAGGCTGGGAAAATTTTTTAGGCTCATTTTCCGGAAATAAAACTGCGACGCCTAAAAACTCAATATTTAAATTTCGTTCATTTTGTCCTCCATTTAAAAATTTGGTGGCCCTCCCCTTATGTAAGAACTAGGGATCATGCATAGAAGTGGTACTAAATGTTCAACTGAAGGACGAAATTATCACATAATTGTTCTCCAATGAGTTTCTTTTTTTATTTTCATAAGTTGATTGATAAGTTGATAATGACTTTTTCCTTCGGTTTTTTTTTGCCTTTTTTATTCGAGTGTTAGCCAAAAAGCCGCCCCTAAAATTTGGCGCCCCGGGTGACAAGCCCCACTCCCCCTAGAACAGGCGCTGCTCCTAAGTTGAAACAAGTTTTAATTCACTTATTGCCTAAATAATGTCAAGAATTGAAATTATTGGTTGATAACGGGAAAGAACGGTAAGGATATGTAAGAACAAAAAAGCTTCGACTTATAGTTAGGGTTCTGGGTTTGTTCCCTGCATGTTCAGAACTACATAGCCTTCGGTATTCATAAGGTTTTTGAAGACCTCATGTGCCCGTTCATAGAATTATTTACTTCAGATTATTCGAACATTTTTTGATAGAAACATTTTGTCACATTTGTGTTTTTTTTTATAAAGTTGTTCAACTCTATTAGTCGAACACTCCCTTACTCGAACTTTTTGTCTTGGGAAGTGGTAATTCAAGTAAGAGAGTTTTTACTCTTCTCATTAATTCACCGATAAAATAGTTTGATAGCCTATGAAATAAAGATTGAGTTGCTGAGTATTTGGCTCGGGAAGTTGTCAGGAAGGCTGCAGACCTGTTGATAAAGAAACCAAGAGACTATTCGGACTATCTTGCACTTGTTCGATTTTCGTTAGCGGGTGAGACGCTTCCATGTCGCATGACGTTTCCGATTATAAAAGTTTCCGGAATAATGCAAGCATAATGAAGAATAAATATATAACAAAGATATTTGATACACAATGATCAGAATTTCGGATTTTCGAATTCCACTGTACGGATTAGTTCTTGACGCTGTTTGTCCCAGCAGGAGCCGTTCTTGTGTAACGTAACGTTCTAGGCTTCGATACAAGCACGATTAAATACGAGTCTACATAGTGCTATTTTTTATTTAATCTTGTCCTTGCTTTTATCTAACTGAAATTCTGATATAAATCGTGCATAATATAAAACATGTTTCCCTTCCTCGAAACTCGCTGAATTTTCAATTTAATCTACTAAAAACCCAGTTCAGCTAGGAAAGATAAAATATTGTCCTGACCTTTAAAATGATCTGATAAAATGATATATCTGAAATATTGAATAACAATTTTATACGATAATTAAAAAAATGTTAACAGCTGCTCCTAACTACAAATTTATTTTTTATCGCATATACGTATTTCGGGGGCAATGTGCTCCCTTCTTCAGTGCGTTAGCTAACGCACATTGCTCCCGAAATACGTATATGCGATAAACAATAAATTTGTAGTTAGGAGCAGCTGTTAAAATTTTTTTAATTATAACATCAACTACAAGCATCAGAGGACGATATTTATTTGTTTTAATTTTATACGATGTTACTGACCTAAGTCTTTCGTTTTTGCAAAAATTCTCAAAACCTAGTTATTTTTTCCTCCGAATGAAGAGTAGGCCTGACTTAATGCAAAATATTAACGATATTGGACTATTGGTAATTAGTTAATTTGCGTGTAATGAAACATAATGAGTGTCAATTCAACAGCAGCGTGCTAAGAAACACCTACAAATGAGTAGAATAATTTTTTTTCTTCTAAAATCGTGTTGAATTTTTAGTATACATATTTTTCTGTCAGAAAATTTTCCCAAAATTAATTAATAAAGAAAATTTAATTTGCATATTTTTTTTATTCTAAAGCAAATTATGTGTACATACTTTATTGGCAACCCGTCTTGTGAATAATGTATTTTCTCAAATACAATTTTAGGTGATTGCAAGGCCATTTTCTCCTAAAAAATGTTTTCTTATTAGACTCCATAGTCCATACGTCAATTATATTGGAAGTAAAACGAAATCAAAACAAAAAATGGATAGATACGAAAACTAAAAATTCAACCAATAAAAAAGAGGCCTTTCCCCAATAGCTATACAAATAAATAAAGCCTTAATATAATAACGGCGAAAAGAAGGACGATTATAGTATACGGTGTTATACAGCCTCATGCTGTAAAATTAACCGATCCAAGATAAACACTCGTGAAATTTCAATTTCATATTAAAATATTACAAAAAAAAAAAAAAAATTAATTGCGACATTGAAATTATGATTTATTTCTTGCCATTTCGGAGCGTCTATATATTGGGAACCTTCAGAAAAATTTTGCATACAATCCAAAACAATTTTATATGCCAAATTGTTGTTTTGATTGATGATGAACTAGTTCAATAAATCGACAGTTTGTGAAAGGTGGTTTTTGTTCGTGTTTGATAAATTCTGATTTTAAAATGAATGTACCACTATTTACAATATCATGCGTATAGGGGAGATCGGCGGCGAAGATAATAAAGATGGTTTTAAAACATTTTTGCACACACGATGTGATTATAGATAAAATTGATGGTCTCATCCACCGTTGTGAAGCCCTTGAATTTTGGGATTATTTTTGTTAATTAATTAATTAAATGGTGATTTTTATTCAAGGCTGGATTATAATTTGTATAAAAGTCAATATGAGGTCTATTGGAGACTCATAAAATCTATGCGCATCTGGTAAAAACTGTTCCAAATCGCAAAGAGTGTTAAAGATGTTTTGTTTTTTTAATTTTATGTCAAATCAGTCAGTTTCGGTTTAAGCAAGTTGAACTGTTCTTTGAAAGCCTTAATTTGATTATAGGTAAAAGCAGTGATCTTAAAAAAAACTCTTCGAAAAATCGAAACTTATTTTAATTCTTCTTTGTGAACATTTTTACATAAAACTATAAATTCCATAGTAATTATGTATATTTTCAGTAATAGTAAAAGAAATTGTTTACAAATACTAATCGCTGCTCTAAAATCCAAATGACACAATCCCAATTTCTCACGGTTTGAGCAGAACAAAAATTTGAAATCAGTCACAGCCAATAAATCAAATGCAGAGCCAATTCTCTTCTTACAGAAATGTTATAATGATATTCATAACCTATGAGGCTCATTATACAATAAAAAAAAATTAATACGTTACGTCTTCACCCAAATGCAATATGCACTAAAATTTGCATGATCTTCTATGATCAGGTATACAGATGATGCCTTCCATTTCACTAATTTGCATTCGTTGCATCAGCTTAATGGACGATCCATTCCGCACTAATATACATATTTCAGAGATGATCTGACAAAAAAAAAAAATACTTAAAAACCGTAGATGAATACGAAGACTGTAGTTATACCCTTCGCTCATAGAGTGAAAGGGTATATTGTTTTTGTTACGCCGATATTATGTAACACCTCAAAGGAGCCACCGGAGGTATGGCAAAGTATATATATAAATGATCAGGGTCGGTCCCTGAATCGAATAAGCCATGTCTGTCTGTCTGTCTGTCTGTCTGTCTGTCTGTCTGTCCGTGTGTCTGTCTGTTAGCACGATAACTCCCGAAATAATGAAGCTAGCGGTTTGAAATTTTGGTCAAATGTTTCTTTTGCTAAAATCTTGGACGGTATTGAAAATGGGCCAAATCGGACCACGGGTTCCCCTACCTCCCATACAAACTACCCCTCCTTGATATTTTAATTCGGTCATAACTTTCGGTAGAATATCGCTATCGACTTGAAATTTTGATCAATGTCTCACTCTGACATATACTTTGAGTTGATGGAAAGTGGATTAGGTCCGACTACCCCTACCCCTACTTCCCCTACAAAGTTATATTCAGTCATATGTTTTGATAGAATGTCACGAAAAACTTCAAATTAATATCAAATGGTAGCCGTTGGATGTCTTGACAAGGTAATAAAGATGTGTCAGGTCCGACCCATCTACCCCTCCCTCCCCAACAAAAAATATGAAATTGAATATTTTGGGTTTTGCGTGCCTTCTAGGTCTGTACATGGGTATAGGGTATACACTCATCGTGCTATTCGCACGATTAGAACTCGGTCTCGTAACTTTGTCATTAAGTTTGTAACGCATTAAAGGAAGCATCTCCGACCATACAAAAAGTATACATATATGATCAGCATGACTTGGGGAGTCGATTGGAGCATATCCGTCTGTCTGTCTGTTGCAACGCGTTTTACTCGGCGGGTATTGAAGCTAGCAAGCTGAAATTTTGCACACGTGCTTCTTATCGTTGCAGGCTGTTTGTATGTTTAATTCACTCAAATTGGATCACTGGGTCATGGGGCTGCCATTACAAACCTAGCTCCCCAATTTGAGTTCTTCTAAGAAAAACTTTTTTATTTGTGTACCAATTTCAACCAAATTTCACACAAATATGTTTCTATAGATAACACAAAATATATGCAAGAATGGATCAAATCGGACCATGGGGTCATGGGGCTGCCATACAAACTTAACCCCGCAAATTAGGTTATTCTAAGAAAAACTTTTTTATTTGTACACCAATTTCAACCAAATTTCACACAAATGTATTTCTGTTGATGACACAAAACATATGTAAGATTGAATCAAATCGGACCATGGGGTCATGGGGCTGCCATACAAACCAGACCCCCCATATTGGTTCTTCTAAGAAACATTTTTTACACCAATTTCACAAAACCTTGAATCAATGTGTCTTTAGCAAAGCAACTAAAAAGTTCAAAACGAATGGAATCGTACTGTGGGGTCATGCTCCGGCAACCCCAATAAAATTTTCCGAGTAAATATTTTTATTTGGCCACTAATTTCAACCAAGCCCAAAACTTTTGTCAAGACGGAAGAAAAAGAATGAGGAGGGGGATTAAATGCAAGTCATAGGTACGCCCGAAAGAACTTTTAGCCCAAGCGAAGGGTATCCAAATTTCGGCCGCGCCCGAAATTAGCCTCGGCCCCGGGGTTGGCGAGCGAAGCGAGCAGGGGGCGAAGCCCCCTAGTTTTTTGTCTAGACTTGCATTTATTTTCGCAGTTACGGCTTCTTCTAACATTTCGGATGAATCTATGATTTTTGTTGAATGCACAAAAAAAGAAGATTAATAAAGTTGTTAACATTATTGTGAAAAACAAAAGAAATGTAAATTTTCAGATTATGTATATTAATGCAGTTTTAGTTGCAAATGTCATGTCCTAAAAAAAATACATTTATTATGATTTTAAATCAGCACGAATTTATTGATGATGATTTTTAACTGCATTTTAAACTATATTGTAATTTATCTCATTTATATTTTTTCTTTTGTCGTTCACTATACTAATTACAAATGTCACCAGTAATTAAAGTCAACAAGTGACCTCGCAGTTTATTGTCCTGCTTTTCATTCATCATATTCAAATTAGATCCAGATTTTAGATTTCAGTTAACAGTTTTTTGGGAAAACGAAGATGAAACATTTTGTCTTTTTTTTTTGTTTTTATCTATTGTTCGTTAAATGTTAACAGCTGTTAATTCAATGAAATTAATAGATATAATTTAGTGTCCGAATGAAATGATATTTTTTTTGTGTTAACGGTGTTTGGTCATACTTCTGCTGTCGGAACTATTGATTTTATGGTGGTATTTAGATGTTTTTTTTGTATATCCAGATACGCAAGATAAAGCCAGCTCAATTAACGATTTTTTGTTATTAATGTACCGTGCGTGAGGGGATAGGCGTCCCGCTCCGACACTCCATTGAGTTTCCGGAAGTCCACACAAAAACGGTAACTACAACCTTTCTTTTTCACCAACAGAATTGGGGAGGCCCAAGGACTTGGGCTCAACAATACCCAATTTCAGCATCTCATTGTGTTCTCTGTCGATGTGGGCTTGGACTGCAGGAGAAACCGTAGAGTATCGTTGTTTGATGGGTTGTGAGGAAGTTGTGATGTTATGCTCCACCAAATTGGTGCATCAAACTCCCTCACCCATCAAATCGAACGACCTTGTAAGTAGCTCCTGCAATTTGGCTTCTTCT
The DNA here is from genome assembly GCA_949715475.1 of Microchrysa polita. Lineage (NCBI taxonomy): Eukaryota > Metazoa > Arthropoda > Insecta > Diptera > Stratiomyidae > Microchrysa > Microchrysa polita. The sequence goes on from OX454420.1 coordinate 6,630,800, forward strand.
TCCCCAGCCAACATGGTTCGAGGGTGCAATTTATCCTCTGTGTTAGTTTCTAAGGCATTTAGGAACTCCCATTGCTCATCTCCTCAGGCACTTAAGAACTCCCATTGCTTATGTCTAAAATTTACTACAACCCCAAATTTACGAATAAAGCCAACACCTAGTATCAGAGCGTGTGGTGATACGCAACGGAGACAAAGGCAAATATAGGAACACGTTTCGTACTTCGACGTTCCTACCCTGCCACGGTTGGTTTAATCAAAAGTACGTGGCGCCCACGACCCCCCCTTCTGAGCGAGGCTGGCCGACCGACGTCCCGTTGAATTACGAAAAACGCGTAATAATTGGCGCCCAACGTTTGTGGCTTTACTTTGTTTTGGAAAATTTAAAAATCGCGTATAATTTGTTGGTGGTAACACTTTGCCGACAATTGCTTGCTAACCGTATCCGTCATCCAGTTAGCGACTTCGTGCATATTTTGCAATCGAATTTGAAAACGTTTTCGGTGTCTGAAATCGGTATCGCAAATTCGTCAATTAGAAGTACCAGTGGCGACAAAGTGATTTTCGCGTTTCCGTGCAATTGCGGGACAAATGTGAGTTTTGCCGCGCTCAAATCAAGTACCTGGGATATGTGGTGGATAAGAATGGGTTGAGTGTGGATCCGGATAAAGTAAAATGCTTGATTGACATTCCACGGCCCACGAAAGTCAAGGAAGTACGGCAATTCTTGGGTATGGTGTCATGGTACCGGCGGTTTATTCCGGAATTTTCGTCATTGATGGCGCCATTGACGAACCTACTCAAGAAAAACCGTAGCTTAAAGTGGACCGAGGAATGTGATCTTGCCTTCAATCGCGCCAAAGGAAAATTGTCCACCGCTCCCATACTTACTTGTCCGGACTACAATCTCCCATTTTCAGTCCAAACAGATGCTTCGGATGTCGGTTTGGGTGCGGTGTTATCTCAGACTCATCCCGATGGTGAAAAGGTGGTTTGTTATCTGAGCAGAACTTTATCCAAGGCTGAACAAAAGTACTCCACTACCGAGAGGGAGTGTTTAGCGGTGGTCTGGGCAGTGGAGAAGCTTAGACCTTACATAGAGGGTATGAAGTTCAGCGTGGTAACAGACCATCACTCCCTGGTCTGGTTGAATAATCTGAAGGATCCAATCGGTCGGCTAACGAGGTGGGCGGTTCGACTTCAGCAATTCGACTTTGAGGTCGTTCATCGAAAGCGCAAGGAGCATCTAGTGCCTGATGCGCTGTCAAGGTCAACCCCTAGAGTGGAGTCTGCTGTTGTCGAATCAGCCATGGAGAAGTCTGGTGTGGATCGTTGGTATAACCGAATGATAGAGAAGGTGAATACGGATCCCGGTAAATATTCGGATTGGCGAGTGAGTGATGGGGTGTTGTGGAAACATGCCTAAATATATAAATATAAAACGTATGCTGCGATCGTACGTATCGGAGAACCATCGAAATTGGGACAAGGACTTGGCTAAAATAGGTTGTGCTCTACGTACATTTACGCATGAGGTAGCAGGTGTCACACCCTATTTTGTAAATTTCAGCCGCGACATGGTGACGTACCGTGACCGCTTTACTCGTCCGGACGAGTCGGATTCGATCGCGGACCCTGTCGCGAGGGCTAATCGAATGCAAGATATGCGAAACGAAATCGCTGCGAGGATGAAACGGGCCGCGGAAACAAGCAAATGTCGGTACAATTTGCGCCACCGACCGGTCGCATTTTTACCAAACAACCGTGTGTTAAGGAGAAATTTTGTTCTCTCGGACGCGTCAAAATTCTTTTCGGCCAAGCTCGCTCCGGAATATATTGGGCCTTTTACAGTGGCTAAAATGGTGTCCAGTTGCACCTACAAATTGGTCGACAGCAGGGAAGGGACGCCGGAGTATGGAACGCGAAGGACCTCAAAATGTATGTCCCGTAAGTTACCATAAATTTATTTATAAATGGATTAATTTGGATTTTGTATTAAAGTAAGATTTTATGAAAATTTCTTTAAGTAAGGGGGGAGTCGTTAGGGTCGATACTTTTCCTTCATTCTCTAGATTCTTGTAGTCTTTGTAATAATACGAATTCCGTAAAATTATATAAAAAGGTTAGGCGAAAGCCCAATTACCGCTTAAAGCTCCATGTTGAAACTACAAACTCCGTGAAGTTGAACTAGTGTATATAATAATAATAATAATGGTAAGGCATCATTCAAACGACGAGCCGTATGGCTCGCGAGCTCTAGCCATACAAATGCATTGGATTATATGGGAAGCTCACGACGAGCGAGAGCCGTGCCGCTGTCAAAACACAACGTGCGAGACGTGTTTTTACATATCGTGCACCACAATCCGCAAATTCACGGCTCGCGATCTGTGTTTTGACATTGGCACGGCTCTCGCTCGTCATGAGCTTCCCATATAAACCAATGCATTTGTATGTCTCGAGTTTGAGAGCCGTTTTCGCGTCGTTTGAATGTACCCTTAAGCGATGAATTTAGGAGTGGAGAGATGCCTTGAACAAACCAGTGTTGTCTAGAAAGCACAGCAGCTCCCCTAATTTCACATTAGCTGCATCCTCCAATCTTCCCAGAAAAGCTTTGCCGAGGGTCCTATACCTGGTGGCAAGACCCGGGTATTCGCACAGAAAGTGAGTCAGGGTTTCTTTCTCATCTACATTTCCGCAGCTGCGACAATGTGGGTTGTGGGGGGATGCTCAACCTGGCAGCGTGGAGCCCTATTGGCCAGTTCCATGTAATAACAGCAGTAAGTTTCGCAATATCTTTACGCGGTTTAGTCAGAATCTCAGTCGATCTTTTCCTGTGCTCTGTTGCCGTGATCGTTCGGTCACCACTCTGTGAAATAGATACTCATAGAGAAACGAGTTTCCAAACTCGGCACGACCCGTCGCAAGTTTATTATTCAGAAGAAGATGATAAGAAATATTCTTATCGTAGAATAATAAACAACAATGCGACTAGGAAGTGGTATGGCTGACAACCGTATCACACTCCGAATTCAGATGTCTTTGTAACGTTGATGGACTACACACGGTAGTCATCAACGCACCAAGCTCCACTAGAAGTTACGGTAATCGAGAGAGAGATATGGTGGCTGGAGATCTTACTCCTATTGGCTGCCATAGGGGCGGAAACACACTCCGTATGGGAGCTGTTAAGAGTGGCACTCCTTTTGGCAAGTTCGTCAGCCATGGCATTACCCTTTATGCTCTTGTGTCCGGGTACCCAGAGTAGGGTGATTCTTTGTCTTGTACCAAGGTTGGTTAACGCTTCCTCACATACTTCAACAACCTTGGTGGTCGTTTTCACCGACTGCAATGCCATGATAGCAGCTTGACGATATGAGCATATGACAATACTCTGGTTATTTGGTACGTTCCTAAGAGCATGACAGACCTTCATAATTGCAAGCACTTCGGCCTGAGAAATGCTGGAATGGTCAGGAAGACGGTAGTGTTCAGAGATACTTAGTGATCCGCAGAAGATTCCGGCACCCACGCCACAATCCATTTTAGACCCATCCGTAAAAAAATGTGATGTCAAAATCCTCTCCTTGAACACTTCACTCTCTTTCCACTCACCGCTAGTTCGGGGTTTGGTATCAAAATTCTTCCCAAAGCTTAGTTTGGGCACTTTGAAATCCGTTACAACGTTGCGTACGTCTTGTGAGAGCTGGTTTAGAATATTGCTGTAGCCATATGGTCTAGCACCCTCAGGCATGTTCACATGCTTCCTGTGATGCTAAGGCAAGCCGATCTCTGCACTCTACCAAATTTTGTTACATTGTATCCTTTACCGAGCGCTGGCCACCAGACGAGTGACCCGTATGTTAGGGTGGGTCATACCACCGCCGCGCCGTGTAAGCCCAAAGTGCTATGTTTGGTTTGAGACCCTCTTTCTTGCCAAATACTGTCTTGCAGGCGTAAAAATCAATACAAGCCTTTTTAACGCGCTCTTCAATTTCCAGTTGAGCTTTCAGTCCAGAATAAGGCCTAAATACTTGGAGCTGGGAGATAATCGCAGTTGGTGTCCGCATTTAGTTTTTGGAGCGAGAAAGGCGGTATTTTGGTTTTTGTAGTAAACAGCATCAGTTTTGTCTTCCCCGAGTTTACGCCAGTTCGCTGACCAAACAAAGCGCTCTTTCCATGATCTGGCTGACCACGGACGGACACATTCCTGATACTACAACCACTACATCATCCGCATATGCGACCACGTGTCGTGTCTAGCTAGGATTTTGTTAATTACTACTAGCCATAGTAGTGTAGAGATGACACCACCCCGAGGTATTCCTCTGCACACGAATTTAGTCAGGTTGCTGCTTCCTAAGTCACCGTGGATTACTCTGGTCGTTAGTAGTGTCTCTATCCACGACCCAAGCTCTGGCACAACCCTAAATCTGAGAGAGCCTCATAGATAGATTCAATGCGAACGTTATTGAATGTCTCCTCTATGTCGAGGAAACCGGATAACTTGTATTGTTTGTTTTCAAGGCTGTGTTCTATGTTACGGACCACTTTGTGGAGAGCCGTTTCCGTGGACTTTCCCTTCACGTATGCGTGCTGTGATTTCGAAAGTGTTGGGTCAGTGTTGGGTTGTGTAAGTCTGTTAAGCGCCCTAAAGTTTTGAGTACGAAGGAAGATAAAATAATCGGCCTGAAATCGTACACGGTCTCATGCCCTCGTTGTGGGCTCTGCGTGTAAGTGCTCATATTCTCAGTACCGTATAGCCCCATGGGGGGCGTCAACTTAGCCGTTTATAAGCAATTTCGAATCAACGTTAAAATGCATAAAATGCAGTGAGCCACAGAGCATGTCATGCACTCTCGGAAATGCGTATTCATCAAAATCTCAAGAGATTCGCCAGATGATTCTGCCCAAGTGCCATCCTCTGTTTTTATTAAGGACGGACACGATCCTGCTTTGGACAAAATCTTACTGGTTCTAGCTGGGTTTTTGAAGTTGTCTAATGAATGGTGGAGATCGTCCCAAGCTTGGACCTTTGTGGATTTAATAGCTTTTTTGTAAATTCCCATAGGCAATCCTTGTATAGCCAAAACTTATGCCTGCTGCAAATGTTGAATATATCCCAAGTTAGCTTCCGTAAGGTCCATGTTCCACCATGGATGGAGATGTATGGATGGATGGATGGATATGGCGCTGAGATAGGTTGGGCTGGTTGCGCCCAATACTGCAGCCTGCTGGCTTATTGTATTTCCCATCTAAGCGAAAAAATTTCAGGTTATGAGCTCTGTCCTACGTAAAAGGCTAAGAAGAAAGTTAACCAGGTTTACTTTGGGTGCATCCATACTGGTAGCTTGAGCCCCAAAGAAGTTTTGTCTCCAGCTCATAAGAGCGGGACATTCAAAAATAACGTGCGAGGCTGATTCCTCATCTTCGTTGCAATGGCGGCATAGTGGGTCTTGTGTGTAGGTCCCTATTGCATGCAGATGTTTCCGTAGGGTGCAATGACCGGTTATGATGCCTGTCACTGCTCTGAGGTTCGTTTTACTAAGACTGAGGGTTTCGGTGCAGCTGGTATGTCAGTTAGATTCCAGCATGCGCTTGCTATGCCTGAGCCCTTCAGCGAGTCTCCATCGATCTTGGAATTTATCCTCGGTCCATCGTCTAGCAACGGTTCTGGCAGTAGATTTACTGATCCCGATTGCAGGTTCAGGACCAGTTAAGGGTAGTTCGGAACCCTTTCTTGCAAGGGCATCCGCTTTCTCATTTCCTTCAATTCCCTTATGTCCTTTCACCCATTTCAGAGCTACTTTGTTTCGGATAGCTAGGTTTTTGAGGTTTTGTTGGCATTCCCAAACCAATTTAGAGGTTGTTTTGGGATTTGCAGTTGCTTTTATAGAAGCTTGACTGTCGGAGAGAATATAATGGTCCTATTGGTATATCCCTTTCGAGTACTCTCCTCTGCTGCAAGGTTTATGGCTATAAGTTCTGCCTGGAAGACAGTTGTATATTGACCTAGGGGTTTGGAGATACTATAGTTGTTGGTTTTAGTATAAACTCCTGCCCCTGCTCCTTCGTATGTCTTCGAACCATCAGTGTACCACACGATGTGATTTGATAGATGGTTGTCGTTCCATTTACTCCAGTCTTCCCTAACCGTTGAGGTTTGGATGTTGGAGTCGAAGGTGTACATGGCCGGGGTATAGTCGCTGCCCATATCTAGGATTGGGTTTGCAATTATTTCTGTAATCGTACACTGTCCTACCCTTTGTGGTGTCCACATGTTCAATGATTGGAGTCTGTACGCTGCGAGTCTTGCCTCTTCTGTGATTATGAGGTCCAGTGGTGGCAGGTCTAGTAGTTTCTCTAGAGTTAAAGTTGGTGCACTGCGCATGGCGCCGGTTATGCTTGCGCAGGCCAGTCTCTGTACTGATCCCAACTTCGCTGCTGCTGTTTTTTGCTTGATTCTAGTCCACCAGACTATGGAGCCATAGGTCAGACGGGGTTTGACCACAGCTTCGTATATCCAGTTTATAATTCGTAGTTTTAACCACCACGTTTTCCCTATTGCTCTTTTAGTTGCATATAGGGTCAAACTTTTGCAATTTTGTTTTGCAGCTGCTTGTTCCACGTGAGTTTGTTATCAAGGGTGACTCCCAGATATTTTACCTCCGTGCTAAACTATAGTTGTTGGTTGAATAATGTTGGAGCGTTGAGCCCTTCTAAGTTGTATTTGCGACTGAAGGTTATTAGTGTTGTTTTAGCGGGATTGACCGATAGGCCTACCCTCCTACACCAATCCTCCACTTGGGTTAGAGCTTGTTGCTTGTTGGAGGGAGAACTTGCTTGCTCGTTTTCACTGGACAGAACCCTTAAACGCTACCTTCAAGGATTTTTCTAATGACTTTACTACCTTGTTCAGCTCTTCAACGGAGTTGATCAAGGAATTTGGCGCAGCTGGTAGTTTCGCCCTAAAGATTTGCCTGAACTTATTCCAGTTTGTCGCCTTAGGTTTTCTATAAGGTCAGTTATAATCTGTTATACTCTCCACTGGTCAACCTTAAATGTATATCGTTGTCTGACAGGAGGGTAAGATCCAGGACCTCTTCCCATCCCGCGTAATTATCCGAACTCGGAAAAACGAAGGTTGGATGGATGTTTCCTGTGTTGCACACTTTAAGGTTGGTATTTAGGATAAAATCAAAAAGCGACTCACCCCCTTTCATTTATTTCTGTACTACACCATAATGTATGTCGTGCATTAGCGTCGCATCCTATCAGCAGGGTTGAATTCCTGAAACTTGTGGAAGATACCAGCAGTTCCAGCTTTTCGGGTGGTGCTGGCCTTGCATGAGCCATATAGGCAGATGAGATATAAAGCTCTCCCATGTCTTAAACCTCCATTCTGACAACTGTCAGATCGGAAGTACTAAAGTGAAGACAGAGAAAGGCATAAATACACTTCTTGGCTAAAATGCTTGGGGATAATTTTTTGATTTCTTATTTCTTGGCACAGGCTATTATGTCAACCTCAGGCAGATTAAGTATTATCAAATTAATTAAACATTTAAATAAAAACAAAAAAAGGAAAAAAAAATGTTTGCTCCGGAAAATGCATATAAACAAAAATGTATTCACATAACATCCATATGCTTACCGGGAATCTCAGCCGATACAATCACGCATTGGCAAATCTGACCATCTTCTATTCAATCCACACCAGACTATGGCCGGTCAACAACTTTCTATCATAATATTAGACTTTAAATGGCTCATTTAACATGAATTTTCGCAAATATAAATACAAAAAAAGCGCGACATGAAAATGCAAACAATATTTTTGCACAAAAGCCCATTTGATTTGAGCGCGCACCCAAATATGATTATCTAATATTTTATAGACAAAAAAGCTGTGAATGTGCATACTCTTTTTTTTTTAATACAATAGAAAACTTTTGTTTCAACTATATTGTATGCATATGCATTGTTAATGCCTTTCGGGGTAAACATCAATTAACTTATATGAAAATGTGATATAACCTATGATGCGCTAGTTGGTAGTTTCTATTCAATTTAAATCAAATAAAATTTATGAATGCATACAAAAAATTCACACAACTTCCATGGATCAAGTGCGCGGGCAAAAATTTACAATTTCCGCACCATAAGAAAAGTCAATGGCGCATATAGTATAACACTTGAAAAAGAGTTTATTTTTAAATAAAAAAAGTGCAAAATACGCATATATTGCAGACATTTATATTAATGAAATTTTGTTTTTAGTACATAATTACATTTTAATTTAACAACTTTTTCATTTTCTTCTGGCATTAATTACATCAATTAACAAAATGATTTCGAGGCAAGACAAGTGTGAGTTCGTCACTTAAAGCTAACAATAAAATAGTAAAATGTAAAATCTAAAATTAAAGAAAGAGCCAAAACAAAATATGGTAGTGGTCATTGGATGTGAAAACAAATTGAATACATAATGGCAAAAGTATTAAACTGAAATTTGTGTGATTGTTTATTGTTTTTCAAGAAGTATGTATAAGCATTTTCATTCATAATTTTATCTGATTTGAAAGAGTTTTGTGCAAATTTTAACTTCCGGATTATGTTAAATTTGCATTATTTTGGAATATCTTGACGTCATGTCTGTTAATTGAAAACAAAATTGTTATTCAGATGTTGACCATAGAAATTTGGAGATTGCACAAGTTAAATACCTACATATACTTGTAGGTTAAAAATTATGCACAAAAATTAATTCTTTATTTCAATTTTAATCTTCCGTATATCATTCTAAGAAAATATTTGCCTTAAGGTTTTCATAGTTGATAATGGCAGTAAAAAGCCAAAGACGTTGTGAATTTTCCTTAGACATCGATTAGGATCTAAAATTGAATAATTTTTCATGTAGATATTACAATATACAGGTATTTGTAATTCGAAATTTATTCGGGGATAAAAAATTTGGTGAAGAGTTAGTGCGTTTCCCTATTTAGTGTTTAAAGACACACTCATAATAATTTCTAGAGGAGGGGAGAGGGCAGTAACGCATTTACCCGTTTGTCGCCGGTAGGACATTCACATTTCCCCGCTGAGCTTTAGGTAACTGGCGTGTGGTGGCAATACAATAACAAAGATTGTTACATTTATTTATTTATTCATAATAAACGGACAAATGTCCTTATAGTATAAAGTAATACAAAATTGCTGTTAGATGACATTACAAATAACAATAATAAATTCATTTCTTATAAGATAAATTCCATTCATTTAAATTTAATTCGAAGTAAAACACAAAAAAAAATTATACATTAATATACTTAATAATAAAAACGCAGATTAAAGAATAAAAATAAGTTGAAATTTAGTCAAACAACGTAAAAATGAAGCTTTTCAGCAGGTTCTTATTAGTATTAAATAAATCAACATGTTTAGATATTACGTTCCCTGTGGCCTTCAGTCTTTCAATTGGAGAGTTTTGTAAATAATTAGATCTAAATGTAACGGAGGCTAAACAAGTCTTGACTTCTCGTGCTTCTTGGAAGAACTTTTAAGGACATTTCATACAATAAATCAATTACACCATTAATTAAATTAAATAAAAAAACGGAATCATAGTAGTACCTTCGAGTTTCAAGAGATTTCATATTCAATAATGCTGTGATCTCCGGATAACTGGTATTTTCAAAAGCAATATGCAACTTATATGCTACATATCTTAACAACTTATGTTGAACTGAGATATTTCAATAATATGATCGTTCAAACTTAAAGAGTTGTCAAGCAGAACACCTAAGTCTTTAATAGTGCTGACTTGTGAAAGAGTGATGTCATGTCATCAACTGAATAATTAGGCTGTATGTATGTGTGACTCCTGTTGAACACTATAAACTTGCATTTGGATAGATTAAGCTCAAGCTGATTAGAGATGCAAAATCTATGGAAGTTATTTAGATTATCCTGAAGGATTTTTATATCGTTAAGTAATGGTTTTATAGATTTTGCAGTCGTCAGCAAAGAGCAAAAATTCTACATTATGAAAAATCAAGCTTATGTCATTTATAAATAACAAAAAGAGAAGGGTACCTATGTGCGAGCCTTGAGGAACGCCTGATGATGGTACAATTGGCTGAGAACACTGGTTTCCTACTTTAACAATTAAAGATCTATCTCTGATATAGTCATTTAGCCAGCTAATAATAGGACCAGAGAATCCAAAATTATTTAGTTTTTTTGATTAAAAGTTCAAAGTTTAATTTATCAAATGCTTTGTTTAAGTCTGTGTAAATAGAGTGTACTTGTAGAGAATTGCTAAATGCTTTATACATGTGATATTGATACAATAAAACCAATTTTGTGGTTTGCAAAGGTTTTTGTCAGCGGAAACTACATGGAACCTGCTTGGATGCTCCTCGAGATTGGTTCTCGCCTTATCTAGCAGAACATTTCATCTGCGCTGACTGCCAGAATACAAAAAATATGCTCCGATACATTTTTGAGAAAATTATCTGGCATATCGACAGTCTCAACTCGGACAAAGATAATTTGCTAGCTAAAATTCAGGCACAATCCAAAGCTAGCTCTGATAGCTTTTCGGAAATGGCAAGATGTTTCGACGGATTGTCGAACTCCATCTCTAACTCCGTAGATGTTCGCAACATTGCCAAAGCTATCTCCAGTCTCGAGCAAAAACTGGTAGCGCTCGAAAGTTACTTCAGTCCGACAAACCATCCTTCAATGAACAACAATGCACGTGATCTCGACGAAATTTATGAAAAAGTCGAAAGCATCGAGAGCTGCCTAAGCACTGTTCTCTTGAAGATCAATTGCTTATCCATTGCTGCAGTAATACCAACTACCAAGAGCCAAGCACACATCGAAGTAAATGATCCTGCAGATGTGGATGTAAATCTCAATGTTGAGCCTGCGCCAATCAACTCTTCCTGCGTTATTGAGCCTATTCCTGCGCCAATTAATTCGTCCAGCGATATTCGCCTCTCTTCTACTGCCCCGAAGCCAACCGAAAAGCAGCTATTCTATTTCGGCACTTATTGGTCTCGTGATGAATGGAATAGTCGTCTCGAGAAATTAGGTTCTTCCGAATTTCCTGCCCGTACAGCTCACCATCTCACTCGATCCCAAACTACGACGTTTTTCGTAAAAGGTGTCCCTGGCTACGTAAACGATATCTGGTTGTGCAAAATCTTAGAAGACGAACTGCTGATTAAAGGTTGCACGTGCGAGAGTTATCGTCAGCGTCATCGACGTGCTTCGAGTTCCACAAAATGCTTCAAATTAAGTGTACCTTCACAGTATGCTTGGCTGCTTTGTAAGCATGTACCGGATGGAAGCAAGACATACACTTGGAATGGAATGAAATTTTCAATATGGAGGACCAAATCAACTTTAGCGCGCGCATCCAGTAAACAACAACCTATTAATAATAAAATATTCAAGCCGCATTTTGTAAGTAACCCCTCACACAATCCCTCTCGTCATTATAGAACTCCACCTCCGAGTACTATTAACACTCCAGTTACTAGCTCACGTTCTAACATAGGTCATCATCCTAAAAAGGCCATCCCTAACTCATCTAATAATCATACTGTTATTCCTCCGTCTAAAATGATTTCTAATTCTCGTAACAATAATAATAAAACGCGATCTACTAACATTCTCAACACTACGTCGACTATTCTGCCTACTCAGTTGAAGATAAAAGACACCCGCGCGATTACGTCCCCTTCTAAATTAAATATCGTTCCTTCCTCTAGTAACACTAATAACGATAAGACTCCTTCCACTAATTTTGTCAATATGAAAACGACTATTCCGCCTTCGCAATTGACGTTAAATGGACCCATGGCACCCACAAAATACGCTAATTTCATTCCAGGTGCTCCCCAAATTCCATCATCCTCTGGGTCAATTCATGTGCCGAACACTCCAACCAATGTGCCCACTACTTCTAGTAATTTTCTGGATCCACTTGTTCCTCCTGCTGTTAGGCTTACTAAAAACTCCAATGACGACCTTGAATGTAGATATTTGCTTTCAAGATTTAGGGACCATAAGATCTACGACAGTGTCCGCTTATTTCTTTCATATTTGCACGATGCACCAGATACTACATGCGTTGACGGTAAAACTAAAACGAATCTTAAGGTCTTGATACAGCAAGAGGGTCTACCTATTGAGGTGAACTCCTTACGCAAGTTCTTCAACCAATATCACGAAGAACTTGGTATGCCCCTAGAGCAGGTTAAACGCGATCTAGAAACCTATCGCTCCTTCGTTAGTGCGAAATATATTTCCCGAATGCAAAGATCTCGTGAGGACATGAAAAAATATTATTCCTAATGATAAATCAAACCCGTACACGCCTAGATTCCTCTACCACAATTGCAGCGGCATGCGTGGTAAAACAAATAAATTGTTCCTTGATGCAAAATCCTGCCAATTTAATGTACTTGCCCTAACCGAAACCTGGCTGAATGAAACTTTTAAAAACGAGGAAATTCTTGATTCGAACTGGACCATTCATAGAGCTGACCGCAGCTATCAATTCACTGGTCTGTCTAGGGGCGGGGGTGTTCTTATTGCTGTGCACAACTCCATTCCTAGTGAACTTGTTCGAACCGAGCACAACCCATTATTTCAGCACACTTTTATCAAAATCCCCTTTGAGAAACATTGCCTCTATGTTGGTGTTGTTTATATACCTCCCTGTTCCGCTGAAGAATCTTATAATGATTTGTGTGATATCATCTCCTTTGTCTTGGGTAACATGAATGAGGATGACAGAATTATAGTTTTCGGGGACTTCAATCGTCCAAATATTAGGTTCTTTCTCGATGAGAATGATAAACGGCTTCTGCCTGTAAATCTTCTTGATAATTCAGACTTTAACATCATCAGTACGTTCTACGGTAATGACTTGCAGCAAGTTTTATCGACCCCCAACCAATATGGTAAATGGTTAGATATGATCTTTACTAACTGTTATGAGGAAGTAATTGTTGCTCCATCGTCGGAAGCGGAGAATCTTTTTATTAACTCTTGCCATCACTCTGCCATAACTGTAGAATTTTTGTCAATATCTTTTAGTCAGGAAACAAATTCTGAAATTATCTATGATTTTCTAAATGCTGACTATGAAGGCATCAAAAATTATCTTCATTCTGTGGACTGGCCAGTCTATCTCTCTTCATCAATACTTGACGAGATTGTTTCCTCCTTCTATAGCATTATCCTTTACGCCTTTGACAACTTTGTACCTAAAATCAAAAAGCGCAACAAGCTCACTGAACCCTGGCTTGATAGTGATCTTAGACATTTACGAAACCAAAGGAATAAACTATATAAGGCTATTAAAAAAGATCCTAGTATCAGTGATACCCTCAAGAAAAAGTACGAGGATCTCGCGAATGAATTCCGGACTAAGTCCCATGAAGCATATAATAATTACGTTAATTTGATGGGTGAAAAAATTATAGACGATCCGAAGAAGTTTTACGATTTTGTTAACACCAAACGCAAAAACACAGGTTACCCAGTTTCAATGCGAAGCGGTAACATTAGCTCTTCGAACCCACTAGATATATGCAACCTCTTCGCTGACCACTTTCAAAACAGTTTCTGCACACCCCCTACACACTCCAATGCAACCCCATTTGATGATGCCACCCCGATATCTATTATCGACAGTATGATTATCACTCAGGATGAGATATTAATAGCTATTCAGCAGCTAAGCTTAAATAAAGGTCCTGGTCCCGACTTAATTCCCCCATGTTTCCTAACGCAATGTGTAGACCAACTAATTACTCCTCTACACATGATTTTCAACAAATCCCTTGGTTCTGGTATCTTCCCATCTTCTTGGAAACTTTCACATCTAAAACCCATTCACAAAAGCGGTGATAAGCGATCAGTTGAAAACTACCGAGGTATAGCTATCTTATCAATAATCCCCAAACTTTTTGAGAAAATAGTTTGTGATAAACTCACTCCCATTATCGATCCACTTCTCAATGAGCAACAACATGGTTTCCGAAAAGGCAGATCGACTACAACTAACCTCATGATACTAGTTTCAGATGTCCTCTGCAAAATGGAAAAGAGTGTCCAAGTAGATGCTATCTATACAGACTTTAGCAAAGCTTTTGATAGGGTTGATCATTTACTTTTAATTGATAAGCTGTACAGTTTTGGAATTACGGGGTCGTTATTGAATTGGATCTGTTCCTACCTCCATGAACGTATACAGTTCGTCAAATACAAGGGTCTCACATCCAAAAGCGTGTTTGCATCCTCTGGAGTGCCCCAAGGAAGTCATCTTGGACCACTTCTTTTTAACATTTTTATATCCGACTTATCATTTATATTACATGATATTCCTCATCTATTCTATGCTGATGACTTAAAGATATACCACTCCATCCTTACCCTTTATGACTCTGCATTCCTTCAATCTAAATTAAAGTCCCTTGAACAGTGGTGTCATCGTAATAATCTACATCTCAACGTTAGTAAATGCAAAGTGATTAGCTTTTCTCGGAAAAATGAAATTATTACTAGTCCATACCTTCTCAACAACGTTGAATTGTGCAGGGTTGATCATATCACTGACCTCGGTGTTATTTTGGACAGAAAAATGCGCTTCAACCTTCAATATGATAGGGTATTATCCTTGGCCACCAAGCAGTTCGGTTTTATTAAAAGACGTTCCAAGGAATTCAAAAATATTTGGGTTACTAAATCCTTATACGTCACTCTGGTCCGTCCCCTTTTGGAATACGCCTGCATAATCTGGAACCCTGTCTTCGGTATACACTCCGATAGACTCGAATCTGTTCAAAAGCAATTCTTACTTTTTGCCCTAAGAGACCTTTATAATCCAGCCGACTATCTAAATCTCCCTTCGTACAATTACAGGCTAAGTCTCTTAAATTTAATGACTCTTTCTGCAAGAAGAACACTCCTTTGTGCCTGTTTCACTTTTGATGTCATTAGCGGCACAGTAAATGTTGATTTTATCCGTAGAAAAATCGTCTTCAACGATCAAACGAGGCGCACTAGGCACACAACCCTTCTTAAAGAATACCAACACTATACCGTATACGGTTTCAATGAACCTATTAATAGATGCTCCCGCACTTTCAATTCACTCAGTATTCATTATTGTCCTGAAATGTCTAAATCTGTCTTCAAATTAACCTTGACTAATGCTCTCCAATCATCCTAGGATCCAACCTCCTATCCCATACCCTATTATTTTATAGCGAATTAAGTTAGTATTAAGTACTTATTGTTAAATGCCTTGTTTTGGTGAATGAATAAAATAAAATAAAATAAAAGTAAATTTGTAGCAGTGGATTTACCGGAGCAAAATCCATGCTGATTGGGTATGATTAAAGGTCGAACTCGAGGTGATATAAGGTCTGTGACGATGCTTTCAAATACTTTGAGCATACTACATTTTCACACACTCACTCACTCACATTCGATTTCAGTACATAGTCATCTTCTCCGTTTCACTTGGAATTTATTGATTTCAATAGTGTCAAAGAAGGTAGACCGACTAAAAGCATGTCAGATGACAAGAGGCGATAAAAAGATAAGTTTTAATATGCATTTCAAACAGTACATTTATGTATTCCAAAAAATATGAGTTTCTTAGATTTGTATCTTATCGTAATTGTCTGATATACATAATGGGGCAATTTCTAAATTATTGCATTTAGGTGTCAGGTCGCCTACCTAAGTGTGTGTCAAGTGTAGGTGCTCTATTTTGAACAGTAAAAAAACATGAATAACATAGAAATCGTTTTATACATCCTCATTGAGATTTAGGGTATGCATTTGAAAAAAATTATGCTCCACAAAAAAAACTAATACTTTATTGGGTGATTTATTTATTGATGTTAAAAAAAACGAATTAAGGGCACTGAGATCGATCCACTCGATCAATCAACTCCTACATTCCTATAAAAAAAAAAAATTGAAAATTTCACCGAAAACATTAATAGTGTATCCATATTCCATACCAGAGTTTCGACTTATTTTTTTTCAGGACTGTGGTAGATTTTTTTTTCGGGAAAATAGTGGTAGAAAGCGGTATATTTTTAAAACATTGAAAGTAGGTTCGGAACATTACGCTATCAGCTCTCGTAAGAAGAATTTTCTTGTTCGTCTTATCGACACTAGCGATACTTATCTTACCGTCCGCCATATAGCGGACACATAGCGGAAAATATCGGAAACTCAAAAGTTCTCCCTATGAGAACGGATAGCAGAATAAGCCAAAGCAGAATAAGCCGTAGGTTCTTTTTGTTAAGAATCTCAAAAAATATTGTAATGCGCCTTGTCTATACGTCAACCCAAATGGTTTATCTGTACTTGACACCAGATGGCGCTAGTGCCACTAGCGAGACATATTAGGCAACAGCATAACGACTTTCTGGCCGTTGCTGAAAAGTGCGTCACCGAAGTTTCCGGAACAGTGGAAATGGATATATAAGGGCGTCGACTGGAGTCAGTCAGTCAGTATATAGTTATACCCGTGGATTATGTCGGATCAATAACTAGTTAAGTAATTCGTGAAATTATAAACCGTGTATATATCCGTGTGTGTTGTAATAAATAGTGTTACAGTTACATTATTATGTACGCGAAAGTCTATCGAACCCACTGGAACGTCTAGAAAAGACGAGAAAAATATAACAGTATATTTTTTTGTTGTTATAATGAAACATTTTCGCAACTATTTTAGGCCAGGATAAGCAGAGTGGTTTTTTTAGATACTAATTATTCATTTCAAGAAAATCGATTAAGAATTTTTAAAATGGTTTTTTGGTTTTAATCATTGAATTAAGATCACCCACCCACCATAGTCACAAAAAATGAATGAATTTGCAGCTTAAACATCACGTTGAAAATCTTTCCGTCAAACTGACATGGGCTGAAAATGCCACTTTTCTCAACTTCTATGAGATTTGGCGAAAATGGGGTTTGAAAAAGTCGATGAAGAGGGCATCCAGACCTACATTTTGCTGAAACTTTGAGGGCCCTAGCTATCACCGTTTAGGAGATACAGCCGTTTAAAGAATGGGCAATAAATCACCCCCAAAAGGCTCCTTTTGGCCTGAAAATGTCACTTTTCTCAATTTCTATGAGATTTGGCGAAAATGGGGTTTGAAAAGTCGACGAAGAGGGCATCCAGACCTACATTTTGCTGAAACTTTGAGGGCCCTAGCTATCACCGTTTAGGAGATACAGCCGTTTAAAGAATGGGCAATAAATCACCCCAAAACGCTCCTTTTGGCCTGAAAATGCCACTTTTCTCAACTTCTATGAGATTTGGCAAAAATGGGGTTTGAAAAAGTCGACGAAGAGGGCATCCAGACCTACATTTTGCTGAAGCTTTGAGGGCTCTAGCTGTCACCGTTTAGGAGATACAGCCGTTTAAAGGATGGGCAATAAACCACCCGCAAAACGCTCCTTTTGGCCCGAAAATGCCACTTTTCTCAATTTCTATGAGATTTGGCGAAAATGGGGTTTGAAAAAGTCGATGAAGAGGGCATCCAGACCTACATTTTGCTGAAACTTTGAGGGCCCTAGCTATCACCGTTTAGAAGATACAGCCGTTTAAAGAATGGGCAATAAATCACCCCCAAAACGCTCCTTTTGGCCTGAAAATGCCACTTTTCTCAATTTCTATGAGATTTGGCGAAAATGGGGTTTGAAAAAGTCGATGAAGAGGGCATCCAGACCTACATTTTGCTGAAACTTTGAGGGCCCTAGCTATCACCGTTTAGGAGATACAGCCGTTTACAGAATGGACAATAAATCACCCCCAAAACGCTCCTTTTGGTCTGAAAATGCCACTTTTCTCAATTTCTATAAGATTTGGCAAAAATGGGGTTTGAAAAAGTCGACGAAGAGGGCATCCAGACCTACATTTTGCTGAAACTTTGAGGGCTCTAGCTGTCACCGTTTAGGAGATACAGCCGTTTAAAGGATGGGCAATAAACCACCCGCTAAACGCTCCTTTTGGCCTGAAAATGCCACTTTTCTCAATTTCTATTATTTGGCGAAAATGGGGTTTGAAAAAGTCGATGAAGAGGGCATCCAGACCTACATTTTGCTGAAACTTTGAGGGCCCTAGCTATCACCGTTTAGGAGATACAGCCGTTTAAAGGACGGGCAATAAACCACCCGCAAAACGCTCCTTTTGGCCTGAAAATGCCACTTTTCTCAATTTCTATGAGATTTGGCGAAAATGGGGTTTAAAAAAGTCGATGAAGAGGGCATCCAGACCTACATTTTGCTGAAACTTTGAGGGCCCTAGCTATCACCGTTTAAGAGATACAGCCGTTTAAAGAATGGGCAATAAATCACCCCCAAAAGGCTCCTTTTGGCCTGAAAATGCCACTTTTCCCAATTTCTATGAGATTTGGCGAAAATGGGGTTTAAAAAAGTCGATGAAGAGGGCATCCAGACCTACATTTTGCTGAAACTTTGAGGGCCCTAGCTATCACCGTTTAGGAGATACAGCCGTTTAAAGAATGGGCAATAAAGCACCCCCAAAACGCTCCTTTTGGCCTGAAAATGCCACTTTTCCCAATTTCTATGAGATTTGGCGAAAATGGGGTTTGAAAAAGTTGATGAAGAGGGCATCCAGACCTACATTTTGCTGAAACTATGAGGGCCCTAGCTATCACCGTTTAGGAGATACAGCCGATTAAAGGACGGGCAATAAATCACCCCCAAAACGCTCCTTTTGGCCTGAAAATGCCACTTTTCCCAATTTCTATGAGATTTGGCGAAAATGGGGTTTGAAAAAGTTGATGAAGAGGGCATCCAGACCTACATTTTGCTGAAACTATGAGGGCCCTAGCTATCACCGTTTAGGAGATACAGCCGATTAAAGGACGGGCAATAAACCACCCGCAAAACGCTCCTTTTGGCCTGAAAATGCCACTTTTCCCAATTTCTATGAGATTTGGCGAAAATGGGGTTTAAAAAAGTCGATGAAGAGGGCATCCAGACCTACATTTTGCTGAAACTTTGAGGGCCCTAGCTATCACCGTTTAAGAGATACAGCCGTTTAAAGAATGGGCAATAAATCACCCCCAAAAGGCTCCTTTTGGCCTGAAAATGCCACTTTTCCCAATTTCTATGAGATTTGGCGAAAATGGGGTTTAAAAAAGTCGATAAAGAGGGCATCCAGACCTACATTTTGCTGAAACTTTGAGGGCCCTAGCTATCACCGTTTAGGAGATACAGCCGTTTAAAGAATGGGCAACAAATCACTCCCAAAACGCTCCTTTTGGCCTGAAAATGCCACTTTTCTCAATTTTTATGAGATTTGGCGAAAATGGGGTTTAAAAAAGTCGATGAAGAGGGCATCCAGACCTACATTTTGCTGAAACTTTGAGGGCCCTAGCTATCACCGTTTAGGAGATACAGCCGTTTAAAGAATGGGCAACAAATCACTCCCAAAATGCTCCTTTTGGCCTGAAAATGCCACTTTTCTCAATTTCTATGAGATTTGGCGAAAATGGGGTTTGAAAAAGTCGATGAAGAGGGCATCCAGACCTACATTTTGCTGAAACTTTGGGGGCCCTAGCTATCACCGTTTAGGAGATACAGCCGTTTAAAGAATGGGCGATAAATCACCCCCAAAACGCTCCTTTTGGCCTGAAAATGCCACTTTTCTCAATTTCTATAAGATTTGGCGAAAATGGGGTTTGAAAAAGTCGATGAAGAGGGCATCCAGACCTACATTTTGCTGAAACTTTGAGGGCCCTAGCTATCACCGTTTAGGAGATACAGCCGTTTAAAGAATGGGCAACAAATCACTCCCAAAACGCTCCTTTTGGCCTGAAAATGCCACTTTTCTCAATTTTTATGAGATTTGGCGAAAATGGGGTTTAAAAAAGTCGATGAAGAGGGCATCCAGACCTACATTTTGCTGAAACTTTGAGGGCCCTAGCTATCACCGTTTAGGAGATACAGCCGTTTAAAGAATGGGCAACAAATCACTCCCAAAATGCTCCTTTTGGCCTGAAAATGCCACTTTTCTCAATTTCTATGAGATTTGGCGAAAATGGGGTTTGAAAAAGTCGATGAAGAGGGCATCCAGACCTACATTTTGCTGAAACTTTGGGGGCCCTAGCTATCACCGTTTAGGAGATACAGCCGTTTAAAGAATGGGCGATAAATCACCCCCAAAACGCTCCTTTTGGCCTGAAAATGCCACTTTTCTCAATTTCTATAAGATTTGGCGAAAATGGGGTTTGAAAAAGTCGATGAAGAGGGCATCCAGACCTACATTTTGCTGAAACTTTGAGGGCCCTAGCTATCACCGTTTAGGAGATACAGCCGTTTAAAGAATGGGCAACAAATCACTCCCAAAACGCTCCTTTTGGCCTGAAAATGCCACTTTTCTCAATTTTTATGAGATTTGGCGAAAATGGGGTTTAAAAAAGTCGATGAAGAGGGCATCCAGACCTACATTTTGCTGAAACTTTGAGGGCCCTAGCTATCACCGTTTAGGAGATACAGCCGTTTAAAGAATGGGCAATAAATCACCCCCAAAACGCTCCTTTTGGCCTGAAAATGCCACTTTTCCCAATTTCTATGAGATTTGGCGAAAATGGGGTTTGAAAAAGTTGATGAAGAGGGCATCCAGACCTACATTTTGCTGAAACTATGAGGGCCCTAGCTATCACCGTTTAGGAGATACAGCCGAATAAAGGACGGGCAAAAAACCACCCGCAAAACGCTCCTTTTGGCCTGAAAATGCCACTTTTCTCAATTTCGATGAGATTTGGTGAAAATGGGGTTTAAAAAAGTCGATGAAGAGGGCATCCAGACCTAGATTTTGCTGAAACTTTGAGGGCCCTAGCTATCACCGTTTAGGAGATACAGCCGTTTAAAGAATGGGCAACAAATCACTCCCAAAATGCTCCTTTTGGCCTGAAAATGCCACTTTTCTCAATTTCTATGAGATTTGGCGAAAATGGGGTTTGAAAAAGTCGATGAAGAGGGCATCCAGACCTACATTTTGCTGAAACTTTGGGGGCCCTAGCTATCACCGTTTAGGAGATACAGCCGTTTAAAGAATGGGCGATAAATCACCCCCAAAACGCTCCTTTTGGCCTGAAAATGCCACTTTTCTCAATTTCTATAAGATTTGGCGAAAATGGGGTTTGAAAAAGTCGATGAAGAGGGCATCCAGACCTACATTTTGCTGAAACTTTGAGGGCCCTAGCTATCACCGTTTAGGAGATACAGCCGTTTAAAGAATGGCCAATAAAGCACCCCCAAAACGCTCCTTTTGGCCTGAAAATGCCACTTTTCTCAATTTCTATGAGATTTGGCGAAAATGGGGTTTGAAAAAGTCGATGAAGAGGGCATCCAGACCTACATTTTGCTGAAACTTTGAGGGCCCTAGCTATCACTGTTTAGGAGATACAGCCGTTTAAAGAATGGGTAATAAATCACCCCCAAAACGCTCCTTTTGGCCTGAAAATGCCACTTTTCTCAATTTCTATGAGATTTGGCGAAAATGGGGTTTGAAAAAGTCGATGAAGAGGGCATCCAGACCTACATTTTGCTGAAACTTTGAGGGCCCTAGCTATCACCGTTTAGGAGATACAGCCGTTTAAAGAATGGGCAATAAATCACCCCCAAAACGCTCCTTTTGGCCTGAAAATGCCACTTTTCCCAATTTCTATGAGATTTGGCGAAAATGGGGTTTGAAAAAGTTGATGAAGAGGGCATCCAGACCTACATTTTGCTGAAACTATGAGGGCCCTAGCTATCACCGTTTAGGAGATACAGCCGATTAAAGGACGGGCAATAAACCACCCGCAAAACGCTCCTTTTGGCCTGAAAATGCCACTTTTCCCAATTTCTATGAGATTTGGCGAAAATGGGGTTTGAAAAAGTTGATGAAGAGGGCATCCAGACCTACATTTTGCTGAAACTATGAGGGCCCTAGCTATCACCGTTTAGGAGATACAGCCGATTAAAGGACGGGCAATAAACCACCCGCAAAACGCTCCTTTTGGCCTGAAAATGCCACTTTTCTCAATTTCTATGAGATTTGACGAAAATGGGGTTTAAAAAAGTCGATGAAGAGGGCATCGAGACCTACATTTTGCTGAAACTTTGAGGGCCCTAGCTATCACCGTTTAGGAGATACAGCCGTTTGAAGAATGGGCAACAAATCACTCCCAAAACGCTCCTTTTGGCCTGAAAATGCCACTTTTCTCAATTTCTATGAGATTCGGCGAAAATGGGGTTTGAAAAAGTCGATGAAGAGGGCATCCAGATCTACATTTTGCTGAAACTTTGAGGGCCCTAGCTATCACCGTTTAGGAGATACAGCCGTTTAAAGAGTGGGCAATAAATCACCCCCAAAACGCTCCTTTTGGCCTGAAAATGCCACTTTTCGTAATTTCTATGAGATTTGGCGAAAATGGGGTTTGAAAAAGTCGATGAAGAGGGCATCCAGACCTACATTTTGCTGAAACTTTGAGGGTCCTAGCTATCACCGTTTAGGAGATACAGCCGTTTAAAGAGTGGGCAATAAATCACCCGCAAAAGGCTCCTTTTGGCCTGAAAATGCCACTTTTCTCAATTTCTATGAGATTTGGCGAAAATGGGGTTTGAAAAAGTCGACGAAGAGGGCATCCAGACCTACATTTTGCTGAAACATTGAGGGCCCTAGCTATTACCGTTTAGGAGATACAGCCGTTTAAAGGATGAGCAATAAACCACCCGCAAAACGCTCCTGTTGGCCTGAAAATGCCACTTTTCTCAATTTCTATGAGATTTGGCGAAAATGGGGTTTGAAAAAGTCGATGAAGAGGGCATCCAGACCTACATTTTGCTGAAACTTTGAGGGCCCTAGCTATTACCGTTTAGGAGATACAGCCGTTTAAAGGATGAGCAAAACGCTCCTTTTGGCCTGAAAATGCCACTTTTCTCAATTTCTATGAGATTTGGCGAAAATGGGGTTTGAAAAAGTCGATGAAGAGGGCATCCAGACCTACATTTTGCTGAAACTTTGAGGGCCCTAGCTATCACCGTTTAGGAGATACAGCCGTTTAAAGAATGGGCAATAAATCACCCCCAAAAGGCTTCTTTTGGCCTGAAAATGCCACTTTTCTCAATTTCTATGAGATTTGGCGAAAATGGGGTTTGAAAAATTCGATGAAGAGGGCATCCAGACCTACATTTTGCTGAAACTTTGAGGGCCCTAGCTATTACCGTTTAGGAGATACAGCCGTTTAAAGGATGAGCAATAAACCACCCGCAAAACGCTCCTTTTGGCCTGAAAATGCCACTTTTCTCAATTTCTATGAGATTTGGCGAAAATGGGGTTTGAAAAAGTCGATGAAGAGGTCATCCAGACCTACATTTTGCTGAAACTTTGAGGGTCCTAGCTATCACCGTTTAGGAGATACAGCCGTTTAAAGAATGGGCAATAAATCACCCGCAAAAGGCTCCTTTTGGCCTGAAAATGCCACTTTTCTCAATTTCTATGAGATTTGGCGAAAATGGGGTTTGAAAAAGTCGATGAAGAGGGCATCCCGACCTACATTTTGCTGAAACTTTGAGGGCCCTAGCTATCACCGTTTAGGAGATACAGCCATTTAAAGAATGGGCAATAAATCGTCAACACTAAGGATTGTTAAGGAGATGCAACATTGATGCATATTTTTCAATTTTATTACTGCTATTATGACTCCTGAAGTTCTAAAAAAATTGCCGCGCCTCTTTACATTCTTAAAAACTACCTCGAAGTGTGTTTTCGACTCCATTCAGAGGTTATGGCTTAAAACTCGAGTGTCGAGTCTTTAAGGGTGTAAAGAGGCGCGTCGTTTTTTTTTTAAACTTCAGAAGTCATAAGTGGAAACATTTGGCTTTTGAGGAAATTGTTAATTTCTTCGCTACTAGGGTGGTAATGCTAACTTGGCAGGGGTTGTTTTTAAGAGATGCGGCAATTTTTTTTGTCCTAAGTCGAAGCGTCCTAAGTCGAGGGATACCTGTATATATATATGATCAGGGTCGGTCACTGATTCGAATAAGCCATGTCTGTTGTCTGTCCGTGTCCGCCTGTTCGCACGATAACTCCCGAAATAATGAAGCTAGCGGTTTGAAATTTTGGACAGATGTTTGTTTTGCTAAAATCTTGGACGGTATTGAAAATGGGCCAAATCGGACCACCGGTTCTCCTACCTCCCATACAAACTACCCCTCTTGGTATTTTAATTCGGCCATAACTTTCGGTAGAATATCGCTATAGACTTGAAAATTTGATCAATGTCTCGTTCTGACATATACTTTGAGTTGATGGAAAGTGGAGTAGGTCCGAATACTCCTACCCCTTCCTCCCCTACAAAGTTATATTCAGCCATATCTTTTGATAGAATGTCACGAAAAACTTCAAATTAGTATCAAATGGTAGCCGTCGGATGCCTTGACAAGGTAATAAAGATGTGTCAGGTCCGACCCATCTACCCCTGCCTCCCCCACAAAAAATATGAAATTGAATATTTTTGCTTTTGCGTGCCTTCTTGGTCTGTACATGGGTATAGGGTATACACTCATCGTGCTATTCGCACGATTAGAACTCGGTCTCGTTAATCCTTCAGATCCAGATGTTTCAAAGTATTAAAACTGAGAATTGTATTGCATATATAGAGGAACAAGAATTCCCGATTAATTTTCAATTGAAAGTATAAAAAAAAAATTCTATTCAAATCTCCACTTACCTCGAATCATCAAACATCGCATCAATTTTCAATTTATAAATTGAATTACGACTAACGCTCGATCGTGTGTCCAATTGATCGCCATCCAGCAATCGAAATCCGGACGATGTGCTGGATGCGCGACGGGTTCGATTGGTCGCCGCCATTTTTTGTTGTGCTGCCAAATCCGATTTACACGTCACCATGGTAGTGGTAGTGTCTTGAGCTCGTTCTTTTTGCACGACTATAATTGTTTTAGTCTTCTTTATTCCCGGCGCACGCTAACTAAACTGTATTATCTGAAAATCATTGCAATCATTACGCACTATTTGCCATAATTTCGGACAGATTGGAAGCGACCGAAAATTCCACAATCCACCGGCATTTTTCCGCTAACCCGAATTCGATGCATAATAATCATCAAAAACTCTACTTCTTGGATTTTCCAACAATTTTGTGTTTAATTTTTTTCTATGGTTTTGTGTATGAAATTTCAAATTCAGATTTTTCGACCACTCCGGGTTGGTTGCTTTTCGAATGAAAATGCGCACTCATCGCGTCATGATGCATTTGAATGACGCAGTCGTTTGGGTACTTTATGCCTATATTCCAATTCGAATTTCTTCGGACTGAACTTTATGGTGTAGTATAGTGTTCCGCATTAGTATGCGATCTCTTTCGACTGTGAAATATTCTATTTTACATAAAATTTCAGAAAGATAGATACCGGAAAACGAAAAAAAAGCAACAAAAATCAAATTCAGAATTATTATTCATGAAGTTGAGTTTCTTGCTTTCTTAAACGGTTGGTCGGTTAGATCTTCGGCAGGGAATTAGGGAAGAGTATTGTGTACGCCGATCATCACAAATACACATACGCGCACGGAGAGAAAACAATATATCAGCGAATTGCAATAACAACACACATAACAATAGGAAGACGAATTAACGATATGTACGAGTAACAATAACAAGCGAATGTACGTTAAATGTACCAGCGATGCACCGTATGGGTAATTGTTACAATAAATCGCTAATCTTTAGGTAGAGGAAGCATGATGCCGCATACAGCACCGTGTTGCACTTAAGTGGAGCAACCGTTTTTCATATATGATGAGATATCTGATTAGCGCATTAAACCGCGCGATCTATAATCTTCACACTGGATTTCCGCAGACGCGAGTACTTATCAAAGCCCATCACTTTCACTGTTCTGCCATTGTTAAATATATTTAAATGCAGAAAATCAAAATAAAACTCCACTTAAGTACGTACACATACACTTCACTTGTTGTTGTTGCTGTTGTTAGTATCTTGACCATATCCTCTTGCACGATTATTACCACAATTTTGCATAGACATAAAACTGCATTTTAAAGCACACATTTGGTTTTTTCAATTACTTTTTGTGATTATAATCTATCAACACCTTTTGGTCACATTAAAACCCAAGACCACACTAAAATTTCTTCAGCACACACACAGTAATTATCACAATTCATTAAGTCAATGATTACAGGGAGTGTCGTGTTTGCATCTAATTAAACGGCGACAAAAAACACACTAAATCCATTTTTATAATGTCTAACGAATCGCGAGACGACAACTCGAATCCAAGCACCCATGACTGCAACCTGCGCTACGGATGCTGCTGTGCTGTTGACTGTTGGTGCCTTCAAATCCCGTACCGTACTGATCTTAAGACAAACGTAGTAAACGAACTAAAGATAGTCTAAGACACATCACCCATAACAGCAGGTTTGTACTAGAGTCAGTAAAGATCTTGCAATCCGTATAGTATGGCCATACGTTATTACGTACTGTAGTATGGACCAGTAGTTCAGTTCTTTGGACGCTCTGTTGTTGGACACCATACGAGTCTAGTATAAGAAGTTACTGGACTTTTGTCGAGATGCGATCACGAGCGCGAGTATGTCTTGCCGCGTGTGATGGCTTTCGCGCGACTGTGTCTTATCCATGTTCCGATTAGTTTCAGTCATCCGTCTATTGAATATATCGATTGTTGGTCATGCGGAGAGATTCATAGAAGAAAGAAAGAAAATTTTAGCATTTAGTGAACACACGATATATCTAGATAAAAAGAGATATATGGGTTTAATGGTGAATGCGATTGATGCTGATGATGGATGATCTGAATTGGTGGAGATTACATTGGATGATTTTTTTTCAGGAGGAAAAAGAACACTTCAGGGGAATATATGGAGTAGAAGCGGGTCATCATCAATATTTGCAATATGGTGTGGTTGAGGTGCAGGTGTAATAGGTGTTTTGGATTTCTTTTGTTGGTACATACATGTTAGCTATGGGCATTTGCTCTGATTAATTTTGTGACTTCTTCAGGGTTGACCCGAGGCTAGGGTCCCGAAATAATTTAAGTCTTAATGCTCTGAATGTGGCAGTGATTTGGACGGGCTTGTTCAGTAGAAGAACTATTTTCTGTTGTGATTGCTATTCAGATTTGCTGGTTATAACGTTTAGTTTTTTGATTAACCAAATTATTCATTTCATAATAATAAATTCATTTGTCAGGACCGCGTAAATTTTTACAACTATTGAAAACGGCTGAGCTGAACAATTATTAGATTTGCTGCATAAATGCAACTTAGAATTTAAATTGAAACAAATTAATTTCCTGTATGAACAGTTACGAGATACAGGATATACATGCGATTTTACTTTGGACTAAAATATGTCAGTTAACGCACAATAAACATATGCAAATGCGATTAGACTAACACGCACACAACATTCAAATGGCACATAAATGGCATTCATCTGACACTCTAAAGTAGTGGCAATCCTATTCGTATGTAAGGATTTAATACAAACATTTTTAAACATTTTCTGGAAATGTTTATTGTATGTCGGTTATATAATCCACAAAATAAAAACGAAAGAATTAAAGCAGTAACCTGTTCAATTGTAGTTTTTCATTCCAATTGAACGGTTGCTGGCTAGATTTACATGTAATTTTCGAATTTCGGACCATTTATATTAGACTCACTTAATAAAAAGTGTTCTGGAAAGCCTATGAGTTTTTTTTTCATTCCGGTTAATTTCAATTTTAATTTAACTAAATGAAACGGAACAAAAGCGAAGGATGTTTTTAATTTTAAAACAATTTCAGAAAACATAATGGGCTTGATACGGTTCCAATAATTTCGGACGGGCAGAATGGCGCGGCACGGTATGGCACGGAACGGCATGAAAATTTTCTCCAAAGCGTAGTGGTAAATACCTTTACAGAACGAAATAAAACGGAACAAAAGCGAATTTAATATTATATCCGCGGGTCCCAGCATTTCATACAGAGCGCTTCTAGAGAAGTTTCGTATTGGCTCCTTTACTTGATTCTGCTGAAAAGCTATATTATGGCAGATTTCAAGCTTAGCTCAAAATTTGAAACAATGGCTGTTCGGATTTCTCCTCTCGTTTTTTAATCGCAATTGATCATCCGACAATCGTCTTCGCATCCAAATCGTTGGTGTCACGACAAAGATCAACCATATCGTTCCTGCGAAACACAAACGGAAACATAAAGTATCATGTCGTACACTTTGGAAATACATAATGAATCTTCTTACTTGCCTCGTTCTTTATACCGCTCCATGGTTTCGCATTGCTTGACCTGCAGTGTAGGCACATCGCCCGTTTTGGCGATAATATCTCAGCATATTTCTACAGGCAGCTCTATCTTGGATCGTGTCATCGCCGAGACCAATGCGTTGTTGTTGCTTGCTACATAATGAATACTTATCTGAAGATTGTTTCGCCTATTTGAATCCAACTATCGTCCTCGTCGGCATCCTCGCAATATTCGCAACTCGCTGTCATCTACGTCGTCAGCGTTGGGATCTGCAAAGTCAATAGCTATTATTAGTTAATTTGATCACTTAGAATTTAACAAAATTACTCACCTTTGAATTGTATAGTTTTGTTTGTCTCCATTGATTTGTTTACTTCTAATGTCAAGTGATCAGCTGATCAACTTATGTATATTTGACCCGATTAGAACATTAGAATCCTGCTACATGATATAATTGATATCTTGGATAAAGTTATCACATACTTGAACCTATTACGATATTTGCTAATAATGTACATACCTTCACATTACATACATACATACCCATGTATTAAAATTTGTATTAGATTTAACCTTGAACTTGAATAACGTTTCATTCGTTCCGTTTGGTCAATCGAGTATCGCCCTTTGAATTCTATCCCAAACAATGGCAATAACAAAGTCGGAAAAATAGCACTTCAGATGGCAAAATGTGGTGAAGATTTTGTATGTTTCTTGTGCTTTTTCTCGGTACTAAGCACGAATACGATGCTTCCAACCAAAATTTCGTTGCGGAACATGTTGAAAATGTTGACAATTTTTTTTTCTCGAACCACATAATGTTTCGACCTGACATCTATGTGGGAATTGGAGCTATGTGTTCAGGAGTGACATACAGAGCTTGATCTTTCAGACAGTATGGGTAGCATTGACACGAAAGATTGAAAATCTGTTGAAATCTATTACTGGGGGCCGATAATATTTTATCAATTTGGCAGCTGTTGGCTGGAAGATTGGTTGGTAGAAAAAAAGCTACCCTGATCCATTCCCGAACGATTTATCATGGCGTTTATCACACTTAGATTCACCACTAGGTATTTGTCCTATTCGGAAACAAAATACACGGACTATGCTAAATAAAAGTGATCCTAGGACTGAAATAATATTGTACACAATGGTAACATCCATTCTGTTGTGTAACTCAGCAGTCGGGGTTGGAACTGCTTCGCATGAAGCTGCCTATGGAGAATGATCCCCATGTGTACTAATGGAATTTAGGAAAGAGGTAGCTGCTAATCTCGCTTGGCATTCAAGCTGTAGTTTCACCTTATTGTTGGAACATAGCACCCAGCTACTTTAATTATTGATAAATCAAATAAACTGTTCTAATGTTGAGCCAAGTAATGAAAGGAGTCGAAGAAGTACAGTTTCTGCGTTTGATGTGTATTTGGTGAATTTTCGATCCGCATTCATACTATTTCTCTTGAAAACTAAAAAATCTTCTCTATTGAATACATAAGAGAATATCACCCTCAGCGCCCGCTATAGCACTTACGCCACCCCGGGCAAGAGGTACTATATTTTGGGAAAATTTATCGTAGAGACAGTATTTACTTATATTGTAGTTGTTGTGTTTCCCGAATATTTTCTTCTCTTTAATCGAGTGACCAGAATGGTTTTGACTGCTCTTGCTAGCCTTTAAGAGCGGGAAGCCACCAAATGATTTAGATTTTAGAACCGGTTGCCGTAGGCGCATTCATTTAAAAACAACACAAAATCCATAGCCATATATTCGAACCATTCAAACCAAACGCTGCAGTACTTCAGAGAATAGATGCTCCAAACCTGCACTGAGCACCTGAGGACGGAGTTAGCATGTAGTAGAAGCCGCAATGCACCACAGTTCAGCTAGCCTTTATACAGAGTTTGCTTAGAATTCCAAGATACTAAAACTTAGTAGTTATTTCCCCATGCAAAATATTCTTAACCGCCGTAAAAAATTATTATACAGGGTGTCCCGCATTAGGTGGTCAACACTGTAAGGGTTGATAGCGCAACTTGTTTCAGAAAATTACCAATACAATCGGAATTTTTTGTACCGTTACCTTGTTACCGTTCTTTTTGTGAAAGTCATCGAAAATCGTGATTTGGCATGCAAAATCATAATTTGCAGCCCTCCTGATGACTTAATGCAAGATTTGATTTCAGTTTCAGAAACTACATAAAATTTCACAAAAACTGAAGTTTTTCCTGTTGCCAAAATTATCACCACTTTCAATATACAGTTACTCAAACTTAACCTTCATCTTACCCTGAAAAAAACTTACGTTAACCCTAGTTTACTGTTTGGGGTGCAATGCACCCCATCGCATGTTTCACTTAATATAACTTCGAGATTTTTCAAGTTTTCATTATAAATTGTTCAATAGCTTAACAAAATTTAGTTTTGTTTTAGTTTTTAATGTTTGTACAATTTTAGCTACATAAATTTATTTTTTACGAATTTTTTGTGGAAATAAGGCATTGGTTCTGTCGTGGGGTGCAGTTGCACCCCAAATAATTTATTTGAGTTTAGAACTATTTATTTTGATGTTAAACTAATATTTATTTTAAAATAAAGATAATAATATCTAAACTTTCATCTGGGATGAAAAATAAACTTGAAAAATGTTAATAATAGTACTAAATATAGTTTCTTGGGAATGACCTTTGGGACACCAAATGTGGCTGTGTTTCAGACACGATTTCAATTTGAAACTGTTCCATATTTCTCTAAGTTTCATAAATAAACAACAGAAACTTAGTCAATGATCAGAGATTCTAATTGGAGAAGAGTTTGATAACTAAGATTTCGAAAAAGAGCTGCATTTCGGAATTTGTGAACAAAACTCCACTTCGAGCCCACTAGTCTCGGCCTGCTATTCTTATCTATGCGAAGCGATTTCACTTTTGTAACTGAAGTAATAAGTTCTGCTGAAACCGTCAAATGATGAGGAACCCGAAGAGATGCATAAAACTCGCAAAATCAGTGAATCGAATGCTTACCATACGGAAATTTCATGAACATCACTCTTATTTGAGTTTATCATGTCATTTATAGTATGAATATCAGTGCCTGCCGTCTAACCAAACTGAACATGTATGCCTCCCGTATTTCTGAATTCGCACTCACTATCTCACTTTTGTTTTCCCTATTTAATTAACATAACAGACGATCAGAATGAATCAAATTAAAAAAGATTGGAAGTCAGTTAATGCAAAAATATGGGCATACATACTGTGGGGTGTATTTGCACCCCATAACATGAAACTAGTAAGAATATTGTTGCGGTAAACTAGGGTTAAGTACCCTCATGTGTGGATTTTCACACATGCAATTTTAATGTAATATGGGCGAATTTCTAAAAGTTAGAAATGTGCTTTATGTTGAATTGTCCACTATTTCGGTTATGAGAGGAGTATATTGTTGACATTTGAAATTAAGGGTCGGTTTATCAATGCCATGATAAGCCGTAGTTGTGTACTACTACAGTTGACTCATTTACATTTAAGCTCGATTTATTACCTTGAGGGTCCTTGAAACAGGAAACTAACACCGGAAATATAATTTATTCGTCGTCTCCTTTGATATGATACCACGCATGACGACCTCCGTTCAAGGATTAAAGAGTATCCTTTTTGTCCTTTTTGGGACCTTTCCGCTCAAATTTTTTTTTTCGAAAATGAGTTTTACATTTTTGGGAGCCCATTGATTAAAAAACAACAAAAATTAGTCTTACTCTGCTTTTTTCGTATTTGAAATGCTAATATGACTGGACCACCAGGACCTGAGTCTGCATGTTTCAAAAGATTTTCAATTATGGTGTGTCCTAGACCAGAATTTCATCACGAATCACATTTTTCACATAAATAATTTACTCCAAACGATAACCATACATGCATTCGGTAAAAAAAGTAGACTTTGCAATATTATTACGGTAAAAACAAAATTCACTCATATAAAACACACAGCTAATACCATATGTGTGAATTTTCACACATGAGGGTATTTAATGTAAGTTTTTAAATATCTAAAAATAAAAAATTTTTTTTTTTGAAACCTATGTTTTTCTTTTTAAAACTAAGTTTTAGGAAAAGTCACGACGAGTTATAGGTATCGGTTGGAAAAGTCATGGGAACAATCGGAAATTAAATGCGTTTGTGTGATTTTTCACACAAGGGTAAGATTGGTTAATAGAAATTTCTAAATAGATTTTTCATCGAAAGTTTAAACAGTAATTTCATAACGGTGCTTTATACGTACAACTCTGCAAAGTTGATTAAAGTTGCTTCAACATATTGGCTTTCCAACGGTATATTGCTTTTCATATTTACATTGCGGAATTTTGGAATTACACATATTGGATGTAAAAAAACAAGGTAATTATTTTCTTATCGGATTATTCAAACTGAAATTTTATTCATTTATTTTTTATATTTTACTATCGCAATTTTGAAAATTTGTTGAAAAAATTAAAATAAAGTTTTGAATATGAGAAGTAACCAATAAACTATGTAAAAACATTAACTAATGAATAAATGGGTCTGTTTGATGAATTGGAATAACGCTGCCGGAATTGGCCTCCTCCATTTTTTATGCAGACTCGACACCTTCGGCGCATGGAAACGTCCCGAAGGATTTCAGGAAGGGGTTTTTATGTTGTCACAAGCATCATTAATTCGCTGTAGCAGCTGTTCCCGGGAGGTAATCGGCTCGGAATAGACATTGTTTTTTTAAGTTACCCCATAAATAAAAATCTAGGGGAGTAAGGTCGGGACTTCTCGCAGGCCACGTAACTTCCCCAAATCTGCCAATCCACTTTCCGGGAAATTTGTATTTATTTATTTATTGAACATAAACGGACGAATGTCCTTTTTACAAATTAAAATTACAAAGTAGCTGCCTAAAAATAAAGAGTAGCCGATCAATAAAATTCTTAAGAAACTAAAAGTTATATTAATTAGTATATTACACTAAAAATTCATAAATAAAAATAAATGTACTAAAAAAAAAACAGATTTAAAATACATAAAAAATATATATAGGTACATATAAAAAAAAACGCTCAAATTGTAAACTTATTATTAACTCAATCCAATAATTCATATATATACTTTTTTAATTCATCCTTAGTGGAGCTAAATAAATCTAAATGACTAAAAGCTAGATTTCCAATTCGTTTCATTCTTTCCAAAGGCGAGTTACATAGATAATTTTTGTCCTCAAGCATCGTACTTCAAACGGGTTGGATACGATATCCCCAGTCACAAAATCCCCAAACCAAAATCCCCAAATCAAAATCCCTGAAATCAAAATCCCCGAAATCAAAATCCCCGAAATCAAAATCTCCGAAATCAAAATCCCCGAAATCAAAATACCCAAAACCAAAATCCCCAAACGAAATTCCCCATTCCCCATTTGAGGTGTGATCTAAGAACGCGCGCGCGTTCTAAGATCACACCTCAAATGGGGAATGGAGACTTTCTTTAGGCTATTGTAGATGGTAAATGATAGATGTTAAATGGCAGATGATAAATGGTAGATGGTAAATGGTAGGTGGTTAATGGTAGACGGATGGTAGCTTGTAAATAGTTGATGACAGATGGTAAATGATAGATTGTAAATTGCAAATGGTGGGTGGTAAATAGCAAATAGTAGATGGTAAATGGTAGATAATAAATGGTAGGTGCTTTAGACTATTGTAATTGAATAGTCCTACTATGCAATAAAAAAATCACCGTCGTGGACTGATATATGTATATGCTAATCAACGGCAAACTCTTTGAAGTAACACAGAACAACAGCAGATAATGTGCAGGCGATTAAATATGCAATCGGTTCCAACAATAAGCCAACCATTAGACCCATTAAATAAGTTTGCCAAGAAGACAGCATCAAAGTAAGTTCTTCGTACCTCAAGTGTATTAATATTCAATAATTCCTGAATATGTGCATAATTTATGTCGTTACTGGTTATGTGCAATTTATAGGCGATGTATCTTAAAAATTTATGCTGAACTTTTTCAATCATGTAAGTGTATGAATTATAAAATGGGTTCCATACAACGGATAAATATTCTAACTTACTCCTGACAAGAGAAAAGTACAACGACTTTAAGGCATGAATGTTATTGAATTCCGTGGAGTTTCTAACAACGAAGCCTAGCATGCGACGAGCTTGCTCTGAAATGTCCTGAATATGCTCCTTGAAATTTAAGAATGTATCCATCAGTATGCCGAGATCTTTAATTAAGGTTACTTGTGGCAGTGGATGAGTATCCAAATAATAAACACATTGATGTTTTGCTGGACTTCTATACTAAATACAATAAACTGACACTTAGATAAATTAAGTTCTAAACGATTTTGTACACAATAGGTAAAAAAATTGTTTAGATTCCTTTGTAGAATACAAGCATCTTCATAACATTTGATTTCCTTAAATATTTTACAGTCATCAGCAAATAATAAAAATTCAACTTCTTTGAAGATAACCGAGAGATCATTAATAAATATTAAAAATAAAACCGGACCTAGATGGGATCCTTGAGAAACTCCAGATGTTGCAATAAATTGCTTTGATATGTTGTTATTTACGTTAACAATTAAAGATCGATTTCTCAAATAATCGTTTATCCAGCTTATTATCGACCCGAAAAAAACAACATTTTCCAACTTTTTAATTAGTATATCAAAATCAAGTTTATCGAACGCTTTGGAAAAATCTGTGTAAACCGAATGAACTTCGGATTTATTCTTAAAAGCGTTAAAAATATAATTTTCATATTCTATAAGATTGGTTGCAGTGGATCTACCCGCGCAAAAACCATGCTGTTGTTGTATTATGTAAGGTTTAACTAAAGGCGTTATATAATCTGTAACCAAACTTTCAAATATTTTCGGAATGCACGATAAGATATTAATCGGTCTATAATTGCGAATATCTGCTCTATCACCTGATTTATGGATAGGCAAGACATAGCTTACTTTCCAATAATCAGGAAATTGACCTGAAGATAAGGATTTATTGAAAACAATAGTGAGTGGAAGAAATATATTAGCAGCACATTTTTTCAGCAAGATCGGAGGAATGCCATCTGGTCCAGCTCTTTTCGAGGTATCTAGCATACTTAATTTTCTGAAAAGCGATTAGGCATTAATAGGAACATGGGATAAACTAAAGTTAGTACGATTATTTAACGATGAAAAATTAAAGGATGACCGGATTTCATTATTGTTAACTTTAGAAAAATTATCTGCGAATAAATTCGAAATATCAGCATAGTTAGAACACCTAATGCTGTTCAGAAACATGGTGTCTGGTAAAATGTTGCTATTTTTCCTAGAGTTAATGTATTTCCAAAAATGTTTAATATTTGAATGAACTTCGGATTCTAATTTATAAATAAAGCGTTGGAAATCTAGTTTTGAGAGTCTTTTGCTTCTAGCCCTTAAATCGGAAAAAGCTTGGTAATCATTTAATCTGCCTGAAGACTTGTACGTTAAATGCGCTGTTTTCTTTTGGTGTATTAACCGCTTGAGTTGACTAGAAAACCAGGAGGGAAAATTATCACAAGTTGAGCGTTTACGAGGTATATGTTCATTAATCAAATTGTTCACAGTATTATAAAAAAAGGACACTGCTTCATTTAGTGACAAGCTTTCAATTACCGACCAATCAACAATGTTTAAAGCTTCATTTAACTCGGAATAATCTGCATTTTGAAAATTAATAAATTCGTATTCACATTTTTTAGATTTTTCAATAAGTAATGGTAAAGTTAGATTGATACCCAAAGCTGGATGATAACTATCAATTGGTAAAAAAGGAGTTTTGTTTTCACATATAGAAATGGTTTCTACATTCGAGAATACTAAATCTAAAACATTGTTCGCAATATTTTTTATATAATTGAATTGAAATAAATTTAAGAATGAGAAGTATTCCAAATATTCTTTGATAAATCTCTCATTATGATCGGGGCAGCCGTCTATCTGCCATAAATAGCAAATATTTAATTTTAACTGTTATAAGTAAAATAAACAATGTACAAAATTTCAAATATCTTATAGTTCTGGGCAAAATAATCTAGCGAGATTCTATCCCGAATTATAATAGCCGTTGTTTGTCTTTTGTCGAGTAAAAGGAAAATTGTTAGCGATTCCACTGAAGCCTTGATTTTTACCATTCAATGCGTGTTTCCCTAAAATTCTGTAATGTTAATATAAAAAGTGATATACTATTGGAAAGCCAACATGTTAAAGCAACATTTATCAACTGTGCAGAGTTATACGTCTAAAGCACCGTTATGAAATTACTGTTTGAATTTACGATGAAAAATCTATTTTAAAATGTCTATTAAGTTTGAGTAAATGTATCTTGAAAATGGCGATAATGTTGGCAACAGGAAAAACTTCAATTTTTGTGAAATTTTATTTATTTTCTGAAACTGAAATCAAATCTTGCATTAAGTCATCAGAAGGGCTGCAAATCATGATTTTGCATGACAAGTCACTATTTCCGATGACTTTCACAAAAAGAGCGATAACAAGGTAACGGTAAAAAAAATTCCGATTGTATTGGCAATTTTCTTGCTGAAACAAGTTGCGCTATCAACCCTTACAGTATTGACCACCTAATGCGGGACACCCTGTATAATGTTGCAAGCACTATATATTTCCTATCCGCACATGTAAATTTTGAACCACGCCGAGATTTGATCTCCGGACCTCTTGATTACAAGCATCGTAAAGTGCGACAAAATCAAGTGAGCCACAGAGCGTGATGAAATTCTAATAAGAAAAGTTAATTTTTAACATATTGTTAATCCTTTTTGCCCGAACTAAGATCCATAGTCCTCGCATTTGCGCTTGGCGAGTTACCTTTTCGGATCATCATCGGCATTGTAAAATTGTAAGCACGTGGCGTCCCGCGACCCTCGCTTCGCAGCTAGCCGGCACCGTCCGTCACCGTCGAGAATCGCTGGCAGGCGACCCGTTAAAAATTCTTCCTTACTCAATACATACAACAATATCACACTTTACCTTTTTCCCAAACTTTCTTAAAACTATAAAAGGAAAAAATACACAAAACTTTCCGACACAAAATGCCCGTTGCCTTTTGCTGACCCTTAAACCGATAAGTGTTCCCTGAGTATGACAAAATTGTTGGTTGAGGTTTAAATATTGCCTATTTTTCAGTCCCAGTTTTTCCATTAATCCAACTGAAAATGCAACCAACCTAATAATAAGTTACTGGCTTGAATCTTTCGTTTTTTGCAATATACGGAACTCTCTTTTCTAACGAATTTTGATGGAATTTCCGGTATTTATATAAAATGTACATGAATGCTAAATAACTGACTGCTGGAAACTGTGTTGGCTATTCAGTGATGGAATGATTTCTTTTAAAAACAAACAAATAAATTGTCAAAAATACACAAGAATATTCAATCCCATTCAAGCCTATTTATCGAAGATATAGACGTCTTTGAAAAATTTGTTTAAATTCGTCACATATAATTTCCATAATCTGATCATAAATTTGTTAATTATAAAATCCGTTAGAGATTAGGCCGCACACACACCACTAATACATGGACTCGAATCCGTAACGAAACATCATTTAAAAAAAATGACAAATTATCAATTTTTTATATGAAATTTCATTGGATTTGAATCCAAGGAACCGCCGTGTGTGTGCAGCTTCTCGCCTTGGAATTAGACCAAGAAAAGAAGAAAAAACAAATATTTTCAGAAGACAAAAAAAGGTGACAAAATCGAAATTGAGTTGTAAAATTTCTCGACACATTCCAATTAAGATGTAATGTTTAATGCGTGCGTGGATCAGCCTTCTGGCTATTCTTCGACTAGAGAAGTACCGGGAACCAACACCAATCAAATATTTGAATATTCTAGGCAATAATTATTAAAAAATTAGAGGATTAGGTGTGGATTGAAATGTTTATCATTTTTGTCGTTAACGCACGCTGTGTTTGTGTGTGTGTCTGACGTCGAATGATCGACCGAATTACCAAAAACAAGATGAGAACGTGTGAATTAGTCGAGTTAACTCAAAGATTTGTATGCATACTAATATTCTTCTTGTGTATAGTATAAGATATGCAAATTTCTACAAATTTTTCTTCTGTTTTACTCATGCTTCAAAAAATGATTAATGAGTTTTGATATGAAAAGATTGCGGGAAATTATTGAATGATGCCATAAGAAATCATTTTTTCTATCGGAACTAATGGTTTTTAGTGAGAATTCGGAAGTGTGGTTTATTTTTTTGTTGCGGATGATTATGTTTTCTACATAAACTTCTGAACGTACTTCGTTGCTTAATACTTTCCAGACAAAAAAAAAAACAAGAAAGGATTTTAGAAGTCCGTTATGATTGTTTTTGATTATGAAAGTTACGTGCAAATAAGGTCACTGTCTTTTTTTTTGTATTTTCATTACTACTCTATGGCTCCAGCCAGCCACTTTCATTTTGCATAACAACTTTTCTGGAAAAAAGTATCAAGGCTGTCTTAATTTTAGAATTCGTCTTTTCTCACTAGGAAAATATAGTTCGGCGCGATATCCAAGAAATAACACACTAATTTCTATCCAAAATTCGTTTTAATAATATATTGCCAGTGTCACAACACAAACATTGTTATTAAAAAGAACAATAGAAATTCATCTGCATAAAGATACATTTTAATTGGGACTTAAATTTAAATTCCGAATGAAAAACGAAACTTGTTGACATTATCGGAAACCTGACTCTCAGAAATTATCACTATTTGGTTGTCCAAACAGAAT
This sequence comes from Microchrysa polita, assembly GCA_949715475.1. NCBI lineage: Eukaryota > Metazoa > Arthropoda > Insecta > Diptera > Stratiomyidae > Microchrysa > Microchrysa polita. The sequence continues at coordinate 6,670,019 of OX454420.1, forward strand.
TCTATTGGAAATTGGGACAAAAATAGGCATTTTATGCGTAATAGACACCGAACTAAGAAAAAATACAAAAATATAGAAAAAACAACGATGTTACCCAATAGCGGAATTTCATAATTGGATAATAAAATAAACACAAAATTGGCATCCAAACGAAATATTGTCAGCGGAAAAGATACTACGTAGCATTCGCTTCATAGCCACCACCCACCTATTTGGTGGTTATAATTCAGGCAGATATTTATGTTTATTTCAGAAACGTCTTATGCATAAATTCAGCAAGTTGTTGTGGTCAGTCAACGAAGTCAATCAGATCTATAAATCAATGGGATATAATATGAAACTGCAAACGAATCAAAAATTGGGACAAACGAAAGTAGGACACAATGATGGCTAGAACAGTGTATGTCATGAAATTGTTTCAGGCCATAATAAAAAAAAAAAGGTTTTGGGTTTTGACACTTCTGGATTATAATTCACTACAAAAGAAAATCTGCCATTTTCCTATAAATCTTCTTTGATCAATAAGGAACTCAGTCGTTATCTGTACATGTAATCCAAACTAACAATTTCTCAATTTTTAAACAATACCATAAAATTTCCAATTATCAACGCTGAACATATTGAAATAATTAAATTAGGAAATCGATATTACAATTGGTACCTACATCCAATATTCGTATGTGTAATACAATCTACACAATTGAAAATTATTGTGTATTACACAATATTCCACATATGAATAGCATTGTCTCACATTACATTCCTATTAACAAAAGATTCGAAATAATGATAGCATCAATTATTATTGTACCAATTTAATGTAGTTTGTGCGCCTATTGCACATCATCGCGTCTAAATTTTAAAACCACACTTTAATTTCGATTTCGTCAATTTGATCACATCATACATCATGTTGGTAACAAGCCCAAAAGTATCCAATGGTATCGATCAAATTGATACACACACCTCCCTATCTTTAGTATATATCTTAATCTATTAATTTTTTTTCTTTTGATCGAAACTTTTATTTTTTACCATCCTAATTGTGTCTATGCGATTAGTGATTACATTTTTCTAGCATCTATAATTTTACTGTTTGTCTGTTTTACTGAATGTATTTCATATTTATTGTACATTATTGTACATATTTTGCACAAACGGACAAAATGATAAAAAAAGGTTTTGAAAAATGCAATAACATAAATAAAAATATGTACACCCAAATTTTTGCGAAAGTTATACTTACATTATTGTTTTCTTGTTATTTCTTTTTGTTATCGTACATCATGTTTAGATTGACTTTGAATGCAGCGATACAAGAAAAGTACATGCTGTGGTATGATGGAAAGCGAGTAGATTATTATTTAGACTTCCAGCACACAGAAATCGTTCAATATATTTCCATTTTAGACGAACTTTAATCACTACAATTTTTTTAATTTATATTTTTTTTTTCGTTGCAAGATTAGCGGATGGAGTGATCAATAGTGTACTGAAAACCAAAATTTTGTACATACGAATATCTAATCTTGGGTATTTTCTATACGTATGTACATGTACCTATTCAAATCTGGGTTATCATACAACAGATAGTTGGACACGACAACTAACAATTATTGTATATTTATTTATTGAACAGATGTGATCAGATAATTCTATGATGCTATGGGCGAGATAAACCGCAATTTAAGTTAATCAATATATAGAATAAATTGCAGGGAGAAATTAGCTGTTAAATCCGTTAAATTTTATGCAAATTTAGAGAGCTGACCATACGGAATCATTGCAAATACATAAGGGTAGTTTAAAGCCGAATTTGCATCATTTCCTAAAAATCTGGTTATTTCTCGGTTTTTGTTTTGATAATATCTCAAAATTATTCGTTTTCAAATTCAAATTCTTTATTCAACCATCCACAACATAATTATTATATTATAAGCTTAATAGTGTTATTGGTAAGGGATCGAGTAATTACTCATACAGCTCTGGAATTTGTTTGGTGTTTATGTAGTGTAGAGAATACAAACAAAATTAGAAATGATAATAATAGATAGATATAGATAGATAAATGTTTTATTCAATACCTTAATTAATCCAAACATTTATATACATTTACAAACAATTTTAATGCATGGCGTAGCCGTCTGCCATTCATTTGGTATTTGGAATAATAATATAATTAAGCTTTAACAATTTCTCATTAGTTAATTCAATGAATTAATTCAGTTAATACTATTCAAAAATTTCAGGGAACATTACATCTGTTCAGGGCCGGATTTACCGTCTGTAGCGCCCCTGGGCAGTAGTCGAGTTGCCGCCCTTTGTCCCTACTTTAAGCTGAAAATAGATCAGTCGTATTCATGGGAGGTGTACAATTTTGTTTAACGTACGTTGGTTTCCGGCGTTTCTGGAAGTAGCAGAACTTCATTGAAAATTGCAGTTAATTTAATTCTTAGAAAGGTATTTTGATTGAAATTCTAATCAAAGCGAATGTTCAGAAGTATATTATATGCTCATGGAGGAGCGGATAGTCCTTGGAGTCCGTTCTCCCGCTACAGCCCACTAAATTGATTGTTTTCAGTACGGGATGAGTTTCCGTAATGTTTAGTGAAATTGAAGTCAATCGAAAGGTCTCGACTCCCAAATAATGGATATTAAGTCCTTTTTCTCTTAGTCACAACCATTCTCCAGCTGCAGCCACAGAAATGGCCGTTTTAAATACTTAATGAAACCAGCCCGAAATTGCAGTTTCCGGGAGAAGGAGGTTTGATATGATATACTAGGAAAAATAAAGTTGATCCAGGGAACAGATCCGTTTAAGGTGGTCAAGACCTTTCGTTATAATAGGGTAGAATTTTAAAAAAAGTAAAAGTGTCCTGTGTTCTTGGTTCCGAGTGTATGTTACTTCATACACGTTCTGTGGTTCACTTGGTTGACTCGCACTCTACGATGCTGGTAATCTAGAGGTCCGGAGATCGAATCTCGGCGTGGTCCAGGAAATATATAGTGCTTGCAACATTATATACACTCCTCCTGCAATGTAAAGCCCCTCCCAGAACAAGAAATTATGAAAGGAAAAACTCTAAAATGAAATATGGGGCCAGGTATTTCGTTGCAGATTTCCAAAAAAAATGTGTTCTTGGCTCTTCACCAGTGTTGTCCATGGTCAGTGCCGGTTACAGCATCATTACCAGAATTTTAGAAACCTCTCAGTGTACAAACAAGCGCACTGATTTGAGGTGATTTAAAAAAAATGTCGCCACCTGCTTCTTTAATCATTCTCACCGAGCTCTAAATATTTTTCACCGCAGACATTGCAAAAAAGCAAATCAGCTGAAGATTTTAATTTTAATTTTTCAGTGATGTTTAACTTTTTGTGGTTTCGAAGTATCTAGACGAAAAATTCATTTTACTTGTAGGTAGCTTGGTGGACATAATTAAGGTAAAAAGTAGAAGGCATCGGTAAAATATATTTCTGAAGGAAATTTCGCAAAAATTTATTACCATTGCTGTACAAATATTTTATCGTAAACGAAAATTGAACTAGACACAAGAGTAACATAAAGAACAGTCATTGGTGCCTGAATCCATTAGAACGGTACTAGCCCAACTTCGGTTCGGTTTTTGTTTGTGCCTATTAATTCAATTTTTATCTCGTGTAGTACCGCGAGCATTCACAAATTCTGCTCTCTTTGCGGTGGCAATTTCTTCCAATACCCTGCTAAACCCCCTGGAATTTACATTTATTCCTGCGCATCACTAGTGATACCCGGAACAATCCTTAGATAATCCAGATTCACGGTGATTTCACTCTTTCTGTACTGAACTCACCAACGTAGGAAGATCAAAATGGGAAACAAAAATTTAAGCCAAAATTATAGAAAACCATTCGCTCTGACGGCATTCTTCAGAGCGATGATTGCGGAATCGAATGATGGTAGGACTTGAGGACTTGAAAATCCACAAAAATCACGAACATGACAAATGTTCAGTAATATGGCTAGCTTTAGCCCCTCCAGGACAAGATCCTGGTTGCGCCACTGCTCGAAGAAGACTATAAACTGGCAGGCTGAAGCCTACGGCGGCATTTTTAACGCCCCGTGCACAGATTAAAAAAATAGTTCAGTGATCAGGCTTTATTCCAATTTTAGAAGTATTTGCTTCTAAGTATTAGCCAGCCTAATTGATACATTTTTTGAGTCGAGGATCAATCGATCAATTATTTGATTGTAAAAATAAACGACAAGGTCGGTAGGGCGGCAGAATTCGAAACGCCTACTGACATCAGATATGTAAGTCCGCCATACTGACCAACGGAACGACTTTTGCAGTGTTTTCTTTGCTTTTTTTCTAATTTATCCTCCTAAAATATTGAACTGTGTATATTTCACACAACATTAATTCAATGCCGCCTTTAAAATTGGGGGAATATGGGAAATCCGGTCCTGGATGCATGATATCTCATCATAAGATAAGACAAAGTAGTGTTGAAATAAAAGAGCCAAATAAAATTTTCACTGCCAACTATGATATCTCCAATTCTCCACTTTTTTCGAGTTGTGAATGCTAATATTTTTGCGAGAAAGCAAGTTTCAAAAATTTGCCGCCCCTTAAAATTTGCCGCCCCGGGCAGTTGCCCGGGTTGCCCATATGCGAAATCCGGCCCTGCATCTGTTCAATATAAAAATAAATCCTTTTATTTCACTTTCTTCAATTAGTTTTCCTTTTGGTTACGGTGCTGACGAATTTCGGTATTGTATTTTGTGATATTTGGAATATATTCGTCATCGATGCTGTCTTTTTCACAATTTATGGTCTTGCAAGGGCACAGGGCGATGAAGTTCACACAACTCCAGATTCTGCATGTTCATCTACCCTGTGCCCTCTACCACAAATGACGTCTCACAAGGTTCCTTCCAATATATTTCGACGATATCTCAGGGCAATTCGACAGAAGCCATACAAATTTTCCCAATTACTTCCATTTAGCAAATTAGTTAATTCTCGTTCATTCAGCACATTTCGATCAAAACAGGATTTTCTGATTTCCCTCAATACGGGACAAATGGCAATAAAATGTCGGGAATCCTCTCTTACTTTCATGTTGCACAGACTGCAGAGAATCGGCAAATCCGGTCTATGCGGTTGGTAATTCAGCGAAAGTAGCTCTCCTCGAGCTCTAAATATTAATGAAATTTTGCTAACGCTGAAATTATTTTGAAAATATGTGCTTTCCCCTAGGGTGTGGTTTAATTGAACATAAATCTCCCGATGTTGTGATGATTTAGCCTGTTCTGCTATTTTCGCTATTTCATGTTCTCTTACGTGTATTAGAAACTGTTGCAATATATTGCTGTTTGCAGAAGTCCCATCCCAGGAAAACTCGGTTTCGCGCTCGTTTGCTAACGAAATCATGTCCATATAGAATGCGCCCTTTTTCTCTACGGCATACATCAGTATCCTCTTAGGTAACCTATCGCAGTTCATAGTAGATACTTTTGCCAGATATTTGAAATGCGTTTTAAGAGTATCCAGAAAGATTGGTGTTAAACCTGTTTCTTGATGTAACATGTAATTTGGTGTTTGTTGTCGGAAGTTGGAAGATTCGCTTTTAATAGCACCTCTGCAGCTTTTCTACTTCTTCGTACTGCTTACCACCCCAAACTTGGGCACCATATAGAAGCACAGATTTGGCCACTGCCTGGAAGATCTTGTACTTAGCGGCATGACTTATGTCTGGTGAGTTGAAACATTTTTTCCATATCGCATTTATGGCCTCCTTCAGTTTTTTCTCCAAATGCGTCTCCATACAAAGGTTACATGAGACCCAAAAACCGAGATATTTATATTCTTTGACGACTTCAACATCGTTGCCTTTATATTGCCACTTCTCATGCTGAGCCAATCGAAAACGTTTTTTAAATATAACAATTTTTGACTTATCCAAGTTTATGGTAAGCTTCCATCGATCGCAATAGTTTTCCAAATAATCAATAATCTTCTGCATGTCTTCCGGCGACTCAGCGAAGAACACCATGTCGTCCGCATATAACAGACCTTTAAGCAGCACATCATAGGCTTTTGCTCCCCCAGGAATTTTATCTAGAATGTCATTAACAAAAATTGCGAATGCGTCGGGGCTAAGCTTGCAGCCTTGACGCACCCCGATATTCGTGCAGAACGATTCCGAAAGGTGACATCCATTCCAAACAGCTGCGCTTGTATTTTCATAAAGCTTTTCGAATACATATCCAAATTTCGCAGACATGCCAGCATTTTAAAGTTTATAAAACAATGACGAATGATCTATCGTATCAAATGCTGCTCGAAAATCCACGAAAAAAAGTATACAATCTTCGTCCTTCGTTTAAAAACTGCCGAGCCCAATTGCACAATATAAATATATTATCACAAGTAGAATATCCCTGGCGAAATCCCGCTTGATTTGAAATGATAATATTAAACATCAAATGACGAAATAATACTAAGAACAGGAAAAGTGGGGAAAAAACCTTTTATGCGTTTTGTATTTAATCTTATGACTACTTATCTTAATGGCCTTAATGCTAAAACCTTACACCTAATACTGTGTCTAGCACGAACTAATAGTGAGCTCGCAGTATGGAATGCAGATATAGTGACGCAGAAACAGAAAACAATAGATACAACAACATCCAGCTGAAGATTTTTACAACGCTGGTTGGCGACAAAGGTACATTTTCACTGTTTGTTTGAACTTGGACCGAAAAACCATTACGCAATGAAAATTGGGCCAAAATATGGCTAACGGCAAAAATCTTACATAGGAATTTTTTTAATTATGTTTGTATTATGATCCCCAGGTGATGGCATAAAAAGTCCCAAGCGATTGGGGGTCTGCAACCTTAAAAAGTACCGGCGTACAGAGGGCTGCGCGTAAATCTATTTTTGGATTGGTCTAAATAAATGTAGTAGTTAGACCAATCCAAAAATAGATTTATTACACTGAGAAAAAAAATCCCATTAAACCAATAGGAATTAGTCATTTTATCCCATTGGATTTAGTCAATGGGAAAATCCCATTATTGGGTTAATAGGATACCATTATTTCAATGGGATGGAACATCATTAAAATAATTAGATCGAACTTTCGAGTTATTTAGTGAACAAATTTTCAAATGTCCGGGACACCCTGTTATTTTTGTCCTACCAACTTTTAAGTATTTCGTGCCAAAGACTGTTACCATTCTACACATTCCTACCAAATTTCATGACGATCGCTTAAGCCGTTCGCGAGTTATTTAGTGAACAGACGGACGGACAGACGGACGGACAAAATCGATTTCATAAGGGTTTTTTTTTTAATCTAAAAAAACCCTAAAAAAGGGTGAAGGTGTTATTTTTTTGGCTTTTGCGATTATTTAAAAAACGGCAAGAGGTACAGGTATACCTTTCCAATGATATAAAAACATTAGAGTTTAATTAAATATAGCATTTCCAGGTCAAGTAAATAACTTTCCGAGTCAAATAGATAAATATTCGAAACAAATAGATAAATTTCCGAGTCAACAAAATGCGTTTACGAATCTAGAAAGTAAATTTCCGGAACAAAAGAATATGGTTCCGGATAAAAAAAAATAAGTTTTCGAATCAACAAAACACGTTTTCAGATCAAATAAATAAATGTCCGAATCAAAAAAATTAATTCCTAAATGAAAAAATGAATACAAGAATCATAAAAATAAATTTCCAAATCAAATAAATAAATGTCCAAATCAGAAATATAAATGTACAATTCAAATAAGAAAATGTTCAAAGCAAAAAAAAATAATTTAAAAATCAAATAAATGATTTTTTCCATTAAAAAAAAAAAACTTATTTTACAAATCAAATAAACAATGTTTCGTATTATGGAAGCGATTTAAAAGGATAGTATTTTAAAATAGTAAACAATGTGCTGTTATAATAATTTTATTGGGTATTGAAAAATAATAGTTGATTATCTCAATATGAATGAAATTTTGTAAATTCAAAATTCGTATGAAAAGTAAGGTTTTTATTACAAACACTTGGAATAGGACGATAGAATTTATTTTCTTAGACATAATTTGCCATCCACAATAACTCAAGTCACACCAGCACAACATTCTAGAATTTCTATTTTGCATTAGAATCGAAAGTAGACCTCAGAATAATGGAGGTTCGGGAACATAACGGAATCTGTACATTATGGCAATTTGTCGCCCGGTGGCAATTCAGGGATTCCCCAGAATTACCACCCGTGCAAATAATCGCGGAAAATGCAGGAGAATTTGCACCCTAAGCAGAACAGGGACCAACAAAATCTTGGCCGCGCGAGAGTCAAAATATCCGCATTATTCAGGCGAATATGAAAGGAAGTTCTTGTTTTTATCGCAGCAATTATGCCATCAATTATCCCGCGAACTGTATAGGTAGTATAACCCAAATAAAGAATCCTCGAATTGCAAACTGCAAATTTAAAACCTATTATTCGATGAAAATAATATCCCTTTGCGAAGTAGACAATCCGTACTCTTTGAGCAGATGTATGTATTGTTCTTTTAAAACTCATTCGGTCTATTTTAAAATAAGCTTTATTGTTTTTGTTGCAATTTACGCTGTGTCATTGACACAGCTTTTAGTAACGGTGACCCCGATTTGGGAATGATTCTTCTGAATTATACGAATTTTATTGCTCAGCTGTACCTATAATTATACCGTTTACCATCCTCGTCTGTTAATATCTTGCGGTGACATTAATTTCTTAGAAATGTAATTCATTTTTTTTATTTAGAAATTACAATTAACTTGATCTGGAAATTTATTTTTTTGATTTGGAAATGTATTTATTTGATTTACTTTTTTGGCAAGTAAATATATTTATTTGACTTTGAAATTTATTTATTTCATTTGTAAATTTATTTTTCTGATTTGAATATTTTGTTATTTGAATTGTATATTAATTTTTCTGATTTGGATATTTATTTATTATACCCTATACCCATAAGATGGTATAGGGTATATTGTTTTTGTTACGACGATTTATGTAACACCTCAAAGGAGCCACCGGAGGTATGGCAAAGTATATATATACATGATCAGAGTCGGTCCCTGATTCGAATAAGCCATGTCCGTCTGTCTGTCTGTCTGTCTGTCCGTCCGTGTGTCTGTCAGTTCGCACGATAACTCTCGAAATAATGAAGCTAGCGTTTTGAAATTTTGGTGAGATGATTGTTTTGATAAAAGCTTGGATGGTATTGAAAATGGGCCAAATCGGACCATGCGTTCCCCTACCTCCCATACAAATAACCCCTCCGTGATAGTGTAATTCGGCCGAATTTTTCGACAGAATATCGCTAGGGACCTGAAATTTTCATCAATGCCCAATTGTGACATATTCTTGAAGCTAGTGGAAAGTGGAGAAGGTCCGACTAACCCTACCCCTACATCCCCTACAAAGCAATATTCCGTCATATCTTTTGATAGAATGTCCCCAAAAACTTGAAATTTATATCACATGATAGCTGCTGGATGCCGTTATAAGATATTAAAGATGTGCGAGATTCGACCCATCTACCCCCTCCCCCTTAAAAAAATAAATTGAATATTTTCGGTTTTACGCGCATTCTAGGTTTGTACATGGGTATAGGGTATACACTCATCGTGCTATTCGCACGATTAGAGCTCGGTCTCGTTTTTATTTGGAAATATATTTTTTTGTTTTGGCTATTTATTTTTTCATTTAGAAGTTCATTTAATTGTTCCGGATATTTATTTATTTGATCCCGAAAAGTGTTTTGTTGATTAGGAAATTCATTTTTCGCTCCATCCATTTTTCGTAATTTTTCAGAAACCGCAAAAAAAAAAAAACGCGTTTAGCAAGATGAAAAATTATTTTACAATACAGTATAACACGGTTATAACGCTCACGCAAATAACAATTTTACGGTTGTAGCGCCATTCTTCCTAGTCCCGCAATTTTACCATACATTAAGTGCAAATATTTCACGACAATAGCGCAAGTTTTATAACGCTAACACGGCTATATCGCTCCAAAATCTCAGTCCCTATACATTCATTTACACATTCATAGTCATAACGCCTTACGAACAAATCGAGAAAAAAATCGCCCGGCTAAATACGAAGATCTGGAAAAGGTCCTATTAGAATGGTTTCGCCAATTTCGGGCGTCTAATTCGCCGGTAAATGGACCAATTTTGATGGAAAAGTCTAACGAAATTGCGAAGACTTTAGAGCTAAACAATTTTGCAGCTAATTGAGGATGGATCATCATGGAACAGTATACGAACTAATCAGTGGCGAAACTATAGATGTCAACGAATATGTTGTGACTTCTTGGGCAGGAAGTGTCCTTGCAACCATTGTGAAAGATGATCATCCTCTACAATGCGGATGAGCTCGGGTTTTATGGAGGATAATTGTGATGGTGGTAAGCGTAGCAACGAGAAGTTGACTGTTCCACTATGCACAAATGTAGATGGAAGTGGCAATTTGGAACCCCTTGTGATTGGGAAGTCACAGAAGCCTCGCTGCTTTAAGGGTGTTCAGTACTTTCCCTGTGAATACAAAAATCAAAACGATGCTCCTGATGATGATGAAGAAGGCGAGGATAGCGAGCCAATACGAGAATTTCCCACTCGAATACAAGCTTTGGAAGGATTAAGTGTAAGGATTATATCTCGTCTTTTGATGAGGAAGGAAAATTCTTATAAAATTTATCACATGGAAAAACGTCTATACATGCTCTCCGTACAGAATAAACATAAATATTTTTATAGCGCTTTGACGTATATAACGTGCATTTCGGCCAGTTCCTTCAATAGCGTTATAACCGTGTTTTACTGTATTTGTTTTACAATTTAACGGAAGCTATATGCACGAGGATTATTTGTAAGAGAGAAAAGTGATATTTAATAATAATTTTGGCGTCAATTTCAAATTATAGATTGCAACGAACAAGTTTTGATTTGTCCTGGTAGTTTTCTACCAAGTTGGTGGTGTATTTAGTCCAAGTTTGTCCAAGAACATGTCTAAGGACGAAAACAATAAACCCTTACCTAATAATTTAATGATAGTGCAATAATTTCCATTTTTGGTAATACAAATTTTTACTGGAAAATACGGTTTTGATGAGTCCGCTAGGGCAAGAAAAGAGTTTTGATCAAAACGGATGGAAGGAAAGAGTTTTGATAGGTATATACCATTACCTTGAAGAAGCAAGTTTTGCAACGAACTGCAAATTTCGAAGCTTCGAAAAATACAAAAGAAATGTGGTTTGCTAAAAACTGAGTAGAGCAGAAAAAATACTTACGAATGCAATAATAATTTAAAACTCAATTTCATAAATTTCATTTTACAAGTAGAAAGTAGAAAACGGTTCAAATTAAGTCAGTAATGATTTTAGAAGAGCCTGTATGTTTGAGCAAATTGTGAAGCCTTTGGTTGAAATTTACCTCCTTGCCAAAAAAAAAGCCACACTAGGACCCGTTAACTCTAGCGAAAAGGACATCAATAATTACCACATATTTCGTTTTAAAGCAATAAATATTTTTTAGGAATATGTAAATGTGTTATTATCAGAAAGATAGGTCCTGTCAAGTAACAAGCAAATAGAATCGGTAAGGATAATTTTCTGCCTCTAATCTTTGGATATCTGGAAATCTAAACTCATCCTAATTGCTCTAGTGGAAAAATATATAAAATTGAAATTGTGATTGTTGTGGGTAAATTGTAAATTATTATTTAGAACACACATTTTTTATTTGCATAATATTCGCCTGCATATTTGATACTTGTTGAATTTCGAAATCGAATTTATTTTAAAAATCAGATCCGAAAAGATTGTTCAAGAGTTTTTTAGATTTGCAACAATAATAACGGCTGACTTTGCTTTATCTCCACACTTGAAAATTGTGCGCAATTCACCCATGATTAGTATCGGCTTTTTTCTGTTAGCATAAAATATACGGAAACATAATTGGTGATAATAGCCAACGCAATTTGTTTGAGAGACCAAAAATCATATCACTTGGAAAAAAAAGATAAAAAAAATACAAGAAAAAGCGTTAGAAAAGAGAATGAATATGTCGAAAAAAAAACGAAAGAGTTAAGCCAGTAACTTTTTATTCGAGTATTTCCATAACTCAATAAATGCGAAAATTGGGAATAAAAAATTCTGCAATATTTAATCAGACAGTTTGGACAGTTTTGGTTAATATCCGTACGAAATGCTGGTTTTAAGTTTTGTTCAAATGTTCGTTTTATAGACTAGCATAAAACATCTTCAGTTCTGGTCACGTCGACAAAAATCTAATCAATGCGCCGCCAGTTCGCATCCACTAGTATAGACATATTCCGCTATGCAATTTAGAACAAACGATAATAGAGTCTGCTCATAATATGCCGTTGGATCAAACTATTATAGCATCCCAATACACAATCGGCGTGCACTAAAATAATGCAATCGTACGTGCCCGATTGCGTGCAATATATAGGCATTTTGACCTAAGCTGGATGCACCACCGCTCCGGCTTGAAATAAACCGTTTGTGCACAAGACAAGATAAGACATAATCTAAATCGGGTTTTGATCTTTTAAAATCATTACAGTTTAAAAAGATGATTATATTACGGCGTTCTATTGATATGTGATGTGATGTTATGTTATTATACGATCAATGCATATTGACTATGGCGTCAGTTACGTCGTGGAACTCCACGCACGCAGGCAAGATAAAAGATCCGTTGCAAATAGTGGTATTGCAATAGTGCATTGGCAGATCAGAAATCTGAAAATTGTTAATTGTCTGCGCATAAACACTGGTATCTGCATTTTACTATGCGATTTATTTCAATTTAAAATGTTGGACCGCAATATAACTCAATTAGGTTAATTGCTGTACCTTTCATTCCGGCACCAACCAGGACCGCAGTGTAACCCAAATAGGGTTATTATGCTATGCGAGTACCTTCAATTCCACAGCATCAGCCAATAAATGCTAAATGGTAATTTTTCACACAATCGACTTCAATTAACTAATAGGTAATAGCTAGGACAACTAATCGCATTGCATGTAATTCAGACATCATGCTGCACTTCTTTGTTCCTTCGAGCCTCTATCACGATCATTTCACCATTATAAGAAGCGTCAAACTAGAATACGAAATTTTCTTGGTATTCATTCCGGTTTATACAGTTCTTGTTGACTTAGTTTTCTGATAAATGGTCAATAAATATGTCCATCTGTCTGCCAACTTATTCGACTTACAAGTGCACGGTCATAGAGTATTTTCTTGGTACTTTCTAATCGGTGCATTTGCGATAGGTTTTCTTGATTGTACATCGCATTTCCATGCATTTATATGGTGGTGTCTTTGTAGGGCCGAACGTTATTCGTTCGCCAACATTTTGCAAAAGTCTATTCTATTGCATGTACTCGTATCATCAATTGATATAATTTTAATTAACTCAACCAACAAGATGTGTTGTTACTGTTTCTTTACACAAAGAGCAAAGATCTTGTTTTGCAGATAGTAATGGGCATTCACTTTGCTCTTTACCATTACCATATAGTAGTGAAAGAATGGAACATTAACCGCCTGTTTGTGGCAACATAACATATGTGGAGTGCTTCGGATGTCCAAAAAGGAATGCTGCATCAGTTATAATACTCGTATAGTAGTCGAATGAATGCCGATGAATGGAAGAAGATCGGTCCGATAGAGGACATAAGTATGTCGAATGATTTAACTGATTTATTTATGATATACGTGTGCTGACAATTCTGGAGCACATCTGATAAATGTAAGGTGGAAATGGATACGAATAAATCTGAGATTGGGACAAAGAGTTACGTTTTATGTTACCGTTATAAAGGATAGTTGTTTATAGGTATGTAGTTTACTTAATTTAGCTTTATAGTTGTTGAACTGAGTAGTTTTCATGAATTTGTTTATTCTTAGTCAATCAACTAGTCTAAAATACTTCTTAAAAAAGAAAATTAATAAATAATATTCTGATGTATGGAACAAAATACAGGATCACATGGATTAGATTCTATCAAAATTGGTAAAAATATGAACATGACACTTTCGATGTAACATATCGTCGGGTTACTCTAAAAACAAAACAAAAGTGCATTTTTGGAATTTTTATACCCGTCACTATGTGAAAGGGTATATTTACTTTGTCATGAAGTTTGCAACGCACAGAAGGAAGCACCTCCGACGATATAAAGTACATATATTATTGATCAGTGTGACGAGCGAAATCGATTGAGCGATGTCCGTCTGTCCGTCTGTCTGTCTGCCTGTCTGTCTGTCTGTCCGTCTGTTTCAATACAAACTAGTCCCTCAGTTTTGAAGCTATCGCGCTGAAATTTTGTATACAAGTTTCTTTTTACTGTACGCTGTATATATGTCGGAACGAATGGAATCGGACCATGGGGTCATGGGGCTGCCATAGAAATCAACCTCTGAAAATTAGGTTCTTCTAAGAAAAACTTTTTTCTTTATGAACCAATCTTAACTAAACTTCACCCAAATGTGTTCCTAGTAAACCCTCAAAACATATGTAGGAACGGATGAAATCGGAATACTACGTCTTAGGGATGTCATACAAACCAACTCCTGAAAACTAAGTTATTCTAAGAAAAACTTTTTCCTTTTTAATCCGATCTTAACCAAACTTCACCCAAATAGGTTGCTAGTAAATCCTTAAAACATATATGTATAGGAAAGGATGAAATCGGAACACTACGACATAGGGCTGTCATACAGACCAACCAATAGAAATTAGGTTCTCTTTAAGAAAAACTTTTTTCTTTATAAACCAATCTTAACCAAACTTCATCCAAATGTGTTTCTAGTAAAGCCTCCAAACATATCTAGGAACGGATGGAATCGGAACTTTACGTCATAGGGCTGTCATACAAACTAACCCCTGAAGAAAAACTGTTTCCTTTTTAATGGAAATGGGTTCCGAGTATTAACTGACCAGACGTACAGCATTTTGACCTGTCGTACAGCATTGGGAAATGTACAGCAAAACGTACAGCATTTTCCATGCCACAATATGAAACCTAAATCACTCCTCGGTGACGCTTGTGATCAGTTTTGCCTGCTTTTACGATGCAAAATTGGGCCCCTGTATGGTCGATATTTAGCGAAATAATCGCATTTTAATGTTTGGCAATCGCTCATTTCCACAGTTCGGGAACCGTACCCGATCTTTTGGAAATTTGGCTCACTCTCCAAATTACACGGTTCAACCTATCCGCAATCGAATGTTATGGCTGCTCAAATCAGCGTTTTGAGTTTTCTATTTGAAAATTGTCCATCACTCGAAAATTTGGAAAACTTTGAAATTCAGAAAACTTGTAAAACACCGTACACTATTTTATTTGGTGAAAATTTCAAGGCTCCAGCTCTCAAGGTTCAGAACTTACAGTCGTCGAAAGTTGCTATTTAAAGTGTAAAGTTTGACTCATACACGATCGATATTTAGCGATATAATAACACTTCAATCAATCACTTTCGATAACTCGGGAACCAACGGAAATTTCTGAAATTGGCACATTTGTAGAGCTACTTGGCGCACATTTCCTCCATAAGTTTCAAGGTCCTACCTATCTGAGTTCGGAAGTAACAGCTGCCCAAATTGCACTTTTGTGGTTTTTAATTGAAATTTTATCCATAACTTGAGCGGAATTTTGAAATTTCGCAGACCGGTAGAGCATTGCACTGTCCATATTTGGTGAACATTTCGTGGCTTGATACCAAGAGTCTGAAGTCACAGCCGTCAAAAGATGCGATTTGAATTTATTTTTCCTATCACAAAACGATGAAAAATCCGCCGCTGTACTCCATTCCCTTATCCCCTCTTTTGGAAAATTCACACTAAAGAAGGGAGTCTGTATGAGTTTTAGATGAGGGTTTTTCCCTCAACATGTCCTTCGAATCCGTTAATTTTTTGTACACCAGCCTATGTAACCATACATGAGTATAGAATGCATACTCTCCTCCAGAAATATCGCAACAAGGGTTAGCCACCTCTTCACCGCTTTGGAGGTTCTCCTCGGAATCCATAGCTACATTGAAACTTTGCCTGGAAAGGCACCACCAGCTTAAGAATTCTCGGGTCTCGGCCCATCTCATTGGGTTTCGTTAATCTATTGCAATAAACGAAATGAAGTTTTTAAATAAGTAGGTACTTTGCGGCCATCATATGAAAAGCCAGGTGCGACATCATACGACAGTCCTTACAGTTATTTTTGAAACCTTCTTCTTCTTCTATTTTATATGTGTATAAGTATAATCTTATTTGAAGTACTCTTTTTGTGAAACACCCTTTTGTATCGCCATGCGATTATTGCTCTTTACTGAGTCCAGGAGCATTCTTGACAAATACTATTTATGGAACAGGATATTGAAGACATATGGTGAGGATATGCAGTTTCCTAAAATTAATGCCCAAACATGCATGAGTATTAAATAGAATTCTCCTCTAATCAAACTACACCAAACAAGCCTTCCAGTTTCCAAAAAATCTACACTTAATGCTGAAAAATTCGAAAGTTACGCAAATATTACAGATGCATTTGTGTTTCTGGTTGTCCTGCCAAACGACGACTTTTGCTGCGCATGTCCTGATTTTATCGAAAAAATATACGAGCCTTAGGCATGCATCATGACCTCGTGAGATGTTATTATTTCTCCAAATAGGCGCGAATAGGGTGGCGAGAATATGGCTGAGTTTTTTCCTGAAAACCGAATTCTGCAAGAACATAATGTGTACAGCATTGGGCCTTCGGGAGTCTGGTCACCTTATCCTAGTAAATCCACAAAACATATCTCGGAACGGATGGAATCAGAACATTACGTCATAGGGCTGTAATACAAACCAGCCCCTTCAAGTGTCTTCCTGGACTAGCATCCAGGAACAGATGGAATGGAAACACGTCATAGGGCTGCGATAGAAATTGTTAGCACAAAAGGAGCTTAAGTTTCATTCAAATGTGACGGGTATTCAAGTTTCGGCCGCGCCCGAAATTAGTCTCGTTTTAGTTAAATTTGGTCTTTCACTTAAAAATCAATATTTCAACTAACATGGTCCAAATAGGAAAATAACCATTGGTTAAATTAGAATACCTATCCTTTGAGTCTACTGTTTTTTCTGGCCCTGAAAGCACGCAGAATATAAGATTTAAGCCCAAATATGCACTTTGGCTTTGAAGGTCAAGGAGGTCAAAAGTAAAATTTCGAGGAAAAATAATAAAAGGCGGTTAAGTTGAGTCCGAATTCGTGTGTAATAAGTAGCGTTACGGTAAAAATAATATAGAGGCGATCAAAACTGAGTACTTGTTAACACTTATGAGTAATTAATTTCCTTACTTACTCATAAGGATTAATAAGTACCCAGTTTTTATCGCCTCTATATTATTTTTACCGTAACGCTACTTATTACACACGAATTCGAATTTGAAAGTAGTATAAGATTATCTTCGCCTATACGTACAATACGGCCAACTTGCTTTTTGGTATTTCTGCATGGGAAATTCGGCTTTGCTTTATCTTCTACTTCCTTGATTCGTTATTTATGCCGCTCCTTGGCGTCGCTGGCCTGTGGTGTAAGCGGCAATGTATCAGCCTATTTCTACAGGCAGTTATATTTCAGATCAAAGCTCTACTTTATATTGCATTGAAACGACCTATGCAGGCACGAGACGAGATATTCGGGCAATAGGCCAGTCAATAAACCGAAATATGAGGCGTTAGGTCGCAAAAAATTGCTCGGCTCTGGTTTTTTGGGATATTGTTAGGATAGATACCAGAAGTGTAGCACCAAGTTTGCAACTTCGAAAAACCAGTGCTAACCCCGTGACCCTAAAAAACCTCAAAATTTTCGGACTTTTTTCATATTTTTGTTTGTAGTTTCTAAAAGGTGCTTCCTACAAGTAAGTTGTCGACTGCACTGTTAAAGCTAGGAAAATGTTCTTTAATTTGAGTGTAACCCCAGCTTTTTAGGCGCAAAGGATCCCAAGATACAGCATTTTAAACATTGTTTTTTGTAAAAAAGTTCTAAGTTGTAATTTCAGTCATATTCCGAGCAGAATAACGGCTTAAATGCGCATTCTACGGAGAAAGTCATGTGACATGAAGTTATAAACTAGTTACTTAGCTGTATATATTTCGGAACGAATGGAATCAGACCATGGGGTGATAGGTCTGCCCCTGAAAATTAGGTTCTTCTAAGAAAAACTTTTTTCTTGCTGTACCAATATTAACCAAACTTCACCCAAGTATGTTGCAGGTTAAGCCTCAAAAAATATCTAGGAACGGATGAAATCGGAATACTAAGTTATAGGGGTGTCATACAAACCAACCTCTGGAAATTAGGTTCTTCTAAGAAATTTTTTTTTAACTAATTGTGAAAATCTTGACTTATCGTTCCATTCTATACACCAACTGGGGTGCATGTCTGTAGTGTTTATGGCATGGCAACTTACCAGCTCTATGGGAACTACGGGGAACTTTGTCTGTTTTGGAGGAGAAGAGCCCCAGCGCGAGAAATATCGAGTTATTCAATTTCGGAAATGTCACATTGGAATTTTTGCATCAGGACCTCTAAGCGTCTATAGCTCAGTAGGTAGAGTTGCTGACCTTGTGACTGAAGGCCGGAGGTCAGCAACTCTACCTACTGAGCTATAGACGCTTAGAGGTCCTGATGCAAAAATTCCAATGTGACATTTCCGAAATTGAATAACTCGATATTTCTCGCGCTGGGGCTCTTCTCCTCCAAAACAGACAAAGTTCCCCGTAGTTCCCATAGAGCTGGTAAGTTGCCATGCCATAAACACTACAGACATGCACCCCAGTTGGTGTATAGAATGGAACGATAAGTCAAGATTTTCACAATTAGTTAAAACTCGCACCCACGAAATTGGGAACCAGAATTAATACAG
Source organism: Microchrysa polita (assembly GCA_949715475.1). NCBI lineage: Eukaryota > Metazoa > Arthropoda > Insecta > Diptera > Stratiomyidae > Microchrysa > Microchrysa polita. The sequence continues at coordinate 6,689,001 of OX454420.1, forward strand.
TAATTGAAAACTTTTTTATTTATGAACCAATCTTAACCAAACCTCATTCAAATGTGTTCCTAGTAAATCCTCAAAACATATCTAGAAACGAATGAACTCGGAACAATAGATCATAGGGCTGTCACACAAACCAACCCCTGTTAATTAGGTTCTTCTAAGAAAAACTTTTTTCCTTATGAACCAATCTTAACCACACCTCACCCAAATGTGTTCCTAGTAAAGCCTCAAAACATATTTAGGAATGGATAGGATCGGAACATTCCGTCATAGGGCTGTCATACAAACCTCCTAAAATACAATTTCGGAATTTTTTACAAAAAAAAAAACAACATTTTTTAAAGAGCTGTATCTTACGATCCTTTGCACCTACAAAGCTGGGGTTACACTCAAATTAAAGAAGATTTTCTTAGCTTTAAAAGATCAGTGGACGACTTTCTTGTAGGAAGCACCTTTTAGAAATTACAAACAAAAATATGAAAAAAGTCCGAAAATTTTGAGGTTTTTTTGAGGGTTACCGGGTTAGCACTGGTTTTTCGAAGTTGCAAACTTGGTGGTACACTTCTGGTATCTATCCCAACAATATCCCAAAACAACAGAGCCGAGCAATTTTTTGCGACCTAAAATCGTTAAATGACTGGCCTACAACTGGGTAAAGCAGTTAAGCTCTGATTGTCGCAGGCACAGGAAAGTTTTCTGATATTGCTATGAGGCCTAAATTAAAGAAATTTACTAAAACGCAGATACGTATTGTAGTAATCGGTTATTGAACTGGTACTGTCTGGTAAGAGGCAGAGTTTGCCTACGATGGCTTATTACATAATTCAGTTTTGTTTTCTAGAAATTCTTTCCATAAATTCTTTTACCCGGAAGTTCAGCATAATATATAAGCATTTCGATGAGTGGCTAGATACCAGAGAAATGTCTTTGTCGGTGCGAATAACAGGAGAATGGAAAAAATATAATTAACCTTCGGGCGGGCGCAATGCATCTGACAGATTAAGTGACCAGTTTTTGTTGCGCAAATCAGCGATATGAAAAGGCAGAGATCTGAAACTCACAGTAGCTTAATCTTTATCGATCAACTACCCAAAGCAGTTTTCAGTTTCTATCTACCATATTTCTGAGGGGTGGGAGGGGATGAAATAATCTCTCAGATGTATTGCGCCCGATTGTGTTATTTCCTCCTTTTCTATGAAAATTTCCACTTGTTATACTCTTCACATTGCGTAATAACGTTGTGTTGACTTTTAGGCTCACCAAATTGTTCAAGAGTGTGTTTTTAGTAGAATAAGCTCACATTTTTTAAGCGGTCGAGTTGTCGGAGGTTTTTTACATATTGAAGCGATTGAAAGCGGAATATTCTTAGAAAATTGAAAATGTGAAGGGTATCAAACTTTGTGAGCCAGTTTTTGTTTCTAAAATTTCGTAGAACTGTTTCAAAAAGACAATGCAACAATAAATAAGAGTCTAAAATATACAGAAACTTAGTTTCATCCTTTTTTCTGCACTTAATCTGTCAGATGCATTGCGCCCGATAGTGTTAGGATTAGTATTGCGCCCGCCGGAAGGTTAAGAATTTCAGCGCATTTTCATGTAAATAAGAAAAAAAAATCGAAGCGTTAAATTTATAAATTACATTAGAATCACGTTATATTTAATTTCACATCAAACACGAACTCACTGTTGACGAAACGGGCTCAGAGCTGAGAAAGAATTTAAACTGAATGAAAGGCATACAAGGGTTGTGACCTTTCTGTGTTGTTTATTTTTATATAAGGTCCTTCAATTTTAAAGAAAGAGCTTTTCAATCGGGAATCGCTTCTATTTTAGAAGTCTAATGCCAAGATTAGGGACACTCAAAGTGTGGTCATTTACACCCGTCCTATAGATCATATTTGAGAATACGAGTTATCTGTTATCCGAAGTGCCTTAATTTGATAGGCTTCAACTACTTTTTTTTGGTAATTTGAAAATCGAGATTTCCAACAATTTGGTTCCTTGGGCATTCCTAACTTTCATCGTTTTTTCCCTCAATATTTTTAAATTTAACACTCGGTGTTTTGTTTCCAAGGATTTGTATTTTTAAGTAAAATTTCCAAAATCCTAACGGTACTTCTCTTTTTTTTTAGCCGAAGTTCCACACTTTTTTGGTTCTTCGGCAGCCCGAAGTTCCATACTTTTTTGGTTCCTCGGCAGCATTTCGATTTTCGCTTGAAATAAAGATTCGTTTTTTTTTACCCATGCCAGCTTCTGAGTTGGACACCCCAGCTCTTTAGATCCTTCTTGAAAACATCAATACCGATCTAGGGGAGAGTTCCGAGTGATAGGAATGGGGTTAAAACTGCTTCGGCTTTCTGTAATTATATTCGATTGTACATAACGTCTCACGTTGTCGTTGCTAATATTGACCTTTGAAGCATTAGTGATTAGATACTACCAATACTACAAAATCGACAAGTAGAAATTATTGACGTATCATTCTTTATCGATTGGATACAAGGTCTTCGCATGCAACAGTTTACTTATTTACTTTCTAAATCGAAAAACACCCAAAATAACGCAATCCTCAATACTGACAATTTCGTATTTGTTAATATGTGAGATATTTAGGAAGCGCTTCCCCGAGTTTCCGCTCCGATCGCCACATTTCCTTCGCACGGCTCTGAATCGGTTGAGCCGATCACCAGATATCCAGTGAATAGGTGAATAGACGCTAGCTTCGCATTGTGAAAAGTCTTCTCCAAATATGATATTCCTAGTATTTCCGGTTTGGATAAATAAATCTATTCCCGTGGAAATGTGCAACCATGTTAAATATATCATTTTCGAATAATTCCCATCTTAGTTTTCGGATTTGCAAACCTAGGGGGGGGGGGGGTTATACACACAAGAACAAAAATTTCGAATATTTACTATTATTTACTTTTTCTAATCAGTTTTTAGTGAACAGACGGACGGACGCAAAGACGGACAAGCGGTCGAACACGAACGGATTTTAAAAGGGTTTCTTTTAATTTTTTTAAACCCTGAAAACTGTACATATTTCAGTGTGAAAACCTAAATTGTACTCAATTTTCTATATTATCAATCAAAATTTCAAAAAAATTAATGAATTATTTGCACTAAAACTTACGGTGAGGGTAACCTCAGAATGATAGGGGTTCGGGAACATATCGGAAACTCTATGTTGTTAGCGTCGGTATATTTAAAAGTTAACGATGTTTTTGTCGTATTTATATGCTGTCAAATAGGAATTTTCCTTACTAAACTGTATTGTGACCAGGAATTTCACAGACTTCAAGATATACAGTATGACCTCGGTAATCGTAAAACTCGATACATACAACTCCTTAATTAACGCAACACTCAATTTCCAAAATTGTTGATTTTGTAAGTGCAACTTCGATGAAAATTCACCTCGTTAAGTGCAACTTTTGTGTACACGTGTATCACATTTTTTGAAATTCGACGGAATTAATGAAATCATTCCCGTTATTTCACATGAATTTTCTATTTGCAAACTTTATGTCTGGAATTGCGAAGAAAATTCTTTTTTTCTCAAGCAAAAAAGTGAAATTCTTTCCAAGCTTAAAGAAGGTGTTGCGGTAAAATGTTTATGCCAGAAATACAATGTAAATAAGTATACTATTAGATGGATAAATAAATAAGAACACAATGTGAAGCATTTCGTTTGTAACTCTAAAAGTGAACCCGGAAACAGAAAAACTTTGAAGCAATATCTCAAAATGGAAGCGGAACTTCATAACTGGTTTACGAATCAAAGGCTAAATAATGTTGAAATCTCTATCGAACTTTTGACAACGAAGGTATGCCAGTGGCATGAGGAAATTAAAGAAAAACCAGGAGGTTTTAACGCCAGCAACAGCTGGTATTCGAATTTCAAAAAACCTCGCGGCACATATTTGCTAAATAATTGCGAGGAAAGGCTCTCAAATAACCCCAGCAAACAATTTCTATCGTCCGCGATACGAATTCAATTCGCCTGATAGAAAACATTTCTCGAATTTCATATCGTTTTCGAATTAAAGGCGTCACTCCCTTCGTGAAGGAATAGTGACCGATATTAATTCGCCAGGATGATAATTTGGCGATAATAGACTAATACATAGAAAAAGATAAAAAAAAAATTTTATTTTTCTCTTTTTTCTAATTTTTTTTCTTCTTTTTCATCCTTAACTTTTTTTTTTACCTTATTTTAACTTTACCTTTTTACACTTTGCTTCTACTAGGAATCGAACCGGGCACCTATCGTTTCGTAGTCCTACGTCCTACACCTGAGCTATCTAAGATTACAAATTATGGGAATAAATTAGTCGTTTTATATTTTGACAATTTCGTAATTCGCTCGTTGGGAAGAATTACGATTTTATCATCCTTGCAATAATGAGAAGATATTTCGTTAATAGGAGCCACATTCCTGACATATTGATGACGATAAAGCGATTTTTCTTCGGGGAGACAAGCTTACGATAAATTTTTCATTCGAATGATATCGTTTTTGTATAATTTTTGTGATTTTTCGAATAAAACGATAAAATTGTTTGCTGGGACCCAGCCATTTTTAAGCACACTTCGCAATACAGTGAAGGAACTCGGTTTAACACCAGACCTAATTAAGAATTCCGATGAATCTGGGTTATTCTGTAAGCTCAAGTAAGCAAGGAATGGATCACATAAAGTCCTCGTTGTTGGGAAATTAGCTAATCTGACCCCTTGTAAACAAAGCCAATAAAAATGCATATGGATGACTCTTGAATTTTATTACGAATGGTTTCACAAAACATTTGTTCCAGAGGTAAAATCTATTCCTACTATTTTTTTTCATCAATTTTATTAATCAATTCTTATTAGGTACAAACATTTCTCATTTCTAAACGTATTGCCGAAAAGGCACTCCTTTTAATGTACAAGGAGCCGTGCCATCCTAAGGAAAGGGAAGCTAAGAAGTGGTATAATCACCGTCATGTGTTTTCGGCAGAAATTCACGGCAATACTACAGCTAATTGACCAGCATTTAATCAATCTAACGAAACAGTGTTACAAAAAAGTTTTCTCGCACATTTAATCGGGATGCAAGGGTTGGCCCTAGAAACGAAAATCAAAGATTTTAACCTGCGAAATTCAGTTTGGAATTTGGCCAACGCGTTGGAGAAATTAATGGCGAAATCGATCAAAAAGTGCTTGAAAAATAATAATGTCTTGGGATGAGAATTAGAATGACGAAAACGACTTGCCCTTAACCCTTTCATTCCCAAATTAAATTCCTTCGTGCAAAAAAATAATATTGTTGTTATTTCGTCTTTATTTGTGTCTAATAATACATTTTCAATGAAAACAAGGAAAAAAAATTATGGGTTTGGGAAACAATAGTATGTAAACTGCAGTTTACATTGGGATTGAGTGGAAACTTTTTCAAATACAAATAGTTGACGGCAATATGAGTTATTTATTTTTTTCTATTACGGAAACTTTGAAAGAAATTTTCTCGATGAGTAATACTAAGGTCCCACCCATTTACTGGAGCTATGTTTACAAAACAATAGTGTAAAATCCGGCTAATCCGGACCTCAACATCCGGATTATTTGTTTGATAATCCGGATTTAGGGCCATTTATCAGTCAAGTTCAAAATTAAATTAGAGTTTTTAAATTAAAATAAATTTATAAAAACTGGCGAAACTATACGTTTTTCTGATCGAATCTACTGGTGCTAAATTTATTAAAATTAGTTATAATTTTAGCATAAATGATATATTATTGACGAGGCTGGAGTCTTTATCGGTGCATTTTGGAAATCCGGACAATTCGATAATCCGGGCATTGGTCCCAATTAATTCGGAATATACCCCAAAAGGTCGAAATCGCTAAATTTTTACCATCTGAAAGGTTTTATGCTACTTTTTCCGCCTAATTCATTTTTTTCATATCGGATTCATTCCAATACCGGCAACAATATCATTCCATAAATGCCCAATGTAAACCACAGTTTACATAGCTTTCAACGTCCCCCAATGCCGCCCTATTAACGGTATATTTTTTCACGGATGGATTTTGCACCTAGAATTATGAAGGAGGGGAGCAATTCACCACTTGTCACAATCGACGAAAACACCCTGACGGCCTTAATTCTAAATGCGTTCATAAAAATTTCAATCCATATGCATTAACTAAATTTTTACTATTCGAATGCTGTTATATGTAAGTTTCAATGTATGTCACTCATTTTTATTTAAAGTAAATCAGAACATGGAAAAAGTGTGTTAAAGTTGATGTAAACTGCAGTTTACAATGGGAATGAAAGGGTTAATTAATGCCCTTTGGAAAGATTTTACCCAATGAGGATATATCAGTTAGCTTGTTGATATCGAAATGATATATCAAATGAGGAAATTTCGGAATGCAAAATCGAAAAAGATGACGATATTGATGCAACTAATTATACTGATATTGTTGAAGACGATCAAAGGGAATCTGTATCAATTGTGCCAGTCCTTTGATGTTTGTATCAATTGGGCTGAGCAAAACGATATACAACTTCAAGACTTATTAATGCTCCAAAGACTAAAGGAACAGGCTGTTCTAAAAAACGTGCAAAAAAAAAATTTCGAATTGATATAATTTCCCTTTATTTGTACTTTTATGTACTAATCATTAAACAAACAAAAAAAATCAAATGTAGCGTTTGAAACTTGCCTTTTAATACTATCTAAATTTTATTTTTCACTTTCTCTTTGGTTATTCGGCCTTAGTTTTTATTAGTTGCGATATTCGAGGTCGTACATAAAAAGCATAAAATTTACTCTAACTTCTTTCGAAAATTTAAAAGTTTAAGCATTGCCACGAAGGGATGAATTTAGTGTGATAAATAAAATAAAAAAAAAAATAACTTTTATTTCCAAAACTCTATTTCCTGTATTTTCTCAAACAAATAAACAAAACACCGATTACTTCGTGGCATCTGATCCCACACCCACAATGCAAGAAAACTGATGAATCTTAAATCATACGAATTCACAAAATAAAATGCAAATGCCATTAACCTAATGTCAAATTTCATCAATTGCATTGCATTTTATTCGAAAAGTTAAATATGATATTTTAAACACTGGAAAATTGTTGCACCATATCGCGAATCCAATAATTGCAGATAACATTTAAGAGTGTTAAAGATTGCAGTAGTGCCCATTAGTCATTCCTAGATACAAACAAAATGAAGGCCGTTATATTTATACGAGCACAATATTTACGAAAAGTAAGTTCTACCCGTTAGGAGTTCCCGCCAAATATATTTTCTGTTGCTCAATTTAAATGCCAACTGGCTCGTCAAAGTTAGTTGAGTACATACACATACAAAACATAAACTACACAAACTCATCGCAAATTCGTTGAATGGGGCATAAAATAAAAAAAAAATATGTATAAATATTTTATCATCTGAAAATTGCGTAAACATAAGAAGAAGAAGAAAATCTGATTTTAAATCATGATCTTAATTTCAAGGTCCATATAGTAAGAAAACTGGTTGTCGCTAAAATATTATGTTCCATTACTGTTTATCTTTTTTACGATTTTTTTTTGCGCAGAGACGTTTAGCTTTGAACAAAAAATCATTTCATATAATTAGCATTTCGCACACACACTTTTTACTCGCACGTCCACGTACGTATGTATTTGATGATCTTTCAGTTCAATGATTTTTTTTCAGTTTGAATGACACCTTACACTCAGATGACATTACGACATAATCTATTCAATAAAACCGCTTACAAGTGAATATTGACGGCTGGAAAAAAAAATTGAAAAGAGAAAAAACAAAATATTCCCACACGTCGAGGTTAACAGACAGAGGTGACCTTTTTTCGATTGATGATTTTGAGATAAAATTTGTGTTTTAATTTTGCTATTTGTTACTGTGTGTTAAGATGCAGATGCGCGATATACGCTAATTAGCATAAAGATGTAAAACGGTCGATGAACATGCACTTTTCTATACATGTATCTTGACATTCATAAAAAAATCGTATGACAGTTTCAGAAACTGATTTTCGTATATCGGTTAATTGCTTTGTAATTTATTATTCAGATAAGAAGATATCATGGATTGATTTTGAGCTTTTTGTGGCTTAAATTTCAGCTTATTATTGGAATTGGTAACAAAAATGCATTTTTTATGAGATTTTGACAAATCTCTTCTTAATGTCAAACCATTTATTAGAAATAATAAAATTAATTCCATTTGAAAAGAACTTGTGTATATTTTAGGTCGATTAACAAGCACATATCGCACACAAAACAATTCAAAATATGTCACGCAAAGTGACGGTTTGATCGATCAAAGAGACATTTGTATTTTGAAAATTTCGAATTTTTTATTCAGGTTTCTGGTTCAAATCTTTTGTTTTGGGTAAACAATTTTCCATTGAGTTTCATTCGATTTTTTCTTTGGTTTGAAAAATGATTTTAAAACTAAACGAAAACGATGTTATGAGTTCTATATGCCAATTATTATTGTAGTGTGAAACGTTCAATAAGTGATTTTAAAAGAAAACGCAAAATTCGATAATTTTCGCAGCTAATTTGCCTCATAAAATCGCTAATAAATTTCACTTCAACCTATTTTTTAGTAAGACTACTGAATTCATCTATCGCCTACTTTGTGTAGCCGGCATCGGATATGGAATGGAACGCGAAAAATTCTAAATTTGGAACACGTGGAATGAAAACAATACGAAAAAATGTGAACTTAACACAGACTCATAAATGCATAATAAACTTCTTACTAAATAGTTACCAAATTACCCATCATTAGATACTTTACACTATAGTTACTACTACTGTTTAGGCTTTCTAGAAAAAATGTATTTTCTAACAACTTATAAATAGATAGAAGCGCGTAGTTGAAAAGAAAAATACACCAATAAAAGGTAGGCTACTAGTATACTCGTACAACATAATTTTTCTCCGACTCTATGGAATGGTATGGTGCTAAGAATTTGAAACGGTCCAATTATGGTGCAGTCCGTAAAGTTCATGGATTTTACGGTAATGCTTGATTCTTCTGGTATGCTTCGCCGAATGATGCGCATCGCATTTGACGATGACTTTAGGTATCTTCTCACCCATCTTCACTCAAGCTCTTGGGGACTAAGCATAAATTAAAGTTGCCCCCGGAATTACATAGTTGATGGTTAAACTTTCAATTATGGAGCATAATGCTGCGAATTATGATTCTTGGGCAGTATTTAGAGAATCTGGAACAGAAGGTTATGTATTTTCATGGGAGGATGCAATTTGTTCGTTAGCATAAATTGCAGTAGGCATTGTTTCCTTAACAGTAGATCATTGAGGTGCAATCATGATGATGATCTTAATCGAAAAGTTAAAGGCAATGATTATTGTAGCGGATGTAAAATACCATAAAATAAGAAAATCCTTCGGCAGTCATGGATTTAAAAATACATACCTTGCACGCGTTTGTATATGTTTTCTTCGCGTACAGACGAGTAATTTTACTCCTTACTATCAGTATGAGCTGGCGGTTTAAAAATTGGAAACTTGGAGTGGACAACATTCTCTGAAATTAACAAGATAATCGTGCGTCGCATCAGAAGTCATAGCAAAATCTGTTTTGACTTATGAAGTTCCACCTTGGACAAAAAACAGTGGCGATTTAGATTTAGATTTAAAAAGTAGATTATTTTTCAAATACAAAGGAAACCAAAGTTATTCCATGGTCAATGTCAACAGCTCTGATTCCTCAATAAAAATTTGTGAAGCAAGTGTGCTTCAAAATTTCAATGGACGTCTAAACTCATCATATTGCGATGTAATTACGCGATGTGCATTATGAATCGCCAGGTTGAACTTCCTTTAAAAGCAAGAAAATATTATGTAAAAAAATCACAGGAAACGGTCACCAGTCACTGATTTAATTTATCCCTAGAGAGATAATCTACGTCGAATCGACGTACAGAAATTTTTCTTTTTATTATATCTCATTAGAGAAGCTTCATAATTTGTTGGTTCCAAGATTTAACTCAATTCATGTCTGTAGGCGTAATTACGTGGCAAAATTATTAGCTTGGGTGCCACACAGCCTAAGATATTGGGGTTCATAAGTCAAATATACGTCGAATCGACGTATGATTATCTTTAACAAATTTGTACTGAAAAATATTTTAATTGCCCCGAATTGACATTTTTAGAAATCTTCATAATGTGAATGTGTATTCACTTGGATATAACCACTAAAAGCCTGTTTCGATAAAGATATCTAATCTATTGAATGGACAGTCCACTTTCTCCTAGTACCACTTTTTTAAAATTAGTGTTATATAAACAAACAAATGATAATTTTGCAAAACCACGAGTTTAACAGATGAATATTAAATACAAATGATTATATGTCTACCTTTTAATAACATGTTACTCTTAACAAAGAAATTATAAGGATGTTAACTAGCCACACGTCGAATCGACGTATGATTATCTTTTCAGGGGTAAAAAATATGATTATCTCTCTAGGGTTATATTATATTATATTAAATTCACGTTTTACTGATTTTTTGTCCTGAAATGTTTTCCTTTTCACGCACTACTTTAGTTGTCCCTTTATATTGACTATTAAGCAACAGGGACTTAGGCAGGATTTGATTGTAAGAGGGGTGTCTATCAATTTTAATTTTTGAAGCACTTTCGGGAAGGTCCTGACCTCCTGGGCTATTTCACTGGCCACGCTCCTGGGATGCAACATATTTTAGAGCCATCCAATTAAATCGGTTACTCGTAAACAAATTTGAAATCTTCATACCACTTACGCCTGCTAACACTTTGCTTACCGTTTGTAATGCGACTATCACTACTTCCAAGCTTCCGGCAGAGGGCGCAAATCATAGAGGCTAAATCCGGTCTTGCATAGACCGTATGGTTGTGTTGGACATTTTCTCAAATGATGCTTAGGGTCTTCTTGAAACAATTTTCTGAGTTTAGTACATATAAATGTTTTAACGGAGTAAGCTGACAGCGAGATTTAACCCGGATATGCAGTGCACTACGAAAAAAAAATAAATAAATGAAGGCTTCGAAATGAAATGAAATTATCGATGAACCCAATTGTGGTGAATAACTCAATTTCTTATTATTTTCTATCAGCTTCGTTTTTTTAACTTTTCACCGAGGAGCATAGTTAACTCTTCAAACCTCATAAAGGGGGTATACATCTATCATCTATGAAGAGCTGTTATGGCTTAATATATAGGTATAATAGCGGTACGTATGTAGATATAACATAGTCAACGAGCTGTTGCTGCTGCGATTCCAATAAATTCTATTACTTTAGGGTAAATATACTTAATTCTCCAATCAGTAAGAGACAGTGCAGGGTCGTACCATAAAATATTTCGGAAGGGATTTTCGAGAAAACCCGATTAACATTGCGGCTGGGAAATTGAGAAATACCTTTGAACGCATCAATAACTTAAGTAATCGTGGTGCCCCCTAAGTGTAAATTCAAAAAGTTTTTCTTTCAAACTCGTTACACGGGGACAAAGCGGAATACAATATAATTAATAAATGGATGTACAAGGACCTAATCTCTACAAAATCTATTGGATTCACCAGCAATCTTCCCATGTCGTGCTTTCCTAGCCGATTGTAAGATGGGTACAATACATATTCCTTTCACTTTACACTTGTCCAAACTAAATCGACTAACTTCACCTTTTCCATGTACACAATCTAGTGACACCAGTGTTAAATAAATAAATAACAGGCGCGACAATCCAGAATTGGACTAAGGCCGCAGGATGTGTTAGTGACATCCTATTTCCAAGATCTTATCTGCTTTTTGTTGAGGTAATGAGATCAGCATCACGCTCAGCAGTGTTATTTATCCCCATAAATGGGTACTCGTTTAACATCTGAGTGGGATCATAGTCCGTCACAAGCTCGTGAGTTCGAAAAACACCATGGGACACGGTGAGATTCGAACTCATGAGCCTGTGCACCGAAGGTGTGCGCACTAACCGCTCGACCAGCCAGACTACACCAGTGTTGGCAACTCATTTATTCGATGAGTAAGTAGTTTTCTTCGGAAAAGTAAGTAGAAAGGTATAAAAGTCAGTAGATTGAAAAAACGCGCATTAATGTGTAATAGCCCCCGACAACAGAAAATAATCCCAACAGCAGAGTATGCGAGCGGGTCGCATTTCGAACGCACCCTCTGTCACGAACTATGACACGAGAGGGCGTTCGCAAATAAAAACGTCAAACGTCAAACAGCCTCGTGGGAGAAATTGTGGCGATTTCCGGTGTGGTGGTGTCGTGTGACAAGAGCGCACTGTCGGTGCAGTATTTATCGAAAAACTCGTGCGTGATTCCAACGTGAAAGCAGATTACCGGAATTGTTATTCCGTGAAAGTGAAAGTAAATCGCGGTACTACATTCGCGTCGATTAGCACGCAATTTGGCGAATCCACTTCATCCGGATCTGGTGCATAGGTTGCTGGCCTGAGTGTCTCCCTATTTGTGTCATCAAGACAATGTCGTCCGCCCAGGTGGCGGCACCCCTGCGGGCATGAACGGAGAAAGTGTGCGGTCGAAGCACGGCAAAGGATTCCCCCCGGCGACGAAACTCCCCTGTACAAGTGAGACAGCGAAGGGCCTCTTCAGGGTTCGCACCCAAAAGTGGAAAACGATCGTGTCATAAGAGGAGGCGAATAGGATCCCAGTCTCGCTCCCAGGGGCAATGAGAGGGGCTTCCAGTTAAAAGCGAATCCAAACGTACCGAATCCCGGATTTGAATTTTACTTGCTCACAGTGGAGCATCTGTTGCGCTGTATTCGTAAAACAGATACGTTTACAAAAAGAAATTTGGAACGGATCGTATGATTATGAGTAGCCCAACTATAAGAAGGGTTAGAATGCATCGACCTACGGTGTCGGTCCGCGATCAACGTATGGAAATGATAGTTCATCGCAACCACCCTATCTAGCTTCGCAGGCGTTTAAATAGTTAAACATGTGAGAGGTTGTTTGAAAATTCTTTTATTTTCTTTTCCTTTTTTTTTCTATTAATGATATGCATAAATACAGATATAAACGAAATCACACTCGCGAATTTATAGATGTAATAAGTTGTTTCTCGAAAGGCAAGGAGTTTTTTTTTTGTTTTGTTTGCCATTTATCAATTATTTCGAAAACGTATTCATATGCATATCCTGAGATAACATACAGCAGTAAACTGCCGACACAACAACAACAATTATGTAAATATGTATATACACTTAATGAAGAGGATATAAATAATTAAATTTAGCTCTCGAAATTACAATGTTGGGCATTAAGCTTATAAATACACAGTATTGAATTAGCTAATTAAGTATGAATAAGTTAAATAGTAATTCGTGGTATCGCTTCGGTCTCCTTTTCTCTTCGCATTTCATCGTTAAGGCTCATCGTTTCCCTCCCCTCTCCGGTGCGCACTCTAGGGTTTGAAGGTTAAATCTCACTATCTGTAAATAAAAGAAGAAAAGTAGACCTGAGTGTTGACTAAATATAGCAATCCTATTCATTAATAGATATATGTTAAGAACCAAAGGACATGTCAACATATAATTATATCTCCAACTCGAAAAGTTATGCAATTATAACGTCATGAATTTCACATAAACTTACCGTGTTTGCTTTCCTGCTTCCTCCCCAAATGGATCATCCTCGTTCGCCAATGAAGCCGTCTCATTAGCGGCTTGTACTTGTTTCAGGAATGCCTCGTTGGTTGATCGTCGAAGTCGCTTTTCTCTCCACTTTTCTTTTCAGCTTCTGTTCAGGTTGTTACCGGCCTGGCAGATACCCGCGTGCAACAATTCTCTTACTGTAACACCGCCGATCGCTAGACCCCCTTTTTACATGGAACCCGACCCACATTCCCGGTAGCTGAGCTTGGGCACCGGCACGCGACGGGGTCACTAACTGTCTCCACCTGTTAGGGATGACAAATAAGATTTCTTTGTGAGAAATACGGCAATGGTTACAAATGCAAGGTGACCAGACTCCCGAAGGCCTAATGTTGTACACATTTCGGGTTCGGTTCACCCCCCCCCCCTTTCACGCCGATTTGGAGAAAGCATAATATGTCACGTCACGTGGCTACCACCAATAACCATGTGTATTAAAAACGACCACATACTGTCCTTCCTTTCATAAGTGATATCTTCGTAAACAGGATTGAGGAAGAATAGTAGCCGATATTCTTGGAAATACGTAATGTACCTTAGGAGAACAATGTTCTCTTGATACTAAACAGGACCCATAAAGAAGCACAAAGGTTCACAGTGTCCTCATTGATAAAATTTCATCAGCATGTGAAGAGCAAATGTATGTTTTAATACTGAAAGCTATAACAAGCAAAGGAGTAAGTGTAGCCAAGATCTCGTCTACAAGGGGCAAGACCAAAATCTGTTCAACACCATGAGCTCGGAATTGCCCCATTTTGTTAGAAAATATGTTAAAAATCTCAAAACCTTATGACTAGAATGACTTTTGATTCATTTTAACATTTTTTCCCGTGATGAAATACCTGGTTCGCAGAAAGTTGCATACGTATATATACTACGGGTATGCACATTATCATTTCACTTTCTTCTTCGCCCAAAAGAGTACCTCATATTAACCACAAGGCCAACGAGAATAAACCATTGACCGCTGATCAACGAAAACGAAGAAGTTTTTCATTCTACTTGTCAGAAAACTTTCCGAGAATAACCGGGTTCGTTTTCAAGGCATGATGATGAATATTGAATTTGCCTTGTTTTCATTTCGATTATAAGTATGTACGTTTTATTGAGTCATCCCAGCTTTTGTATGAATTTTCGTTACCCAAACCTACACGAGATACCCAAAAACCGCACTTATTGATGATATTCGCTCACAGTTAACTCTTTTGAAGAATATGCCGGGAGCTTCACCTACATGTTGCGTCGAAATTACTGATCAATTTCGAAGTATATCGAGCACAGCGAAATTATGATTTTTAGCAAGGTAATACGGCTAGTAACATTACTGCTGACGCTGCCAGCATCATGAGAAAGGTCGTTCAGTGCTTTGCGACGCCTTAAAACAAGTCTACGTTCAAGAATGACACAAAAACGTCTGACACTGGGATTGAACGCTATTGTTCTCTTATATGTTTCATAATCACTTCTTGGTATCGTTTCACAGGATATTAAAATTGTAGAGGTCGGGTAAATGTTAACCGCTTAATTTAATATAAATTTGAGAAAAAATCTTTCCCCTCCCTCTCCTTATAAATAATTCGTTCCGGCGCCACTGGTTTTGGAAAAAGTTTGATTTTTGTCGTAGGAAACTGTAATAAACATAGGTGATGCGTTCACGAAACGTTGGGAGTTTTTCGGTACAATAAGAATGAGTCAAACGCATCAACGGCAGCACATTCTCTTGCTGTGTAACGCAGCTTTGGTATCAACAATATCTTAACATAAATTATAAAAGCTTCATAGCTACTAGCCTAAGAAAATTAAGCCAAAATATGGCCATCGAACGGCAAAAATCCTACAACGCTGATTTTTTTTTCATGATGGAATACTTACAGAAAATTTCACGGCTAAACTAGTACGTTTTCAAGAGTTATCGAGCTTTTAAAAAAGGTTTAAAATGAAAATATTATAATTTATTTTTTAGTCTAGCGCAGAGTTTTACAATAAAATTCTTATGTGTTGTATATCATTGCAAAGGAAATTTTATGAACCTTTTTTCGTCCTCAGACAATTTTTCTGTATTTTTTGTCGTTTTTAAAAAAATCGTAAAAGACCGAATAAAGACCCCTCTTTCTCCCCTTTTTATAAGGTTGCGGACCCCCAATCGATTGGGACTTTTTTTCCCATAATCTGGAGGCCATCCCGAACCATTATGTAAAAATCCCGCGATGAAGCGTTTTTTCAACTAATAATTTAATAACTGTACTTTAAAGTGTCAAATCTGCAAGTTTATTTCAATAAAATAGCATTACTTACTCAATTTATTCTACTCAATTTTGACATTTCAAGTAATAATTTTGAAATATTAAAATATTCAAACTGCGAAAAAGTAGTTTAATGTAGGTAAATTTTTCAATTTGATAACTTAAGTCAAATTGATAAATGAATTTATCAGAGGAGTGGTAAATTTTAATTAAACACGATAAGTCGTGATATTTTTATGACCTCTGAAAAACACGTGATAGACCAATAACGACAAAATTTTGAATGAGTTCTTGATGCACTGAACGTTTAGTCTAGTAGACGGTGACGGCAAGCTGACGAAAAGCTTCTACGGCCGACCGATCTTTCAGCCACGAAAAACATTAGCGTTCTGCCTAAAGCAGTCACTCATAAAAATTCACCTGTCCTCCTCCAAACTAATTAGGAAATTTTGCAAATAATTTTAAAGTAAAAGTATGTTCCCTGCCTTAAATGAAAAAGTTTAAGAAATTACTCCTCCCACTTTTTCAAATCTAAATAAATTGATTGCAAATCGCTTGCAATATTTTCTAAACACATCTAACCCGGCCACTATAATATACTATCGACCATTGTCGAGATATTCTTCAAAATCTTCATCATCTACTAAGAATTATTAGCTTAACTTAAGAAGCGAAGAAAAAATTCACTCAAATTAAAGATAATCCCGATTTCACTTGGCAATAGGAAAAAAAATTAATATCTAAATAGTGATTATCTTTTCTTTTTTTCGCGTACTCAAAACGATTCTAAGAGGTGGTGGTAATGATGCTACATACAGAGATGATTCCGCACGGTGTGCGTCGTAGAGACGGCCAACAGTACTTATGGTGTCTGATGGTTCGGCCATTACATTTTCATATATAAATATACGTGGCCTTACCATACTAACCCAAAATAGACCATCATTCATAATAGCAAGGTCTCAAGTGGGTCAGGTAATCATATGGCCAATAATGTTGTATCTTGTATGGATAGATACTGCTGCAACGCATATCATCTACATACTTCACCCAGCTAGTGGTCTGACTAAGATTCGCCTGTTGTGAAGAGTTGTTAATGGTGTTCACTGCTTTGTATGTAACGCGATGATTATGGTGAATATATGGGCGTGCATTGTATGTGCTCAGTCATTAAAGCGTACACAATTTTCACTAAAACTTTATTCTATCAGATCGATTAGATAGAACGATGTTTCGTTGATTGGTTTGGATGGTTTGCATTTTGATTACACGGTTTTCTTGTTAAATATAATTATCTTCTTTTTTTCGGCATGGGTGTACTGGAATGCAAATAGATCCACTGACTCACAACATCTAGATAAATATTTTAACAATAAAAATATGTGAAAGTGTTGCTTACCGACCTCATCACTATTAAGACATGGAAATTCAGTTTTGGTTCTAATTCGAAATGTCTGAACATATCGAAAGACTTTCAACTCATCGTCTGTCTATGAAAAGAATATTTAAGATATTGCGGCGACTGTCCGTCTAAACATCTGCTACATTCTACAAAGGATCAATTTGATGTGATTCTCATCATCACGGCACAAGAAATAAAATTATCGAAACAACAAACACTCAACAGTAACCAGCACAGCCCCCTAGACAAAGATGCTAATGTTAATACGAAGTGAAGTAATTAGTTCAAAACTCATTAGAGAACGCTACGTTGCGTCTTCGTGTAGATTTAGCACACAGTGAATTGTTGGAATGGAAACGATTAAAAATATTCTCCTTGTAGTTGGTTTCAAAGAGTCTAGGTAGAGAACTGTGCGTAACAATCTTTATGACTACTATTTTTCAGACTCTCTTTCAATTGAACCTTGACGACTTTGAGTGGACATTCATGCTAGTAAAATTATCCAAGAGTCGTGATTGAGTAAGTTAATAAGGGTTAAAATTGGGTCACAATTCTTTCAAATTGTATAAGGCAAATAACCATTAAGGTCATTCGAAAAGAAAACTAAAAAACTTTTATGACTTTATGAGTAAACTGCTTAGTTTCAATACAAAAAACATTGGACATTTTTATTGCACTTAGAACCATTTAAAGTTCGAGTGGTGTTATTTATACATATTTACAATACAAGAATTTATTACCTAAATTCCCAACTGTCCTGAACATTTCTGATATCTGAGAACTATTATTTCAGATTCTTCAAATACCATCCGTCCGGCACATATCATAACCTCCGCGGATAATAGCAATAGCATCGTTAAACCGTTTTGTGTCCTACATCATAGAAAACAGGAATCTTCTTCTTTGATTACTTCAGATCGCGTTCCGATCGACAATGACCCAATTTCATACAATATATCGTCATGCAGCTCTATACAAAGTCCATGTCATCAAAGAGATGGCTATTGAAAACGGAACATTGAAACACAAGTAGAACATCTTGTCGCCTCATCTCCACTGCTGTTATAATATGTAAAAGAACCAATGTATCGTGTTTGCCGCGATAACATCGCATCGCTTTTGATGCAACATATTACAAAGCTTGTCGGTCGTACAGATAAAATGTTGTCCACCGCTCGGAGGTCCACTTATGTTAAAAACTTTGTTGTGTACTATTCAAATGGAATTAAGTCAAGGCTATTCGGTCAGATATTGTATGCATGCAGAAGAAATGCAGATGTTGCAGAAAAATCACAAGAAACAACAAACAAGTTCTTGGAAGAATTATGACCGGAAAGATGAAAAAAAAGATTGATACAAATACAAAAGTAGATCAAATTCTATCTATAAGAATTACATTGGATTAGGAATTTTCAAGGAAATGGACTTTTCTCTGCGCTAGTCATGGTCAGACTGTACACTGAGAAAAAAAACGTATTTCAAACTAAAAATTTAAGTTTTTCATTTCAACATTGCAAGAAACATGTAACTTTGACAAACTTAATTTATTTCTAAATAATATAATACGTTGTTCGAACATATTTTCTTTTAGACTAAATCGTATGCATTTTTTATTTCAACACACGAAAAGTTTTCATTGATATTCCGCAGTCATATGCAATACTGAAATACAAAATATTTCAATATCTCACTCTACAGTATTTGCCATTAAATCATTTTAAAAACAAATAGTTTAATGATCTATTCAAAATTGACTGAAACCTCAATTTAAATATGTTCAACTTTGTTTTAAAGTTGTTTCATTTTGAAGGCTGTGTCCGTCACATGTACATAAGCCCGCCGCTTTGTTGCTCAGTGCTAGTAATCTCAGATAGCTTAGGTGGTAGGAAGTAGGACTACGAAACGATAGGTACCCGGTTCGATTCCCACCCAGCAAACAATTTCTATCGTCCGCGATACGAATTCAATTCGCCTGATAGAAAACATTTCTCGAATTTCATATCGTTTTCGGATTAAAGGCGTCACTCCCTTCGTGAAGGAATAGTGACCGATATTAATTCGCCAGGATGATAATTTGGCGATAATAGACTAATACATAGAAAAAGTTAAAAAAATTTAATTTTTTTTATTTTTCCCATTTTTCTAATTTTTTTCTTCTATTTTATCCTTAACTTTTTTTTACCTTATTTTAACTTCACCTTTTTACACTTTGCTTCTACTGGGAATCGAACCGGGCACCTATCGTTTCGTAGTCCTACGTCCTACACCTGAGCTATCTAAGATTACAAATTATGGGAATAAATTAGTCGTTTTACTTTTTGACAATTTCATCATTCTCTCGTTGTGAGGGATTACTATTTTATCATCCTTGCAATAATAAAACGATATTTCGTTAATGGGAGTCGCATTCTTGACATATTGATGACAATAAAATGATTTTTCGTCGGGGAGACAAGTGTACGACAAATTTTTCATTTGAATAATATCGCTTTCGAATCATTTTTGTGATTTTTCGAAAAAATCGATAAAATTGTTTGCTGGGCAGTAGAAGCAAAGTGAGAAAATAAAGTTTTTAAAATATTGTAAAAGAAAAAATAGTTAAACAAAATAAAAGAAAAATAAAAAAAAATAAAAAAAATAAAAAAAAATAAAAAAAATTTTTTTTGAATTAAACGTAAAGCAGCTTTTCAATATGACATTGCAATAATTTTAATTCAAATTCCAACATTTTGAGAATACAGCTAGAACATGTACATATAACATTTTATGCCAATGTAAAATTAAACATTTTTGCGTCTTACAAATGAAATGTAAGTTATTTTGACTAAATTCTATATACGTTTTTTCTCAAATTTACATATGAAAACTGTTAGATTGAAGATTTTTTTTTCTGCGTGTAAATAAGTAGCAGCTCAAGGACCACGTTATCGGCTTCAAACCCATCAACGAGCGGCTATGTGCGATCCGCATTAACCCTCCGTCGGGCGCACCCCAAATCAAAACAAGATCGGGCGCACTCGGCCTGAGAGGCCACCCATCTATTTGAGTCCTTTTTCCTTACTATGTTACTACAAATTTCTGAAACTTTTCGGAAATTAAGTTATTAGTATCTAAGGGATGTAATTAAAGTAAATATGGTACTAAGAAACCTATTTGCTTAACAGTATAATACAGAAATAAAATTATCGATTTACAAGAAAAAACCCAAGAGAGAAAATTTTATGAAAAATACCACATCCATTGTTCGTTAGAAAAATTGAAATTAATGAAAGGTAGGCAGTCTAAATTGATAATCGTTATTTGAAAAGGTTCCTAATGCTCCAAATTAAATGTGGAAAAGCATTTTTGATGCAGCGCTTTCGCGTAGTTTGGGTATACATTCTAAATTATGACGCGATCGGGCGCACCTGGCCTGTGAAGCCAGAGTCCTTACCACACAACTAGCTAAAGGACCATGGAAAACAATAGGTAGGCATTGTGTGAGACTCTTAAAGTTAGACGAGTAAACGGAGCTAAAAAGTTGTGGGCCACTCT
Source organism: Microchrysa polita (assembly GCA_949715475.1). Lineage (NCBI taxonomy): Eukaryota > Metazoa > Arthropoda > Insecta > Diptera > Stratiomyidae > Microchrysa > Microchrysa polita. Next base: position 6,709,933 of record OX454420.1, read on the forward strand.
ACTAGCGTGGAGCAGACCAGAAACTGTTTTGCTGGCCTGTCAGGCCGGGTGCGCCCGACGGAGGGTTAAGACCCGTTTCGCTAATCTCTGGCTCATTAATGCGCATGCCCCTACAGAAGTAAAAGAAGACGCGATTAAGGACGAGTTCTACAACGACCTAGAAACACTCTTCGACTCACTTCCATCAAACGACGTCAAGCTGCTGCTAGGAGACTTTAACGCCAAAGTCGGAAATGAAAGCTGGCATAGGGGAACTACTGGAGGTCATAGCCTCCACGACGAAAACAACAACAACGGTCAGCGACTTATCGACTTCGCGAGCGGCAGAAACCTGGTAATAAGCTCTACATGCTTCCCTCATCGACGAATCCAAAAGCAGACCTGGAAGTCTCCAGATGAATACACCGTGAACCAGATCGACCACGTACTGACCAGCAAGAGATGGGCTTCTAATGTCCTAGATGTTCGATCCTATCGAGGAGCCAACTGCGACACCGATCACTATTTGGTGAAGACGACCTACAGGTGCAGAATCTTTTCGGTGCACCTAACGAGAATCAACCCTGCCAAGATCTTCGAGGTTGACAATTTGATTGATGATGCCACGGCGGCTGCGTATACAACAGCACTAGAGGAAAAACTGTCGCCCATGCTTAATGACATCAACAATTTAGGCATCCATGAGTTCTGGGAGGAGCTCAAAGACAGCATCAAGGGGGTCGCAGAAGAGGTCGTGGGCTATAAAGGCCGGCGCAGACGAGCAGACTGGTTCGACGAAGAATGCAGGGCCTCGATTGAGGCGAAAAATGAAGCCTTTCGCCAATACACACAACGCGCATCCCGAGCCAAGAAAGAAAGATATAACGAGCTTCGGCGAGTATCTAATAAGTTAATTAGACGTAAGAAACGCAAACATTTTGACGAGCAGTTACAGCAAATAAACCAAAGATTAGCCAGTAAGAACATTAGACAGGCGTACAAACTTATAAATAATGCTAAGAACGGATATCAACCCAGGACAAGCCTATGTAAGGACAAGGATGGTAACATCATCAGCGACATCGAAAGCGTCAGCAAACGATGGGCCTCGCATTTTGAAGAGCTCCTCAATGCACCATCAACATCCCCCGCGGAGCCAGCTCTTGAGCAGTTAGCCGAACCAGGCCCTCCCGTTCTACCCCCAACAGTAGAGGAGGTGAGTCTTGCCATACAGTCGCTTCAAAATAATAAAGCGCCCGGCGCTGACGAGATCCCAGCAGAACTGCTGAAGCATGGTGGAACGTGCCTGACCAACGCAATACATGTGCTACTGCTGAAAATATGGAACGACGAGGAAATCCCCGAAGATTGGCGCAAAAGCATAATCTGCCCAATCCACAAAAAGGGTGACAAGCTGAAGTGTGAGAATTACAGGGGCATATCATTAGTTTGTACGGCCTATAAGATATTATCGAAAATTCTTGAAAAGAGAATTAATCCGTACGCAGAACGAATCATTGGCGAGTATCAAGGCGGCTTCAGACCTGGTAGATCAACGACCGATCAGCTTTTCACAGTGAAGCTACTACTCCAAAAGTGCTGGGAATATAACATCGACGTATACCAAATCTTTGTCGACTTCAAGCAGGCATACGACAGTATCGATCGAAGTGTACTGTACAACATTATGCTGAATTTTGGTATACCAGCAAAGTTAGTGCGACTCACAAGGATGACAATGATGGACTCAAGCAGGGCGACGGGCTGGCGCCGACGCTCTTCAACCTTGCTTTGGAGTATGTAATTCGAGCCATGAATATGGACAGCAGCGGAACGCTACTCATCAAGTCAACTCAATTAGTAGCGTACGCCGACGATATCAACATCATGTCTCGAAGGTTGGGTGATGCAGAAAGCCTTCTGCATAACCTCAATAACGCCGCAAAGGAAGTTGGACTACATATCAACGAAAGCAAAACAAAGGCCATGATGCAATCGAAAACAAGGACGCCAGCAAATTCAAGCATCACAGTGGGGGACCTTAATATCGAGTATGTAGACAACTTCAACTATCTGGGTTGTAACTTATCAAAGGACGCCAACGAAAACGACGAAATTAAGCGACGGATACAACTAGCCAATAAGACATATTTCTCGGTCCTCCCTATAATTAATTCGAAACTTGCGCACAGGAACACGAAGCTCCGCGTGTACAAAACGATCATCCGACCCGTGCTATGTTATGGCTGCGAAACATGGACCCTCACCCAAGCCTCCGAAATTTTGCTAGACCGATTCGAACGAAAGGTCCTTCGGCGAATTTTCGGGGCCGTTCGCGAGTGAGACCAATGGCGTATCCGGTACAACCATGAGTTGTATCAATTGTACGATGAGCTGGAAGTATCGAAAATCGTGAAGCTTCAACGTTTGCAATGGGCGGGGCATGTACAACGGATGGACGATAATCGCATGCCACAGAAAGTGATGAACGCACAACGAATTGACGGAGCGAGGTTGCGTGGACGACCGAGAGCTGGCTGGGAGAACTCCGTAGGTGAAGACGCCCAACAGCTGCTGGGCTTCCGAAACTGGAGGACGAGGTCACGTAACCGTGACAATTGGAGGTCAACGATTCAGGCGGCCAAGGCCCGACGTCGGGCTATCGTGCCACATTGATGATGATGAAATAAGTATTGTTTAGGGTTTCAAATGCTAATTTGTTGTCGGTGAAGGTATGTCTTGAGTTCACCGAGCGAAAAAATTGGAAAAAATTGCATTTATGTCTCCCGTGAAAAATGTACACTGTAAATTTAAGATAAATGTACACTCGTGGTCTAATTGATTGTCAGTTACACCTTTTCACTGTGAAATAAAGTGCAACTGCATTGTTTTCGCTGGCGAAATATCAACTAGGGGGCTTCGCCCCCTGCTCGCTTCGCTCGCCAACCCCCGGGGACGAAGGCTAATTTCGGGCGCGGCCGAAATTTGGATACCTTTCGCTCACCTTGGGCTAAAAGTTTTTTTCGGGCGTATATATGACTTGTATTTAACCCTAGAAAGATAATCATATTGCGAGTAACGTTAAAGATAACCATACGTCTCCGAGGCGCATCCTCTTTATAACCGGTTTTCTCCTTTCGTAATATATTTTATTTACATATATCGTCAAATTTTGGAAGTTTGATGTCTTTTTAAGAAATAAAACACAATCGTATGCTCATTTCGTTAGTTTTTGTGATTTAAGAAAATAAAAGCATAAATAACCTTTAAAAACAGACAAAAAGAAACAAACTTCAGGTTTTAAGATTTTTTTCTTAAAAAAATTAACAAAGATAGGGTTTTTTTCATATATACTATTAAAGTACTGTATAGTGACTAGGAAAAAATATTACTCATGAAAATACTACGGTCTAGATACATTAGAAACAATCCTCATTTTCAAATTCAAATTCAATTTTATTCAACCAATCATAAAATATTTGTGATACAAAATTTATAATTAAGTGATCGAGATTATTCTCTTGCATCTATTAAATATAAAATTTAGTAGTGAAATATTATTTTCAAACAGAACGGGAAAAATGTGCAAAGAAATGTAAAGAAAATTGGTAAGAGGAAAAGTGGGTTCGAAAAAACCTCTTATTCGAATTTATAATTATATATAAAAACTTAACCTAAACTATACTAGACTTAAGAACTAACTATGTGCTAACTAAATTATGCGATTAACGACTGATTTTTAGAAAAAAGCTTAATGGATTGCATGCAAAGATAATGAAAGGAGCAACGTGACAAACAGAGACTTGATTACAGGTGACGTACTACATAGAGAGGTCGCTGATAAGAGGGTTGGTGGAGCAAACGCAGGATAGTTTAAAGTTAATAGCAATATGTGCAATTTTAACATGTATTAAGGGAACCTTAGCAATATTGTGAAGCAAAGATGTGGAAAAATACCTAGGCTTATTATTAATCATTTTAAGAAATTTATTTTGCTTAACTTGAAGTTTGTCGATGTGGGATGGCGCGCAAGATCCCCAAGCAGCAGCGGCGTAAGTTAGTGTAGGCTGGAGGATAGCTTTGAATAAAAGCATTTTGTTGTCAACAGACAAGGGGGAATTCCTGTTTATTAGCGGATACAACACTTTTATTAATTTCTCACCTTTTTTTAACAGGTTGTCCGTGTTCGCCTTGAAAGTCATGGTTTTATCCAGGAGCACACCAAGGTATTTTATATGCTCGTTATGCCATCTTACAGTAGCGGTTCCTAATAAGAGAGGTCCTGAGGGGACTAAGCTGGGTTTACGTTTTCTAGTGAAGAAGAACGCTTCAGTTTTAATAGGGTTTATTTTAATTTTTCACTTTGTGAAATAATTTTCGAGGTTGTTAAAACCGCTTATTAAAGCGTTAGAGATGAGGTCTGGTGACGGTGAGCTGCATAACAGTGCCGTGTCATCAGCGAAGAGACATACTTTACAGTGGGCGGGAATAGGTATATCACTAGTGTAAATATTATATAATAATGGACTCAGAACTGATCCTTGGGGAACACCTGCTGGAAGAGCAAATGGAGCAGAATTTGTTCCATTAATATTTACACTGAATAAGCGATTCGTAAGGAAGTTCAAGGTAAGTTTCACTAAATATGTTGGAAATCCATAATTATGCATTTTGTGAATAAGACCTTCATGCCATACGCTGTCGAAGGCTTTTTCAATATCTAAAGTTAGCATACCTGTGGAGTTCTTTGCATCTAAAGTAGATTGAACAATTTTCTTAATTCGCGCAAGTTGATTTACAGTGCTGTGCTGTTTTCTGAATCCAAATTGTTTATTTGGAAGAATATTTTTAACTCGCACTTGCTCTTCGATTTTATCTTTTAAAATGCGTTCAAAAACTTTTCCTACATTACTCAGTAAACTTATAGGACGATAACTGCTTACTAAAGACTTCTGCTGGTTTGGCTTTGGGATGCAGATGACAGAGGCAGTTTTCCATGCTTTTGGAAAATAAGCCAACTTAATGCAAGAATTTAATATTTTGCATAAGTAGATGAGTGTTTTCTTGTGCATATTTTTCAATAATTTCATAGAAATCGAGTCTGGACCGGGTGCTTTGTTGCTTTTTGATTGTTCAATCGCATTCTTGATAGAGGCAACAGTTAGAAAAGGTACACCAAAATTAGATAAATTATTAATATACTCGATGGATGTATAAGGTTAGTTTCGTCATTTCCCAATGCACGAGTAGCAAGGTGTTGCTTTAGAAAGTAATTCCCAAAGGCTTGTGCTTTTTCAGCACTTGTCATCAGAAATGAATCTGAGTCGCGAATGGGGGGAATTGTGTTTCCACGTTTTTTGAGTGCCTTTGAAATATTCCAGAAGTTTTTGCTTCCCTTTTTAAGCGATTTTATCCGGTTATTCCAATGGAGGTTTCTAAGTTTAACCATTTCTTCATCAATTTGACATTTCAACCGCTTCAATTCATACTTGTAAATTAACCACCTGGAACGTTGCCACCGTCTCCGCACTAAATTTCGTTCCGTAATTAGGCGTTTAATGTTTGGCGTAAGTACTATTTCACCAATTGATCTATTATGTTGTATTTGAGGAATAGATGCTTCAGCTGCTTTCCAGAGAATATCGCTAAATTTCACAATGTGCTGGTCAATGTCATCTACCGTTAAGATGTTCGAGTTCGTACTATCAAGGCATGTAAGACTGCCTGTTTTTAGCATGAAACGAGTCCAATTCGCCTTGCGAAATAGAAAAGTACGTGGAGTATCTTTCAAAATTGCATGATCATAAAGGTCAAATAGCACTGGAAGATGGTCCGAAGCGAGATCTGTGGTAGTAACAGGAGGCGAAACAAATTGAGGGCAGTTTGTTAGCATGAAATCTAACGTTGACGGATGGCCTCTAATTGACCTAGGAAAGAAAGTCGGAGAAGGAGGAAATAAGATGTCATAGTTACTAATTATGAGATTATTTTTCAGTAACTTTCCCCAATGGTTTGTTTTAGCACAATTCCAATCGAGGTGCCTACTGTTGAAATCGCCCGCTATTAAATAGTTGCCCTGAAGCCGATTAAAGAGTCTTAAATCCCTATTAAAGTTCGAATCTTTATTGGAGTCTGAATTTCCACCAGGGAAATATGCTCCGATAATTGAAAATGTTGAGCTACAAAGGTGCACATCTATGCCAACCGTTTCGAATATCTGCGTTTTCAAAGCAGGTTTTGCTTGATGCGATATGCTTTTTGAAACTACGATTGCTACACCACCGCCTCGCTGGTTGTTGCGATCAAATCTGTAAATTATATAGTCACTATCATACAAAATACTATCTACTTTCAACCACGTCTCTATGATAATGGCTACATCTATTTTATTTTGCTTTAAAAACGCGAAAAATTCTAAGCGCTTTGCTAAAGGAACAATGCTTTGGGCATTCCATAGAGCAATTTTTAAAAATCGTGAGTTATTTGCCATGATAAAGATATTTGACAGATAATTCAGTAATAACTCGAAACTGATCTTCTTTAGTGCTACATTTACTTAATTTAATTATCATTTCATTCGATAAATTTATTAATTCTTCAGGATTAAATAATTGTTTTGATGAACTAGTGGGTTCTTTTGAAGATACGTTTCTAGCTACATCAGCGTAACTGATTGAAAAAGCTCTAGGTGTATTTGTTGTTGTTGACATCGACATCGGCGCATCACGAAGTGAAGGAAAAGCTTTTCCATTGTTCAACTCAGAATCGAATTTAACTTGTGCAATATTATTGTTGGTGCGCTTTGATCTCAGTCGCTGCAAGAGAGTCATGTACTTGAGTCTCGCTGGGCAATTTGGAAAACTTGCCGCGTGATCACCCGAACAATTTGCACACTTACGTTTCGCGTTTGGGTTCTCATTATGAGAACACTTACTAGTTTTATGCGCTCCTGCACATAAATTGCAGACGGTCTTTAAATGACATCCACTAACAGCATGTCCCATAGTCTGGCAATTGAAGCAGCGGATGGGACCAGTATTTTGCTTTTTCCGTAGATGGTTGAATTTAATAACTGAGTGAAACAAGTATTTGACACGGCTTTGAAGTTCAGTCAACTTTATTTGTCCGCGTTTGAATGACAGGACATATGACGCTTGGTTGTGATACCTGGGATTCTTTATTGGCAAAGGTTTGATTGCCATACAATCAATATTATTGCGTTTTAATTCTTCTCGGAGAATTTCAATAGGCATAATATCTAGGCCGGATAGTACAACTTTAAAGATTTTACTTGCCATCGGGTTGTGGGTGAAAAATTTTGTGTCCAGTGAAGTTAGATGGGCGATAAATTTTGTCGTATTCCTCGTTGTTTAGCGAGTACACTTTTGTTCCAATGCTTGTAAATTTAAGCAAGTAATCTTTTATGTTGAGCGCGTTTAACTCCGCTTCGATTTGATCTCTAGATAGATCAATGATGGTGGTAGGTGGCATATTTCGTTTCTCTGCTTCGGGAATCGGGGGAACGTCATCCGTCGATAGCTGGCTTAATGGAGCGAACCTGTTTGAGCTAACAGTAGCTCTTGATTCACGATAAATTTTCTTCGGCTTTGGCATTTTAAAAGAAATCACGTCCACATCACCGCCGGCAGGTGATAATGACATTGTACGCTTAGCGGAGGAAATATCGAAGGTATACGTGTGAAGAGTCCACGGATTTCACAGTAAAAAGGAAGAAAAACTTGGGGAAAAAGAGGCGGTTCACTACGAACAGTGCGATATCAGTAAGTGTGACAATCCTCATTTTCATGGTAATAAAAAACAGAAAAAACAACAACAAAAAGAAACCAGTCTTCAAATTTCATCTATAACTTAGTTCAAAGCTTCAATTTTTATTAACTTATTGTTTAATATTGTTGTTAATATGTTTTCTATTTTTTATAATAATAAAAAGCGAATAAATGTGAAAAAGTATGTACGTATTACATATATTGCCAACAAGTTTTAACATTATACTCTCCACAGACGGGTTTTTGGCACTTATTACATGTTAGACATTCTTTCTTATTATTACGCAGATCTTTTTTCCTGTTTTGGCAACGGGCGTTATCAGCCAATTCTTTAACTACATAAGCCTCATTGCTAGGCTTTTCGGAATTTTATCCCAGGTGTTTGTGGGTAAAGTTGTTATCTCCAATCTCCAATCTCATTCAAGGATCTGAAAACTGATTGCTGAGGTTTTTCATAAATTCCCTGTGATGTAAGAATTTGCCTTGTTTCGACAAAATATTGTGGCAATAAATTATATAACAGTTAACATATGCCATGTTCAACATACTGTGATCATAATCATCTATTGGTTTTCGGAGAATATGACATAGACGAACATATTTTGTCAAAAGTATCAACCCCTCCTTTGGTCTGATTATAAAACATTATAGTTTCAGGCATTGCCATTTGATGGAATTACTACACGTTCTTCATCGCGGACATAAATAGCATCAAATACAGTCATTCAATCTAAAAACAAAAATAACTGTCCAACACTAAAAGTGACACAAAAGATAACCATACGTCTCGGAAGCGTATGGGTTATTGACGTCAGAGTTGGCCGTGAAGCACAACTTAATACAGTTGCCTGATGAGAAGTGAAAACGATTTAAATTTTTCTTAGGCGCCTCTGAGACGTAGGTTATCTTTCTAGGGTTAATCCCCCTCATTCTTTTTCTTCCGTCTTGACAAAAGTTTTGTGCTTGTGATTCCATTCGTTTTTAACTTTTTTGTTGCTTTGGTAAAGACACATTAATTCAAGGTTTTGTGAAATTGGTGCAAAAAATGTTTCTTAGAAGAACCTAATTTGGGGAGTCACATTTGTATGGCAGCCCCATGACCCCATGGTCCGATTTGATCCAATCTTACGTATGTTTTGTGTCATCAATAGAAACACATTTGTGTGAAATTTGGTTGCAATTGGTAGACAAATAAAAAAGTTTTTCTTAGAAGAGGTGAGTTATGTCTGTATGGCAGCCCCATGACCCCATTGTCCGATTTTATCGATTCAAACATACAAACTGCCTGCAGCAAAAAGAAGCATTTGTGCAAAATTTCAGCTTCATAGCTTTTAAATTGGCCGAGTAAAACGCGTCGCAACAGACAGACAGACGGACAGACGGACATCGCTCAATCCACTCCCCAAGTCATGCTGATCATATATGTATACTTTTTATATGGTCGGAGATGCTTCCTTCAATGCGTTACAAACTTCATGACAAAGTTAATATACCCTTTCACTCTATGAGCGAAGAGTATAAAAAAGGCTATTATGGGATTTTTTGTAATTTATGCTTGGGAATGCATTCATACCCAACCATAGAATTGGGAAATAACAATTATATCCTTTTTTGTGCAGTGGCGTCCATGCCAAAACGCCCCGAAAGGAGGGAGCAAAAGAGCTATTTAGAAAATCACACAAAATTTAAAAAAAAAATTGTGCTTTTCATTGAAGTGTCTGTGGTTTTTCAAGTTTTTCATTTCAATTCATAAAACTGAATATCTGTAGAAGCCGGTAACATAAATTTCAATATAATTTTTTTTCGGTATGCGTTATGTGAGTATGATTACTATTGGCCTTTTTATAGTACTTTTCTTGTTGTAACCTTTTATGAACCTGAGTGAACCTCATAAGGGGGTATTCAATCGAAAGCCCTATTAATAGACTTAATTTAAAGAAAAAACGAGACCGAGGCTAATTTCGGGCGCAGCCGAAATTTGAATACCCTTCACTCTCCTCGGGCTAAAAGGGTGAACCTATGACTTGTGTTTAATCCTTCCCCATTATTTTCCTTCTGTTTTCGCATAATATTTGATATTGACAAATTCTGTGGCGTCGATAGAACAATATTTGTGTGAGGTTTGGTTGGAATAAGTGGGAAAACAAAAAAAAAATTTGAAAACTTTATTGGGGGGATGCGGGCCTCATGGTACGATACCATTTGTTTTACTTTTTTTTGTTTTGATAAAGACGCATTGAGGTTTTTTGCAATTGGTGTAGAAAACATGTTTCTTAGAAGATCCACAATGGGGGGTTGGGTTTGTATGGTAGCCCCATGACCCCATAGTCCGATTCTATACATTTTTACAGATGTCTTATGGCATCAATCGAAATGCACTTTTACGAGTTTTGGTTGAAAGTGGTGCAGAAATAAAAAAGTTGTTCGTAGAAGAACTCAATTTGGGCGGTTGGCTTTGTATGACAGCCCCATGACCCCACAGTCCGATTCCTACTAAAATGAAATTCTCTCTCTCTCTCTATGCATACGAAAAAAATCCACTATCCACTCTACCAATCTTATTTTAGGCCAGCAGTATCAAACATTAAATTCAAATTTTCAGTTATAAAAAAAACCCAAGATAAATCATCTATTATTCTTTGAATCCCATTTAACATGCAATATTGTGCCAATCAATGCAAAATTTAAATAAATAAACCATCGATACATGGGCACCGCACAAATAGAGCATCAATCATCTGAATATCAAACATTTACAAATCGATAATCTAATCGAATTCATCAAATTTGCTAAACATTTGCAAAAAGAGAGAACCATAAAAAAAGGAATAACTTCATATATGTGAGTCTATGTAGTGCGAAACAGATGAAAATATCTTGATGATTTTTGGGTCAAGCATTTTGATTGCGTGAGTTGCGAGAATACACGCTTGCATTGATACAACATATGTACCTAGATATCATTGCAAAAATTTGCTAATTGCAATTCAATCAATCTGAAATATTATGCATAAAAAATTTACAATCATTTTAACAACTCTAAGTTGAAATTAATAAATCTGTGTAAGATTTTTTTTTGATATTGTTTTGGGTGTTAAATTTATAACCACATTTTCTTTATGAATGGTTTTAACAAATTTGCTGTACATACTGAAGTACTCATATGGACATACATACATACATGTACGGAAAGGTGCGAAGAAAAAAATCAATAAATTAAATTAACAAAAACGAATGGTAAATGTCTATGAGATAGATAGATAGATAGATAGATAAAGTGTTTTATTCAAAATAACAGTTTTATATACATCTTTTTTTTTTTCTTAATTCTAAAACAATTATAAGGCATGGCTAAGCCGTTTGCCTGGTTCAGTTAACGTTTTCTTCAATTTTTTTTTGTTTTAGTTGCACATTTATTTACATTTTTTTAGATAATTATTATTTATTTGTATATAAACAATTTTAATGTAACAAATTTTGGTTTAAGGTAAGAGTTAAAAAAGCAAAAAATAATAATAAAAATAAAATAAAGTACTACATAATTTTTCCACCTTTCTCCGGTGTGTATACTCGAACTTTCCATTGGATTATTAGATCAAAGCAATGCTGGGTCCCTTTGCGTTGGCTGGCTTTAATAACGACTGTGGGGTTTTTGCTGGAGCGCGGGGCGATGAACCTCACATAACTCCAGATTCTGCGTGCTCATCTGCCCCGCGTTCAAAACACCTCACATACTCTCGTTTATTATATTCTGCCGATATCTGAGGGCAATGCGACAGTAATCAGACAAACGGTCCCAATTTAATACATTAAGCAGTTGTCGCACTTCTTGCTCGTTCAATGCGTCTTTTCCAAGGTAAGATCTCCTGGTTTCTTTTAAAATCGGACATATGCCAATGAAATGCATCGTGTCTTCTCGAACTCCCATATTGCATAGACTACACATTATTGGTAGTTGGGCCTGTGCGGTCTGTTATTCAGGGAGAGCAGTTCTCCTCCTGCTTGAAATATAAGGGATATCTTGTGAGCTGAAAAATCATTATGAAAGTAGGATCTTTCACCTAAGGCATGATTCAATTGGACATATGTGGTCCTGTGTAGTGATGCAGTTGCTCTTTCTGCCGTTTTTTCCAGTTCATCCCGTCTAACATCCCTTACAAGCCTTTGTAATATGTAGCTAGTGGCCGTTGTACCATCCCAATTAAATTGCGTGTTGCTTTCCGATGCCAATTCAATCAGGTCACTATAGAAGCCATTCCTTCTCTCTATTGTATGCATCAGTATTTTCTTTGGTATCCTGTCATCGCTCATTGCCGATATTTTTATAAGGTATTTTACAAAAGTTGATAAGGTTTCCAAGAAAAGTGATGCTAGCCCTGTTTCCTGCTGCAGCATATAGTTCGGCGTTGTTGTCGGCAGATAGAATGTCCGTTTCAGGTAATACCTTTGAAGTTTTTCTACTTCCTCGTATTTGCTTCCACCCCAGGTTTGGGCACTATATAACATGACGTACTTTGATACCGCTTGAAATATTTTATACTTCGCCGTATGAGTTAATGTTGCAGAATTAAAACATGTTTTCCATACTGAGTTTATCGCCCACTTTGCTTCTTTTAGCTTCTGTTCCAAATGGTGCTCCATGCTTAAATTGCTCGCAACCCAAACTCCCAAATATTTATATTGTTTGAAAACCTCAATTTCGCTTCCCTTGTACCACCATCGCTCACCTTTGGCCAGTCGAAAACGTTTTTTGAATATCATAATTTTTCGATTTTTCTAAGTTTATGGTTAGGTTCCATTGCTCGCAATAACCTTCCAAGTAATTAATGATTTTCTGTAAGTCCGAGGGGTTCTCTGCGAAGAACACCATATCGTCCGCATATAATAGTCCTTTCAACAATAAATTAAAAGCTGTTGCTCCACCTGGCATATCATCTAAGATGTCATTGATATATACAGCGAGCGCTTCGGGACTGAGTTTGCAACCTTGGCGTACTCCGCAGTTGGTAAAAAATGTGTCGGAGAGATTTGATCCATTCCATATTGCAGCTGTTGTGTTCTCGTATAGTTTCTTAAATACATATCCAAATTTTGAAGACATTCCATTATTGTATAGTTTGTAGAACAATGATAAACGGTCAACAGTATCAAAAGCGGCTTTTAAATCTACAAAAAAGGTATACAATCTTCGTCCTTCACTTAGAAAGTGTCGACCCCAGCTGAAGAGTATGAAAATGTTATCGTGTGTGGAATATATCGAACGAAATCCAGCTTGATATTCTACTAATAGTTTCTCCGCTGTCAGCCATTTTGCGAAACACGCTTGTAGTAGGGTAGTAAATATTTTCCCGGATGTATTGAGAAAAGATATGCCACGATAACTGGTAGGGTTATTTATATCACCCTTTTTAAAAATAGGGAAAATTACAGCATCTCTGAAGCCATCTGGTACATCACCGCTGTCGAAAATTCGGTTATATTCGTTACAGAGCGCATCTGTCAGAGAATCTGTGCCATATTTGAAAAATTCGACTGGGATTCTATCACTTCCAGGCGCTTTGTTGTTCTTGCACTTATCCATGGCATCGCACACCTCTTCGCGAGTTATTATTGCATCTAACACATTGTTATACAATTTAGGTCTTGCGAATTGCATTTTGTTTTCGTACTCAATATTCAACATTTGATTGAAGTGACTTTTTAATAAGTCAATGTTAATGCCATTCCCAATAGAATACATGTAGTTTCCGTTGATTCGCCTTGCTATTTGCCAGAAGCTTTTCGAATTGGTACATTGAGCTAATAATTCTGCCTGTTCTTGGTAGAATGTTCGCTTTTTTGTTCTGCATTCACTCTTATATTGTTTATTTAATTGGAGGTACATGTGTTTGGGTATATTATGATTGAATTATGAATTTAGATAAGCCAATGAATTTTCGTGATGAAATATTAAAGAACAGATTTTTTTAGATTTTTGTATCTACATTTATATTAATTAATTATTCTTTATTTAAATTACTATCAGAATACGATTAAATTATATGAGCTCGTCTGAAAAAATCCCTTCACAAAGTACAAAAACAAATAAGCAGATTTGAAAAATCCCTTTTACTATTTTTTAAATTAAGAGCAATAATCACTCAACTTCAATGTAAAATAATTGTATGCTATTATACTGCAGTTTTACTACCAACCCACATATTAGACGCCACCTTTATTATGGCCCACTTTTTTTTTGCCATCTGCCATACTCACTAAACAAACACTCCCTTCACTCAGACATTTATCAAATTTCAATTTACCAAGTTCAGTCAGCAATGTCTGTATCATAATTAAATGGAACAAACATTCGCAATAAATTCATTCATAATGTCTATGCAATTATCTAACATTTACCAGTCCAGTACGTTAGAAAAAAGCTTTCATAAGTCTAGAAAAGATACTCATGAAGATAATATGTACAACTATGAGTTAAAAATGTTTACGGGAAAATAATTGTTTTTTGAATTTTTTTGCTTCTTGTCGCTATATGTATAGCAAATTTATAATTAACACAAATGGACGTTTTGAAAATGCAGACCGTGTATGTTGGTAATAAATTTACGAGCAATCATTAACCGCATCACAAATGATTGTTTGTTGTAACTGTTTCTGTGCGCGGTGCGCGATGGCATGGCGGCATGGCGTTGCTTTTGCAGATTTTGTGAATTATATGCACTTTGCCGTTCAAATAATAATAAACGTTTTTCGTGTCAATATTTGACGTTTATAGACGCCATAAGTACGAGTTAGTACATTAGTATTTGGATTATAGGTAACGTATATAATTAATTCTGGGTTGCAGACAGGTAAATGGACATGATGGTTTATTTCAAAAGTCAGAAAATTTAGTATGATGGCAATATGTGTATTATTGCTGCGTTCTCACGGATCGTATTTATGTATTTAAGAAATGATATGGAAAATTAACAGCTTTACATTTCATTTAAATGGATATTAATAGACGATTGTAAATTATTAGTCGATTGATTAATTACAATTTATATCACGTAAATTGTCAACGGCCGGTGATATAAGAAACATTTTTTTTAAATCGATAAGAATTGTTTCTTTCCCAGTTGGCGTCTTGAATTCGTCATACATTTTCAAAATAAAGGCAGAAAATCGCTGTTTACTTAAGAAATACGTAAAGGCTGAAATTTTGTGAGGATTTTAGGGAGCATGTACTTCATCTAAAACTAAGTTTATGAATTCGAGAGGGTGAAGTTACAATATGGATCCCTTTTTGCTTTAGTATGGCTGTTGTAGTGCTTAGTGCGAGCACGTTCAGTGCACAGGGTCATGGGCTCGAGGCTCGCCGTGAACGAATTCAGTTTCTGGTATTTTTCCAACTCTCGACCGATGTGACGGACTATGATCTCACTCAGATATTAAAGGGGTACCCATTTATGGGGATAAATAACACTGCTGAGCGTGCTGTTGGTCTCAACACCTCAACAAAAAAGCAGTTAAGATCTTGGAACTCAGATGTCAATAACACATCTGCGGCCTTAGTCCAATGTTGGCCTGTTATTTATATTTTATGCCTTTTTGCTCAATATATTTCTTACTATTGACCCTAAGGAACTAACTTACTTAGTTTGGCTGGTCTACCGATTAGTGCGCGCACCTTCGGTGCACAGGGTCATGAGCTCGAGTCTCACCGTGAGCCATGGTGTTTTTCGAACTCACGAGCTTGTGACGGACTATGATCTCACTCAGATGTTAAACGAGCACCCATTTATGGGGATAAATAACACTGCTGAGCGTAATGCTGATCTCATTACCTCAACAAAAAGCAGATAAGATCTTGGAAATAGGATGTCACTAACACATCCTGGGGCCTTAGTCCAATTCTGGATTGTCGCGCCTGTTATTAATTAACTAAAGTACTTATATCTAACAATAATCATCACTCTAAGTCAACAGTTCTTAACCGGTGGCCAGCGGACCGCTGGTCATCCCTGAGACGACCTTAGGTGGTCCGCGAAGCTTGCTCTTTTATTTCAATTTAAAATATTTCTGTTTTCACTAAATTCAAACTTTCTTTTTCCTTGGCTCGTTCTTTATACCGCTCCATGGCGTCGCGTCGCTCGGCTTCCGGTGTAGGCACATCGCCCGCTCTTGCCGAAATGTCTCAGCCTATTTCTACAGACAGCTCTGTCTTGGATCGTGTCATCGCCGATACTAATGCGTTTGTTGTTGCTTTTTTATTTGACATTGGATAATTTCTGTAAAGAATTTAATATTTTATAGAGAAAAAAAAAGGATTTATCTCTGACTTGCAAAGTGGTGTACAAAAATGTGATCTTACTTTTTTGGTCTATGAACACTTCTTTGGAAGTTGCTTGCGGGCCAGACAAATAATCTACGCTGTCCGGATTGCTGCCTCGGGCCGTATATTGGACAGACCTTCTCAAATTCATATTAAATTAAGCGGTTACCATATACCGCGCCTCTACCTCTAGCACTTTAATATCCTGTGAAACGATACCAAAAAGTAATTATGAAAAATATTAGAGAACAACAGCGATCACAAACCACCTAGAATAATCTTCAATATGAGACTAACCTTTAAGTTTCTTTTTGTTACCCATTTTGATTCCATTGTAACTCCGAAGTGTTGAAGATTATAAACATATTCTTTATTTTATATAAAATAGTTTTATTAAATTAAAGATTAAACGATTTTCCCAAAGGTTGTTTTCCGGTTTCCTTGGGAAACGAATTCTTTCATGAATTTTGAGGGATCTAAATTCCCTGTGAACATGGAGAAGGATTAGATGTGTCAGACGTTTTTATGCCATTTGTGAATGTATCCATGTTTAAAGACGTCGTAATGCACTGAACGACCTTGCTGATGCTTGCTTGATGTTGCTGATGCTGGAACTGTCAGGAGCAGGAGTAATGTTACTAGCCGTATTAATTTGCTGTGCTCGATATACTTCGAAAGTGATCAGCAATTTCGGCGCAACAGCTCCCGGCATATTCAACAATATCGAAATCGAGCATAGCAGCCCAATCTTACTATGTATATGAGATTCTCTACCATCAGCACGGTTTTCTGACAAGAATAATGAAAAACTTCCTCTTTTCCGTTGATCAACGGCCAATAGTTTCACTATCGTTGGCCTTGTCGTTGAGTTACTCTTGTTAAAGGGCTGAATTAAGATCAGATATGTCACATACGGTGGGGAATTCCATAAGCTACAATCCGATACCGTGATTTGACATTTCACGATGAAATAACCAGGGAATTGGAAAAAAATACATAAAATGCCGAGAAAAATTATGGAACTGTTTTCGGATTGTAGCTTATGGAATTCCCCAGCATTCCCCACATATTCCACGACAGTAAGAATACATTTTCATTGAGAAAATCCCAGCGGCGAAAAATTTCACACTCGAGGTCAGTACTAGGCCTAACGAAGAAGAAATGAAAATGAAATGATCATGTACTTACTCGTAGTATACATGCACTAGATGTACGTGTGCAACTTTCTGCGAACCAGATATTCCATCATGGAAGAAAATATACACTAGAACATAGGTGTCAAATTCAAGTCCTGGCCGGGCCAAATATCAGTTTCTTCCGGATTGAGCGGGCCGCAGCATACAAATTTCGAAAACCACGATTGAAAATTATTTCTAAATTGCATTACAGAATATTACTTTTCAAAAATGAATATAAATCTCAGTCACTAACAACCTCGGGACATGGAAAAATTGGGCTACAAAATCGAGAAACTGGAAATCTTTTGAAAATGTTCTTCAAACAATTTTACACTCTCTTTAGAAAATGTTAAAACCACAAGATTTTGTAAATTAACCAGTAACCACTTTCTGAGAGTTTATTTCGGCGGAGAGCTGACCAAACCACTATAGCACAGTAAATATCTGTAGGTAGTCCAAAACACCCTTGAGAGCCTAAATTGATCGCTAACATAAACAAATTTCGGATATTAAGGTGACTAAAAGCAAACATTAATTGTTATGTGGTGCAAAAATATTTCCTATGGTAAAGCTGAATAAGCTGCACCAATTCACCTCAAATAACCGCCAACAAATTGTTTGTAGAATAGAGAAGAAGATTTTTTAGACTTTAGTTCAACACCAATATTAAATTTTAGCGCTTTGTGCCGATACATTGTGTCTCTTCGAACCTGGTCGCGGGCCGCACAAAACTACGTGATGCGCCGCATGCGGCCCGCAGGCCGCAAGTTCGACATGTCTGCAGTAGAATAATAATTTGAATATGTACATTGTATATGTAAATATAAAACAAATTATACTAAATTTTTAATATAGTGCAATGTATGAATTACTAAATGCCCCTTTAGCCAAAATATTGAGGGGGCAGTTGCCCCCGCTGCCCCCCCCCCCCTGTTCCGGCGCCATTGACTCAGCCGTTTATAGGCAATATCGAGTCAACGCCGAGATTCCATCTCCGGACCTCTCGATTACTAGCATCGTAGAGTGCGACTCAACCAAATGAGCCACCATTAAAAATTTGGCTTTTGTCATTCCATCATTCAACCGATTCATTTGTATAATCCCTGGTAGCGCAAGTGTATTAATTTTGCAACTAAATCGTGAAATTTTTTCCAAAAAATTTCCCAGATACTTTGTTAAGTCCGCACCATATTAGACTTGTATTACTCATTTAACGCGAATTTCAACAAAAATCCTAACCTAACACTTTCGAAACATTAAAATGAAATTATCTAAAATCGCCGACTTGCTTATCTATCTGATTGCAACTACCACTCGTACAAAACCATGCAGTTTCGTGTGAACATTTGCCACTACAACAACATACGGCACTCTCTAAAATATCCATAGATGTGTTCAACATATTACAGTATTTTCTTTTTGAACTTATCTTGCAAAAACCATTCAAAGATGTTTTACAACCTTACACACCATACTCGTATATTATGATATCAATTCATTTTAATGTCTGTTGACATATGCCACAAGTCTGATTGGAAATCAATAAAAATTGCAGAGATGGTCAAGAGCATCACAACATTTTATATTTATGATGAGATGAGGTTGTTGCACTGCACCGTATTTAGATATGTACCACTCACCCGTGCAACGTACTTTGATGTTGCTAGTTGCTGATTGCTACCACCAGAGCAGCAACACAGGCAACATAACACATCAATCATTATCATTTGTAACGGCGAGTAATAGTTTTAAATGGTCTTGAATTCATCGAGTGATGCTCCAAAAGGAATGTTAAAACATTGAAAAGAAGAAAAAATTTATTTTACACGTTACAAACTGACTACTATGGATGTACCACGCCACTATCCGCGGTAGAATAAAAATTGAACGGTTAGTTGGTTAGCAGTTACACGGTTGAAGAAATGGCAAATAGTGTTGATTGTAGCATTTCTTCTTGCCAATGTTGCAAATCTTTAGTTGATTTTGTAGTGGTTTACTATCTTTTCTTAAGTGAATGTTGACTGAGGCGATATGGGTGGAACGAACGGATGAAACATGTTTGTTTGGACAGTCATGGTCATGTTGGACGATCAATATTTTTAGTACTACTCGTAGTATAAAATAGAAAATTTTACTGCGCAAATACCTGCCTGTATTGCAAGAAAATGTGTATACCCTTCCATTTCCCTATGAAACTAAAATAACGAATTGATCAATTTCCATAGAATTTTATATATTATCATTATTCGTTTTCATGAGGCGGTCAGACCTAAGGACGATGGCACAGAGCGAGGTGGAAAGTAGGCGTAGTTGCTGCCCTATGCCCCACAAGAGGTTAACAGGAACCAGAGAGATTATTCGAATTATTAGAATTATTAGATTAAAAATTGTATTTGATCGTGTGTGATATTACGAAAATCTATCATTATTTTTATCCGCTTATAGAGTGCACATATCCAACGCAAATCTTGTACAAGAAACATTACTCAAGGAAGATTATTTGCTTCTCTAGGGAAAGAAGCTCAATGAAATCAAGGCTTTCTGGGTAAGGAAGACAAAGAGGTTTAAATTTGAAAAATATTGATTTAGTAAATCTTTTTGAACCCGCTCTAAGCGTCAATGGATACACCAGTACCAGTAGTCGGGGACCAAGAAGCAAGAAATGGGGTTTCAAACCAAACATGGTACTCTGGGTATACACGGCGGTAGTACGACCCATCCTAACTTACGGGTCACTCGTCTGGTGGCCAGCGCTCGGTAAAGACTACAATGAAACAAAACTTGGGAGAGTGCAGAGATCGGCTTGCCTTAGCATCACAGGAGGCATGCAAACATGCCTGAGGGATGCGCTGAATGTAATCGTGCATCTTCCACACATCGATCTTTTCATCAACCAACTAGCAGCATGTAGTGCAGTCAGGCTTAAAGCGTTAAACTGCTAGAGTGCTAGGCCACACGGCCACAGCAATATTCTAAACCAGCTCCCACAAGACGTACACAACGTTGTAACGGATTTCAAAGTGCCCAAACTAAGCTTTGGGAAGAACTTTGATGCCAAATTCCCAACTAAAGGTGAGTGGAAAGAGAGTGAGGTGGTCAAGGATTTTAACATCTCCTTTTTTACGGATGGGTCTAAAATCTGTTGTGGCATGGGTGCCAGAATCTTCTGCGGATCACTAAATATCTCTGAATTTTACCGTCCTCCTGACCATGCCAGCATTTTTCAGGCCGAAGTGCTTGCCTGTCATGCTCTCCGGAACATACCAAATAACCAGAGTATTGCCATATGCTCAGATAGTCAAGCTGCTATCATGGCTTTGCAATCGGTGCAAAGACCTCCAAGGTTGTTAAAGAATGTGAGGAAGCGTTAACCAACCTTGGCACATGACAAAGAATCACCCTACTCTGGATACCCGGACACCGGAACATAGAGGGTAATGCCATGGCTGACGAACTTGCTAAATGAGGTGCCACTCTTAACAGCTCCCATGCGGAATACTTTTGCGCCCCGATGGCAGCTGTTTTTTTACCGTTACCTTGTTATCGCTCTTTTTGTGAAAGTTATCGAAAATCGTGACTTGTCATGCAAAATCATAATTTGCAGCCCTCTTGATGACTTAATCCAAGATTTGATTTCAGTTTCAGAAACTAAATGAAATTTCACAAAAACTGAAGTTTTTCCTGTTGCCAACATTATCGCGACTTCCAAGATACAGTTACTCAAACTTAATAGACATTTTAAAATAGATTTTTCATCAAAAATTCAAAGAGTAATTTCATAACGGTGCGTTATACGTACAACTCTGCAAAGTTGACTAAAATTGCTTCAATATGTTGGCTTTCCAACGGTATATCACTTTTTATATTTACATTGCAGAATTTTAGGGAAACACGCATTGAATGGTAAAAAACAAGGCTTGACTAATTTTCTGTGTGAATGCCCGGGTCTTGCCAAAACCCGGTATAGGACGCTCGGAACGCTTTTCTAGGAAGCTTGGAGGAAGCAGGTAATATAAAAATAGGGGAGCTGCTATACTTCCTAAACCACACTGGTTAGTTCAAGGCATTTCTCCACTCCTGAATTCATCGCCTAACATTTAGGCCCGTATTTATGAACATTCCTTAACTCAAGGAGACTTTTTTGTCTCCTTTGACCAGGGTTGTGCTTTGTTCCTGATGTCACCGCCGCTATGCGAAAGTCCACAGGTCAAGGAGACCTTGGGTCAAGGATGCCGAAATTCAAAAAATTAATGTCATTTCCCATACTTTTTCATAGTTAAAAAAGTCTCCTTAAGTTAAGGAATGTTCATAAATACGGGCCTTATTATATACAATAGTTCAACTTCACGGAGTTTTGTGGGTTCAAAACGACGCTTTAAGCGCTAATTTGGCTTTTGGCTAACCACTGTCTAAGCCACCATGCCAACCTAGGCCTGTTCGATTATTGAAAATAATCGATTATTAAAACTAATCGATTATACGATTAATCGATGATACGATTAATCGAAAATACGATTAATCAAAAACACGATTAATCAAAAATACGATTAATCGAAAATACGATTAATCGAAAATACGATTAATCGAAAATACGATTAATAGAGAATACGATTAATCGCAAATACCATTATTCGAAACTACAAATAATCGAAAATACGCTTAATCGAAAAACAGGTTTTTCGCTGCTTAGCGGAAGATTTCGTTTCATTTTCCCTAGTCAACCCCGTTCTCACGCTGCAACTCGAAAAAGTGGCTGTTTCGCTGCTTGACGGGTGACGTCTGGCAGTCGACGGAAATTAAAATTTTCATGTCCCCGAACGAAATTGGTAGTAAATGAATGGTCTCGACTCTCTATTGACGGTCCCGAAGTCATTTTTCGCTAGTCACCGTCCTCCCGCTGCAGCTACACAAAGTGGCTGTTTCTCTGCTTGCGGGAATGGTCTGGCAGTAGAAGGGAATGGCAATTTTAATGTCGCCGAACGAAATTGGTGGCAAATGAAAGGTCTCGACTCCCTATTGACGATTCCGAAGTCATTTCCCCCTAGTCACTCCCGTTCTCACTCTGCAGCTCCACAAAGTGGATGTTTCGCTGCTTGGCGGGTGACGTCTGGCAGTAGACGGAAATGACAATTTTCATGTCACCGAACGAAATTGGTGGCAAATGAAAGGTCTCGACTCCCTATTGACGATTCCGAAGTCATTTCTCCCTAGTCACTCCCGTTCTCCCGCTGCAGCTCCACAAAGTGGTTGTTTCACTGCTCGGCGGGTGACGTCTGGGGGTAGACGAAAATTACAATTTTCATGCCACCGAACGAAATTGGTGGCAATTGAAAGGTCTCAACTCCCTATTTACCATTCCGAAAGGTCTCAACTCCCTATTTACCATTCCGATGTGATCTCTGCCTGGTTACCCCCGTTCTCCCGCTGCAATCCCCCAACGTGGTTGTTGAGCGGGGTGTACCATGGAAAAATGACCGCGGAGTCGTCAATAGGGAGTCGAGAACTTTCATTTGCCACCAATTTCGTTCGGCGACATGAAAATTGTCATTTCCGTCTACTGCCAGACGTCTCCCGCCAAGCAGCGAAACAACCACATTGTGGAGCTGCAGCGTGACAACGGGAGTGACTAGGGAGAAATTACTTCGGAATCGTCAATAGGGAGTCGAGACCTTTCATTTGCCACCAATTTCGGTCGGCGACATGAAAATTGTCATTTCCGTCTACTGCCAGACGTCACCCGCCAAGCAGCGAAACAGCCACTTTGGGAAGATGCAGCTGGATGCAGCGAGTAGGGGGAAAACGACGGAATCGTTAGTAGGAAGACACCTTTCGATTGCCTTTTAAGTTCGTTTGGCCAGACGTAAGTTTTAATTTCGGTCTGCTGCCAGACAGACATCTCTTCCGCCAAGCAGCGAAAATCATGTTTTTCTAATAATTGTATTTTCGATTAATCGTATTTTCGATTAATCGTATTTTTTAATTATTTTTCGATTAATCGTATTTTTGATTATTTTTTGATTATTTTTCGAGTATTTCTCGATTATTTTAATAATCGATCAATCGTATAATCGAAACGAAAATAATCGATTAATCGATTACAGTACGATTAATCGATTAATCGAACGGGCCTAAACCAACCAACCAACCAACCGGGGACCAAACCACCGAGGCATATCCCAAAATGGTACGAACAAGTGGACAAATAATCTCACAGCTGTGATTTCAGAACAAAACTCACTAGTACAGCGAAAAACAAAGCCCGCAAGCTTCGAGCCTCTTTTCACTTTATACTTTCATATGATTATTATTGAATCGAATTTCAGAATTCAAAGGTTACTCCCAAATCTGTGATTGTGTCAACATCTTTCAAAGGAAAAGTGTTGAATGAATCGGAAATAGGGGTTGGAAAAACTTCAGTGAGTAGACCATTACATCATTGCTGCAACACCAGAACAATAATAAATCCTGATCGACCTGCAAACACAGACAATCTTCTAGGCGTAAAACAGAGGTAAATATATTCCAATCATCTGCGTAGAAAAGACATCGGTTGCAGAACAGCCGGAAGATCATTTACAAAAAAAAAAAAAAAACAACAAGAAATGAAAAAAGTGGAGGCCCCAAGACAGACCCTTGAGGTACCTCCGATCTCTGTAAAAATTCAGTATTAGAAATTATTGAGAGCGAAATTAAAATCGCATTCTTAACAGTGGTGGATTTACCAGTAGGCTGGAGCCTAGAGCGGCAGATTTTACGGGGGCGGCGGATTTGGAGCAAATAACAAATTTCAACGCCATGCCATATAGCACTTATTCTTCTCGTGAAGTGTGTTTGTACCTCAGTAAGACCTTAGAGCAGGTATTAATAGAAGGAGAGGGCGAAAGTTACGAATTTCATACAAAGTGACAGCTCGAAAATGTGCCGAGAATCTAATACATGGGAGAGCAAGCATCTAACAGTAAAGTAGTAATTGTGTCAAAAATTCGTGTGCGTTTGGTTCTTCTTCTTCATTCTCTTTGTCTTTAATAGTGGGTTGCCAAAGCATGGAACTTTGTTTGAATGTACTGTTACTCTACTTGTGTCAAATCGCTTTGTTTCACCAGTGTTGTTCTTGTATTTTTCTCTCCCATGAATTTGCGCTTTCGACACACTTTTTAAGTAACATTTCCTCTCCTATTAATACCTGCTCTAAGAGTAAGAGAGGATTCACATTATGGACAGGATTTACTAAAACCACTAAATTAATCGAGGCAACACCCGCCTACTAGATTAAATCGTGTGTCATTTAATTCAAAATGCATCGTAGAATGTACTTGCCCCTAAGGGGCGATTCAGACTATCGACAGGATTTACTAAATCCTAGATTTAGTTGACAGTTATACTATATTGTACTGCATTTTGAATTAAATGACATACGATTTAATCTAGTAGGCGGGTTTCGACTCGATTAATTTAGTGGTTTTAGTAAATCCTGTCCATAGTGTGAATTCCCTCTTAGACACATAAGTGAATAACTACTATTTGTCGTCGTTATCTCAGAGCTTTGACACGCTCTGTGGCTCACTTGTTTGAGTCGCACTCTGCGATGCTAGTAATCTAGAGGTCCGGAGATCGAATCTGAGCGTGGTCCAGAAAATATACCTATAGTGCTTGCAATATTATATACACTCCGAAACTCTATATGTAATGCAACGTTGACTCGAAGTGAACGCACCATGCCCCACAAGGGGTTACGGTACAGAGAGAGATCTCAGAGTTTCAAACACTATAGGAATGATTTATTATTAAAGACGAAAAGACCTCTTAGCCAATTGCTTGCAGGCTGAAATTCGCAACAAAGCTCTTTTGTAGGATTTTTAGGACTTTTTTTTTTAAAAACCCCTTATGAAATCGATTTTGTCCGTCCACTTAAAATTTGGTAGGAATGTGTAGAATGGTAACAGTTATTTCTTATCGGAGATGGACGTATGGATAGTAATCAAATCAAAGGACTCGACGAGAACATTTTATATCAGTTATTTTTTCCCAGTTTAAAGTAATGGTAACGGTGTTTGAAGTTAAGCTTACGTTATCACCTCGGTTTTTCTAAACAGTTATGGTATGCGTACCGATATGAAACTTTGCACACAGTTAGTATGAGCTGATATACGTTAAATACTAAGGTCCGGTTACTCATACATTTTATCCAATCGACAAGCTTAAAGTTTCTTACAGACAGTGTAAACGAACGACCATGCTACAAGTATCCTTTAAGCTTAAATTATGGATAAATATATACGAGTAACCGACGACAAGTCTGTTTACATTTGCTAGAAAAAGTAAATAACAGTAAATTTGTGAAATTTCAATTTGTGCGTGTGTAGCCTCTCTTAGGTCTGCAAATATCAAAATTTTGATAAGGGTTTTTAGGAAATGACATAAGGAATATGTGTGCAAATTTTCATTCAAATAACTTTATCCAAACCGGAAAATAGCTAATCTAATATTTGGTAAGGGAGTTTCACAATACCAGGCAGCGTCTTAAGCATATGTTCCCTGCATTATCTTGTGACTGAATGAAACAATGAACATGAAATTTAAAACTGTATTTTAGATGTTCATAGAAAAGTATTTGAAATTGAAAAAAAAAATGTTTATGCGAAATTTCAAGTAGTTTAAAAACCGTATTTGAAGGTTATTTGTAATTGCAGTTGGAGTTGTTCTTGTCAATTCGTTTGTCAAATTTGTATGGAAGGTAAGCTGTTCTGTCCAGTACTCGATCCAATAATAAAAACTCAAAAATGTGTCAATATGAAAGAAATGTGACATTCAACTCACGTCTAAAAATTGTACTTGTAAAATAGGTGGCTAACAATATGTTCAGAGTGCAAGAAAACATGTGATTTGGGCCAACAACCTTAATTTTTTTCCAATGAAAATGTGTAAAACCCAGGTCCCAAACTTGATTAGAATCAATCGATTTCCGACCACTCTGAACATATTAGCTTACAATATGCCTTTTTGTGCAGGAAAATGTTAATCTCCTTCGTGAAATAATTTGGTCCTAAGATTTAACGAAAAATAATTCTAGTGGCTCTACTGAACCCCAAAGTCATTTGCGACGTTTGCAGTATAATTCATTTGCAACCTTTCAGATTATGAGACGAGAGTATCTTCAATTAATATTTTTTTTTAAAAAAGACCCGAAATCCTATATTTGATAAGGAAGTAGTAGATTTGGTAAACTTTACAATTTCATTCCCAGCCCATTTAGTTTATCCAGCTTTACTGGTGCACGCATTTGTTTCACACCACATCAAAAACTAATTTTTGCCTATTTAAAACCAACTTTCTGCCCAAAGTTAATTTACGTAAACAAATTTTGGCCTTTTAATTTCTTCTTTAAAATTTGTAAATTCGTTCGAAGTACATTTTCGAAAAAAATGTAAAACTGCCAAAGGAAAAAAAATATAAAATTGGCTATCGTATGGAAAAATTATCGAGAAACGCGGGAGTTGCTCGACCGCCAAAGAATAAAAACGAGTCGCGAACAAGTACGAAACATTTTTTACCGATTGACAGATTCAGAAAAAAAATCATCAAAATATTCAACAAATCAAAATTCTCGTGCATAACAAAGCTCATCGATCGGTGCAATAAAAGGGAAGGATGTATGCAATAAGTGGCAATTTTTGTCTCTGAAAGACTCAAAATAGATATTCAGGATTTTAGTTTACTTATGGCTCTTGTAAAAAAGAAATGTCCTGTCGCATATTATAGCGAAAATCAAATTTCCTTTTTGTTGCCGAAAGGCCACATATGCTTTGTTGTGACAAGTTGTCGATAAGACCTATATTGAGGTATTTTCAATACTTGCGTGATAAAATGTCCGCAGGGAGAAAAAATAATTCGGACAATATTCGGAAGGATCGTCGAAGTGTGCAAGTTAAATGGTGGGTTTATGAAAATGTCAATTGAAAATCAAAAATTGAAAATTGAATAGAATTTTGGCCAATTGATTTATATTGGGCTTAATCAAACTAAATCAAAGAGGTATGTATCAAATTTTTGTAGTTTGCATAAAATATGTTCCTGGCCATTATCCATATAATTTATTCATCTGTCATAATTTTCAAAGAAAAGATACTTTTTAACATTCAACTCATTCTATTTTCCAGCAATTCATTCACTTAACATCCTGTTTATGTAGGCACATCTACGAATTCCACATTGACTGCTTTGGCACTTCAAAGATTCTATAGTAATACAAGAAGCGAATTAGCACGTAACTTCTTGTATTAACAACTATCACCACACATTACGTTGCTGAAATACCATCATCGTTCGTGAACCTTGAACCAGAATGATAATAAATTTTCCAAATTAATTGGAAAACTACCGCTTGGGATTTTTCGCTAACAGTGCGCGGTGAGTTATTGAATAAATTGTGCTGTGTTCGATTAAATAATAATAAATTTGTCTGCTGTTGAAAGAGTTGAATGGCATCGAAACTACCAACATTTTGAGTTGCACATACACGAGTATATTGCTTAAGTACAATCAACAATTTGGTGAGTACATACTTTTCTATCATTGTTTTCGGGTGATTAACTTGTCGAAATCAAAAGTACATATCATATTTCATATCATATGTGCAAAAAAAAAAACGATATACATAGATACAAAATAATGGCCCAGTTTGCTCATATAGGAAACTGATTGAAAATTTGCATAATTTATTAAATTTTTTTTCTAAAATTCGAATAATCATGCGTGTTAAATATACCACCTGAAATTAACATATATGTATATCTTTCTTGTGAATTAGATATACACCTGACACCTACTCGCGTATACCATCTTAAGCCGAACATAATAATTAATCAAACTGAATAGAATGAATTCTATAAAACGATACAGTAGAACAGTGGTTCCCAATCTTTTTCAGCTCGCGCCCCCCCTGTGAGATCTACTGACCCTGGCGCCCCCCGAGAAAATATTGGCCAAAAACCAAAAATGGCCATGGGCAAGGAATGCTTTTAATTTTGGACATAAGTCGCAATTTAAATTGTTTGAACTTGAACATTTGATTGTTAGTGCAGCCCATATTTTGGAACTACTGGAATTTTTAGAAAGCATTATTTCTCTCATGATTTCCACATCCTGAATTTCGTCGTCAGTTCGGCCGTCATGGCTTTAGTGATACGTCGAGCAGCAAAATTGATATCAATATTATTGGAGCGACCAAAATCCGTATTTTTTTTATCAAAAATCATGCAAGGACTATAGCTGGCTGATGCGGTACATATCAGCCATATCAGGTGATTTTTTTTTTCTCGACCCAATATTCTCAGCAGTGTTTATCAAAGGGCTAGTAGCAGCGAATTAATCGACGAAAATACAATCTTTGCCATTTTGCAACGCTTTGCAACTACGGATTAGTTCTGGTGTAATTCATTAATTGGAAGGAAACTATAATTTAGTGATGGAATCAATATTAGATTTGTGTCCGCGCCCCCTACCATGATCGTCACGCCTTCCTAGGGGGGCGCGCCCCCCAGTTTGGGAATCACTGCAGTAGAAAGTATGCATGTAAAAAAAGAATGGGGCATTAAGCCCAAACACTATGATGATTTGCTCATGGCCATGAATGAGACTTATGCACATACCTTGAAACTATAGACCATCATCTTACTGACCCATTTTCGTATGTATATTGTATGGATAGCAGTAGATACAACATTTTCATTTTGCCAATGGTCGGATCCGCATGGCGCAATATGGGAAGCAAACGATCACGGACACGGGTTGGACTTTGCATCAGAGATTTGGTTGAAATTGTATACTGATGCTGCTGATACGAACTCGTATCGTAAGCCTAAAGCAATAACAGGAAGATGAAGATTTTTCAGGTTTTCTGAATGTTGCGCGCACACGAGCAGTTTTGATGAATGTACCTACTGGCTGTGGATGATTCTACTGAAGATTAAGTTCCTATGGATTAGCTTCTTTAGAGTGGAAGAATGAACGTGAGTACGTTTTGTTCAGGTTGTCTATTTTTTCCCTTGGTTTCTTCCACGCACCTTAAACATTAAGGTAAGTACTATGTGTGCTCACCGAGCTAAAAACATTTATGTCCTCCTCCGTTTTATTCTCTAAATTTAAGATAAATGTGCACTATCGCGTCCTGATTGATTGTCGGTGACACCTTTCCTTGTGAAATAAAGTTCAAATGCATTTGTTTTCGCTGGCCAAATGTCAAAATCCGGTGTGGAGGCTTTCGTGTGAAGGGAGTACTACCAAGTGAATTCAATTTCATGATCATCAAACAGAATTTTGACGATGTTATTACCTATTCTTACAATTCATAAAGTGGCATATACAAAATACAACCCGCAATGCGGACTTCAAGGAAAACAAAATTGTAAAGGGGAGCCAGCGCAGGCTAGTCGGATGACCCAAGTACAAAACATGCAAAGGGGGATTTTGCAATAAAACAAAAACTGGATAGACAGGATCAAGGGGACGATTCGAGCCCTAGCTTCAGCTTAAGACGTACATTGTCCTATGTGTACATAGCTTTCCCCCCTCGTTCATATTCATGAGTCACATGCGACTCATGAAACTGTTGGCGTAAAAATGTCAGACGTGTTAAAGTTACACTCGTTCAAAGTTCGACCAAAGGAAAAGTAGGTAAAACTAAATTGCAAACAGGGTCCGTTTTCTGGGACTCCTGTCCTGGCTCCTTATGATATCAGACAATCGCTAAAAAACATAAAAAATTGACGCAAATTTCATTTTTAAATAGGTTGTTTTATATGGTAATTAATTTCTAACTAATTCTCTCTCTGGTTCCTGTTAACCCCTTGTAGGGCATAGGGCATCAACTACGCCTACTTTCCACCTCGTTCTGTTCTGTGCCATCGTCTTTAGGTCTGACCACTGTTTCTTTAATGAAGCAGCCTCGCTATTAACCGATCTTCTCCACGTGTTTCTTGGTCGTCCAACACGGCGTCTAGCATTGGCTCCCTGAGGGTTCCAATCTAGGGCCTGCTTTGCAATATTTGTTGGTCCTCTTCGGAGAGTATGACCTATCCATTGCCACTTTCGCCTTTTGACAGAAGTGCCTATCCAATCCAGGCCTGTGATACTCAGGAGATCATCATTGGAAATAATCTCCGGCCAGCGGATTTGTAGGATGCGCCGTAGGCACTGGTTTACGAAAGTTTGCAGCTTAGTTGTTATCTCGTTGGTCACCTTCCAAGTTGAACAGCCATAAAGAAGCACAGATATTACAATAGAATTGAAGATTCGGATTTTGGTGCGCCTGGAAATGTTGTTATTTTGCCGGAAAGGAGTCAAAGTGAAGAAGGCTGCCTTAGCCTTATTGATACGCGATTGTACATCAGCGTCCGCGCCTCCATAGTCCGCGCTGTGACTATGCTTCCGAGGTAGCAGAATTCGTCAACTTTTTCGACTGCCTGGCCCGAAACACAAATTCCGCTTTGACCCCCAGGATGGGAGCTCAAGTACTTGGTCTTGGCAGCGTTTATCTTGAGCCCAGCATTACGACTTTCGCAATGCAGAGCATCGGCCATTTGAGCTACATCCTCCTTTTTATTTGAAAACAGACAAATATCGTCAGCATAGTCCAGGTGTTGCAGGTAATCAAAAATTTTCCATCTGATACCTTTCCTCTGGTTTTGAAGCGCGCTCACTAGTACATCGTTAATGGCTATGAGGAAAAGAATAGGTGATAAAATGCAACCTTGTCTCACTCCACTGTGCACCTCAAAAGGATCTGAAAACTTACCCTTGTGCAAAACGTGACATTGGGCTCCCTGATAAGATTCCTTGATGATGGAAATTATTTTATCTGGTATGCCCCTCCTACGAAGAGCTCTCCAAATATACTCCCGATCAACACTATCGAACGCCTTCTCGAAATCAATGAACATGAGGTGTAACGGGGATCTCCATTCGGCGGATAACTCAATAATAATTCGGAGGGTGTTTATATGGTCGCTACATGAAAAAACCCCTCACGAAAGCCAGCCTGTTCATTGCTTAAAGTGCTATCAATTTCATCCTTGATCCGGTTCAAAATAATTTTAGCCATCAGCTTGAATACAGCTGGAAGTAGGCAAATACCGCGCCAATTATTACAATCCTTAAGGTTACCCTTCTTGGGAATTTTAGTAAGTACGCCATTTTCCCATTCTACTGGAAGAGTTTCGGTTTCCCAACACTCTCTGATGAGGGGAAGTAGAATATCCGCTGTAGCATTCGAATCCGCTTTAAATAGTTCGACCGGAATTCCATCTATCCCCGGGGCGCGGCGTTCCGTCTTAGATGGTGGTCTGGAATTAATACTGGCTTGGAGGGATGTCTTCTTCTGCCGATGAAGATTTACTTGCAGGCCCAAAACTGTTGTTAAGGACCTCGAAAAAGTGCTCTTTCCATCTCTGAAGTTGCTATTCTTCGGCAACAAGCAGTAACCCTTCTTTATCTTTCACAGGATGGTCGTTTGTGAACGATTTACCAATTAGTGGTTTAATTAGCTTAAATAGGGTACCGCTTTCACCACGGTAAGCCGCATCATTTGCCTCCTTCGATAAAGCGTTGATGTAAGTACGCTTATCACGCCTCACACTTCTCTGCCCGACTTTTTGCAGTGAGCGGTATTCAGCGCGAAGTTGATTTTTAGCTGAATCATCAGCAGCAGAGTTAATCTGTTCCTTAACTTTTTTGCGTGCTGAGATAAGAGACCAAGTAGCATCACTGATAAATGGTCTCCTACCTCGATCCAATCTTCCCACAGTCGCTTCGCCACAAGAAATAAAAGAATTCTTTGCAAAGTTCCATCTATCTTCAATTGTAGGATTGTGATGTTGCTGCACAAGCTTTTTCGTGCAAGGCGGTCGAATATGCACGTCTAATTGAGGAATTTTTTTAGCTTTTGCACATTAAATCGTGGCAAGATTCGCGTTGTGAGATCGTTGAATCGTAAGCGAAATTTCGCGATAACAAGATGGTGGTCGCTGCCAACATCAGCCCCACGCTTCGACCTGACGTCTAAGAGGCAGTTTCTCCATGTCTTAGAAACAGCAATATGGTCAATTTGGTTCTCTGTTCTGCCATCAGGAGAAATCCAAGTTGTTAGGTGGCAGGGTTTATGCTTGAACAACGTTCCGCCAATGACTAGTTGCCGAGAGTTACAGAACTCCACGAACATTTCGCCATTGTTGTTCCTGTCGCCAAGCCCGTGATTGCCCATAAGGTGTTCCAAGCCTAAATTATCAGTACCGACTTTGGCGTGGAGATCCCCCTTTATGATTTTGATGTCACCCGTGGGAGCCCTATCAAAGGTGTCGCCTAGTCACTGATAAAAAACGTCCTTTGCGGATTGGTCTGCAGGCTCAGTCGGTGCGTAGCACTGAATAATTGTGATGTTTCGTACTCTGGATTTGAACCTGGCTGTGATTATACGGTCGGAGATAGGTTTCCAGTCGATAAAGGATCGGCGTGCATTACTAGTCAACAGGAGGTGAATTATCGTCTTCACTTCCAGAGTAGAGCAGTACAGTGCGAGAGCTTGGTGATAAAGTCGCCCCCGATCCGAGCCATCTTGTTTCGCTCAGTCCTAGTATAGCGATGTTGTATGCGGTCATTTCCTGTTCGACTTCTGTGAGCCTTGTGTTATTACACTCACCCCACATTGTCCGAACGTTCCAAAAACCGATCGTAGTCCGTTGTTTATAGCCAAAAGTCGTTGCCGTTGAATCAGTCCGAGGTATCCGAGGCTCGTTTAATGTTTCGAGTGTAAAGTAAATTTCAGGTACCCAGGATACAAGCCTACATACCCTATCCCTCGAGTCGCCTTTTACGACAAGCCGGGATCGCTGTGGTATAATTCTAACCCCAAAACCACAGGGTCAATTTTTTGTTAGGTTTCGTACATATCTGAACCCTTGAGCGGAAAACAGAGTTGCTGCGCGCACAATTATAGAGATATGTTCGAAACTCAGGAGAGTTTTATTCTCTCCTGTCCCTTTAGTCGCCTCTTACGACACGTCGGGAAAGACGGTAGCACTATTCTTAACCGGTGCCACAGGGCGAATTTCTAACTAATTAATCCCCATTAACATTATTCTATATGAAAGCTATTATTATCCTCGTATGTTTTAGTATTCTTTTAAATTATTTATATTATAACAAAAAAAGATAACACTAAAACCACAAAAAAATAACGCCTCTAAAAATAATGTTTACCAAACGTTTTCTTCTTTAGATTCAAATGTACAAAATATTTGTATCTTTATTAACAAAATATTTGTATCTTTTATTAACATTCTTGTACAAACCAACCCAGATATGCATGAAGATTGTGCAAAGCTCCATTGAAAAGACGATAGCTTTTTTGAAATATTATTAGCAAAGCTTTGCAGCTTCGTAAGTTGCAAACACAAATGCGAGAAAAGCTGAGAAAGTTTATATGTTTATCTAAAAAAATATGTAACTGGCGTACGTTCAACTTTGCTATTCCATAAAATGAAAGTCAACAGCAGATGTCGCGCTGGAATTCTAAAAAAGCTTAATTCGTCAGATAGTTTTCTGTTATCAGACAACTTTGAAAAGTTACTAGTCTAGATAGTAATACTTTTTGTTTGACTTTAGATAACTCGAGAACCCATTGCGCGGATCTTTCTGAAATTTAACACAATTGAGAAGCAAATTGGTGGTCACAGTTGCTGCCAATTTCAAGGTTCTACCTATCCGCGTTCGCAAGTTACAGCCAGTCCAAACCGAATTTTTGTGCTTTTAAATGAAAGATTTAGGCCGGGTTTCTGACAGCTCTTTTTCACGACTTGTCGGCTGATTAGTCTTATCGCATACAGAAGACACACACAATATTCAGAAAGCTTTTCCATTGTATTGAATGGAATTTTTGTTTATTTTGCATAACTACGCCATATTTTGCTCGGGTACGCCATCATCTTAGATTGAAAAAATCATTGCGCACTTTCATCCAACAGCGTAAATAAGCAAAAGATAGCATAACTATGCAAAATTAACAAAAATTCAATTCAATAATGGAAAAGCTTTCTGCAAATTGTGTGTGTCTTCTCTATGCGGTAAGACTAACCTAACCATTCTATAAGAGTTTTGCGACGCGATTGGCTGAATTCAAATTGTAAGACAAAACCGGACGGGTAAACTTGCAAGACAAGAACCATCGTTCTTTCAATCTGAAATGCATAAGGGCTCTCTTCCACTTCAAGCGTAAACTTGAGCGGCGCGGCGCTCCAGCGGCAAAGCTTTCACAAAATGTGCGAAAAAAAGCTTTTACTAGTAAAATGTATAAGCACACACAATATTCAGAAAGCTTTTCCATTGTATTGAATGGAATTTTTGTTTATTTTGCATAGTTACGCCATATTTTGCTTGGTTACGCCATTAAAATTTGGAAAAGCTTTAAACGCGGGAGCGCCGCGCCGCTCGAAGCAGGTAATGGACGGCAGGCGTAATGCTTGTCTGCTGGCCACTTCAAAAGCTCTCGCCGTCCGTTTGTTTGTGCTAATAGATATTTGCATTTTTGTGATTTCAAATGAAAATTTCCGAAAATGGATTTTGAAAAAGTCGATGTAGACCGCATTGAGAGCTACGTTTTGCTGAAGGAACCAGAGTCCTAGCTATCACCGTTCAAAAGATACAGCCTCTCAAAGGCGACCCAATAAAGGCCAACTTTGACCCATCTACGCTCAATATTTAGCGAGATATTTGCATTTTTGTGATTTCAAATGAAAATTTTCGGAAATCGGTTTTGAAAAAGTCGATGTAGAGCGCATTGGGAGCTACGTTTTGCTGAAAGAATCAGAGTCCTAGCTATCACCGTTCAAAAGATACAGCCTCCCAAAGGCGACCCAATAAATGCCAACTTTGACCCATCTACGCTCAATATTTAGCGAGATATTTGCATTTTTGTGATTTCAAATGAAAATTTCCGAAAATGGGTTTTGAAAAAGTCGATGTAGACCGCATTGAGAGCTACGTTTTGCTGAAGGAACCAGAGTCCTAGCTATCACCGTTCAAAAGATACAGCCTCTCAAAGGCGACCCAATAAAGGCCAACTTTGACCCATCTACGCTCAATATTTAGCGAGATATTTGCATTTTTGTGATTTCAAATGAAAATTTTCGGAAATCGGTTTTGAAAAAGTCGATGTAGAACGCATTGGGAGCTACGTTTTGCTGAAAGAATCAGAGTCCTAGCTATCACCGTTCAAAAGATACAGCCTCCCAAAGGCGACCCAATAAATGCCAACTTTGACCCATCTACGCTCAATATTTAGCGAGATATTTGCATTTTTGTGATTTCAAATGAAAATTTCGAAAAAAGGGTTTTGAAAAAGTCGATGTAGAACGCATTGAGAGCTACGCTTTGCTGAAAGAACCAGAGTCCTAGCTATCACCGTTCAAAAAAAACAGCCTCTCAAAGGCGACCCAATAAAGGCCAACTTTGACCCATCTACGCTCAATATTTAGCGAGATATTTGCATTTTTGTGATTTCAAATGAAAATTTCCGAAAATGGGTTTTGAAAAAGTCGATGGAGACCGCATTGAGAGCTACGTTTTGCTGAAAGAACCAGAGTCGTAGCTATCACCGTTCAAAAGATACAGCCTCTCAAAGGCGACCCAATAAAGGCCAACTTTGACCCATCTACGCTCAATATTTAGCGAGATATTTGCATTTTTGTGATTTCAAATGAAAATTTCCGAAAATGGGTTTTGAAAAAGTCGATGTAGACCGCATTGAGAGCTACGTTTTGCTGAAAGAACCAGAGTCCTAGCTATCACCGTTCGAAAGATACAGCCTCCCAAAGGCGACCGGATAAATGCCAACCTTGACCCATCTACGCTCAATATTTAGCGAGATATTTGCATTTTTGTGATTTCAAATGAAAATTTCCGAAAATGGGTTTTAAAAAATTCGATGTAGACCGCATTGAGAGCTACGTTTTGCTGAAGGAACCAGAGTTCTAGCTATCACCGTTCAAAACATACAGCCTCCCAAAGGCGACCCAATAAATGACAACTTTGACCCATCTACGCTCAATATTTAGCGAGATATTTGCATTTTTGTGATTTCAAATGAAAATTTCCGAAAATAGGTTTTGAAAAAGTCAATGTAGAGCGCATTGAGAGCTACGTTTTGCTGAAAGAACCAGAGTCCTAGCTATCACCGTTTAAAAGATACAGCCTCCCAAAGGCGACCCAATAAATGCCAACTTTGACCCATCTACGCTCAATATTTAGCGAGATATTTGCATTTTTGTGATTTCAAATGAAAATTTCCGAAAATGGGTTTTAAAAAGTCGATGTAGAGCGCATTGAGAGCTACGTTTTGCTGAAAGAACCAGAGTCCTAGCTATCACCGTTCAAAAGATACAGCCTCCCAAAGGCGACCCAATAAATGCCAACTTTGACCCATCTACGCTCAATATTTAGCGAGATATTTGCATTTTTGTGATTTCAAATGAAAATTTCCGAAAATGGGTTTTGAAAAAGTCGATGTAGAGCGCATTGGGAGCTACGTTTTGCTGAAAGAACCAGAGTCCTAGCTATCACCGTTTAAAAGCTACAGCCTCCCAAAGGCGACCCAATAAATGCCAACTTTGACCCATCTACGCTCAATATTTAGCGAGATATTTGCATTTTTGTGATTTCAAATGAAAATTTCCGAAAATGGGTTTTGAAAAAGTCGATGTAGAGCGCATTGGGAGCTACGTTTTGCTGAAAGAACCAGAGTCCTAGCTATCACCGTTTAAAAGATACAGCCTCCCAAAGGCGACCCAATAAAGGCCAACTTTGACCCATCTACGCTCAATATTTAGCGAGATATTTGCATTTTTGTGATTTCAAATGAAAATTTCCGAAAATGGGTTTTGAAAAAGTCGATGTAGAGCGCATTGGGAGCTACGTTTTGCTGAAAGAACCAGAGTCCTAGCTATCACCGTTTAAAAGCTACAGCCTCCCAAAGGCGACCCAATAAATGCCAACTTTGACCCATCTACGCTCAATATTTAGCGAGATATTTGCATTTTTGTGATTTCAAATGAAAATTTCCGAAAATGGGTTTTGAAAAAGTCGATGTAGAGCGCATTGGGAGCTACGTTTTGCTGAAAGAACCAGAGTCCTAGCTATCGCCGTTCAAAAGATACAGCCTCTCAAAGGCGACCCAATAAATGACAACTTTGACCCACCTACGCTCAATATTTGCATTTTTGTGATTTCAAATGAAAATTTCCGAAAATGGGTTTTGAAAAAGTCGATGTAGAGCGCATTGGGAGCTACGTTTTGCTGAAAGAACCAGAGTCCTAGCTATCGCCGTTCAAAAGATACAGCCTCTCAAAGGCGACCCAATAAATGACAACTTTGACCCATCTACGCTCAATATTTAGCGAGATATTTGCATTTTTGTGATTTCAAATGAAAATTTCCGAAAATGGGTTTTGAAAAAGTCGATGTAGAGCGCATTGGGAGCTACGTTTTGCTGAAACAACCAGAGTCCTAGCTATCACCGTTCAAAAGATACAGCCTCCCAAAGGCGAGCCAATAAATGCCAACTTTGACCCATCTACGCTCAATATTTGCATTTTTGTGATTTCAAATGAAAATTTCCGAAAATGGGTTTTGAAAAAGTCGATGTAGAGCGCATTGGGAGCTACGTTTTGCTGAAAGAACCAGAGTCCTAGCTATCACCGTTCAAAAGATACAGCCTCCCAAAGGCGACCCAATAAATGCCAACTTTGACCCATCTACGCTCAATATTTAGCGAGATATTTGCATTTTTGTGATTTCAAATGAAAATTTCCGAAAATGTGTTTTGAAAAAGTCGATGTAGAGCGCATTGGGTGCCACGCTTTGCTGAAAGAACCAGAGTCCTAGCTATCACCGTTCGAAAGATACAGCCTCTCAAAGGCGACCCAATAAAGGCCAACTTTGACCCATCTACGCTCAATATTTAGCGAGATATTTGCATTTTTGTGATTTCAAATGAAAATTTCCGAAAATGTGTTTTGAAAAAGTCGATGTAGAGCGCATTGGGTGCCACGTTTTGCTGAAAGAACCAGAGTCCTAGCTATCACCGTTCAAAAGATACAGCCTCTCAAAGGCGACCCAATAAAGGCCAACTTTGACCCATCTACGCTCAATATTTAGCGAGATATTTGCATTTTTGTGATTTCAAATGAAAATTTCCGAAAATGGGTTTTGAAAAAGTCGATGTAGAGCGCATTGAGAGCTACGTTTTGCTGAAAGAACCAGAGTCCTAGCTTTCACCGTTCAAAAGATACAGCCTCCCAAAGGCGACCCAATACATACCAACTTTGACCCATCTACGCTCAATATTTAGCGAGATATTTGCATTTTTGTGATTTCAAATGAAAATTTCCGAAAATGGGTTTTGAAAAGTCCATGTAGAGCGCATTGGGAGCTACGTTTTGCTGAAAGAACCAGAGTCCTAGCTATCACCGTTCAAAAGATACAGCCTCCCAAAGGCGACCGCATAAATGACAACTTTGACCCATCTACGCTCAATATTTAGCGAGATATTTGCATTTTTGTGATTTCAAATGAAAATTTCCGAAAATGGGTTTTGAAAAAGTCGATGTAGAGCGCATTGAGAGCTACGTTTTGCTGAAAGAACCAGAGTCCTAGCTATTACCGTTCGAAAGATACAGCCTCCCAAAGGCGACCCAATAAATGCTACCTTTGACCCATCTACGCTCAATATTTAGCGAGATATTTGCATTTTTGTGATTCCAAATGAAAATTTCCGAAAATGGGTTTTGAAAAAGTCGATGTAGAGCGCATTGAGAGCTACGTTTTGCTGAAAGAACCAGAGTCCTAGCTATCACCGTTCAAAAGATACAGCCTCTCAAAGGCGACCCAATAAATGCCAACTTTGACCCATCTACGCTCAATATTTAGCGAGATATTTGCATTTTTGTGATTCCAAATGAAAATTTCCGAAAATGGGTTTTGAAAAAGTCGATGTAGAGCGCATTGAGAGCTACGTTTTGCTGAAAGAACCAGAGTCCTAGCTATCACCGTTCGAAAGATACAGCCTCCCAAAGGCGACCCAATAAATGCTAACTTTGACCCATCTACGCTCAATATTTAGCGAGATATTTGCATTTTTGTGATTCCAAATGAAAATTTCCGAAAATGGGTTTTGAAAAAGTCGATGTAGAGCGCATTGAGAGCTACGTTTTGCTGAAAGAACCAGAGTCCTAGCTATCACCGTTCAAAAGATACAGCCTCTCAAAGGCGACCCAATAAATGCCAACTTTGACCCATCTACGCTCAATATTTAGCGAGATATTTGCATTTTTGTGATTCCAAATGAAAATTTCCGAAAATGGGTTTTGAAAAAGTCGATGTAGAGCGCATTGAGAGCTACGTTTTGCTGAAAGAACCAGAGTCCTAGCTATCACCGTTCAAAAGATACAGCCTCTCAAAGGCGACCCAATAAATGCCAACTTTGACCCATCTACGCTCAATATTTAGCGAGATATTTGCATTTTTGTGATTCCAAATGAAAATTTCCGAAAATGGGTTTTGAAAAAGTCGATGTAGAGCGCATTGAGAGCTACGTTTTGCTGAAAGAACCAGAGTCCTAGCTATCACCGTTCAAAAGATACAGCCTCTCAAAGGCGACCCAATAAATGCCAACTTTGACCCATCTACGCTCAATATTTAGCGAGATATTTGCATTTTTGTGATTCCAAATGAAAATTTCCGAAAATGGGTTTTGAAAAAGTCGATGTAGAGCGCATTGGGAGCTACGTTTTGCTGAAAGAACCAGAGTCCTAGCTATCACCGTTCAAAAGATACAGCCTCTCAAAGGCGACCCAATAAATGCCAACTTTGACCCATCTACGCTCAATATTTAGCGAGATATTTGCATTTTTGTGATTCCAAATGAAAATTTCCGAAAATGGGTTTTGAAAAAGTCGATGTAGAGCGCATTGAGAGCTACGTTTTGCTGAAAGAACCAGAGTCCTAGCTATCACCGTTCAAAAGATACAGCCTCTCAAAGGCGACCCAATAAATGCCAACTTTGACCCATCTACGCTCAATATTTAGCGAGATATTTGCATTTTTGTGATTCCAAATGAAAATTTCCGAAAATGGGTTTTGAAAAAGTCGATGTAGACCGCATTGAGAGCTACGTTTTGCTGAAAGAACCAGAGTCCTAGCTATCACCGTTCAAAAGATACAGCCTCCCAAAGGCGACCCAATAAATGCCAACTTTGACCCATCTACGCTCAATATTTAGCGAGATATTTGCATTTTTGTGATTTCAAATGAAAATTTCCGAAAATAGGTTTTGAAAAAGTCAATGTAGAGCGCATTGAGAGCTACGTTTTGCTGAAAGAACCAGAGTCCTAGCTATCACCGTTTAAAAGATACAGCCTCCCAAAGGCGACCCAATAAATGCCAACTTTGACCCATCTACGCTCAATATTTAGCGAGATATTTGCATTTTTGTGATTTCAAATGAAAATTTCCGAAAATGGGTTTTAAAAAGTCGATGTAGAGCGCATTGAGAGCTACGTTTTGCTGAAAGAACCAGAGTCCTAGCTATCACCGTTCAAAAGATACAGCCTCCCAAAGGCGACCCAATAAATGCCAACTTTGACCCATCTACGCTCAATATTTAGCGAGATATTTGCATTTTTGTGATTTCAAATGAAAATTTCCGAAAATGGGTTTTGAAAAAGTCGATGTAGAGCGCATTGGGATCTACGTTTTGCTGAAAGAACCAGAGTCCTAGCTATCACCGTTTAAAAGCTACAGCCTCCCAAAGGCGACCCAATAAATGCCAACTTTGACCCATCTACGCTCAATATTTAGCGAGATATTTGCATTTTTGTGATTTCAAATGAAAATTTCCGAAAATGGGTTTTGAAAAAGTCGATGTAGAGCGCATTGGGAGCTACGTTTTGCTGAAAGAACCAGAGTCCTAGCTATCACCGTTTAAAAGATACAGACTCCCAAAGGCGACCCAATAAAGGCCAACTTTGACCCATCTACGCTCAATATTTAGCGAGATATTTGCATTTTTGTGATTTCAAATGAAAATTTCCGAAAATGGGTTTTGAAAAAGTCGATGTAGAGCGCATTGGGAGCTACGTTTTGCTGAAAGAACCAGAGTCCTAGCTATCACCGTTTAAAAGCTACAGCCTCCCAAAGGCGACCCAATAAATGCCAACTTTGACCCATCTACGCTCAATATTTAGCGAGATATTTGCATTTTTGTGATTTCAAATGAAAATTTCCGAAAATGGGTTTTGAAAAAGTCGATGTAGAGCGCATTGGGAGCTACGTTTTGCTGAAAGAACCAGAGTCCTAGCTATCACCGTTCAAAAGATACAGCCTCTCAAAGGCGACCCAATAAATGACAACTTTGACCCACCTACGCTCAATATTTGCATTTTTGTGATTTCAAATGAAAATTTCCGAAAATGGGTTTTGAAAAAGTCGATGTAGAGCGCATTGGGAGCTACGTTTTGCTGAAAGAACCAGAGTCCTAGCTATCGCCGTTCAAAAGATACAGCCTCTCAAAGGCGACCCAATAAATGACAACTTTGACCCATCTACGCTCAATATTTAGCGAGATATTTGCATTTTTGTGATTTCAAATGAAAATTTCCGAAAATGGGTTTTGAAAAAGTCGATGTAGAGCGCATTGGGAGCTACGTTTTGCTGAAACAACCAGAGTCCTAGCTATCACCGTTCAAAAGATACAGCCTCCCAAAGGCGAGCCAATAAATGCCAACTTTGACCCATCTACGCTCAATATTTGCATTTTTGTGATTTCAAATGAAAATTTCCGAAAATGGGTTTTGAAAAAGTCGATGTAGAGCGCATTGGGAGCTACGTTTTGCTGAAAGAACCAGAGTCCTAGCTATCACCGTTCAAAAGATACAGCCTCCCAAAGGCGAGCCAATAAATGCCAACTTTGACCCATCTACGCTCAATATTTGCATTTTTGTGATTTCAAATGAAAATTTCCGAAAATGTGTTTTGAAAAAGTCGATGTAGAGCGCATTGGGTGCCACGCTTTGCTGAAAGAACCAGAGTCCTAGCTATCACCGTTCGAAAGATACAGCCTCTCAAAGGCGACCCAATAAAGGCCAACTTTGACCCATCTACGCTCAATATTTAGCGAGATATTTGCATTTTTGTGATTTCAAATGAAAATTTCCGAAAATGTGTTTTGAAAAAGTCGATGTAGAGCGCAT
Organism: Microchrysa polita; assembly: GCA_949715475.1. Lineage (NCBI taxonomy): Eukaryota > Metazoa > Arthropoda > Insecta > Diptera > Stratiomyidae > Microchrysa > Microchrysa polita. The sequence continues at coordinate 6,752,483 of OX454420.1, forward strand.
TGGGTGCCACGTTTTGCTGAAAGAACCAGAGTCCTAGCTATCACCGTTCAAAAGATACAGCCTCTCAAAGGCGACCCAATAAAGGCCAACTTTGACCCATCTACGCTCAATATTTAGCGAGATATTTGCAGTTTTGTGATTTCAAATGAAAATTTCCGAAAATGGGTTTTGAAAAAGTCGATGTAGAGCGCATTGAGAGCTACGTTTTGCTGAAAGAACCAGAGTCCTAGCTTTCACCGTTCAAAAGATACAGCCTCCCAAAGGCGACCCAATACATACCAACTTTGACCCATCTACGCTCAATATTTAGCGAGATATTTGCATTTTTGTGATTTCAAATGAAAATTTCCGAAAATGGGTTTTGAAAAGTCCATGTAGAGCGCATTGGGAGCTACGTTTTGCTGAAAGAACCAGAGTCCTAGCTATCACCGTTCAAAAGATACAGCCTCCCAAAGGCGACCGCATAAATGACAACTTTGACCCATCTACGCTCAATATTTAGCGAGATATTTGCATTTTTGTGATTTCAAATGAAAATTTCCGAAAATGGGTTTTGAAAAAGTCGATGTAGAGCGCATTGAGAGCTACGTTTTGCTGAAAGAACCAGAGTCCTAGCTATTACCGTTCGAAAGATACAGCCTCCCAAAGGCGACCCAATAAATGCTACCTTTGACCCATCTACGCTCAATATTTAGCGAGATATTTGCATTTTTGTGATTCCAAATGAAAATTTCCGAAAATGGGTTTTGAAAAAGTCGATGTAGAGCGCATTGAGAGCTACGTTTTGCTGAAAGAACCAGAGTCCTAGCTATCACCGTTCAAAAGATACAGCCTCTCAAAGGCGACCCAATAAATGCCAACTTTGACCCATCTACGCTCAATATTTAGCGAGATATTTGCATTTTTGTGATTCCAAATGAAAATTTCCGAAAATGGGTTTTGAAAAAGTCGATGTAGAGCGCATTGAGAGCTACGTTTTGCTGAAAGAACCAGAGTCCTAGCTATCACCGTTCGAAAGATACAGCCTCCCAAAGGCGACCCAATAAATGCTAACTTTGACCCATCTACGCTCAATATTTAGCGAGATATTTGCATTTTTGTGATTCCAAATGAAAATTTCCGAAAATGGGTTTTGAAAAAGTCGATGTAGAGCGCATTGAGAGCTACGTTTTGCTGAAAGAACCAGAGTCCTAGCTATCACCGTTCAAAAGATACAGCCTCTCAAAGGCGACCCAATAAATGCCAACTTTGACCCATCTACGCTCAATATTTAGCGAGATATTTGCATTTTTGTGATTCCAAATGAAAATTTCCGAAAATGGGTTTTGAAAAAGTCGATGTAGAGCGCATTGAGAGCTACGTTTTGCTGAAAGAACCAGAGTCCTAGCTATCACCGTTCGAAAGATACAGCCTCCCAAAGGCGACCCAATAAATGCTAACTTTGACCCATCTACGCTCAATATTTAGCGAGATATTTGCATTTTTGTGATTCCAAATGAAAATTTCCGAAAATGGGTTTTGAAAAAGTCGATGTAGAGCGCATTGAGAGCTACGTTTTGCTGAAAGAACCAGAGTCCTAGCTATCACCGTTCAAAAGATACAGCCTCTCAAAGGCGACCCAATAAATGCCAACTTTGACCCATCTACGCTCAATATTTAGCGAGATATTTGCATTTTTGTGATTCCAAATGAAAATTTCCGAAAATGGGTTTTGAAAAAGTCGATGTAGAGCGCATTGAGAGCTACGTTTTGCTGAAAGAACCAGAGTCCTAGCTATCACCGTTCGAAAGATACAGCCTCCCAAAGGCGACCCAATAAATGCTAACTTTGACCCATCTACGCTCAATATTTAGCGAGATATTTGCATTTTTGTGATTCCAAATGAAAATTTCCGAAAATGGGTTTTGAAAAAGTCGATGTAGACCGCATTGAGAGCTACGTTTTGCTGAAAGAACCAGAGTCCTAGCTATCACCGTTCAAAAGATACAGCCTCTCAAAGGCGACCCAATAAATGCCAACTTTGACCCATCTACGCTCAATATTTAGCGAGATATTTGCATTTTTGTGATTCCAAATGAAAATTTCCGAAAATGGGTTTTGAAAAAGTCGATGTAGACCGCATTGAGAGCTACGTTTTGCTGAAAGAACCAGAGTCCTAGCTATCACCGTTCAAAAGATACAGCCTCCCAATGGCGACCGCAGAAATGACAACTTTGACCCATCTACGCTCAATATTTAGCGAGATATTTGCATTTTTGTGATTTCAAATGAAAATTTCGGAAAATGGGTTTTGAAAAAGTCGATGTAGACCGCATTGAGAGCTACGTTTTGCTGAAAGAACCAGAGTCCTAGCTATCACCGTTCAAAAGATACAGCCTTTCAATGGCGACCCAATAAATGACAACTTTGACCCATCTACGCTCAATATTTAGCGAGATATTTGCATTTTTGTGATTTCAAATGAAAATTTCCGAAAATGGGTTTTGAAAAAGTCGATGTACAGCGCATTGAGAGCTACGTTTTGCTGAAAGAACCAGAGTCCTAGCTATCACCGTTCAAAAGATACAGCCTTTCAATGGCGACCCAATAAATGACAACTTTGACCCATCTACACTCAATATTTAGCGAGATATTTGCATTTTTGTGATTTCAAATGAAAATTTCCGAAAATGGGTTTTGAAAAAGTCGATGTACAGCGCATTGAGAGCTACGTTTTGCTGAAAGAACCAGAGTCCTAGCTATCACCGTTCAAAAGATACAGCCTCCCAATGGCGACCGCAGAAATGACAACTTTGACCCATCTACGCTCAATATTTAGCGAGATATTTGCATTTTTGTGATTTCAAATGAAAATTTCGGAAAATGTGTTTTGAAAAAGTCGATGTAGACCGCATTGAGAGCTACGTTTTGCTGAAAGAACCAGAGTCCTAGCTATCACCGTTCAAAAGATACAGCCTTTCAATGGCGACCCAATAAATGACAACTTTGACCCATCTACGCTCAATATTTAGCGAGATATTTGCATTTTTGTGATTTCAAATGAAAATTTCCGAAAATGGGTTTTGAAAAAGTCGATGTACAGCGCATTGAGAGCTACGTTTTGCTGAAAGAACCAGAGTCCTAGCTATCACCGTTCAAAAGATACAGCCTTTCAATGGCGACCCAATAAATGACAACTTTGACCCATCTACGCTCAATATTTAGCGAGATATTTGCATTTTTGTGATTTCAGATGAAAATTTCCGAAAATGGGTTTTGAAAAAGTCGATGTAGAGCGCATTGAGAGCTACGTTTTGCTGAAAGAACCAGAGTCCTAGCTATCACCGTTCAAAAGATACAGCCTTTCAATGGCCACCCAATAAATGACAACTTTGACCCATCTACGCTCAATATTTAGCGAGATATTTGCATTTTTGTGATTCCAAATGAAAATTTCCGAAAATGGGTTTTGAAAAAGTCGATGTACAGCGCATTGAGAGCTACGTTTTGCTGAAAGAACCAGAGTCCTAGCTATCACCGTTCAAAAGATACAGCCTTTCAATGGCGACCCAATAAATGACAACTTTGACCCATCTACGCTCAATATTTAGCGAGATATTTGCATTTTTGTGATTTCAAATGAAAATTTCCGAAAATGGGTTTTGAAAAAGTCGACGTACTGCGCATTGAGAGCTACGTTTTGCTGAAAGAACCAGAGTCCTAGCTATCACCGTTCAAAAGATACAGCCTTTCAATGGCGACCCAATAAATGACAACTTTGACCCATCTACGCTCAATATTTAGCGAGATATTTGCATTTTTGTGATTCCAAATGAAAATTTCCGAAAATGGGTTTTGAAAAAGTCGATGTACAGCGCATTGAGAGCTACGTTTTGCTGAAAGAACCAGAGTCCTAGCTATCACCGTTCAAAAGATACAGCCTCCCAATGGCGACCACAGAAATGACAACTTTGACCCATCTACGCTCAATATTTAGCGAGATATTTGCATTTTTGTGATTTCAGATGAAAATTTCCGAAAATGGGTTTTGAAAAAGTCGATGTACAGCGCATTGAGAGCTACGTTTTGCTGAAAGAACCAGAGTCCTAGCTATCACCGTTCAAAAGATACAGCCTTTCAATGGCGACCCAATAAATGACAACTTTGACCCATCTACGCTCAATATTTAGCGAGATATTTGCATTTTTGTGATTCCAAATGAAAATTTCCGAAAATGGGTTTTGAAAAAGTCGATGTACAGCGCATTGAGAGCTACGTTTTGCTGAAAGAACCAGAGTCCTAGCTATCACCGTTCAAAAGATACAGCCTTTCAATGGCGACCCAATAAATGACAACTTTGACCCATCTACGCTCAATATTTAGCGAGATATTTGCATTTTTGTGATTCCAAATGAAAATTTCCGAAAATGGGTTTTGAAAAAGTCGATGTACAGCGCATTGAGAGCTACGTTTTGCTGAAAGAACCAGAGTCCTAGCTATCACCGTTCAAAAGATACAGCCTCCCAATGGCGACCACATAAATGACAACTTTGACCCATCTACGCTCAATATTTAGCGAGATATTTGCATTTTTGTGATTTCAAATGAAAATTTCCGGAAATGGGTTTTGAAAAAGTCGATGTAGAGCGCATTGATTTTGATTAAGTTACTGGCTGAAATCTTTCGATTTGAATTATGTGTATCAAAAATGGAATTTATTCAGTTGAATATTGTTTGATGAATGAATGTTATTGGTGGGTGTTTATAGTCATAATGACAAACTATATGTTTTATCAATGTATGCGCCTTAGTTATCTGTCAGAATTAGATTTTTTGTTGCAAAAAGATAGTTTATGGTAGAAAGTGAAACTGGAGCTTTACTCCAGTTAACAATCCAAAGAAATTTTATCTATGCAGACAAGGCGAAGGGTACATAAAAATTATGTAACATATTTTCAATTAATTCGACTGATTTTCCAGATACTCAGACATTTGCTTTCCATAAATCAGATAATCAGGAATGCTTTGAAATCAATCACCAAGCAATCAGTACTTGGAAAAAGTAAACGTGACCGAATCAAACAGAAATTACTGCGCATTATAAATGAATCGCAATCAAATGCATCACATGCATCTAACATTCTTTCCACGTAAGAAAAAAAAAATCTTCAATATTTCATAAATGTACAAATTGTCGTTCGAAACGACAAAATGTCAATGCAACTATTCATTCTTTTGCTTGTAGTGCATTCCATCGGCAAGAAAGCCATATACTGTTGGCGTCGCGTCGTAGTCGTAGTTGTCAACTGTCGAATATTTGTAACAAACACAACACTCAGCTTTGAAGCAAGTTGCGCAAAGAAGTTTCTATCGGGAGCCAGCACAAGATTGTTATGCAATCCATCGTTTCTCATGTACTACTACAAGAGACTCTGTAGCGCAAAATATTGTCTATACACGGGGTCCCGTCATAGATACGAAAAGAGTATCTATCGTACTCGCTAGGTATTATATGTGTCTATGTAGCTCTATGAGGACATTGCCACATGACTGTAAATTCCAGAATAATATTATTCGCAGTACTTGGATATGGTTGGATGATAGAGAGCTGCGCCGGGGATCGATAGTAAAGTAAGGGCGTCCAGCGGTATTAACCGGGACGTGAAATATGTCGAGCATATCCATGCCAAGTATTGGAAATTGTTACACTTGGACTGAATACAGATCAATAGGGATGGATGGAGATAGATGGAGGTGAAATCCAAAAGTATGGAGCGTTTGTGTGCAAAACGTGCAAATATAGGCGAATGCATTGAATGGTGGTAAAGTATACGAATAACTGCTTGTAGAACTATTCTGGAACATGAAGACAAGAGTTCCATGAATGGAAGTTAAGTGGAGTTGTAGTTGCTTTATGATTGATATTGGCAAACTGTAAAGTACTTGAGGGAATATAAATTATGGACGAATTGCCATTATTATTTTGCTGAATATTTAGATGTATCTTTAGTTTTTTTTTAGCTTTTTAAGACTTTTCTTTACATGGCACATCCAGCAGCTTGTCGTGTTTCATGTGCATAATGAACTTACGAATAAAAAGCTGAAAGTGTATCTGGTACGAAGTCCATCCTGGCAAAATCCAGTAGAAATAATCAACGATCATCTAGAAAAATCTATCTTATAAATTACTAAAGTGGAAATCTCTAATTCATCGATATTGCTGGATATTGAGGCTGTTGTCGCAAGTATTTTCCAGTAATTATCTATTACTTCAGGACCTGGTAAATGCTAAGACAAAATGGCGCGGGTAAGGACATGAAGGTTCCTATAATTTCGGCTAAGATTTTGTTTGGCCATTTTGATTTTCTTCCTCTGTTGCCGGTACGCGTATTTCGAAATGCTTTCGTCCACTGATAGTGGACGAAGTCGTATAGGGTTTCGAGTAAATTTTTCGTCTAAAACAGCTTGAAACCCTTGTTCAGCTCGTCCCCACGTAAAGTAACGATATATCCGCTTTACTAGCGCTAAAAATAACAAAAGTCATGAAAATAACGATTTTTATTTTCAGTTACAAGAGAGGGAAATATTTGTTGTGCGTATACATTACTAACGCAACGTATACATTAAACAAAGCGAGCACCAGCAGTATAGCAGCAAAAAATATAAAAATATTGTGATTGTGTAGTTTATGCATAAGAATGGCTGATCGATGTTGTAACATCACGTGGGGACGAGCTGAACAAGGGTTTCAAACCGTTTTAGGCAAAAAATGTACTCGAAATCCTATGCGAGTCCGTCCACTATCAGGTGATGAAATCGAAAAGGGTTTCAGACGGTTTCAGTACTTGAAAAGCTGATCGATTTCGTCACCTACGTGGGAACGAGCTGAACAAGGTTTTCGATATACGCTGCCGGTACACAAAGAGTAACACCGCGGTGGATTGGCTGAAGTTGGCCTAATGTAAGGTGACCAGACTCCCGAAGGGCCAATGCTGTACACCTACTTGCGGAATTTAGTTCTCAAGCAAATCCATGGCCATACTTTTCAGGGTTCCATGTCCGAGGTCTATGTCGCAAAAATGCTGGTTTATTCATACCCAGGTCTATATTTCACGAATCGCCAATTATTGGCTCACCGATCGCTTCGCTCGCATCTCGCTTTATCATTCTTTGCACCAGCACTGTGTCGCAAAAATGTTGGCGAATTCCGAAAAGCGCGACAGAGATGGCAAGGTCTTGAGGAAGCGAAGGGCGAGGCAAAGGATTTAAGTAAATCTAAAGACAAGCCAGATAACTAAATCTTACCAATTGCCTTCCATTGGCTCACCGCTCGATGCACTTGCACTTCGCCTTATCCTATTTCGCAACTGCCCTGCATCGCAAAAATGTTGGCGAATTTTCTAATGCACGACAGACAGAATTAAGCCAGAGGTCTAAATCTTATCTAAACCTGGTTGCAATATTTCTGGGGGAGAGTACGCCTTTCTCCATAGTTACATTAATGATGTTATGCCGGTCCCTTGGGCTCTTAATACCGTTTTAAATGGATTCTAAGGGATTGTTGGAAAAAATTTCTTTTAAAACCCATGCCGAGTATGAATAAGTTTGAATTTTCCTATTTGATAAAGCAATCGGATGGAGTGGCTGATTTTTCCATCGTTTTGTTATAGGGGAAAATCTCATCTTTTGAGGACTGTAAGTTCTGAACCTATGCGGCTAGAACCAATTATGGGCCGTGCGGTGCCCTTCCAAGTTTGTCATATTTCACAATTCCGCTCAAGAATTTCCAAGTAATGGACAATTTCCGATCAGAAAACACAGAAGTGCCATTTGGGCAGCTGTAGCTTCCGTGTGCGGATAGGAGGACCTTGCCATTTGGAAATATGAGCGCCAAGTAACTCTACAAGTGTCCAAATTTCAGAGAGATTTGGAAAGGTTCCTGAGCTATCGAAAATTGACCATTGTCAAACATAATAGTGCTATTAACTCGCTAAATGTCGACCGCATAGGATACAGACATCAAAGCTTACACCTTAGAAGCAGATCGTAGGCCTCATTGACGAGCTTATTATGTAGTAAATTAGGTTTCATGGCATTGGAAATGCTGTACATTTTGCTGTACATTTCCCAATGCTGTACGCCAGGTCAAAATGCTGTACTGTACAGCAAAATGCTGTACGTATGGTCAACTTAGCCTAATGTTTTTGTAATAACTTCAGGGAGCATTTTCTTCTCAGGTGAAATAGGCAGTATTGTCACTTACAAGATTCTATCTAGGAGTGAATCAAATGATTTCCAATTTGATAATTGCTACGATAGCGACTCGTTATTTTACATTATAACATCAACGCTTGTATCCCCAGGTTGAATTCTTTTACTAGAAAATATTTTTACAACAGTTTGGCTTAAGAGATTTTTACGAAATCTCGTGCAGAAATGTTTACTTCTTTACGATCTGACGTACAGGTTTTGGGGGTACACCAGCCTACCCCAAAGTTAAATTATTTGGGGTGATCAGCAGGCCTAAACAAATTTACCAATGTATGGCACACTTAGCATTAGGAAAGCTTTGTTCAATTTTGTGTGAAATGTGGTGGTGGATTTTCATTCAAATTTTAGCCGGAATTTTTTTTTGTAAAATTTTGACGACATGAAGCTCATACTTGAAACACTGCCGCTGTTCAACAGCAAAAGCAAAAAAACATGTCAACCATTTAAATGCATTTTGGTGCTTTCTTCGGCAGCATTCAACGCTTCTAAAGTGTTTCCAGCATTACTCATTAACAAATATTTTTACAAATTTTTGCACTAAAGGAGATTTCGAGATTTTCATTTCTTCTTTCCCAATATCTAGGTCTGAGATGGGCTTTAGCCAATTTACCCCCTTCTGCGCGTCTGCCTTATAGCCTAGTGGGGCATAGCGTGTCAAGAATTTCTTTCCGCTGTCATACTCAATTCTGGGTCGCAACTGCGCAAACGATTTACCCAACTTCTTACATGTACTTGCCGCCGAATGACGTCACGTAAGTTTGGTTCTGCCGTCTGCCCCTTAGTTGGCCTTGGTTACAGGCAGGGTTTCATTTTATGGCTTGTGAAGTAAAAATATATTTCGGGAGGATAGAGGCTAATGTTAGCCTGAAAGTATCATGAAACAGTTTCAGAATTCAATATTTCAAAAATTCAAAAATTCAAAATGTTTAAAATTTAAAAATTTAAAAATTTAAAAATTCGAAAATCCAATAACTCAAACATTTCAAAACTCAAAAATTTAAAAATTTGAAAATTCAATAATTCAAAAATTCCGAAATTCCGAAATTCAAAAATTCAAAAATTCAAAAATTCAAAAATTTAAAAAATACAAAAATTTAAAAACTTAAAAATTTATAAATTCAAAATTCAAAATTCAAAATTCAAAATTCAAAATTCAAAATTCAAAATTGAAAATTCAAAATTCAAAATTCAAAATTCAAAATTCAAAATTCAAAATTCAAAATTCAAAATTCAAAATTCAAAATTCAAAATTCAAAATTCAAAATTCAAAATTCAAAATTCAAAATTCAAAATTCAAAATTCAAAATTCAAAATTCAAAATTCAAAATTCAAAATTCAAAATTCAAAATTCAAAATTCAAAATTCAAAATTCAAAATTCAAAATTCAAAATTCAAAATTCAAAATTCAAAATTCAAAATTCAAAATTCAAAATTCAAAATTCAAAATTCAAAATTCAAAATTCAAAATTCAAAATTCAAAATTCAAAATTCAAAATTCAAAATTCAAAATTCAAAATTCAAAATTCAAAATTCAAAATTCAAAATTCAAAATTCAAAATTCAAAATTCAAAATTCAAAATTCAAAATTCAAAATTCAAAATTCAAAATTCAAAATTCAAAATTCAAAATTCAAAATTCAAAATTCAAAATTCAAAATTCAAAATTCAAAATTCAAAATTCAAAATTCAAAATTCAAAATTCAAAATTCAAAATTCAAAATTCAAAATTCAAAATTCAAAATTCAAAATTCAAAATTCAAAATTCAAAATTCAAAATTCAAAATTCAAAATTCAAAATTCAAAATTCAAAATTCAAAATTCAAAATTCAAAATTCAAAATTCAAAATTCAAAATTCAAAATTCAAAATTCAAAATTCAAAATTCAAAATTCAAAATTCAAAATTCAAAATTCAAAATTCAAAATTCAAAATTCAAAATTCAAAATTCAAAATTCAAAATTCAAAATTCAAAATTCAAAATTCAAAATTCAAAATTCAAAATTCAAAATTCAAAATTCAAAATTCAAAATTCAAAATTCAAAATTCAAAATTCAAAATTCAAAATTCAAAATTCAAAATTCAAAATTCAAAATTCAAAATTCAAAATTCAAAATTCAAAATTCAAAATTCAAAATTCAAAATTCAAAATTCAAAATTCAAAATTCAAAATTCAAAATTCAAAATTCAAAATTCAAAATTCAAAATTCAAAATTCAAAATTCAAAATTCAAAATTCAAAATTCAAAATTCAAAATTCAAAATTCAAAATTCAAAATTCAAAATTCAAAATTCAAAATTCAAAATTCAAAATTCAAAATTCAAAATTCAAAATTCAAAATTCAAAATTCAAAATTCAAAATTCAAAATTCAAAATTCAAAATTCAAAATTCAAAATTCAAAATTCAAAATTCAAAATTCAAAATTCAAAATTCAAAATTCAAAATTCAAAATTCAAAATTCAAAATTCAAAATTCAAAATTCAAAATTCAAAATTCAAAATTCAAAATTCAAAATTCAAAATTCAAAATTCAAAATTCAAAATTCAAAATTCAAAATTCAAAATTCAAAATTCAAAATTCAAAATTCAAAATTCAAAATTCAAAATTCAAAATTCAAAATTCAAAATTCAAAATTCAAAATTCAAAATTCAAAATTCAAAATTCAAAATTCAAAATTCAAAATTCAAAATTCAAAATTCAAAATTCAAAATTCAAAATTCAAAATTCAAAATTCAAAATTCAAAATTCAAAATTCAAAATTCAAATTGATAAATTCAAAAATTCAAAAATTTTAAAATTAATAAATTAAAAAATTCTAAAATTCAAAAATTTTAAAAATTAAAAAATGCTTCAAAAAATTCATTTTTTTTTACCGGCCAAAACAAATATGTGAAGCAATTCTCAACAAACAAGGTGACATTGGGGCCCCAATTCAAATTTCGTCTAAGTAATATTTATACCTGTAATATGGTATAGGGTAAGGTGACCAGACTTCCGAAGGCCCAATGCTGTACACATTGCGGAATTCGGCTTTCAGGCAGAGTCTCCCCTGACAGGAATAATGTAGCTATTTATTTGAAGTACGAAAATGTTTGTGGCGTGGTAGGAGTCGAGCCCATATCTCATAAATCTTTGAAGACTCCTTTAGTATGCATTTTCGTATAGAGGATGATAGAGGAATCGGATGGAGCATAGTGATTTTTCTATCGTTTTGTGAAAAATTATCATATTTTATTCCACGGCTGTAATTTCTGAACCTTGGCAGCTATAGCTGTAGAGGCTAAACATTGTTACCTAATAAAGGCAGTTCGGTGCTCTATACAAATCTGCCAAATTTCAAAATTTTTAGTTCCGACTTATGGATAATATTCGACTAGAAAACACAAAAGTGCAGATAGGTATGACCTTGAAATTTGGAGGAAATGTGAGCGCCAAGTAGTTCTACAAGCACTTCACACTGTAGCAATCATATAGTACCACGAAATCAATTTATCGTGTGACATCGCTTAACCTTCAAGCGGGCGCGCGGGCGGTAATTTACCGCCCTGATCATATAAACACGCATTGCTTTTCCCCCCGTTGGCCGAATCGAAGTGGGAGAAGTATGTATTCTTAAGTCATACTGTTATAGATACGATACAATTAAATTTTGGGTAAATTTTACCTTCCATACCTTTCCAGCGGTTATCAAACGTTCGGGGATTGTAAATTTTGGTGTATAGTTGTGCTCAAAATGTTTGTGCTCTTTGTAATATCACTGAAGTGACATGCTTTGCTAAAACTGCTGAACTTGTTTTATTGTTCACCAGATAATACTTTTTATGATAATAACTTATTTGGGACATGCTCTTCTTTCAATTTACCATAGTTATGAGAATGGAAGTTGTACGTTTGAAAGATGGAGGGGAAACGACGAGGGCGGTAAATTACCGCCGCGCGCCCGCTTGAAGGTTAAAGAAATATTTTGATACTATAAAACATCCTTACAGCATTTTCCGGGAAGCTTCTATCATTATTATGGAATAAATATAAAGATGGTGGTATAAGACTTCGATAAAAGTGTCTCTAAACGTTAACCTAAAAAGATACTCCTTTAATTACTCCACTCTAGTGTTTATTGGATGAAACAGCACACACATGCAATAGCCTCTCTAAGTTTACTCACACGCATGCATATATTCTTCTATAGCACAGTCGGTTTCATTTTTATAGTGTGACATTCGTGTGGTCATCCAAAAACTTGTTCACCGTAGTTTTATAGAAGGATGGACTTTCTGATTTTTTTTTTAATGAATTGACACTCATCAAGTGCACTGAAATACATAATTTCTTCAATAGAAATCCTTGAAATCTTGCATGAAACCCACACTTACTCACTCCTTGTTATCTTCTGAACCAATTAAGGTGATCTCTGCGCAAAAATTGACTCTATTTTAATCATAAATGTATAGATTTAGGGTGCAGAAAATTCGATAAAGAATTGTCAAGCATTTCTATAGAAGCAACTAACAATTTTTAGTGTTTACGAGCAATGCTGATTATATCTGAGGTTGGCTGAGTGGTAGCGTGTAGGAAGGGCAATCAACAAACACGGGTTCGATGCTAGCTGCGGAAATTTTGTTTTTATATTTTTTTTTTTGCAAATTCGTTCAATCACAGAAAATGATGATATAAAGCAAATGACGTACGCCTTTTTTGAAGCATAATTTAGTGCTGCAATAAGGTTCTATTGGATTAAAAAAATGGCGCCAAATGCCATTATTGGATTATTATTCAGTGGTTATACCCTGTAAAGTGCCCCTTTTATTGTTAACCTTCGGGCGGGCGCAATGCATCTGACAGATTAAGTGACCAGTTTTTGTTGCGCCAATCAGCGATAAGAAAAGGGAGTGAACTGAAACTCACAGTAGCTTAATCTTTATCGACCAGCTACCCAAAGCAGTTTTCAGTTTGTATCTACCATATGTCTGAGGGGCGGGAGGGGATGAAATAATCTCTCAGATGTATTGCGCCCGTTTGTGTTATTTTCTCCTTTCTATGAAAATTTCCACTTGTTATACTTTTCACATTGCGTAATAACGTTGTGTTGACTTTTAGGCTCACCAAATTGTTCAATAGTGTGTTTTTAGTCAAATAAGCTCACATTTTTTAAGCGGTCGAGTTGTTGGAGGTTTTTTAAATATTGAAGCGACTGAAAGCGGAATATTCTTGGAAAATTTAAAATGTGAAGGGTATCAAACTTTGTGAGCCAGTTTTTGTTTCCAAAATTACGTTGAACTGTTTCAAAAAGACAATGCAACAATAAATAAGAGTCTAAAATATACAGAAACTTAGTTTCATCCTTTTTTCTGCACTTAATCTGTCAGATGCATTGCGCCCGATCGTGTTAGGATTTATATTGCGCCCGCCGGAAGGTTAAAAGAGAGTATTTTACGAAGTATTATAGGGAAGAAATTGTTACTTGGGTACAAAATGCCAATTCGGAAAGATCGGTCAAGGTGTTTCCGGGGTGCCCTGTGGCATGGGTCGCGAATAATGCCACCGCCTTTCCCGGCGTGTCGTAGAAGGCGACTAAAAAGGGACCTAATCCAAGGTGGATCAGCATGCGCCGAGGGATGCATGGTCAAGAGGGTGCTTGGCCGCTAGTATGCGAAGGTCACAGGCAACCATGACATCTGAAGCCTGATGCACGTTTTAACATCAACAAGACCTCCCATAGGTTAGTGTGTGTGTGTATGGGTTGCCGCTCCTGGAGATAGCCGGCGGACGTAAAAGGAAAGTCCATAAATTTACTTATTTCCACACACTAGTGCCAAAAACACAACCTTTCTCCAAAAGGTGTAAAAGAATGGAAGGCCTTATGGAAATTGACGCAGATACAAGCACTACCCCGCTGGGCACTACTTCTGCTATGCGGTTGAGTGATCCCGGGGCGAACCTAGTTCGCGCCAGAGCTCGACGGTTTCCGGGGGCGAGCAATATAAGGCAGTCCAATTACATTGTGGAGAAGCTGAGGGTTGCAAGCTGGAATGTCGGTTCCATGACGTCAAAGAGCGAGGAGATTGAGGATATCATGAAGCGGAGAGGGATAGACATTATGTGCGTGCAAGAGACAAAGTGGCGAAATACCCATATCGACAGAGCCCGGTTTCTTACGAATTCCATGAAGTACAAATTGTACTACTATGGAATTACAAACCAAAGAAACGGAGTTGGCATTATTCTGGCGTCGTCTTTACTTGGCAGTATAATAAGTGTCGCGAAGAGAAGTGACCGCTTGATCAGCATCAAATTGGTTATCTGCGGAAGGGTGTGGAACGTAATAAGTGCCTACGCTCCCCAAGTGGGACTGCCACCAGAAGAAAAAGAGGCATTTTGGAACGACGTTGACACCCTAATTCAGACCATTCCAGATACCGAATTGGTGTTCTTGGGAGGAGATTTAAATGGCCATGTGGGTGAATCAAATTATGATTACGAGGATTGCCATGGTGGAAAGGGTAGCCCTTCAACGGTCAGAAATGACGAAGGTGAAGCTATTCTGACCATGTGCAGATCACATGGTTTGGTCATCCTAAATACATGGTTTGTGAAAAACGAGAGACACCTAATCACCTACAGTAGTGGACACGGAGATAGGAAACACGAAACGCAGATCGATTACCACCTCTGTTTCGATTTTATGAGAAGGTGGGTAAAAGACTGCAAGGTGATCTTGGGTGAATCTGTCGTCAGCCAACATCGTTTGCTCCTGTCAGAATTTATTTTGAAAGCAGGAGGAGCAAGAAATAGAAGAACTCCCAAGCCTGTCGAAAAAATCAAGTGGCACAATCTCACAAACGACAACTTTGAACCTGTAGTAACTCCATTTATTAATAAAATGACGGAGTGGTTTCAAAACAACATAAACTGCACCGAGCACAGTCCAACACAAATGTGGAATAGTTTCGCTGAAATGTCAGTAGGGGAGGCGGAAAAGGCACTTGGAGTTTCGAAAGGTCCACTCCACACGAAGAAAGAAACATGGTGGTGGAACACCGAAACTAAGGAAGCAGTGCAAGCCAAATCGAACGCATTTAAGGCATGGACGAAATGTGAGTCAAGCAGTGGGGCCGAACGGGTTCAACTTCGCGAAAATTATATGCAATGCCGGAAGAAAGTAAAGCGCTTGGTAGCCCAAGCAAAGGCGAAGGCAGCTGAGAAATTCTACCAAGAATTAGAAACTCAGACTGCGACCGAAAGACCGTCTTTGCGCGAGAGACCTAAGCACGACGCCAGGATATTTAGGGTCGCAGCCCAAAGGAGAAGGAACGCTCGGGAAATACAGGCGCCAAAGTACGTGGAGGACTCGCAAGGAATGTTGCTGATTGACGATACGGCAATTTGTAGCAGGATGCGAGAGTATTTTGACGAACTTCTAAATGAAGAATTTCCTCGAGCAGCTTTTCAAGATGTTGAGCCGAATACCACAAATATTGAAGATATCTCAGAGGAAGAGGTGATGGAGGCAATGCATCAGATGAAACGCGGAAAGGCAGTCGGCCCGGACAAAATCCCCGCGGAATTTTGGTTGAAAATGGAAAATGTCGGGCTTAGTTGGCTCACAGTTCTCTTCAACAAAATCAAAGGTGGGCAACCGATGCCTGATGCTTTCAGGGAAAGTTTTCTTCTTCCTTTCTATAAGAACAAGGGAGACTCACGCAAACTCAACAACTATAGGGCTATAAAGTTAACACCTCATACACTGAAGATCTACGAGCGAGTTGTCTGCAACCGATTGAGAAAGATTGTGCGGTTGAATGACAATCAATGCGGCTTTGTTGAAGGTCGATCTACAGTCGATGCGATTCAGTGCATTCGTATTGCGATGGAAAAGTATAGAGCAGCACGAAAGGACTTGTACTTTGTGTTCATCGATTTGGAGAAGGCATTCGATAGAGTACCTCGTGATCTGATATGGTTGGCATTGAGAGCACTTAATGTCCCCGAGGCATACGTCAGGATGATACGAGACATGTATGATGGAGCTACGACTAAGGTTAGATGCACAGCGGGTGAATCAGAAGAATTTCCGGTGAATGTCGGAGTACACCAGGGCAGTGTATTGAGTCCGTTGCTCTTCAACATCATCATGTGCTACTTATTAACACGTGTCTCAGACGGCCTAGAAATATCCCTTCTTTTTGCTGATGATATAGTCCTCAGTAGCCCAAACATCGTTGCCTTGCAAGCTGCGCTTACAAAATGGTGTGACATTCTGGAGGAGCATGGACTGAGGGTAAGTATAACAAAGACTGAGTTCTTATGCTGCCAATTCTCAGACCCAAATGCACCGATAACTGAAATGTACGTCAAAGGAGAGCAGCTTAAGTCTTGTACCAAGTTCAAGTACCTTGGCTCGATGGTGAACAGCGGAGCTACATGCGATGATGACATCAAACATCGCACAAAGGTTGGGTGGATGAGGTGGCGAGAAAACTCTGGAGTTTTCTGCGATAAGAAAATGCCACTGAAGCTAAAGGGCAAGTTGTACAAAACGGTTGTACGTCCCGCACTCATGTATGGATCAGAATGCTGGACCATGTATGAAGGTTACGCGAAAGAAATGACAGCGACTGAAATGAAAATGTTACGCATGTCAGTTGGTGTAACCAAAAGGGACCACATCAAGAGTAGCTACATCCGAGGCAGCTTGTCCATAGACCAACCAATCACCGAAAAGCTCGAAGACCGACGAATGGATTGGTATTGCCATGTTCAAAGGCGTCCGCCTGAGAACCCCGCAAAGAGAGCGATATCAATGGAAGTTCCACTTGATGGACCCAAGGCCAGAGGCAGACCGAAGAACACCTGGATGTGTCAAATGAAAAAGCAACAACAACGCATTGGTCTCGGCGATGACACGATCCAAGATAGAGCTGCCTGTAGAAATATGCTGAGAAATTATCGCCAAAACGGGCGATGTGCCTACACCGCAGGTCGAGCAACGCGGAACCATGGAGCGGTATAAAGAACGAGGCAAGGAAGAAGAGGTCAAGGAGTTTCCGAGTCATCGAAAATGAACGATTGCCAAATATAAAAGCGTGATTATCTTGCTAAATATCGATCGTACAGGAGTCTAAGTTTACACCTTAAATTGCATCTTTCGACGGTTGTAATGCTGTACATTTACTGATGCTGTACGACAGGTCAAAATACTGTACTGTACAGCAAAATGCTGTACGTCTGGTCAGCTTAGTATAGGGTAGGGTCGAAACATTAACACGACGCACGATGCAAAGGTTAACACAGTTGCGTGTAAAATGTGGCTACCCATAAGTTTATCAACAAACCCGCCCTTTATGTCCTAAATTGTTCCAGGATAGCTTACGAATTTGGGCATTGTTGAACTTGCGTCGTCTAGGTCTTTTATCGTTGTAAGTGCGCATGCAGCAATCCATAAACGTATGTATACCTTGGAGACCATAAGATAATGGTCTCTCCCCAACCAATTTTGTCCCTATAGTCATCTGCTTCGACACGCCGGGAAAAACACTGGGATGCGATTAGACGTATGTACAGGCTTTAGAGATTTTTCTTAAATTCAAAACAAGAGCTCTTCCTGTCCTAATGGTTTAATTTGATAGCGAAACGTGCTTAAAGTAGCCATTACAAAATTAAGTGAATTTATTCATATTTTTATCTGCTTTGAATTATGTACATGTGACATTAGGATGATGAGTAAAAATATGAACTCAAAATATTTCCTTAGATTCCGAACGAGTGGATGGAATCAAACCACAGAATAACAGAAAGGCCTGCATAATCGAACCACGATAGAAATCCTAAACCTTAACGAGTTTTGACACTAAGTTATACACCCGATTTGATTCGTAATGCGTTAAAACATGTTTATTGCACGGAAAAACGAAAGATCTAAGTGAGTAACTTTTTAAAACAAATAATTGGTTATGATGAGCGATGTTGCGTTTTTAACGAACTTCTAAAACCCAGAAATCATTCTTTTGAGAGGTAGACTTTCTATATGGACTCTGATATGTTCATTGAGTCGGTTTGTTCTTCGCAGACAGCCACTGGGAGAGGAAATGTTTGTCAAATTCGTGAACTGGCGATTTGGTTTTATTAAAACTTCGAATATGAGAAGATCGTAGTCACATATCCGGACTAAGATATGCAAAAATGCAATGCTTGATGCATATTTCCAAATAAGTAAATAAACGCATTTTCATCTTCGGCAATAGAATATGGCAACATCATGTCAACTCGTGTACATTCACATTTTGTAGCTTAAATTCGTGAATGAAATTCCACTTAACATTTATTCGCTAGTAACCAACTATACCAACTGTAGCACAAAAAAAAAAACAAAACCAACTCATCTAATAAAAGTCCAATGAACTGTGGAATGTTTCAATATATCCATAATCCATTGAAGTCCCTCCTCTCTATACGCTGCGCCGCCGTGTCCAACAATTTATATGTATGTGAAACGATGACCACTCCGCACGCTCACAATATGTAATGTATCGATCGACTCAATCTCAAAGAGATTTTCTTTTCTGCTTCTTCAACGCAATTACTTGTCGAACCTTTTCCACTTCTTTTTCTTTGATTGAATAGCAACTGTGGCGATTGATACCCATGGATGTTTACGTACTGGTACTAATGTACTGTTGGTACTATGCGTCTTATAGATAGGCTACGATTAGTCAACCATGAAATTCCGCCAATCTTTCACAAAAAATTGAACCTAAATTCCACAAAAAATGTATACCCGCGGTGAGATTATAAGATTTCGGTTGACTAATGAGATTTCTCTATAGCGGCCGTAGGCTGCGCGATGTTGTCCCTGGACTAGGGCTAGTGGCGCGTAGTAAGTGACCTAAAAACAAAACTTGCCTTCGGTACCAGTTAAGTTTGTGGTTGGCTGTGGTGACCGTCTGTTGAGACAGACAACAACGCGTGCTCTGTTAACCTACCTATAGCAGGAAGCAGATTAAAGGGTTCCTGAAAGACAGGCTTACTATACCCGGGCAGACATCTGGTAGTCGTCCGAAACTTTCTGTTGGACAAAATTCACCTTGCATTCATTGAGGTGGTGATAAAAATATGAAATAACAAGAAAAATCTGTCTTCGTTGCAACATAATTTTGATGATACGAGAAAAACGTCATCAACATCAGTCGGATATGAAGAAAACCACACCATGGTGACAGTCAACGAAGTCAGATAAGGTAGACTTTGGTACACGCAGTAAGTTTTTTACTGACGAGGACGGTGACACAGATTCAATAATGGCTTTTATGTACAACCAATATTAAGAGGCTAAAGCTACAAGTGTAGCTAGAAACCTACTAGGCTCTGAGTATGTAAATTACTCGTACCTGGCCAATTTGCGTATGTGATATGTTTATCAGTACACAAATGAAATGGTGCTGGTGTTTACTTGGCATTATTGCCATAACTGTGCTCGAGGAATTTCACGTATAGAGAAGAGATTGTTTGTTGGACAACTGCCATACCCGATTGGATAAAGACTAATTGGATGGCAGACCCGTGCAGAGGGAGAGTAAAAAGATTTAATATGCAACACGAAATCCATGTGTATACGGAGACTTTCAAGAGCAACCTCTATGAATAAGATGAGGAATGTTAATATGCAACTGAAGTTATGACGGGTTCAACATACCACAGATGATTGGCCCACAGTATAAGTCGGAAAGATGTGCAAGAATGCGTCAATTAAAATTTGCATGAACATTTTAAGGTGGAATTTGGGCTACAATTTTAGAATATTTGCGAAAAGACTTGTTTCGCAATGATTTGCGAGTAGAGTGCCAATGCAGACTTCCAACACCCATCATCACAAATAATTCCGCGAAGAACTGTTTTCATCCATTTATATTCGCACAACAAACGGTTGCTCGCGTATACCAATCGTATATTATCCAATTGTGGCATAAATCTTTTTTGCTTGCACCAATATATCTTATGCACTCGCGGTCGCTTACAATATTTTCAATCGATTGCCATATTTAAAAGGAATGCGGCCGATCGAGTACTCGTATGTGCAGGCCCATATTGGAGCCCAGTAGTAAACGGCATCAAGAATTGCATCCGCAGTACCACCGCCGCGCCGGCCGCCGTCGAGCCGCGGCGTATTTTAAACGATTCACTTGGACATTTGGAGTCTTCCTTCGATAGGAGTTACACTCGTATTTTTGGTTACCACGTTCAATCGGACTGCATCTGCAGACTGCACCTCTCTCACTTAATATGCAAGAGGGTTTTTTTTTGTGCCAAGCAGCTCCCATTTGGTACGACCAGTTCTGTAACATCACATCGCATGCGTGCTAAATTGTTAGCCGGGGCTTGGTCCACCGCGAGGAGGAAGTAAAATGTTGTTAATGTCATATAAATTACAAATGGACCAGTAGGAAGAATAAGATGACGCGAAGAAACAAATCGCAGCAGTATGGTAGAGCGAGTATCATTGTGTAGCACACAGAGTGGTGTTTTTCAACACATTTGCAGACCAAATGCGATGAGACAAGATCACGAGTTGAAATGACCGTAAAGAAGATGACGAATGGTGTGGATTGCATCGCGTGTAATGGTCCACTCGACTTGTTGTAATGTATGGAGAAATTCGGGTCAAGAGTGTGAACTTTCAATTGAATGATGTCCGAAGAGGTCAACATGTGTAATGCATAGCAGGTGGCCGGTTGAAGATGCATGTTTGCTTCCAACCGAGTCGGACACTGTTGCAATAAATCTATGTGAGCATGATTTGGTTTTAAGAGGTTGCAAAGTTTGGTCGTGTCAAAAATCTAATTGCATTGTTAAGAAAAAATTATGAAGTAATTAAAAACACTGAATTTGAGATGTATTTTATAAATTTTACCAGAATTTTAATTGCAATTATATGTTTCTTCCATGATTTTTCTTTTCACGTTCAGCTCTTAAACATAGTTACTAAACCCGAGTAAATCTGAATAACAGTTCCTTTAAGAGGTCCACAAAACTCACCCAAGTCAAACTACAGCCGGTCGAGATCCAGCCCGTCAAAATCTACTGAAACAAAATTCCACCGAAATGAAATTTACTTTTTCGTCATAAATAAAGCGAAGAGTCAATGAAGATAGGAAAGGTGATTTCCGGTTTAGTAAAAATAATTGAAATGAGGAATTTCCCCCTAGGTGAATTTTAAATACTGGATATTTCCTGAAGGATTTCGACCGAATGGATTTCGAACCAGACCGCTTTCAGCGTCCGCAGAGGCAAAATTGTAACACAGTGCGTTGCATGAACATGATCATACCCAGCGCCTGCTCTAGCACTTACGCCGTCCCGGGCAAGAGGACGAATTGCCGTCCCTTAGGTACTAAACAAGGCAAATTAAAGGTGGATAGTATGAGGAATTCAAAGATGGCGCTGTAAAGCTTCTATAATACTTGTTCTAAATATGAACCTAAAAAAAGTACTCTATTAATAGTTTTTATTGTTTTTATTACAGGGGTAATCATGTTATATTCTCCTATAGCAGTTAATCGGTAGTGATATTTCATTCTAATAGTATAATACTAAATAATATCATCCGATAAATTGTTTATCGTAATTTTATAGGAACTTGGGCTTCGTAATTTTTGGAAGAGTTGAGAGTGATGAAGTATATATGTACTTTGGAATACCAAAATGGAAACCAACTATCTTCAATGGAATTGTTTGAAGTCTTGACTCATTGTCAATTTCGGAAGCCGATAAGGAAATCTTTACACAGGAACTGGGCACATTTTATTTATAAATATGTCGATTGAAACACTGCATAATCTTCTCACTGCAAACAAATGATTATCAGTTTTTCTATGGCCACTGTTGGTAACAGATTTTATAAAAATTTGTTAAATATTTCTAAACAAGCAACTGCAACTGCAACTGCTTACGAGCAATGATCAGATTGGTCAAGTAGTTAAGGCATAGGACGGGCAATGCGGTGGTCATGGGTTCAATGCTAGCTGCACGCTACTTTTTTCATGAGATATCAGTGTCATTCTATAAGCTTCCTACAGATGGTAATAATACTTATTCTTTTCCCAATGGTTATAAGAGGTAATGCACGTGGCACGAAAATGATGATGATGATGATTGAGTGATTCAGATGATGTTGTTAAGTATAAATTGTTTATGGCTGCAAATGGTTTTTATTCATGCGTTGTCGTACCAACTAGGGTCACAGACTCTACCCAAACATGTATAGATCATATCTTCACTCGTTTGAGTAATAATAGCAGTTTTTCCTTAGCTAGCTCTGCCACCAATATTAACATTTCGGATCACTATATGACAAGTCTTTTTTTTAAACAATACAGTTGCAAATAATGAGAGTGCAGTTGATGAAGCTATTCCCTTAAGGAAATATGATTTGCACAAACTTATTAGTTTACTGGGAAATGAATGTTGGATCGATACATATAATAGTAATAGCCCCTCTGTAGCATTTGACAACTTTTTACGAACTTTACTTAACCATGCAAATAGTTGTGTACTTCCTAGTCCTCGTAGGATACCTATTAACCCTCATCCAGCGGGATAGGTACAGGTGTACCTTTTTCGTTTTTAAAACACCGTAACTTTTTTGCTATGGGTCCGATCGGGCTGAAATTTTCTGACATCTCTACGATTTCAGTTTAAAATATGCATCCAAATTTCAGAAATGTGTGATCACCCATCCCTAAGTTAGGGAGCAAAATTAATCTTACACCCTTTAACGGCGGCAAGGGTACATTTGTACCTTCATATATTTTGTATAAAAGAAAATTTACAAAAAACGAAAATAAAATATTTTTGGTGAATGCTCATGCTTAGAGAGATTTATTATAGCATCAATAAGTTAAGAATCGAGTGATGTACAGAAGTATTTGATTTACGAATTTTATTTGTAATGATCAAGGTCCTTGGAGATATCGATCTATAAGGACTAATCTAACTCATACAGCGGTTTTTGGTTATTTGACATTAATCTGAAGACTTTTACTGGCATAGCAAACATTTTGAAGTAATGGCTTGGGCCAACCAATACAATGTATTACGCCTTCTTTCCCCCATAACATCTAGTGAAAATTAGGTTTGTAATAAATGCTAAAATTTTGGATTTTAGCGGTTGATTTTCTTTACTACAGATTCCCATAATTTGTATTCCATCACCTAATATTTATTATTTGTGTAATTCGGGACCTCCACCCGAGTTCCTTTTGAAGTTTCAGCTGAAAACCAGCAGATGCATCCAACCAAATTTCTAAATGGATGTTTGGGTGGTACATAAACTTGGTTGAATTGTACGTCGGTACCATATATAGATGACGATAACTGCTATAGAATATGCCACATGTCTTCGGTTTCTTGTTTTAATTTTTCAATCGATCCTTGGATTTAATTACATATACGAGCAAATATATTAGATACAATTAACCAACAACCATCACAATTAAAATTTTAGATATTTTTCTACTATAGGAATTGGCCTGAGTTTAGATTTACAAAGATTAGAGACTGAAAATTATACTAGCCGATTCTACTTGCTTGTTGCTTAACAGGACCTTTCTTTCGTATAATAACACATTTACTCAATTCTCCAATATATTTATTGCTTCAAATATTGTTGTTTTATGGAAAATAACGAGAACGTGATAATCATTGACGTTTTTTTCGTTAACGATAACGGGCTCTAGTAACAGAGAAATATAGTGGGGGCAGGGGGGTAAATTTTAACCTAAGACTCCACAATTCGCAAATCAAACATACCAAATTCTTCTAAAATCATTAATGACTTAATTTGAACCGTTTTCTACTTTTCATTTGTAAATCAATTTTAGATTTCGTCAAATTAAAATTCCAAGCAACCCATTTTTTCAATTTTCTTTTTAAAATTTTGCCTATTTCCTAAATTTACCCACTCCAAAAATTAAATCCACATAATCCCAACTTCTTAAAACATTCACTTCGGCAAAAACAGTTACTAATTTGTGACTAGTCAACATAATATAACGGTTTTACGGTCAAAATTCATACAAATAGTGAAGATTTTCATACAAAATGTACTAAGGTACAGGTGTACCTTTGCCGCCGGCAAGCGTTGTAAAAATCTGCCGCTGGATGAGGGTTAAAAAGCTGAAACCGTGGATTACTGATTCATTAGCTTTAAAAATAAAGAAAAGGAATAAATTGAGATTAAAATGTTCTAAGCATCCATCTAGTATGAGCTACCAGGAACAGCTTGTGAGTTTGTGTCATGAAATCAAGACATAAATCCCCAGGTGTAAAGAAATTTATTTCTTAAATGAATTTAATAAATATAGGGGTAATCCAAATGGTGAGTGGGCCACAATAAGTAAAATACTGAATAAAAAATCCAATAAATGCCAGTTTGGGTTTAGACAAGGCAAATCAACGCAAGATGCGTTATTATCTTTTTGCAGCCATATTTTTAATGATATTAATGAAGGCAATCTTTCTGGGGCCTTGTTTGCAGACATTACAAAAGCATTCTACTCTGTAGACCACCAGATGATGCTCAAAAAGCTCTATAATGCTGGTTTCAGAGGGTTTATGTGGAAGTGGTTCTCCTCTTTTTTATCTGCCAGGAAACAACGAGTGAAAATTAGTAGCAGTTTTAGTAAGCTTCGAACGATCGATTTGGGGGTTCCACATCTTTATTAATACACTATTTGCTCAAAATTTCAAAAGTAAACTGACTACATTTGCCGACGATTTAGCCTGCTCTTTCAGTGAAAAATCAATGCTTAATTTTACCTGCGATATAAACCATGATTTGGAAACACTTAGGATTTGGTTCTCTTCTCACAAGCTCTCCATGAGTGTAAAAACTAAATTAATGTTTTTTAATATAAGGGACCATAGCTATGAATCTCATACTTTTAAGTATCATCATCTTAATTGCAATCGTTTTCTGTTGCCTAATGACTACTCCCCAAGCTTTCGTAACCACACTACCACTTTTTATTTCGGTGGATTTTGTACTGATAAATGCTTCTCAATTGAGGTCGTTCCTAGTTTTAAATATCTGGGGGTAACTCTAGACAGTAAGCTGAACTGGTCTAATCATATTTCGAACCTAAATGACTATCTGTTCTTTGCGATCAGGCAAATTTATCAATTGCGCCCTTATTGTTCACTCCAGGTATTGAAAATGATTTATTTTAGTCTTTTCCTTTCTAAGGTTGATTATGGCTTAGCATGTTGGGGTGGTACTTACAAAACTAGATTGAATCCTGTGTTGTTCGCTCAAAAGCATGCTATAAGAATAATTTGCAAGACAAATAACCTGCATAGTAGCTATCCCTTATTCGATGAACTAAATATTCTTCCAGTAAATCTATTTTTGGATTGGTCTAAATAAACGCGTTCCAGAATGAATGATTTACTATTTACCCAGTTTGTATAAAAGTACTCCAAGGCAAATCTAAAGGCATTTTTCGATTTAAGATTTCTGATGGACTTTGACCAAAAAGAAACTCAGGCAAACGTAAGGATGGCTTGGCTTTATATATGAACTGAATTATTAGCTGTAAATTTACTGTTACTGTTTTTTAAGCAAGGAAAAGCAACCTTATATAAAATGATTTCATTGTGTTCCCTGTCATAAGAGCCAACGCAAGAGCTTTCCTATGAGTATTGAACAAGTATACTTTTGCAGCTATTCAGGGACACCGTGTTAACTTGGTTCTACTAACTTCAAAAATGTTTGTGGCAAACACTATTACCATTCTATGCATTTCCACCAAATTTCATGTTCATTGTTTCATCAAGTTAAAAGATATACATTGAAGAAATGCTTAACCCTTCACCGAGCACGTGGGGTCTTTTGGGACCCCAGAGGGTATTTTTTAAATATTACTTTTGAACGGTTTAGCCCATCCAGGTGAACTTGTAGGACATCTAATCCAACAAAATTCTGCTCAGAAATATGATTGAAAAAAATCCCAATTCTCTCAGAAAAAAAGTTTTGATAGGAAAAAGTACAAATTTGCAGGAACGGGCACGTGGGGTCTTTAAAGACCCCATGAGTACCAAGGCCTCAATTGTCCTGAATATCCCGGAAAGGAAACTCGGAACCATACCCTATGTTGAGACCTTTTTATCTCCACTGTCTCGATATCTTTACTATTCTTCCCCGGTCGTTTTATTGCGTCTTTTCACACTGAGCTGTAGGCAGGGGTAAGCCTCATATAATTCTTAGCTGCAATGAAAGTAAAGGAAGAGATTATACCATAGATCAACTGGTCAGAAATTATCCTGGCTTAAGAAATTCACGAAAACAGCTACTAGCTTTGTTCTTCAATTGCTGCGATAGCTTCTTCTTCTGATATAGGACGGAATACACTCCTTGACTGTAGCAAATCTGAAAAAATTATATCATAATTTTGCCTCCTCTAATTCTCACCACAGCTTACTCTATGTCAAATGAAGTCACAGGGGCATCTAGAAAAAGTTGAATACAAGTTTACAGGCATTGGCTTTCATATTTTTGAAATTTGTTCCAAAAGTTAGCCTCACTACTCTAGCAACAAAGTAGTTTCCTTAAGTCCAAGGCAGAGCGACAAAACAGTAAAAACGTTGATCGCCATAGGCGCTTCAAATGTGTACAGCTTACGATATGTACAGCACATTTTGTAAATAATTGTCTCAAACATGTTCAAAACATAACACAGTACTTATAAATTAGTTTTTTTTTTACAATTTGATACATGTTCAAAAATAAGTTCATTAAACTTTGGGGTCCGAAAAGACCCCACGTGCCCGTTGATCGCGGGATGTGCCTGGCGAAGGGTTAAGAGGCTTGCATTGTGAAAGGCCCTTACTAAATACTTATTTGGCTATGTTTCCGGTTTGGATACAGTTATTCGAATGAAAATTCGTAGACATATTCTACATGTAATTTTCTAAAAACTCTTAGCAGAATTTTCATATTTGGAAACCTAATTAGCCCACACACGAACAAATAGAAATTTTCCAAATTTACTGTTATTTACTTTTTCTTTGCAAAAGTCAACAGTCTTAATATTTAACGTATATAAGGCCCTACCGACCAATCTTTGTGCAAAGTTTCATATCGATCCCTATAACGGTTTAGGAAAACGGAGCTCGAAAAGGAAGTTTAACTTTAAACGCCAATAACTTTTTTACCGTTACTCGAAACTGGAAAATGTTAACTGATATGAGGTGTACTCGTTAAGATCTTTGATTTAAATACCCATACGTCAATCTCCGATAAAAACTAAAAAAGTCGACTTTTTTCAAACGTTCGGGACACCCTGTTGTCTTCTTCCTACCAACTTCTAAGGTATATGTGCCAAAGTCTGTAACCATTCTACACATTCCTACCAAATTTCATGACAATCGGTTGAGCCGTTCGCGAGTTATTTAGTGAACAGACGGACAGACGGACGGACGGACGGACGGACAAAATCGATTTCATAAGGGTTTTTTGAAAAAAAAAAATCTAAAAAACCCTAAAAATCGTGTTCTCCCAAAGTTTCTTAAAGAGGTTAAAGTCTGGCTTATTTTTATAATTATGACCATACGGGAATTCATTTAATATTAAACAATATAATGGCTTAGTGTTTTGTAATATACGTTAGCTTTAGTTTAAGATTGATTTTATCAGAATAATATTGTTTTAAATGTATGCTTCATTCTCGTCTTTACGCTTATCTTTCCTTTGCTTCTTCTTTTATATCACTTATTTGAATTATATTTTTTTTTTAATTTGTTATAATTTATTTTACCCTGTTTTATTTCTTTGTCTATCATTATTTATTGTTTTTACGTCTGCTTATTACTTAATTGTTAACTTTTGCTATTTATTTATACATTTTTTTTATACATATAATTTATAGTTATTCCGTCCTTCGCCTGGCAATTAATATTATTACTATTTGTTTGGAAGTTTTTCTTAATTTTGACATTCGAAACTAATTTTTAAAATTATAGAATGTATTTTTGGAGAAAAAAGTAAATAAAATAAAATAAATAAATAAACATAAGATACAAAATACAAGCTTCTATTGGTTAAAAAAGCGGCGGCAAATGTAATTTTTCAGTTTTATATCATGAAATCTGCTTCTATTACTATATTGGAAGAGAAAATTCTATGCAGTATTTTGGAGCTATAATTGTTAGTTGGGTAGGATCATTTAACAATTTATGGTTATAGTAGGACTCGAACAAACGCCCTAGTAATTCAGAAAATAGATGCACTAAAAACCTGTTCCGGTTTCGTTCGGACTTCTAAGCGAAATTCGCCACAGTTCAGCACAGCTTTATAGAGAGTTTATTTGGAGTTAAAAAAATTAGAGGTTAGAATGGAATTCCGAGAGCTACATATTTTTTACCACCGTCAAAAAATATGCAGAGGGCACAGAAATTGAAAATTGTTGCGAAATTATTTTTGTCCTTAAAACACTGAACACATTTTATAAAATATTGCTTGGGAAAATGTTGTGCCAAAGATGGTGCTCGTTTTCATTACGAAGATCAGATCCCATCAGGAGTTTGTTCTACGCACTACTCAATTTATAAACTGTAGAACAAAGTTGTCATGGGTCACTTTGTATTGGAGGTAACCTTAGTTTTTATCCGAATGAGCTGATTTTTGGTGGGTGGGGTGACTATGACCTCCAATCGCAACAAACCAAAATTTAGCACTCTGCTCCAATTTTGGGGGAGTTATGGACATGACAAATTTAAATGGGGGGATAATGGGGATCCTTGACCGGAGCGACTCAGTGTTTACGTTAAAATTATCTTCAACTTTTTGTGAATACTTGTACAAAGTTTTACGGCTGAACTAACATTTTTTCAAAAGTTATGGAGCTTTTAAAAAAGGTCTAAAATGAAAATATTCTAATTTATATTCTATTGTAACGCCGAAATATTCAATTAAACTCTAATGTGTTATATATCATTGCAAAGATAATTTTTTGTAGTTTTTTTCGTCCTCAGACCATTTTTCTGTATCTCTTACCGTTTTTGAAATAATCGCAAAAAACCAAAAAAGGCCCCTTTTCCCCCCTTTTTTTAAGGTTGCGGACCCCCGATCGGTTGGGCTTTCTATGCCATCATCTCGGGACCATCCCCAACCATAATCAAAAAAAATTTCCGATGTAGGATTTTTGCCGTTCGATGGGCATATTTTGGTCAAATTTTCTTAGACTATGTCACCGTTATCTCAGAGCTTCAAACAACGAAACGATTTATTATTAAAGACGAAAAGCGAAAAGGCATCTTATAGCCAATTGCTTGCAGACTGGAATTCTCAACCAAGCTCTTTTTTAGGATTTTATAGAAATTTTTTTCGAAAAACCGTTACGAAATCGATTTTGTCCGTTCGGCCGCCGGTTCACTTAAAATTTGGCAGGAATGTGCGGAATGGTAACAAGCTTTGGCACGAATACCTTACAAATTGGTAGGGCAAAGATAACAGGGTGCCCCGAAGAGTTTACTTTTTTATTTCTTTCCGGAGATGGACGATAATCAAATCAAATCACCTCGGTTTTTCTAAACAGTTATGGTATGTGTACCGATATGCACAAAGTTAGTATGAGCTGATATACGTTAAATACTAAGTCTGTTTACATTTGCTAAGAAAAAGTAAATAACAGCAAATTTGTGAAATTTCAATTTGTTGCGTGTGTAGGACTGCAAAATCATCAGCAAAAATGCGTCAAAATGAAAGAAATGGAATGTTGAACTCAAGTCTAAAAACTTTCAAAAACTTGTAAAATAGGTGGCTAATAATATGTTCAGAGAGCACGGAAACATGTAATTTGGGCCAACATTCAACAATTTATTTTTACCCATGGAAATGTGTAAAAACCCAGGTCCCAAACTTGATTCCCCTATTCAGCACATTTCGGCTCACTCCGATATTTTAACTGACACCCGAAAAAATTGTTCAGCTTGGTGTGTTGCCACTTTTCTCAGCTTTCCTAAAATCTTTTCTGGACGGTCAGTTTGAAGTTACCAAATAAGTTGCAAATGTCTATCGGGGACTGCAATACGGATGTTTTTTTGTTTAAACGATTTATAGGCAAAATAATAATGTCAGTTGTCATATGAAATCACACCAATAGTGCACTGTGAACAATTTGGATTTCAGAAAACGAACGACGAAATTAATTGATTTTCAACCACTGTGAACATATTATTATGCAAGATTAAAATATATATTTTACAAATATATAATTTGTATATTTGTTTAGGGCAGCCATTTTGTGCAGGCAAAATATCTCCTTGGTGAAGTGGATTTGTCCCGAGATTCGGTTTAGAAAAATGGTATTGGCTCTGCCGAAACCGATAGTCATTTGCTGCATTTGCAACATAATTCGTTCGCAACCTTTCAGATTATGGGACAAGAGTATCTTGGATAAATATTTATTTAACTCATTGCCGGACACAACGCCAAAATTTGACACGATTTGTATGTCAAATGCTCAAAATTGGACGTCTATAGACGTTCTGTCCGGGAAAGGGTAAAAAAAAAATACCCCGATCCTATATTTGTTGAGAAAATAGTAAATTTCGTATGCATTGCAATTTCATCCCAAGTACCCGGTTTTTTGCCAAGTTTTACTTAATACCGTCTCGCAGGTCAAAGTGCAGAACCGACTCACTGACCTATTTTAAACTCGTACTGGACTCAAGCAGGGCGACCGACGGGCTGGCGCCGACGCTCTTCAACCTGGCTTTGGAGTATGTAATTTGAGCCATGAATATGGACAGCAGCGGAACGCTACTTATCAAGTCGACTCAATTAGTAGCGTACGCCGACGATATCAACATCATTTCTCGAAGGTTGGGTGATGCAGAAAGCCTTCTGCATAACCTCAATAACGCCGCAAAGGAAGTTGGACTACATATCAACGAAAGCAAAACAAAGGCCATGATGCAATCGAAAACAAGGACGCCAGCAAATTCAAGCATCACAGTGAGGGGCCTTAATATCGAGTATGTAGACAACTTCAACTATCTGGGTTGTAACTTATCAAAGGACGCCAACGAAACCGACGAAATTAAGCGACGGATACAACTAGCCAATAAGACATATATCTCGGTCCTCCCTATAATTGATTCGAAACTTGCGCACAGGAACACGAAGCTCCGCGTGTACAAAACGATCATCTGACCCGTGCTATGTTATGGCTGCGAAAAATAGACCCTTACCCAAGCCTCCGAAATTTTGCTAGACCGATTCGAACGAAAGGTCCTTCGGCGAATTTTTGGGGGCCGTTCGCGAGCGAGACCAATTGTACGATAAGCTGGAAGTATCGAAGATGGTGAAGCTTCAACGTCTGCAATGGGCGGGGCATGTACAACGGATGGACGATAATTGCATGCCAAAGAAAGTTATGAACGCACAACGAATTGACGGAGCGAGGTTGCGTGGACGATCGAGAGCTCGCTGGGAGAACTCCGTAGGTGAAGACGCCCACCAGCTGCTGGGCTTCCGAAACTGGAGGACAAGATCACGTAACCGAGAGAATTGGAGGTCAACGATTCAGGCGGCCAAGGCCCGACGTGTCGGGCTATCGTGCCACATTGATGATGATGATGAGATATCTTAAGTAACCCTTGCAGCATTCAACTAGAGACAATCTGACGATTCTTCAAACCATAAACTCCGTTCGGGATCAAAAACGCACAGTTTTTAATAGGGGTAGAAGTTCACGGCAAATTTCTGAAAGTGCAGATATCTTATGTGAGCCCTGCGCCAATTACATACTTGGTTTCATTTTGTTTTAATGTGTCTCGGAAAAAAAAAACACAAAATTCATATTTTCCATTTATACATAGTTTTAATTCATAACTTTAAAATAAAAATTTAATATTCATTATTTTATATTATGTACTTTGTTTTCTATACATGACATCTATTATATTCTATCTAACATAATTATGTATATTATATACTCGTTCATATAAGAGTAATTAAAATTTATTTTCAACAATTTTCAATAAAAATATAAAATCTGATTGATATTCAATTTTGAAATCAAAGGAAGACCGAAAAATATTGTAAATATATGTAATATCTAAAATTTAATAATTTCATATTTTTTTATTCTCTACACTTATGGACACAACATATAAGACCTAATAAGGCACATGATGAAGTTGTTTACACATTTCTTAAGCATTTTTATTTGTTAACAATAGTTTTTAAATTGTTATCATAAAATGAGTAAAAGGTGTATTCAAATACATATATATTTTGTTTGATTATTATATTTTACTTTTTTTTTATATTGATTTAATTAAAAATTCCATCGAACTATATTAGCATAGTGATTTTTCTTAATCGTCTTGTAATTGAAGGATTTTCTACAGAAAATCTTTATTACAATAATATAATTACATTTTTATGAAATAAAAAATATTCTAGTTGAACTAATCGAAATATTTATTGTTATAAATGTCTTTTAAATTTTTACAGTTTACATTTCCATCGCACCAAGTTATATAGGAATGTGATAGTATAAGTTCGTGTGTGTTGCATTAGTTTCGATTTACGTCTAACTATATATGGAAACTGTCGTCGAGTGGCTTTACAACGACAAGTCGAGTATGGACTGTTTTCCATAATTGGTATATTTTGAGCATGTTTTCTGCATCTACATTTATGGGATAACGATGTTAATTTCAATAGTATATTTGGCTTTCCAATAATATTACTAAACAGTATCAGCATTTGACAGAAATAATAATTGCTTTAAAATTATTTGAATTCCGAAAACGGAAATTTATTTTTCGATTTGTCCGTTCATCGGATACCATGGGCTAATGGCCAATATTAAGCTCTATAAACTAAATTGTGACTTTCTGCTATAAACTCTAATTGGACACAACATTTTAAGGGACAAAATTTCCTTGACAGTATTATGTCTTCGATCAAACTAAAATTACACTAACAAAAATGCAACAATAATAAATACAAGCATTTCGCGATTTAATTCTTAACAAAAAAAAAATTATTTCCCCAACACCTCTTATCTTCGTGGCTTGCCAAACGTTCCAGTCGCGCCGTAGACACCACCACCAGCCACCATTGGTCCACCCCCATTGACCATACCACGTCTACTCAGCGTTGTTGTCGGTTCATCATTCATATCCAGTCCGGCCATAATTTGTGCAATTTCTCGCTCCTTCTTCATATCGGGCGGATTGAATTGTAGACTAGCTAAAGATCCGTGACTTCTACTTCGATGCTCCTGTCGTATTGAATAGCTAAATGCACGTTCATTCAAATGTCCCTTGCGTCTATAGATTCCCGTACCGCCGGGCGACTCACCACCCGAATTGCCCGAATCGTCCAAACCGCCCCCGACAGACTGTGCCAACTTTCGATTACTCATGGCCAACGGTCGTGGCTCGCCAATCATCGACGGCGAGCCTTGGTGTGGATATGCAAAAAGTGGTGGTGGCACAGGCATTCCGACGGGAATTCCATTCATTTTGTCCTTCTTCTTCTTTTTACTCGTGCGTGGATGCTGGAGCGTTGCAAATTGTGGTGGCATCATAACGGGCATATGGTGATGCGCGTGTGGATGATTCACGGCCATGCCCATGTGCGGGGGAAGCATGTGTGGTGGAGCTTGCTGTGGACCGCCATTGGCATAGGCTCTGTGCGAAACTGTGTGATATTGACGTGTTGGTAGCGGTGGACCGAGCGGGCCATAAATCATGTGTCCTGATGGTGGGCCGTACATGCCCGGGCGTTGTAGACTGTTGGCATGAATTGGTTTCGGGCGGATCAGTGTTCCCGAGAGGCTTTGACTGCTCGAGTGTTTCATGGATTTTTTGTCCTTCTTCTTTTTGGTTTCCTCTTTTGGTGGTGGCGGGACGGGTATGGGTGCGCTAATTTGTCGGGCGCGGGTCGGTCGACCGAGGGTGGATGAATTGCCCGAGAAGACTTCATAGTGATTTTCGGAGCTGACGCCGTCGAGAAGGTGTTCTTGCGAGCCGTTCCAGACTTTGTGATTCACGTCGCCGTTGTAGATGGAACCGTCAACATCGTCCACTACGTTCAGGTCGGCACTGCTGGCGTATACTGGAAAGAGAAAGGAGAGGAATTTATTTAGAAATTAAAAAAAAAAATGTTTTTGGAAAAATTTGGAAAAAGTTAAATTTTGATGCTGAAAAATTTTGAAAAATTTAAAAATTGACTGCAATTAAAAAAAAAATAATCCAAAAATGCAAAAAAAAAAATAAAAATTTCCTGGTTTTTAAAAAATTTAGTTTTTGAGAAAAAAACTGAAGAATTGAAGAAACCATTTTTTGCCCAAAAGGACATTTTGTTAAAAAATTTTAATTGCGTTGTGCGCACATAAACACATAAAAACGCGAGAAAATTTTTTTGTCGTTTTCAACAAACTGGGTACAGGATTTCAGTGGGAAAATGCCTCACGAAAAGAAACTGTACAGAAGAGAAACAAACAGGAAAGAGAAATTAGGAGAAATCGGTTAGTGATTTAAAAAATTGGAAAATCGACAGTTTTTCGAAAAATTTTGAAAAATAAAAAAGTTTTAGTGAGAAAAATTTCGAAAAATTAGAAAAATAATTTTTTTTTGCAAAACGGCAGTTTGTACACAAATGTCGTACTTATGGGGAATTTTTAAAAATTAAACTGCATAAACATTTCAATTGTAATTTTTGGAAAAATGGTTTACACAAAAAAAAATTCTACAAAAAGTTATTTTTAAGCATTTTGCACAGAATATCCCTGTCCAAATGGTTTGAAGTTTATGTTCAAAAATGTCCTCAGTCACGAAATTTTTTTTAAAAAATATTCCTTTTACGAAAAAATCGTTTATGTGAAACTTGCAGAAGAGAAGGGCTACAAGGAAACTCCTTAACAGGGCTTTGAAATCAAATTTGTCCACGGATTGGACTACTTATCAACAGACCCATAGAATCCTCAAAAAGGACATAAGATCCGCAAAAAGACAATCGTGGAGACGTTTCTGTGAAGAAACCAACTCCACACAGGCTACGGGCAAACTTGAGCGAATCCTCGTTAAAGATAGTAGCCAAATGGTAGGCAATCAAAAGCTACCGGACGGAACGTTTACGGAGAGTGCAGAGGAAACCATAAATCTTCTACTTGACGTGTACTTTCCAGAAAGCAGACAGAGCGAAACTCTAAGCGAGACCTTTGCTTTAACAGTCCCCACCCAAGAGACACGTCTCTGGTCTGCAGAATAGTTACGTTAGAACGGGTTAAGTGAGCGGTAGACTCGTTCGATAGATACAAATCCCCAGGGCCTGACGGGATCATCCCTGCTCTCTTGAAAGAGGAAATGGAGTTTATTGGCCTACATTTAAGGATATATAGGACCTGCCTATATTCCAAAAACCTGGCGGAACGTGAAGGTGGTGTTTATCAATAAGCCAAGTAAACCCTCCTACGCTGAAGCTTAGAGTTTTCGACCTCTCTGACATCATCAGTCTGACATCATTCCTCCTAAAGGAGCTCGACAGACTGGTAGACAGATGTATTAGGGATGTATGCCTTCCCAGGCGGCCACTGAACAGCAGGCAACATGCTTACCAGGAAGGTAAAACGACGAAACTGCCGTTCATGAACTCATCAGTGAGCTTGAGAAGAGTTTGTCTCAGGAAGAGTTTGCACTGGGTGCATTTATCGACATTCAAGAGGCGTTCGATAACGCCTCATTCACCAGTATCTGTGATGCAGCACACGAACGTAGAACTGACCCTTTGCTGATAGGGTGGATGGGTAACATGCTCACTTCCAGGAATATCCTTATGACAGTTGGATCAAAAACCATCGAAGCAGGGTGTACCCGAGGGTGACCTCAGGGCGGAGTTCCCTCTCCTCTGATGTGGCTTCTTATGATGAACACCCTGCTCCGGGCTTTAGAAAATAACAGAGTGTTTGCGGAAGCTTTAATATCAAGCTAGCTGGTATGAAATTGTCATCAAGTGTTTCTAGGGCTAGCGAGACTAAACGAGCTACAGCTGGTGTGGGTGCCTGGACACTCAAACATCATTGGGAACGAGATTGTAAATGAACTTGCTCGACAAGGCTCTAGCTCACACATGCTAGGTCCGGAGCCGTCTTTCGGCATATCGGGATCAAGCTTACCCTAAAAAGGGAGTCGGCTGCGATTCATGCCGAATCTGGGAGGACTTTGTTCATGTCGACAGACTAAAGTATTCATCGCCACACCCATGCAACACGTGGTGTTCTTCGAGCTCAATCTTAGTAAAGGGGACAAAAGTACCCTCACAGATCTAGTGATAGGTCATTTCTCTCTAAATTACCACCTACACAAAATTAAGGTGGTACTATTGGATATGTGTGGCCAGTATGAGAAAGAGGAAGAAACAGCATTGCATTCCATATGTAGCTGTCCTGAGGTATTTTGGCGATTACTTTCAATGTAAAATAAACAGCTTAAAAAAATGTTTATGTTTAATGTGTAGTACAAATTCATGCCATCTTATATTCAGATACTTAAAGTAAAGATAAACTTGTGTTATTATTATTAATTTAAACTCTCCAGAGTCCCCAGGGGATGATGTACCAAGACCAAAACATGGTAGAAAAATTAAAACATCGGCAAAGCTCGTTTATTCCCAGTATGTTTTTTAGAAGACACATAAATTCACTACACTTCTAGGATTGTGTTAGGAGCTACCAAGAGCCACCCATTAAAATTTAACCGTCAGAACCTTTTTACATTTTTACTATGTACTAACTTTCCAACTTCCTTATTTTTTATGAAAAATGTTCAAAGATGCTACCCATCTATCACTCGAAACAACATTGAACGCACTCTTCCGTCATATTGAAAACATAATTCCTGCATCATTTTCGAACCATCTTCCTCGTCTCTTCATCACAGTGTTACAGTCACACAGAACAATTTGCATATAGAGATAGTGCGTCAGCCTATGAACATTTATCATTCTCAAGGTATATTTACCTCGTTCAATGACCATACACAATACTCGTATTATTATCATAGAAACGCGTTTATGTGTACATCGAGAGCTTAGTATGCATAAATATTCCAAGTCCAACTCCAACTCAGACCTATATACCTACTCAATGCATTTAAATGTTGATTATTTCATTTTTTTATATAAAGAATAAAGTATGTCATATGGCAATGTGACAAAAGTGGTTTTCTTGTTTCGTTGGCCCCGCGTCTAGGTCAGCAACTTTTCTCCAAGAAAAGACCAAGACGCCAACATGCCAAGCCAGTCAGTACACGTAAAGGCATTCTCTCTCTCTCTCTCTTGCTTCTCTATAATGGTCGTCAAAGAAAAGAAATATGAACAATAGCATAGTGATCAGAATCAAACACAATAAAACGCGGATAGTTTAAATATATCGCGATATCGACGAGAAAGACATGATCCAGGAGGCAATGAAATTTATGTTCAGAGGAGAGAAAAATATGGTATATCTGTCAGAAACTGCTTATCATAAATCATCCTAAATTAAATATCTCTATATAACTCTGCGAGTATAATAAAGTTGAATGGTCTAATGGTAGCAAATTGTGGGTGGCACGAGCTGTGCATAAAGGCGATCGGATCTGAAATCTTTTGTGGCCTAGCTCATTTTATTGAAAAATGAACATCATAACGTGAAAATGGATCACATTATACATATATGTCTGAATTTGCAGTGTTTTGCATGGGTTTAATTTTTTTAATTATTAATTATTTATTAATTTTTTAATTATATTATACACCTTGTTGCCTTTTTGGCATGTTTCTCATTAATTTATAAAAAGACGTTTATTAAAAAACAGTATCCAAATGATTGATTGACATAGTTTAGGTTTTTAATTATATTAATTGTATTACGCTATAATTTTTTCCGAAATAATTTTTTTTTCCAATAAGTCAAATATTATTATTAGAAGCTCACCAGGAAATTAGGCAAACATAGTATGTATATAGGTAATATTTATGCAGACATATCAATATTTTTTCATAAGAATCAATATTCGAAATATTCGGTAAATTTGAATGCTATTCAACATAAAATTTCTTATTTATTATAAGTAAAAATATTCGCACAAATATTGTTGAATTTATTCTTTCATAAATGTCAGAAGTAGTAGTCTGGCTGGTCTAGCGGTTAGTGCGCGCACCTTCGGTGCACAGGGTCATGAGTTCGAATCTCACCGTGGATCATGGTGTATTCGAACTCACGAGCTTGTGACGGACTATGGTCTCACTTAGATGTTAAACGAGTACCCATTTATGGTGATAAATAACACTGCTGAGCGTGATGCTGATCTCATTACCTCAACAAAAAACAGATAAGATCTTGGAAATAGGATAACACTAACACATCCTGCGGCCTTAGTCCAATGCTGGATTATCGCGCCTGTTATTTTTATAAAAGATATTTGAATTGTCGAATTTTCTCTTCCTTTTCATTGGCTTAACGGTTATGAACCGCGAAA
The DNA here is from genome assembly GCA_949715475.1 of Microchrysa polita. Classification (NCBI taxonomy): domain Eukaryota; kingdom Metazoa; phylum Arthropoda; class Insecta; order Diptera; family Stratiomyidae; genus Microchrysa; species Microchrysa polita. Next base: position 6,791,257 of record OX454420.1, read on the forward strand.
AAAATAAAACTTCAATTAAATTATGTACTTTACTCTTTGACGACAAAAATTTCGTATGATCGCTTTCAGAGTTCAGGCCCCTAAATAACTCTAGAGAAAAAATTATACCTACAAGTTAAGAAAAGGAACTCAGCCTTATCGACAGAAAAACTTCTAGTCCAGTCTGCACATTTTTTCAACATTCATACATATTTTTTATGAGCATCATTAGCACTAAACATTAACAAAAATAGAAATCTTGAAATTTGCAAAAAAAAAAAACATTTTTAATACATTCATATACTTTTAATGAGGCTGAAAATCGTATTTTACTATAATCGCAGCCAGTTAAGAATTTATTACATATTCTTGTTTCGTTTTTTTAAGCTTATTCGCGATCGTAAAACGTTTCATTTATTATCCCTCCGCGGGTGTACACATTTTGTTAAACGGGCGCGCGTGTTTCCTATTTTATTTTTTGGCAAAAGTATATGGCAATCGAAACAATTTAAACATTCATACAGTAGATATACCTCTGAAAATGTTTAACCATAGTCTTACGATTCATTTCTTCTGAAAAAAAAAGTATTTTTTATTTTTGCATCATTTACCATCTTTTGGCTGGTTTTGTGCGGTGTTGACGGTACAGTGTATAAAATAAAACTGCACTGAAATCCCAACGGAGAGAAAAAGAAGAAAACTTAAAATAGAAAAGAAAAATCAAAGCCGCAAATAAATACCTTAATAGGAATTTCCGTTAATTCTTTTTCTTTAATGGATGTACATTTAAATGTAGGTATCTACAGACTTCGGTTTGAGCTTGATCAACCTGTTGAAGCGGGTTCTTGAATTGGCTTACGTATTGACTGCTTGGAGCACGGTGATGCTTTCAAAGAAGATGCTACATTGGATTGTGTTATTATTCTAATTTTGTTTTGTACTCGTTTTGTTATTGATACTAAATTTAAGATATGCGTGCTCAATTTGTGGCTTATTCATATGAATATACGTTTTCAGTGGATTTTGGGACCATAATTGGAAACTTGATTCAATTGATAGATATACACACTTCGTTTTAACACAGCATTTACAACCGAAAGTAATTTATCGGCAGTAGGGATGTTTTGTTTATTCAAAAAAAAAGGTACATGCATTTGAATTTTAGATGCCGCAGAGACTTAATGCAAATCTTTCTTCTCTCTCCCAGTTTCCTTAAACTTCAGAAAATTTAATTTCATACATTTACAAATACATATATGTATAAAAAACGAGACCGAGAGTTCTTATCGTGTGAATAGCACGATGATGAGTGTATTCGATACCCTATAACCATCTACAGACCTAGAAGGCACGCAAAACCCAAAATATTCAATTTCATTTTTTTTTTGTAGGGAAGGAAGAGGTAGATCGGTCAGATTCGGTCACACCTTTCATATTTTATAAGGACATCCATCAGCTACCATTTGACACTAATTTGAAGTTTTTCGCAATATTTTTTCAAACGATATGGCTGAATATAGTTTTTAGGGGAGGTACGGGTAGGGGTAGTCCGACCTACTCTACTTTTCATTAACTTTCAGGTTATATAAGTCACAATTAGATACTGATCAAAATTTCAGATCGCTACCGATATTCTGTCGAAAGTAATGGTCGAATTAGAGTATCAAGGAAGGTTAATTTGATTGGAAGGTAGGTGGTTCGATTGGGCCCATTTTCAATATCGTCCAAGATTTCATCATAACAAATATATGACCAAAATTTCAAACCGCTAGCTTCATTATTTAGGAGTTATTGTGCGGACAGACAGACATGGCTTATTCGAATCAGGGACCGACCCTGATCATTTATATATTGTACTTTCCCATATCTCCGAAGTGTTACCTAATATCGGCGTGGCAAAAGCAATATAACCTATACCATCTTATGGGTATCTTCAATACCCACTTCCTCTATCTTAGTCTGGCTTAACTGAATGTTGCTCTCTATTGATTCCATTCTGTCACCGTTGGTTCGTGTATAGAGTGTAGCTTTGCAAGCAAATTCGTATACAGAAATGTCGTTATTTCGAACCCGTATTGCAAAAAGTCCATTTAATCAAAAATTAATTGAATTTTTATTACATACGCTCGATAATCTGGCAGCCAATCGAATCACTGAATCGAAACGAACATTTTTTCAGTCCAACAAGAGTAACTAGAAATATGAGCAACAAAATTTATTCAAAAATACCAATTCAGTGGCTGTGGACTAGGATGTATGCATAGCGTAGCAAGCATCAGCCAACTGGTCATCAAAGCCGCGCTGAGGAAGCATTCGAATTAACAATTGGCCTAGTTTCGGTTAAATGAACTGGATGTGTTGATATTATAGATATGTATATATCTTTTATTTGTTATTATTGCTAACCATTCTTACATATGTTTTGTTTCATCAATAGAAAGACATTTGTGTGAAATTTGGTTGAAATTTGTGCACAAATAAAAAAGTTTTTCTTAGAAGAACCTAATTTGGGGGGTTAGGTTTGTATGGCAGCCCCATGACCCCATTGTTCGATTTTACCGATTCAAACATACAAACTGCCTGCAGCAAAAAGAAGTATTTGTGCAAAATTTCAGCTTAATAGCTTTTAAATTGGCCGAGTAAAACGCGTCACAACAGACAGACAGACGGACAGACAGACATACGGACAGACGGACATCGCCCAATTGACTCCCCAAGTCAAGCTGATCATATATGTATACTTTTTATATGGTCGGAGATGCATCATTCAATGCGTTACAAACTTCATGACAAAGTTAATATACCCTTTCACTCTATGAGCGAAGGGTATAAAAATAAAACGAAACCGAGTTCTTCAAAATCAGTTAATCATTTGAATGTTATCGGCAGTGCGTCTGGCTTGAAAATGCACCGAAATGCTTTGAAACCAATAAAGTATATTCGCGGTTGGCTAAAATAGCTGTGAATACATAGCTCTGAACTAGATTCGTTTAACTTCATGCTTCTCTATGCTAGAGGAATTTTTAGCTTTAGTACCTATAATAAATTTGCAAAACTAAATCCAACAACTGTTGCACATAACGATCGAATTAGATCAGTAGTGCCTTCAGGCTAAAGATCGAGTTTATTCGTATTGTTTTGGCAGATAAAACTAATTTACGCATCGTTAAGAATTTAACTGTACTAAATTATGAAAATCATCTAGACCTGACATAGCTCATTAAGAATTTGCAGCTTTAAAAGCTTCAAAACAAAAAATGTCAAACCAAAAAATTTAGGTTACTACCCAATGAAATAAAAAATATGTGTAGTAATAAAACTTCAAAAATGTTCAAATGCATGGTGAAGTTTTTGAATAAATCTGATATGTTTACAATTTATCAAGTTTCTGGCTTAATTTTTTTGTTTATGCTTAGACGAAAATGCATTTTTTCACATTTTCCTGCTGTTTAGAATTTAATTGTGTCTTTGGATAAATCATTCTTATTATCAAAGTTATGTAGAAAAATTTCACATTACCTAATTAAAAAATGCCCTCCTCTCAAATACATAGAATCCAATTTACATAGTCACGTGCTTAAACAGACAAGATTAGTGCAAGCTCTAGAGTTATGTCATTAGACAACAGCTTGTATTGTTGTCTAGTCGGAAGAGGATCGTCGTAGGTGCCATCTTAGGTTCAATTTATTCACAACGCCTTTTAACTAGGATCAAATTAGAGTTTTCATAATAATAAGTGCATGTAGGTTTAGTGTAAGTGAACCAACAAATGTATTAGATTTTAAGCTAGCATATTGCATTTCTTCCGGGGAAAATATTTAAATTCTCACAATTCCGAAAATTGAGCAAAACCATATTTGATTGACAAGCATAAATGCCATGTGCTTGAATCCAAACCAGATTTTCGTTCCGGTAAAAGAAAAATTATTATTATTAAATTTCAAGATCAACTCTCTTACAAAATCTACATTTCCAACTTCACTAATAGTAAAATTTCACCTCGAGCAAGCAACACTTACTAATGGCAAGGTTACAATAATTTTTTAATGTGACTCACGATCGAAATAAAGTATGGTCTCGACTCGACATTTTTTATAGTCACTCTCTTTCGTGAAGTTTTGTTTTTTTAATTTTTTTTATGTTTTCAATTTGCTATTTGACTTAAAGTTGAAGCAGCAACCTTTTAAGATAATAGAGAATGTAATTATGGCATATGCCATGTAGAATGGAAATGTGTGCGCGCCTGAGTTCGCGTGATTTATGACTTTTTATTCAATTCGATTTGTTTTGACGTGGTTTACGATGCGGCATCGCCGCCATGTCGTAAAGATGAAAGCTAAGTATTAAAATATTAATGTTAAATAATGAGCAGCTAATTTGGCATTTAAAATAATAATGTCTTAAAAGGGTTTTGGATTTGCAATTATTTTTGTACTTATAGTACGTGTAAATCATCTTTATTTGGGTCAAGTTTTTGTGTGCATTCATTGGGGTCCTCAAGATTATTACGCTGATGCTCTAAGCTATGGTTTTAAATAAATTTTCTGTTTGTTCCGCTGATTTTTCAAGATAAGGTGTACATAAATATGATTTGAAATTTTGCTACGATAAAATTCATTCGCTTCAGAGTAGGTAAAATCTTATTTTTGTAGACAGAATATTCCATGGGATGTCTAGATTTTGGTTCTGAATATATCGAATTAATTATCACTAATTATTATTCAAGAAAAATCGGTTAAAATTTTATATAAAATTGATGCTGTTAATTGTTCTCCACAAAACGAAAGACTTAAGCGAGCAACCTGTTTTTTGTGAATCTTCGTTAGTTTATCGTTTCTATTCTTTGAAAAGATTGAATACTCATATTTTTTGGTCTTTTTTATTTTTCTAATGGATAATAAATTACAGTCACAGTTCTCCACTGCATAAATATGTAAATTAGCGAGTCCAATCTATTTATTTCAAGTATCCACCGCGGTTTTTTTTCAATTCTCTTACCGCGTGATTTCAATGCACTATTGAAAGAAAAAAAACTGTAAAACTTCTTGCCTATTTTTTCCACCATTTATCAGCGGTATTCCAACAATTCTTCTGTCGATTTCAACTCTTAATGTTGTGTGTGGAATGTAGACCCCATGTGTCGTGATAAAGTAAAAAGTGCAGCACCTAAGAAAAATATGTATAACGAGCATGAAACTGGTTTAGTTTTGTATTTAATTCAGAAATATGCGCTTTGGCATAACTTAAAGATTGTTAAAGCGCGGTCAGGAGGGAGCATGAGCTTGTGCTGTTCTTGTTCGTTGGAGCTGCTAAAATGATTATAGTCACCGCGAAGTGGTCTCATAATATTCAAATCAGGTCACCTCAAACAGGTGACTTGGCTTAATCATTGCGTGAACTGTAACCGTCATGTTGGTACGTATTCAGTTGGTTGTTCATGAACTACTCCTATGAGTCGAAACGATATGTTTTATCATGTGAATATTGCTTGGCATTGTTGAGGGCATGTATATTGCGAATGGAACAAAAGAGTGTCACGTCGTCGTTGATAAGATGCCCAACCATGGGATCACGGTTATGGGGAAATCATGCATATAAGAAATAATACAGGTTCATGTTTACGCGAGCACCGTTTTATGTTCTGTGTGACTATTACGCGCGTACAACTTGATTGTGTCGTCTCGGTGCAAAAAACCGCATTATTGCAAACACCAGGAAGCCAATATAATACAAGTATTATTGTCGAGTGAACACGCCTCCAGTTGTGGTTGATGATAACCTTGAGGTTGAATTACGCTCTACTGTTTTTCTAATAAGTAATTGCAGCACAGAGAGAATGTGATTTTAGCAAATCATCTGTAACAAAAACATAATCCGATTGATTGCACAATTTTGAAATTAACTGCGAAAAAATGAATCTTGGGGTGCATTCAATTTTTACATAAAAAAGGCTTTCGATATTAATTTACAAAAGTATGAGGCGTCTCTTACCAAAATTTGAATCAAATTTGTATGTCTTTTTAGTGTAAAAATCTTCCAAATTTTCAAAAATGCTGCAGAATTTTTTATTAAATTTTGCTAGAATCTTTTTATTGCAAAGGTGGAATATTTTTCCAAAAATCTTTATGCCTGAGAACATTTTTGTACATATAATTCAAACAAATTGGACAGGGAAACTCTGTGCAAAAAGTTTAAAGCAATTTTTTGTGATTTTTTTTGAAACCAATTTTTACGAAAATTCCCATTAAAATATTTATGCAATTTCATTTCAAATATTTCCCAATAGGTACTTGAAATTTTTGTACAAAAGATTTTCGAAAAAAAATCTTTTTAAATTTTTTGAAAATTTTCTAAAAATAATCAATTTTGCAATTTTTTTTTAAACAGTACATTTTTTGAATTTTTTTCAAAATCATCGTCTTGTTTTTTGAAATTTTCAGACTTTAAGGGCGAAATTCATAGTCGCCACGTAAGGAATAAGGATTCCCTTAAGGAATAAGTATAAGGGAATGCTTATTCGAGCAACACGTCACTTATAAACGCATTGTCACATTCAATAAGATAATTTCATTCAGGAGCCCAATTATAGTAACTGACAAATAAATTATAAAAAATTATTTAGTAGTAGCAAAATTCAAATTTAGTTTTTAAGTATGAGCGACTATGAACTGCAAAATTAATAAGGAATCCCTTAAGGGTTTCCTTAAGTATAAGCGAGGACTATGAATTCTGCCTTTAAGGTCTCCTTGAGTTTCGCCTTCAATCAAGGATGCATTGACTCCTGAATATAAATGATTTCTTTGAAAAAGTAAGGGAAATGACATTTAATTTTTTGAATTTGGGCATCCTTGACTCAAGGTCTCCTTGAGTTAAGGTATGTTTATAAAGACGAGCCTTAGACACACTTCATGTAATGAAGTTACTGTAACGCATGGTCGTCTAACTACATAGTTCTAGTAAGTAAGACTAAACTAAACCTAAAAATCCTGTCGAAAGAGTGATTTTGGCGTAAGACTGGAATGCGCAATGCAGTTCTCATTTCAAATACACAACGGCTGCCCAACATCTTCCCACATCTGCCAACTATCAAGACATTCAAATCATATTTTCACAATTCTATCTAATATTTAGATCCCTCAACGAACACTGACTTTTATGATCTTTCTCACGGTTTTCGTACACGCAATATTGCAGTAAGTTTGCGCAAGTTTCATGCAAAGAACTCGCCTGCTGGATGAAACAACACAAAAAAAAAAACAAAATCGAAAACTTTATGAAAACCGGTTAATCGTTTGAATATTACCGCGCCTGTGTCTGGCTTATAAGTGCAACGCCAAATGCTTTGCGGAATAACTAGCTATAGACTAGACTAATACATATTGCTGACTGGACACACTTGTAAATGTTAATGTCGATTGAATTAGCTCAATATAGTCCATCTAGGCTACATTATACGAGCTTGATCTGGCCATCGGGATTTTATAAAATCTCCCTACATTCGGCTGTAATAAAATACTTTTAACCAAAAAATTTATTATACGCGAAGTAGACAACGTATTTCTTATCTGGACGTCCTTATCAGACCAATATAATTTATTTTCAGGTTTCTGGCTCAAATCTTTCGTTTTTATTTTCTTAAAGTTGCAGTTTTTTTCTGACAGTATTTTACTAAATATTAGCATATATGTGGAAGCATTTCACTTGCCCTAATTCAAAATAAGGGTCTCTACGACTCCAATATATTTACAATTCACAAATGGTCCAATAGCCGTGACTGCATGCTACAACACTCTTTGCCAATCGTATACAACACGTGTGCTGGCCGTAAGATAAATTCCCCTGTTTGGAATTTCAATTGTTCTCGCCGAATGCACAAATGTGCAGATAATGTGAGATACCTTGAAAATGTGAACCACTTTCGTCGCACAGCCGGCTGTATTAAAAACCGACTAATACAATAGAGTTCTGCTTTTTACTTTTACGTCTGACTACAACCGTATAAGTTTAGGATAGGCAATATTCAAAGCTTTGGCAATATGGTGGCGATTTAGTTGACAAGGGGCCGTGCTACTTAGACACAGACATTGTATTGTATATGCCTTGAATTGAACAGACATTTGGACTACTGCTTTATCCATGCAAACAATTGTGGACACACTTCTTCTGGTTTCAATGTTAAGGCCTGGATATACCTCGGGCGGAATGAGATTGAAATTTTTGTCCGCTGCGATTTTCTCAATTAAAATGCATATACTTACTGTCGTGGAATATATGGCAAATGCTAGGGAATTTCATAAGCTATAATCCAAAAACGGTTCCGTAATTTTTCTCGACCATTTTATGTATTATTTTTCGATTCCCCGGTCATTAGATATTTTCCACGGTGAAATGACCGGGGAATCGAAAAATAATACATAAAATGGCCGAGAAAAATTTTGGAACCATTTTCGGATTGTAGCTTATGGAATTCTCCACAATTTCCGACATGTTTCACGCCAGTAAGCATGCATTTTCATTGAGAAAATCGCAGGGAACTAAAATTTCATTTTCATTCCGCCCGAGGTCTATCCAGACCTTTACTGCGCCGTCTTTTTTGCAAAGATGGAGATCGGTACAACCGCTATTCAATTGGGACTGTAGCTCTATCGAAATGTCGTTAAATGTCCGAACGATTTTGTATGTACCAATTTTTCTAGGCTAGACTCGATCTGGCAAAAATCGACAAATGACTAATTAGTTGACCAAGTAGTGGTCCCGGGACTTAATGAAATTTATCTACTAATAGTCGCCATAGACTGATTGTACAATAAAACTAATTTTCTGCAGAGAGAGCATATTTCTCTAGCAAAGTCGGTAGTGGAACCTAAAAAAAAGGAACTTTGTTGTACAATCGATAGGACAGTGCGTGGCGACTCAAACTCTATCAATGAACTGGACATGGTCGAAACAATTTAAAGTTTTTTCAACTCTAAAAATTTTTTATTGTGTGTCTGTTACTCGTTTTATTGTTCTTTTGGCTGCTTTGCCAAGTTTTTATTTTTATTGAGACCTCTATAAAGTCACCTAACGCCTGAACGAGTTTTGAAATGTTCATTATACGCATTTCTTTCATACAGATAAAAGAACAAGTTGAATTGCCGTCATGGACAATTACTATGGGTACTGCATTTCCAGTTATGAACTATTTTTAATTATTTTCGTATTTTTTTGCAATAACGGCATTATTAGCTTTGAGTGCAAAATTATTGTTTTGTTCTTGAGGCAGTTTGGGTGTGCGTATTTGAAAGTTGATTGGTAAATTGAGACGACTTTTCATGTATACATGATTGAAGGTTAAATGTGACATTTTGTCAATCATTGTTGAGTGATTAGCGATCAAGGTTCATTCTATATAATGCTGAATAATACTGTCATACAGTGTAAAGGATAAAGGTCATTAATAATTGCAAATTCTTGAAACAATTTCAACAAGATATAAGATATTTTCAGCTCCCCTTTCTTCGAACTCATTGAAACGTATAGAACAATCAAAGTCCAACATCATACATATATACATTGTCTATACGAAAACACCGGGCAAAACTTTAATATGAATGGAAAATACACCATTCAAATTACATGAAAAATTAACCAAGTGAAAAAATGTGTTGTATATCCGATTACATCAATATTCTTCATTCAACTTCAAATATGAGAGGTACTATGTAGTAGTATGTACAACTTTATTTTTGACTCTGAAAGTACGGCTGCGGCGGTATCAGAAAAACACTTAACGTCAGCACATTGTTCGGTTGTTGAATTTACGGCATTATGCACATCATACTAGCATAATATTTCAATTGTTTTCTGTCTGACGTGCTCTAGACATGTATCATGAGTTTTTGAGGTTTTTTCAGTTTTCTTATCAGACGAATGGAATCTGGAGCTATAAGATGCAAATAATAGTTTTAGGCATGAACGACGGTTTCGAGATACATAGTATGGGGGATTTTATGGGAATGCATTCATCGAACCTTGATCAGAGTATTTTGTCTGCATTGTAAGGGTCTTTATGTGTACTGGGAGGATATTGTGTAATATTTTGTATTTACAATCAAGTTTCATTAGTGGTGTTGATGTAGGTAAGTACCGTCCGACTGGACAGTGTTTTTTTTATGGAAGGTCAGATAAGAAAGTAAAAATAAAATATAGAAAAATAGGATTTCCGAATTGAACTGATTACCATAGTCTCTTATCTGCCGTTTTTTGAGGTTACCACTTGAAATCTTCCGAATTTCGGAAGTAATTTGTAACTAACAAATTACTTAACCCTAGATAACGAACGTTATTCTTTCTACATTGTAACCAATGTTAGTCAATTCGACTAACACCATTTTAAGACTCATTTTTTGAACCTAGGGATGCATCAAATATATTAAAAGCGGTTCGAACTAGAAATACTATCAATTTTTTACTAAATGTTAGACCAAAAAGTATCAGTGTTTGATTTTGTATTTTATTTTAACCCTTTCGGACCTATTGGAACACATATGTCCCGGCGAAAGTTTGGTTTTATCTTAAAGAAAAATTATCCATTAATTGTGGTTTAAAGGCGTCCCTTCTGGTATTTTAACATTTAGATAATTATACAAAAATACGTTTGTTCCGCAGTTTGATACCCAATTTGCACAGTTCTCGTTTCAAAGTGCAAGCTCTCGCACTTGACGTTCATCATATTCAGAAATACGGTGTTATTTCGGTCAAAAATCAGTATAGGCACAATTTTTATAGGAGAAAAAGTATATTTACATGACAATGTTGTAGTAATTATTATGTAAGTTTATTATTTATTCTTTACATATATGCTTTTTGGGTATTTTCGTTTTCGGGACCTATGTGTCCCATCGGGTTTCTTTGGTGGTACTAATATGTCCCACTCAGTGTTTGGGAATACTTTTCATTTTCAAATTAAATTATAATAAAAAACCTTTTCCTAAGGTGTCCTTCGGAGTATCTAGCGGAAACTAATAGAATACGAAATATTAGAGCATGTGATAGAGATTTATGCGTCTTGGGATTATTTTCACGGTAATTTTGACGTTTCAACATCGGAACATATATGTTCCATCTAAAAGACCGGACGAGACATAGGTGTCCCGACCCCCACAGGCCCCCCTAGAGGAGTTGGGGCTACAATTTTGTACCTCCCTATATCTAAGACATATCCCAAAGATGATTCCAAATAAAGCCCTTCTAAACCTGCTAGATTTTTTAGGTTCGAAAGGGTTAAAAAAAACTAACTGCCTATTTATTAAAGGTATTTGACCTTATCACTGTAGCAAATTAAGTTGCACAGTACAAAATTTGGTCGTTTTGACTTGTACTTTGGTTTAACGATAGACACCTCGTCACTAAAGCTGCAAATAGGTCTATTGTTGATGATATCGATACTTAATTGATTCACCTCCTAGGATGTGAAAGGACACATCTATTGAGTGGAACAGAAAAAGCAGCAACCGAAGGAAATATCAATAGCAGTCGAAACGACTTGGTTATGCAGGGTTAAAGATTTTCCACCTATAGGCCAGTCAAAATCGACATTAACCTCAGAATAAATGGAATACTACCGTTCTTTCGCGATCAAACGTTCGGCGAAATGTAAACTATGTCTAAAGAAACGAAAAAAACGGCGCATCATCGTAAGGCATAGTATGTAAACTGTTTCAAGATCCAAAATTAAACCTCTTCAAAAATTAACCCTGGAATACTAACATGACCGGTTAGGGCGTTATTACTAACAACACTTAATTTTGACGTGTTCATATTTTCCTACAGTTGCTTTCCCAGTTTACATATTTTACCGAGCTTATCATTTTACAGTGCCACAGACAAAAATTATTTGACCAAAATATGCCCTCGGAAAATGCACTTATATTACTTACAAGACGTATAAATTACATGCTATTTATACCCTATACCCAGAAGATGGTATAGGGTATATTGTTTTTGTTACGCCGATATTATGTAACACCTTAAAGGAGCCACCGGAGGTATGGCAAAGTATATATATAAATGATCAGGGTCGGTCCCTGAATCGAATAAGCCATGTCTGTCTGTCTGTCTGTCTGTTAGCACGATAACTCCCGAAATAATGAAGCTAGCGTTTTGAAATTTTGGTCAAATGTTTGTTTTGCTAAAATCTTGGACGTATTGAAAATGGGCGAAATCGGACCACGGGTTACCCTACCTCCCATACAAACTACCCCTCCTTGATATTTTAATTCGGCCACAACTTTCGGTAGAATATCGCTATCGACTTGAAATTTCCATCAATGTTTTATTCTGACATATACTTTAAAGTGATAAAAAGTGGATTAGGTCCGACTACCCCTACCCCTACTTCCCCTACGAAGTTATATTCAGCCATATCTTTTGATAGAATGTCACGAAAAACTTCAAATTAGTATCAAATGTTAGCCGTTGGATGCCTTGACAAGGTAATAAAGATGTGTCAGGTCCGACCCATCTACCCCTCCTTTCCCCACAAAAATTATGAAATTGAATATTTTGGGTTTTGCGTGCTTTCTAGGTCTGAACATGGGTATAGGGTATACACTCATCGTGCTATTCGCACGATTAGAACTCGGTCTCGTTTCTATTAGTATTAATATTTACACGTCAAATAGGTAGTAGCACCTAGAACATTGCTAAGCTTACCGCCATAGACCACAAATAGGAGGCTGCCACTCACATGGACATACAACAACTAACTGAGGAAAGCACTGCTGCAGTGAGTAGTCAACCGACTCGTGGAACAGCTTATACACATTATAATGTGAGCGAACACGTCAATTTTACGTATTGTTAGTAATTTAAGGTTAAGATTGATTTCACAGAAAATTAAGCTACACCTTAGGCATAATAGCTCGTAGGCGACGACAGAAGGGTTAATAATTGCATCGACAATATTTTGACGTTTGAATTATTTCGTGGAGTGTAGTGTAATAAATTTGGTGTCAAACACATATGGGTTGTGTGATCACATAGCCATTCTGGACTAACGAATGGCATGGGTTACTATGCTTTTTCTAAGCATTTTTCAAATTTCACACTCGGTTTTTTGAAAAGTTTTGTTTCTAAGCATCTACATTTTTACGTAAAATTTCCAAAAGACTAACGATATAATACGCCAGTAAAAGTACAAAAGAAATACCTGACCTCGGAATAAATGGAATACTACCGTTCTTTCGCTTATCTGTTTTAGAGTATTACTGGCTATATAAATCCAAATTTGCAACCCTGAGGACCCTGTGCTAATTTGTTGGCGAGCGAAAAACAGCAATTTTTTGCTTATGTTGTTTGCCGAAACGACATTTACTTCAAATTCGCAAAAAAATTAGCACAGGGTCGCTAGGGTTGCAAATCTGGATTTATATAGCCAGTAATACTCTAAAACAGATAAACGAAAGAACGGTAGTATTCCATTTATTCCGAGGTTAGGCCTTTTTTTTGTAAAGTTTTACTGGCGTACAACCACGGATCGCACATACAATTGTTACGTCGATCTGATTATAATACATAGTTTTGAAAAATATTGAACTAAATATTATTTTTTTAAAGCCGATGTTTTCATTGATTTTTCGTGATGTATTAACATATTTGTATACGAATTGCTAAATTAATACCAAAGATATTTTCGAATTTATTTTCTAAAAATATTGGCCAGGGACAAAATTTGCTATGAAAAAGGAAAAAGATTAATGTTAGGCACATAGGATTAGCACACGCTATGCCATTTGTTAGCTATATGATGAATTATTAAATAGGCATAATCCACAGTCAATGGCCTAAGAAGAGGTGGGTAGAATAACAAACAAATAATAGGCTATTTCTGTTGACGTACGATATGTAAATCAATATTGCATTTATCAATCCTAAAACGTACATCAAAAGCCTATCAGAATTAGCTGAGCCGAAGAGCGATTTGCCAATAAGACAGTTCAAATTTCGCTAGATCGGATCCACTGAACTAAGTTGAATCTGAGGTCACATGCGTTATTGATTCAAAACAATTTTCTTTTATGTTCATTAAGCGAATTTTCAATTTTCAATAAATGCAGCACAAATCGCTTCTGGCATCAGATTGGTGACCATACTGTACTATGCATGAATAAGCATCTTATTCAGTCCTGGGTCCTGCGCTGCCCTTCGCAACTGGTTAAGCTTGGAAGTACATAGTAATTTGAGTCGTAGGTAACATTTTAGTTAGCCAAGAAGAGAAGTCCAGAGGAGCCCTCTCGAAATTATTTCAAATAAATTGAGTTTCTAATGACGACAACATGAAAACTGAAATGATGTACACTACACACTACACGTTTTCTTCCGAACAAGAATAAGAATATTTTTTAAATATTCTTCTCAATTTACGAGATTCATTTTTAATTGTCGACGTTTTTCGAAGTCAGGAAGGAATAACCCAAAACAAATAAATTTTTTTATTGGCAAGCCCCTCAAAATTTGCCGATGGCGATTTATAGGGTTCCTTAGAACGGCATGGAACAAACGGTAGGCGAAAAGCATCATGGCAATGGAATTCTGAAAATGTGTGTGGTTAAGGATACATATCTGCATGAAATAAAGTTTTTTTTTTTAGTTTATCGCTTACTCCCACGCATGCAAAAAGGACACCACTCGCAAACAATGAACCGCTGGGACAAGCATTTTTTTAAAGTGACTCTTTCCCGAAATAGTATGCTGATCCTTTCGCAAATAAGTTGACTAAAAAACGAGACCGAGGCTAATTTCGGGCGCGACCGAAATTTGGATACCCTTCGCTCTCCTCGGGCTAAGTTTTTTTTTTTCGGGCGTACCTACGACTTGTATTTAATCACCTCTCCCATTCTTTTCCTTCTGTCTTCACAAAAGTTCCGTTGCGTCGGCAGAACAATATTTGTGTGGGGTTTGGTTGGAATAAGTGGGCAAATAAAAATATTTACTCAGAAAATTTTATTGGGGGATGCGGGAGCATGGCCCCATAGTACATTAGCATTTGTTTTGACATTTTTTGGTACTTTGATAAAGACACATTAATTCCAGGTTTTGTGAAATTAGTGTAAAAAATGTTTCTTAGAAGAACCAAAACCAGCCCCATGACCCCATAGACCAATTTGATCCATTCTTACATATGTTTTGTGTCATCAATAGAAAGACATTTGTGTGAAATTGGTTGGTTGAAATTCGTGCAAAAATAAAAAAGTTTTTTTTTTTTTAGAGGAACCTTTCTGGGATTTTGGGTTTGTATGGCAACCGCATGACCCCATTGTCAAATTTTACCGATTCAAACATACAAACTGATTTGATCTTCATAGCTTTTAAATTGGCCGACTAAAACGCGTCGCAACAGACGGACATTGCCCAATCGCCCAATCATTTATGTATACTTTTCATTTGGTCGGAAATGCTTCCTCCAATGCGTTACAAACTTCATGACAAAGTTAATATATGCTTTCACTCTATGAGCGAAGGGTACAAAAATTAACCCGACTTAATAGAGTGTTGCTCCTCAGCGGTAAGTCAACTTTAATAATGCTATTTGGAAATACAGCTCCTACGTCTGACAGAGATTTAACCAATATTATTTGGAAGATTTGTAGAAAATGATAATAAAATAAAAATCGCTGCTAACATCACTTCATGAGCTCTGTTAAGATGCTAATAGTAGATTATCCAAATCTATGTTTAACTAATCCCTTTATAGTATCGTTTAACAAATATTGGTCTAGTCTAGAGTCTTGGATAATCCTAATTGTTTTTTAATGAAGCAAGCTTGAAAAACCGGTATCAAATCGTGTCCTATCAATGACCTGTAATGATCAATCAAACATTAGCACAGCAATATTGCTCATTATCACCATACAATCGCTATCAATTCAATTCCGCATTACCGCGGCAAAACAAGCACCTGAGCAAGGTCTCACTAACATCAAGTACATACTCTGTCGAGTACTTATAACTCGTATGCATTCCATCTGCAAAACAAACAATGACCATTCGAAAATTTACAAGAAGTACTGGAAAACCCGTGCACTGTCGATCAACTCCATAACGCGACTCAAACTTACCGGAAGCAATAAGTGCAAATTCACTCATATGTCTTTGATCTTTCTTCCTTCTCAACTCGCAGCCAATGTATGTACATACTATGATACCAATGAACGTTTTTACTCGTTTTTACATAAGTAAATAGTATTAAAAATTCAGGAACTAACGATTTGATATCAAGACTCTCTGTGTTGAAGAGTTCGAACAAAAAAAAAAAAAACAGCTCTCGTGAAAACGTCGAGTTGTCGACCTAGAAAATCATTTTCTGTCTACGTGTTGCCTTGAAAGGAATCATAGTCATAGATCAAAGTAGAAAAAGAAAAAACACAAGCTTAACAAAAATTATATTCATGCGAACATTTTTGTAACGTTAACACCTTTACATAATTCAATTATTTTTGCTGGTGAGCAGTGGCGTAGATAGCTTTTCGGAGAGGGAGGGGATCATTTTGGTGCAAAATATTTAGATAGTAATTTCGCCATACGAAAACAAAACTGCGCTCTGAAAATATTGCATTGATAATTTTAGCTTTTTACGCGGTGAGGAAGTCCACAGTATTCCAATTTTCGTACAAATTTTCGCTACTGTGATTCGAGTATCAGAGCTTTATATTGGGTTAGATCAGCTAAACTTTTCGAAGTCACGAAACACCTAGCATCGCCGCTTTTCTGGCCGGAACATATCAAAACAGGGATTAAAATGAATTACATAGTTATATGTCCAGAAAATGGAAATTATTGGGAATGTGCCCAGTACATGTGGATAAAGTACAGGTTTTGTGTTTTTGAATCGAAATTTTCCGATAACTCAGAAATTCGTGAGTAGATATTTCTAAAATTGTTTGAAAAGGATACCAAAAATGTAAGTAGAACTCAAAATTTGGAATGTTAAACAATCGTAAACACGTTGTAATTAACACAAATTCAATCCTCTAATATATTTGCGTCTTAATTTAAATCCGTAGCGGTGGAACCGATCAACAAGACTGTGGACATGCTTTATTTTCTGGTACTTCTATTTCCATTTCATATAGTAGAAAGTTGTAAAAGAAAATCGGTTGAGTCTTTGATCCTGGTCAAATATTTTACAGTTAAGTTGATTTCTGGTACAAAGTAGCAGGCTGAGCTTCGGAATTTTAAAACTTACAACATTTTCTTTCCTATGGATTGTTTGCTTTTTGTTGG
Source organism: Microchrysa polita (assembly GCA_949715475.1). NCBI lineage: Eukaryota > Metazoa > Arthropoda > Insecta > Diptera > Stratiomyidae > Microchrysa > Microchrysa polita. The sequence continues at coordinate 6,808,501 of OX454420.1, forward strand.
CAAAAGCGTCGCTACCTGAGATATTCACGGAACCCTAGGGTACCGCGGAACTCCGTGTGTTTGTTCATTTGTTTCCGAATTACTGCCTGCATAAGACTATATACATATATCTTTTATTACTACTACTACTACAATTTTTTATACAAGATTTATTAAAAAAAAAATATCCTGGCTGTAGCTTTGAGAGTTCTTTGTATTAAATGCAATAAAATTGTGAACAACTAGAGAAAGACTGCTATATACGATAAAACCTCTCGTCATATTTTAACCTAAAAAAAAAGAATGTTGATAAACTTAAATAATGAAGGATGTTAAAAATTTGGAAGCAGTTTTGCAGTGTTTTCTCTTCTTTCGCATTAGCTTTCCACTCTCCTGGAGAAATCTTTATAATCTTCTGTACTAAATATTTTCCTCTTGGAAATTGCGCTTCTGAGCACTCCGTGTTCCACATTATTTTTTTTAACCGAACATTAAGATTTTCCATTGAATTTATAGAACATGGAATACGCTGAGACCAATTAAAAAGGGTCCCAACATCTGGGTAAACTTTTTTGGTCTAAATTTTCAGTCTAATTAATGAAAGTTCAATGAAACTATTCCATTTACTGGTCTAAATATTCGAGCTGTCAAATTGACAATTCCTGGTTGTTTGAAGTTTTTGAAATACATATTTCTGTTACGTTTTTATTTGAATTTGAATTGCTGACTTGTTTTTTGTAGTTGTCTCATAACACCCTCGGATTGAGGATAGTGGGTGCAGCGGAACAGGTGGTCGAGATCGTGAGGTGCACCGCCCCAGCTCGGACGAATATTTTGCTGTCCGACCAGATATTGTAAAGAAAAAAGGAGGGAGGCAATTGTGTTCACGAACTGGAAATATGCCATGGTGGAGATGATCCTGGGACGACATTAGGTGGCAACCTGTAGTGATACGTGGAACAGTGTTCCCTCATACGTGGATCTTATTTCAGTTTGTATTACAAGGGGTTTCTAACCACACCGGTGCTGCATAACTGGGAACTGCCCCAACATTTTTTCTTTATATACGCCCAGGAGCTTCCGGCTAATGTAGTGCATTTAGACGCCGTCGGTGGTTGTTGCATCTTGTAACCATGCTGGTGAGAAGCTAGCTCGCATTTGATAAAAGGACGGGGTAGATGAGTGCTTCGAGCGTTTTTATTCGGAAAATTTCACGTCGGGACTTAGAAAGGGAATGATTAGACATTTGTTCATATTGATTTACTGGACACTTGAATTGACGGAAGTTACACTAAATATGAATTTTTGACGATGACAATTCGATGAGTGACGTTAAACGACACGCTAACTAGCAACGTTTGAAAATCTTGTCTAAATATTCAAAAAGTTTAGCCAGATGTTGGAGCCACTTTTTGATTGCATTTTCATAGTGTATGCGCATTCCATGTTCTATAAATTCAATGAGATTTTCCGACAAAAATTGTTCAATGAGTGCTTACATTAACTTTTTCTAGCTGCACTTCTAGATTACTTCAGTAGGGATTGCCTGTGCGAAAGTTTATTTTTGTTTTGTTTTACGTACCTAAAGTAAAAATAAAAAATGTGTGACCGAGGGGGGGATTCATCCCCTTGATCCCCCCCCTTATCTACGCCACTGCTGGAGAGGTGAACGCATTATTCACACAAGAGAAGCTTCGTTTGCGTCGCGGGAAAAGGTCAAAAAACCGTTTTTGATGTGCAATGTCCGCAGAAATGGAGTTAAATTCGCTATGAAATTTTGATTGAGATGATGCGGCAATTTTTAGTGCTATATGTGATGTTCACGGTATGTTTCTTCGTAAGTTTTTTTTTCACTCGAATGGGTGCATGTGTTGACCCAATCTTTTAATTCTTCTGATGCCTATCGGTGTTTTGTTGGATTTGATGATTTGCCTCCGCGAAAGCACGTGCATGTTTATTGCATTTTGGAGATTTGATTACGAAATCTGGGTAGTTTGGTCAGATCAGAATGGCTTTAAGCGTATTAAGGTAATACTGGCTGCCAGCATCGTTATTGCAAATTTTGTTGCAGAATTGCAGACATTTAGTTTGATCAGATTTAGATGAAATTATTTAGGCCGTGTAATTTTTTTTCACTAAGATAAACGTACGCATTTTTTCACATTTTCAGATTACAAAACCCTAGGATTATTATTAGCGTCAATCCTACTTTAAAAAAAAATAGAATGGCGCTGGTTCTTTGTGCTGTGGATATTCTTGACCACTTAGTCACTAAATCCGACGTTGTATGATGACACTACGCCATGATCATGTCTACGTATTTCATGTTCCTAAAGAAACTCCTTTTCAAAACTAGGCATGGACGTCTCGTTGTACGTCGTCGTCTCAAGTTCTTTCTCTACACAAAATTGTTTCTGTCTGTTCTTTGATCATCATTATCAAAGAATCTTTGCGTGCCTGTCTCAGATTAATATTTCCCTCGGCCAACTAAAATACGAAGAAGAATGACTAAAAATAAATATGTAAATGTCCATAGAACCGGGAATAGACTCTGTTGTTCTTGTTGTTGTTGTTGTCTTCATGTCCGCACTCTCGGCTCGGTAACCGGATATCATGTTTGACGATGAAGCAAAATAATAATTTTGTATTATGATGACTATAAGTCCGTTAAAAAATATAAGAAGTAAAAAGTAGTACCTAGTACCAAGAAGTGAACAAACCAGAGATACCAGAGATATATTACCAAACAATAGAACTCTGCGCCGCGCCGTGCCGCTTACAGACCAGTCCTGCTGAAAAAATCATGGGAGTCGACACGGTGACTATGAGAACAACAAAATAGCAGCAGCAGTGATGGTAACTAAAACCGGTGGTGGTCACTCTTTCTGTGTTGTAGCGTGACTCATTGTCGGAAAAGCTAAAAGAAATGACACGACGACGACGCAACGTTGGGCGTTTTAGATCGTCTATACACGTCTATATACATCAAGTTCTTACCAAATTTTGCGAATTTTTATAATAAATTTACATTGCAAATTTTATTATCCAATTGATTGCATAATGTCCATTTAACTTTCCACCATATAAAGTGGCAGTATATCACTCGCACACTTGTCAGTCATCATTCATCTTTAACTCGAACCATTTCACTTCATAAATATTTGCATCTATTGTATTCGTGTGTTGACAGTTTACAACTTTCCATGGAAGTGGTAAAAGAAGAGAAGCATATGCAATCAAGTCCGCCCAAAAATCGAATAAAAAGCGACAGTAATGTAACATGTGAAACCGAAAAGCACTTCCGTCTAATTTGAATTCCACAAACATCACAGTTCACATCCATTCACAGCGTTCAGCGTTCGTTCATTTACATTTTTTTGATAAATTTCTCTTTATCACTTTCTTTGTAGGTGATCATCTAATCGCATCGTATACAAATATATGCATAAGATGAGAATGGAATAAATACATTATAAGTACGCAACACATGAATTCAATTATTGTCTTATCCGTTTTGGATTTGGATAAATAAGAAAAAATTAAAAAAAATGAGTTTAGAGAAATATGTACATTTAACGCATTTTGATCACTTTCAATTACGAGAGTAATAATAAATCGTTAAATGTATTTTCGAATCTTACTTTTCGGACTTCTGACCACAAATCGAAAATGGCTTATTACATTTGCATTTATGCAGCTTTTCGTGTTTCACAATAAAAAAAAGTCTAATTAGAAACAAATAAATTTTCCATCCAAGAGAAATACTAGACCACCTATTGCAGTTCTTCTTATTGAAAGAAATGTAATAATTTCTTTCAATGAGTGGTTCCATGCAATAGACATAAAATCTTTGCATTATATAAATGTTCGTAGTGCAATAATTCGAGAAAAAGTTTTCTTTTTTGTATAATCTTATTCCATACCAATTATTCCTTTTGACGACACATATAGTAACATTATCCAATATCGACTGATTCACTTACCTGTAAAGAAAAAAAAATCGTAAATTATTAGGATGGGTTTGAATTAAATAGCGGACTAGACAATATTTATATTAATTAAATTATACGTATACGATTACATTGGCTGCGAGAAGAAGAAAGAAAGATCAAAGACATAAGTGAATTTGCACTTAGTTTCTGGTAAGTTTGAGCCGCGTTATGAAATTGATCTAGTACATGGGGTTTTCTGTACTGTGATTTACAAAACGACCTCTGAGAGACATTTCGGAAATGTAGTGCCGCTGTATGGACCTGTATGTGATTTACAAAACGACTTCTGAGAGACATTTTCGAAATGTAGTGCCGCTGTATGGACCACCAGCAAAAGTCACCGCAAAATTTTTCCTCTCCAATTTTTTATACCCTTCGCTCATAGAGTGAAAGGGTATATTAACTTTGTCATGAAGTTTGTAACGCATTGAAGGAAGCATCTCCGACCATATAAAAAGTATATACATATATGATCAGCATGACTTGGGGAGTCGATTGGGCGATGTCCGTCTGTCTGTCTGTCTGTCTGTCTGTTGCGACGCGTTTTACTCGGCAAGTATTGAAGCTAGCAAGCTGAAATTTTGCACACGTGCTTATTATTGTTGCAGGCTGTTTGTATGTTTGAATCGCCGAAATTGGATCACTGCGTCATGGGGCTGCCATACAAATATAGCCCCCCAATTTAAGTTCTTCTAAGAAAAACTTTTTTATATGTGTACCAATTTCAACCAAATTTCAGACAAATGTGTTCATATTGATGACACAGAACATATGTAAGAATGGATCAAATCGGAAAATGGCGTCATGGGGCTGCCTACAAACCCAACTCCCCAAATTAGGTTCTTCTAAGAAAAACTTTTTTATTTGTGCACCAATTTCAACGAAATTTCACACAAATGTATTTCTATTGATGACACAAAACATATGTAAAAATAGATCAAATCGGACCATGGGGTCATGGGGCTGCCATACAAAACCAACCCCCCGTTTTGGTTTTTCTATGAAACATTTTTTACACAAATTTCACAATTACAAATTAATGTGTCTTTATCAAAGCAACAAAAAAGGTCAAAACAAATGGAATAATACTATGGGGCCATGGTCCCTCATCCCCCAATAACATTTTCCAAGTAAATATTTTTCTTTGCCCACTTTAGGGTTACCACCTCGATCACGACCCTCGCCCGGCACCTGCAAAAGCGAGGGGACCCCCTCCCCTCCCTGTGTTCGAAAAATTCTTTGCGAGTATGTATTGAATTTTTGAGGCGCAGTTGCTAAGAAGCTAAGACAGCCCTATGAAATAAAAGCTTAATTGATCAGATCAGCCTTTTCGATTGATACATTAATAAATCCTTTGAAGGATTTTTCTATAATGGCAGAGGAAAGTTTGGTAGGACACGTACACACTATCGATTCAAAAATGAGTCTACTATTCCGGCTCTATAGAGTGATTATTAGCAGTGCTAATTGTCATGCGAAGGAAGGGTGAGGGCAATCAACAACTCCTTTGAATGAGTGAGAGTTGGAATATTACCGAAATAGCGCATCCGCATTATTTTGGACCGATTCGTAATAACAGAAGAGACCCAATCCATGATACGATCAAATAGAAATCGGTGGAGTCTTGCCTTCTCATTCGATTCGCTGCACCACTTCCCTCGATTACTTTGTATCCCGGCTGTCAATAAGTATCCATTGCAATTGATATCCTGGGAATGAACCCAATACATTCAGCAAAAACTTACCAAATTATAAACATTATTTGGTCGAAAGAGACTGCCTATTTTTCATTCTGAGCTGGTAGGAATTTATTGCCTAAATATAACTCCACGGTCATCTGATCTTAAGCCGGCCCACACGCATCGGGGTTCGCCGAACCGCGCGGTGTAAAAGATCAAAGTTGTGTACAACACTCGCATGGAAGGAACAGAGGGGAGTCAACGAAAAGGTAACGTCCGTTGAATTACCCTATTGCCTCTATCCCTCCCAGTCGTGTGTTGTTCACAATTTTGATCTTTTTTACAGGACGGTTTGGCGAACCCTGATAAGTGTAGGGCCGACATTCGTCTACGAAGATAAATTAGAGCAGCAGTGTTTTCGATAAAGATTCAATCCGGTCGAAAGCAGGAGTCGTGCAATCTTGTGAGGCACAGCCATTCCAAGGCAATCAAGCTCTAATTTCAAATTTAAATATTTTTTTTGCTTACGCCAATATTACGTGCATAGCAATTTCAGTGACCTTTGATAACTTAAGTTTGCAGCGATGCAGAGTAACACGAGACGTTGACGAGATTTTTAGTTTCCACTGAATATGGTAAGACCTAGACCTAGCGACATACATCCACAGAAGTAATGTTTTTTTTTTTAATTTCGAGTAAACATTTAAGCCGCCACCTATCGCAGAATAGACTATAGGAACTCTTGAAAAGCAGACATTGGAAAACTAAATCAAACTCACGATCGTCATAAGGGTGAATATTTTTAAGAAAAGCTTGGCTGCATATTTCAATCTAAGCGTGGCCCTTAAAGAAACTGTCAATTAAATTTTAATTTATAGTACTGACTTTTCATGAGGACTACATTTTTCTACACCAAAGAGCGCGTCCCGGCAAAATTTTCCTGAACCCGGCGATCCGGCTGCACCTTCTAGGCCCGTCACTGCCAAGCGAGGCCCGAGCATGTGGCAACCCTAGCCCACTTATTCCAACCAAACCCCACAGAAATATTTTTTTGTCGACGAAATGGAACTTTTGAGAAGACTGAAGGAAAAGAATGTGGGGGGGTTAAATACAAGTCCTAGGTACGCCCGAAAAAAACTATTAGGCCAAGAAGAGCGAAGGGTATCCAAATTTCGGCCGCGCCCGAAATTAGCCTCGGTCTCGTTTAAATTTTTAGCTACTTACTATCGTGGGGAGTTCCATAAACTGTCGTCTTAATGGATTCATAATTTTTCTGTAGCATTTTTTTGAATTTCTTAAAAAGGACTGGAGAGAAAATGAGTTTGCGAGAATCTGGAACTCATTCTTTTAGTGTATTTCCCGTAAGCTGTTATTCGTATTCTTATAACGGCATTAAAAAAAAATGTAAAATTCATTAACCCGAATTATTCTGAATTATTTTTGTTTTATTTTCGCGATGAAATTTTATACAGATACTTTAGTAGACCTAAAATGATAAACTGCATCTTTAGATTTTCGATTTGGTAGTGGGGGTGGCTGGAAGAGGGTGTTGCCATACGGTAACGCTAGGAGCAGTAGGGTACTGGTTGACTCATTGGTTTATGGTTATAAACTTTTATTTTTATGCAATTATAAATAATGTACATCGGTATTTATTAAGGGCGCTATTACACAGTCATATATCGATTCAGGGTGTCCAACATTGGGTGGTCAATACTGTTAGGGTTGATAGCGCAACTTGTTTCAGCAAGAAAATTCCCAATACAATCGGAATTTTTTTGACCGTTACCTTGTTATCGCTCTTTTTGTGAAAGTCATCTGTCAGATGCATTGCGCCCGTCCGAAGGTTAAAACTTTATTTTCATTTTTATTTAACAAATTTTCAAAATTGCGATAGTAAAGTATAAAAAATAAATGAATAAAATTTAAGTTTAAATAATCCGATAAGAAAATAATTACCTTGTTTTTTTATATCCAATATGTGTAATTCTAAAATCCCGCAATGTAAATATAAAAAGTGATATACCGTTGGAAAGCCAACATATTGAAGCAACTTTTATCAACTTTGCAGAGTTGTACGTATAAAGCACCGTTATGAAATTACTGTTTAAATTTTCGATGAAAAATCTATTTTAAAATTTCTATTAAGTTTGAGTAACTGTATCTTGGAAGTCGCGATAATGTTGGCAACAGGAAAAACTTCAGTTTTTATGAAATTTTATGTAGTTTCTGAAACTGAAATCAAATCTTGGATTAAGTCATCAGGAGGGCTGCAAATTATGATTTTGCATGACAAGTCACGATTTTCGATGACTTTCACAAAAAGAGCGATAACAAGGTAACGGTAAAAAAATTTCCGATTGTTTTGCTAATTTTACTGATGAAACAAATTGCGCTATCAACCCTTACAGTATTGACCACCCAATGCGGGACGCCCTGTAGAGTTCTCGAAGTATGTTTTGAAATTTGTTAGTAATGATTTTTGGAATTTTTAGCATATTCTTTGTGCTATAACTCTGTCAATTTTGATTGTAGAGTAAGACTTGTCAGATGAAATTTATAGGAAATTTTGTGCTCTACAATATTGTCTCGGCACATTTCGTGCTCAAATGGACTGGGAAGGAGTTATAGACCGCAAACTGATAAAAGAGCCGATTTTAGATGTTTTTTTTTCAAGATAGTGGCGGCGGCGAGAGCATAGGGGGGAAAGTGACGCAAACTTGGATTTTAACTTACCCCACCTGTCTTTATAACATATCAAAAATTTGAGAAGTCCCCAATTTTTGCAAGGTAAAATCTCCCCGTTGATTGGAGTACTTGTTCAAGGTTTTTCTTTAAGTCAATGCAAAATGATTTTATCCTCGAATTTTTTTTACCGCTCGATGGCCATTTTTTGGTTTTATTCTCATTGACTTTGAGACAATTCGGTTTCTTCATTTCCATTTGCCGATGAAAGGAATCTGCTTTTTTATAAGACAATGCCAAAATATGCAAAACTTTTTTTTAATTTTTTTTAGAAAAACTCCAATTTTAATAGAAGACTTTTTTTTCTAGATTTTTTTCATCAGCTAGGTGTAAAAGATAAACTGCCAGCAATTAACGACTTTCGATTGAAAGGAAAGTTAGGCTAAACGATAATAATGGGATATATTTTCTCCAGCAAATCTTCTAGGCTTGCAGGAGCGGCATTTTTAAACAGACATATCTTGTTCGTAGGCATCTGTTTCTTATTTTGGTAGTTAATTAATAATCAAATTGTACCGATATGCACCACATTAACCCGAAGCCACAGATTTAGACCAAAAGAAAGTGCGCGGATATGATGACTAATTTGAATGAAAACCTTATCTTTTATTAAAATTGTAGCCGATCAGATTGAGTCTTTAAAAAGATTCAAGCGAACGAAACGTTTGCTGTCCTTGTAGTCAGACGACCGACTTGTGAAACAGCGGAAAGAATTCAGATATTGTTTTCAGTATGGACAGTAGACAAATTAGAGCCTCCGATTGTAATTGACAATTAACAAACAAAATATTTTCACGCAAATCCTCAATTTTAACCTACTTCCAACTAGACAGTGAAAACCTCCATATTAGGCAATCAAAGAAATTTTTTATTATAACCCGAACCTACAGATATATTGTAAATATTTTACAAAACAAAATACTAATCAGTCACGTCTTTGCAATTAGCACATCATTTTCCAACTTTCTATTGACCTAACATTTATGAATGACAAAGAATGTGTAAAAGATTACGCATCAATGGTTTTAGTCATTCATAACAAATTTTTCTACAGTCTCCGACCACATAAGCACGTATTAGCATTGTTGACTTTATCAACAAATTATGGTTTTAAATATGGGTAGTATCATAAATTTACAATTACTTTTGCCTACACACTGAAACAAAGAAATGAATACTGTTCAATTATACTACACCCAATAGGCTGGCTCGTCTGCAATGTTGACATTTCATTTTATGTCTTTTTCCGCATTCCAACACCTAATGATGACCATATAGTGTGTTGTTGTCTTACCGACTTTGTATTATATGTTCGAGTATTACTACTGGTTGACGCCATTTTTCTATGAGATTTGCGTTCAAGATTGGAAAAGCGATAGGTTACCGATAAACACAGTATGTTGCGGCCACGAGTAGGTGCTGATGACCATTTTGTCTAAACGTAAAAGCCATTTGGGAGTTGCAATATGAAACATTGTTGCTGGATGAACGGTGATAATTTTTAATATGGGTATAGTTGTTGCGGTGACGTTATAGTTTCTAGACATGCAATCTGTAAACAGCCGGATATCGGTCATCTTGCAACAAAGTATACTTCCATTGGCCTAAGTCGAACATAATACATTTTTTTCTATAACAGAATCTTTCGCAGAAAATACGAAAAGCGCCACAAAAAATATCAACAGACTGAGAGCACTATTCGTTAAAATTTTTAAATTATCTTTAAACTATCCAAAGATTACAGCTGCGTTTGCATTATTGTTGCATAAATAGTGGAAGGAATAAAATAAAAATTTTCATGTCATAGAATCCATGCTTTCAAGGGAAAAGAAAAATAATTCAACAAACCAAACTCGCATATTTCCTGCCAAAAATCAAGCGAATTTCCATAAATGATCTTATCTCTATTATAGGCGTGGGAATATCATCACATCGCACTCCACACGTACACAGAGTTGCATTCATATTTAAATTTTCAAAGTTCACTGACTCCACCTAATTGAAAAAAGTGGCGGAATGAAACAAAAGAAAAATTCACTTAGAAGAAATCGGACTGGAAACTAACCACTTTTTTTTGCCATCTTTAAATTAATACTTTTTAATTAATTTAAATTTCAAAATAAAATTATTTCGATGGGGATACCTCCAAACTGCTTATTAAGTTATAAAACTATAAAAAAACAACAACAATGGCGTGCACGCTAAATTTAACAAACGACTTACATGCACAACGCCAAACATGAAAATCAAAACGAAAGATTTCAATGCCAAAAGCCGGAAACCTCAATATTATGCATTTTCTCGGCTAAAGAAAGAATTTGCACGCGCGTACACGGCAAACAATTAAAAATGTTGCAATCGTTGTTCCGAGATTGAACACTTTTGAGTCAGTTTGAGATGGTTTGAGTGTGTGCTTCGGTACAAGTGATTTTCGTGAGTGTGTGTTGGATGCTTTCTCTATCGGATCAACTCCAGCGAAAATTATAATATTGCAGCGCGGTTGGTTGTATAGTTTTATTGCAAACGAATGAGTTCAAATGAAATGTTATGGCTATGCAACAGTACTCGTCTAATGATGAGTTTTCGTGGTTGCAATAATTATTTAATTATGTGGATTATATGCACCGTAAAGTTCAAGTTGAGTGAACGGTTATTGGAAATAATTTTGTGTATTTTGTTGCAATTACATACTCGTACTATTGTGGTAGGTTTTCGTGAAGGAGATATGTTATGCGTGAGAAGAGTTTTGAATTGTAATTTGTGAGTTAAAGAGCTGAATTTTCGTTTCCGCGGTCATTTGACATTTCACGATGAAATAACCGGGGAATCAAAAAAAATACATAAAATGGCCGCGAAAAATTATGGAACTGTTTTCATATTGTAGCTTATAGAATTCACCAGCATTTTCCACATATTCCACGATAGTAAGAATACATTTTCATTGAAAAAATCGCACAGGACAAAAATTTCACTTTCGAGGTAATGTTTTAAAATGTTTTTAACAGGTCGGGACCAGTTGGGTAGGGTCTGGACGGGAAGGGACGAGATGAGCTTGTAAAACCAATCGTTTAAAAAGACGAAGTCAATAAGATATTTTCAAAATGTTTAAACGATTTCAGAAAAAGATACCTTAATAAGGGACGGAACGTCTTGTCCCGCGCGGGGTGGAACATTATGGTAATTTACGGTAAGGTAAAGCGGGACAAGAGGAGAGGGTGAGGTAAGTTTATTTCATAAAAATAAAAGTTTTCGGGGTGATTTATTGCCCATTCTTTAAGCGGCTGTATCTCCTAAACGGTGATAGCTAGGGCCTTCAAAGTTTCAGCAAAATGTAGGTCTGGATGCCCTCTTCATCGACTTTTTCAAACCCAATTTTCGCCAAATCTCATAGAAATTGAGAAAAGTGGCATTTCCAGGCCAAAAGGAGCGTTTTGGGGGTGATTTATCGCCCATTCTTTAAACGGCTGTATCTCCTAAACGGTGATAGCTAGGGCCCTCAAAGTTTCAGCAAAATGTAGGTCTGGATGCCCTCTTCATCGACTTCTTCAAACCCCATTTTCGCCAAATCTCATAGAAATTGAGAAAAGTGGCATTTTCAGGTCAAAAGGAGCGTTTTGGGGGTGATTTATTGCCCATTCTTTAAACGGCTGTATCTCCTAAACGGTGATAGCTAGGGCCCTCAAAGTTTCAGCAAAATGTAGGTCTGGATGCCCTCTTCATCGACTTTTTCAAACCACATTTTCGCCAAATCTCATAGAAACTGAGAAAAGTGGCATTTTCAGGCCAAAAGGAGCGTTTTGGGGGTGATTTATCGCCCATTCTTTTAACGGCTGTATCTCCTAAACGGTGATAGCTAGGGCCCTCAAAGTTTCAGCAAAATGTAGGTGTGGATGCCCTCTTCATCGACTTTTTCAAACCCCATTTTCGTAAAATCTCATAGAAATTGAGAAAAGTGGCATTTTCAGGCCAAAAGAAGCGTTTTGGGCGTGATTTGTTGCCCATTCTTTAAACGGCTGTATCTCCTAAACGGTGATAGCTAGGGCCCTCAAAGTTTCAGCAAAATGTAGGTCTGGATGCCCTCTTCATCGACTTTTTCAAACCCCATTTTCGCCAAATCTCATAGAAATTGAGAAAAGTGGCATTTTCAGGCCAAAAGGAGCGTTTTGGGGCTGATTTATCGCCCATTATTTTAACGGCTGTATCTCCTAAACGGTGATAGCTAGGGCCCTCAAAGTTTCAGCAAAATGTAGGTCTGGATGCCCTCTTCATCGACTTTTTCAAACCCCATTTTCGCCAAATCTCATAGAAATTGAGAAAAGTGGCATTTTCAGGCCAAAAGGAGCGTTTTGGGGGTGATTCATCGCCCATTCTTTAAACGGCTGTATCTCCTAAACGGTGATAGCTAGGGCCCTCAAAGTTTCAGCAAAATGTAGGTCTGGATGCCCTCTTCATCGACTTTTTCAAACCCCATTTTCGTAAAATCTCATAGAAATTGAGAAAAGTGGCATTTTCAGGCCAAAAGGAGCGTTTTGGGGATGAATTGTTGCCCATTCTTTAAACGGCTGTATCTCCTAAACGGTGATAGCTAGGGCCCTCAAAGTTTCAGCAAAATGTAGGTCTGGATGCCCTCTTCATCGACTTTTTCAAACCCCATTTTCGCCAAATCTCATAGAAATTGAGAAAAGTGGCATTTTCAGGCCAAAAGGAGCGTTTTGGGGGTGATTCATCGCCCATTCTTTAAACGGCTGTATCTCCTAAACGGTGATAGCTAGGGCCCTCAAAGTTTCAGCAAAATGTAGGTCTGGATGCCCTCTTCATCGACTTTTTCAAACCCCATTTTCGTAAAATCTCATAGAAATTGAGAAAAGTGGCATTTTCAGGCCAAAAGGAGCGTTTTGGGGATGAATTGTTGCCCATTCTTTAAACGGCTGTATCTCCTAAACGGTGATAGCTAGGGCCCTCAAAGTTTCAGCAAAATGTAGGTCTGGATGCCCTCTTCATCGACTTTTTCAAACCCCATTTTCGCCAAATCTCATAGAAATTGAGAAAAGTGGCATTTTCAAGCCAAAAGGAGCGTTTTGGGGGTGATTTATTGCCCATTCTTTAAACGGCTGTATCTCCTAAACGGTGATAGCTAGGGCCCTCAAAGTTTCAGCAAAATGCAGGTGTGGATGCCCTCTTCATCGACTTTTTCAAACCCCATTTTCGCCAAATCTCGTAGAAATTGAGAAAAGTGGCATTTTCAGGCCAAAAGGAGCGTTTTGGGGGTGATTTATTGCCCATTCTTTAAACGGCTGTATCTCCTGAACGGTGATAGCTAGGGCCGTCAAAGTTTCAGCAAAATGTAGGTCTGGATGCCCTCTTCATCGACCTTTTCAGACCCCATTTTCGCCAAATCTCATAGAAATTGAGAAAAGTGGCATTTTCAGGCCAAAAGAAGCGTTTTGGGGGTGATTTATTGCCCATTCTTTAAACGGCTGTATCTCCTAAACGGTGATGAATGTAGGTCTGGATGCCCTCTTCATCGACTTTTTCAAACCCCATTTTCGCCAAATCTTATAGAAATTGAGAAAAGTGGCATTTTCAGGCCAAAAGGAGCGTTTTGGGGGTGATTTGTTGCCCATTCTTTAAACGGCTGTATCTCCTAAACGGTGATAGCTAGGGCCCTCAAAGTTTCAGCAAAATGTAGGTCTGGATGCCCTCTTCATCGACTTTTTCGAACCCCATTTTCGCCAAATCTCATAGAAATTGAGAAAAGTGGCATTTTCAGGCCAAAAGGAGCGTTTTGGGGGTGATTTATTTATTGGCCATTCTTTAAATGGCTGCATCTCCGAAACGGTGATAGCTAGGGCCCTCAAAGTTTCAGCAAAATGTAGGTCTGGATGCCCTCTTCATCGACTTTTTCAAACCCCATTTTCCCCAAATCTCATAGAAATTGAGAAAAGTGGCATTTTCAGGCCGAATGGAGCGTTTTGGGGGTGATTTATTGCCCATTCTTTAAACGGCTGTATCTCCTAAACGGTGATAGCTAGGGCCCTCAAAGTTTCAGCAAAATGTAGGTCTGGATGCCCTCTTCATCGACTTTTTCAAACCCCATTTTCGCCAAATCTCATAGAAATTGAGAAAAGTGGCATTTTCAGGCCAAAAGGAGCGTTTTGGGGGTGATTCATCTCCCATTCTTTAAATAGCTGTATCTCCTAAACGGTGATAGCTAGGGCCCTCAAAATTTCAGCAAAATGTAGGTCTGGATGCCCTCTTCATCGACTTTTTCAAACCCCATTTTCCCCAAATCTCATAGAAATTGAGAAAAGTGGCATTTTCAGGCCAAAAGGAGCGTTTTGGGGGTTGATTTATTGCCCATACTTTAAACGGCTGTATCTCCTAAACGGTGATAGCTAGGTCCCTCAAAGTTTCAGCAAAATGTAGGTCTGGATGCCCTCTTCATCGACTTTTTCAAACCCCATTTTCGCCAGATCTCATAGAAATTGAGAAAAGTGGCATTTTCAGGGCAAAAGGAGCGTTTTGGGGGTTGATTTATTGCCCATACTTTAAACGGCTGTATCTCCTAAACGGTGATAGCTAAGGCCCTCAAAGTTTCAGCAAAATGTAGGTCTTAATGCACTCTTCATCGACTTTTTCAAACCCCATTTTCGCCAAATCTCACAGAAAATGGCATTTTCAGGCCAAAAAGAGCGTTTTGGAGGTGATTGATTGCCCATTCTTTAAATGGCTGTATCTCCTAAACGGTGATAGCTAGGGCCCTCAAAGTTTCAGCAAAATGTAGGTCTGGATGCCCTCTTCATCGACTTCTTCAAACCCCATTTTCGCCAGATCTCATAGAAATTGAGAAAGGTGTCATTTTCAGGCCAAAAGGAGCGTTTTGGGGGTGCTTTATTGCCCATTCTTTAGACGGCTGTATCTCCTAAACGGTGATAGCTAGGGCCCTCAAAGTTTCAGCAAATGTAGGTCTGGATGCCCTCTTCATCGACTTTTTCAAACCCCATTTTCGCCAGATCTCATAGAAATTGAGAAAAGTGGCATTTTCAGGGCAAAAGGAGCGTTTTGGGGGTTGATTTATTGCCCATACTTTAAACGGCTGTATCTCCTAAACGGTGATAGCTAAGGCCCTCAAAGTTTCAGCAAAATGTAGGTCTGGATGCACTCTTCATCGACTTTTTCAAACCCCATTTTCGCCAAATATCATAGAAATTGAGAAAAGTGGCATTTTCAGGCCAAAAGGAGCGTTTTGGGGGTGATTTATCGCCCATTCTTTAAACGGCTGTATCTCCTAAACGGTGATAGCTAATGGGATGGAATGGGTCGGAGCGGAAAGAGGCGAGTCTGCTAAAATATGGGACGGGACGGATTAAAAGAAAACATAAAGAAGTCAAGCGAAAGAAGTTCAGACTGATCAAAATTTTAAAATTATGGTAAAAAACTGAACGAAATGAGACGGGACGAGACGGAACGGGATGGAACGGAACAGAACAGGACGAGTTTGTTAAAATAAATCATTTTAAAAAACGAAAATAATAAAATATTTTTAAGTTAAGACAGTCTAAGAAAACTGAAGACGTAGTCAATAAGATATTTTTTTTTTAAATGTATTAAAATAAATAAATAACAGGCGCGACAATCCAACATTGGGACTAAGGCCGCAGGATGTGTTAGTGACATCCTATTTCCAAGATCTTATCTGCTTATTGTTGAGGTAATGAGATCACCATCACGCTGAGCAGTGTTATTTATCCCCATAAATGGGTACTCGTTTAACATCTGAGTGAGATCATAGTCCGTCACAAGATCGTGAGTTCGAAAAACACCATGATCCACGGTGAGATTCGAACTCAAGACCCTGTGCACCGAAGGTGCGCGCACTAACCGCTAGACCAGCCAGACCATTTTAATGTATTAAAACGTGAAAAATTTGCTGAAATAATCATTTGCTGAAATAATCATTTGCTGAAATCAAGAAAAAATACAACAAAAAACAGCCAAGGAATAATTTTTCCTGATTTAACCCTTAACAACCCACAAGTGTCTCGTGGACACACTTTAATGTTCATTCACGTATAAAAAATAAAGTATTTATTTCTGCGAGAAACCACTTGATCTATTCTTTCCCCAAAGTATTAAGATTCTGATCGTGTACTTAATGATTTTTTTACATTAATAACTCAATATTTATTACTAATTAAGTAAAATAGTGACTGATCAACCCAGAAGTGTCCAATGGACACAGTACCATTTTCGTCTGATTTCAATGTGTATAACGGTATTTGGGAACAAAAAATTGCTTCAGTACTTCGACGTTTTGTCATAAAGCAGTCGCGGGCGAATTTGAGTTATTTGGTTACATTTAGTATATCGGTATTTGGGAGCGAACGTTTTGTTTGAGTACTTCAACGTTTTTTTATGAGGTAGTCGTGTCTTCTTCGAACAAATGGCTAAAAAGGAACTGCCAGATGCTGAAATTCGATGTGCCTTTGCAGAAAGTGTCGACGAAAACTTTTTGGGGCACCAGTTCAATAGCGATGACGAGGAGAAGTTTGCTGTTGACAGTTGTTCTAGGACCCGATATTTAGAAATTAAATATTTCGTGCTACCATAAGAAAAAACAGATTTGCTTCTTTATTATGATTCTTGAGATTCGATGATAAAGATACTAGGCTCCTCAGAAAGTCAAAAGTTATGGGCATGCGTATGGGTATGCGTTGCCATCCAAGATGTGGTAGGATTCAGTAGGAATCAGGAAGCTTTTTAACCATTTGAACCTGCCGAAACGAAAGAAAAATCTCGAACTTCTAAACAGTGCTGCGATGAATGCAATCGCAATGTCTGCTCTGAACACTCTGAAAACATTCATTAGTAATGCTGGCAATAAGAAAAAATAATATAATTTCATTGTTTTATTTCAAATTCCCTAGAAATCTATAATGGTGTCCGTTGGACACTACTGGTCAGTTGCGTTATAAAAGTGTACTGGGTTGTTAAGGGTTAAGACGTATTTTCTTGTTCTAAGAAAAGTCGTTGCTTAAAACAATGCTTATTTATTTACTTTAAGCAAATATTTTTCTTGAAACAAGAAAATACATCTTAAATCAGGACAAATTATTCCTTGGCTGTTTTTTATTGTATTTGTTTTCTTGTTATTAGGAAACGATTTTTTTCAGTGTTGAACAAGACAGTATGGGACAGAAAACGTGACGGTACGGCTCGGAGGAGAAGGGTCGGGACAGGATGGGACGGAACATTATCTTGACATGGCAAAATGTTCTTACAGTGAACAGAAAACATCTAAAGATTTTTTATCGCACGAATCTTGCTGCGAGTTAATGTGTTAAAACTTACAAATACATTAAGTGGATGTGAATATTCTACCACTTGGCATGAAAAAAAAATCTATATAAATCGCTATCTGTTGAGAATCCCATTATTAAAGAGAAATGGACTTTCGCAAAGGACTAGATAAAAGTAGAAGACCATTTACCAGTGACTAGTGGTCTCTTATCTTAGCCCGCAACAGGGTAACTCAACTCTGCTGCTGATGACTTAGCCAAACAAAAATTCACTTCTGAACTTTTTTTGCTACAAAAATTGTGAGCCGTGACAAGCGCACTTGCATATCAACGCATTAGACAAGGAGGCAGATGAGGTGGCTTACCGCAGTGAAAGTGTAGAGTTCCACTTTCAAGCTTCTTAATAGATTAATAGGCAAATCATATTTACAATTGACCATTCTGTAAGAGGTAAAGAAGACACTCCTAAGTAGCCAATATTACGTTCCGTCGGGCGTACCACCAATCACAACAAAATCGGGCGCATCCGACCTGAGAAGCCAACCATCTATTTTGGTCCTTTTTGCCAAACATGTTAATTTTGATTTCAAATACTTTTCGAAAATTGATTTATTGGTATCAAACAGGGAAGTAGCAAGGGGAGGTCTCCAGGAGGCCCAGAGCTCTCCTAAAATTATTTCAATAAACATAGAATTTCAAATGATGTACTCTCATTACATTGGGCGTTTTTTTTAATTGTTCGATCGTATTTGAAATTATTAGCAAACAACTTCAAAAGAGCAACCTATGGAAAGCGTAAAGAAAAAACCTAGAGTTGTTGGAGATCCAGTTAATTGAAAGGGTTCAATGCATAAATGTGGATGGATGGAGTTTCTGTGAAAGAATGGTGCCTTAAGAGGCAGATCAGCGTTTCGACTTATTTTTTTGAAGACCGTGGTATATCTGCGTTGAAAATAGTGGAAAAAGCTAACAATGTTTGAAACGTAGGTAGGTAATTTCACATTAGAAATAAAAAACACCGAGCCGACTGTCAGAACGAATCTATGTGTATCCATAACTGAATTCCCAATTCCTTTTTTGCCTGTTTCGTATCTTCGTTTTATCCATAATAATAAATGAAACATTTTTGATTTTATTTTTAGCCCAACGACCACTCTCGCTTCTTCATTAAAACTTTGTGCAATAATAAAATCAATAACAGGCTCATTTATGAGTATACTATCTTTAAAAAAAACAGACTTCTTATGTGACATTCATCGAAGAGCACACCCGTGTATGCAAATGTATTTGACTTTATGCCATTTTGTTTAAAGAATAATCGAAATCCAAACCTCTCATTTTTCTTGAACACTTTAGAAGCAACAAATCGAAAACCCCACGACGCAAATTATTATCGTCACAAATTAAATTCACACTAATCTACGATTCGGATTTTATAAATTTTAAAGTCGCAAAAAATAAATGGAAAGACAAGATATACACATAAATATTTTAGTGATGATGATACCTTCTCTCGAATTGTGTTGTTTGTTTGGCATTCAAGAATTCAAGAATAATATTAGCACAACTTGCTTTTATTTTTATATTAAGATGCATATGAATTTTGGTGAGTATACGAATATGTACACTACATTCATCATAAACACACTCGTAAATGTTGTTGGATAGATATAAGCAATGAAAATTCCAAACAACACTCAACGTATTTCGCAAAAGATGCATCAACGTATTAAATTCTTTTTAGCTTATAAAATGGCGAAGGTCATTGCAGATTTAGGCATTTTGGCGTACAGTCGAGTGAGCCTTAAATAATAATTATTAAATTAAATATTTTCTTAGGTCAATATATGGCCCATATGCGTGGATTGTTTTGGCAAAACAACGCATGCTAAATTAAAAGGAAACGTTTTTCATCCATTTCAGCTATATTTGCAGAAGAATGCTGTGTTTAAATGCACATATAAAAAACATGACCTTCAAAATGCGATGAGGAGATCTCATCAATGAACTCATCACGCGGATAATTAGAAGAATGATGTCTGCTTATATTGTTAGATGTCATGATTAATGTGATTAATATTCGGAAATGATGTAATTTAATTGTAGCTTGAAGCATCATCGTGTAGAGATGAGTCTCCATTGTTTTAGCTATTTTTAGAATGCAATGAAGTGAGAAAATGTTTAAGGCGACGAAAGTACGAGGGCGGCTCAAATATGATCGAGACAAATGCTCTGACACGTTTATTTATTATAGAAAAAATTAAAAAAAATTATAGTTTTTCTAGGTACTCCCCCTCACTAGTTACACATATTTTCCACCTCTCCGGAAGCTTTTTGATGCCGGTATCGAAAAAATCCTTGGACAACTCGGACATCCATGTGCGCACAAACTCCTCTGCCTCATCGTCGGTGTTGAATTTTTTTACCTCCGAGGTCTTCTTTCAGAGGTTCAAACATATGGTATTCGCAGGGTAATCAATTCGGATTGTAGGGGGAGTGCTCCAGTACCTCCCACCGAGCGTAAGACGCGCGGTATGAGAACGCGCGTAAGCCTGGAGAAGTTCAACAGTTTGAGAATCCATCCAGTGCCGGATTAAGCAAGCGCGGGGCCCGTGGCAAATGTTGAGCGCGGGGCCTATGGAACTTCGACTAACCAAACTAATAAAGTGGTTCTAAAATTAATATTTATTGCTCATTTCTCAAGAATTTTGGAAAGCGGCTAGCGGCTAGTGCAAATAAGAGAATTGCTATTACAGTCCTGAGTCGGTAATCCGAATCACCTTTAATCCGGATATCACGCTAATGCGGACCACTATATATTATATAGTCAGGATTTCGGCAGCAATGTTTACTCTATAATCCGGATATTTCTAGCGTGCAATGGCAGATTTGGTCTCCTACTTACTTACGTGACGCTTTTGAAAATAATATGTTGCTGACTAGTTTTAAGGGAAAATTACATTTAACGGCTTTTGTTCCTCTTTTTTTATTTATTTGGACTGTTTTTCTTCAGAAAAAAATGGTAAACCATTGTGCTCGGGATTCTGTGAACTCTCTGCACTCTGCATTTACAATTTACAAATTTGTTCTCATTAATGGGAAACTTAAAAAAAATCAATCTAAAATGAAGAAGATAATTGATTGTTTGGATGAAAAATTAACATTTACGTGTAAAAAGTTAAACGCAAAAATGATAAATTTACGCCGAGATTCGCATTATTTCATAAAATCGAAATTTTCGTACCTCTAATGACAATGTGTTAGGAACTCCGATCGGTATTACTGAAAGCCAAGACGCTTTGAGACAGATACAGGACGCACAGTGGTTCAGATTCAGCGGGACAAAAATTAAAAGAGTGCGTATGCGATTACTGATTGTTTTGATGAGCTATAAATTTACACATACCAATAGAATATGGAAATAACAATTACGTATATCCCTCACGCACAGTGGCGTTCTTCTCAAAAGCATTATGAAAATAGGGGCAAAATTATCTATTTTGAAAATGATTAAAAATTGTTTCCTAAAAATGTTTTTCATTGACTTGTGTAATTTTGCCAAAGTTTTTTTCATATTTTAATTAGTAAAACCGTAGACTAATTATATTTACTCGTCAAAGAAGAATTTATTATTCAAGTCGGGGCACCTTTGAAAATTTCAAAATTCGACATTTTCCGAAAAGTGATAAAATATGGGATAATATTTTAGTTTGAAAGTGTTGCCTATGAATATAACTTTCGATTAAATTGTAACTTTTCAGGGTTACAACCCACTGTCCAGCTAAAAAAAGGCCCATAATAAAGATACTAACGTAGCGCATACCATCAAGCCAAATTTACGTTAACGTTTTACACTTATTCGGTTTTACTAATTAAAATAAAAGATATTGGAAATCTTACACGCTTAAATGAAAAAGAACATTTTTATGAAACAATTTTGGATCACTTTTAAACAGGTAATTTTGCCTAATTTTTCATATCGTTTAAAGTGGTACGCCACTGCGAATGAGAGATATAATTGTCATTTCATAATTCGATGGACGTGTGCAAATACATTTCCCAATATAAACTTAAATGTTATGTCCCGCTAGAATGTAAATCTGAAACACTGTGGACGTAGGTTTACGAGAATGCCATCATGAATTAGATACAAACAAATATTTCTGTATTTTTATGAAATATTAACTTTGCTATAATTTTGGAATACCTTGGCGTAAATTGTAAAACGATAACGTATTATAAAAATTTAGAAGGAACTGGCTTTGGTTGTAGCTATTTTTATTTAAAGCGCGAGGCCCCTTAAAGCGCGGGGCCATCCTTGACCGCTTTTGCCCATTTAAACACTCAGGTACTCACTACCGGACGGATTGTGCAAACGCAGGTTAATTTCGGTATTCTTAACGCCTTCCCTCACTACAAAACGAATGACAATACGTTGCGCAATGGCGGTCGGCACTTGATGTTTACTCTTGGTCGTAGCACGAGCGTAAAATATCCATTCGCGACGAAAACTATGCCACTCTGTTCGTAAGGGACCCAGATATCATATACTCAAGCCACGACCTTCAAAACATACATGCGCGCCATCTACAGCGTTTGTCTCGATCATATTTGAACCACCCTCGTAATTCTAAATGTATAAAAAGTGGATTGTCTAATATGCAACAGTTTAGAAAGTTGTATTATTATAAAAATACTTATTGGGAAAATCCTGTGTCCCTATACTTTCCTGGTCGCATCCCACACACTATCCTTTGTTCAAACATTTATGAAAGCAGTACATTTTTAAAATGGTCAAAAATTAACATGGTTTTTCCCCTCCCAATATCTGGATATTTACTGTCTACTGCAGTGATTGATATCTCAATAAAATATGCAGCATGCAACTCCCACAAATGAGACATAAAATGTTTGACATTATCAAATGGCAAATCTTATGAATTGGCAAAAAAAAAAAAACAACGTAAATGAATAACCCATTCCCATTCAGTGAAAGTCCGTACACTCTTAAAATAAACATAAAATGAACTTGAATTTTAAATTAATGGTGGCTAGAGATATTTAAAAATTTAAAACAATTTAATCTGATCTGTACTCTGATTGAACTTATTTCCACTACACTCTGAATTGACCAATTAGGTGGAAATAAAATGTTAACGTAGTGATCAATCTTAGTAAATCACAATCACTATATGGGCGGATATGAATAATATTTTAATAAAACTCTTCATATCTGCATTATTCAATCTCAAAAGTGAAAACAATACATATTTGGATGTATAACATTTTTTTTTGGATGATGAGGAATTCATCATTTAATTCCGACATTAAATCAGGTACGGAACAAGCATGAATGAAATTAATCAAGATGGTTGAGCTTAATACTTAAATGTTTTGAATTTGATACTAACTTAATGGTATTGTTCGAGTATTTATGGAGGTAAGTACATATTTTATTAAAACAAATAGATTGACACAAAACTAGGGGAGATAACTGATAAAATGCGAGCGTAATTACCTTATTTCCAGAGCCGGACGAGAGAGTTACTGGATAAAATGCATTATATCAACAAAATACCCATGAACAAGGGACGGTGGTGCGATATCCTACCACCTCTTTTATAACGGTAAATTTTCTAGAAAAAAGTAGTCGAAGTGTTAATTATTTTTTTGTGATTTAACGATTGGTCCGGTCGCCACAATTAAGGAATGTTGTTGTTGTTGTAGCGGCGCAAAAGAGGGGGGGGGGGGGGGAACTTGTATCATCATTCATAAATCGTAGGCATCCTCTCCTCAAGGTCAAGACCTAAGAAGATCGCAGCTTCGATGGGGTTCTCCGATAGTGCGATAGGTGTTAGATGCGTAGGTGCGGCAGTGCAGTCAAATATATGCTCCACGTTGTGTGGGCTGGCTCCACATGCTGGACAAATATTTCCAATGCTGTTGTCAATGCGCGACCAAAACGAATTTAGTCTGGAGCACCATCCAGAACGAAGCTGAGCCAAGGTGGTACGTGTGGCTCTCGGTAGTTGTTGTTCGTCGGCTGAGATGTCGGGTGGTCGAGCGCGAAGGACGCGGTTTACGGATAGCCTGTTTGTGGCTTTGGTTACCTCGCTGGTGTGCAGTTGGTTAAGGGCCGCCTTGTATGTGTTGGAGTTATCGAGAGGAACTCGTTTAAACCTTTGGACTTCCCTTTCCATGTCCCTTAACGAACGTCTTACATGACGTGGTGGTGGGGTTTTGTCCATGAGGTCATGATTTGGGTGTTGGCTTCGATAACAGCCAACAAGATATTGCTTAGCCAGGAGATCATTCTGTGCCTTGAGGTCTAGCAGCTTAGTTTCTTGGTGCAGGTGGTCTTGAGATGACATGCGTATGCATCCAGTAATAGTACGCATGGCTGCATTTTGGCATGTTTGAATCCGTTTCCAGTTGGTTTTGCATAGGTTATTTGTCCATATCGGTGCTGCATAATTTACCACAGAACGACTGACGGCTGTGTAGGTGGTGAGTAAAGTCTCCTTATCTGTGCCCCATTTGCTGCCAGCAAGGGACTTTAAGATCTTGTTTCTGCCCTTCATTTTGTCACTAATGTTGTCGGCATGGTTGTTGAATAGGCCGTGATTACCAATTGTGACGCCAAGAATTTCGGGGTGACGGATAGTGGGAACTTCAGTGTCATTTACTCTGATGTTAAGCCGTTGGTTGTATTCTCTGTTGTATGTAGTAAAAAGGGTGGCCGAGGATTTGGGCGCTGATAGCATTAGGTTCTTGTTGTTGAAGAAAAGGTTGAGCTCAACTCAGCAATTTTTATAGTTAGTCAGAAATTGTACATTGCAAGACACCCTCTGCCCTAATTCTACTGAATAATTTAACAACGAACTTTTATTGATGTACAAAGCCCCTCGGAGTAATTTAATATTGATACGATTCCAGCATTTAAAAATATTGTTAATCAGGAAATCAGCTTTGGGTGGCTCCAAGAATGATCTAATATTAATCATAAAAATTGTTGTTGAAAATATGTTAGGAAATTCATATTCTGGTTAAAACCAAAAAATTGAGCACCGTCCTGGTTAAAAACCGAAAGACGAAAAAACCGAAAATAACCGGGTTGCCCGTTCTGAAAGCATCGGTTTTTGGTTTGTCCGTCCGGTTTTTGGCATCCGTAGTGCAGAGACTACAAAACCCAAACTCCACATGAATTATGGAGAGGCATGAAACCATACCTATCACATCTAAGAGTTTTCGGCTGCAAGCGATCGTCTATATTCCAAAGGATAGAAGGAACAAACTCGATCCCAAATCTGTTGAATGCATTTTCATTGGTCACTTTTTTGAATCAAAAGCCAAAACGCAGCCAAAAACATTAAATCATCCATTTACTCTTCGAAAGCAATTTCAATTCAAAGTGGCGGTACTACTTGGGAGTTGAATCCGAAATTGTCAGTTGGAATGCCGCGGAGGATGACCTGAAGAAGACTCATGACTACAGCGATGTGCCGACAGTAGGTCAAAATGACATACAGAAAGTAGCAGACGTGAATGCGAATGTCGATACTATGTCAGTCGTAGTAGTACATGAAATTGAAGAACCGGCCGAAACACCAAGCACTAATGAAAATTTGTCGCTAAACGATGATTTTTTTGTATACTTTAAAATTAATTCAAAACACCTTAAAAAACTTTGCTTATAAATTTTTTATCTTTCTATGATGATCTGATTAGGGATGAGACATTTAGCATCGATAAGGACGAAGTCGAAACAACAATGCTGAACGCGTATAAGTCACCAAAGTATAGTTTCTGTGCGGTTCAGCAAGCCTACGAGGACCCTATCTCCGTGGAAGAAGCATTGGCATTGGACATTGACCGACCTACCCATGGAAAGGGAATGCAATCCAGGCAAATGTGTTTTCAAAATGAAAAAAGACATAACTGGAAATGTAGTCAAATACAAAGCTCGACTTGTAGCAAAAGGCTGCTCTCAAGAGCTAGGAATTGACATCAAGGAGACATTTGCTGCAGTGTTAGTAGCGACTCCGCATAAAACGCTAGTATAAGCTTGGAACCAGCCACGAGTAGAGTATGAATCAGCGTTAATTTAATTTTTCATTGAACTTTCAGTGTTGATACTGCAATATTCGTCGAAAACTTTTGGTCAAATAAAAGCATAAAAATTCAAAATCATAGACTCTCATTTTTCTTGATTTTACAATTACCATAAATTGTCTTTTGTTTTTCCCATCTCAAACTAATGGGAAGGCAACAAGTTTTCAGAGAAAAAAAAATCTGGATAGTAGGCGGCTGGTCTACTTCTAATAGGTTTAACAACTGCTGGAGGATTTGAATTTGAAGACTGCCCAGGGGCGCCATGGAGGAGAAATCTGGCCCTGCTTATTTCGAAATATAACATAATGTGCCAACAATCCAAACTTAAAAAACGCTATGGAGAAGGATAATCCAATATCATCTCTTTGTCATTACAGTTTTTTGATACGTGAAGGATACAGCCTATTCAAAAACAACCTATCAGCTATCAAAAAAAAAAAAAACTTAATGATCGTCATGAAATATCAAATCATCGAATTTCTAGACAATTCAATACGTTTAGACCAATTAAAAAGTGTCCCAACATCTGGCTAAACTTTTTTGGTCTAAGTTCTTTAAATTATATCATTCACCGGCCTTAATATTCTAACAGTCGAACTTGGCAGTTTCAATGTTCTTTTGTATCCTCACGTGCTGCCAATTGGAAGCTCTAAATTTTTTTTAAAGTTTAACCAGATGAGGGGCCATAAATAAATATTTTGATTGCATTTCTTTAGTGTATGCGCATTCCATTGTTCTAGAAATTCAACGTATCAATCAATTAAAACAAATTCGAAACAACATTCCATCCATAGGTAATACACCACTCCTTTAATTCTGCAATTTACAAGATACAATGTTGTTGAATAATTATTATGTTTATTTCTTCTTAATTTAAGTCTATCCTTCGTCGCCTAATCTAAAAAATAAATAATTTATGAATAAAAAACATAATCACCATCTAAGTGACTCGTAAAAATGCGCCTTGCTAATTTGCATTTAGGGTTAACATGGTGCAACATTTGCACAGAGCGCTCCAAGGCTATAGCCACCAGGCCGGAGTACAAGAATTCGCCAGCAAGAAAATAGATTTGTTTAATATTCATCGGCACCAAAACGCTGATAGATTTTTATACAGGGTGTCCGCATAAACGCACCGGAATATGATTCCTCATGAGATTTCCAGCAAAAAAGTTGTAGTAAATATACCCCACAGGCAATTGAACATTTTTGAAAAAATCATTTTCTTTTACAACTTAAGCCTCGATATCTCGAAAGCTGGACTAGCTGAAATAGCGAAATAAAAGAATCGTACAAGCATCTCATTCTGGCAGAAGTTGGAAAACATTGAGATGGTATTAGATTGCTTTTGGGTAAAAAAAATAACTTTGAAGCTCTGTTAAAAGCAAACCACCTATTCGATTTTCGTGGGATCAGTTTTATTTTATTGGCTGTAATAATCATCTTATTTCGCTATTTTGGACGGTCTTACTTTCGAGTTGTTGAGGTTTAAGTTGTAAAAGAAAATTATTTTTTCAAAAATCTTCAAATGCCTGTGGCGGGGGTATGTTCAGTGCAACTTTTTTGCTGGAAATCACCTGAGGAATCACAATCCGGAGCGTTTATGCGACAGTTTCTGGACACCATGTATACAGATACAAGACTAGACAGTCTAGCTAGCTGACGTCGTCTGTTGTTGCACTATCAACGTAAATGTATCCTGACAACTATACGTTAGCATTCCGACGAAAAATTATGCACCAAATGAATGGCTAATGAATTTTTATGATGCGTTTTTATGCACTCTAGTGTGTACTTTTGGTACAATGTTGAGTAGGTTTGCCTCGACCCTACCGCCGACGATGTGATCGTTGTCAGTATTTTGCATAAAGTGTTTATAAATTTATGATTTGTCTGTGCAAGGATTATAAATAATAGTCGAAGTGGGTACGTGCCTAAGTGGTATGAATTACCACAGGATAGAATGTATCTTAGCCATAGACAAGCTGGGCTTGTATGAAGAGGCCATAATGATTCTAATTGTAATTATTGTAGCAGTGGATATTGACGGTTATTGTTTAGTGATAAGCGCCATTTTATTACTGGAAAATAATAATTTAACATGCTTATGACGTGCAGACAGTATTTGGCGCATGGCGACGCATCATGTTGTGTTGCTCACTGAGCGACTACGGCTATTCTATAAGTTCTTAAGCACTATTTTTTTTCAGCAGTCGAGAGTAAAGTTCACAGTTTATCCAATATGATTTCTCGTTAATGGGTGGAGTTTAGTTTGTAGATTTTGCCTTTTTACTTGAATGAGACATCCCTTTGGTAGACTGAGGTCTGTTGACAAGAGAATTATAGTTTCAAGCGGCTCAGAACGATTAAATCTACAGATTTTAGGAGCGAGATTTTTTTGGGGATTACAATAGATTTGGTTCAGACGTGGAAAACCAACTACACTGAAAAAATTGGGCTATCTAAAATTAAGAAACTCTTTTCTTATTTGCAAAATTACCGAATTTAAACAAAATTTCTCAAAATGTGAAAATTGCTTCTTGAATTGATCCTATTTACAAGACCTTCTTTTGAGAAATAGTGACTAGATTCAAGCCTAAGCCATTATTCTCAATTCAAGCAAACAAATACCTGATAATAGATTTTTTTGACATTGTCCATGTAAAGCTCGTGGAAAAGCTTTATTTTAGCTTTAGCTTATATTGGAGCGTTGTAGTAGATTAGTCAGAAGTGTCGCTGATTCAGTGGGTAGCGCGTTTGACTGGGAAGCATGGGGTTACGGGTTCGCTGTTGGTTGGATGCAAGTTTCTTTTTATTTTTGTTCAGATTCTCTTGTCTTTTTCATAAGAAAAGTTTGCTTGATTCAAGGTTCCTTTTCCTTGAAGCGCTGCTATTCTAATTTCACTTGGATCAGTGTAATTCTCAAATGAAGAGAAATATTTCTTGGCTGTTTTTTGTTGTCTTTTTTTCTTGATTTAAGTCATATTTTCTTTACTTTAGCAGGCGATTTGGTTCAGTGTATGTAATTTGTATCAATTCGATTTATAAAAGAAAGGATAGGTTTATTAACCTTCGCTTTCATAGTATCTACCCGTGTAGATATTTCAATTTTCATTTGTTAATACCTCACCAAAAATTAAAATGCCTCCTACTCAGTTATTAATTTTCATAGTTAATTGGGATAGTAGTTTCAAGTTTTGTCAATTTTCAAACGTAGTTTCATGTATATCTACCCGGGTAGATATATGACGATTTCTACCCCAATCTCATTTTTTTGTAATACATTTTTGAAAAAAACTTTACAAAATCAGTTTTGATTTATTCTGAATTAAATCTGTGTATTATTTTTAGGGCAAAAATTCACTTAAGTGCCGGAATTATACAGTTTTTGTAGGGATGGGTAATTCAATATCGGCACTTTTTATGTTTATTCATTTATTTATTTTTTCGAAGAAATCCATTGATTTTTGCTGTTTTGTTTTCTGAATATCGATTTGATTTGCAATGGCAGGATATTGATTGATATGTATGCAAATTGAAGACTCGTCATGGTGCATACAGAGTGTATTGTGTAAGTGTATTTGACCCAATGGCATTTTCAATAAATTATATTCAAACTTCATACGTTTAAAGAAATTTTCTGCTATTTAGAAGTAAAGTAAAAACTTCATTGGTTTCATTACCCGTTTTTTTTCTGGGTGTAGAATATTCGCTTCTAACAATAATAGGGTCACTTTACAGGGTATAAACGCTGAATATTAGTCCAATAATGGCATTTGGCGCCGTTTTTTAATCCAATAATACCTTATTGTAGCAATTAAATATGCTTCGAAAAAGGCGTACAGAATGTGTCTCATATCATTACTTTCTGTCAATTTCTCGCGTTTGCAAAAAAATAAAAAAAAATCCCCGTAGCGTAAACACAGTTGACTAGTTGCTTCTATAGAAATGCTTAACAAAATTCTTTATCGAATCTTCTGCAATGAACCTTCTACTTTATATATCAATCAGTTGACGTTGATTAAATCCACACATTCATCAATAAAATGCATTCAGTCCCTGTCCAGAGATCATCTAAATTGGTTCATAAACTAACAGTGAGTGAGAAAATGTTGGCCTTATGCAAGATTTCGAAGAATTCGATTGAAGAAATTTGGTATTATAGAGAAATTCAGAAGTTGCAATTTTTTCAAAAATCACAAAGTTCATCTACGCTGAAAAATTTATCGGATTACAAGACGAATGTCACACTACACAACCGATTCTCTGCCATAGGAGAATTTTTCTGGTGTGTGTTATTTCAGAAAAAGACTATTGCACGTGTCATCCAATAAACACTATAGAAAAGTATTTAATGGAGAATCTTTTTAGGTTAACGTTGGAACGGACCGTTTCGACACGCAGTTGTCTACCTACACGTTTTAATAGCAATTTAAAATAGCAATATTCAAATAAAAAGTAGCAAAAAATAGTGTGTCGGAACCAAATACATTTTTTTCCGGTCCAGCCAATCTAAAAAAAAAACAGAAATTCGGCCAACTTCAAGAGAGTCGGGTGACAGATGTCACCTGGGAGACACGCGTTTTTTTTTCTTGTGGGAGTTGGTGGTGATCTGTTGCGGAGGACACACGATACGATACGCGGCTAGCGGCGAAACAATTTAGATTCAGACAAAAGGAAAGGAGGATCAAAAGAACAGGCAGATGAGTTGTGTTTTCTTGTGTTTTGTGCGTTATGTGTGTCGTTTTGTCTAGCAACGAAGCTGCCCATCACCAGCATTTCATCCCCCGCGCGGTAATTTCGTGTTCATGTAACAGCTTAGATTTAATACAACCACCCTTCCAGAGGCGAAATATGATTTAGAAAGGTAGGCGCCCTACAATTTGGTATTTGGCCGCGGGCGCCTTAGGACGGGTTAATTTTGAAATTGTGTGGGTATAGTTTTGGCCGGGACCCGTCACCATCCGGGTCCTCGGAGCATATATGTGCGCGCCGGTTATACATTTTTTAATACAGTTCTCCCCCTTTTGACCCCCCTTTGTATGTATCGTCTACTTCAGGCATGCGATATGCCCTATTATTTGTGAAAGGACAGGGGCAACGAGCGGCAAAGACCCCGACCGTATCTCCTGAACTGAGCTACAGCAAGCGCATGCCGCTGCTCGCTCGTTGAGGAGCCCTATCTTAATGCCTAACCTGTACGGTTATAGAGGCATTGGCTCCTTCCCCTGGGCATCTTCGGATGTCCAGCGTCCTCCATTACACGTTTAGAGAATGTGTTATCGAAGTCTTATTGGATATAATCGTGAATAGATTATATAAGGATGTTAGAAGCATTCCGGAAAATGTTTTAAGGATTTCTTATTGGATCAAAATACTTCTTTAAGTGATTTCACACGATAAACTGATTTTGTGTTACTATATAATTGCTGCAAGGGAGTAGTGCTTCTTTAAAACGAGCCCTTTCTTTGTAATTCCCGCTTTTAATCGTGTGGTCTGTCATTGTAAAAATTAACTACGGAAACAGGCGTGAGAAATATTCAAGAATATAAAATTTAATTAAAGAAAGGTTTTAAGTTCTTATCTGTTAATTGCGCTGTTTTTTTTTTTTCACAGAATCTGATTCATTGCATGCTGAAGCGCAAAACAGAATTGAACGTAGGTTGTGATTTTGTCTCCACTATCCAAAAAGGCCTTTTAAGGGAAAAACTTGACGAAAGTAAGCAAATTGGTATGATAGGTAATTACCCATAGCCGCCCCTGTGAAGTGAATCAAAGTCATATGGTTCCCCATGGATCATGAAACATGACAAGTGCAGTGGTCTGACAGATGAAAATCCGGAAAACTCAATTAGCAATAACTTTCGAAACTTACTCTACCTCATGAAAAAACTAAAAGGAGAAATAACTTGACAACTTGATGCTTTAATGAAGGAATTCAGAGATGGTTTTCTGTAAGGTGATAGGCGACAGTCCTTTTTTTATAACATGTGACGGTAAACCTAACTATAAAATGGGCCTCGCATGGCTACGTGCAGACAAAGGTAGTTAATCTTAGCTGATTCGTAGAAGTGACTGTCGCTTGTCACCTATCGCCTTACAGCAGTGCCGATCCTACGTTGGTGTTTTGGGGGTTCAAGCTCACGTCGAAATTGGTCGAAGTAGGTATTAATGGACAAGGAGCAAATTTGCAATCATGACAGATCGTCGTGCAAGGAGTTCTGCAGGAATCTAATTAATAACGAGCATGGAATTTACGATCAGAAGAATAGTGCTGGTATTTATTTTATACTATTCTGAAAATCCCTTATAGGACCACAAATTCTGAAGATTTGATCAGCGGAGTTCGATTTGGTGCAGTGTCTCTCAGAAGTGTGATAACTGATATGTATGTAAAATAAAAATTTTCTTTTTGACTTTTCTGCTTACAAACGAGTACGGAATTATCTTCTTCTTTAAAACAGGCTTACAGAATACCCGACAGCTTTTTTTTAAATTGTAACTATGGAGTTGTAATTAATTGCTGAAAACGCGGTGCTTACAGTGATAATTCCTTACAATATTTATAGCTCCAGAACGAACGGGGTAATTTTCAGAACAGCTGTAGTGAGTCGAGTATATACTCCATAGTATGTATCAATCTAGAAACCATACCTACATCCTACAGGTATTAGAAGAAGTGTAACTTTTAAGTCCCTTCGTAAAAATGGTGCAGGGCTTCGAGTTTTACGCAAACACCGAAGTAGCTGCTGAAATGTGGAAACTGGTGACCTTAGGAACAACAGAGAAGAGCTGTAATACAAGGTTTTCTCTATCAAAACTGTTATCTAATTTCTGGGATGATTCGAGTGGAGTATCCTATTTTTTAATTTCACCCACATTTTGCAAAATCTATCGAAATGTAGGTCCCTCTATTTAAATTAAAATTGTTGATAGCATACTTACAATTATTAACAGACGTATATCCTTCTGTGGTCCCTAATCCATTGCTTCCGCTGCTTCCATTTAATCCACCATTCATGAGACCGGTTCCAGTCGAATGTCGTCCAATACTATTCAACGTAGTCGTACTTCCGGCCCGTGATCTCCATGCACTATTGCTACTTCCAGCCAGATCACCATTGGACTTCGAAACTCCACCCCTTACACTGTCCGAATCGGTCAATTGTCGTGCATACGAATTATCAGCATAGGCATGAAAACAACATCTGACTAGAGCATTTGCCGCTGCTTCGCGTTTACATATGAACAAATGACATTCCAAAACCTTAATTCCGGTGGTCCGGCGCAAGATCGCCGCAAAAATCGGCGGATGTTGTGCCTTGGGAATTCGTGCAAAGGGGGAGTCTAAGGGTAGAAATTCAGGAGATGCATTGCCACGTTCCGGAATCAGGACTTGACGTACGGCTGCACAGTAGTGAAGCGATTCTATAGGGAAGAATCGGGTGACCTGCTTTCCGTTTTCGTCCACGTTTTCGAGCAGAATTCCATTGGACCAGACGCTAAGCCACGAGTCGATTCCTTTGGCACCAATCGCGCCTTCCGATGGATATAAGCTACGAAGAGGCTCCTGGATTCCTTGCAGGCCGTTCTTACTTTGTCGCGGCACGGCACTGCCGAGATAGAGTACACGACACCGACATATAGGCGTAGAGTCGCCCATGATTGCACGCTGATTGATGCTGATGATTCTTGGATCTGGCGTGGAGAAACTTGATGTTTCAGACAGACACTGAACAATCAGACACCACGTTCAAGGCTGATCGGGTAACTTGAGAAGGGCTCACGAGCAGATAGCGCGAATCGGCAAGTATCAATTTCAGCAACTATACACTGTGGGTTATGTAAGGCATTATTATATCTATAGGTGTGGTTTTCGAATTACACACTGAATCTGTAAGAACTTTAGCCCGTGACTAGAGTACCGAAAATTCCACGGTCATCACTTTCACTTCACTTTCAGTTGGTTGTGGAACGACCAGAATCATGATATCCTTTACAAACAACTTTCTGGTATGTCAAGGTATTATTCACATCCCGATCACGTTCGAGGAAATATTCCTTTTCTTCTTTCTTGCTCGCCGATCGAGCTCCGGTGGAGAAAACAACACCAACTCGCGATATAGTCACACTACGCGGCGAATTAAGCGGTACAACTATACTATCGCACACCCTGTGATCAGCATCTTAAGATATTTTGCTCGGCTCTTGAGCAATATAAAGATACATGTAGGTTTACCGGAGCGCGGTGGTGAGGTGCTGTTTCATCGATCGTATAGCCGTGCTATGGCTGTTGTCGTCGTCTTCGTCGCTGTCTTTCGGACAAGCAGGGAACAGGTAGAAATAGCAGTGTGGTGTGTGGTTAATATATCAAGTGATTAACCACAAATATGGCGGCAGCAATCGAACACAGAACAGAATGGTTGATTTAATCTGATATCGTTTCCAATCACATGGAATTCCTTTCAATTTTCACTGAATCGGTCACACCTCGGAACCCCACCGTGAAGCAAATTCTCGAGAAGTCTAACTCAAAAAAATTCGGTCAAAGTGTGAAGCGCGACTAGGGATCCATGTTGCACGGCTCAAATGCAAAAATTTGCTACACCCACTTTTTCGCTGCACATACACATCATACATCCACACAAACAACACAAATTCCTCTTTGGTAAGTAAGCGAATTTTATATATTTGAGTTGCAAAAATTTTCTAGAACTTTTCACAATTTTATTATCGGTCCGATAGATCTATGCCCGCATATTCACTCAAAACGAAACAAACTCGCGTCGCGATAGATTCTTAGCCAAAAATTCGCAAGAGTTTGACCAAGAATTGCAAAAGGAAAATTGTCGGCGACGTGGTCAATTTCAGATTCTTTTTTCTTGTATCGTGTCTCAGTTTTCCACGTCTTGCATACTCACTCACAGGTATTAGAGCTCGGTAACGGAATTCTCAAAAGTCACACCGCAACTAAATTCCAGAGACGATGAAAAGGTATGCAAAAGCCATGAGACTTCGTCCAAAGTCTTTTCACCACACACCACAGTATACGTCCAAGAAGAGACCCAAAAGAGAAGACAACAGGTAGAGGGTCTTAAGTTGTACGAGTGTAGCCGTATGGTAGCAAACAGTGGGCATGTATAGTTGCGCTACGATATTTTTGTACAGTAGCGAAATGATGTTTGAGGACGGTAGGTGTGAAATTGGGCGTTCAATAAAGAGGGAAAATTTATTGGTTTTCCTACGAAGCGACTCAGGTTTTTAGTCTGAACAAAAGATTATGTCTTCTGCCTCAATGCATGATCCTGACGTGGAACAAACAATTGACAAAATTCCATTCATTGCACGGATAATTTTTAGAATCACTGTAGCTGATCGCCAGGTAAGCATGGCTCTATTCACACGTAGCCGGTGCAGGGAGCATAGCTAAATACAAATATATCTCTGTTCGATTTTGCGCTTTACACTACACAAAATCAGGTGAGAGTGTAATCAAGCGAGTGCGCAACAACCCGAAGAACGTGTCTGTCTTGCCCAGAGGCTATGAATGATTGGAGAAACTGAAGCCGGTTTCTTTGCCTCACTGTTCACACGTTCCACCATGTTTGGCATAATACATGATCATTTGGAGCTCATATATTTGCTCGCTACACACCTTGATTGTATCACAAATGCAAAAAGAGCGAAAGATTGGAATTTATTTGAATGGTTTAGTAAGCTGTGAGCGAAATTTAAAGAAAATATCTTTGTAGTGGAAGTTTTTGCAAATCTTAAGAGTCAACAGAATGTTGCTGATTCTCTTCTCTTTAGTATCGAGCAGTTGACAGAGATGCTTTCACGAAGTGGGATCATATGTTAAGAATAGACACAACCGTGGACTTGTAGTGTGATAGGATTAGTGCAGAAAAACGAAAGACATAAGACAGTAACACCAATTAATTATGCCATTAATGATGATTCGACGTTTGCTGTGTTATATAATTTGTGTTTTTTCTTTTTTTAATAAGCCGGAAAAGGGGATATTTATTCAATTGATTAACAATCAAATTCAAAGTGGGCTTTTATAATTAGATTTGTGGTGTATTTGAACGCTTTTGGAGGTCACGTCAATATTGGATCCGGAAAATTTATTTTCACATACTTTAGTCTTTCTTTCGCAGATTGTGAAGCGACAAATAAATTTGCGTGAATTGAAAAATGAAATAGACATCGTAATAAACCTATTTAATATTTTTCTAAAAAAAAAATAAGGTGACTCAAATAAACTTCTCCATAGTTTACGAAAATATTCATGTTATTTCTGGCAAAATTGTTAGATCATTGTGTTCGTTATTAAAACGATTTAAAACTCAAATGTGTTATCTTAAGGATTAATTGAAACATTCTTTGCTTAAAACTAATTTATAGCCAAAAACTATTTACTGTCGAGAACGGATAAGTGCAATCGTCTCCGGCAGCAAGAAAAATTGCACTTATCCGTTTTTTTTCACTTATCCTTTTTCGGACAGATTCAGAAAAAACACGTAATTTCAGATTGAAGAATATAAAGCGTGCAGAAAGTGTATGTTAGGCTGAGTAGTTTTAGTCTTAGTTTTACATATTATAGTAGTTCCCCATACTATGAGTGGAAAATTTATCGACACAACTATAATAGGGGGAACACATACTGGACCTAATTCTCAGTGTTTTAGGAGTATGAACATTCCAAAGCCATTAATGATTTTCAGTCACGTTCTTCGCAAATGTAACTGTTTGTCCTTCGAAAAAAAACGCATTTTGCAAACTCAATTCTTAATGGTAGGAAAATACGAAACATTTGACTGCGTGTCCAAAGGCAAGCATAATAAGGATACACTATGTTTTTGCATATCATTCAGATCCAAATGTAAGATTCTTCTATAATATAGATAATGTTGCACCGATCGCCGCACCAAATCATAAGTTATCGGGATTAATTTCGCTTAGGAAACAGGATAAAGCGCCGATAAGTTCACCCTTGCAAAGTAAAACCTTTCGATAGAAATAAATCAGAAAGCCTAAAACAATCGCATCTGCAATCCCTTTTAGATCATAGTAGTTATCCAGATGTGCATGGTCAGTTTTTGACTTTTCCAAGAAGATGGTTCAGTAATTTGATTGTAAAAGGAAGATACTTATTTCAGTTTTGGTGATTTAGTAAAAAAATGTTAATGCAATAAAAATCCGTTTTTATTTTATTAGCCCCACGAGAATAGTAAATTTTACAAATTGTTCAAGATGTTTTTATGTGAAATGCCAAAATGTATCAACGGGCAAAAATAATTAAGTTTAATAGCCAAACAAAGCTGAATAAATCAGAACGTAATTTTCATTAGAATGCAATTGACTCAATGTAAAGATCGAGGCGGAAATTTCCAATTAAGTCAATGGATTGCCATCATCAATGATAATCAACATTTGGCGCCGCACACTGAATTCTGATGAATTCAAACTAAAAATAACTTCCAAAACTTTGACAATATTTCCATTGTTCTCTTAAAGAAGTCAAAAATAAGCAACAAATAGGCATATGCCAATATGTAATAATTTACCACTCTTTCTTGTATTTATTTGTTAGTCGTTCGAATTTAGTTATTTTAGGAGTGTCTTTGTGTCAATAAATTTGCCATTCATAGTATGTTTCATGTTTTATCCAGTCGATAGGCACTAGTTTTTGTGTGCGTTTCGATTTTAATTTGTTTGTTAAATTACAGTGGTCCGCATTTTTTAACTCATAAGTACATAGCACCTTCAGGAAAAAGTCGGATCAATATTTGTGACAAAAAAAACACTATCGTATTCTTAAGTGCAAAACGAATGCACGACATCGAAATTCGTTAGTTGCACTAATTCGTTGCAATTATTGTGTGCGTATGCTCTACCTTTTGTTATGAAGGACAACCGGGAATATTTGCTTTACAACAGAAGCAGGATTTCGCAGTATGGACCGTGAAGGTCGTTTGTCTCAAAACTGCTCAGCAGGGCAAGCGGCGGCATGCGCTGGCTGCTAGTCAGCATCGGTAGATGTGGGGAGGGTTGTTGCCTGCCTGCTGTCCTCGAGATCCCATACACAAAAAAAAATCGCATGCCAAATAACACCGTAAAAAATGAAAAATTATTGGGGAGGGCTAAAAATGGGAATCCTGGCAAAATTAGAAAAATGAAAATCTTATTCTTCGGGGTATCTCATACTTAACCCTAGAGAGATAATCTACGTCGAATCGACGTACAGAAATTTTTCTTTTTATTATATCTCATTAGTGAAGCTTCATAATTTGTTGGTTCCAAGATTTAACTCAATTCATGTCTGTAGGCGTAATTACGTGGCAAAATTATTGGCTTGGGTGCCACACAGCCTAAGATATTGGGGGTGATAAGTCAAATATACGTCGAATCGACGTATGATTATCTTAAACAAATTTGTACTGAAAAATATTTTAATTGCCCCGAATTGACATTTTCATAAATCTTCATAATGTGAATGTGTATTCACTTGGATATAACCACTAAAAGCCTGTTTCGATAAAGATATCCTTTATTTTAATCTATTGAAAGGACAGTCCACTTTCTCCTAGTACCACTTTTTTAAAATTAATATTATATAAACAAACAAATGATAATTTTTCAAAACCACGAGTTTAACAGATTAATATTAAATACAAATGATTATATATCTACCTTTTAGCAACATGTTACTCTTAACAAAGAAGTTATAAGGATGTTAAATAGCAACACGTCGAATCGACGTATGATTATCTTTTCAGGGGTAAAAAATATGATTATCTCTCTAGGGTTAATAAAGGCAACACCATCTAGATATACAGGCCGGATTATCTGCTAGGAAAAATGAGCGGTCATGTGACTATGTAGCCCTTATTACAACAATAACAATAGTAACAACCAGGAGCGCTAAAGAACCCGATTTTTTTAACTTACGATCGATCGATGTTTTTGGTCCGTTGGTCGATGTTTTTACCATCAATGGTTTTGCGTCGATGTTTTTCACCATCGATGGTTTACGTTTCGATGGTCGATGGTTTTCACCATCGATGGTTTTCAACTATCGATGTTTTTTTTCCTCAACATATTTTTTTTACTACTCAACTTTGTCTTTATAAGTGTATGCAAATTCCTTCAATCAGCCCAATCAGAAAAAATGTGAATCCATCGTAACATACAACATGCAATCCATCTATCGTAAACACTGTACACACAAAAAGAGGTGTCTTTCTTTATACGCCCGGTAGGGCACAATTTCCAAATGTGGCTTCGCCCTGGAATAGTTTCAACCTTTGGTCTGGGCCAAATATCAGTGTCTTAAGGTTTAAGCGGGCCGCAGAATAAAAAAAAATGAATACGCGTAATGAAACCTATGTGTTTTTGTAATTTAATCTCAGAATGTTTCATTTAAGATGCGACTATAAATCTAAGTCAGTAGCTTCCTAGGGATTACGTCCTATAGAAATTACATCTTTTGTAAATTCTCTTCAAATAAATTGAGAACCTTAGGTAAGAAGTTAAAACGCCAACATTATTTGTGAATTAATTTCCGTCAAATTTTGGACAGCTGATCCGAACATTGTGGAACCGGTCATAAACATCCAGAGGAAGCCCAAAACAACCTTGGGAGCGAAAATTCTTAGTCTGAGTTACATCAAGTCTGGTCAGAAAGAAAGGCTCAAAATAGACAAAAATTGGTTCTGTGATGAGGTGTGAAACAAACGCATGTACCGCAGTAAAGCTTAATAAGCTAAAAGGGAAAAATTCTGTACGTGGGCTGAAATGGCCATATTTACAACATTTCACGTTCATGTGATTTCCACATCAAATATACGATTTCGGGGCTTTAGAACTTCGTCCCTCAAATAAATATCAGCCCAAGATGTTTTTGTCCAATAACCTGAAGGATGCGAACGCGAGTTATAGTGCAACGTGCCATCAGATAGCTAGCAAGTACGGCTAATACTAAAAAAAAATGGACAGAATTTCGGAACAAAACAATTTTACGAAAAGGCTTAACGTTTTCTTCCACAAAAAAAGGATGCCTTAAGCAAATGTAACTCAAATAATCGTCGGCGATTTTTTAAAGCGTGCATAAGCCACCGACTTTTTTGGGGAGTTTTAGTAAATTGTTGAAATGAGTTCAATAGCTCGAATTTGTGCTGCCGCACATTTTTTTAATTAAGTTCTTCGACATGGCTGCGGGCCGCCAGTTTTGTATGTCTGCTCTATGCGGTGGGTTCTGGGTACGATACGAATGCAAAAAAAGAAGGTGGGTGGGGGAGGCATTGAATGAAAACCATAATCAGCTTAATTTTTGATATTAAAGTAATTTTTTTTTTTAGTACTCAAAAACCCAAAAATCGATGTTTTCTTACCATCGATGGTTTTGTCTCGATGCTTTTCCGATGGTAACCATTGATGTTTTTCTTTCGATGCTCATCTCTAGTGCCTACTCAACTAACTAGCACTAAGTTATTTTGCCATTTTTTTGTATTTTTCCAGTATGGGAAAATTCTGATGCTATTTGTTCTGTTTAAAAAAAGCTCGATAAGACAAAACAATGTACACTTACGGTCAAAAGTATCGACTCAACCTAATAGCGCGTGTATTTGTACGTGTTTTTTTGGAAAGTATGATAGTTATTCATAAAAGTATGTCGTTTAAAAGTTCGAAACCTTAGCTACCTGTTGGTACCCTTTTTAATATTTGCTTTGCACTTTTTAAATTACTGGCCACTTGTAACAAAAAACCCAGAAAAATTTAAGTTTCAGGTAAAGGTCAGGTCAGGTAAACTACCCCTATAAAAGCGCCCGTAATCGGTTTCTCATTATCAGTTGCATCAGGAAAGTTAGGTAACTTACATCTGAAGTAATTTCAGTCACTGTTTGGTCATCAATGGATACGACGCCAGAACAGGCGGCACAAGTTGTAGCCCTATTGTCGGAAAATCATAGTCAGCGAACCGTCGCTCGCCGTCTTGGAATGAGTCAGTCTGCTGTCTCGAGAGTTAGCAGGAGATTTCGAGAGACTGGTAGCTTTAATTCGAGACCAAGAACGGGCCCTCGATCCACTTAAGAGAGAGACGACCGTTTCATTGTAACAAGTACGTTACGAAATCGTTTCCTCACGGGTGTTGCTGCACAGCGGAACCTGAGGCGTGTTCGCGGAGTAGCTGTCAGTGACCGCACGGTAAGGAGATGATTAAGGGAAGCGAATATCACTCCAAGACGGCCTGCCAGGGGCCCCAAATTGACTGCACGACACAGACAAGCGCACCTCTTATTTGCTCGTAATCATCTTACTTGCAGCGATACGGAATGGAGCTCAATATTGTTCACTGACGAGTCGAGAATGTGTCTGCATGGCAGTGACAGAAGATGTCGAGTCTACAGGCGTCCAACTGAGCGATTTGCGCAGTGCTGTTTCACTGAAACGGTTGCATACGGCGGCGGTTCCTGTATGATGTGGGCTGGCATTTCATTGGAGGGAAAAACGGATCTCGTATTCGTGCCCGCAGGAGGCCGAGGAGGAGGGCTGACAGCTGAGCGATACGTTACCGATGTTCTCCGTGTCCACGTTGTGCCCTATGCAGCATTTATTGGCGAGAACTTCACTTTGATGGACGACAATGCCCGGTGTTATGCATCGCGCCTCACTCAGCAGTTCTTGAATGAAGCCAATATGTCGTCACTTAACTGGCCTGCGCGCAGTCCCGACATCAATCCCATTGAACACTTATGGGACGAACTCAAGAGAAGAGTCCGAGCCAGAAATCCAGTCCCTTCGTCCACTGAAGAATTGAAGACAGCCCTATTAGAGGAGTGGAACGGTATTCCTCAAGATACCATCAGCAACTTGATCAAATCAATGCAGAATCGACTGGAAGCTGTCATTAGAGCAAGAGGAGGAAATACCAAATACTAAAATAATAAATACTTAACTTATTTTCCAACAGTTTTTGTTTTATTTGCAAAAAACCTAACCAAAATCCATTTTCATATTTGCTCATTTTCGCTACGTTTTCGTTCAAAGAGCATCAATTTTAAAAGTGCTCACCAAATATTGGTTAAAATGGTACCAACGTAAAGCTGAGGCCTTAAGCTTTTCAATGACATACGATTTTTATGGATAACTGCTATACTTTTCGAAAAACACGTACAAATACACGCGCTTTTAGGTTGAGTCGATACTTTTGACCGTAAGTGTAGATTTGAATATGACATCTTGGGAAAAAAATAGATAAATACAAACAGATTTCCCACTAACAGAAGTTAATTAAAGAATCTATAAAGATGGGTAAAGAAACAGGATATCGATGACATGGATGTGTTAATAGATATAATGAGAGAGAGACCATGTTTTGCCTGATAGACATACATCGTTTATTCGTTTATTGATGTTTTGTGTATTCCTTTGCACATTCCCGAATCAAATAATGAAATTGCTAAATAGGTCATTCCACTGAGCCGAATACATAATATACATGAAAAATTACGTTAAATTAATAAACTGTGTCCTCGAAATATTTCCGATGATTGCTTTTATTAATATAATAAACACACCATCAATATATTATAAAAAATAATAGGTGCTTTTTTGTTGAGGTGATGAGATCAACAGTACACCCATAATTGGGTACTCGTTTAACATCTGAGTGAGATCATAGTCTGTCACACGGGTCATGAGTTCGAAAAACACCTTAAACTGAATTCGTTCACGGTAAGTCGTGAACCCATGACCCTGTGCACCGAAGGTGCGTGCACTAACCACTACACCAGCCAAACTACTATTTGGACATCCTGCAAGGAAATACATCGAGTTACCAATAACTCTGTATACGTAGCACAACATTATTATTTAAAGTATATGCGGTACATTATTCTCTACCACGGGCAAAAAAAAATTATAAAAGCCACTTGCCTAAGCTTCTTTTAATTAATTACATTAAGCACACTTATAAGAACAGTAATTACCTCAAAAGTCATAAGCGCCAGAGTTGTACAGCCACTTAATTTTATGAGGACACAATTGTTACACCATCATCTCATTATCCAATCCAACTAGTTACAATATAATAATGTAAAATGTCAAGGCTGATATGAAACGTTCAATAAAAACATGAAAATAATACAACATTCCAAAGCCTAATCAACACTCTTAATTC
This sequence comes from Microchrysa polita, assembly GCA_949715475.1. Taxonomy (NCBI): domain Eukaryota; kingdom Metazoa; phylum Arthropoda; class Insecta; order Diptera; family Stratiomyidae; genus Microchrysa; species Microchrysa polita. The sequence continues at coordinate 6,851,492 of OX454420.1, forward strand.
TTGTAAACTTGTAAAAGATTCTGGTCCCCTATATCTGAATGGAATGGTGTATGGAAAATCATGGCCGTTTGGTATCGATATCTCTGTAACACTTATTTCTTCACAACTTGTTAGCAGCAGCGCCACCGGCAGCAAATTATGTATTCCAACAATTTTTATTTGTTTACATGGCCACCATTTCCATATAGTGCTTATTGAAAACCAATCGTCAATCGATATCTCCAATCTATTAGCACAACTTGAATAAATGTTTTGCAGATGACTAGGCTTGTTGTGCGGTTAACACAATTGCTTTCGACTCGACGTATAGTCTCGTCACGTCAGTGAAGTGCGCGGTTTATTTATGTTTGTAAGTTGACGGACGACAACTTTTGAAGATTGCCATCAACATCAACATCATCATCCACCATGGCATCGACAGCCCAGCAGGTTGAAAAGAAATCACCCATCAGAGGCACAGTTTTATGAGCGCGCGGATCTAAGAGACATTCCAAAAACAGACCCAACGCACTCTGCATAGCCTTTTCTATGTTAGTAAGACACCAAAAATACCAGTATACATCCGTACATATCTGAATTTAAGTATCTTTGCGATGGAATGCTGTAAATTTATTCGAGTGGGCGAGGTTCAAAAATAATTTTTATTTCTCTTTGCATCCGCACCTGTTGTAAAGTTCATTGCTGTGCACCCGGGAGAAAATAGCATAAAATTGCTTCTACCGAAGATGATGTATGCATCATGCTGGGTGTGAAGTAGTTAAATGTATCCGATGACGTATTTTAAAAATTATGTACTTTTTTCCACTTGGAAAGTTTGTTGTTTTATCAAAGAAGAAGTCTCAGTGACTACAAGGAGGAGTTGTAGCTATGCGGTAAATATAGGAGCGGCTAACTGGTAGACCAGGCATGTAATTGAATATCGACATAAAATTTACACCCACTTATAGATGCTCTGTTGTGATACTGTACTTTATTTGTAACAAAAAAAATCTCAACAATTCCTCAATTACAATTGATGAAATTTGGATCACAAAAAAAAGAGAAGATGAAGAATAATTACCAATTGTTTTGCTTTTAAATTGGTTGATTACTGCACTCAATAGGCAACATAGTATTAAACGAAATATGATGATCGTCCATTTGTAGCAATTTTGTGGTCATCTCCCATTCGTTTAATGCGAATCAAACATACTATGCGCTGTGACCTGTAAACCTACAAAGGGCGTAAAAAATGCGTTTTCATTCATCACGATCATGGTTGATGGATGAAAAATGTTTCAAGTCAACAGATTATGGTTTGTACATTACCGCGTGTTGATGTTGATGAATGAGCCACTCTTCTTCGATTCAGCAAATTTTATTTGATTCGGGATAGTGAAGAAGAATCAACAAATATGAGGCACACACACATGCTAAATTCATACGTGTCATTTTAGTTCAAATCTATTTTTTATCAAATGTGCATTCTCATGCCTCGTATCGATATCCCGTTTGTTTACCCATTTTCTTTGTTATGAATCAGCTCTTTCATTGACTCCGGGAAAATGCCCAGTTTTTTCCCAAGATGACTCAAAACATTTCATATTCAAATTGGCGCGGTGGGTTTCGATAGAATATTGTCTTCTCTTCTTTCTTCTCCGTAAGATGGAATGCTGGGAGATTTTCCCACTGAAAAGATACTGAAACGGCAAAATAAACCAGTGTGGACTATATCAAAGTGGGAACTTGTTAATTAAAGCATTATATGGGACCATATTATTTGAATATAAAATGGTTTTAAGAACACGGGCTGTAGGTTATTAACGCTTGCATGCGCAAATTTCATGAAACTGGTGGAGGAGTTATGTGTTGTAAGTGGATTCGTTATTTGTTCTATAATTTTATGTAGATGTAGGCAGTTAATGAATGGCATTTTTAAGCCTAATTAGTTTATCTATAATTGTAGATTTTGCTTTTTTTGTAGCACTGGGTAGCGCAGACATTTTATTTTAACTAAAAATTGTAATCATTTCAACCGAGCCATTCCTGCTCTGTAAGTTTTGAAAACACCGACATCATAAAAAGGTTACCTGTTTGAATCTTTTGTTTTAAACGAATTTTTTAGATATATCCCTCCAAGTAAAATTTGTCAAGAAATATGTTTGGAAGCACCGCATGAATGTGCGTCGAAAACGATATAAATATTTAAAATCCGTTAAGCGGTATCGCTATAGTTGTTAGTCAACATTTGGCATTTTTATCGCATTCCATATTATGAAACAATATAATTGAATAATTGAAATTAAATGAAACTTTTTTGAGCTGAGCACGTTTTTTCCCAGTGTCACAATCACGTTCAATCTGAAAAATGTTTACTATTAATTGTAGCGATATCGTTAAATGGAATTTGATAACGTATGTTTTGTTCGCCGTACAATTGTTGAATTATAAGCCAAAAAAGGAAAACAGAGCAACCTCTGGGTGGTTTTCTCAATTTATCGCCTGTCTTTGAACAAAAAAAAAACCAGAAACCTGATCTATACGCAACCACGGGAAGGACTAAGGGGGTGAATTCCCTCCCAGACCCAGACATTGGGAAAAGATAAATTGCAAATATGAATGCATTTCGGTGAATATAATTTCCTATAAAATATATCAAGGTGCAGAAGCCAAATCATGGTAAAAAATAGCTTGCGTACAAGTCCGGAACTCAGTGGGACATTTTCATGTTTTCAACAAATGCTAATGTACAGTACTGACTGATGCAACCTCGAAATGATTTATACATTATTATATGGTTTCGATTTACCACGCTCCGTGGCTCAGTTGGTAAAGTCACACTTTATGATACTAGTAATCTAGAGACACGAGATCGAATCTCGGCGTGTTAAGTGTGGATGGGAAATATTAATGCTTGCAACATTATATACACTCCGAGTATGCAATGAAACGTTGACTCAAAGTAGCTACTAAAATGCCTGAGTCAACGCACCATGCCCCATACAAGGAGTCGCGGTACACAAAGAGAGATATGGTTTCGATTTGGGGAAATTCTACTTTCTACTTTCTTTTGAAAATTTTATTAGCTAATGACTTTCGAAATCAATATGCACTGAATCATTAGGGGTCGATACGTTTCGCGTAAAGATTCCGTCGATGCACGTCATATTTCGCGTTGTCGAGACGTCCACCGAATTATTCAGCTGACAACCGAACGTTTCACTCATGAATTGACGGAATCGCAATCCCTCGTCCGAACGGAAGTCGATGTTGAAATCACCGCAGAGTACGATTAGTAAATCGTTCAACTTTAGTTCGTCGATAAACAGAAACAGACCTTTCAGCTTGATCGAATACGATAGTAGGTAACGCTCAATGAACTTGATCTTATCGTTTACCGTTGTTCCGTTTGAGAGATACGTCGCTACGAGCAACACACGCTCGCCATCGATCGTCGTTTCCACTTTGCATATATCACCTACGTCCGTCGACATCACATTACTTCGAGACCAGTTTTCTCCTTATTCATACGAATCAGTGGTCGGCTGCGGCTGTTCAAAGCGTCCGAATCCAATTTCCTCTCGTAAATTGCTATACCGCCAGCCATCTTGTCGTTGTCGCGTTTATGTCGATTTACGAGCGTGTAATTTCCAAGTTTCAATTTATCGCAATCGGCGTTGGATAACCAGGTTTCACAGAGAGCGAGTAAACCGCAGGAAGATATAACAAAATCGGACGTTATATCGAACGAGTGATTATTGATCTGACTTTTGATCTGACGAACTACCTGAACTTTCTTTATTGTATAGGCATGGGCAATGTTCACACTATTTCTATTGTAGTTTATCTCTCTTATCTGTTGAATCGTATCCAAGTAAAGACATACAATTTTCGTAACGCTTTGAACTCAAGTTGAATGCAAATTGAACCCAAGCCCAACCTCTCGTGAACCTTGAATGGCACCCAACACTCACAGGGTACCATCTAGCCCAACTTCCGTTGAACCTTGCATGAACCTTCATTATGATTTTCGTGACGCTTTTCGAATTTATGTTCCAGAGTCAAGACATAAAAATGTCAAAAACAATGTTTTTCTTGATGCATATTCCTGGATAGGTTTATCTACCAGTTGCGATGGTTTGTGTAAGTTGATGTTATTTTGGAAACATCTATGGACAAAAAAATAAGAATATAAAAGCGCAGGTGTGAGTTGAAAGAGAAAGAGAAAATATTTTCAAAATACATAGTATTAAGGAGTTTTTGGTCTCCAAATCAAGGTTCTGGCCCATATCGTCATAACCACCACTTTTATCAATGTTGTTTGATATAAATGTTTCACAAAAAAAAACAAAAATCCTCTTGCAAAGGCAAATCCATATATCTTTAGCCCCCAGCCCCCTCCAGGACAAGACTCTGTTCGCGCCACTGCCCGTACGGATTCATTTCAGTATTCTAACAGAACTGCCTAAAGCAAGCTCGTTCCCTTTTATTAAAAGTAAGTTTTAGCAGTTTTTTGTGACAGAAAATTCTCCTTCACATTTTGCCATTTCAAACCCCGAAATGCAGATGTGCGAAACTCACGGTCCGCGATCATAATTTGTTTGCCTCCCAAATCGAAGATGGCCAATATTTTTGACGGTGTGGCTGGAATTATGGTTGGTGACCGCACATCAGCGCGAGAAATCATCACTCGAAGAAGGAATAATAATCTTTAGTTTATCGCCAACAAACAGCGCTCTCCAATATCCCCTAATTTTCTGGAAGGGTCAAAGCTATAATTAGTTTCGATGAGCAAGCTGTTTGAAGGTTCTGTGTCTCAATTTCTATGAGTTGCACTTTCACTGATGTGCAACACAAGAGTTGGCTACGATATCCCACCCTTCATATTCCCGTTTTTCAAAATCCCGACATTCATTATCCCACCATTTCAATATCCCGCTCAATTGAAATCCCGTCTAATCAAATTCCCGCCAACTTAAAATAATATCCCGTCATTTCAATAACCCGCTGATTCAAAATACCGCTTTTCACCACCGCATTTACCTTTAAAATAATGGGTCTTCTCGCATAGGGATATTTAACTCTCGGAAACCCACGAACCTGGTGACTTAATTTAAAAAATAGCTGTTCTGGTCTTTCATCATCATCATCATCAATGTGGCACGATAGCCCGACGTCGGGCCTTGGCCGCCTGAATCGTTGACCTCCAATTGTCGCGGTTACGTGACCTCGTCCTCCAGTTTCGGAAGCCCAGCAGCTGGTGGGCGTCTTCACCTACGGAGTTCTCCCAGCGAGCTCTCGGTCGTCCACGCAGCCTCGCTCCGTCAATTCGTTGTGCGTTCATCACTTTCTTTGGCATGCGATTATCGTCCATCCGTTGTACATGCCCCGCCCATTGCAAACGTTGAAGCTTCACGATTTTTGATACTTCCAGCTCATCGTACAATTGATACAACTCATGGTTGTACCGGATACGCCATTGGTCTCGCTCGCGAACGGCCCCGAAAATTCGCCGAAGGACCTTTCGTTCGAATCGGTCTAGCAAAATTTCGAAGGCTTGGGTGAGGGTCCATGTTTCGCAGCCATAACATAGCACGGGTCGGATGATCGTTTTGTACACGCGGAGCTTCGTGTTCCTGTGCGCAAGTTTCGAATTAATTATAGGGAGGACCGAGAAATATGTCTTATTGGCTAGTTGTATCCGTCGCTTAATTTCGTCGGTTTCGTTGGCGTCCTTTGATAAGTTACAACCCAGATAGTTGAAGTTGTCTACATACTCGATATTAAGGTCCCCCACTGTGATGCTTGAATTTGCTGGCGTCCTTGTTTTCGATTGCATCATGGCCTTTGTTTTGCTTTCGTTGATATGTAGTCCAACTTCCTTTGCGGCGTTATTGAGGTTATGCAGAAGGCTTTCTGCATCACCCAACCTTCGAGACATGATGTTGATATCGTCGGCGTACGCTACTAATTGAGTCGACTTGATGAGTAGCGTTCCGCTGCTGTCCAAATTCATGGCTCGAATTACATACTCCAAAGCAAGGTTGAAGAGCGTCGGCGCCAGCCCGTCGCCCTGCTTGAGTCCAGTACGAGTTTCAAATAGGTCAGTGAGTCGATTCTGCACTCTGACCTGCGAGACGGTATTAGTCATCGTCATCCTTGTGAGTCGCACTAACTTTGCCGGTATACAAAAATTCAAAAAGTTCTGGTCTTTCAGTAGTCGAAATTTTATCCTCTGTATTAATGTCTTGTTCTGTCGGAGCTAAATTGTCATCTTTATCGAAGAAATAAGCAAATATTTCGAGGGATTTATGCTAAGAGAAAGCACCGCATTAACTGCTGGGTATCACATTATATGTATAACTATGGATTAAAAAAAAAATATGCCGATATTTTGACAGGACTATTTTTATCCATTAGCGGGATTCTAAAGTGGCGAAGTTTTTAGTGGACAGGATTTTATAATGGCGGGATGATATAATGGAGGGATTTTAAAGTGGCGGGATTTAGTAATGTCAAGATAATGTTAAACGGGATTTTTTTTTTGTAAAAAGCGGGATTTTAAACGGGCGGGATTTTGTTTTTCGGGATTATGTAGGAATCCTGCAACACAACCCTAACTAACTCCTTTTTTAATTTGGGCGCACACTGTGACACAAAATGTATTTGTTTTAGTGTTTTACTCACCTGTTTATCACCTAGCGCTAGCGGTGACCTATTGAGCTTTTATACACTATAATTTGCACAGTTGTGGATGCCTGAAAAAAAGGGAAAACAGCGGAGGTATAATGTACTCGACGTCTTCTGTCATTTAGTGCGTCATATGACTATCTCCGGTTAAGGATAAATTTGTGTCCTTTTTATCCGTGTTTGGACCTTTTGGGCTGTTTCACAATGCTGGGACTCGACTCCAAAACAATAAAAAAATTACTTTTACTGTATAAAATACTAAATTAACAATAAAAAGGGGGAGGGGAACTATGGAACTTTACGACCGATTCCATACCTAGCAATTGGAGTTTTAGCTCGCCTTCTTGATGTTAGCTCACCTTCTAGGCTAGGAGACTTTCACTGTGTTGAAGTAAAAAACTAGTAGTATTGAGGACAAAATTAAATAAAGAAAGTATTGCTTTCATCTTATCATCTTTTTTTTTCGGCAGAGGAGACATTCTAATTATGAATTACCGGAGAGTATGGGTTCGAAAAAAAACGAAAAGTGCGTCTAAAGTGGCCCGTTCGTCGATGTATGATATTCGTCCCGGAGCTAACCGTTTTTACAACGGCTGCTAAAAATCCTTGTAAATGACGAGAAAAAATATCTTGTATTTCTACAACAACAAAAAATCCATTCAAAAACGTTCGTCCACACCAAAGCCCACTGATTTTTGGTCACAGTTATCTACTTGTTTGCAAAGCATTTTCTGTGAATTAGGTTGCATTTTTTGAGGACCATTAAATTCTACCTACGCTTTGTGCTGTCGTATTCGTAATTTCAGAATTGAAAACAATATAGCCTTGACAATTTAACTTGATCCTATTTTTATACCTATCACTTTGCATTCCAATTTTGAAATTATATCCTTTACGAATCCCATGGTTTTTTTGTTAAAAAAAAAAGTATGACATAGTGCTGAAAAACGCTCTCTGGGCTTCAAGCCCTACCGGATCTAATAAAAAAATTTGATTTTTGTTTTTAACCAGATGAACAGATTTTAGTAAACTTACATTGAAAAACCCCGTCTTTTATTGGTTTTTTGTTTAGATTAAGCTGACCAGACGTACAGCATTTTGCTGTACAGTACAGCATTTTTACCTGTCGTACAGCATTAGTAAATGTACAGCATTTCCAATGCCACACAAAAGAAACCTAGATGACTTCATAATAACCTCCTTGGTGAGTCCTGTAGTCAGTCTTGTCTGTTTTAAAGGTGTTTTTAGCAAGAAAATCGCACATTCATGTGCCAACGTTCATTTTCGATAATTTGGGAACTCTTTGGTTAATCGTTCTGAAATTTAATGAACTTAAATGTATGACCTGGGGATTACATTTACTTACATTTCTCCATATTTAAGGGTCCCCCTATCTGCGTTCGACAGTTACAATAAATTTGAAAATTAGCAGACTTGCGAAGCGCCGCACTGTCCATATTTTGTGAAAATTTCAAGGCTCTAGCTCACACTTGTAGCTGTAGAGCTACTTGGCGCTCACCGCTCACATTGTCTCCAAATTTCAAGGTTCTACCTATCTACGTTCGGTAGTTCAATCGATTGAATCGAAAATTTTCCGTAGTTCGGAAATCTTGGAGCGGAAAATTTTAAAATTTAACAGCCATGTATAAAGCACCGCACTGCCCGTATTAGGTAAAAATTTTAAGCATCTATAGCTGCCAAGTGATTGTGAAGATGCGATTTTATTTTTTCACAAAACCATGTAAAAATCACTGTTTTCCATCCGATCCATCTATCAACCTCTTTAGGAAAAAGCAAATGCAATCTAAAGGACACTACAAAAATTTCCCCTAATCCAATAAAGTAGCGCTAAATCCCCAGAGGATCGCCATCCGCTTAAGAATTCTCTACGCAATGAGGTATCATTTTATCTATTGTAATAAGCAAAACGAAACTTTTAAATATGAAGGTACAAGGAGGTGTAATTTTCGTACTGCAAATAAACAGCTTCATGATTTTCGTCTCAGGGTCACGGATAGTCAGAGACAGGGAAAGAACCATCCTCACAATTAACCTGTCAACTGTCAACTAAGTGACTACTAAAATTTCACGAGCTCACTAAAAATCGCAACAAAAATAAGTTTATATTATATATTAAGCCCTTTTTATCACCGCGGCTCAATAACTTCACTTGGCTATTCAACATATCTGCGAAGACATTAAAATTTTGCAAGGATAAGTGCAATCGGACACCGAATTTACATCCAGTGCCAAACAAAGGTTGTATCTGTCAGACGGGGAACACTGCAACTAAAGCCCGACCGCATCTGTGCTTCACTGGGAAATACCACTCATACATCACTCATCTTGTAAGTTTCGACTGCTTGTTTGAATTATCTTGAATCATGATTTGCTCGAACTGCAAAAAAGATGTGATTGCGACTGAAGCGATCGTTTGTGTACAATGCAAGTTACAGTTTCACCTTTCCTGTGCGGCGCCACGAAAATTATCCAAGGATAAAAGAAAGACGTGGATGTGCAGGTCCTGCAACTCCAGTAACGATGGTCCCAACAACGATACCGGGGACGGCTCAATCCCTGGGGACAGCCAACCGTCAACCCTCTGTGACACACTTGGCCAGATTTGTGATCTGAGAAGCGAAATGTCTGCGGAGTTCGAAAGTATCCGAAAATCAATTAAGCACGACCTGCAAGAATACCGTAATTCTTTGGATTATTGTTGCTCCAAAGTGGACGATTTTAATATAACACTTGCACAATATTCCGTGAAAATCGACCACCTATCTAAAACCTGCGAAGAACTATCTCACGAAAATACCGAATTGAAACGCCGCGTCAATAATTTGACTGCACTTGTCAACAAAACGGAGCAAGACAAACTGGAATGTGAATTGGAAATTTCAGGTGTTCCGGAGACGTCTAACGAGGACCTGTGCGATATTCTTACTAAAATAGAGAAAGCGTTAGATATCACAGAAGTCAACAAACCTGTTTCTCTCAAACGCAAACATATTAAGTCCAAAGGAGAACATCCCAAACCACTTATCGCTAAATTCAACTCAGCTGCTGAATGTAATGCTTGGCTGTCGAAGGCTAAAGTTAAGAGAGCACATCTTACTGCTGACACTCTTGACAAACATTTGCCTAAGAGTAAAATTTTCGTTAATCTCCATCTTACTAAAGCGACTAAATCACTATTATATAAAACTAAAGAGTTCGCTCGTGCTAATGGAATCCAATTTGTATGGATCAAATACGGCACGATTTTGCTACGTAAAGCAGAGACCAGCAAAGTGCATACAATCCAATCTGAAGCGGATCTCGAGATAAAACGCCTTCAATAATTTAAATTATACTTTTCTTCAATAGATACATTTAACGTAATATTTTATTATTATTTTTTTACATGTTCTGTACACCAATTGATTTTATTGATTCAAGAGATGTTGAAACATTTGAAATCGTTTATGAATGTAAAGAGTTGCTTAGCCAAAATTTAGATAAATTCAGAATAATTCACCTAAATATCCGTAGTATACAAAAACATTTTCAAGACCTCCTAATTTTATTAAATGAACTAGATATCTACTTTGATGTGATCGTTTTATCAGAGACCCAACATGATAGCTACGTAGTTAATTTCGATAAAGTGATTGATAACTTTAAAATTCCAGGTTATACTACTCTATTTACCAAATGCAATAAAACTAAAAATGATGGTGTGATTCTTTATATTAAAGAATCATTAGAATACAAGTGGAATGAAGTATCCAATGATTTCTTAACCGGTATCAAGGTAGACTTTTCTCTAATTAACAAAACATGCCTTTCCATAGTAGGTTTATACAGATCTCCATCGCTCGATATATTATCATTTATTGATGGTCTAGAGAATTTATTTCAATTTTCGAACAATTCATCCGATATATTAGTTGGCGATATCAATATAAATATTTTAGATGATTCTGTTATCACAAATGATTATCTGAACTGCCTTGCTCGACTTGGGTTCATTTCACTCATTAACAAGCCTACACGCGTATGGGACACATCTTCCACTTGTATAGACCATATATTCTTGCGACAAAATAATTATTCAGATCCCACGCCTATAGTTTTGAAGAACTCAATCACAGATCACAATACCATTTTGTTATCGATTCCCATTAACCCCAAGTTGTCCAAAACCGCTAAAGAAAATGTTGTAGTTAAAACTAACTATCCTCTATTAAAAGAAAAACTAGAACAAATTAACTGGACAGTGCTATCTCATGATTATTGTGCAGAAATAGGCTGCAGAATTCTTTCGGATAAAATTAGCGAATTAATCTCCGAATGTCAATATACAATTAAAATTAGATCTAAATTTAATACTTTAAAACCATGGATGACTGAAGGGCTAATCCGATCGATAAGAAAAAGGGATAAATTAAAAAACAAGCTTGATAATCAACCTTTTAATACGACCTTGAGGAGCATATATTTGAAATATCGAAATAGGCTTAATAAAATACTGAAAAATGCCAAGAGGATATATCTCCAAAAAAGCATAGAAAACAGCAGAAACTCTACGAGAAGCTTATGGAAAACAATAAATAATATGACGGGAAGGAAAGGTACTAGTAGTATAGAATGGTCGAAAATAATTGATCCGAACACAAATGAATCCGTACATGATAAGGTCCTTGCAGCAAATACAATAAATAATGCTTTTTGTAATATATCTACTAATTATCCGATTCCTCAAAACACTATTATCCCTGAGGAGCATGCTGATTCCTCATGTTTATCATTTTTTCACATCAGCAGAATTAATAGTGATGAAATAATATCCATTATAGATAAAATGGGGAATTCAGCATGCGGAATAGATAACATTAGTTCAGGTTTATTGAAACAGATTAAGCATCAAATAAAAACACCTCTATCTATTGTGTTCAATAAATGTATAAAGGAGGGAACTTTTCCAAAGATTCTCAAGGAAGCAGTGGTGGTTCCAATATACAAAAATGGAGACAAATCGAATCCTCTGAACTACAGACCAATATCACTGCTTCCAGTAATATCAAAAGTTTTCGAAAAGTGTCTGAAACGAAGGTTGGAACAGTTCCTTTCCGACAATAATTTATTATCTGACAATCAGTTCGGTTTTAGAAGAGGTTTAAGTACAGAAGATGCTATTTTAAATGTTACAGATTTTGTGAATTCAGAACTAGAAATGGACAAGAAGCCTATTGCGATTTTCATGGATGTTTCCAAGGCATTTGACACTATACCGCATAATTTACTGAGAACCAAGCTTTTAAAAATTGGAATACGCGGTACGGCGTATAAGCTTTTTTCGAGTTATCTAAACAATCGTAAGCAAAGCGTCAGAATTGAAGATACTTACAGCGAATGGATACAAAAGGAACATTTTGGTCTCCCTCAAGGCACTGTTCTATCACCATTACTCTATCTCATATTTGCGAACGACTTATGCAAAATAAACTTTTATAACAGCAAAATTATTGCTTTTGCAGATGATACGGTGCTCATTACGTCATCCAATTCTTGGCGACAAACCTTTCAGTTTGCCCAACAAGACTTTCAATTAGTAAAAAGTTGGTTCGATTCACAATACCTTCAATTAAATATGAATAAAACCAAATCTTTAACTTTTTCATTGAATATTTCGGGGCAACCGAACCGTAGTTCAATGAAAATTCATATAAGTGACTGCAGAATGCAATCATACCAGCACGATCACCAAAATGTATGCAATTGTCCACATATAGATTGTGTCGATAGTGTCAAATACCTTGGAGTGCACATGGATAAATTTCTTAAGTGGAACATTCATATCAACCATTTAATACAAAAAATTCGCAAAACCTTATACATATTTAAAATAATAAGATCTACTCTTACAGTGAAACAAATCAGGGAAGTGTATTTTGCTTTAGTTCAAACAATTTTACAGTACGCCATTACCGCATGGGGTGGTGCTTATGATAATCACTTAAAAACTTTAGTAACCTCACAAAAGTTGATCTTAAAAACTGCATTTTATCTACCAATGTCTTTTCCTTCAGAGTCCGTCTATACAATAGCTAATGTTCTTCACATCAAGAAATTATATGTGAAAAACGCACTCTACTATTTGTGCAAACATTCTAACTTCAATTTCATTATACATCAATCAAACACGCGTCATAGTAACAACAGGCTTATAGTGCCCCGTGTAAAAAAAACATCTTCTCAAAGATACCATACTTATACCGGACCTTATTTTTTTAATTCTCTTCCAAATCACATCAGATTAGATCTACATAATGAGCAACGGTTCAAATTAGCATTAAAATTTTGGCTACTTAACCTATCCTTAAGTCTATTTTATCAAATATTTGAACATCATTTTAATAGAAATTGTTTGTACTAAAACTTTTAAACTTTTTCACTAGTTTTATCTCTCTCTTTTCTATTATTTTTATTCTCTTTTGTACTCAGAATTATGAATTTATGTTTGATTATTATTTGATTTTTATAAGTGTAAGTTAAATTTTTTTATTGGAAACCAAAGTTGTCACTTAGTCTACAATAACATTTAATTTAAATTTAAATTTTCTTCTCGCACAAGCGCTAAGCTTTAGTGAAGGAAAGCGAAAAAAAAAAAAAAATTATGTACATTATTATACCATTGATGAAATTATTACCGCAATAAACCTTTTTTGAATTGAATTTTTGAATCATCCCTACAATGCTGCTGAGACGGCAGTTTATTTATTATTTATCCGACTGTCTAGAAAGCGGAAATCGAATCCGAATTGAAACATATTGGATTATAAATTGTCCTCTCTTAAAATATAGTTTTAAAAAACATCTTTTCTATCAGAATGGAACCGACAATTTAAGCTGACGGAAAATCCTAATTTTTGCTGTAGATTTTAATTACGTACCTAAAAAAAATCCGGTCTCATTGTGTTAAACAAATGTTGGGTTTGCCCGTTTTAATCGAGATCCCACTTCTCTCATGCTTATTATAACTTTGCATGTTAAAACATACATTTACACTTTACATGCTGATGGTGTTGTGCCAATGAGAACATTTAGAAGTTGAGGGATCTTTCCTGTTTAGTACCAACATAACCTTGCAAGGACGTTGCCAGGATTTTGCAGGGCTTCCGAAATTATGACGTTCCTCTGTCGAATCCAATTTTATCGCTTGACGAGGCTGGACGAGCATGATAGCACGCACGAGTACTTAATTGCCCCGCTATCATCGGAAACACGTGCCACGTCTACAACGCCAAAGACCTCTTTTCTGTACATTTATTATCGAACGGCTCGTGGGCCATGGTATATGCACGAAGCAGCAACTTTTTAACTATGGAAAGTACCTTCCCTTGGCACGGATCAGAGAAAAATTACTTCATTCTTACCGGTAAAATATTTTATTTCAAATTGTGAAGCCTGTATGAATCGTCTTACGAAATTTTTTGAAGTTTCCATTATGAAAGACCATCCCAATTTAGGGTCACCAGATTTTTATGGTTTTCAAATTTTTTATTATGTAGTCACGATTGATCTACTTTCGTCCAGATGACACAAATTATCTGACTGCAAGCTTAATTTCGGCATTCTAGGAATGAATGAATTGAAAACACTGTGGGAAGTTAAGGACCCCCTGGACCCCTCCCCTGGCTACGTCCCTGGATCATTGCTTTCCCATGTTTCACCAAACATTTCTCAGAGTAATGGCTACTATTCTTTCTGTATTCTGTTTACGAAGATATCACTTATGAAAGGAAGCAGAATATGTGGTCGATTTATTACATCCATCATGGTAGTGGCCTCTTGACATGCAGTCAACGCCGCTTAAAAAACCTCCAACAACTCGACCGCTTAAAAGTGTGAGCTTATTTTACTAAAAACACACTATCGAACGATTTTATGAGCCTAAAAGTCAACACAACGTTATTACGCAATGTGAAGAGTATAAAAAGTGGAAATTTTCATAGAAAAGGAGAAAATAACACAATCGGGCGCAATACATCTGAGAGATTATTTCATCCCCTCCCGCCCCTCAGACATATGGTAGATAGAAACTGAAAACTGCTTTGGGTAGTTGATCGATAAAGATTAAGCTATTGTGAGTTTCAGATTTCTCCCTTTTCATATCGCTGATTGGCGCAACAAAAACTGGTCACTTAATCTGTCAGATGCATTGCGCCCGCCCGAAGGTTAATACATAGATTTGGAATTGAATTTAAAAATTTAGATTTTTCCTAATTCACAGCCAATACTCAATTTATTGAAGTTGTCTTTGAAATAACCATTCAAGATGCATGTTAATGAAAACTTTGCACCAGGTACCATACCAACTTTACTCTTGATGTTCGTTCTTCGCTGCAAAACCCGAGTATGGATCAACCTAAAAGTCATATACAACTATATCAAATTAAACAATCTCAACGGACAACACATGCCTGGCGGCCATAAAAGCCATTCATATTCTGGTTTCCATATATGTATTATAAAATGAGATACTTAGGGTGTATCCAAAAAATCCAATCGAATGCTAATTGACCGCGATAGTATTGGGATGAACCTCATACAGCTCATGGTGGTCACACTAAAGCAATGCCATGGCCGATGGGAATCAATGAAACAATAAAAATTGTCTCTCATATCAAACTTGTATACCGCCAAACGAATTGAAATTCCATTTCAACCGGACGATGATGGATCGAACACTGTAAATATATCAAAGGAAGCAACAAAAATAATGCAAAACAAATGAAGTCGAATTGAAAGATTTTTTCTCTTCATTGTCAACTTTCACTCCCAAAAGAAATGGCGCATATCATGTTGTAAATTTTTTCGGGGTAAACTTGTCGCAAGTTGATAAACCGGAAAAAAACTTCTCTCATAAAATATCTTTGTCGTGAGATGAAAACAAAAAAAAATTGTTAAATTACAAACAAATAAATTTAAACGATACCCGCTACATTATAAGTCGGCGTGATATTAAGTTATGTAGGTACTCATGAAAAATCTGCATTGACCGCATGGGAAGTTGCGGATTTTTTTTTTACCAAACAATATCGCCGTAAATAGTTCGCATATGATTTGTTTCGTGAGGCTGCTCGGTTAATACACAATAACGTTCTGCAATTAACGTATGGCGGCGATAATGAATGGATTAAAAGCGATGAATCGTGTGCGGTCACCGATCCGTATTATAGTATCAGTGTATGTATAGTAATAATGTAATGATAAGTTACGCACGCACTATATGAAACAACCTATTTGTGATTTTATGAAAGATATCACAGTGAAGGTGAAATTCATGATTTTGTGTATGTTCTTTTACTACTTTTTTTCGTCGATGGACAAATCGAAAAGTCATATGGGCATGTCCGATTTCGGCGACTAAACTGTTGTAAATGAATCAATGCGCGGTTTTGAAGAGTTATCAACGCAACGTGTAATCATTATAATGGGAAAGGGTCATTGCGCGTGCAGTTTTCGACAGTCAGGTATATATAGGTATGCGGATAGGTGAAGTGAGTTCAACGATTTCGCCGGAAACGAACGAGTTTCGAAAATAAAAAATAAATTTCACTTTCATCAATTAATCGATGTATGTACAACTACAAATTTGTGTCTGCATATGTCACCTGTTTTGGAGTGTAGGTTTTTCTTATATTTATTTATAAGTTTAGCAGGCCATAGTGCCTATTGGTAAAGCGAAATAAATTCCTGGAAGATTTTTAGTAATTTGTGATCCAACAGACCAAATGTTGCCATTTAGCCATCTTCATCTACCAAAATCTAAAAATGATACCATGAACCGCATATTTTTCTTTAACTTAGACTGTACTGATCTTTCATGGAAAATTCGGTAGCTGCCATATGGCACTTAAAAATAAGGTCCACAATACTGACCGCATAAAATTGAAATCAGATTTATCTAGTTTATGATATTAACTCTAATCTGCTCCTTGCGTAGAAATCTACTGAAAACTTTTATAAGTTTTATACCTTTAAGAAAATGTCCATGAAACTTCTTGACTTTATAGCTATCGTCATTCTAAACAAGGAAATACACTGCCTGTCATAACTATAGCCGCACCATAAAACAGACTGATCCTGGGAAATTGAAAGAGAGCACAGTTATTCCACATACTAGAAACTTAAGGGATATTAAAAAGACAAATTATTTCATAGTAATTTTCCTTTTATTCGAAACCGTTATTCTTCTATAAAGGAAGAACTATGTTTTCGGTCCGTCATAACTATATAGCCGCACTTGAAGTTAGTTTGGCCAAAAATTGCTTAGAAAGCAGAAATTGAGGAAACTTAACGGGAAGAATCATTTTCCAAAAAAAAAAATATTCTGAGGGATTATTTTCTTTATTTTTACATGAAATAATTTTAACAATTTTTCGAGTTTTTTGCTTATTGACGTCTCAGTATTGATAAGCCCTTCTCTTATACAGAAACTTGTTGAAATTGCATTCTTTTTTTATGAATTTTACCTAATAATGTTTCTGAAAGATTTCCTGTCTAATTTCGATCAATGAGGGGGCAACTCCATAACATTTCTAACATTAGAACCTTCTTAAAGTGCTATGATTGATGAGAGATGATGCCATCTTTTGCTACAAAATCCGTTATGTGTCATGTTTCGTGTATTAAAACGGAAAAAAATATGGTCAGGATATTCCGGAGAAGCTTTTGCTTTATTAGAGGTGGATACATCAACTTTTGCATACAAAAACAACCCTGCTAAATACTATTAAGGAACTCAGCCCAAAATTTGTATTGAGATCTATGAAAACCCAGCAAGTGCTCATTAAATGTTTTGGCCAGGATAGTCTACCTATGGAACAGTTGATTTCGTCACTACCAGCACATAAAAAAATTCTTAAGATACTCCTGGCGATAAACTGCTTCCATTTTATACATAAGACACGACACATAACGGATTTGGTAGCCAGAGATTTCATTAACCCTCACTTGTCGTAGTAATTAAAGTTGGTTCCAATGTTACAAATGCTAGAGAATGGGCCTCCCATTGATCCGAATTAGACAGGAAACCGTTAAGAAACATTATTACGTAGAATTTATAAAAAAAATACGATTTCGAAGAGTTGTCTATGTAAAAGCAGCGGTTATCGATACTAAGAGGTCAATAAGCAAAAACTCGAAAAACTGTTAAAAAGATTTCGTGAAAAACATACAAAATCCATCAGAGTCTATTTTATTCGAAAAGGATCTTTCCCGTTATTAATTTCATAAATTTTCGCTTTTTAATCAGTTGCCATAATAACTTCAAGTGCGGCTATAGTTATGACGGACCGGAGATTTATTTTTCCCTAATAGAGCAATAACGGTTCGAAATAAAAGGAAACTTTCTGTGAAATTGTATGTCTTTTCAATATCTCTTATGGTTATAGTATGTAAAATAGCTGTGCACCCTTTAAACTTCCAAGGATCAGTCTATTTCATGATGCGGCTATAGTTATGACAGGCAGTGTATGCTTCCCGACATACAGAAAAAAGAAGTTTTCTTCATATTCGAAAACTTACGTTTTAGACCCTATGCTTAGTTTTCTACGCATTTAAAAAATTGCAGACTGTCTGGCCTTGATTTGCATAGAATTGTCATTGATTGCACATCTTGAAACAACTGTGCATTCAAATCGAAGCTAGATCAAAGGATGATCGTGAAACTTACTACTAGACGTCCTGTCTTGTAGATTGTAGAGGGGCGTGAACCCGAAGGGATTCACAGCACTGAAGCCTGTGGGCAGGACTATGCCTGACGATCAAGGTTGATATTGCTGAGAAATGAGTTGATATCGCTTTTAGATGTTGAAGCTATGTCGTCTGTGTCTGGATAGGAGACTCCGAATTGTGACCAGCCGCGCTTGGCCGGTACATCGCGCTCGCATAGGAAGTGGAAAGAGGTGTCGTCGTCTTCTTCACAGAATCGACAGCTCGCGTCTTGCACAAGCCTATTGTGCGTAAATGTGATCTTAGACAGAAGTGACCTGTGAGAATGCTACACGTACTTTAGCTCTGCTAAGTTGAAGCAGCTCAGCCGTTGTATTGTGGGAATATGATCCTGTTATGAACAGTTTAGATTGTCTAAGCACAGGTAGTTTATCCCAGTGTTCAGTTGCCTTTAGTCTTTCCGGGTTTTTGAATGTTCTCTTTACTATATAGGAATGATGCAGAGTGCTTCAGGTCCGCAGAAGAGATATGTTGCAGCTATGCGTGCCAGCTCATCAACCTATTCATTCCCCGCGATACATGCGAGGAAGTAGAATCCTTACTAAAGGAATGCAGTGATAGTAACAGTCCAGTGACAGCGAAAGTAAAAGTGGAAGTGATGTTTCGGAAATCATCGATGACCAATATACTGATGCAGTCAGTATTTCAAGTAGTGAAGAGAATGAGGACGTTGACCAAAATCGATGGATGGAAATATTTTGCATCCACAACCCTTACTATACTATAGCACTATAGGTATTGATGCACTCCAATGCACATGCTAAATCTATCTATGATATGTTTCGGGCTTATATAGGAGTTTTGATTTTGCCTGGGGTTTATAGGTACTATACCTCTATTCACTCTATTTTTTATCTAAACTAAATGGCCTAACATATAGTAAAGTTTTTAGATCTACGATTTATGGGACGGAGAATACGATTCCTCGATCTATAATGCAAAACAAAATGTTCAATTGATTGCGCCGTTTGCTCGATTCGACGACGCTACAAGCCAAATCTAACGATAAATCCGCTCCGATTCGCTATTATGTATTCGAAAAGTGGTCGAATCTTTCCAAATTTTCACAACTAGCATGAATGTGTAACCGTCGACTAACAGCTCCTTGGTTTCCGCGGAGATTCAAATTTCGCCAGTATATGCCATCTAAACCAGAAGGATATGGTTAATGGTTTGAAATTCTGGCTGGAATGGCAACCGAATCAGTTGCGAACAATGAAAAGAAATTTTCTATATGAGCTCGGAATTGCACTATCATGGCCATATACGTCAGAAAGAACTGGTAGTCCACGACCAGTTCCAGCAAAATCACGGCTTTGAAATACCATGTCCAGCTATTTACACTATTGAAGAAAAGAATTGGAACCCTCGACATATGTAGCTCCTGCTAAGTGACGAAAAATAATGACTCCAACACAAGTAAAAGGCAGATCCCGATGTCAGCAATGCCTGGACGAAAATCTGCCCAAAAATAATTCTATGAACGAAACCATTTGCAGCTTCTGCGCTAAAAGAATGTGCAAATCAGAACACAATCGAAATGTTTGCATTAAATGTATTCCTGACAAACTGATCTGAAAATTCGACCCATCAAATTCGATGCATATAATGGTTTTTTTTATAATCTACGTGGGGAAAGGAAACGCAAGTTTTTTTTTGGAGCAGATGAAGGTTAAGGAACTTCTGTTAAAATTTTTCTAAAGCATTATCATCAAGTGCCCAGCATAGGAGCTTCTTGGTAGGTTAGGTTAGGTAATGGGGCCCGCAGGAATTGAAACCCAGCGCACTTCGACGAAGGATATGTGCATTATGGTACCACTAAAGATACGTAGCCTTCAAATTAAGCAGACGTTTCGAACCAGCCAAGGCATGTTGACAATCAATTTATTGAACTGTTGGGCTCACATTTCTGAGATCATCCAGTTCGCAAAAGTACCCAGAGCCAACAAATTTAAAAAGTTTCTCAGCTAAATATGAGCAAGGAGTAGGTGATGTATATGCTCTCCTCCTCTACTTCATACTCACAGCTTCTCCCTAATAGAATAATATCTCCTAATAACTCCCACCACACTGCGAATATATATCCGGTGCAATGACAATAACATGGCGGAGCGGATAAAATCTAATTTTGTCCAGATCATCTACGTCGTGGTGCAAGTGCTACCATTGATCCATCTTGTGTTGGACCTACGCTCTGAATCCACTTTAACTATAGCAATTTGCAGGTGAAAATTGGCGGTTGAATTCCTCCACGGTGGGCCCTAACTCTTGCTAGCTGGTCTGCACAGCAGTTTGCCCGAAAAGCCACAGTGACCCGGTATCCTGCATAGTGTTATGTTAAATAGTGACCATTTTCTTTGAAAACAAGGCGGCACTTCTCAACAGTTCTTGATGTAGTCCATGTTGTCTTTAGTGATCGAATTCCAGCCTGAGTATCAGTATACATAGTGACGCCCCTTACTGTCATGACGTGACTTCCCAACCAAGTTAACGCTTCCATAATCGCAGAGCACTCCGTTTTGGGGGACGTTGCAAAAATCAGGAAGACGAAGAGACAGTTGCTCCGAGTATTTTCCAATACCAACTGCTGCACTGGTCTCCACTTGTCAGGGGTGTGTATTATCCCAATAATTCCTCCGTAAAGGGGAAGATAAAGGTTGAAAAGCCTTGTCCGATTCCTACACCTTCTTCAGTTGTGGCATGACTGCGGGACCTTAGCTATGCAGGAGAAGCTTTATAGGGTGAACGCCTTCGACCAATTCTTATGTATCTTTACTGGGCGTTACTGTCCCGCATTATCTGAGTAACCGCTGCGCCTGAGTGATGTATTTACATCTACACTGTCTCAGGTTTCTTAACGTGATAGGTGACAGAAACGTTTAATTCAAATACCAAAGCGGCATTTTTGAGGCATGCTCATGATGTCCTTTACTCAAAGTTTAAAACCTAGAACCCTAGGTAGTTGCAATCCAGACCTCAAATCGCACACTATCTTACGAGTGGAAAAGAGGAGGGCAGCAAGGAGTTTGGAGTTGCTTTCATCGTAAATAAGCAGATGAAGGACCACGTTATCGGCTTCAAACCCATAAAAGAGCGGTTATGTGCGATCCGCATCATCACCCGTTTTGCTAATCTCTGGCTCAATAACGCGACACGGATACAACTAATTCGAAACTTGCGCGCAGGAACACGAAGCTCCGCGTGTACAAAACGATCATCCGGCCCGGTGTTATGTTATGGCTGCGAAACAATGACCCTCACCCAAGCCCCTGAAATATTGCTAGACAGGGTCGAACAAAAGGTCCTTCGGCGAATTTTCGGAGCCGTTCGCGAGCGAGATCAATGGGGTATCCGGTACAACCATGAGTTGGCAGCCAAAGCCCGACGTCGGGCTAACGTGCCACATTGATGATGATCCCTCAACGGAATCAAGCTATTGTGGCTCTTACCAAAAAAAAATTGGAAACTGTGAAGCCAGTTCCCAAAGGTAACTTACAGTTGCGCAGTATCGTTGGGTGTTTCACGTGTTTGCAGCCAGTCGTTGTCCGAAAAAAATCCAATGGAAGCAGTCCATCATACACTAACTCCGTAAAGTAAGACTGTCCTGACAATAGTTGCATACAACCAATATCCAACTTTTGAATCTCAACCCCAGCTTTTTCGTATAGCGTTCATATAAGAGATATAGTATAATGGCACGATGGCTTTGTTCACCCTTAATTTAATGGTGGGATTCTATCTTAGATTCTTTTCCAAGATGATACCAAGAAATTTGGCCTTGTCAGCAAACACAAGTTAGCAATATTTTAGCGGGGCTAATAATAGGAATCGTTCGCTTTCCGGTCAAGAGTACTAACTCCGTTTTGGCTGGATTGAGTCCAACACCGCTGAGGCTTGGCCAATTCGCTAAATTGGGCAGTGCGTTCTCCAATAACCCACTAAGAGTTTCAAGAAACTTACCCCTAATGGCCATGACAACATCGCCAGTATAGGCAGTGACTTTGTGTAAAATTCGATATAAATTCAAAAGCAATTGATTGATCGCTAAAATCCAGAGTATTTTGTAACCCTACCCCAATATCTAGATGTAGACGCAGTACTTAAAGTGCTGTTTGTTTAGGCATAATATAAGTGAGTAGCGAGTTTACGAGGGCGTAATATAACAGCCTCTTTTGCTAAAGAACAATTCTACCGGGGGAACGGGCGATGCCGGGGGACGCCACGCGCTTTAAATTTAAACCGCCGCGTTCGTCATCCTGGGAGGTCCTTCGCCAAGCGCGAATGCGAAGATTTTGGATCACCCCTTTATGCTTTTTTTTACAACTGATTGAAGAACACGACGGATTCACAATTCAAAACATTTAATTCAGATATTTCAATAATTTTACTTCACTATGTGATCGATCACTTCACTTATAAAATCTATCGCGCATTTACCCCTTATCACTAAATAGAAACTAAAACTACAAACTGACCTGAGGGGCGGCAATTGAAACCTACCACCCTAATCTATGTCCTACTTATCGTCGTCGTCGCCGTGTTCTCGTAGAACAAATCGTTCTCGTCGTCGCCGTGTTCTCGTTGATCGTGACTAACTAGCTCCTCGACTTCTTTACTCGCTGACCTCCTCAACTCTCGACGTTTCCATCCAGCTATCCACAAAAATGTTACGCTCTCAACTTAAGCCTCCGTGTTTCCTGACTCTGTCGCAATGACCTTCGTGACCTTTAATGTCCAACGGACAAGATTTGAAAGAGGTTATCCTGTTATCATCCTCGGCCTTTTATCAGTTTACCCGAACGGTGCATCACCGCTAGTTCTTTTCGAACTTGGGGTGCGGGTCAATGGCACGGGCTTTTTTCTCAAAATCACTATTGTGAGTTACGCACCTCGTTCGGCGAATTTCCATCCCCATTGTGAATAATTCTCGTTCATGTGAACGCACTCATCATCTGGCGTTAACTGACATATCGATTGACATATGTAATTGTCTTTTCCAGGTAAACAATAACAGTGATTCAGATAGTCGATAGGACGGGTATTGTGAAGTCGTGTGATGTTCCCGAAGGACGACTCAGATAAGTATAAATTCCTTCGCCCAGTACGATCATGATCCTTTGTTGTCCATTTCTTGATTTCAGGTGTTAGCAGGGAGTAATGGCGCCAGCAACAACAATGCATTGATATCTCGACGATGATACAGTCCAGGACAGAGGTATTGGCAGGCTGGGACGTAACCACCGACACACAGCGGTTTAGAGGCCAAGGAACTACCACCAAGCACCCGCATTCGGTCGATAATATCCAATTTGGGACTTTGCGCTTTCCGACAAGGCAACGTCAAGGATTCTCCTCGATGCTTGGTCGAACTGATGGTGACCTCCAAACCAAAGGAGTTGCTCGCTCAAGGATTCCCTGTTTTTCGAAGCCGGTCGGGTACGGGAAATTATTTGTCGATTCACCAAGGAGGAAGATACTAGCGCGACCATTGACGGTGTATGGATGATATTGAATATTGGATGAATTATCGCGACGACGTAAGTTTATCCTAAATTTACTCTCTTGCCCTAAGCCGCCATTAACAATCTGTACGGCCGCCCCACTCCTAACGATCCGCCGTGTATATAAAAACTATCCGTAACAGTAAATTGGACCCCCAACATGTAAACCCAGAAGAGCATTCGTGATCACCCTAAGTTTAATACAGTTGAATGCGCTTTCAATATCTGTGAATGCAACCATCCATAAAAAATCTCTCATCATACGGAATTCACGCTTTATGATCAGAGATTATATATAACTTACCAGCAAGTGTAAAGCTGTATCAATTTCTTAATAAATTATTCGCATAATTTTGTAATACAATCAAACAACCATTTAATTACAATTTCTTCCTGTAAAAATACCGGCGTACAGAGGGCTGCGCCCGCAATACGAGGGTTTTTTAGATTTTGGATACATACATAGTGAATCATTTTGCACATTTTATAGGTAATAAATAAGAATTATGCACAATGTTAATGAAATGCTTCTCGTAAATCTATTTTTGGATTGGTCTAAATAAACGCTAACGCCTTTCATTCTGTAAAACTTTTTAATTAGACCAATCCAAAAATAGATTTACCATGTATTATGGCTCCACTTATTAACTGGATTTATTAGCTGTAACGCCGTTACCATTACTCCAAACTGGAAAAAAGCGACTGATATGAAATGTACCCATCGAGTTTTTGATTTGATAAAAACTAAAAAATTCGACTTTTTAAAATCTCCGGGACACCCCTTTTTGCTTTGTCCTACCAACGTCTAAGTATTTCGTGCTAAAGACTGTTACGATTCTACACATTCCAACCAAATTTCATTACGATCGGTTAGTGAACAAATTCGTAAATATCAGGGACACCCTGTTATCTTGGTCATACCAATTTGTAAGTATTTCATGCCAAAGACTGTTACCATTCTACACATTCCTACCAAATTTCATGACGATCCGTTAAGCCGTTCGCGAGTTATTTAGTGAACAAATTTTCAAATGTCCGGGACACCCTGTAATTTTTGTTCTACCAACTTTTAAGTATTTCGTGCCAAAGACTGTTACCATTCTACACATTCCTACCAAATTTCATGACGATCCGTTAAGCCGTTCGCGAGTTATTTAGTGAACAAATTTTCAAATGTCCGGGACACCCTGTAATTTTTGTTCTACCAACTTTTAAGTATTTCGTGCCAAAGACTGTTACCATTCTACACATTCCTACCAAATTCCATGACGATCCGTTAAGCCGTTCGCGAGTTATTTAGTGAACAAATTTTCAAATGTCCGGTACACCCTGTAATTTTTGTTCTACCAACTTTTAAGTATTTCGTGCCAAAGACTCTTACCATTCTACACATTCCTACCAAATTTCATGACGATCCGTTAAGCCGTTCGCGAGTTATTTAGTGAACAAATTTTCAAATGTCCGGTACACCCTGTAATTTTTGTTCTACCAACTTTTAAGTATTTCGTGCCAAAGACTGTTACCATTCTACACATTCCTACCGAATTTCATGACGATCGGTTGAGCCGTTCGCGAGTTATTTAGTGAACAGACGGACGGACAGACGGACGGACAAAATCGATTTCATAAGGGTTTTTTTGAAAAATCTAAAAAACCCTAAAAATTCAAATTTTTTCTATATGTAATTCAATACTTTGAACACTTCTGCATACACGGTTGGGCATCACTGATTATAGCATTTTGAATTGAAACATATTCATAGGCGCATGGTATATTAACATCCCATGCCGGTTGAGATTTATTCAAGTGAAATAAAGATGGCGTTGCGAACATAATCGAGAAAAGCTCAATGACTGACAACTAAAATAAAAAGCACTCATGATCCATATTAGAAATGGAAAAGCCCAACCGTAGATTTTTGGCGTGGTTAGCGGTTAATTAATCTAAGAAAATCTGATTACATATCGAGTTACTGGCTTAATACTTTCGTTCAAACAAATTTGTTTCGAAGATTGGATTAACAAAGCATTGATTTGAAATGAATGAATTTAATTGGTAAATTGATTACATAGACAGTTTCAGCTTGCATTATCAATATAAATTGTCAAAATCTAATCAAATGTCTTTAAGCAGAAGCCAAATACATTATTTCTCTCTTTCAATTTCGCAGTGTAAAATGCATTTGCAAATATCTTGGTAATATTCATATTTTATTGGCATTCGAACACCATCTTATTGGGATATACATAAACTTCTTTTTTATAATAATTTACAGTTAGATTTTATTACGTTATTGTCAACAGTACATTCATCACTTAACAAATATGCAAAATATCATTTCGATATCCAATTAAAAAAACGACAACGCTTGATTGTCAAAGCGCCTCCTTAAAAGTCATTATTACTGCGGAAATAATTACATCGGTTGCAACTAATCGTCTTACATTTCCATCATCAACTATTAACAGCACTTACGTAATAGGTATCAATAAATAAATCGAAGAGACATTTACAGATCATCACTTGCGGCGATTTTGGTTAATATCTCAATAGAGGTGGCGATGATGATGATGCAGCTCCTGATGATGGTGACGATGATTGGTATTAGAATGAACATTTTCCTACAGACAACCATGTAAAATGACACGAAGAGGAGTTAGTCGGTAGCACAGTAACACAATAATTGCTACAAAATTTTAAATGTTAATCGAATGGCATGTTTTGCACTACATTCCAAGTGATGAGTTTACTATATGAGTGCATATGAGTGGTAATTTGCATAATTGATTGAAATTTAATTATCATCGATCAGACATTATGTGATGCAGAACATCACACGTTTGATTAGCAAACATCGAACATATACTCGTATGTATGTAGTGGTATTATAAAATGTGTCTAGTAAGAATACAACTGTAGATCGTGTGTTAAACAGAAAATTAAAAAAATGTCACACTTTTAGTAGTTTATAAAATGTTAAATGATTTTTGAAAGATTTTTTTTAACCTAACTTGAAGTAGTCAGAAATAAGTGGAAACATATACGTATCTTCTTCTTTAGATATAAAAACGTCACAAATCCTTTTGTTTTCGGTTTATCGTAAACGAAATTCATGTACACCGAATATGATTTATCAACTACACTTGAATTCCAACCTGACGACACGCGATTGACCTTAACCCACTTGCAATTAAATTTCAATTGACAAAATTTAATATACACATTCACTTAAAAATCAAATTGTGCTCCATTTCTTTTACCTTATTACATTTAAATTTTTCAATACGTACTTTATAGCCAAAGAGTGTGCCTCAATTATGTCTCAAGCACAAAATAAAAAGCGCAACGTGCATATATTTCTTCCTTCTGAATAGTGAAGGCTGTGCCAACAAAACAGTGTCAATCTGCCTGCAATATTACACCAGTTCACGTAAAAATGTATGTAAAAAGAGATTTTTTTTGCAGAATTGGGTAAGTGTGTGACAGACTTACACGGTATGTTTACTAATAGTTGGAAAATTTTCTATTTTAAATATACTTGTGTACAAAAGTTTGGTTTGGTGGTAGACTAAATGCAACTGATTGCTCGATATATCATCCACGCGTGTTTTGCCTTTCTCATAATGGCAAAGTAATGAACCAACTTTTATTCCAGATCGCATACAATATAAAATGTCATAAAAATACGCGGACATATGTAAATTACTAGTTCAGTGTCAAACGTGATGTGAGTGCACAAAGAGTTTTTCAGTTGGGTGACTGTTGATATTCGTGTAGAAAGAACACGGGTTTGGATATTTAGTTAAATGCGATCATTCTTTTTCTTTTATGTCTAAATAAAATTACCTTAGATTCAAAAATTTAAGTAAAGTTTAGTATTAAAAGTATGTTTCAAACAAACAATCGGACAGTCTGAGCTAACGCTTTAAAAATAAGAGAGCAAAAAAAGTAGTAGTGACCATTTTGATATAGCGTTTGTTTTCACGTCACGTTCTTAAGTTGGCGCTTAGTTCCTTAACGATTGTTAGTTTTTTGACTTTTCTCTACTTATCAAAACAATGTCCCTCTACGCAGCGTCACATTGATTTGAATTTAATCTACGTCTCTTATTATACATATTTGTATATTGTAGAATTTGTCAGTTCGATAAGTTCGTAATAACTTTTTAATTATAAAACTAAATAAAGTCAGAACAATATTTGCAATATTAAAACGTCGCACAGTGCGTCGAATGTATGGAGTGGGTGGTCAAAAATCAATATCTTAAAAACGCGCTTACCGATTTTTATGAAATTTGGTGGATGTGTTTAGCTAGTTAGGTTCTCAATTCTGTATAAAATTCAATATGAATAAATGACGGGTTTTCGAGATATTGATAAAAATGTGAGGAAGATAAATGGTAAAAAGATAAACTATAATATCGCACATCCAGAAGAATAATGACGTAAGTGCAAAAATTATCGTTTTTGAGTTAAATATACCACTAAGTTTGAAATTGGTTATATTTTCAAAAAAAATAATTTTGATTTTAAAATTCTGTAAAAAAAACTGTTAAAATTCAGTTAGGTCGTTATTCCATTCGCTCGTTTGGAAGCATTCACTCAGATCAATAACGACGCAACTGCAACTGCTTGTCAAAGCATCACCGGGTGATAGTGTGTGTTGTTGGTGTTAATAACAACGATTTATTCTTTCTAATAAGAATAAAAATAATAAATCAATTCAGTTTTGAGGGCGGAATTCATAGTCCCCACACCCCACTTATACTTAACGGAAACCTTAAGGGATTCCTTATTAATTTTACGATTCATACTACAGTCGAACCTCGATATCTCGAAGTGCCATGGGACCAGAAAAATTGTTCGAGATATCGAAAATTCGAGTAATCGAAAACAATAAAACAAATTTTACATGTTTATGTTTGTCGTTTTTTTAAAGTCTTTTCTCGACTTATTCGGCTTATCGAAGTCACAAAATACATTCGGTCCAACAATTTTCGGAAAATTCGGCTGATCGAAGTCACAATTATTGTGAAATCAGCATGTTGTTAAGTTACTTGACAAAATTCGTGGTTGATGCGGCTTATCGAAGTCAGAACACGTTTTGGGACCGACAAATTGCTTCGAGACATCGAAAAATTCGGCTAAAAGAAATTCGAGTTATGCAAAAATTTATATGGAAATTTCAAGGGACCGAAGAAATATTTCGACACATCGAAAATTCGCGAAAGCGAGGTTCGTGTTGTCGAGGTTTGACCTAGATAATTTTTTGTATTTTATTTGTCAGTTACTATAATTGGGCTCCTGAATTAAATTATTTTATTGAATCCGGTAATGCCATTATTTGTGACGTTTTGCATTCCCTTATAATAATTTTAATATCTGTACTATTTGTATATTGAAGCAAGTCTGTTTAACGTTTTATGTGAAACATAATTTCCCAGAATTTATTGAAGCTCGGTTACCGATTCCAGTGGGACAAACTTCGTCTTTTTTTGATTTAATCTTTAATTTCACTGTAAGTTTTAATTAAAAAAAAATGAAAGTCGCAACATTCATTCACTCAGAAAATTTCAAGTGTGAAATACGCCAGTAAAACTTTACAAAAACAAGGCCTAACCTCGGAATAAATGGAATACTACCTTTCTTTCGCTAATCTGTTTTAGAGTATTACTTGCTATATAAATCCAGATTTGCAACCCTGGGCTAATTTTTTAGCAAGCGAAAAAGAGCCATTTTTTGCTCTTTTTTTAAATTTTCAACAATATTTTTTGAAATAATTGTCTTGGATAAAAACTGTGTTTGGCATTTTGAAAGTAGACAGAATTTCCAATGATATCCTAACAAATTTTATAGGTCAAATATTGACGGTATTACAGGTTTTTAAAAATAGGGCATTTTTTACCAAAAATTGCGAATTTCAAGTAAATGTCGTTTCGGCAAACAACATAAGCTTAGAATTCGCCTTTTTTGTGGAAAATACCCTATTTTTGAAAACCTATATCTCCGTCAATATTTGACCTACAAGAGTGGTTAGCATACCATTGGATTGGAAATTTTGTCTACTTTCAAAATGCCGATCATCGTTTTTTTCCAAGATATTTTTTTAAATATTGTTGGAAATGTAAAAAAGAGCAAAAAAATGTTTCTTTTTCGCTCGGCAAAAAATTAGCACAGGGTCCCCAGGGTTGCAAATCTGGATTTATGTAGCCAGTAATACTCTAAAACAGATAAGCGCAAGAACGGTAGTATTCCATTTATTCCGAGGTTAATGTCGATTTTGACTGGCCTAAAATTTAACTTAAAAATTATAAAATCATAACGTTGAACATTTTGAAAAATCATAATGATTCATAGGGAAGATCGTTTATAAATTTGGAACGTTGTTTTAAAGCTAGTTAAAACATGGAGACCAATGGAGAAATATTTAAAACAGAACGAATTCAGTCTAATCTAGACTAACCCACTTTTAAAGTTAAATGATTTTCATGTAACAATTTAAAAAAAAAGTGGATTTTTCAATAGTTAATTGAAAATACATTAACGTAAATGGAGCCAAATCATATTTGAAAATTAATTATTCGTATTATTTTCTTTTATTTACCACGGTTTTTTTTAGTGTTACAATGTCCCGATTCGCCTTTTAATTAATTCGATTTACTGAACTATATCCTCATAAAATAATTTTGAAATAATATAACCCGATTAATGACTATTACCAAAACTTAATTGCGAAAGTCTTAATCTATCGTTCCACTCCATAAAGCAAATGCGGTGTATGTCTCTATTATCACATTGGCATGTTCAACCTAATTCATTGTATCAAACCACACAGTTTCTAAAAAATATAAAATTTAAGGAGGGAGGCGGAATTTGATTGAATTTGAAGTTTTGCGAAACTTATTAACAAAATATACTAGTCCGGTATGAGTTCTGATTTTTGAAATAGCCTGTGAACACTCTCTCATTTTGGTTATGCTTCCTGGTAAAAAATATACTTGATAGATTTCAAATCAATGTTTGAGATTGGCAAGTTAGATGTCTGTGTCTTTTGTCTTGATGTTAATATTCGAAACCACATTGAAGAGGAAGTTAATGCAAAATGATTTAGTTTCAGTTTTTAATTGGCGTAACAATAAGACTTAAATGTTTAACTAAGAATATTAAATTGCAGAATTAACGAGAGAAAAATATATGCTACATTTGGCATGATGGGAAACAGAGGGGTTAATGAGATTAGGAAGTTGTGTTTTGCAATATTTGGAAGAAGTTTCGGCAAAACATCCTGGCGATAATTTGATTTTTTTACTTAGATAATTGTCGTGGCAAACAAAGAACAGGTTAGATGTTTGTTTGTATCTGTTGACTATGCTTTAATTATTATTTCTTGACAGATTTATGTTAAGCATGTATTTGTATGCTGTGAGAAAATTTGATTTAAGTTCTATCGAGCACAAATTTCTCATTAGAGGGCACACCCAAAATGAAGGTTATAGTATTTATCAGGGTAAAAAACCCAAACTTAAAAAAATGTTTGATGATTGCTGAATACACTGCCCAATATACACAGTAAAAAGTTACACTGGTTTGGGCAATGGGTTAAGGAGGAAGAAGGAGGGGGGCAAAGGGGTTAAAATTCAGTCTTTTTTTTTTCAAATATCTGGAAAACCATGAGTCCTGAGTCCACTGTCCCGAGAATGAAACAAACTACACAAAATTACCTTTGTAATGATATATAACACTCTAGCCATTTTCTCAGAAAATTATACCCTAGACCCAAAACTATTATAGTGGATTTACATTTTTTGAGTTTTACATTTCGTACGTAGCGTACGCTTTGGTACAAACTTTTGAACATACATACATTCAGAAAACTAACTGGTATAGTGACGTTCTGAGAGATAAATTGTTTTTTCTATTTTAGATTTTTGATAGAATTTGTTAGAATTTTGGTTCACTTTGTATTGGGGGCACCTTTAGTTTCGGTAATATTTTTTGGTGGAGGGGGCTTAGGTTAGGCACCCTACCAAATTAGATTTGCCTCACTCAATTTGAAAAGAAGCTTTAGGCATACCTTTTTTAAAAATGTTAGGAGTCAGGGGGGTCAATGGTCGGAAGACTTAAATTTTTGGTACAAATGAAAAATTTTCTTAGCAATACATGGACAAGATCTTATGACCCTAAGTCTATTCTGTCAAGAGTTACAGCGCGAAATGTAAAACTCAGAAAATGCAAATTCACTATAATACTTTTGGGTCTAGGATATAATTTTCCAAGAAAATGTCTAGAGTGTTACATATACATATAAAGGTAATTTTGTGTAGTTCATTTCGTTGCCATGACATTTTTCGGCAAGACTTATAGTTTTCCAGATACATATTTGCAAAAAAACTGAATTTTCATCCCTTTGCCACCCTCCCTATATTGAAGGGTACCCGCTTATACGACCGCTCAGTTGATACTGTTCCCTTGAAACAAATCTATGCATCAACAATTTCCATATCAGAGCACAACAAAATGACTTAATAAGTTTATGAAACTTCAATCTTAAACCATATTACTCGTATTACAAACCATTTTTCCGTAATATTTTTGAAAAAATGTTTATTTTTTCATAATAAATTATAACAAAATAAAAGAAAAACTAATGAATTCTCTTTTGTATTCTTTATCCTGGCTGATTAGCACGATGTCACGATTAATATTAAATCAACTATTACGCGACTGAAACATCTTCTCACTAATCATCATTATGAACGCACGATAATTTTTTTTTTTAAATATATCATTCTAAAATTGAATGTCAATAAATTCAGCAATATTTTCAGCTACCTATAATACAGAACACCACAAAAATACTCCTGGAATTGTAAAAAACACGTGAAAGAAATTTTAAAATGCAATTTCTGGCGAATCAACAAATTTGCAGTTGCGTCGTTCTTCTTTTGGATGTGCGATATAAAAAATCGTAACTTGGTAACCGGATAACCATTTTTCGTGAAACTTGGCTATTATCTAAAGCAAAGAATAAACATTCGTTGGTGAAAAAATTATTATCCGGGAACAACTGAGCTCTGAGATATTTAAGAGAGAAATCTATGAATTCTACCCAGTTTTGGGGGCTTTATAAAATGCCTAATATCTTTCAAGAACCCAAATTTAAGCTTAATATTTTTTCACTCTGACATTGCTCAAGTGTCACTATTTAAAATATATAAATTTCAAAGAAACGGAGTTTTGCGATTTGGAGATATAGTGGTTCAAAAAATTAAATAATTCAGTGATATGCATCCTCCGAAGTAGTGTTTCGATAAAACATTTTTTTTGGTTTTTTATTTATTTTTTATTTTATAGAATAACAATAATATTAACAAAATACATGCTTATAATTTATTCTGACTCATCGTCGCTTTCCAAATCTAGCACACCTACATCAAAATTGGCAATGGGAAGTAGACTCTAATTGGTTTGTATATGAATTCAATTCTTCGTCTATATGATGCTGTTTCTTAATTTTTGGAGTGAGCAGGGACGCTCGGAAAGGGTCCAAGTTTAAGAGGAGCATTCGCAATAAATCCTTATTTGAACTGGTTCTGGAAAACTTACAAGTGTGAGACAATCGATTCCTTCTAACTTCCTTATGCAGTGCCTCCTAGGCATCCTCAGATAAATTTCCAATTGGCAAATGGAAGGAATCAATTACCTCAACTCCGTGCACTAGAACCTTGTGCAAACTATTGAACATGTAGTACCACGGGTATAATTCTAAATATAACCCTTTGGTGTGATCTAGAAGGTCCCCATTTTTTTCTTTATTGATGCTTTGGCCACTCGCCAGTACCCTTAACCTTCCGGCGGGCGCAATTCTAATCCTAACACGATCAAGCGCAATGCATCTGAAAGATTAAGTGCAGAAAATAGGATGAAACTAAGTTTCTGTATATTTTACAATCTTATTTATTGTTGCATTGTCTTTTTTTAAACAGTTCTACGAAATTTTAGAAACAAAACCTGGCTCACAAAGTTTAATACCCTTCACATTTTCAATTTTCTAAGAATATTCCGCTTTCAATCGCTTCAATATTCAAAAAACCTCCAACAACTCGACCGCTTAAAAAATGTGAGCTTATTTTACTAAAAACACACTATTGATTGATTTGGTGAGCCTGAAAGTCAACACAACGTTATTATGCAATGTGAAGAGTATAAAATGTGGACATTTTCATAGAAAAGGAGAAAATAACACAATCGGGCGCTATACATCTGAGAGATTATTTCACCCCCTCCCTCCCCTCAGACATATGGTAGATAGAAACTGAAAACTGCTTTGGGTAGTTGATCGATAAATATTAAGCTACTGTGAGTTTCAGATCTCTCCCTTTTCATATCGCTGATTGGCACAACAAAAACTGGTCACTTAATCTGTCAGATGCATTGCGCCCGCCCGAAGAATAAAATTATCGAAAAATTTTAATAAATTTGGCTGAATAAAAATACAAATTACATTAAAAAAGCAAAAATAATTGTAGCTACTCTAAATCTTTCGATGCGTATTTTTTAAATCTCACTTTGACAGTTTTTTCGTATTTTATAGATTTTTAACGATTTTTTCAATTAATAACAATTTATTATTATATTATTACAATTATTTTTAACATGATATGGTTTACACTGGACTTCAGAAATCAAATTTCATAGAAAACCATATGAATTATGTATTTATAATTATTTTTTTATGTATTTTTGAATTATTCGAATTTTTAATTTAATTAATTAATTAAAACTATTTATAATATTCTTTTTGTTCGTGCTTGAAATCTATCATCTCGTCTATCGCAAAAGTGTGTAAAAGCTTAATATTATCTTAAAATTATCACTTTTAGTGACTTTAGAAATAGCCCAGTTGCCATTTTCCAACGAACTAGTTCAGTAAAAATGCCAATTGCGTAAAAAAAGGCAAAAAAATCAAACCAATACTAGTTTAAATTAAAGTAAACACTTGTATCTTTCGGAAAATATCAACCACCCAAAACGTTTTGTGACGTTTTTTTTAAATCTCAATTTAAAGTTTTTTTTTCATATTTTAATGGTTTTTGACATTTTTTATTCAATTAAAAGATTTTTAGAAAAAAAAATTATCTGAAGAGTTTTAGTGGAACACACTCATTCTAAGAAATATCATTATAGTTGCCAAAATCTTGCGAAAAGATCGGAAATCGAAGTTAAAGTACAACCTATTTTTTTAATTGTTTATATTTTTCAACTTTAGTCCATAAAATTACTAAAAAAACGAAACAAAAAAAAAATTTTTTTTTTACATATTCGGATACTCCAACATGTTCTCTTTGATATTGGCTAACTTTGATTCCGGGGAAAAATAGTCAATTTTTTTATTTTTGCCTATGGAACGACGCACTGTGCGTCGTCCCATTCACTTCATATACAACACATCTACATTTTGGTAGTTTTGAAAAAAAAAACCATATGACGTTCCGAAAAATCGGTTTAGCCCAAAATTTTTAAGAAATGTAAAATGGCATATTTTTGTCAATCCATCGTTTATGTTATGTAATCGTTATAAATAGAGGGTACAGTGCAGGTAAAATTTGCCGATTTTTCACAAAAAGGCAAAAAAAAGATTTTAGGAGATATACGGCATCCATGATTTGTAAGAAAAATTTACATGAATGAAAGGCCGGCGGCAGTCCAAATTAGTAACCGTTATTAGCAATGGATCTTGAGGTTCCAAAATTAAATATATAATTACATCTTTGCTGCAGCGCTTTCGTAGGTTATGCATAGATTGTGACGCGATCGGGCGCTGGTGGCCTTCAATCCATGGCCTTACTATGCAACTGTCTGAACCTCCGTGAAAAACTGGGGGTAGGTGTGACATTCTTAAAGTTGGACGAGTGAACGGAGCTGCAAAGTTTTGCTGTCCGGGTGCGCTCGACGGAGAGTTAAAGATAAAAAGAAGTACAATTTCTTAAACTGATGGAGCCACAATATCCCTTTAATTACAGCCGCTGGGATACTGAAGTAAAATTTTTATTGTAGCCAAAAAAAAATTCGTACAACAAAAAATTAACCCCACTAAAATTCCATAAAGGGTTTAGTTTCCAAAGAGCTTAACCCGGGAACACTAATGTGAGTCATTTTGACGCATATTCCACATATTTCCATTTTTCGTAGAAAGGGCGGTTGGCCCATTGGGTTCCCCATGTATTCTTTAAGAAATATGTTTTCTAATGAATGTCCGAGTAAGCAAACGTTTTCGATTTTATGGTAAGCAGCTATTTGTGTTTTTCTGTGACGGGGTTAGTACTAAACGCACGTTTCTTGTGAGTCAAAATGACTCACGTTAGTAACAACCGTCTAAATTCTTTAGTTGGCATATTTGGTTTCTCGGTTGTTTCTACAGTTTATTCGGATATAATACACAAACTCTTAATATAGATTGTATAAAATAAGTATTCCGAAGAATTCTGGCACAAGTTTTCATACTCTTCGACTTTAAATACAGCAATTTCCATAGTGAGTCAAAATGACTCATGGTTAGTAACAAGCGCCTGAAATTAAGGTTAGTGTTCCCGGGTTAAAAGTCAAATTTGTATAATTTCACCCTAAAACCAATTATTTTTGAATCTAAGTCCAAATATAATTTGCCAAGGTGGGTTGCTTGTACGATTGGGTTGTAGTTTACCCTAAGGTAATATTGCTGAGAGACCAATGCTGTACACAGCTTTGTGGAGATAATTCCGTTTTGATAAGCCAGAGACATTCCACAAAAATCTATTTTAAAAACTATCAGACTAACTGTGAAAAATCACCACGATATCCCTAAACACGTGGACATTTATTTTTATAGAGAGGTTCAATATAATATTCGAAGCGACTACGGTGCTCAAACGTGTTTGGCTTGTACAGAAGACCTAATCGAAAAGTTCAATATAAGAATAAAACATTGCCAACCGTTGGGGTACCGCAAATGACACTGTACCAGATTTGGAATTAATCGTCGTCTTACAACGTTGTGAAAAATATTCACGAAAAAGCCTAATTTGCAAAGTATGGGAAATTAAACGTTGTTTCTCCGATCCAGCTTTTTCACAGCCGAACAGGGAATATAGGACTCCTTTTCCTCTGGAATTACCATAACCCTATTGGGGAGGTAGCTCTATTAGAGGGCGTGTGTTCAGGTGGCTATGAGCTCACATTTTATTCAGGTCACCGCGATGCTTATTACAGTGGTAACTAACCAACCCGGGTACGAATTATATCGTAGTAAAAAAATATTCACATGAAAAAGCATTTTGGTTTTTGTAGTCTCATTTCTTTTAAAAAAAATGAATAAATGACAACTTGCCGTTCCCGTCAGTGCGCATGCTCCTGAGAAGTCTGAAGGTATGTATAATCTTTCATGATTCTGAAAAACTTGAAGCTCCGTCAATTTGGTTGAGTTTGCCCATTATAAGGTAGAAAAGGTATGTTGAGATGGAATGACTTGAATTAACTGTTTAAATAGGCTCTATCTTATATTACTGAATTAAAAGAGAAATTGAAGCCGTGACGAGAAATTCCGATGGCACACTAAGCAAGTTTTTAAGTAAACTTAGGCGCGGACGATCGGGCTGCTCTCCAGGGCAGCGGTATACTTCCATATATGTACTGATAGTGATCAGGGACGGATTTTGTTTCGGAAGGTATTCAACGCTCGATATTATAAATTTTAGTAAAGCCATTATGGGATATCAATATTTTAGTGCAGCCTGTAAGGTACCTAGATTTCAGTACCGGTTCAACCATGGACCGGCTGTTTAACAGTGTATTTTAGGCTTTTAGCACCAGAACCGTTTTTAAGTTTTTTTTAGCACCCGTTCAGTAACGTTCGAAATCTGGGTCTTCTTTAGTTTTCCCAGATTGATTGATACTTTATTGCAGAGTATGTTGAAAACGGGGGTATATTTTAAGGGAGGCCCTAAAAAAAATATTCATAGTTCTGGCGAAGATTCCGAATCAGTGATAAAAAAATACCTTTTTTCTTTTTTTTTTGACCTCAAATTTTGAATCAGCGACTGAAAATTACATTAGGGTTTCTCCCGCGCAGATTCGACGGATATTTCCCGAGAAAAAAAATGCTGTACGTCTGGTCAGCTTATAGTTAACCCCATACTGAAAGAAAAAGGTGCCCTGAAGCAATGAAATTGTTGGGATATTTTGGGCATAATTTCTTGTCGACTTAATCATAAATTCTTTATTGCATATGGAATTCAAAAATCGTATTATCTCAAAATTGATTAATTGTGGGTTATGTGAGTCTGAGGTGGAGGAAAGGATATGTGAGAATCGATCGTAAAGCACGTTCATCCGTATCAACATTTCGCTATGCGTTTTTGGTAAAATTGCACACCACGTAATTTTTAGTAACTAAATATAGTTAAGGATGTCAAAAACCAGACGGTTAGAAAAGAATTTTGGGATTTCTGTCTGCTGAATTTTAACCCGGTTGGTTTATCAATATTTCGGTTTTCTCCAGAATTTGATTTTTCTTTCATTTCTATCCAAATTTTCAGCTTTTTACTTTCATAATGTGAGTTAGCGGAGAAATGTTTTAGAAAGAAGTAGTACGGAAAAATTATTACCAAATAGAATAGAAAGTAAATAGACCGCCAATAGCAATACTAGGAAGTTGAAGCCCACACATAATTGAGCGGACCAGTTTTTCATAGGAATGAGCCTCTATCGATCATTTCGTTAAATAATTCAAAAAGTATACATACCAGGGCTAGACCAAATTGTCTTTTGTCAAAAAAATAATATTCACAGAAATTTATTTTGCCTGTTTTTTTTTTAGTTTTTAATAGGCATTATTATTATTATTATTATCAATATGGTAGACTCTCTCGGTTAACAGGCTTGCTTAAAAAAAGGGAAAACCTAAGTTTGGTCCCTTGGGTGCCTTCTGACATCCTTAGTAAAAAAAAGTTATAGATGTAAAAGAAAGTTTTTTTTTTTAAATATTAGATCTACGGAGACGATTCTTCACGAAAAAATTTGTACGACGATCCTACGTATCAATTGCCAAAATAATCCCTACCACTCCTGGCAGAATATGACACACCGCGATGGCATCTGATGAGACGCGGTGTGCGATGTTCTGGCAGTCGAAACCGATAGCAATCGTGCTTCATGCACTATTTTTGAAACTCGACTGATTTCAATTTATTATAAAAATAGGTCGTGATTTAATTTTTTCCTGCAAATTTAAGTGCAGTTCAAACGTATAACCAAAAATTTAATTTCAACGTTCAATGTATGCCAAAAGAATATTTTTTTGTTCAGACGTGAACGTGGTAAAAAACAATCATGGACTCATTCAATTTAGATAATATCACCTGACAATCAACAGAATCAATAAGGTTCCGCACGCTGACTTCAAAACAAACACAATCACTCCAGAAAACATTACGAAACTCCCCTGCAGCCAAATGCCATCACTCACTCATCTCATTTAACCTCTTGATGCAAGCACCCACTGGAATTTCATGTTTCAAACCTCTATCCCGTTATACAATTTAAAATTGACGAAATTATTTTAATCTTCTGATATTTTTCCGCCATTTATTCCACCAGCAAACTAATTAAGTGTTAGGTGGCGTTACCAATCGATGGAATATGACGACGATGAGCCATCAATCTGACACAAGCATTCCGCAGAGTCCCATCCGCCTTTAGTTGCCATCATAAAATTTGTCCAAAGTGCAATCAATCGATTTCGCCATTGACTATGAAAATTGAAGTTAAGGAGTTTGCCCGGCTCATTGATGGGCGCTAGAGAAATTAAAAGGTTCGTGCAATAGTCGTCTCGCAGAGTTATTAGGTCAAAAGCGAGGCATAGATCATGCCATTCTGGAATATATTGGAAATTGCTTCAGCACAAGTGATGCATTCATGACAACTACACGGACGTTAGCCGTATAGCACTTGGTGGATTCTTTGCTTGATCCTAAGAATTTCAACTTTACCGCTCTGTATAGATTCCATCGAACTTTTAAACCGAAATGGTTTAAGTGCGCCGGCCGCACGGCACACAATCATATTAGTTGAATTGCAGAAGATGCTGTTAATGCTGCTTGATGCGCGAGCCATGCTTAAAAGATCGATAACAGTCAGAATTAACGCTATATGCTCGATTATTTATGGCTTGATGGAATGTAGAGTGTTTGATAGCATCTGGAATTTTCAGCTATGAAGAAGAAGAAGAAGAGTATCTAAGTTTACAGCTACTTATTGATTTTCGATGGCTAAAAACTGAAGTGCTAGTGCAGACTATGGCCGTTGTAGTTTTTTTCGTAATTAAGTATTCCGCAAAGGCGAAAAAAATGTGTTTGGTGAGTCATTAGGTGTGGTGGAGCTTCACGTGCCACACACTCTAGGTATGGGCTTGTGTACCGTTCACTCGATTCGAGATGATGATTAATTTAACGATATGCTCGTTATGCGATGGGATTGGATAATTTCCACCGTCTATGGTATGGAAGCGAATTTTTAGGGCTGATATGGATGAATTGAGATAATTTTTTCTTAATTCTATGTAATTTAAGACATAGGCAATAATTCAAAGGATGATTTGTTTTAGAAGGCTTAATTCTTAAAATGCCGTACAGGCAGTGGCGGCTCGTATACAATAATAGTGAGGGTTCACAAAAAAGAAAACTTAATACATACAACATCAACCTCTCAAAATATATTTTAACGTATACCTAAGACTACCTACTTTGAATAAAAATTATTTTATTTTAATGTCAAAGTATAGCCCATACATACTAAGTTGTTGCGAAAATGACCACTACCTCAAGCCTGTTTCCATCCTCTTTCCTCGCATCTCGTTGTAAGTATGCGAACAAGAATCTAGATTTTATAACTAAAAAATCACTGCGATTTTCACATAACAGTCAAGAAAAACCATTACGAATCAGCAGCACACCAAAATTTATTTTTTATCATTTCCTTGGCATTGAATTTTTACACAAAATGCTTTTCCTTCGTAAAGTTCAGACAAGGCAACCCCTAGAATATTTAGTTTTATTTTTTGTCGTTAGAAAAGTTCTTGTCAACATTTTTTTTTAAGTTAAACGTAAAATCTCTACTCATTTTTATATTCTTTCATTGAAGATACTCACCAAAAATTCATATCAATTCGGTTCATCACTAAGTGGTGTGATGTGCACGACTTATTTGTGCACAAATTCTAGTGTAAATTTTGCACTATCCCCTCGCCCCGGGAACCCGTCACATATCCGATTTTGGAGCGAGTGCACCAGTTCATATGACTGTGCACCATCACCGTGGGTGCTAGTAGATGTTCGTCGAGACAGATTCAATGCATGGCTTGGGTATATCGTATAATGCATTATGTACGTACACCATAGAGTATGTTGCGTCGGGCGGTATCTTCTGTTTTGTGAAATGTTTTATTTAGCGAAGATATTTAGCACATTGATATGGTTGTTTTATCAGGGGGTGCACGTGCACATGTGCACATATGGGCGAGCCGCCACTGCTTACAGGAATAAAACAAAATAATTAAGCTCGCGGTTTTCGTAATCTTTTTCTATAAGCATGACTTCAACACTTAATTGAAACTTAAGAATAACATTTTTTGTTTTCTAATAGCCCTACTTGAGACTTACATGTAAATCAACCCTTTTTCACAATTTCTCAACTTTCCCTCAAGAAATTTCATTCAACCTAGCCGTCCTAGTTGGTTGACTATTTGCAATTTAAACAGTGTCGTACCATAACTCGGAAGAATACTTCCGTAAACGGTAAGCATCCATTATGTGACCTTTTATCCAATTGATGTCTACGCTGAATTTCTCTTCTTTTGACAAGACGCAAACTAAAGTAAGTATCCAGTACACTTTATATGCTTTAGAGAAATACAAAAAAAAATCTTCTTGTGTTGGAATGCAAACCTATCTTTGTGGACAGCATATGATAATCAGATATCTATGCAGAAATGTAATTCTGTCCACGAACTAGGTAGAGCGTAAATTTTTTTCATTGTCACCTCTTTACATAAATAAATGGACATTGTCGCCACACCAAGTTGCCATACAGATTACACTGAGTATCTCCGTTACTATTGAGATTCAGCGGTATCACTCGATGATGGCGTTACATTTCCATCTTATTATTGTAATTGTTGGACGCGTGTAATATTGCATTTTAAAGAGGCGCTATGATGACAAATTGCATCTGATTGTGCAGTTTATATGCGCATGTGGAAGCGTGGTTTGTCCAAAGAAGTACTATGGATAGAAAGTGCTATTGTCGTGCACAATACAGGTGGAAAATAATTTTTTTTGAAACGAAAGATTTAAGCCAGTAACTTTTCAAAAAATATTTTTTTCTGTTAGTTGGATGCACCGCGATTTCTTAAACCAAATCCAATGAAGCAAAATCATGTAGCAAGTATTAAAGAACAAAAAATATATTTGAACAGATAACATACACATTCTTGAGAACTAGGTTATCTCAACTGACCTATATCAACACGAAGTTATTACGTAAAGAACAAAACATCTTCCGCAGATCCGAATGCAAATTTTTCTCCACCGTAACATTTTATAAAGGCGCCTGCATTTGCATCTTGCGAATACTTCTTGTTCTATTTTGCTTTTCACAGGGTCTAACCCAGTTTCTGCTCTCGGCTCAACAAGTAACATGATCCTATTTTTTTTTGCATCCATTCACTTGCAATATCAACACTTTTCTATATAAAAATATCTCAATGAAGCGTATACAGACAGTGAAACTATTGTTTTGCATGGTCTGACATTGCAACAAAACAATGCAATGCACTTCACTCCGTCGTCGTTGCATTCTGCAGCAGCAGCATGTAGTATGCAAAAAACCAATGTACATACGTACAGAAGTTCTCAGCTCGTAGATCAAGTTCAAAGAGCCTATTGTTATGATATGACTCTAAGCATATCATCAAACAGATCACGAATCTGTATCTTTTTAAGAAATTGCACAAAAAAAAAAATGCAATGAACAGCGAGTACCTCGACACCATAGCACGACATGAAGTGCAACAAAGTGCTGGCAAAGTGCATTAAAAAGTCGAGCCGACTGAGCAAGCTTGCAGGCGACTGAACAGAACTGACTCACTGAGGATGGCTGATCAGCTATGGACGTAAGCTATCATCAGCAGATCAACGTCAACGTTAACGTCCCGTTGCGCCGGAACGAAGTTATATTGTGAAAATCATGTCGTCAAAAAGTGCAAACTCTCTCATTAGACGACAGGAATGTCAAGAAGTAGGTTGCTATGAAAATTATTGCTTTGGAATTTTTGCATGGTACAAGTTGGACAAAAAGAACACAATTTTTTTGTGGCAGGTTGTTTTGTTCAGGTGAAGTTGTCATTATGAGAGAAAATCGTTCAGTGAACAATGACTGAGAGATGACTACAGTGTCTGTTGTAAGAAAATAGTAGCATTTTCAACCGCTTCTTTGAATAGCCTGGTAAAGTGGTCCTGTTTATGGCGTTGTTGGCAAATAAATCGGTGGAGAGTGATGGAAAATTCTACACCTTCAAAAAAGGCGTCAAAATAAAGTAAATTGAATGTCGTATCACGCACCAGCCATTTAAATAATAATTAAAACCTACTAAACGAACTTTTGGAGTTGGACATAAATTTCTGAATGTCAAGCCGGAGCATTGGCCGCTCTAGAGATTATGCTGTCCTGGACAACAAAGCATACTTTTTTTTTGTGTGCTGAAAGGGGCTCTTGCCTTGCCTCATTAGGCTGGAGAATTATTTTAAGCTGAATTTTGCCAAACTTTCGATTTGACTCCCATTCTGTAGTACTTAAATTTTGCCTTGGATTCGTTAAAAAAGTTAACCAGTTTCCTTTCCACTTAATGCTCGTTGTGGGCTATTTGGTATACATTTCAACTGGCATGCAGAAGATCCAGCTTATTCTTTCAAGCTTACAACGCCGACCGGCATTTTTTTTCGGTTGCTCAAAAGTAGAGTATAGAGGGATTTTTTTACAAAAAAAAAAAGTCGAATTCTTCGCGAATATTTTTCAACTGCTTCGAAAATTATTTTCGCCGGTATTTAAAAATTTTCCAGCTGAATTGTGAATTTGTATTGGGTTGCTTGGTGTCTGTGATTAAAAAAAAATTAGACCGAGGCTAATTTTGGGCGCGGCCAAATTTTAGATACCCTTCACTCTCCTCGGGCTAATAGTCTCTCGAGTCCTGCATTATTTTCCACCATTTTCAGATAAGCTCCATCACGTCGATGAGTTTTGATTGGAATAAGTACACAAACAACATTTTTTCTTAAAAAATGTTTGGGACGAGGGGGACTTATAGCCCCATAGCACGATTCCATTTGTTTTAACATATTTTTGTACTTTGAATAAAGACACATTAACCCTTATGTCAACACCCGCAT
Source organism: Microchrysa polita (assembly GCA_949715475.1). Lineage (NCBI taxonomy): Eukaryota > Metazoa > Arthropoda > Insecta > Diptera > Stratiomyidae > Microchrysa > Microchrysa polita. Next base: position 6,895,922 of record OX454420.1, read on the forward strand.
ACCCGGGTGTGTTTTTCATTTTCAAATTGATATATCTTGGATCCTAGAAGTCATATTGACGTGAAATTTTAGATAGCCTCCTAAAATATGTTTTTCTATCATATTCCAAAAAAAAAATTTTTTCAAAATTTTATGAACGAAGTTATTAATAATTTTTGCTATTTACCCCTTGCATCTACACCCAACACACCCGGGTATGCATCAAATAACATGTATGCATGTATGTATTTTTATATTATATGTACGTCTTCTGTTGACAGGACCGCATATTGATAGGTTGTGGTCCAACATCAAGATAGACGCTAAATTTGTGAAGTTGTCGCACATTATGTTTCGCCCCCTTCCACGGAACAGATTGCAACACAAATCTTTAACCACTTGTTCGCCATGGTTTCTTCCTCCTTCACCAGAATGTGATATTCCAGTATATAATTGTCCTTTGATTGGATAAGAAGTAACAACGCAACATACCCACCACACCTTTATCCCATACGGTTTCGAAGGAATATGTTGAGTGAACCCAGTTCCACCACGATAAGGATCCAGCTGTTCTTCAACAGTGGTATCGTTTCCGGCTATATAAGCCTCCTGAAGGTTTCTGCTCAACATAAAAAAAAAATATCAGATTGGCTGCTACTTTGTCAGCTTGCTTATGCTGCAGGCCTGTATTTACGTTGTCAAATCTGATGAAACGACTGAGTGCCCAAAAAATCGCAGCACGATGCCTCGGATGCGAGTTGGTTTTCCAAAGATATGTTGTATGTACATACATAATTAGAATGTGTGACTCCTGTCAATAAAAGGATTCCTAGATAAACGTCAAATTCTTATGTAGTAATAGGTTTCCATATGCGAAGGGATCTAGTTGGTTTTCTATATGATCATGTTCGTAACAATGGGTTCCTATTAGTTTTATGAATTATTATACAACACATTTCTGGTGACATCAACTTTTCAAATGTGTCTATAATACAAAGATCTTCGGTTCCACGTGTTGGCCCATTATTGGAACTTCTGAGAATATTATGTGACAAAATTCTGCATGGTTGTGGTGGCTGAATTGACCAAATGATACCATCCCTTGCTATGTAATTATTTCGCATCCAATTCGAATTCTTCACCGAAATTAGTTTCATCACCATGATCCTATTCTGGTAATTGTAATTCTTCCGCATCTGAATCATATGCTGCCATGTTATCTACGTAATTACATCCTTCATCTGTTACCAACGTATATTGTTCATCGTCACTATCAGCTTCCATAATTTCCTGCAATCTTTGTCATATTCCTCTTTTTCTTCACAGTTGAGCTTTGCCAACTACTGTGGTGTAAACCATTTACCATCAGCCATTTTGATAAAATATTCTTGTTATTTTATTCTCTGTGGAAAATACATAAAATATTGTTTTTCAAAAACGGAACGTAGTTGAGCGAAAGAATAAACCTTTTTTATCCAAACACCGACTATACTGAATCTCTACACCAAAAAATATTTCACTAAATTTACAAAAATAGTCAACGGCCAAGGTAGTCCTGATTTGATCGCGTTCAACGAAATTATGGGCACGAACAGTTCGATAGACCTCTCGATGTGTAGACGATATCCGTTTATCGCAGCAGCCCTAGTACTGTAAAACTTATAGACTATGAATCGAATTAGCAACAGCTGCTTTCCGCTGACGTGGACATATATGTATATATAAAGGGCTATATTGCCCAATAAAATGCAATTATAAATAAATAAATAGTTAAATATATCTGTTTATATGCACATTTTGCCTGTTAATTTATTCCCGTTACATTGCATTGTAAAAAACTTGTATGACATACCCGGGTGTGTTGGGTGTATGTTTGCGTGTAATTTTTTGGGTGTAGACACAAAGGTTAATACATTGTTTGGTTGAAATTGGTGCAACATTTTTTTTTCTTAGAATAATTAAAATGGGTTTTTGGCAATGAGTTTATACGGCAGCCCCATGACCCCACGTTACGATTTTTTCCACTTTTAAATTTTTTTGGCATGAATGGAAATACGTTTGAGTGCACACACAAAAAAAAATTTCCGAAAAACCCAATTTGGGGGGTTGGGTTTGTATGACAGTCTAATGACCCAACGGTGATTACATCAAATTTGAGGTATCAATAGAAATACATTTGACTGAAGTCTGGTTAAAATTGGTAAACAAATAAAAAAGTTTTTCTTTGAAAAACCCAAACTGAGAAGTTGGTTTTGTATGGCAGCCCCATTACCCCCTGGTTCGATCCCATACATTTTTACATATGTAGTGCGGCATCACTTAAACCACATTTGCGTTGAGCTTGGTGGTTGAAATTGCTGCACAAATAAAAAGGTTTTTCTTAGAAGAACTCAATTTGGGGGATTGGGTTTGTATGGCAGACCCATGACTCCGTGGTCCGATTTTAGCAATTTAAACATACAAACAGCCTGCAACGTAAATAAGCATCAACATTTCAGCCCCGTAGCTTTTATAGCGGCCGAGGAAAACTCGCTGCAACAGACGGATAGGCGGACTCGTCATACTGATCAATTAGATATACTTTTTATATAATCGGAGATGCTTCGTTCAATGGATTACAAACTTCATGACCAACAAGATCCCTGGGGACATATGACGTTTTTAGCTTTGTGCCATTTGAATATGATTCAATTGTACCGGCTCAGCTCCCTTGACTTCTCCAATCAATATGTTTAGTAGCAAATGCAATGTGTTTCGAATAATTTCCTTAATTTCCTATCATAACCAGCCGACTAAAGTGATATATGGCGGTGAAGCTCAACTAGGTCCACTGGGACCTTCATGTAAGAGCAATAACGTGTATTAGTATATTCGTAATGGGTACACATAATTCAATCAACGGGGAGATTTTACCTTGCAAAAATTGGGGATGTCTCAAATTTTTGATATGTTATAAAGACAGGTGTAGTAAGTTAAAATCCAAGTTTGCGTCACTTTCCTCCCTAAAAAAAAAACATATAAAATCGGCTCTTTTATCAGTCTTGCGGTCTATAACTCCTTCCCAGTCCACTTGAGCACGAAATGTGCCGAAACAATCTTGTAGAGCACAAAATTGCATATAAATTTCATTTGACAAGTTTTACTCTACAATCAAAATTGGCAGAGTTATAGCGCAAGGAATATGCTGAAAATTCCAAAAATCATTACCAACAAATTGCAAAACATACTTGGAGAACTCTATACTAAAATGCAGAGGAGGCTATGAGTTATTGGTATTCAATGCGTTTTTTGTGAATTGCGGGTCTCGTTTAGCACTTTGTTTAGGTTTTATGAAAGCGATGTGTCGCTGTGCTCCTACGTTAAAAAAAAACAAGGCTGTTGTTGCTTTCAACCGACCATTAGACAACCAGAGCTGACAATGGCCCAAAAAGAAAACCGCTAGCTACTAGGGACTACAACTCCAACAAATCCTGTGTCGACACAATGGACCAAATGCTTGGTATGTACAGCGGAAAACTAAAAAACTAAGCGATTACCACTTGCATTGTTTAATAATACACTGCATGTCATAACTATAGCCGCACCACAAATTAAAAGACTAATCTTTGGAAATTTAAAGAGAGCACAGTTATTCCATATACTAAAAATTTAAGGAATATCTTAAAGACAAATAATTTCAGAAAAAGTTCCCTTTTATTTTAAACCGTTATTCTTACATAAACGAAAAACTAATTTCCCGGTCCGTCATAACTATAGCCGCACTTGTAATAAGTATGGCAAACAAATTAATAAAAAGCGGAAATTGAGAAAATTAATAACGAAATAGGTATGTTTCACATAAAATAGACTCTTTGTTTTTCACCCAATCATTTTAACGGTTTTCCAAGCCTTTTGCTTGCACACGTTTTAGTGTCTATAACCGATTCTTTTACACAGAAATCCATTTGAAATAGTATTTTTAAGCAAATTTTACGTAATAATGTTTTTTAAAGGTTTAGAGTCTAATTTGCATCAAGGAGAGGATACCTCTGTAACATTTGGAAAATTGGAACGAACTTTAAATACTACGCTGGTGAGAGATGATACAATCTCATGCTTCCAAATCCGTTATGTGTCGTATACTCGTATCCTGCATAAAATGGAACCAATTTATAATCAGGACATTCCCAAGAAATTTGTTCTGTGCTGAGAGTGACGAAATCAACTGTTCTATTGGTAGACTATCCTGGCCAATACTTTGAATGAGCACTTGCCGCATTTTCATAGATCCAATACGAATATTGGACAAATCTCCTTAAAAGTGTGAGAAGGATTGTTTATCTATGTCAGAGTTGATGTAACCGCCTCTAATACAGTAGAAACTTCTCTAGAGTATTCTGATCATAAATTTTCGCCGTTTCAATACAAGGAACACGGCGCATAACGGTTTTTGTAGCAAAGGAATGCATCAGCTCTCACCAGTATTGGCACTTTAAATTGGTTCCGATGTTACAAATGTTACGGATGTTCCCTCTCCTTAATCCAAATTAGACAGGAAATCTTCAACAAACATTATTAATGTAAATATTTTTCAAAAATACGATTTCAAAGAGTTTGCTATGTAAAAGAAGCGATTATCGATACCAAGAGGTTAAAAAGCGGAACAACTCAAAAACCTGTCACTTTATTATATTTTACAAGCTCGCTGCGCTCGCACTAACATTCCCTTTCAAATCGAATAAAATTGAAATACTAAATTTAATTTTTTGAAATGCGGTACAGAGTTCAGGAGGTATAAACAAAAATTGGAGAAGATAAGCTGCATTAATAATTTTACTCCTGGAAACTTTTCCAGATATATCTCCTATTGGGAGTAGAACTCGTTCAGGCTGTAAAAAAGAACCGTCTCCATAATTTTGTTCATTGTGAATTTTGTGCTTGTTTTAATTCCGCTATTCGGGGTGAAGTCTATCTCTACAGACACCTCTATCTTGGATCGTCTCATCACTGAAACCAATGCGTTGTTGTTGCTTTCCCATTTGATACGTCCAGATGAAATCCAATCCTGTGGTGCAAATTTACTCAATATTGAATTAGTTCAGGAGATATATGTAGACAAAAGTGTTTAAAAAAAGTGTTTTTATAATTTTGCTTATTGTAAATGTTTTGCATATTTCAATAAAGACATTCTGGTTGCAGACAAATCCGGTGGAATCAATTTACTGAAATACTGCAATTCGTTCAAGAAATACAGAGCAAAATTATGTGAAAAAGGACAATCTTCATAATTTTGCTTATTGTGATTTTTTTTCCGAAGTTTTCAATACTTATTTTGCTATTCGGGAAAATCTTCGAAAATTCGCTAGCATGTTCAAGCAATTCAGACAGAAGTCTGTGGAAAAGAACTCATTCTGAATTGCGATGCAGGGTTCAAACAAAAATCATAAAATTATTAACCCCTTAACGACCACGGTTCCTATAGTAGTATGACTTGGTTGTTTTTTTTAAGAAATGGGAAAAAATACTTTGATCGACATGTTCTTCCCAATTTATCCGAACTTGCTATACTTCTAATCGTATTCGGTACAGACTCAAATACGGTGCAGCAAATTTACTAAAACCCCCTAATCCGTTCAAAGTGGCCAAGGAAAAGAGCTTGCTTCAACATTTTGCTCCTCCGTTCCGTATATCCGACTTTGGAGATATAGACAAAAGCATTTGAGAAGGAACTGTTTTTAATAATTATTCTTTGTGATTTTTCGCATATTTCAACAGTTATTCTGGGTGTACACCAATCCGCTGGAATCTTTTAACTGAAATCTGGTAATACTTTCAGGGAATACAAAAATAAATACACGGAAAACAAATCTTTATCATTTTGCTCATTGTGATTTTTTTGCATGTTTCAATATTATTTTGATATTAAGAAAAAACCCCTAAAAAGTTCAATATAAACAAAAATATGTGAAAAAAAATTCATTGTAAATTGTTGCTCGTTGTGAATTTTCTGTTTACTTCAATAGCAGTATAGCTATTCCGGCCGGAGCCTTGTGTAGACCCATAAGGTGGGGTCAACTTGCTGAAATCCTGTAATTCGTTCAAGAAAGACAGAAAGAAGTATAAGAAAAAAAATTGTCTTCATAATTGTGCCATTGTGAATTTTTCATATGTCTCGATAGTTTTTTTTTTTTTTTTTAGATATTATTATATTTCTTTGCTGATAAATGCATCATCCATTAGAATGTATCTCTTACTTAGAAATTATCTGCCCTTTTGGCCAAAATGCAATGCACTTTCATTGGAATTATACGTTTCGCTTTTCACAAACAAATAGGGAAAAGGTCGCAGGATGTGGGACTATGTTGTCCTGTTACTTTCGGTAGAGACGAATCTTGCGGAAGAAATTTACTGAAATCCGCTCATATGTTGAAGAAATACACGCAGAAATAAGTGAAAAATAATCCATTGTAAATTGCAGCTCATTGTGAATTTATTGCATGTTTCAATAGTTATTATGCTATTCTGGCCAGAGCCTAATCCAACAAACCCGAAATCATGAAAATCTGTCCAGCCGTTCTCGAGTTATAGATGGTGTAACTAACACGACTTTCTTTTATATAAATATATAGATAGATATAGATTTATTATTAAAGGAAAGTAGGGTAGAAATAAACAGATAACGTTCGAGCAGAAAAAAATAAATAAATTTAAAATTGAATGATATTTTATTTTTTTAAACAATTTTTAATTTGCGCTATAATTATTGTAACCCGCGCGCCTAACTACGTGACAAACGTGTTTCTGTTTGGGGGAATCCGAATGGTGTGAAATTGATATTTTTTATGACTTATCCTACGTTACATATATGTATTAACAATTTTCATGCTTAATTACCAAGTAATATTCTGAATGCTGCTTAAAGTACGATCGATAATGCAAAACCTGTAATCGTAGATGCACATTTTCCACATCTTGCCTACCTACCTTATCTGATCCTAACTCGGTCACGACGGGCGGCGGCCAGTGCAGCGCTATATTTCAAGTGGATCTTGTTGCTTTTAAATTCTTCCAGGTACTTTTTTAGTAAACACAAATTGAAACCATACATATTGAAGGACATGTCAATCATAATTTGGAAGGTTAATCAAAAATAGGTTTATTCTAGGCATAAAAATATTGATTTTTCATAGTATTATTTGCCATCAGGTGTTATTGTAAATATTATGTATGAAAATCATTGAACATATTTTCGAAAACATTTTCTTATGACACGTTAGAGATTTTCCCCAATACATACCCATAAGCAATACACTGTAAACAACAATACCAAATAGTGCCGTGGCACGATTTTCTCGTGAAATAATTCTTCCAAGTTACCAAAATCAATATTTGCCTGATACGGGAATAATTTGAAAATAAAAAAAAAACTTTCAATCGTATTATAAAGTCTGTTTGTGTATATTCGAAAAATTATAGATTTCTTGCTAATATTCAAGCTGCCTTTGTCACACTAAATAACGAGTCCACGTCATATGTTGACTTGGTTTTAAAAACTCACATCAATACAATAAACTGGTCATAAGATCATCTCGACAAATAAATAAATTTTATATTATTGTCGTTATTATAGCGCGCTCATAAATATTCACAAATCGGTGTGAAATAAATATGTATAAATCACTCTTATTCTATTTTTTTCGTGAATTAAATTCAAATTTTCAGTTAACACTACATCACTAATGGCGTGGATTTTTGCACTTACAAATTTTGTTGGATTAGTCGTCTTATGTTCTCATCGCAAAAATTGATGTCATGCCGTCAGAAATATTGCAAGACAAAATATTGACTTTATCGACAAAATTGTGTTATATGTACTATCGAATAATAATTGATGTGATAATGCTATACGACGACAAAATGAAACTTGAAATTTAATCCAGAAGTGCTGGTTTAACCAGTATGATGCTTGCCCGCTATCACGTAGCTTGATCTGTTCATTTTCGGTCATACATCATGCAACGATTCGTTTTGCAGCATGCAACCAAATCAATGTACCGAGTACGATGATGATGATGATGATGATGACCGCAACCACGACATATCATTGCGGAATGTACAAAAATTTCACTTATCATGACACTGTATACAACGACAACTTTATCCTTGCTCGCGGATCACTTTTCCCGCAAAAACCGCCACCATCGTCGTTGTTACACTTGACCGAAGGAGAGATGCAACAAGTCAAGCAGCAGCATCTCAACATGCACCGCAAAACATCTTTATCTGAGTACATGATGCCGCTGTTTTGCCCGCTCAATAGTATCAGTCGAAAAGTGATATGTTTGTACAGTAACTATTACGACTAATTAAAAAATGGTAATTCAACTTTCACAAAAAAGATTCGCAAAAATATTGAAATCGGTGTTTTTGTATGATTTTTGGGAATATGAAGAAGGATCAGATTCCACACTATGTATTCGCAAGGTGATTAGAAGGTTTGTGACAATTCGCCTATTCTTTCACAATTTTACGAAAATTTACTTTTATAGTGCGGATCGATTCAATTCGCTTTCCTTAGAATTCGATTCAATATATTCCTGGATAGGTCAAAACTATTCGTCGCGAGACGCACTGAGGCGGTTTTAATCTTTTGTTTCAACATGAGGTATTTTAACATCTTCTAAGGCAATATTTCGCCTTTTTGGTATTGAGTCTTATGAATATTACTAGTGCAGTAATATTAGCATTTCAAATAGAGAAAAATAGAGTAAGGCTAATTCTCGTGGTTTTTGAATCAGTAGGCTCCCAGGAATCTAAAACTAATTTTGCTAAAAAAAATTTTGATCGGAAAGGTCCCAAAAAGGACAAAAAAGGATACTCTTTAATCCTTGACCGGAGGTCAGCATGTGGGGTATCAGATCAAAGGGGACGTCGAGTACATTACATATCAGGTGTTTGTTTCCTGTTTCAAGGACCCTCAACGGAATAAATCGAGATTAAATGTAAAATTATTGTGTTTTCCGTGTATCTTTCCAAAGCCATAACTACGAAAATAATTCAAGTTGTCACTACGTTTCTCACTTTTCCGAATTTATAATAGCTAAAGATTCTATCATTAAATTTGCTAAGAAAAAAAATTATCGGAAAGCTCTCAAAAAGGACATAAAAAGACACTAATTACAAACCTTGATCGAACGTGGGCATGCGGGGTGTCATATCAAAGAAGACGTCGAGTACATTCCATATCCGGTATTTATTACTTGTTTCGAGGACCCTCACAGGAGAAAATTGGGACCCAATGGAAAATTTTCGTGTTTCTCGTATATGTATCTTTCCAAAGCCGTAATTTTTCGTTTGAGCCCGAATTATTCCATTTACTGTCCTTGAAATAGGAAACAAATACCGGATATGCAATGCACTCGACGTCCTCTTTGAAACGACACCCAGCATGCTCACGTTCGATCAAGGTTTGTAATTAGTGTCTTTTAATGTCCTTTTTCAGAGCTTTCCGATAATTTTTTTCTTAGCAAATTTAATGATAGAATCTTTAGCTACTATAAATTCGGAAAAGTGAGAAACGTAGCGACAACTTGAATTATTCTCGTAGTTATGGCTTTGGAAAGATACACGGAAAACACAATAATTTTACATTTAATCTCGATTTATTCCGTTGAGGGTCCTTGAAACAGGAAACAAACACCTGATATGTAATGTACTCGATGTCCCCTTTGATCTGATACCCCACCTGCTGACCTCCGGTCAAGGATTAAAAAGTATCCTTTTTTGTCCTTTTTGGGACCTTTCCGATCTATTATTCTATTATAACTACGAAAATAATTCAAGTTGTCACTACGTTTCTCACTTTTCCGAATTTATAATAGCTAAAGATTCTATCATTAAATTTGCTAAGAAAAAAAATTATCGGAAAGCTCTCAAAAAGGACATAAAAAGACACTAATTACAAACCTTGATCGAACGTGGGCATGCGGGGTGTCATATCAAAGAAGACGTCGAGTACATTCCATATCCGGTATTTATTACTTGTTTCGAGGACCCTCACAGGAGAAAATTGGGACCCAATGGAAAATTTTCGTGTTTCTCGTATATGTATCTTTCCAAAGCCGTAATTTTTCGTTTGAGCCCGAATTATTCCATTTACTGTCCTTGAAATAGGAAACAAATACCGGATATGCAATGCACTCGACGTCCTCTTTGAAACGACACCCAGCATGCTCACGTTCGATCAAGGTTTGTAATTAGTGTCTTTTAATGTCCTTTTTCAGAGCTTTCCGATAATTTTTTTCTTAGCAAATTTAATGATAGAATCTTTAGCTACTATAAATTCGGAAAAGTGAGAAACGTAGCGACAACTTGAATTATTCTCGTAGTTATGGCTTTGGAAAGATACACGGAAAACACAATAATTTTACATTTAATCTCGATTTATTCCGTTGAGGGTCCTTGAAACAGGAAACAAACACCTGATATGTAATGTACTCGATGTCCCCTTTGATCTGATACCCCACCTGCTGACCTCCGGTCAAGGATTAAAAAGTATCCTTTTTTGTCCTTTTTGGGACCTTTCCGATCAAATTTTTTTTTAGCAAAATGAGTTTTAGATTCCTGGGAGCTCGTTGATTCAAAAACCACAAAAAACTCAAACAAAAAAACACAAACTCTATTTTTTCTATTTGGAGGCCTGAAATGGGATATTTTGACTGCACTATACAGAAATCTTGCCTTTCGATTGGTGCCGACTATGAGAATAAAGCTACTTGGGAGTAACAGGGGCAAAAAGCCGGCAATATATTCCTGTTTTTCGATAGCTCCATGGCCAGGGTCGGCGCATAAGGGCCCGCGTGGCGGAGGGGCCCAAAAGCCACATAAAAGATTTTTCAAACCATAAAAACAGCACGAATGCGAAAAACAACACTCCGACGTGCACGACGATACACTTTTCGAAGTCAAAAGAAATGCTTAATTTACTGTTCCTCTTTCACCAGGTCTCTTAGATAAACAAATTAAATATTGTCCTAAAATCTTTGAAAGTTCATGAGACAATCTGGATCCTCAAATGGCATGGCTGCGCTATTTGCTGTAACTGTAGCCGTGCTTCGTAATCCGACCCACCCTTTTCCTTGCCAAGTACAATATGGGCAAAAAGTTTCTCTGAAATTCAACTATATTTAAAAAAATGTTTGATAAGTACCTTTTCTAGACTTTCAGCCCAAATTCCAATCCACTTTGTCATGAACTGTCAAACACGAATAAAAGTGGTGGCACTAAACTTAGTTTAAACTATAGTTCAGACGTGTCAAACTCGAGGCCCGCGGGCCCTCCTCGCAGTTATGTGCGGCCCGCAGCCATGTTGAAGCAGCACAATCTGTATCAACATAAAAATGGCGAAATTGGTAGGATGAACAAATTCAGAGAACTCAAGTCTACAAAAGATAATAAGACTCGTCAGTGGATTATGCAGGTTTATTTTAGGATTTTTTCTCTAAATACTACCAACAATTTGAGGCTGGTAATTTTATTTTATAAGACAGCTCATCTTTTTTTGTACAGGACAATACTAAGTCTCTTCATGAAACTGTTGTATCCCGAAATGCAGTTACTAAAAAATTGGTTGGCTTTACCGAACATGAATTGAGATTGAAATGAATTGAAATTTGACCTCAGTGGAAATATGTAGGATTACGATTTTCGGCATTAATAAATTTACAAAAGAATACCTGTCGATGTTTAAGGATAAAGGCATTTGAATGTTGCAATATTAAAAATATGTAATTGAATGTACATACTTATTAACATAGCTATTCGGCATGAAAACATAAAACTAATGTTTAAATTGATAAATTTAACTGAAAATTTGGAAACTCAGGACCTCAACATTATTGTCGCCATGAAACTCATTCGCAGTACAACAAAGTCTTATAAAGACATTTAAAAACAACATGAAAATCAATGCGTTAGTGCAAAGCTGATTTTCGCAAGAAAATTAAATAGTGGCCCTGAATCGGACTACAAAAACAACACCGAAGTCGTCGTGCTCCGAAAAAAATGGACGAATTATCTCAAACTACAGCCGAAACAGACTTTGCAACATTTTACCGAAAAGAGCTCAAAATCCTTCTTGACGTTTTTATCTCAAAGTCCACAGAAGAATTGGAAAAAGTAGCCAAACTGCTCCAACCATTTCAAGACATATTTGAAATTCTGTCCGATGGAAAAAATTGCATGATAATCTCAGTAACTGCAGTGATCCAAACTTATTATTGTATTTCAAAGGAGATCCCCGAATGCATTCATGCTGAAATTCAAATCCTTCTTGATAATTGCTCCGAGCGTCAAAGTTTTGGGGAGATAGCGAAAGAGAACTTTAAACTAAGGACCGAAAGTTTACAATATTTTTCATATTTTGACATTTCCAGTGTCATCAGCTTCAAGCGAACGATCATTTAGTAAATTGAGATTAAAAATTAATGGGGCATGAACGTTTGGACAATTTGATGCTAACGTTTTCTGCGAAGGATATTGACGATAAAATGGATTTACATCGAATTGTGGAACGATGGTGCAAAATTAAGTTACGACGTGTCACAACTTAGCTGGTTGAATAAAATATCTATATGTATATTCATACAATCCTTCGTGTTTCTGTCTTCGTATTTTTCGATGTGTACATGAACTCTAAAAAATATATTAGAGGTACGGAAATTTCGCAAATAAAAAACAGGAATTTCGCATAAACTAATTTTGCATATTGGAAATTTCGCTGAAATTCGCTGAATTCAGACAACACACATAGATACTAGATACGGTAACGGTAAAACGAGAAACTGCTGAGGCATATACCGTAAATATCGTTAAGCTTTTATCGTTTTTATGTAAAGTTCATTTAAATTATGGGTGGCCCGCCGAACCACGAGAAAACTCTCCCTAAAAATCGCATTGCAGAAAACAAAGTTGATTCATCAAACCTTCAACTAAAGTGCTTTCTCGGTGTTCGGCAAGCCATGATGCTCGTGATTCACCAAACTCTCTGCATTTAACAATTTCTCTGTTCTTATCAACGGAAAACGTCTAAAAAAATCTGAGATGAAAAATTATCTCCAGTAATTGACATTTTTGGACAAAATTAAACTTTTTTGTGGAAAAAGTCCATATTGGAACATTTCTCATTGATTCGCATAAATTAGCAATTTTCGCCGAAATTCGCATCTATTTCGTAAAAACGAAATTTCCGTACCGCTAATTGGTGAATTAAGTTTTCCTTTCCTAATGAAAACACTGTATTGTATTTTAAGACCATACGGACTCTTTTTATTCCAAATCAAGACTAAATTCTATTCTTAAAAGTACTTACGAACTAACCTCGACACGCAGGTCGAAATTTATCCATTTGGACCTTTCCCGCACACACATGTGGTAAAGTGGTTCATGCCACATGTGTTCAGCAAAGATCCTTTTTCCTGACACTACGGAATTTTCCACTTAAGTGTTATCACTTACGAAATGGAATATTCCATAGGGCTATTATAGTCGTATTTCTAAGAAATGGATTTCAGGCAAATATACATAACATTCTGCCTGTTTGTTGAACATATGTATATTTTAGAAAAATTATAATTATTTTATTATTGTATGTTTTGTTAATTATATATATTTATTTTACTATGTTGTTACTGGTGGCTTTTCAAATGTAGTCGGCAAACTTTACTCACAAGGAGCGTGAGTTCGAAAAACAAATTAACTCAATTCGTTCACGGTGAGTCTCGAACCCGTGTGCAAAGAAGGTGCGGCCACTAACCATTACACCAGCTAAAATACTCTAAATTTTGCCTAACAATATTTTCGCGACCAACGATTTCAAATCCGAAGAAAATCTTGATATTGAAAAAATTTCGGGCTTGCCCCCCCTGACCGAAATCCTGGCTACGCCCATGTACGATTGTTCGTTCTGGCAAATTCAAACATTTTCTTCGATTTTGACAAAACGAAAATTCTAAAAAATGGATTGAGATTGACCGTATGTAGGGTAGATAGGCGCTCGTCTTCAAATCATACATAGGTTCGCGAGGACGAATTTCATTGTAGGCGCAGGTAATTTACTATGCTTAAATATCACTAACACCTATAGAGGTCAATGCTGCGCTGCGTGAGCGTTTTTATTAAAAAAAAAAATTGACGAAATCATTAATTTAATAAACGTTACGACAAGAACGCTATTCTCAATATAAGAATGCAAAGAGTCAAAGTAGCTCTTAGCAAAGTTATTTTAAGTACGACGTTCTTAATTTTAGTAGAAACACTGTAACGTCAAAATCATGTTTCAAAGGGTTGGGTACACTATCCCGCCCATCATATTCCCGTTTTTTTTTAAATCCCGACATTCAAAATCCCGCCAATTAAAATTCCCGCTCAATTAGAATCCCGTCTAATCAAAATCCCGCCAATCCAAAATCCCGTCATTTCAATAACCCGCTTATTCAAAATCCCCCTTTTCAATATCCCGTCACCAAAAGTGAGTATTTTTACATAAATCGCGCGCGCGATTTTTGAAAGAATACTTACCTTTGGTGACGGGATATTGAAAAGCCGGAAAGTTGGGAAAGGCAGGAAAACCAAGGTACCCGCCTAAGTTCTGGAGTATTCCTGACACAGTTGCAGCAAATTCGCCAAGAACTCAAAATATTGTTGAGGCTTCGCACAGACGATTTAACTTTATCACAAGGAAAACATATCGGTCTGTACCGGCTGGTGGAATTACTAGGTAAAGAATTGCTCCTAGCTAAAAACCAAGTTAAGCCGGCCCGATCCGAAGGTTGCATCCAAAAGGTCATTAGACGTAACCAGCAGTTAAGGAATATACTTGCATCTAAAAAGGACTATGAAAAAACGGTTTTTTTTTTAAAACTTGACGCATAAACTAATGTGAATAATTGTTAAGTCGAACGCATATCTATGTTTTGTTAACAATAAAAAAAATTTGGCGGTGTTTTGGCGGGATTTTTTTATTATTTAATAGCGGGATTTTGGAATGGCGGGATTTTGAGGTGGCGGGATTTTGATATGGCGGGATTTTGGAATGGCGGGATTTTGATATGGCGGGATTTTGTAATGTCGGGATAAAGTAAAGCGGGATTTTTGGGAAAAAGCGGGATTATGAACGGGCGGGATTTTGTTTTTCGGGATTATGTATAGGTATCCCTGTTTCAAAAGAGTTGATCAATCACTTAACTGACAATCTGTCAACTTGTATGGAAAATGACTGTAACTGATGACTGAAAAGTGTCGATCGACCTACAAGAGTTTTTTAGATTGATTTCACTCTGCTTTTTTTCTCTGTGTAGCGGGCCCATGGTAAACTTGACACCAGGTTCCATTTAATGCTGACATTAATTTTATGGAACATTCAATTCGACCCCAACTCCGTATTTAATTTCGCCCTTGCGATTAATACTACCATTTTGGATTTTTTTTTCATCATCTGCAATGCATTATATTCATGAAATTTGTTTTAAATCTGGCTTTTCGCAGATAAAGCGTTCAAGTCCAAATTCGCGTCAAAACTTATTTCGAGAAAAAAACTGATTAGTGAGTCTTTATTTACGAAATTATACAACAGCGAGAATTTATTGGATAATGAAGCATTTTCCTCAAATGTAATTGAATCTGACTCCATTCAGAAGAAAACATTTTAGCACTATGACCAAATTGAGCATCCTGGAATGCGGTTTAAAATACAAAAGAGCGTCGATCTATTATTCATGTCGACAAGCGTTGTGGTTCAAGTGGTTCGTATAACCGAAAGTTCGGTTAATTATGAGTTTCCATAGAAAAATTGGAGGAGACTAACGTCAGATCGGATCGACTTAGAAATACGTATAGAGAATCGGTTGAGGATGAATTAGATTCACGAAACTGGAAATGGCCCACTAGGGCCAGGGAAAGAGAATAAGAATACTCGTGAATAATAATGTCTGCTTAAACTATAAATGTTACCTATGAAAGCGGCGTCTAGAAAAAGTTTTGAACCCACCAAATCACCCCAGAGGACAATTTCCAGTTCCGTGAATCTCCTTCATTCTCAGTAAATTCTCTTTACGTATTACTGGGTCAATCCACAAGGCGGCTTTCGTTAGTCTCCGCAACACGAAAATGATTGGGATTGGGAACCCCTGCTTTCAAATTATTTAAAATTTATTCAAAAGGAACTAGTTCAAGAAACAAGTAGCTAAAAGATGGTAAGACGAAATAAATAGAAATTAGTTTAACCGTAATAGAAGCGAGGTCAATATATACAAATATATTCGAATAGCTAGTAATCTCCTTAACTCCATTCTCCCAAGAAACTCATTTAATCTAATTTACGTCAATATTTGTCAGTTCTGATTGCGCATGATCTCCCTAAATGTCCACAACTATGTAAAACCCAACTGCGTGCCATCAACGCAAACACTTTTATCAGCACTTCCTACATATATTAGATAAAGTCGATCACATGAAAAAGGCAACGAAAAACAAGCCATTTAGCCGTACCATCGCCCAGCCATCAGCACATCGATACCAAAAAGCCCCAACCACAGGTATCATGTACACTGCATCATTAATGAATGACCACCACACTACTAGTTTGTTACTAATTAGCACCTAAACGCGTAATTGTGTGCAACCTCTAACCTGAATAGTTTCGAATAAAACATTCTTCTTGTACTATACATCGTCTAAAATGCCATACTAGTTGGTCGGCTCCCTGTATGGATGTTACGGACGGATCAAACATCATATTGCTCGGCGTGCCAATTATGGCAGTTAACGCCAAAAACTACATAATGGACACCAGAATTTATATCATGTTTTCATCGATAAATCGCTACGTGGTGCGAATTAGTAAAGTTGAGCGTATAAACGTCTTGTCGATTCGCCATGTCCAATTTTTGCAATGAATGGCGTGGATTAGTGCGTTCGATAACAATATCCGAAAATTTTGATGTAACACTTTTGGGAAAATTATTGTGGTTGACGGACTGGCGCTAGGTATGCTTAAGTTGGAAGACAGGGTGGAGTTGATCGATACGAGTATTTGTTAAGAAGTAACTCGCTCGAATCTTTTGTTTTGCACCAACTGGGCTGAATATGCGCGATTCGAGCCTAATGGTAATGCACAATGCATCTATAGTAGATAAAACATTCAAAATTGGCAACATTTTCAAATTTAAGTGGGTAATTGAGAGAAGCATAACGTTGAATTAGTAGGACCAACAGGTTATAGTAGACTTTTTCCTATTTGTTGAATCCATTTCAGCAATATACGGTCAAAAACTAACTAAATTTGTATGGTTCATACAAATCATCAAATGCCAACATTTTATGACAGATTCACGATAAAGCTCGAATTCAATACAGCAATAAAATCATAGGAGCGTTAAGGATTATGACTTAATTTCCAATAAACTTAACTTAAAATCTTTCCATTTACATAATTTCATTTTTTTTTTACATAATAGCTGTCCATCAAAAAAAAAATGTGAATAGATTAAATTTAATACACAATTGGACAAAAAAAAATTAAAATTGATTAATAAATTTCGAAGATTTTTCCGAAGCTAGTTCAAACTGAAGAAAATTGCATAACGTAGTTAGAGAATAAGTTTTAACAATTGAAAAGAAAGAAAAATCAGTTAACCATCCTGTAGTCCTAACTCAACTGAAATTCCAATTTGCCCATGGAAAGTGCAACTTACTTGTTACGATTTTGTCGATCGATATAAAAATTGCACAATCATTCCTATTACTCTATATCAAAGCAATGGACATGATGTTTCCAGCAGCTTCCCAACATCTAATCAGGAAATCAAAAATAGCAATCTATACGTAATGTTCCCTCGACGAAAGGTATACTCGTGCATAGACGTAAGTTTCGATGCAGCGCACTTGGATAAAATAATCTGGTCGTAAAGGCCCATTTTCTTTCAACACTCACGTAGTACACTCGCAGTATTACGATTTGATCCACATTGTTGATATCGACCATTCACGGCGTGTGTGGTTTGATTACGGAACATTTAAAAAAAAATGCCACTTACACTTTTATTGGTCATTGTAATGTTTGTTATATATATGATTTGTCCTAGAATGACGTTTTATACGTATACGAGTATTCAAGTATTTCTATAGTCGGTACCCACGTGAGTATAATGACTTGATTACGCGATGTGACGCTTATACGTATTATGTAATTAAATTATTTCTTTTTAACACATATAATTACAAGTAGTCTGGATAGTGTAGTGGTTAGTGCGCGCATCTTCGGTATACATGGCCATGAGTTCGAGACTCACCCTGAACAAATTCATCTTTTTTTTATTGATCTCAACACCTCAACAAAAAAGCAGTTAAGATCTTGGAAATTGGATGTCACTAACACATCTGCGGCCGTGGTCCAATGCTGGACAGTCGCCCCTGTTATTTATTTTATTTACTACTTACATAAATTGCTTTGCAAATCCGAACCCTTTACAGCGTATGCTCCATTATTTTTCGCAATGTCTCTGGCTGTATAGCCCTGATTTCCGATCGGATATTTTCTTTTAGTGTCGCAATGGCTCTTGGCTTATTAGCATTAACCTTTTCTTTTAAGTACCCCATCTAAAATATCAGCAGGTGTTAAGTCTGGAGATAAAGCATTCCAAATTATTGATAATTCTCTTGACATAATGCTTGTCCCGAACAGAACAGTTAAAATGTCCATTGTAGCTTGAGCGGTATGGGAAGGCTCTCCATCTTGCTACAAACAAATTTTTGGACAAAATTTTCCCAAAATCTGAGAAAAAATATCATCAAATAAAAAAGTTAGTATCAATTTGCGAAACTCAAAAAATTACGCTTTTTTCTAATGGTAAATATCATTCTATTTCTAAAACTGACCTATGCAGCGTTGTGCAAGTAGTCTACTCCGAGGTAATCTACATCTTTGTCGACGCATAGAGTATGTATGCAGACAATTGACCATTTGTCTACGCGAGCGGTGTATAGGCACAATGTAAATAATTAAGAGTTTTGCAGCGAGATGGGGTAGATCCATTTTCATTTATTTCCAACTCTTTAATTTCAAACTTGCCTAATGTTTAATCGATTTACTCAAACTACAGTAAGACCCTGATAATCCAACCATCGAAAATCCGGAATTTGGATAATTCAAATTCGTCTTAATTTCTTTTTATATATTTTGTTTGTGCGTACGGCTCTATAAGCTTAAGGAAATGCATTTTTCGAACGCAAAATTATTATTTAACTATAAAAAGGCAATTTTTTAAGTATTGTATTGTAAATACTATCCACTAGGACAGTGATTCCCAAACTGGGGGGCGCGCCCCCTAGGGAGGCGTGACAATCAGGGAAGGGGGGCGCGTGCTAAACTCTAATATTGATGTCATTTATAAATTATGGCATGCTTGCCATTAATTAATTATGGTTTTCTTGCGAACTTCTTTCGAAATGCGTTGAAAAATGGCAAAAATTGTATTTTCGTCGATTACTTCGATGCTACTAAATCCATTAATGAACGAACACTGCTGAGAATATTTTAGGTCGGCAAAAAATAAAAAATCATTTGATATGGCTGATATGAACAGCGTCAGTCAGCTATAGCCTTTGAATGATTTCTGCTTAAAAAAAATGTTGGCCAAGATTTTCTCGGGGGGCGCCAGGATCAGCAGATCTCGCAAGGGGGGCACGAGCTGGAAAAGATTGGGAACCACTGCACTAAGATGACAATTAGTGCATTTCGATCCCAATCAGGGGCGTGCGCAGAAAAATATTTCGGAAGGGGTTTTATGAAAGAGGATGAAGTTTGAATTTGAATTAACATTAGTTTTAGCATATCGGTTAAAATATAACGATAGTTCGAATAGGCTGTGACATTTTCTATAAAAAATTCGCTTGCGTGGCGTACGCAAAATAGTATACCACAATTTCGCATGTTCCAAGTAGGCATAGCCGACAAGTAAAATATCATGAATCCACAATTGCAGCTGTTTATAGTCAGTCAAATTTACGGAAATACACCTATGCCTACATGACATAGGGGGGACATGAAAAATTGTGGAATACTGTTTTGCGTACGACAGGCAAGCGAATTTTCCATAGAAAATGTCAAAGCCTATTCGGACTATCGTTATATTTTCAACGACATACTAAAACTCTCTAATATTTATACCCTAAACACGTAAAATTGTGTTTTTTCCGTTAACTATTTTGGGTTAATAAATTGTTATCATTTCTTTTATTGTTCGATTCCTCATCTTGCTGAAATCCAAACCACCTTGTGGTTGGCCCTCCAATACTAGATGAATAAATGCAATCGGAACCAACTGAAGAAATCCATCCATGCAAAGATTTGGCTAATTGCAATTCCATGGAAATTATGAAAACGACTATAAAAAATAATGCCATTGGACATAACATTTCGCACAAAACGCCGGCCGTTATGCGGTCAGTGTTCATGCGAATCCCTATTTCTCATTTCATATGAATTTCTTCGGGAGCTCAATATTTATTCCTGGCACTCATCAGACCTAAACAAAGAATTTAGATCTAATCTTCCGGAAATCAAAGTACGGCATTTCGCATATAAATGAAACAAAAAAAAAATGCATGCTTCGTCCTCTATTTGAAAATTTGGTAGCCCTCCCTTTATCAAAAACTAGGGGTCATGCAATGTCCTTCTGGTGAAAAAGAGAGGCGGAGATTTAGTATTTTTTTTAAAGAATAACCTAATAAGCACATTTGCGGGTGCTAACATCACATTCGTAAAATTTACGCAGGGCCTCCAAATTTATAGCAAATATAGCTAGCTACTACGGTGTCCTAAAAGTTTGGAAATTTTAGAAATATATACTCACGAATTCCTGAGTTATCGGATAATTTCGATTTTGCTTTATCCACATATACTGGTCAACGAGCTTTCGTCTTCACAATTACCTTTTTCTGGACACCTCAATACAGTTACATAACTGTATTGATGTGTTCCGGCCAGAAAAGCGGCGATGCTAGGTGTTCCGTGACTCCGAAAAAGGAACCACTGATCTAACCCAATAAAAAGCCCTGGTACTCCAATCACAGTATCGAAAATTGGAATACTGTGGATTCACTCACCGTAGTAAAAAAGCCAAAATTATTTCAGGACTCAGTTTTTCCGTATATGGCAAAATTGCACCAAATTGTGAAATGCAATATTTGATACTCTTGAAAGTATAAGCAAACTTGCAAAATGATCCCCCCCTCTCCGAAAAGCTATCTACGCCACTGGTGTTGTCTGAATTAAATTGAAAGACACACAACCAAAACCGGTTTAAACCTATATATAATAGGTATATACAAATACATTACACTCGATTCCCGCTTTTACGACCCCATTGGGACTAGAGGATCTCTTCTCAAAATGTCCGCCGATAATATCACTATTTTCCGTCTCTGATTCAATTCTTTCAAAAATAATTAACATTGTTTAAAATAAAATTTTGGAGAACATTTTTTTTATGGGAAGGATTTTTGAAGGTGGTTATCGAATTTCAAGATGGCTGCATTTGGGTCAGATTAGCCGGAGTGTGGGATTACCGAGCGCCTGATTAGCGAGGTTCTACTTTAGTTAGAATATAAAAAAAAGTGATTAGGACAGCCAAAAAGTGTCACTCAAAAACGGCACCGCATTGAACTCAATTCGGCGGTTACGTTTTTAGTTTCAAGGTAATATTATAGTAACGTAACCTTAAAACAAATTATTTTTCCATCTCAATTTTCTCCAATTTCTACCAGGGTAAAATCATTGTACGATTCTTTACAAAATTGGCAGTCTCACAATCATGTCTTTCTTGTATGTTTTTATTCTGCCTCCATTATTTTAACAGTTTTAATGCCTTAGATAAAGAAAACTGGGGTCAAGTTTTGCTATATTTAATTATATTTTTAAATTTTTGGGCAACAAAAAGCAAGACGACTCATTGCGGAGTCATTAGTCAGTTGGCCTATAATTATAAAACCAATACGCAGCCACTAACAAATAAATTGCCCAGAACTTAAATTACTCAATATCGGTATCGTATAGGGCGCCAAGTATACAATATGAGCTAAGTAAAGAATGTTTTGTAACTCATAAAGAATATGTTCTTGATTGCTTGTTAGCATAATGCTATATGTAATGTATTTAGGTATCTTCCACTAGATGTGAGTATACATTTAAAATTTTCCTCCGAATACATAAATCGTAATAAGATGATAGTTGCTGATTTAAATAGGGGAGACTCTTTAAAAAAAATTGTCAATATTTGTCCTACTAATGAAAATCCTAAAATACCCACTTATTCATTCCGCCAATATTAAGTCTATATTTAACTCATTGCCGGACACAACGCCAAAATTTGACACGATTTGTATGTCAAATGCTCAAAATTGGACGTCTATAGACGTTCTGTCCGGGAAAGGGTTAAATTAAACATACAATCATAAAAACATAGATCTTCTAAAGCGTTGAAATTGAAATTATTTTGAATATTTCCTGGCCACCGGAAATACTGTGAGTGTTAAGAGAAAAATTTAAGTCCTTAAAATAAAATTAGTTCAAAACAGGCAATATTAATTCAATACCACTCCAATTTATTTTGGAAATGTATAGTTTTGTCTACAAAAGACCAATAAGTTGTTAGTTTGACTTATCATTTCTATGAATTTATTGTTCGCCACCTTATAGTTAACGTACAAATGGCCTATGAAATGGATGCTAAAGACTAGAAACTGAACGAAAAAAAATCAATAATAACAGCGAAAGTGTAACGCTTTACATCTAAGTAAATTCGAACACATTGTCCATAGACATGATGACCTGCAATTCTTCATGGTCCACATACACTCCTATTAACATGTCTAAATTATGTTTAGCTTAAAATTATCTAACAAAAAATTTAATTTGTTCAGGACAGCTTTCTTTGAAATATTTGAATGAATTTATGATTTGTACAACCAACATACTTTGATCGTGCTAATAAAACAGCCGAACATCATGTAATTGTCCGTAATAGACAGACTGAAGAGTCACACCTTTGATCGGCCCCATGAAGTGACCAAAAATTGTGTGTAAGTAAATAAATTTATTTTCAAGGTGACAGCCTGGTAGAGAAGAACAAAGTAGACAAAATAACGAAGACGTTTTATTGTACCAGAGGGGTGAAAGTCTGGCGGCAGAACAATCTCTCAAACAGCTTCATAGTGCATACGGGCGTATACTTAACTGAAAGACATTTATTTAGAAAAGGGGGCAATAATCTGAAAATTACTAAGTACATACAATTTTTCGATTTAATTTTTGTCTTGCAAATTAATGACCCATCTGTAAATTTATCGGGATGAAAACAAAAGTTTGATTGTAGGTAATTTCTGAAGCATGACTGCGAGAACTGAAAATAAGAAAATTGTCTGAAAAGCTAAGAAGAATGTCTGAAAAGGGTTTTGACCTTTGACTGGCTGTGAAGGTGTCAGCTAATTTAATAAATTTTGTCTTAGAACAATGGGACAATAGTGTAGTTTCATAAATACTGGGGGTTCGGCTGTTAGACGTAGCAGACAATAATTTTCCAGTACATTCTCTGCCACGAGGTTCTTGCTAATTTTTTATTAGATTATAAATTGAAATTATAGAGTCTTGACTCGATAAACCGGATCACTTTTAATCCGGAGCCCTAAGCGTTTCTACTGTGTATCTTTATCTGTAATTTTGACACGGATTTAGATGTGTAGTCCGGTTTGGAAAATTATATGAGGAGGAAAATTTTGTGTCACCTATTTATCCATTTGCATTGTTATTCCTAAGAAAAAAAAGCTGACACTAGTCCGGAGTATTCCCCTTGCAATCATTGATCCAGGTTATCGAGTCAAAACTGTATCCTAAAATCCGTTTTTAGGGTTTTTGAGAATTTTTTTTTTCTAAAAACCCTTATGAAATCGATTTTGTCTGTCCGTCCGTCTGTCCCTCTGTCCGTCTGACCGTCTGACCGTCTGTCCGTCTGTCTGTTTGTCCGTTCGTCTGTTCACTAAATAACTCGCGAACGGCTCAACCGATTGTCATGAAATTTGGTAGGAATGTGTAGAATGGTTACAGTCTTTGGCACGCGTACATCTCATATCAGTTAAAACTTTCCAGTTTCAAGTAACGGTAAAAAAGTTATTGGCATTTAAAGTTAAACTTCCTTTTCGAACTCCGTTTTTCTAAACCGTTAGAGGGATCGATATGAAACTTTGCACAAAGATTAGTCAGTATGGCTTCATATACGTTAAATATTAAGACTATTGACTTTTGCTAAGGAAAAGTGAATAACAGTAAATTTGTAAAATTTAAATTTGATCGTGTGTAGCCCCTTTTAGGTTTCCAAATATGAAAATTCTGCTAGGGATTTTTAGAAAATTACATGGGGAATATGTCTACGAATTTTCATTCGAATATCTGTCTCCAAACCGGAAATATAGCCAAGTTAGTATTTAGTAAGGGCCTTTCACAATGCAAGCCTCTTAAGTATTTCTTCAATATCTTTTAACTTGATGAAACAATGAACATGTAATTTGGTGGATGTGCATAGAATGGTAATAGTGTTTGCCACAAATATTTTTGAAGTTTGTAGGACCAAGTTAACAGGGTGTCCCTGAATAGCTGCAAAAGTATACTTGTTTAATACTCATAGGAAAGCTTGCTTGCTTATGTCAGGGGACACAATGGAATCATTTCATAAAAGTTGCTTTTCCTTGATTAAAAAAAGAGCAACAGTAGTTTTACAGCCAATAATTCAGTTCATTATAAAGCCAAGCCGGCCTTACGTTTGCCTGAATTTCTTTTTGCTCAAAGGCCATCAGAGATCTTAAATCGAAAAATGCCTGTAGATTTGCCTTTGGAGTACCTGATTTTATACAAACTGGGTAAATAGTAAATCTATTTTTGGATTGGTCTAATTAAAGGTGGAACAGAATGAATAATAATAAATAAATCACCCCCAAAACGCTGAAACGGGCTGAAAATGCTGCTTCTCTCAATTTCTATGAGATTTGGCGAAAATGGGGTTTGAAAAAGTCGATGAAGAGGGCATCCAGACCTACATTTTGCTGAAACTTTGAGGGCCCTAGCTATCACCGTTTAGGAGATACAGCCGTTTAAAGAATGGGCAATAAATCACCCCCAAAACGCTCCTTTTGGCCCGAAAATGCTACTTTTCTCAATTTCTATGAGATTTGGCGAAAATGGGGTTTGAAAAAGTCGATGAAGAGGGCATCCAGACCTACATTTTGCTGAAACTTTGAGGGCCCTAGCTATCACCGTTTAGGAGATACAGCCGTTTAAAGAATGGGCAATAAATTACCCCCAAAACGCTCCTTTTGGCCCGAAAATGCTACTTTTCTCAATTTCTATGAGATTTGGCGAAAATGGGGTTTGAAAAAGTCGATGAAGAGGGCATCCAGACCTACAATTTGCTGAAACTTTGAGGGCCCTAGCTATCACCGTTTAGGAGATACAGCCGTTTAAAAAATGGGCGATAAATCACCCCCAAAACGCTCCTTTTGGCCTGAAAATGCCACTTTTCTCAATTTCTATGAGATTTGGCGAAAATGGGGTTTGAAAAAGTCGATGAAGAAGGCATCCAGACCTACATTTTGCTGAAACTTTGAGGGCCCTAGCTATCACCGTTTAGGAGATACAGCCGTTTAAAGAATGGGCGCCCAAAACGCTTCTTTTGGCCTGAAAATGCCACTTTTCTCAATTTCTATGAGATTTGGCGAAAATGGGGTTTTGTAAAAGTCGATGAAGATGGCATCCAGACCTACATTTTGCTGAAACTTTGAAGGCCCTAGCTATCACCGTTTAGGAGATACAGCCGTTTAAAGAATGGGCAATAAATCACCCCCAAAACGCTCCTTTTGGCCCGAAAATGCTACTTTTCTCAATTTCTATGAGATTTGGCGAAAATGGGGTTTGAAAAAGTCGATGAAGAGGGCATCCAGACCTACATTTTGCTGAAACTTTGAGGGCCCTAGCTATCACCGTTTAGGAGATACAGCCGTTTAAAGAATGGGCAATAAATCACCCCCAAAACGCTCCTTTGGCCTGAAAATGCCACTTTTTTCGATTTCTATGAGATTTGGCGCAAATGGGGTTAAAAAATGTCGATGAAGAGGGCATCCAGACCTACATTTTGCTGAAACTTTGAGGGCCCTAGCTATCACCGTTTAGGAGATACAGCCGTTTAAAGAATGGGCAACAAATCACCCCCAAAACTCTCCTTTTGGCCTGAAAATGCCACTTTTCTCAATTTCTATGAGATTTGGCGAAAATGGGGTTTGAAAAAGTCGATGAAGAGGGCATCCAGACCTACATTTTGCTGAAACTTTGAGGGCCCTAGCTATCACCGTTTAGGAAATACAACCGTTTAAAGAATGGGCAATAAATCACCCCCAAAATGCTCCTTTTGGCCTGAAAATGCCACTTTTCTCAATTTCTATGAGATTTGGCGAAAATGGGGTTTGAAAAACTCGATGAAGAGGGCATCCAGACCTACATTTTGCTGAAACTTTGAGGGCCCTAGCTATCACCGTTTAGGAGATACAGCCGTTTAAAGAATGGGCAATAAATCACCCCCAAAACGCTCCTTTTGGCCTGAAAATGCCACTTTTCTCAATTTCTATGAAATTTGGCGAAAATGGGGTTTGAAAAAGTCGATGAAGAGGGCATTTTGCTGAAAGTTTGAGGGCCCTAGCTATCACCGTTTAGGAGATACAGCCGCTTAAAGAATGGGCAATAAATCACTCCCAAAACGCTAGCCTTTCATTCTGGAACGCGTTTATTTAGACCAATCCAAAAATAGATTTACAGGAAGCATTCCATTAATGCTGTGCACAATTCTTATCTATTGCTTATAAAGTATGTACAAAAAATATTCACTATGCATCAAAATTCGAAAAAACCCTCGTATTGCGGGCGCAGCCCTCTGTACGCCGGTATTTTTTATTTCATCTGTGGTTTCCATTGTTTCCTTCACACTAAATCGTGTTTTAATCAAAAAGCCGCCCCTAAAATTTGGCGCCTTTGGCGACCGCCCGGCTTGCCCCCTTCAAGCGGGCGCTGTATATTTTTTTCTGAAAAATTGACTTTGATTACCATTTTTAAATTCTGAATGGACGCACCTAAGGCTTACGAAAATTCAGGAGTCCTACAGCGGTCTTTTCATCCTCCTAGTACCTTTAGTACTCCGATTCTGAAAGATATA
This sequence comes from Microchrysa polita, assembly GCA_949715475.1. Taxonomy (NCBI): domain Eukaryota; kingdom Metazoa; phylum Arthropoda; class Insecta; order Diptera; family Stratiomyidae; genus Microchrysa; species Microchrysa polita. The sequence goes on from OX454420.1 coordinate 6,923,185, forward strand.
TTAAGTCATATGCAGAGTTATGGACTATGGAGTCCCGCCGAAGAAACTAACGGATTTAGTTTTCCTCCTCGTTTTGAATCGAACCGCGGGTCACCTTATTATTCTCAATTAATGGTGCAGTGCCAAATGTAAGGAAGCAAAAAAAAACAATATCGGGTTAGCTAGAATACTGACAAACTAAATTCCTCTTCTTGAAGCAAAGGTTCCATATTAATTGAGGTGGCTTAAATTTCGGTAGGCACTTTAAGCACCAGTAGCACATACCCAAAATGATTGCCCAGAAATGTCCTTACAAAAAAAAAATCGGAATATATCGTGGCCCTCATATTGATTCCGAATACAGTCTTTTTCTAAAACGTTACAATCGCACATAAAAATGTTTTAAATAAATCAAAAGACTTCAACCGGTTACTCGATTCACCATCAACACTAATTAATTATATGAGACAATATCTACCTCAGGAAACTTTCCACCTACTTAAGTCCCTTGAAGACATCGACAACCATATAATCAACAGATTGCAATCCTCTACCGAAAAAATCAATTTCACCAAATTTACAACTCAATCATAGTGTACACGACCAACACCATAACGACAAACACGCCCCTTCTTGTCATTGCATCAAGATTTTCATGAATCCCATAATAATAAATAAATTTCATCCACCTGCATGATGATGATGAATGACTCTGTGCTTCTAATTCCGTGTCACTTCGCGAATGACTTAAAGCGATCTTATGATCTCTCGCGACACAACAGACGAACAATATGAAGTCATTTCATATTCGATGACAAATTTGTCATAACAAGACACGCGAAAAGATAGAGCAGCTCAGCCATACCTAAAGCGGGAACTATAGAGATTCATGTGCAGATTAGCTCTATGTCGATCAAGCGAGTTCAGTGAATATGCATGTGCAGACAGATAGATATGGTAGTTAGCCTACCTCGACTTTATAGTTTATTAACACCTTTTGGAAATCGCGTAAACTCACTTGATGATGACGATATGATCGTAACGAGGTTATACACCTTTCGTGTCATAGGAAAATCTAATCGCACGCAGGAGGCACCACTTTCATTTTTCGCACCTCAAGCGCAGCCTGTCTTCCATTTGTGGTGTACTGTGTGCAGCCAGAGTCTATTAATGTAATGCATATTATTTTCGCGCATATAAGGTGAACATACTCATCGTGTCGTGGAATCGTGTTTTTTTCCTACGTTAGTTTATAGTTTTAGCGGATTTTCTTGACACGGTGTGCTGCAACATTTTTTCTTTCTTTTATTGGCGGATTACAATCTGCATTGGAAAATGTTCGAACAGATAAATTTGTGTCTTGGCACTATGACAATTCAATAGGTGGACAATCTATCTATGTTGAATCATTATTATGTAATTATTGAAAATGTATGTTATCGATTCGATGGACATAAGTTGCATAAAGATAATATTGAAAGAGATAATTGGATGTTAGGTTTTCTTGACCGGACCGTGTTATGGTAATTTCTGCATGGCTGTGTAGCATAACATTTATTTGTATAGGAACATTATTGTCCGTGAATGATGAAGATATTTATGTAATTAATTAGTTAAATGATATAAATGGCGTTGATAAAGGACAGAACCTTTTTGTTGTCTTGTCATAAAAATATTCATTTGCGAAGAGGGGACTTTTTACGTTTGTTTGTTGTTTTTAGATATTGTGAAATAATTTAAATATTATCAAGAAGAAGAAGAATAAAAAAAATATTTCCCTCCACTTGCATAAAACTGATTTATCTCTATAATATTTTCCTGAACTGCCAGGGCCGGATTTGGCCTCTATGGCACGCCTGGGCAGTATTCAAATCTCCGCCCTCCGTCACTATGCTATGAACATTTCACAGTTTCTTAATTGCTTAAACAAGAATTGAAATTTCAAGTTGTCGAAACGCATGGACTCGTATATATTAATCGGCAAATGTCTGTTCGCTGATTTTTATTATTTTAAATTATGTTTTGGCAGTGCTAGTATTTTGTATTTTTCACTGCAGAAAAATGACAAATACAAATTCGACAATTTAAACGAAAAAATTTGGGAAAGTTTATTAAAACCAAAAGTGTCTCAGGCAGCGTATGAGTTTATAAAACGTCCTGGACGGAGTTGGTGGCAATTAGCCGAAGCGATCATTAGTGTGCCAGAGAGCTACCACCAAGAAAATATATCTTGCATTCCAAGAGCCTACACTGGAAATATTGTTCAAGAATATTGGAAAACTCGTGCTACGAATATCGGCTGTAGAACCAATGCTATACATGAGAATTTTGTGAAACGGATTCAGTTTGTAGATAAGGACATAGATCTCCAGGTTTTGATTACGAAAGAAGTTTGCCAAAACCGTTGAAGACAATTCTGCGAGTCAAGCTTGATGGAAGTTTTGGAGGTTATCGTTTCTGAATAGATTATATTAGATTAGATTTATTCAGGGCACAGGCAACAAGAGTTGCCCTAGGCACTGCGACCGGTGGTCTATTGTACCATTGCCCCTACTATGGATTAGATGAACTCATCTAACCGACTGCCTTCGATAAATCGATTCAGCTGGGCCATATTGATAGTGACGATATCCTCTTCCAAGGGAAAAGCGATACCGAAACACTCCAATCGGCGCCTTGCTAGCCTCTCACATTCACACAGGATGTGAGAAGCAGTTTCGTCGTCAGCCTCACAGAAGCGACAGCTGGCGTCGGTAACAATACGCAAGCGCTTTAAATTACCGTTTAAACGGCAATGCCCCGTAAGGAGCCCGCATATGATCCTAACCCTGTTCCTGCTCAATTTCATCAGACCAAGGGTACGATTGGGTGAGTAGTTAGCGACAAAGAGTTTTGACTGCCTAAGCCCTGGAAGAGCTTCCCAGTGTGTGGTGGCTTTGGCTTTTTCATACTCACTAATCACATTTCTGCAGACACAGAGTGGTAACCCCAAATAAGGTTCTGGACCAAAGAAGGGAGTGGTGGATGCTCTTCTTGCGAGCTCGTCGGCCTTCTCATTGCCGTAAAACCCCGAGTGCCCAGGTACCCAGAAAAGGGTGAGATTGTTGAGATTGCCCACCTGTTGGAGGATTTCCTGACAAACCCACACGAGCTTAGATATGACAGTACAGCTCGTCAGCGCTTTTATTGCTGCTTGCCTGTCAGTGAATATTGCTATTTTCCTGTTGATGTAGCCCTTGTCAAGGCATAATCTTGCACACACTTCGATTGCGTGCACTTCCGCCTGAAACACGGTTGGATGTATTCCCATAGGAATAAAGATATTTGTGTTCGGGCCAGTAATTCCAGCTCCAGATCCTGTATCGGTCTTGGAGCCGTCCGTGTAAAATTTGATGGTGCTAGGGTGGAGTGATCTGAATCTGTCAGTCCAGTCCACCCTTTCCCATATCTCTGCACTATAAGAAGGGTCAAAACGGAGAGTTTTGACCAGATGGTCTGATGGCATATCCAGTAATCTGCTGTTACTTAACAATCCTTGTTGAACTGAGTTCAGTGGAGACGCCGTATCACATGCTACGAGCCTAATGACAGCTAACCTTGCCACTGCCTCGATGTGTATGAGGAGAGGTGGCAAGTTTAGCAGGACCTCCAGGGCGGCAGTAGGGCTCGAAAAGAAGGCCCCAAGGACAGCAAGACAGGCCAGCCTCTGAACTTTCTCGAGACACCGTCTTCCGTCTATGGTGGTTGCTCTTCTCCACCACACGACCGCCCCATATTCCACAATAGGTCTAACAATTGTCTTGTAGATCCACAGAACTATGTAAGGCTTAATACCCCATGCCTTCCCCGCATAGCTTCTGCTGATCCACAAGGCTTTAACTGCTTTCTCTGCTACCAGACTAAGATGTTTTTTCCATAGCAGTTTCTTGTCAAGTGTGACCCCCAAGTACTTGACAGTTTCCGGCATTGTTAGCCGTGCATTATACATGGAGGGACACTCCAGTGTTTGGAGATTCCCTTTCTTACTGAATGGTATCACGGCGACCTTTGTTGGATTGACGCGCAGCCCGTTTGCTGTGCACCAATCCTGGACTATATGCAGAGCACTCTGCAGGACATCCGGTAGGACCTCCTCGAATTTGCCTTTAACCGTGATAACCAGGTCATCCGCATACCCCTGTGTGGAGAACCTAGCTGAGCTAAGTCTCCACATCAATCCATCAACTACCAGACACCACAGAAGGGGGGATTGTACCCCTCCTTGGGGGCAGCCACGAGTGGCTAAAGCAGAAAGGGTTTCTGAATAGGAGGACCGACAAAATTTTCATCGACTTGCTTGGCGAACTATCAGTCTATTTTTATGTGAGTCAAGCGGGTCTTCTGTCAGCCTATTATTTCCGTCACAGCGATGGACGTTCTGGACAAATTTCCAGCGCTAGCATCCGCAACGACTCCACTAAAAAGGGAATTCGAAATTATGTGTTGATCGATACGGGCTAAACGAATCATCAAATTTGGAGATGTCTTTTCAAAAAGATGATAACCTTGGCAGGATAAACACATCGAATCGATACTCAAGGATCAAAACTGATCAGTCTAAAATTCATTCGATGAACCTTGCCTGAAGTTCTGGTAAATAAAAAGTATAGAAACGCTTGCTTACGTTCTCCACTGTAGACTTGAAAAATTTGAGAAAAAGAGCGATTTTGAATTTGCCGTAACGCGCCGACTTTATTCGATCGTCTGGTGGTAGATTCCGTGGTGCGTGGTTTAAGCAGGAATATTGGCGACAATCGTAACGACATTGGCAAGAATCTCAACATAATTTGCAGGGGTTGAAAGTTGTTTTAGCGAGGATCCGCACTTTAAGCTTAAAATTGAGTCCTCCATACTGAGTTTCTTGCGGTAGGCTTCTCGAGACTGAGAGTATCGGCAGATGGCATCCGGATGGATCCTGATAAGCAATGGACTGAAATGAAGTGACCTTTAGGCCAGCTTCAATGTTTTCTGGGGTGACGAAAAACTACTGTTTAGCAAATTAAGATTGAAGCATGTAATCCAATCAAATACTATGAAAGTTAGAACAATTCATAATTTGTTTAAGGAATATTAAAACAGAGAGTATGTGTTGAGATGAATCCTGCGGAACAGCCCCGTATTTAACAAGTCTAGCGGGCATTAACATCCCGAAATTGTACCGTAAAACGTTCAAAGTGCTTAGCATTTACGGAAAATTGAGTACGTTCACGCTTTTTGCTTTTTTTTTGTCATTGATTGTCTAGAACAGATAGCTCAAAACCCAAACATCCAAAAAAAAAAAGAAATTTTTGATGCCAAATTGTTGAATACAGTGCCCAATACACGCAGAAAAAGTTACACTAATTTGCGCCATGGGTTAAGGGGGAGGGGGTGGCAAAGGGGTGAAAATTCAGTTTTCTGTAAATATCTGGAAAACTATGAATGCTACCGTAAAATGTCCTGAGGACGAAAAAAACTACACAAAATTACCTTTCTAATAATATATAACACTCTAGACATTTTTTCGGAAAATTATACCCTAGACCTCAAAGTACCGGTTTTCGGTTAACCTTTTTTTTTATTGAATTGCTTAGAATTTTAGCAAAATAATGCATACACACTCGTTAAGCTGATGTTCGTATAGAAATATGACTGTGTAATGGAGCCCTAAAACAGAAACATGTTGAACCAAAAAGATAATCAAATAAAATTGTCAGAAGTATTCATAATGTTTCAAAATTAGTTAACTGAGTTATTGCTAGACAATGTATACAGGGTGTCCGGAAACTGCCGCATAAACTCACCGGATTATGATTTCTCAGTTGATTTCCAGCAAAAAAGTTGTACTGCTTGTACGATTCTTTTAAAAATTGGCGCATAGTCCTACAATCATATCTTTCTTACATCATTTTATTCTAGCTCCATTATTTCTAACAGTTTTAGTAACTTAAGTGCAGAAAACTAGGGTTAATTTTGGCTCGATTTCGACATACTTTGAATAGATTTTACCAATTGCAGATGTTTAGGGGCAGTGTGAATTGAATTGTATTGAATTCAAGCTAAAATTAACCCTAGTTTTCTACACTTAACGTATACAAACTGTTAGAAGTATTGGAGCTAGATCAAAATGATGTAAGAAAGATATGATCGTGAGACTATGCGCCAATTTCTAAAAGAATCGTACAAGCACCTTACCTTGGCAGAAGTCGAATTGAGATGGAAAAAAAGATTGTTTTTGGGTCAAATCACGCAAATTTGACTTTGAAGCTCTGTAAAAACCAAACTTCTTATCCGATTTTAGTGTGGTTAGTTTTATTTTATAGGTAAATTTGTTGGCTGTAATAACCATTTTATTTCACTATTCTAGCTGTTCGAGCTTTTAAGATATTAGGCTTTAAGTCGTGCAAGAAAATGATTTTTTCAAAAATCTTTAAATGCCTGTGGCAGCTAAAGGGTTAAGCTACATGAGGAATCACAGTCCGGTGCGTTTATGCGGCAGTTTCCGGACACCCTGTATAGTGCAGTCAAAATATCCCATTTCAGGCCTCCAAATAGAAAAAAAATAGAGTAAGGCTATTTTTTGTGGTTTTTGAATCAGCGAGCTCCCAGGAATCTAAAACTCATTTTGCTAAAAAAAAATTTGATCGGAAAGGTCCCAAAAAGGACAAAAAATGATACTCTTTAATCCTTGGCCGGAGGTCAGCATGTGGGGTATCAAATCAAAGGGGACGTCGAGTACATTACATATCCGGTGTTTGTTTCCTGTTTCAAGGACCCTCAACGGAATAAATCGAGATTAAATCGAAAATTATTGTGTTTTCCGTGTATCTTTCTAAAGCCATAACTACGAGAATAATCCAAGTTGTCACTACGTTTCTCACTTTTTCGAATCTATGATAGGTTAAGATTCTACCATTGAATTTGCTAAGAATTATCGGAAAGGTCTGAAAAAGGACATTAAAGGGTGGCATGTCAAAGAGGACGTCGAGTGCATTGCATATCCGGTGTTTGTTTCCTGTTTCAAGGACAGAGTATCCTTTTTTGTCCTTTTTGGGACCTTTCCGATCAAAATTTTTTTTAGCAAAATGAGTTTTAGAATTCTGGGAGCCAATTCAAAAACCACAAGAATTAACCTTACTCTATTGTTTTCTATTTGAAATGCTAATATGACTGCACTATGATGTAGATGTTGAAGTCTTTGTGGACACGACGGATGTTGAAGTGGACGCGGATATCGATGTGGACGCGGACGTCCGTCGTAGCAACTGCCGATTCGTCTTCCTATAACAATGAACTCTAAATGCACTGATCTGATACACATATACATTCACGACGCACAAAAGATACACGTGTGACACGCAACGTAAACAATATCTGCCTTGAAAAGGAAAAATGCAAGGAGCGGTAGTTTGACGAAGCGATGGTTCTTGGAATAATAGCACTAGAGAGAGTGTTCGGAAATACTTCATAGAAGACAAGCAATAGAATTACAGACTGACAAATCAAGAAAATATAAAAATTTTATGAATTTGAAAAGTTTGTTTTTCGGTTTTAACCGGATAGGCAAACAACCGTCCGGGTTAAAACCGGAAGGATGAAAAAACCGAAAAAACCGGTAAACCGTTTTGAAAGTACCGGTTTTCGGACTAACCGTGCGGTTTTGACATCCCTAGAATAGACCTGGGGTCATAGGATCTTTTCCATTATTTTACCAACAAAATTTATTTGATTTTTACCAAAAATTGAAGATATCCCTCCATTGACGACCCCCTCACTCCTCCTAACATTTTTCAAAAAGGCATGCCTGTAGCTTCTTTTCAAATTGAGCCAGGCAGATCAAATTTAGTAGAGTGCCTAGTCTAAGCCCCGTTATACTCCATATGAAAAATTATAACCCTGCGATCAAAACTAAGGGTACCCCCCATACAAAGTGAACCAAAATTCTAACAAATTTCAAATTTTTTCACTTCTAAGTTCCATCTAAAATGGAAAAATAAAATTTATTTCTTAGAACGTCATTACAACAGTTAATTGTAGTCTTCTGAATGTATGTACAAAAGTTCGAAACAAAGCGTATGCTACAAGAATCAACAAATTGGGTTTGAAGGTCATTAGTACCAGCTCTAAGGCTATTTCCGAATATATCGAGTAACGTGTACTAGCAACCTTCAAACCCGATTTTTCGTACTTTTAAGGGACGCTCTGGTACAAAAAATGTGAAATTTGTTAGAATTTTGGTTCACTTTGTATGGGGGGTACCCTTAGCTTTGATCGGATGGTAATAATTTTTGGTGGGGAGCATAATGGAGCTTAGACTAGGCAGCTCACCAAATTTCATCTGCCTGGCTCAATTTAAAAACAAGCTGCAGGCATGCATTTTTGAAAAATGTGAGGAGGAGTGAGGGGGCGTCAATGGTGGGAGCATTCCAATTTTTGGTAGAAATTAAATAAATTTTGTTAGCAATATATGGACAAGATCTTATGACCGAAGATCTATTCTATCAAGAGTTACAGTGCGAAATGTAAAACTCAAAAAATGTAAATTCACTATAATACTTTTGGGTCTAGGGTATAATTTTCTGAGAAAATGTCTAGAGTGTTACATATAATTACAAAGGCAATTTTATGTAGTTTGCTTTGTCCTCAGCACATTTTAAGGTCAGACTCATAGTTTTCAGATATTTGCAAGAAACTGAATTTTCACCCCTTTGCCACCCCCTCCCCCCTTAACCCATGGCGCAAATTATTGTAACTTTTTACTGCGTATATAAGGCAGTGTATTCAACAATTTGGCATCAAAAATTTCTTTTTTTTATGTTTAGGTATGGGGCTATTTTGAACCAATTGCACTGGACTATGAGCTGCTTCTTTAAATGGCTGTAACTTTTAAACGCAGACACCTAGGACTTTTGAATTTCTAGCAAAATATACACTAATTTCTCCTATTAATTTTTTTTTGCTGCGATTATTCTACCCTTAGGTCGCATTTTGACCAGGTGTAACTTTTGAACCGGGACAGCTCGAACTCCAAAATATTCATCAAAATGTGCACCACAAAAATATATCCCGTTTGCGCTTGGTCCTCCTTTTCGATATTTCAGCCATTAGCTCGCATTTTGGCCAGCTGTAAATTTTGTAAGTTAAATTTTTTATGGACAAGTATTATCCATTACAATACGGTGAATATGCGATTGGGCGTGCTAGAATATGCCTGAGTAACTAGAAAAAATTTGAAAGAGGAAGTTACAACTTTGTCTAATTGTTGTGACTGTTCCTTGAGTTTTCCAAAATTATTTTTCACAGAATTTGAAATCAACGGAAAGTTCAAAAAATTGCCGCCCTTCACAATCTGCCGCCTTGGGCAGCTGCTCAGGTTGCCCATATGGTAAATCCGGCCCTGTGAACTGCACAACGTCAACGTCATGCTATAATAATCTCATAGCGGAACTTATATCTGCTTAAAAGTACATCGCACTCGTGGCACATTCATCCTGCTCCCAGAGACGATACAACAAAAATCTAACTGTTTCGCCATCAATTGATTGTCGTATAATTGAATACTTTTATCACGTACAAGGAAGTCGTACGAGGAAAAATCATATTTCCCGATAACGACACAATGACTCTCGGCTATGGTGTCCGTTTGAAAATATCCAAAGACAAAAAATGAAAAATGCGCAAATCACACATAGTACAAGATAAGAAAACCGAAAGCAACAATCATCATGACAGCAATAGAGTAGCATCCACTTCATCGGCAGTAAGAAAATACAAGATAGACCGACGACACAGAACGGGTAAAGTTTTTCAAACCTAAAAACCGCTCCACATGTCCATCAATCAACACACTGGATTGCTTCGGTCTCTCTGTAATCGATGAATTGATGATTGTCCTGTATGGTATCAAGTAGTCGGGTGATTTTGATTTCAATTTCAACCAGTGACACGTTATGCTTTATTTTTCCCGATTGTTGGCATAGTGAGACCAGTAGGATTGGGTTGGCGACGACGAGAAAAAGTAGCTTTTCATTCATATGGATTTCACATATACGACAACTACTAAAAGAGTATGAGCTGCGACTGTCGAAGCAATAGATGGTGGCAAACTTTCTTATTTCTTCTGACAGATTTGATAAGTGCGATGCACGTAATTTTCTCGAGAATCACTTTGGTGATGCGACACTGATGACTTTCCTGGTATAAGTACTTTCCATTCCATTGGTACGATTCATTACCTTTTTTCTACCGTTGGAAATCGACTGATAATAATCGCAAGATTGGCTGTGTCAATGGTGATAGTAAATTTTTCCCTTAAACGACTAAAATTCTGAATCATTTGTGAATCATGAATATTTACGAGAACTTCAAGCCTGACAACGAACAAGATATTTTAAATGTTCACTCCCAACGGCAGTAGTAGAATTAACAATATTTTCTGAAAAAACGAAAGATTTAAGTCAGTAACCTGTTTTAACTAATTGAACATTTTTGATAAGTCAATGCCAATGGAAACCTTGATTTTTTTCAGTTTTCAGAACGCATATTACCAATTTGCATTATCCGATTAAGGATGCCCGGAAGTCTTTTATTACATAACGGTAAGATACAGGCACAAAGAAACAATAAAATTCCCACATCCTCCAGCTTTTTCCGGAACGGACAATGAACTTGCATCTTGATTGTTTGCAATCTCAAGACAATAAAAACTGACCAGTTTCTCGCAATTCAGTTACTACCTTTCTTTCTCAAATCATCATACATAAAATTTTATAAGGAAGTTAGCAGTTAATAGAGTTTCCATTTCCATCAATGGTAATGGTGGTTGAGTCAGTCAAGTACTCACACACACTCATCAGGATTCCGCGATATTATAAGCTGAATCGAAAATCTTTTCCCTTTTTATGATAACCAACCGCGCACAGGGATATAATTGGACATCAATTTGCGATCATATAAGGCATTTCGCGCATTTTGTGCGCTGATCTTGAATGAATGTCGTGTAATGTGTGCGGCCGGTTCGCGAATCATTCAAAGGTACAAATGTGGAGAATGCGCGTTTTGTGGCAATCGTACCGCAATATATACGAGCGAATGAGTACGCAGGCTCTACCCGTATATCATTTTCCCAGAATCATTATGTATTAATGTTCCCGTAATGGTTTTGAGGAAGAGCGTATAGGAAGTCTTCGGCTGGCGGTTAACTGGTTGTTGTCAAGTATTCAGACCAATTAGTGAAATTAAAATGGCATGTGATGAAAGTAAGTAGAGTCAATAATTATTACAGTACGGCGAAACATAAGCGTATGCGTGAAAAGTCCTTTCGGTTAAGAGGAGTCTGTAAATACTTAATTTCAAGGATATTTTTTTTTCGTATTTACTGATTTAGCAAAATGTTTTAACTTTAAAATTTTATTTTGTCATTGATTTCTGCGATCTTGGAACTGCCTTATCTAAATAACAAATTTACGTTTCTTGCAAACACTCCGACACGGTCGGATGCAATTTAAATATTGCATCCAACGTGTCCAACCCAACATCAATGTTAAAAGTCAACCACATGCCCGAGGAGGGTGTAATCAAACTTGCATTCAATTTGCACTAACATCATTCATAGATTCATAGACCTAAACGGTCCTAAGCTATCAAACTATTCACGTCAAACACTTTATCGAAAAAGTAGGCTGCTTATATTTAAAGCCAATACGAGTTTCCCAATTTAGCTAACTACATGACTACATCATTCATTTCTCGAATATGTACTTATGGTACACAGAAAAATTTCGGTTTGACCTGATAAAGACATACATGGTGTGCATGCACCACACTGGATCTTGAAATGTCTGCAAATAGAGTACCAATATGATGGTAAACACAGCGACCGAGTGTTGTCCAAGAAGGTGCAGTCACAATCTGTGAGGAGGTCTAGTTACCTCTAAAACTTAGTATACGCGGTGGCATCGACATATTAACATCACTAAATGTTACCAACACGGTGTGACAGATGAATGCAATATGTGTCGTCAGTTTCTATTGAATTTCGCTGTTTGTGCATTGAAATTCATGCGACAAGTGTATGTACTCAGTGCTGTACTCGATGAGTGCGGATATTGCAATGAATTTAATATTAAGTCAATTTGCATTAGAGATAGAAAATACATGATGATGATGATGGTTTGAATCGTCAACATTGATGATCAACTGGGATGGTAAGTAAATATTCGAATTTCAAAGAACCTTGAGAATTTAATCATGTTTTGCTTATTTGTTTCAGTGTTTTATGACTTGCGAGAGAGAACGAAATATTTGCTTTGACTTGAAAATACATATTTGTAAATCTGATGTAGTCAAAATTATTGTTGACAGTTTTTCTAAGGTTAATTTTGATATGAAATACCAGTGAAGGATTCAAATAGCATCCCTCGCATAGGTATAATAAATGTAACATATTTTCAAAACCACGATGGAAAAATACCGGCGTACAGAGTGCTGCGCCCGCAATACAAGGGTTTTTTAGATTTTGGTTACATACCTACATAGTGAATAATTTTGAAATTGTCCTTATAGCGGTTTAGAAAAACGGAGGTGAAAAAAAGCTTAGCTCGAAACGCCCATAACTCCGTTACCGTTACTCCAAACTGGAAAAAGAAGTAACTGATATGAAATGTACCCCAGAGTACCCATACGTCCATGTTCGATAAAAACGAAAAAAGTCGACTTTTTCAAATCACCGGGACACCTTGTTCTCTTTGTCCCACTAACGTGCCAAATACTGTTACCATTCTACAGATTCCTACCAAATTTCATGACGATCGGTTAAGCCGTTCGCGAGTTATTTAGTGAACGAATTTTCAAATGTTGGGGACACCCTGTTTTCTTTACCATACTAACTTCTAAGTATTTCGTGCCAAAGACTGTTACTATTCTACACATTCCTACTAAAATACATGACGATTGGTTAAGCCGTTCGCGAGGTATTTAGTGAACAAATTTGTAAATGTCCGGGACACCCTGTTATATTTGCCATACCAGTTTTTAAGTATTTCGTACCAAAGACTGTTACCATTCTACACATGCCTACCAAATTTCATGGCGATCCGTTAAGCCGTTCGCGAGTTATTTAGTGAACAAATTTTCAAATGTCCGGGACACCCTGTAATTTTTGTTCTACCAACTTTTAAGTATTTCGTGCCAAAGACTGTTACCATTCTACACATTCCTACCAAATTTCATGACGATCGGTTAAGCCGTTCGCGAGTTATTTAGTGAACAGACGGACGGACAGACGGACAGACGGACGGACAAAATCGATTTCATAAGGGTTTTTTTTTTTTTGAAAAATCTAAAAAACCCTAAAAACGCAAGAAAACTTGCCAATTATGTAAATAAGTATGTGAATGGCCGACAACTGCATATTTAACTCTTACATTAGAACGTATGCCGGGAACTAATGTAGGTGAAAAAAAGTTTAATTTTAGGCTAGTATAGAGCATTTTCAGTTATCAGCCACCCTACAAACCAAGTTGAGCCGAAAACCCACATCCGATGTACTGAACAATCTCGATCAAAGTTGCATTGAAAATTAATATGGGCTCGGGACAAAATTCCCTTATTTATTTCAAATAATTACCAAATTTACCCCTACTACATGTGTGAGAATCTAGCTTTTAGCTTTCCAGTGCAAAATTCAACCTCGACCTTTCTTAAATAATTATCTTTAGCCTAGCTTAAAAAACAGTGAGGAAATTATTGAGGAATGAGGCGGATAATTGCGTTAGCGGAGCTAATGATTCTAGAGAATTTATACATTGTATTATCAATGGTGATGATTTATATGAATCATCATTTAAATTACCATGGAAATTCACTATCATTTTTCGCCGTGATTATAATATCGTCTACAAATACCGACACACCTGGAATACATTCTAGAATTCTTACCACTTATCTCTGAAAAATGGCTGGGGATCTTAAGCAAGCCCGTACCACAATCTATTAGATTCACAAAGTCCGCATAGGACATACATGTCAAACTCGCGGCCCGCGTGCCACATGCGGCTAGCGGCCAGGTCAAATAAACACAATCTGTATCAGCACATATGCGTAAAAATATAAAATGTGAGGTGCTAAACTGAAGTCTAAGAAATTCACTGAAACTTGTGGTCGGAGTCGGTGGCTAATGCAAAACTGAAACTATGCATTTTAGAAATCTTTGGCTATGTTCCTTAAACGAGTTTCTGACGGACATTTAAGGTACATTTGCTGAAGGTGGCCTTTTTTGAGCCGGGAAATATTAGGGCATAGCGCCCTTTGTATAATTGATTTGTCCCGAAATTGGGCTCAGTCGAACCGATAGAATTATAATTCGCGTCCGCATCTCTCGGGTTATGGGATAAGAACATCTTCGATTGAAATTTATTTGGAAAGTAGACGAAGCTTTAAAATACCCGAATTTTCGTATTTGGTGAGGAAATCACCTGGATGTGAAATTTTGAAAACATAATAATTTCAGGACATTACCCGATTTTTTCCCTTTTGCTTCTTATGATTCACTTGTCTTCGCTTCACACCACATTATAAACAAATTTTTGTATATTTTTAGTCACCTTTCTGGCTGAAATTAATTTATGTTAGTCTATCAATTTTGGCTGCCATATAAGATTTTTTTCGACAACCTGCGGATGTTTCTAGACGACCAGCCGTCCGGCGGCGTTGTATTCTGATCAGCTGTCCTAAATTTGGTGGAAATTAATTCACAAACAGTATAGTTACTGATCGATTAACTAAACTTTTGCGTTTAAACTTCCTGCTTAAAGTTTCTAAACTTGTTTGAAGAACATTTTCAAAAGATGGCATTTCTAAAGGATATAATCCCGAGGTTATTAGTGACTCTGATGTACTCGTATAAACATATTTTAAAATAATTTTTCTGTGATTAATTTTCGAAAAAAAATGTCTATAGGCATTTTCAATCAGCGCCCGCTCTAGAGTGGGGGGGGGGGCAAGCCGGGCTTTATAGAAATGAAACTACATATGATCAATTTGAAAGATCAAACTCGTGTTCGGTGAAAAAATAAAATAATAATAAATTAAAGATAGCAATCCAGCGGGTGGAGTTTCACTTTCCAACTGCTTTGACAAAAATTATTCACTAGCTTCAGATCAAAAGCAACTTTCATGCCGATAAATTTTTTTTCTCTATTCAGAATTCAGTTTTATTGCGCCGTAGCTTTAACTTAGCAAAAAGGCTACATTTGTCCGAAAAAATTGTCCTGTTTAGCCGGAAGAAACTACCAATTCCGGCTAGCCGGATTTTTAGATGGAATTGATTTCTTTTGGCCGTTTTTCTGACCAACTCTATAAATAAAATAAATGGGAACCTCAACCCCGAATATTTACAATCAAACAAATTCATCGACGTGAAAATATTTCTACACACTTATTGTTATGTATAAGCGCTCTGAAAAGTATAAGCAGGACGGTGAAATGTATGGTTAGAAATATACTGCGTGGGCCAAATGAGACCTACCAATGATGAACACGTATAACTCTAGATATTACCATTTATTTCATTTAATTTTCATTTAATCAGCAAAGCAAAATATAAAAAAAAAAGTTTTCACGTTTAACATTGGTAAGTCTCATTTGGCCCACCCTCTAGGTTGAATCATTTAATTAAAAAAACTATTTTCACTCGCTGGGCTCCCTCATAGTATCATATAACTAACTACCATCAATCTGCGAAATAAAGAACAGCTTCTTGAATAAAATTCTTTGTTGAGGGAGTCCTGGGGCATGCATGGTGGTATTTTTGTAGAAACACTTTGCGTTTATAAATCAAAGCCTGATTATAAAATCAATCATCAAAAATCTAAACACAAAATTTCGACTAGTGAAAATCTCACAGCAAAGAAAATGTTGACTATAACGGCGGCGATTGCAGCAGATTGAATAAGACAAAGGCAATTTATAAACATACCTTAAGGAGACCTTAGCTCAAGGCGACCTTAAAATTACTTCCTTGACTTGAATTTGTATTTTTAAAACGTCCTTGACTTATACGTCAAGAGAAACGTTAAGGACTCCTTAAGGCAGAGAATGAAATGTAATTTCCAATAATTAGTCAAAAAAAAATACGATAATTGGTCGGCGAAACTCCTACATTGATGGATTTTTGCAGTATCGTTTGTGGATGACCTCTTGATTGATTGATTATGGGAAAAAGTTCCCACCGATATTGGAGGTCCACAACCTAGATAAAGGGAGGAAAGGGAGTTTTTTTTAGTTTTTAGCAGATATATAATAAATAGCTAAATAGATAGCTAACTGGTCCGAGAACCAAAAATACTACATTAAATAACCTTTCCAAAGATATACAACACATTAGCATATTGTTGTAGAATTCGGCGCTAGACTAAAAAATAATTGTTAGACCTTTGTTGGAGATACCCGTAGTTTTTATACGATTGAGCTGGTATAGTGTTCATTTCAAGCAGCGATAAACTTTTGGCTTTCTGCTTCAATTTTGGAAGAGATATGGACATGCCATTTTGCCAAATTCAAAAAGGGCAAATGAGGATCTTTGATTGGAGCAACCCAAATTTCCAAAAAAGCCGTATAAAACTTAATGTGAATACTAACATAAAATCACATGGCTGAAATTTGTTTTTTCCAGAATTATAGAACTTTTTATGAAGGTATAAAAGAGAGCAAGGCTAATTTCGGGCACGGCTGAAATTTGGATACCATTCGCTTTTCTCGTGTTAATAGTTTTTTTCTGACCATTTTTCTGTAACTTTCACGGTTTTTTTAATCGCTAAGAAAACAAAAATTACCCCCTTTTCCCCATTTTTCAATATTGCGGACTTCCAATCGGTGGGGACTTTTCTTCCCCATAGTCAGGAGGCCATCCCCAACCATTCTGCAAAAATGCAGCGATGTAATTGCCGTTCGAAAACGATATTTTCATTTATTTTTATTCGGTTAAATTTCTTTATTGGAATTATTGTTAGAATTTTAAAGTCATATTATGTAGTGATTTGAAGTTTCAATCTTTACACAAAAGTTGTCAATCGTATTTGAAAATGGAGAAAAAAAACGAACCATTTTTTCCGTGTCAGAATTTTTTTTTCTCCGTGATTTGGTATTAAAATACCTACATATGTATACATATATCATTAAATGCAAAAAAACAGACGGCTTGACTTTCAAAAGAAAAGCAAAATGCTTGGAGCCGCGTTGAAGATGAGCTCAATGCAAATCCAGTCAACAAAGTAAGTACATAATTACATAACTCGAACTTTACTCATTCCGTCAATTTTAATGTTTTTTTTTTCTTTCAGAAAACAGTTATGCTGCTAAAAAAATTATGGGACAACCTAAAGTCCGAAAGGATGAACGAATTGGCACAGCACAAGAGGAAGATTATGGTGACTGGTGGTGGCTCCATAATGTCAGCCCCTTTGGAAGATCCTACGGTCCTTATGGAGGAACAGACGGCCAAAATAGAATTGGTGCGAGTGGCAACTGAACGGGAGAAACTAAAATTAAAAGCGGAGGAACAACAGCTCGAATTCAAACGAAAAAAATGGGACCTGAAGTTAACAGCCTTAAAAAACAATTAATACAAACAATCGTTATTGACGACAAACACAAAGCAAACAGGACGGTCCAGTCATTCATCATTGAAAGAAGCAATGGACGTTCGTCTTCCATACGCACAAAATATAAAATTGTACGATAAATTCTACGACCGTCAGATCGATTGTCCGATTCATCGTCGATACTCATTTGTAATACCTCAATCGAAGTGTCGTTCTGCAAATGCTCTTTTAATATCTATACCGCTTCCACTTTGAAAATCGCAAACATAAGGGCTTCCAATAGGAGAATGGTTTTCTAAGTCAACTGTGTCTTCAGCTTCTAATTCCGGTGGTGGCCTTTCATTTGACTCTATTGCAATATTGTGCAAAACCGCGCAGGCTGATATTATATGCAAATTCGTAGAAATACATAAATATAGATATTATTTGCCAACTTTCTCTTTTTCTAAACACCGAATAATCTTTCAACTCGATTTCTGGTAGGAATAAAACTGCTATTATATCGAGTTTCTGCGCCCTCTTGGGGATTTAGGAAAGGAGTATACAAATAATGGCTTGGAGCATAGCCGCTGTCTCCCAGTAAAATTCCCGTTATTTGTTGCTGGTTATATTTAAATTTAATGCTACTATTATTAAATATGCGGGAATCATGGACGGATCCCGGCCACCTCGCAACAATATCAAAAATTTCAAGATTTGGTCCAGAAACAACCTGTAGGTTGACACTGAAGTACCCTTTCCGGTTTCGAAAGTTTTCTCCTCCACTCCTACCTGGGTTTTTGATTGGTATTTGGGTGCAGTCAATGCACCCTACCACTCCGGGGGGAAACTCGCCCCGTTATAAAATTTCTCTTATACAGTGCTGATTTCACAAGGTGCAGGACATTTTACATAGTCTGCCAGATTAGTTGCCAAGATTTGAGACATTTTTTTAACCAATTGGCAAATTGTAGGCTGACTCAGGAGGTTTTCACACTTGTACTTAATCTGGCCAGATTACGTAATCTGCGGTGTGGTGAGTTTAAAAATATATGGAATTTGACAGCTCAAATTAAGTAATTTGCACAGATTACGTAATCTGGCCCTATAATAAATAAATAAATAAGTAAATAAAAGTGTGAAAGCTTCCTCATATTATGTAAATCACCTGTGTCTATCTAAAAAAGTTAAATCAGCACAGCAGATTCGTTTTACAGGAAAAAATTAAGTGGCAATTTCCCGTGGCATAGAACCTTAGTACCACAAGTGCCTTAAGAATTGCAGGCTTAGGAAGGCCCCTCATTGTAAAGGTTTACAGTTGATTTTTCACAAGTGGGAAAATCCTATCTAAAAACACTGCTTTTGAGAACCTAATAAGATTATGTTAAATGTATTTTTATCAGCGAAGAATTGTTATGTATGCAAACCTGTATCTGGCAAAAAACTGTTCCTCGTCATGAAACTCTAGGGTATTTTCAGCATCTCTCATCGTTCTTGCCACTCTTCCGTGTTCCATCAGATTATTTAAATATTCGACATAATCCTCTTCATTAATCATTTTTTACGAATTTGGCAAATGCGATGTTTAACTTAAAAAATCTCTTGCAACCGTGTTGTGTTGAAATATTTAACAAGTAAAAATTGTTAAGTGTCAAGGAATAACTCAAGGTTACCCACAGGCTACCTTGACTTTTAAGGAAATATATAGTACGACCATTTAAAGGCCTCCTTAATTGCAAAGTTCGCTTGATTTCAAGGAATGTTCATAAATATGAATTAAGGAAAGGAGATTGCCTTGAGTTAAGGACACCTTAAGTCTACGTTGCCTTTAGATACATATTTCAGTGTGCGTAGAGCTACTAATTACTTTATTTATATGTATGTCGTTAACCTTCCTATACCCGCGTCAAATTTTGTTACACCTATACCCGCGTCGGTCTCACAGACCGATGATTTGCAATCATTTTTAAATTATTTGTTTTCCATAACAAAAGATAAATAGAGGATAATAAATAATAAAACTAAAGTGTACAATGAAACATCAATGTCATTCAATAACTTTATTTCCATTTTAATCAGTTTTTTTGCGAAAAAACTTCAACATTGCAACTTTTATACCTAGGAACTACAAAATCTTAACTTAAACATTTTTTTCCTTTTAAAAATTAAAAATATTCTTTCGTCTCGCATAAACACACGATGTGTACTAAAATAGAATCAAAGAACACTAAACAAAAAATTAACACAATAATTTTATACTTACACAAAAAGTCACACCTATACCCGCGTCGGTCTCACAGACAATTCTTTCCAAATGCACCAATACGCTCGTCTCGCGTAATCACAAGACATGCACTAAAATAAAGTCAGGAACAAATCCGGCAGCTAGCAAAAAACTCGACCCGCTACCTTTTCATGTAAGCTAAAAAAATTGAAAAAAGTGTTTTGTCGGTCTGACAGACCAACACGCGGGTATAGGAAGGTTAAAGAATACCTATTATTTCTTTTTCATATAATTCATATTTTACTATATAAAACATGTAAATAATTATTTGAATAAAATACTGATTGAGATAAGTGAAGGAACGTTCATAAATACGGTATTTTATAAAGGGAACCGTGACACTTAAGGACTCCTTTGATAAGGTTACCTTAAAACTTAATTCAAGGAATGTTTCAAGGAATGTTTATAAATACGGGCCTAAGAGTTCTTAGTGCAGTTCCTCCTAAGAATAGGTACTAACATCGTCGTTTCACGTAAATCGATGCAAATAACAGAGAGATTTACAATAACGTTTAAAATACCGTAAACATAATTCAAAACAACAAAGGAAAGATTCGCGCACGTACCGTAAACAAAATTTTTCCGAGAGGACAAATAAAAATCACGACACGAAAATTTTGACTGTTTACAGAACATGAATTATACGGAAATACACCCATGCCTACTTGGGACATGCAAAATTATGATGTCCTGTTTCGTATACGGTAAGAAAGCGAATTTTTATGTGGAATGTCAAATTCTGTCGTTTTATTTGCAACGACATGCTTAACCTCTCTATTGTCAAAACTTTGGTGATCGTGAAATCGAATTCTCGTGGTGGTGCTAAATTCACATGAAAGCCTCCATACCGGGTTTTGACATTTCGCCCGCGAAAACAATGCATTTTCACTTTGCACTAGACATCCAACAAAACTCTATATAAAACGAGACCGAGGCTAATTTCGGGCGCGGCCGAAATTTGGATACCCTTCGCTCCCCTTGGGCTAAAAGTACTATGACCCAGATCTGACTAGCAAAGAAGGATCTATCCACATAATCTATTTATCTATCTATCCACTAATCGTAATATCTCAGCTGGAACTGGAAATGTAAACATTATTTTTGTGTTTCATAATTTTGTAACTAACTTCAGATTAAGACTAACAGCTTCAGTTAATTTATCATGGTGGACTCCCTGCCAATGTGAACCTCGTTCCTAAACCCCCTCCCGAAATATTTTTCTGCGTATGCCCCTGGGTACAATTAAACTAACAATTTCCTTCGCTCCAATGGAACGTAGTTGAAAACTTAATCATTAGCTGACATTTTTAATTGTTTAGTTTTTAGTTTAGTTAGTGGCTTTAATTTTCTTGGATATTTGAGGGGTATAGGCAAAATTAGGGAAATCCATTTTCTTGCCAAACAGGTACGATCAAATACGGAAATGAACCATATTCCCTCTTATCTTGTGTTCCCTGTTGAAACATGTCCCCTGGGATTACAACTGTCGCCGAACTCTCTGAAGTTGGCCGTTTCTCATTTCTGGACCAAAATTTGAATGCCTGTGACAGCTAAAGGGTTGAAAACTCGGGGTTTGACCTTTTTTCACTGAATATCACATGAAAAATAATTTTTCGGTACACTTATGCGGTAGTTTCCGGACACCATGTACATATACGAATTATTTTCGAAGCTTAAAATCTTTCACAATTTCAGTTGCATTTTTCAATTTTACCATTTCTTTTTTTTGAGTCTGGAAGGGGCTTTAGCCTCCTTAGTCCCTCCCGTTTTAGCGCCACTACTATGATCAGTGCTTCATATTACATGTTCCACGAAATTAGTTTAAGTGAATTTCGAATGGTTTCTATGAACCCCATATAAAATGGCAGTCCTTTTTGTTCCAGTTCGTCCGGTCTCAAACTGCAACTGCCGTCAAAAATGTATGACTAAAAATCAGACACCCCTACGGTAGAGTCGACTGTTTAACCTTCATCTTCGGTTTATCAATGCCATGATAAGCCGTAGTTACGTACTAATAGAGTTGACTCATTTACATTTAAGTTCGATTTTTTACCTTGAGGGTCCTTGAAACAGGGAACTAATGTAATGTACTCGACGTTTTTTTTTCATATGATACCCCGCATGACGACCTCCATTCAAGGATTAAAGAGTATCCTTTTTGTCATAGGGAGAAATCGAAAATAAAATGCGTTTGTTTGATTTTTCACACAAGGGTAAGATTAAGGTTAATCAGATGAACGCATCTTCAAAATTTGAAAATATATCATCAGAAATTTAAACAATTGGGGAATACCTACACCCTCAAAAGTATTTTCAGGTTAAATATTTTATTGTTTTATTTTAAATAATGGCAAGCGACTTTTGAATATATTGTGGCCTCTGATTTCAGAGCTGTTCAACACTATTCATAACATAATCACCCCTTCAGCCGGCACTAAGTTAAGGAGAATGTCGCGAACAAGTGAAATTTTAATTCTTGAATAGTATCACTTCAGGACTTTTCCCAGATGCCTCATACTAAAACTAGCTACGAAATTATTCCATATATATAACCCTACATTTATGAGTAGGATATACACTAGTTCAGTGTATTGCAGGAGTAAATCAAATGCCATTCCCGTTAAGGTTTTTGGTTGAACTGGTAAATCATACGTTACGGGCTTAAGGGTAAATAATGATAACTTTTCCAAAAAAGGCGAAACAAATGTACGGTGTTTTGCTGTAAAAAGTCCTTTCCAGGTGAAAATTGTTTCATAACACTTGTTAATCATAAGCAAACGAAAATCTTTGGAATTGGAACACTAAATGCTGAACATAACATCACCATTTCATTTACAAACGGCACCAGCTAGTCTATACCATTTGACCACAACTGGTACACTGTGATTAATGAAATCGGAAACCACAACAAACGACAGGTGCAATATATTTCCGAAAATATTCATCTATAAACGCTTCATGAAAAAATAGCATACATTTTGGTATTTCAGCGAACTTTGATGAACTTTTGTGTTTTTGTTTCCCCGCAACTATATGTTATAAATCCCGCTTCCTATATTACCTAAAATAAATTTAAACGACGCTTTTTTTATGTAATTCAGTTGTCATGTATAATATCGATCTTTGCAGCAACAGCATCTTATGCATGTTGAAAATTTGCACATTGGAAAGTTTCCGCGAACAGTTTGTATTGCTCAACCGCATCTGTATCAAACAGATATTACATTCTTTTCCATTTTTTGTATGGGCTGATGTTGACGCGGTGTCTTGCATCGATGTATTCACTTTTCCTTTCGGCTTGACTGAACTTTTTGATAATAAAAATGGATTTGTTTTGTTATTAATGTGTAACACGATCGATAGGTTGAATTCATCATGCGTGGTGTGTTAATATGGTTAGATATGTGATTTTTGCAGAAATTTTTATGTTGGGCTCTTTTTTGATATTAGCAGGAATTTGCCTCTACATGTAATAATATTTCCCCATGATTGGGTCGTTGTGTTCATTAATAAAAGTGAAAAACGGAACTGGAATCTTCGACAGGTTACGTTACGTGTATCAACGTATAGTGCGAGTACGTTGTATGCATTCATGCATGCATCGTGTCGCGGCTCGTGAAGGGAGGATCGGCATCATAGGCATAAGAGAAAATAAAGAAAATATGTCCAAGAAGATGTTCGTCTTGTTGCTGTTAAGATATATGTTTTCCAATTTTTTTTTCTTCTGTATTTTCTCGTCTCGTCCCAGCCATATAGATGAATACATCAGGTGAGATGCGAGGTCCGGATAAGGTTTAGCCACGATGGTACTTTTTTTTCGCGACCGCACACACATCTCATTCATCGACAACGACGGGTGAAATTTGCGAAAAAGGTCTCACCATGCCGCTGTTCAGTTTTGTCTTGATTTTCTCCTTTTTTGAATTTTTCCCGTGAATTTTTCTTCGTCGACATCGACGTTGTCGTCGTCGTCGTCGTCAGAAAGGTATGCCGATAAGAAAACTTTCTGTCGATATGTTGCCAACCAGTCTGGCTGGTATGGGTACCAGAGGATATATACTAACCAGCAAGGCAACAAATACGACAAAAAAGAAGAAGATGTATTTGCACTTGCAAATTTATGCACTGGATGCACTTGCATGTTGCATTTTTGTAAATATTATATAGTACTCGTATCTTCATGGCTTTTCGCTTTCCATTGAGCGGATGAAGACAACGACGCCGACGACTACGACGATGATGATGATATGCTGATGATTTTCCGCCCGAAGGGAAATATCTCTATAGAGGATAGTCAAAGTGGAAAGGAAGTGATGGATGTTAGGTAAGATTTGTTTATTTTGGTTGCTTGCATTCCTTTCGATTTTCATTTTCAAGTGCTGGTTTTGCACGAACTGGCAAATCAAGCAGGGAAGGTTGTTTGTCAGTAAATAATTGTCTAAGTTGTAAGAAGAAGTAAGAAAAAATATTATTTATTGACGAAACTAGAGGTAGAGGTATTTATCAAGATCGCCGAATTTATATCGAACAAAACCATCGTACTCCTTGCGAATTCATTTTCAAATGTCCTTCGCATATGTCTCCCTTCTTGAAAACTATCTGTCGTGGTGGCAAATCTCCCTGCAATGCTGTTCCTTTGCGCCCAGCTACATGACTTATTGACTAAGTTGCACGACTGCCTCCGCACCCGCCGCATCAAGTGTCGGCCCAAATAGTTTTCCTATTCCCCAGTTTCAAATTTCTGAAATGCTGAATTTTTCGCGTTACTTCTATTTTAAAAACGAAAGAATTAAGCCAGTAAGCTGATTGAAAATGCGCAAACAATATTCAAATTTTTGCCGTTTGATTCCTAGAGATGGATAATTAAAAAAAAATCATGTATGCTAGCAAATAGCGCTAGTAAACGGTTATGTCGGATTCGAATAAACCCAGAAACATTTTCTGTAATCCGTAGACCCTGCGGGGTCATCATTCTTTTGAGATAATCAGCCATCAGCATAAGTAGCAGACTTAGATGCTAGTTGTCTCTTTTGATCACACAATGACAGGGAGAACCTTCAGTTTACCCGGGATTATGCCTTCTGCCAGTTACGGCTTCAACTGCGATTTGAGGGATATCTCCAAACTAAAACTAAAACTGAAAAACTGGAAAACGGAAAAATGAAAAACTGAAATTAGCCATGAAAACGAAAAACTGAAAAAACTGAAATTAGCCATGAAAACTGAAAAACTGAAAAAAACCTGAAAAACGGAAAAACCGAAACTGAAATTCTGAAAAACTGAAAAACTAAAAAACTGAAAAAACTGAAATTAGCCATGAAAACTGAAAAACTGGAAAACTAAAAAAATGAAAAAAACTGAAATTAGCCATGAAAACTGAAAAAACTGAAACTGCAATTCTGAAAAACTGAAATTAGCCATGAAAACTGAAAAACTGAAAAAAAAACTGAAAAAATGAAAGTGAAATTCTGGAAAACCGAAAAACTGAAAAACTGAAAAACGGAAAACTGAAATTAGCCATGAAAACTGAAAAGGGGAAAAACTGAAAAACTAAAAAAATGAAAAAACTGAAAAACTGAAATTAGCCGTGAAAACTGAAAAACTGAAACTGAAATTCTGGAAAACTGAAATTCTGAAAAACTAAAATTCTGAAAAACTTAAAAACTGAAATTAGCCATGAAAACTGAAAAACTGGAAAACTGATAAACTGAAAAACGGAAAACTGAAATTAGCCATGAAAACTGAAAAACTAAAAAACTGAAATTAGCCATGAAAACTGAAAAGACTGAAACTGAAATTCTGCAAAACTGAAATTCTGAAAAAAACGAAAAATTTAAAAACTGAAATTAGCCATGAAAACTGAACAACGGAAAAACTGAAAAACTAAAAAACTGAAAAACTGAAAAACTAAAAAAATTAAAAACTGAAAAACTGAAAAAATGAAAAACTGAGATACTGAAAAACTGAGAAACTGGAAAACTGAAAAACTGATAAACTGAAAAACTGAAAAACGGAAAACTGAAATTAGCCATGAAAACTGAAAAACAGAAATTAGCCATGAAAACTGAAAAGCGGAAAAACTAAAAAACTAAAAAAATTAAAAAACTGAAAAACTTAAATTAGCCGTGAAAACTGAAAAACTGAAACTGAAAATCTCATCATCAATGTGGCACGATAGCCCGACGTCGGGCCTTGGCCGCCTGAATCGTTGACCTCCAATTGTCACGGTTACGTGACCTCGTCCTCCAGTTTCGAAAGCCCAGCAGCCGTTGGGCGTCTTCACCTACGGAGTTCTCCCAGCGAGCTCTCGGTCGTCCACGCAACCTCGCTCCGTCAATTCGTTGTGCGTTCATCACTTTCTTTGGCATGCGATTATCGTCCATCCGTTGTACATGCCCCGCCCATTGCAAACGTTGAAGCTTCACGATTTTCGATACTTCCAGCTCATCGTACAATTGATACAACTCATGGTTGTACCGGATACGCCATTGGTCTCGCTCGCGAACGGCCCCGAAAATTCGCCGAAGGACCTTTCGTTCGAATCGGTCTAGCAAAATTTCGGAGGCTTGGGTGAGGGTCCATGTTTCGCAGCCATAACATAGCACGGGTCGGATGATCGTTTTGTACACGCGGAGCTTCGTGTTCCTGTGCGCAAGTTTCGAATTAATTATAGGGAGGACCGAGAAATATGTCTTATTGGCTAGTTGTATCCGTCGCTTAATTTCGTCGGTTTCGTTGGCGTCCTTTGATAAGTTACAACCCAGATAGTTGAAGTTGTCTACATACTCGATATTAAGGTCCCCCACTGTGATGCTTGAATTTGCTGACGTCCTTGTTTTCGATTGCATCATGGCCTTTGTTTTGCTTTCGTTGATATGTAGTCCAACTTCCTTTGCGACGTTATTGAGGTTATGCAGAAGGCTTTCTGCATCACCCAACCTTCGAGACATGATGTTGATATCGTCGGCGTACGCTACTAATTGAGTCGACTTGATGAGTAGCGTTCCGCTGCTGTCCATATTCATGGCTCGAATTACATACTCCAAAGCAATGTTGAAGAGCGTCGGCGCCAGCCCGTCGCCCTGCTTGAGTCCAGTACGAGTTTCAAATAGGTCAGTGAGTCGTTTCTGCACTCTGACCTGCGAGACGGTATTAGTCATCGTCATCCTTGTGAGTCGCACTAACTTTGCCGGTATACCAAAATTCAGCATAATGTTGTACAGTACACTTCGATCGATACTGTCGTATGCCTGCTTGAAGTCGACAAAGATTTGGTATACGTCGATGTTATATTCCCAGCACTTTTGGAGTAGTAGCTTCACTGTGAAAAGCTGATCGGTCGTTGATCGACCAGGTCTGAAGCCGCCTTGATACTCGCCAATGATTCGTTCTGCGTACGGATTAATTCTCTTTTCAAGAATTTTAGATAATATCTTATAGGCCGTACAAACTAATGATATGCCCCTGTAATTCTCACACTTCAGCTTATCACCCTTTTTGTGGATTGGGCAGATTATGCTTTTGCACCAATCTTCGGGGATTTCCTCGTCGTTCCATATTTTCAGCAGTAGCACATGTATTGCGTTGGTCAGGCACGTTCCACCATGCTTCAGCAGTTCTGCTGGGATCTCGTCAGCGCCGGGCGCTTTATTATTTTGAAGCGACTGTATGGCAAGACTCACCTCCTCTACTGTTGGGGGTAGAACGGGAGGGCCTGGTTCGGCTAACTGCTCAAGAGCTGGCTCCGCGGGGGATGTTGATGGTGCATTGAGGAGCTCTTCAAAATGCGAGGCCCATCGTTTGTTGACGCTTTCGATGTCGCTGATGATGTTACCATCCTTGTCCTTACATAGGCTTGTCCTGGGTTGATATCCGTTCTTAACATTACGTATAAGTTTGTACGCCTGTCTAATGTTCTTACTGGCTAATCTTTGGTTTATTTGCTGTAACTGCTCGTCAAAACGTTTGCGTTTCTTACGTCTAATTAACTTATTAGATACTCGCCGAAGCTCGTTATATCTTTCTTTCTTGGCTCGGGATGCGCGTTGTGTGTATTGGCGATAGGCTTCATTTTTCGCCTCAATCGAGGCCCTGCATTCTTCGTCGAACCAGTCTGCTCGTCTGCGCCGGCCTTTATAGCCCACGACCTCTTCTGCGACCCCCTTGATGCTGTCTTTGAGCTCCTCCCAGAACTCATGGATGCCTAAATTGTTGATGTCATCAAGCATGGGTGACAGTTTTTCCTCTAGTGCTGTTGTATACGCAGCCGCCGTGGCATCATCAATCAAATTGTCAACCTCGAATATCTTGGCAGGGTTGATTCTCGTTAGGTGCACCGAAGAGATTCTGCACCTGTAGGTCGTCTTCACCAAATAGTGATCGGTGTCGCAGTTGTGCTCCTCGATAGGATCGAACATCTAGGACATTAGAAGCCCATCTCTTGCTGGTCAGTACGTGGTCGATCTGGTTCACGGTGTATTCATCTGGAGACTTCCAGGTCTGCTTGTGGATTCGTCGATGAGGGAAGCATGTAGAGCTTATTACCAGGTTTCTGCCGCTCGCGAAGTCGATAAGTCGCTGACCGTTGTTGTTGTTTTCGTCGTGGAGGCTATGACCTCCAGTAGTTCCCCTATGCCAGCTTTCATTTCCGACTTTGGCGTTAAAGTCTCCTAGCAGCAGCTTGACGTCGTTTGATGGAAGTGAGTCGAAGAGTGTTTCTAGGTCGTTGTAGAACTCGTCCTTAATCGCGTCTTCTTTTACTTCTGTAGGGGCATGCGCATTAATGAGCCAGAGATTAGCGAAACGGGTCTTAATGCGGATCGCACATAGCCGCTCGTTGATGGGTTTGAAGCCGATAACGTGGTCCTTGAGCTGCTTATTCACGATGAAAGCTACTCCAAACTCCTTGTTGCCCTCCTCTTTAAAAACTTTAAAACTGAAATTAGCCATGAAAACGGAAAACTAAAAATCTAAAAAACTTAAAAACTGAAATTCTGCAAAACTGAAATTCTGAAAAAACTGAAAAATTTAAAAACTGAAATTAGCCATGAAAACTGAACAACGGAAAAACTGAAAAACTAAAAAACTGAAAAACTGAAAAAATGAAAAACTGAGAAGCTGAAAAACTGAGAAACTGGAAAACTGAAAAACTGAAAAACGGAAAACTGAAATTAGCCATGAAAACTGAAAAACTAAAAAACTGAAATTAGCCATGAAAACTGAAAAGCGGAAAAACTGAAAAACTAAAAAACTAAAAAAATGAAAAAACTGAAAAACTGAAACTGAAAATCTGGAAAACTGAAATTCTGAAAGGCTAAAATTCTGAAAAAACTGATAAACTGAAATTGGCCATGAAAACTGAAAAACGAAAAAACTAAAAAAAATGAAAAAAACTGAAATTAGCCGTGAAACCTGAAAAACTGAAAGTGAAATTCTGGAAAACCGAAAAACTGAAAAACTGATAAACCGAAAAACTGAAAAACTGAAAAACGGAAAAACTGAAATTAGCCATGAAAACTGAAAAGCGGAAAAACTGAAAAACTAAAAAACTAAAAAAATTAAAAAAAACTGAAAAACTGAAATTAGCCGTGAAAACTGAAAAACTGAAACTGAAATTCTGGAAAACTGAAATTCTGAAAAACTAAAATTCTGAAAAACTTAAAAACTGAAATTAGCCATGAAAACTGAAAAACTGGAAAACTGAGAAACTGGAAAACTGCAAAACTGATAAACTGAAAAACGGAAAACTGAAATTAGCCATGAAAACTGAAAAACTAAAAAACTGAAATTAGCCATGAAAACTGAAAAAACTGAAACTGAAATTCTGCAAAACTGAAATTCTGAAAAAACTGAAAAAATTTAAAAAATGAAATTAGCCATGAAAACTGAACAACGGAAAAACTGAAAAACTAAAAAACTGAAAAACTGAAAAACTGAAAAAATGAAAAACTGAAAAACTGAAAAACTGACTGGATGGATTGATCTTTCCAGCAAGCGCATGCCGTTGCTCGCACTTTCTTCGCTACCTAACCTGAAAAACTAAAAAAACTTAAATAAGCCATGAGAACTGAAAAACTGAAAAAACTTAAAAAACTGAAAAACTGGAAAACGGAAAAACCGAAAACTGAAATTAGCCATGAAAACTGAAAAACTAAAAAACTGAAATTAGCCATGAAAACTGAAAAACTGAAACTGAAATTCTGCAAAACTGAAATTCTGAAAATCTTAAAAACTGAAAAACTCAAAAACTAAAAAACTGAAAAAAAAACTGAAAAACTGAAATCAGCCATGAAAACTTAAAAACTGAAAAACTAAAAAACTGAAAAAACCGAAAAACTGAAATTAGCCATGAAAACTGGAAAACGAAAAAACTGAAAAACTAAAAAATGAAAAAAACTGAAAAACTGAAACTGAAATTCTGGAAAACTGAAAGAAAAAACTAAAATTAGCCATGAAAACTGAAAAACTGTAAAACTGAAAACCTGAAAAACTGAAACTGAAATTATGCAAAACTAAAAAAACTGAAATTAGCCATGAAAAACTGAAGCTGAAATTCTGAAAGACCTAAAAACTGAAAAACTGGAAAACGGAAAAACTGAGAAACTGAAAAACGGACTGGATGGATTGACCACTTCAGCAAGCGCATGCCGTTGCTCGCACTTTCTTCGCTACCTAACCTGAACTGTTGTAAAGGCACAGGCAATAATTTTTTTGCCGTAAAATGACGCTGAAATTTTGATTTAATTCGTCTATTTTTCAAGCAACACGTTTTTGCATATTCTAATCAAAAAGGAAGGAGTTAAGCGAGAAAACTTCTCCAAAATTTATCCAAAATTTTTAAATTCACCGACATTTTCCATTTATAATGGAAAATGTATACAAGTTAAGTATGCCGAGTCAATCAACCTATTTTTTTTTTAAATTGACAAAACTGTCTCTAAATGGCAGCCGCTCTGTCACATATTTTTCTAAGTTTAAATTTAACGGCCAAGTACATCTTTACAGCCGGCTGACTAGTACAGCATTTCCCAATTTTTATGAATGTAATCCAACACCACCGCAAAACTTTTTCTCTTTTCACATATACGAATCTCTTAAAAACTCTTACGACGAAATCTTTTGAATGAAATCGTCCAAAACGACCTTTCTGGCTTCTACTATGTTTCGCTCGCTCGTATATGCTTTTCAAGCAATAACGTGAGAACCAGCTTTTGCTCATTGCTTTGTATTGCATATCTGCCTGCGTTGTGCCGGTCCGCGTACATAGAGAACCGCAATAAAAAGGTAAAAGTTGAAATTATAAACTCACCTGAACAAGAATTCCCTGTGGTATCATATGTGCGTTGTACATACATAAATAAGAAGCATTTTGCGGTGAAACCGCGAGGCGACCGACCGACCGATGATGATGACGACGACCGGCAAGTGCACCCGTTGGTATGTACTTGCATTGGTTACTTTTTTTTTAAAGTAGTTATTGTTGTTGTTCTTATTTTTTTAAGTTGATTTACTATGGTCTCCCGGTGTATGCTTTTATTTTCTTTACTGGTGAGTAATGAGAGTTGTTGGGTTGGTTTCACAATCGGGACTTCTTGATTGTCCAAAATTTAAGAGACATGTTGTGTTTGCGACGTATTTTTTTGTCGCATCTTAATTTCCATGTGAATGCACATAATTTTTGGGGGTGAAATAGTATATGTCCCAAGAAGACCTTAAATTAACTTTATGTCAAAGGTGGAATAAAAAATTCGGACAGGGCGCTCATAAAGAACTCAGGTTATTATTTATTTATTTTTTTCCGCTTCAGAGAAATCGTACAATCTTTGAACTATACACTCCTGTTGTTTAAATTCCAAACTGCTTCTGCCATACTTCCTCGTTTCTTCGAATCTTCGGTCTTTCTAATGGCTGTCTTTTCAATTAATTTCGTTTAATTAGCTGCAGATACTGCACAGGCACCTCTCTCTATACTGAAATGGTGCAACGGTACTAAGCGGTAAACGCGAGCGATATAATTTCTGATATGAAGGGTGCATCCCAACTAAGCCATAAACCTCAAGAAGTAACTCACCCAACTATATGACTCCAACTTCTGTCTTCACTTTGGTCGTCGTTTTCATAATCCTCTTGAATTTATGGTGAATATCTAAGACGAATCCATATGGCATACAGAATCGTGTGGCGCACATTGAATATGATTCTTTCATGGTTGCACACTGTTTAGAAGAGAGAGAGAAAGTTTTTTTCTGCAAAGAATATTGTCCGTATGCACTTGTGCTTCGTATTGGATAAAGATTCAAACACCACGATAATGCCGTCGGTCGATGCAATTAACCAAACGTTCTGGTTGCATCAAAGCGTATTACATATAAAAACGACAAAGACGGTACACTCTCCAAGTCGGACTATGAAAAGGTAGTGATTAATTATTTCAGTTAGATCTGTTGTAACTGCACACCGGCATTTAAATTGTGATGATTTCTTTTTCACAAAGTGTGCGCTCACTCGCGAGGATCACATCGCGGTACAACGGGCCGCAATGAGGATAGGAGGATAGACCTACCGGTACGATTGAACGTGCCGATAATTAGTACAGAATATGTGTTAGCCGGCATTGTAATTAATGAAACATGTGAAACGTTACAAGTTGGCTGTACTGCAAAGTGCGGTGTATGTAACGATTGTGACGATAAGAAGGATATTATAGGGTATAGACGACGAAGACGGTGGATGACGGTATATATGGCATCTGGTGGCTGTCTTCACAATATTTTGATAGATGCGGAAGTTATTAGTAATATATAAAGTAGCTATGCTCCGTATATGAATGCCAGGCTATTAAAGATTTTGAATTTCACGCTTGGGTGGTGTATGATGATTGGAAGTGCATTGAATTTTTGATTTGATTCACCTTAGATATTCATTCACGATACTGAAATGAACTGTATAAATGGAATCTTGGAATCTTGTTATGGTTGTTTTATAAACGAAAGAGTTGAGCAAGTAACCTTATTCTATGTAAATCTTCGTGCAAATACGTGACCCAATGAAAAAAAGAAAATGCAAAGGGGGGAGACCAAGTTAAAACGGGTCGAGATTTGGGAAAAATAAAAACAAATGGATAGTAGGAGCTAAAAGGCTGATGTGGAACATATTATGACGCTCATTTTGCAGAAAATGTCAGATTCCTGGCTCTCATAATTGCTACAAAAGCATTCAACTCGTATGATTGCGTCAATTTCATACATTTTTTGATTTGCATACATGGAATAAGTACAGTGAACACGAGTTCACTTATTCGCGATTCATATTTTGCGACACTTCTTCAACATTCACTATGCTTATTCGCGATTCCATTCTAGTTCGAAAACGCAAATATGAAAAAAATTAGGCCTAAATTTTCGTATTCGATTTCTTTTAATGCAATAAAATTTACCACTACAGGATGCATATTTTTCTATCCTTAGAATAGATTAACGCTTAAATCTTGATATTTTAATTCGTCCATAACTTTCAACAGAATATCGTTAGCGACCTGAAATTTTGAGCAATGCCTAATTGTAACATATCCTTGAAGTTGATGAAAGTGGAGTGTCAAATGGTAGCTGATGGATATCCTACCTACCTATCTACTCCTTCCTCTCCTTCAAAAAACTTCAAATGGAATATTTTGGGTTTTGTGTGACACATCGTGCTATTTGCACGATTAAAACTCGGTCTCGTTTAATTTTGCGGGGAGTAGCAAGCGAGAATTTTTCAACAATATTCCATGAAATGATTGAAACCGCCCTTTACCGGAACAAAAAACTGCACTGGGGCTCACTGCCGCAAAAGATAAATTGACACTATTACTTACGCGCGAATGCAAAGGAAGACTTTTAATAGAATTTTCTCGTTTATCAGTGATCAGATTGGTCTTCTGAAAATTTGAAATTATAGGATCTCAAAATCACTGCAAAACAAAAGACGCGAACCGCTTTCCCTGATCTTAAACTTGGAGCTTTGGAGCCAAAAAACCACACTGGTTTTTTAGAGTGCGTGTATGCGATACCGCCTCGTAGTTAAATTTTAACAATTAGACCGAAGTAAGTCTGTATGAATGAGCGGATGAGTTGTCGTTATGGGAGTGCAGTTTTTCCGCTCTAAACGAGACGTGTGTCCTTAAATCCGACATAGAATCTAGCCAATAAAAGACTGCTGGATTTCTTTGTGAACGTTCTTCTATTCTAGATGAAAATTTGTCTGGATCACCCTCTCCGTGTCCTCAAAAGTGAAACACAGACTTTTCGGCCGCTAGGATCGTTCCGAGCAGTGCCCGATGTTTCGCACATGTTCATATAATCACATGCTATGCCCTTTACCTCCCCTATTTGCATCTATTCCATTCATTGATCGGCTACCACGAGGTCATGGACAGCGTCGATCATTTCCTCATTTGGGCGGATCTGGGAACTCGCTTATCCAGAATATCTGATAATGGAAAATGAGTAGTTGAGTGCCCTTCAAGTTATATAGATTTGTTGGTGAAACTTGGAAGGAGCGTTGGCGGCGAAAGCTTCGAAAACCTAAACGAAAATTATAGTCGCAGCAAGATGTCAGATTTCAATGGTGCCAATTCAACTGAAGAAAGAAATTCCCGAAGAAAGCGAATTGAAGTTAAGCTGCTGCGAAAAGTGAACGGAATCGAAAACGACTCCAAAAGTTTAGTCATAGAAACGAGCACCACTTGCTCACGCGCAGTTTTTTCATCATCAATGTGGCACGATAGCCCGACGTCGGGCCTTGGCCGCCTGAATCGTTGACCTCCAATTGTCACGGTTACGTGACCTTGTCCTCCAGTTTCGGAAGCCCAGCAGCTGGTGGGCGTCTTCACCTACGGAGTTCTCCCAGCGAGCTCTCGGTCGTCCACGCAACCTCGCTCCGTCAATTCGTTGTGCGTTCATAACTTTCTTTGGCATGCGATTGTCGTCCATCCGTTGTACATGCCCCGCCCATTGCAGACGTTGAAGTTTCACGGTTTTCGATACTTCCAGCTCATCGTACAATTGATACAACTCATGGTTGTATCGGATACGCCATTGGTCTCGCTCGCGAACGGCCCCGAAAATTCGCCGAAGGACCTTTCGTTCGAATCGGTCTAGCAAAATTTCGGAGGCTTGGGTAAGGGTCCATGTTTCGCAGCCATAACATAGCACGGGTCGGATGATCGTTTTGTACACGCGGAGCTTCGTGTTCCTGTGCGCAAGTTTCGAATTAATTATAGGGAGGACCGAGAAATATGTCTTATTGGCTAGTTGTATCCGTCGCTTAATTTCGTCGGTTTCGTTGGCGTCCTTTGATAAGTTACAACCCAGATAGTTGAAGTTGTCTACATACTCGATATTAAGGTCCCCCACTGTGATGCTTGAATTTGCTGGCGTCCTTGTTTTCGATTGCATCATGGCCTTTGTTTTGCTTTCGTTGATATGTAGTCCAACTTCCTTTGCGGCGTTATTGAGGTTATGCAGGAGGCTTTCTGCATCACCCAACCTTCGAGACATGATGTTGATATCGTCGGCGTACGCTACTAATTGAGTCGACTTGATGAGTAGCGTTCCGCTGCTGTCCATATTCATGGCTCGAATTACATACTCCAAAGCCAGGTTGAAGAGCGTCGGCGCCAGCCCGTCGCCCTGCTTGAGTCCAGTACGAGTTTCAAATAGGTCAGTGAGTCGGTTCTGCACTTTGACCTGTGAGACGGTATTAGTCATCGTCATCCTTGTGAGTCGCACTAACTTTGCCGGTATACCAAAGTTCAGCATAATGTTGTACAGTACACTTCGGTCGATACTGTCGTATGCCTGCTTGAAGTCGACAAAGATTTGGTATACGTCGATGTTGTATTCCCAGCACTTTTGGAGTAGTAGCTTCACTGTGTAAAGCTGATCGGTCGTTGAACGACCAGGTCTGAAGCCGCCTTGATACTCGCCAATGATTTGTTCTGCGTACGGATTGATTCTCTTTTCAAGAATTTTTGATAAAATCTTATAGGCCGTACAAACTAATGATATGCCCCTGTAATTTTCACACTTCAGCTTGTCACCCTTTTTGTGGATTGGGCAGATTATGCTTTTGCGCCAATCTTCGGGGATTACCTCGTCGTTCCATATTTTCAGCAGTAGCACATGTACAGCGTTGGTCAGGCACGTTCCACCATGCTTCAGCAGTTCTGCTGGGATCTCGTCAGCGCCGGGCGCTTTATTATTTTGGAGCGACTGTATGGCAAGACTCACCTCCTCTACTGTTGGGGGTAGAACGGGAGGGCCTGGTTCGGCTAACTGCTCAAGAGCTAGCTCCGCGGGGGATGTTAATGATGCATTGAGGAGCTCTTCAAAATGCGAGGCCCATCGTTTGTTGACGCTTTCGATGTCGCTGATGATGTTACCATCCTTGTCCTTACATAGGCTTGTCCTGGGTTGATA
Organism: Microchrysa polita; assembly: GCA_949715475.1. Classification (NCBI taxonomy): domain Eukaryota; kingdom Metazoa; phylum Arthropoda; class Insecta; order Diptera; family Stratiomyidae; genus Microchrysa; species Microchrysa polita. Next base: position 6,959,505 of record OX454420.1, read on the forward strand.
TCCGTTCTTGATATTATTTATAAGTTTGTTCGCCTGTCTAATGTTCTTACTAGCTAATCTTTGGTTTATTTGCTATAACTGCTCGTCAAAATGTTTGCGTTTCTTACGTCTAATTAACTTATTAGATGCTCGCCGAAGCTCGTTATATCTTTCTTTCTTGGCTCGGGATGCGCGTTGTGTGTATTGGCGATAGGCTTCATTTTTTACCTCAATCGAGGCCCTGCATTCGTCGTCGAACCAGTCTGCTCGTCTGCGCCGGCCTTTATAGCCCACGACCTCTTCTGCGACCTCCTTGATGCTGTCTTTGAGCTCCTCCCAGAACTCATGGATGCCTAGATTATTGATGTTATCAAGCATGGGCGACAGTTTTTCCTCAAGGGCTGTAGTATACGCAGCCGCCGTGGCATCATCAATCAAATTGTCAACCTCGAAGATCTTGGCAGGGTTGATTCTCGTTAGGTGCACCGAAGAGATTCTGCACCTGTTGGTCGTCTTCACCAAATAGTGATCGGTGTCGCAGTTGGCTCCTCGATAGGATCGAACATCTAGGACATTAGAAGCCCATCTCTTGCTGATCAGTACGTGGTCGATTTGGTTCACGGTGTATTCATCTGGAGACTTCCAGGTCTGCTTATGAATTCGTCGATGAGGGAAGCATGTAGAGCTTATGACCAAGTTTCTGCCGCTCGCGAAGTCGATAAGTCGCTGACCGTTGTTGTTGTTTTCGTCGTGGAGGCTATGACCACCAGTAGTTCCCCTATGCCAGCTTTCGTTTCCGACTTTAGCGTTAAAGTCTCCTAGCAGCAGCTTGACGTCGTTTGATGGAAGTGAGTCGAAGAGTATTTCTAGGTCGTTGTAGAACTCGTCCTTAATCGCGTCTTCTTTTACTTCTGTAGGGGCATGCGCATTAATGAGCCAGAGATTAGCGAAACGGGTCTTAATGCGGATCGCACATAGCCGCTCGTTGATGGGTTTGAAGCCGATAACGTGGTCCTTGAGCTGCTTATTCACGATGAAAGCTACTCCAAACTCCTTGTTGCCCTCCTCTTTACCACTCGTAAAAATAGTGTGCGAATTGAGGTCGTTAATCTCGCTTTTGAGCCATTTAGTTTCCTGGATTGCAACTATGCTCAGCTTGTATTGTTCTACCTGATCCAGGAGGGCCCTTAAGACCCCCGGTCTATTCAGGGAGCGTACATTCCAGGATCCGAAAGAGTAATCAGTTTTTCGTTTGCGGGGTCGTCGTTGTTTTGTATCCGTCCAATCCGAGGCTTTTGTTTCAGGTTTCTTGACTTGAAGTTTTTCTTAGGATGAGTTGTCGGCACATCGCTAAACCATGATAGGGTTTAATCGTTTAGTAAAGGCCATCATGGGCATGCCTCGAAGATGCTGCTTTAGTGGTTGAGTTAGACGTTTTCTGTCACCTATCACGTTAAGTAACCTGAGACGCTGCAGATGTAAATACAGCACTCAGGCGCAGCGGTGCTTCTTCCAAATGTCGCATCAGATGATTTGACTTAGCCGTTCACGTTACCAGGGGCGCCCGCGCGGAGGACACATGGAGAAGTCTTTTGCGCAGTTTTTTACGGGAGAGTTTTTTTTTAATCCTCAATTAATTTCAGTGTTTTAGTGTTAAGCATTCTCCACGATTTAAAAAAAAACGGTGATGTTGACCACCCTACATGTAAAATTTTTCATATTTTATGAATATTTGGAATATGTTTCCCACTATCGAGGGACACCCCGACATTCGCAAATTCAACATTCACGACGATTTCCTGGAACGCATTCCACGCGAAAGTCGGGGGTTCACTGAGTTGTAATTCAGCATTGTTCTCAATTTAGGGGAAAATTCAAGTTTAGTTTTTTTTCACCTCCTAAGAGCAACTTTTAGGGAAAAAAAATGTTAAGGGGGGGAGGCAAATTTGAGAAGGAACATAAATTTCTTTAGTTGAATTTCGGGGTTTTTTCCTAACATAAACCACTTAGTTCCTTCAAAATGAGTCTGAGTCTGTGATAGTTACTTAAACAATTTTTTCAAAAAATAATTCCTCATCAGTTAATTATTATAGGAAAAAAAATTTAAGTGACTATCGCAGATACACATTTTTTTGGAATTTGGTGGAGGACGTCCAGCAAGATTTTTTCCGTCGAAGACGAAAGATAAGGGACAGTTCCCCTTTTGGATAGTATCACCTATACGATTAATCTAATAAGCTATAAGTGCCCAGTGGCAGTTTGTCAACTGTATTACAAAAGTTGAGAGCAAAGACAAGCACTCTAGGATGACATTTAATGGGTATCGTTAATTTGATCTACTTCTCAGTCCATATGTTTACCGAATATGAATCATTTTCGTGACGTATTCCTTGAGCAATAAGTGGATGCAGCCTACCCTAGGCATATATTTCCAGTTTTTTTTTTATGTGAGTGTGATGTACGAGCGGAAAAGTCCCACTCCGATTAGCCCGACTTCGAGTTACATCGAGCACATACTGACGCTCCACCTGAAGAAAAATCTTCTCGATAGCTGTGTTGTTGTTGTGTATAGTAACGATTCAAGAGTTTTTATTCTTGAATCGAGAGAACTTAGCAGATCCTGGTCGATTCCGCTGCCAGATGAACATTTTTTTTAAAGACAACACAAACATCCATGGTCACAGCGAGACACGAACTCACGCTTCGACAACTTAGAGATAGAGTGTCATCTCTCATCTGTCCTAACTCAAATAACTGAGTCATTTGCCTTCACGGTACACCTAGAGTTCGTCCCCTCGTCCACATATCACATTTGGTGTCAAGCGTGAGACCTTTTTGGTCATTTTCTGTCCTGATACAAAATTTAGAGGAAAGACCATCATTTTAGGGGCCAATCAAGTTTTGTTTAGGCTTGGGGGGACGTTATGAGGCCTATCTGACCACACTAAATTCAAACTCCAGAGGAGTCATGCCGATTTACGCCGAGTGGCGACTAGGGTAGAATGCAAACATCGTTTTTCTCTTACACTACATTCAAATCTGAGTTTAGTTGAAATCGCAATTATTTGCCACGATTCGCTGTCACAGTGAATCTGTCGGACGATTATAGTAGTAGCACCAATCCCACGTTCAACACCTAATAGTGAATAATTCTAATTTGAGGAGTTTGACCGCGACAAAATACAACAGTAGCACAAATGGCCCAAAACCTCATGAAATAGTCAAAAATTTCAATTTTAATTTGTGTCAGGAAGCCAAATAGAATATTTGTATGCAAAATTATGAAAAATTTTAATTTTGGCACATATTTTGATAAAGCGGTGCGGAACCAATTCGGGCTTGGCTTAAAGAGCCAAAAGATTTGAAATCATTTACTGGAAACCAGCGATTTCACCTTGGGTACGGCACTGAAGACAACTAAGACGCTAGAATTTCCGGATATAGGTAACGCCGAAATCCCGCACAATTGGAGGGAAATCAACGACTACTACGCAGCGAAATCACAGGAGCAAATGTGTAAAATAGCAAGAAGCTCCAACAAGTATGACAGACAAGCCGTGTAAAAAAATTTACGTAGAAAAATTGTTATTGTACACTTTGCTCAACGGCTGGTCACATCAGTCGGGGATGCATTAAGTCCAACAAATCAAAATCGAAGAGTGAAGCGAATTACACTGACTTGGTCAAACACAGCACAACCCGTTCAGGAAGTCTACAACATCGTAGCGAACCACTGCAAAAATGAGCCGCTACACCTAAAATAACACTTCGGTGTTTTAAATTCAAACGTAAAACATATCGCACACAGACACAGGACATATCGAAAACATCTGCTCTGCTCTGTTTGCTTCATAAAATGCGCAATCGGATCACATCCAATCAATATCTGAAACTGATTTCATCGAAGTAAATTTTAATGGACAGCGGAAGGGTGGAGCTGACTGTGACGGTTGAAAAACGGATAAATTCATCTTCAATAAGGACTACTGGCTACTACGGTCACCGCCTTATTGTCCCTGTCCATACATATTATTTCGAGACCCTCGTGCCCACGGAATTACAACAACACACACATGGAAATGAAAAAAAATTAAACTGTCGACAGAAAAAACGGGAACCCTGGCATGAGCCTAGAGGCCTAGATAGCGAAAAGCCTCGGCCGTCTTCACCCACTAAATAAAAAATCATAAAATCGCGACTTTCAGGCGCTAACCCGTATGAAATTGTGGGTACCTCCTTTGCGAAATTCCGGATCAGGTGGATCGCGTCATCAAGCAAACGCACCGAGAACGGGCGGGGAAATCTTAAACTCTTCACGCGGAGCACTTACGGTTACGATATTTTTTTTAGGCAATAGCTTGTTCTTATCCAAACAAAACACACACAGCAGGTGTAGGTGTCAAACGAAACAATACCACGTGAACCGCTTAGCTGCATTTAAATCCTTCGCAAAATTCCATTTTCACTCCATCACACGCGGAAAAATAGCCGAAATTCCTTTTATAAAAAAAATTAATGAGCCCGACTTTCTCCACAACGGTCGACTTTCTTCTTTCGCGGCTAGAAATAGACTCCCAGACGAATCGGTTCGGAGAAAGCGCTAAGCAATCGGCCCGGTCTTACATCAATCGATTCCTTTCCTGCCAAAATTGACGATACCTAATTCAACCAGCGAGCCGCAACAGAGCTGATATCGACACATCAATAACCGTTTTCGCTCTAAGCGGGATTCTTCAAATTTCAATTATTTGAAAAATAGATTCAAATCACTACAATTTTGAAAATGTTGCCAAAGCAGAGAATGAAAATCTATGTGTCCGAACTGGCCGTTACAAAATTAATTCCAACATTTTTCCAACGTCCCTTTCAAAGCCTGACGAAGCTACAGCTGATGACAGGCTAAAGGTACGCCCAACTTTTAAGAAATAAACTTAAAGCGCGAAGGTGTGCCCAACAAGGGTTTGAAAAGGAGCTTGTAATGATCCTACTATGCTATCGTCGTACCATTCACCCGACGACTAACCTTACATCATCACAACCGACCAGATGCATAAAGTTGGATGCAACTCTACTAGCCGAAATCGGTTCAACCATTGTTACTAACGAGTCTCCAACACTAGATGATGCATTACGACAAAGATAAATGGAAAGAAGGGAGGCAAGCGCAAAGAAGGTCAATTTTTCATGTGAACCAAGGACAATAAAAATAGTGGGACTAAGCGCGAGTGGGGTCGGCTTTATGAAGTCATATTATGGCGCACATTTTGTTGAAAACTTCAAGAGTTCTTGCTGTTTGCGTTCAAAAGCTGCTACTACTAAGTTTGCTTAATTCCGGAAATTTTTCAAGTGCTGCTCCACTGAAAGTATGAGGGTGCGAAACAGCTCCAGTTTGGTCTTAACACTGAGATAAATGCTTTACCAGAGTTTGTACAACATGCCCAAAGAACACTTAGCATCGTTAATGCGGCGAACGATGTCCTGATCAGTGCCGCCATCACCCATGCTCCCTAAGTAGACAAATCGGTCTACCTGCTCTACAGTCAGGCTAAGAAATTCGGTTCTGCTGCTTTAGGTCGACAACCTCTCTCTTTCTCTCTTGAGATCCAGAGCCATTTTGCCCAGATCCATGATCTTATCCGAGAGTAAGCAAATGTCGTCAGCATAGTCCAAATGTTGCGGGTGAGATTTCAAAGTCGATTTAATGTATGGTTAGGTTAGGTATGTTATTCGGGGAAAGATGTATGGAGTACCCCAAAGGTACAGCAGATCACACAGATCCAGGGACACAAAAAATCATAGAGGGGACCTAGCACAATCGGGGTAAATTTTTATGCGACCCAAGGACAAAATGAAATTCCACACTCCAGCATTTCTGTTTTCGTCATTATTTTCCTACCCAGTGTATCTTGGCGATGTTTTTTTCCACGTATAAATAACCTCTATGCACGTGTACCGTATTTACAAAAACACGTTTGCCACAATATGCTGTTTGACGGGAACACGGTTTTTTTGAAAGTGTACTTGGAGTAACTCACACAACTGTGTGTCCTTTATGTTATATTTTGTGCTCAGTATCGAGGAAATTCTCCAAATTAATACCGACCCGAAACAAGTGGATCATTGTCAAAAATATCAGAGGTGCTCATATTGTCCAAAAAAAGGGTTATGGGCGATTCAAACTTGGCCGCAAAAACTAGGATCATTAAAAAAAATTTCGGAAGCCTAAAAATGCAATTATCTCGCAGCTAAAGGTATCAAAATTTGCCCTTTATGAATTCTTGGGAAGACTCTGGAGCTAGGAATTTTCTCTCAATCAGGTCTCAATCCCCAAATTTCCGATTTAAAAGCATAAAAATATATAGCAGGTTTAGGGGTCAAAATTTCCAAAGTAACACCCGTTCAAAGATGCCAAATAAGATCGGCTTTAAAAAAAATGTGTAGTAAACCTGTTGTAACGACGAATATTTTCCGGAGAATTTCGACGCCTTAACAGTCTGCATTTACAGTTACAGCCGCTCAGAAAATTCGACCAAATAACAACAACATAAAAAAACGGTCAAGCTTTCAGTTCAATTTTCGAAAAAACTTCCAGAAGCAGGGTCAATTTTTAAATTTGTCGAAAATTCAATAAAAAAGGTAAATTTGTCTGTTTCTCAAAATTTTCAAAAAATTGTTTATAAGAGAATCAGAGGGCAGATTTTCAATTATTTTTGGATTATTTCGGGCAGGTTTACTGAAAATTTCAAAGTCTTAACTATCAACGTTCAATATAGTTATTGCATAGTGGGGTTACTCGCAAAACTCTTTTGTTTTTGACTACCCCCATAGAGATATCGGTCAGCTCAAGATAAGCAAAATTATTTTTATCAGTCTTAACTGCATTCATTATACAAACGTTTTTCTTTTTTTCATCCAAAAGTGTCTTTCAATTATTAATTTTGCACTTTACAAAATTGGTACAATATTCAGTACAATTTTGATATCTCACTTATAATCGTCTCTCTTTCTTCTATTAGCCGGCTTGATAACCACCATAATATTCAACACAACTCTCTTAAGACAATATTTGAGGTATTTACATCTCTTTAGACTCATGTTGCCGACTGACTGCCGTATACATTCCTTCAACATTTTTACGCTCGTATACGCGAACCCCAACTTTTACACTTGACTGCGCACCGTGCGCACTTACTATCATTTCTGTATCTCTATACCATCCCGTGGTATCGTAATGTTGGGTGAATGTTGCACGATCTTCAGCTGAAACCTACTGAACACGGTTAAGATCATCTGAAGACAGTGCCTAATGATCGGTCGTCTGAAATAGTCACTTTCTACTATACGGTTAGTGCAGAAGCCATTATCGGTTGCATTAGTGGAGTTTGCATTTCGCGATTTATCACCATTATCACTTCGTATCAGTATCTTTGAGTGATACTATTTTATGGATATCGTCAAGTGAATATTTTTTTTTGTGGATTGAAGTGAATCGCGAAATAGGAGTGTGTGGATAAGTGGAACATATAAGTGAATTGAATTTTGAAAAATAGATGAAATGCTGAAAAAATGGTTTTGTGGTCAATAAAATGATTTGTTCCAGTTGTGAGTGATGATGGTACTAAGTGGCAATAAAATTGAATACAAATGATTGTGGTTTTACCCGAGTAGTGATTCTTGGCATCTGATTGTTGTGGCGGAATAAAAATAACCCTTGAGTGAAAGTCAATTTTTGTTTCGATTTGGAATGTGATTGAACCAATTGTACAGTATCAGTGTGACCCCTAGTCGTGAACAGAAACTATTGTCCTGGACGTTACCTTGTGACCAGATGCCCAATTGTTACCATGATGGATACTAAACTGGATACAACTTCGAAACCAATTCTGAGTCCAACACGCTCGCTTGACGAGGGTTTTGAAAGCGACCCGGATCGTGTCTCAACCGATTCCGAGCAGCTAACATCGTCATCTTCAGTGCCGACACCAGTCACCCCAACCGCCCAGTCGCCGAACGGCCACAATTCAGTGGCAACCAACGGAACCGCTTCATATGCCGGAGCGCCAGCCTTCGATTTATTGCAACGCACCGATCGTGATGGCGTTCAACATACTCAAATTACACCGCGTCGCGGTCACCAGAAACAGCCGCTGCACGACAGCCAACCAAACGGGCCAGCCAGTATAATATGTCTTCAGGGTAACCTCGAATCAGATATTCGCCTAAAGGATAAAATGGTAACAATACCGCGTGCCGGTAACGGTCAGAAACTATCACCATCACTGCAACGACAATATCAAGTGGAACAGCAACGCAATCAGCACAACATCTACCAACAGCATCAACCCCGTATTGTGCAACACCATCACCAAAGTCGCATCACGCAGCGCGGATATCGACGCATCAAGAACAAGGCACCCAGCACTCCGCCCAGCATCAATTCGTCCACTCAACATCCTTCCCTAACGGGTCCGTCGAATCTCTCCAATTTGACCTCACCTATGTCGGCACCCGGTGGTCTTAGCAATTTGCATGCTTTGACGAGTGCCAGTCATCAGCAGCATCATCATCATCCGTCACCACGATCACATTCAGTCGATGCAATTCGTCATCGTGATCATCTGCAACAACATTCAACCACGGCCACAATGGCTAGCGCCAATAATCCGTTACTAATCCATGATTACGGAGGATTACGTTCGTCGGCAACCACGGCGACAGCGACAGCTGCCACAATTGCCGGCGCAATACCATCGAACGCCGATCAACAAATATCATCGGCAACCTCGTCGTCCACATCTAGTCCACTTCCACTAACCACGAAATATTTGCAATCGACACGACAAAGCAATTTAACGGCAGATTTCAAGCATAATCGTTTGATGGCATCGACCAATAGTCTGTACACCTTCTATCCTGCCGAGGGTGATATTCAGGTGTGGCCCACACAATATGGATACACGTACAAGTCGAGCAAGAATATAACACAATCGCATCAGGCACCTGTTTGCTGGACACAATCGATTCCGCGACAAACAAGACGGTAAGTTTGAGTACAAATGCAGAAATAATGTTTGTTTGACCTTTAAGGTTTTAGCTGGCTGCGGGAGAAGTATTGTGGGAGTTGGTTTTTATGGTAGATGAACGAATTTCATTGTCAAGGATATTTCAAATGAGATTTCAGCACACTGTTGTTATTTATAAGGCTCAATTTTCATTGTCTGTTTTCTATACGTAACCTTTATATTGGTTGAAGAAAGATATTGCTTAACTAGTACAAAAAAATGCGTCGACCATTACCTAAATTTTAAAAGTGATCGAAGTGTGAGTATTTCTTTTCTTGCGCGAGGAATAACGTTGGCTACTATTCTATAAATACTGAGAATAATTGAGTATCAATGATTAAATTTTGAGCTTTAATGAGTTGAAATAGGGAATGGGAAATTATAAAATAAGTGAGAAACTAAAAGCTACTAGAAGATTTTGGGGGTTCGAACCCCCTCCGAAATTTTCAGTTGTATTTCTGTTAATTGTTAATATTGAAACAAAATGTTAACTTTTTTCCAAAAACCACTGGAAATGGATTGAATTTATGACATTTTTTAGGATTCAGCATGTGACGGACTATGATTTGCGTGAGATGCAAAATGGGTTTATGAAGACGGAAAATGAAGATGTTCCAAACTCGTTATAGAAGGAATTTATGAAGAAATTTTATCGACGTTAAGCAATGGACTGTTCTTCTGAAAATTAGGAGAACCTTATGCCAGAAAGGCACTACATAAAATTTACAGTAGCTAACTATTACCCATCTCTGAAGCGGAGAAATATTGAGTGTATGTATAGTTTCTCTCAGAGTTAGGGCAGCTTTAAACTGGAAATGTTCTTGTAGAATATGGCAACAAGAGTATTTGACAGCTCCAAATGGTACTTTAAAGTTCGCAGTGGGACTTTAGTGACGCTATCAGCTTTATAGTTCTAAATTTTCCTATTAGGTAGCCAATTTTTCGAAATTTCAAGGACATTATACAGCTATGGGTTTGGCACTTAAAAATTATACTTTAGAGTTGGTCACAATGTAGTGGCAAAGTGGAGTGACGAAACCGTACTATTTCGGGATATGTAGTGACAACATTTCCATCACTACAAAAATCCAAATGCAATCATGCAGGAACGTTCCAAAAAGTAGGTACTTTACAGGATTTGTTACGATGAATTCAAAATTTGGGTGTACAAACACGTAACCGATGCTTGATAGAGTGGCGGAATCAAAGGCCTTTGTTCTCGATACCTAAAATGTTGCTTGACGGAATGATTTTTTCATCGGCAAATGACTACGATGCCATTCATAAAGATTCAAAGATGTGTAGATCCTTTAAGGCAACAGTAACAAATGTACTACCATAACATTTGACAAAAACATAGTGTTTTGGTCGCGCTAAGCATCCGCTCACGGTGGATTTCCTGCCAACGAAAAACCTCGACCCCTCCCGAAATACTTTTCTGCGTACGCCCCTGACAGTAGGTAAAGTCAAACGTGAATTCTGGTCAGAAACCAAATTGAATTTTCTGAGTCCAGGGAGTGTTGTGGCATTTAACTATTTTAAAGTCGCTATTGTAATAATCTTTGATGACTGCTGTGCGCCTAATTTTTACCAGAGATGTGGGATCTCTTGGTCAGATTTTAGCCAGTTTCAATTCCAAACAAAATATTATATCGTGGTCGGCATACTTAAAGGCTCAAAAGTGGTACATGGAGTAATATGTCGGTTTGTATTTTCTTTTGAGAGCGAACCGAAAATTTTAATAGGAAGTTGAGTCTACTCAGGGCCAGAAAAAAAAATAAGAAATTGTCGAATTGACCGACTCTTCATTACTTCAGGATAGAAACTTTCCCACATCAGGCTGTATGTATGTATGGTGACAGGACGCCTACCTTTAATGGGGTTGGTTGGTGGGCGTAATTTTAATTTTCTAGTTCATCCGACAAATTTGTATTCCTACTTTTACAGTAGATATAGTTTATAACGACATTGGCTATGACGACGCATCGGCTATAACGACGGAAATTCCAGGTCCCGTGATCTAAGAGGCTCGTTCGGTACAATTTTTGATGGATATAGCGACCATCGCTATAACGACTGATCGGTTATAACGACTGAATTTTTCCGACTCGAGAGGCAAAATGATCGGATATAACAACGAACGCTCGTCACATGTAATTTTTTTTATGCGAAATGATTGCTTTTTTGGCATGCAAAGATCAAGTTTGAGTTGAAAATTAAATTCAGTGTGAAAATTCACTCATCCGTATGTAAAGAAAAGTTCCAAAATTTCTGTTTTTGGAAGGCCGGAATGACACGACATCGCATCGCAAACACTACTAAAGGTTGTTAAAACGTCGTAAGAAATCGAAAATTCATGTTACGAAATGTCGTTTGCAATAAAACAATCAACACAGTAGAGGATTTGAGACAAATCCCCTCGTTAAAAACAGCACGCCAAAAAATCGTGTCCGTATTCATCACATCGTTTTCGGGATCTGCCCGAAAACTTTATTTAGCGGATCCACATCAATTCGCTTCCAACGATCGTTCAAGATAGGGGAGCAGTTATTCTACACAATAAGTGCCTCGAAATTAGTTTTCTGCGAATTGCTTTGCGACAGGGACATATCGAGATACAAGATTCGACGACGTCCCAGTCGGCTTCCTGATTTACTAGCTCTGGCTTTATTCTTATAAGCTCTTGAAATCAAGAATTTATTAAAAGAAACCATTTTGGAAAAATAAAGGAGTCAACCGAAGAAATTAAGTTTTTCTGTTGTGAAAAGTAGAGTGAAGTTGCCGTAAATTACTCCAAAACTTAAATGATGAAAAAGTATAAAATTCTTTGGCATTCTTAAAAAAAACATTCTGAAACTTGAATTTCTTTAACTTTTTCCACATTTTAAGAACCGTCTGGATCCCATGTGCAACCCTGTAGAGACTACAACAAATACAGGTCCTGCTTCAGGTTTTATTGACGAAAAAATCAAATTCTAATTGAGAATTTGTTGATTTGAGGAGTCGAGTTGCAAAACTTCCTAATTTCACTTTAGGTATTTTTTCAGGAATCGAAAAAAACGTAAATGCAAGTTTTTAAACATTTTTTTATTCCATACTGTTGCAAATCAGTTAGATAAATGGAAAACAAATAAGAAAGCAAAAAATGGTGATAGTGACGCCCCTCATTACTGATACAGGGTGACCCAAAATGTAAAATAGAGAAGTTTTGCAACTATACAGTAAAATAGCGAAGTTTTGAAAAATAAAAATCATGTAAGATCCACTTTATTAACTACAAATTAAGTATATTTTTCTTTGGAAAGCATCACAAAAAGTTCATAACAAATAAATCAAATTCACCACAAAAACAATATTGAATGCTCTGCATTATTTCTTCGGGAAAGATGACATCTGGAAAAAGGTAACCAAAGATTAAATCTTTTTTTATACTATTAGTTTGGCATTACTTACGACATTTAAATATTCAAAATATCATCCATTTCCTGTTGCACCGGAAATACATATTCATCTTGTTCGGTATTATCTCCATTTAAGTGCTTGTACAAATTTAAATCGCTTATATGATCTCATTCTGGCCCAAAATGTTTCGACAGCAATGAATGGATGTCGTTTATTTTGGCCCATTTCAAGGGAACTCCAATCGTCAACTTTTTTTTTTAGAAATATTTTTTTGCACAAAGAAAACCTAAAATGCCACTGATTGGTAGGTTTCAGGATTTTTAGGATGGCCGTTTTCCAGTCAAATACTTTGACTTCGTCATCACCGCCTAATTTTTGTACCGTACCATATTCCTCAAATATTTGATAGTACTCGTCGAGCTTTTTAATAGTTTCTTTCGCTCGGATCGCTTTTTCAATGCGACCAAAAACTCGATCAGGGGGCAAAAAGGAGTGCCCAACGATTGGGAATATTATTTCAATAGAGTTAGCATGCGGCGGCGAATCATGCTGCAGCCAATATATCAACATGCCCAACGCTATTGTGTTTTTGTTTTGGCCTGGGCAGCCATCAGCAAACAACTGTATTTTGTTGATGTCTTTTGAGAGACTCGAGCTTTTTAACTGATGAAATAAAGCTGATGCGATTGTGTTTGAGTTTCTGGGGTATTGGCTTTCGAGCCAAGCAAATATTTCGACAGTTGAAGGATTTTGATCCCCCGTTGAAGGACCCTGGCAAATCGTGAAATTGTAAAGATACAGTTGCCGGCTGAAATACGCTGATTGATCCGGAACCTTTGGCAAGACAAGATTTTTCTGGCAATCAAAACTCAGCATAAATACATCATTCTTCTCGGTTCTTAGATCCTGATAGAACGCTTTGGCCGTCAGACGATGAATCCGCAAGAGCGTCATTTTATGTACGTTGCCCTTAGATCTTTGAATTTCCAAGCGCAGCTGGATGCATGTTGAACATGCATCTGTCGCAGGAGTACTAAAGCTGATATTGTATTCTTTGGTAAATATTTCGCGAAAATATCCATATTTTACCTTAAGAGTAATACTGTTGTAAAGTTTCCACAATTTGCGAATATTACAGTCACTCTGCAAGTACAGTCGCTTTGATTTTTCTCTTGTGTAGTGCGACTCAACTGGTTCCAAACTTTCAATAAATTTCTTTACTTGCGTTTTCCTCTGAAAGTAAAGGGTACACCTTTTATCGCCGCCACGCCTCTCTTTGGTCATCTGATTATTTATTACGTGCCGGCAAGTATTTTGAATACGGTATTTCGATACATGCAAAATATTAATAAAAGCACTTTGACAAACTTTCCTGTTGCCATATTTTGTCGGCACGAAATATTCGATGGATACCGCATGCTCTTTTTTTCCGCTCTGCTGCTTCGGTTTCCGTTGATGAGTATACATAACCAATATGTAGTCCTGCGCGACTTTGCTGTTGTCCTCATAGAACATTTTGTGAAATTTTTGTATGTCTACCTTACACAGCTTTGAGGTTTTAAAGGTAGACTTCGCTGGATGATGACAATCGGGGAGTTGTGGAGGTTCATGCGCCATATACCTAAAGAAACACAGAATATGTGTCGTTTGATTTATATTACACAAGTAGCAGCCATAACATACCTTAACGCCTTTGCTTTTTTTCTTTTCCAAAGATTTGGTAATTTTTTCTACCTTTCCCCTTTTCGCATTACTGCACTTCCCGACGCACCCAAGTAACAGTTTCATCCCTATAATGCTTCGTAAAATATTCTATTCTAACGACAATAGGGGCACTTTACAGGGTATAAACACTGAATAATAGTCCAATAATGGCATCTGGCGCCGTTTTTTGATCCAATAGAACCTTATTGTAGCACTGAATTACGCTTCGAGAAAGACATACATCATGTGTTATATCAGCGTTTTCTGTCATTTTCTCGCGATGGCAAAAAAAAAGAGAAAAAAAAATAATTCCCGCAGCCAGCGTCGAACCAGCGACTGTCATACGCCAGTCCGACGCCCTAACCACTCGGCCGACCTCACATATAGATAACATATTGCTTGTAAACACTACAAGTGCTCGACACTTCTTTATCGACCCTTCTCCTATGCACCTTCTTCTTTATATGTCAATCAGTTGAAGCTAATTAAATTCGCACATTCTTCAATAAAATACAGACATTTTCTGCGCTGAGATTATCTTAATTGATTCATAAGCTAACAAGGAGTGAGTAAATGTTGGTTTCAAGCAATATTTCAATGAATTCAATTCAAGAAACGTGGTATTCCAGAGCACTTCATAAGTGTCAATTCATTAAATCACAAAGTCCATCCTTCTATAAAACTACGGTGAACAATTTATTGGATGACCATACGAATGTCACACTATAAAAATGACACCGACTGTGCTATAGAAGAATATAATGCATGTGTGTGAGTTAACTTAGAGAGACCATTGCATGTGTGTGCTGTATCATCCAATAAACACAAGAGTGGATTATTTAAAGGAGTACGTTTTTAGGTTAACGTTTAGAGACAGTTTTATCGAAGTTTTATACCACCATCTTTAAATTTATTCCATAATGATGATATAAGCTTTCCGGAAAATACTTTAAGGATGTTTTATCGGATCAAAATATTACTTTAAGCGATGTCACACGATAAATGAATTTCGTGGTACTATATGATTGCTACAGTATGGAGTGCTCCTTTAAAGCAAACGAATTGTTGCTTGGGCATTTAACTGGCTAATTAGAAAACTACGCACTTTACACTGAACACACCTGTGGTATACTGACTCGGCGTATAGATGAAATGCGCGCAGATTACAGCTTGTCAAATTACATGATAAAATTAGCAAGTATTGCAACTACACTGCGAAAATTGCATAAGAATTACGAAGTTTTGATAAAAAAACAGTTCATTTTATTGAGAAGTTTTGCAACTGAACATGGGTCTATATTACAGAGTTTTGAAGAAAAACTGTGTTTTTGATTGTATTTTCAGGAGACTTAGAAAGTTTTTATCACATATTATTGGGCCTAATCAAAGAACTCGTTTTTAAGAACGATTATGTGCAGTTAACTAAAATTATGTAAAAAGTGAAATTAGAGAGTTTTGCAACTGTTTAAAAGATTAACGATGATGTAAGGAAAGGACATTGGCAAGATGTCCATCGGGCAGAGCCAATACTTCTATAACCGGGCAGGTTAGGCAAAGACGATAGGGCTCCTCAACGAGGGAGCAGCGACATGCGCTGTAGCTCAGTAGCGGGAACATTGCCGGGGTCTTTGTCGCTCGTTGCGCCTGTCCTTTTACAAAAAGGGATATCGCATGCCTGAAATAGACGATACACACAAGGGGGTTAAAATGGGGAAAACTTTCGCGAATTGTAGCCAGCACTGGTGCCATCTTTTGGATGCTCTGTACACCCGGATGGCGTCGGGTCTCGCCCGTACTAAACCCACACAATTGCAAAATTAAACCCGTCCTGAGACGCCCGGGGCCAATCAAAGAAATGTAGTGCGCCTCCCTTTTCGATCAAAATTCTCCCCTGGAATAGGGGGGGGGGGGTAGTTTATATCGGGAGACTATTCATTTAAGGCCATGTTTTTTACACTCAATTGTAGGGCACAAATTACAAATTGGAGACGGGCAAATATCACGAAATATGAACATGCATATGCCAGACAAAACTTATCACAAAAAACTTAGCTGTGCGTCCTTGCTGCCGACTCAGGGATAATTTTTAATTTCAAATATAATTTTTTTTATTTTTTTTTTCGTCCGCCAACAGCCAAAATCCCGCGTTTCACCGTCGTGACATTTTGCACCCAACTCCCCGAAGTTGGTGGCTTGATCAGTCGGCCCAGCTGTTCCAGCTGTTCCGAGCGATTCCGACACATAGATATCTGCTTTTGAATTTGGCGGGATTTTTACAAATATTAATCATTTGAAATAATTGAAATTATTGATATTTTCATTGATTTCATTTTGCTGTAATTCCTTCATTTTCCTGTATTTCTTATTTCCGAGAAATAATTTAAACAAAATTCAGAAGCAATTCCATTCATTTTTGTGTCACACAAGGAGGTATACCCTTGTCGTATCCCACGTAAGTTCGTGGTCTGAAACGGGTTTTGACTTTACATTGCAAAGACCGCTTATTACGACGACAGGACGCTATAAAAAATATGATCGTATATAACGACAGTGGTCGTTATAAACGATATAAGCGGATATAACGACGATCGGCTATAACGACGTAAAATATTCGGTCCCTTCGATGTCGTTATAAACGATATCTACTGTATTTTGAAAAATTTACATTCTAGAATTTGGAATTGACTGACAGATTTCTGGTTGTTCAACCTTTTTTGCAAAAGGTTGAAGTTTTTTTTTTTTGTCCAGCATATTATTTATTTGTCTCCACCTGGATTGTTACTTTAGACGAGCATAATATTCTCATCTCTGATGACTGAAAGGAAATATTTTTCCACAATAAAAGTAGGGAGGGGCTCCTACGCTTGTGTCGTTGAAATAGTTTCTAAGGCCACAAAATAGTTTCTAAGCCAAAAATTGCATGCAACGCAGTCATATTTGTCCTATTGAAGCTCATGGAATGGTTACCCTATAACCGTGCTACTATCACTAAAGATACAAGCGTTCAAAAATTCTCATAAGCTAGAGCCTGCACTTACCCATAAAGCTTGCCCAAAATTCATTAGTTATTGCACAGATTTCCAAAATGGCCAAAAATTTTATTTTCTTCGATTAAAAAAAATGCTGCTATAAAATCCCGTTGATGAACACCGCTGACAATACTTTAGGTCGAAAAAAAAATTACTTAATATGGCTGATTGAAATTGACAAAGCTCGCTTGCTCTGATAGGAACCGCACCAGGCAGCTAGTAATCCATACAAAGGAATTGATTTAATAGTGGCAGTGAATGCAGATGCAGTGCATCAACTTGCATACAACATCACCCTATTCCCTCTGTGCTGCTTATACACCAAGAAATTTTCCAAATTCCAACTCGTACATACTAAACACAGCGAGCAATAGAAAATTATGCAACTTTTAGTCTAATTGTAAAGCAAGTGCACAAATCGTACTGGTACGTACGGCTTAACGTCTTTAGCCTCGGTTGGGCTTCTTCGTCGTCTCTTCGACTTCTATATTTGAAATATTCGCATTGAGTCAACAACATTCTGGAAATGAACTAGTGCGCAGCGGCGACCAAATGCCTATATGGCCTGATCTATGTTATACCTATACGAATAGAAGTATTGGACAACACAAGAAATTCACTGGAGCTAGGTGAACGGGCAGCGCCCCAAACTCATAGACTATGCATTTGAGCTGTGTTGTCTATTGCTAGAGAGCTCTTCGTTTGATGCAATGGACTAAGGCCGCACTATGGAGACAACAAGTTGCAATTTCTACATTTATGTAGCCGGTATAAGTACGGCCGGCGAAAGCACTGTGTGCGCAACATTGAAGATATTTGTGTATAACGTAAAATGCACGGAACGGTACGCATTGAATCTGAAGAATTTCGTTATGGTCCTCGCCAATATACATACATTTACACGATGCATAGATGCAATTCCATCTGCATTAGATCGATCGATTGATGCAATGGAATTAATTTCGTTTGACTTGGAACTGAACAGAGACTGCAGACTGCACTGATTCAGGTTTAAGCCTGACGAAGGAATTGAATGATGCAGGTGAAGCGGTTTTGATTGTGGCGACTCAATCCTATAAAGGCCGGGGAAAAATTGCACTTGCCAACGCGCACTGCACGCCGGTTTGAGCGTGACTGTATGCGTGAGTACGGTGAAAATGAATGAAAATATGCGCACATAGAAAATTATTAGCAATAACGCAGTGAAGGTTTCTTTTCTTCGCTCTGTAGGTGCGTTTGGACTCTTCGAAAGCAAGTTCGCGCTTTTCTTCGATACCCACAGAGTGGTATAAGTGTGGTAGAAGGTGGACTAGTTACAGGTGAATTTGAGACATTCTTTAGGAGGCGGTTTTCATGTCAGACTGCCAAGCGGTTTTTCATTTTATTCAACAGCCAATATTATGCATTAGAGCCGTTGTATAATTAATTAATATGCACGGTTGACGCGTGGCCTAATAATTATTAAATTAATTTAATAAGTAGGTTGAGAAATGCAAACGGCTAAATGAAAACCGGTATCACGTATTATTCTAAGCAACAATTCTTAAAAATTCATTAGCTATTAACTATCCTCAATTTATTCAATCCAGCTGACATCATGAGACCACGCCACCATCTAACAATACGTCAATGAATTAAAAAAAAATAAGGAGAAGAAAGAAAATACTATTCTCGAAGTATTTCTCTTCATAATTGCTTCTTCGTTTTATAGTTCTACGAATAGCAAATAGGACAATTATCTAACTACCGACTACTAGTTTAGAAGATATACAATTTCAACAAAAAATATACATTTTTCCTGTTTTTATTGTTCTTTGTACATATACAGTATACAGAGCCAGCTAATTCAACTGGCGTCCGTCGCTCGCAAAAACGCCATCTATAAACGCCAAAGTGCGTCATAAAATCTTAATGATTATATAATTTTAAACTTTTTGTATAGCAAAACGAATATAATTCCAGAATTTCCAGAATAAAAGTGATGCTTCTTCATCTCACTCTTGATTCTTGTGGAATTTTGCACTTTTCCCTCTATGATGAGAATTCCTCGCCCAACCGCGAGATAGATAAGTGAATTTTGATAAATTTTTAATTATATTTTCATCTCAGCTATAGCATCGTAAACGGGTCGCACGTATATGGTGGGCGCACAAAAAATGCTAATGCGATCCCATTAACTTTTATTATTATTTTAGAAGTGGTAAGCAACTCACTTAAGGCGCTACTGACTACTGTATGCTAGCTATGTGCCATATCACAATAGAATATTTTTAAGTGACGAACGTTACAATAATGAGTGGGCTATTATGCAGATTGTTTGTAATCAAATTGAATTTTTAATTTGACGGATTATTTTCTATTATGATGAGAAATTATGAAAATTATTATATGGACGTTGGACGAACGATGATGCGTCAACATTGCACGCACAACACTATGACTGACAACTTTGTTTCGCGACGGTGCAATACAATGTTTTCGAAATCGCCATGTTTTCAACACAACACAAACCATTTTTGTCCACTATTCATTGTAGTCGCCGTGTTTATGTCTTTCTTCTTCATCGTCTTTCTAATTAATTTTTTGCTGTCCATTCCAAGATATCACATGGCTTCCGCATTTTCTTTTAAGACATTATTTTGTCCATTTTGTCCGAATCAAAGAGTATGAAGATGACTGCGCGACGATGGCTTTTTGTATAATGTCCACGATGCGCGCTGCGCACTGTCCACTGTATTTTTGTATCTTTTTGTATGAAGAGGAATATTGTGAATGAATGCGATGCAATGCGGATGACACGATGATGTTAGTACAATGGTCGCGTTAAAATTCATTATAATGCTCGATAGTGTCCCTCTTGTGTGCGAATGAAGAAAGGCCCTCTTGTGTAATGAGAAATTTCCAGTTTTTAAATATTACCAATCTTTTGTTTTGAATATGATGACGCTGTGTAATTGAGAAGTATTATAAGGAAAATGGGAAGTTTTGAAATTTTGAATGCATATAAATGATTTATGGTGATATGTGTAATTTTGTAAGCAATACTTCACGGTTTTGGCTGTTTTTTATGAACTTCTATGAAAAATATTAAAACATAAAAATAAAAGCACAGACTGTTTTATCGGTTATTGCCAGCAACATTCTGACAATCCACGCTCCTCTTATAGTATGTACAGTAAAACACGGATAAGTCCACATCGATAATGCACAATTTTTTCGTGCACTTAAGCGTGTTGTGCACTTATCCGTGCTCCATACAAACTATCTAATTTACGTAGCATAAATGGAACCTAGTGGTAGCAACTGATATTGTGTGGCTATACTTTGTAACGCTATAGTCAGGGCGGACCCTAGGGGTGGACGAACTGGCCAGTCTCCCAAGGCCACCTCTTTCAAGTGGCCACCACACTATGGAGCCTTTCATTTTCGGGGGGCCACCACTCAGAAAGTGCTCCACTCCCTAGGGGCCTTCACGCAACAAGATAATCAAAGCATATCCCTGATGCAAAATCAATTGAATCGCTGGGCGATGTTGTCAAATAAAAATGAGGTTTCAAACACGCTGGATGTTTCACATCTTATCGGAGATTTTTAAGTGTCCGAAATCCAAAAACTTCAGTAAAAACCTAAGTATATTCTATAAAAAAAATGCCGTGGAATTACCTGGTTCCAAAAATATAGAAATTTGTTTCTATTGAAAAATTCAGTATAGCGTATGCGCTAATATTTTCAAAAATTGTTGTTTTATAATTCTAAAGCTTAGGCTACTACAAGCACTCCGATGTGTGTACCGATAATGAGCATAAAATTCTTAAAGAATGAAAGCCGCAGAAGTGGAGTTGGAATTTCGTAAAAAAAATTGGTCAAGCGGCATCCATCTGACGGATGCTATTTCAAATGTTTGGCGAGGGAAAAGCACTGACACAGATTGACGGGTTTTTTTCACAGCTTTGACGTATTTGCCAAACACATAAATCAGGAAAGTGTGTATGACCACATTTTTGGGATTTATTTTGAAGCGCAAATAGTCCGACAATTAAATTTTTCTTTCAACGAAAGCTCGACAAAATAGATTCTATTAAAAAAAACATTGGCAAAGCGAAGACTTCCGCGACATCAAAAAGATTGCGAATCACTGATATACCCTGTGCAAAAAACATTCAAGCCAACAAGGTCAAAAAATATTGACAATAAAAATTTGTAAAAAATTAAACCAAAATTATGGTTGGAAATTGGTAGTTGTCATCATCATTGATTTGGCCCAGGGCCATCAAAATGCTAAGGCCGGCCCTGGCTAAAGTTTTCAACAATTAAATTTGACAGAACCATGTACAAGGGACTTTGCGAAGCTTTCGAACATTGGCAACAAATATTAACAAATGGGCACTATCAATCTTTTTGAAATGTGATCAATGCACCCATTATCGAACTAACAGCTGATTGCAACAATCCCGTCAAAGGCGCCCGCTTTGAGGGATACATCGAGGGAAGAACATCGAACATAGATGTTACGAATCGAGCTTTTTGTAGGCTTTTGGGACGTCAAATTGTGTGTAGCCTAAAATGTTTTTTTTTTTGTACATTTTCAATAACAATTTATGAATGTCAAAATTATCACTTGGTTGCAGAAATGGGAAAACAACATCCCAAAAATTTTATTCGCAAAAAAAGAAAAACCAAAATTTTCGAACAACCTAACGACTATCTTAGTTGTGTCCTGCAATCTAAAGGAGGAGACTGCTAACATGAACGCTGGAATGACAAAGAGACTGCCACTTTTGCTAAACATTATTTATCAAGACAACGTTTGATCTTAGCATTAAGCTGCTCCCAAAACTCTCAGATTTTCCTACTTAAAGCCAAAAATTATCCAGTAGACCTGATTTCCCTTTCTTTTACATTTTCATAAATTGAATCAATAAATATTAGATATCTCGGGATAGGATCGAATAAATAAGGCGGTTTTCACACTTGTATTTAATCTGGCCAGATTATAGTAATCTGCGGTGTGGTGGGTTAAAAAATGTATGGAATTTGACAGCTCAAATTAAGTAATTTGCACGGATTACTACGTAATCTGGCCCTAAGTGTGAAAACCTCCTAAAATAGTCTTGTTGGAAACGTCTGCACTAGTAAATCTTTCAAAAGCACATGTGCACTTATCCGTCATGAATCGTGTCCAAATGTTGTTAACCCTACAAAAAAATGCGTGCACTTATGCGTGTTGTGCACTTATCCGTGTTGCACTTATCCGTTTTGAAATGTATTAAAAATACCGGCGTACAGAGGGCTGCACCCGCAATACGAGGGTTTTTTAGATTTTGGATACACACATTGTGAATAATTTTGCACGTATATTTTATAGGTAATAAATAAGAATTATGCACAATATTAATGAAATGCTTCTCGTAAATCTATTTTTGGATTGGTCTAAATAAACGCGTTCCAGAATGAAAGGCGTTTTTAATTAGACCAACCCAAAAATGGATTTACTATGTATCATGGTTACATATATTAACTGCATTTATTAGCTGTAACTCCGTTACCATTACTCCAAACTGGAAAAAAGCGACTGATATGAAATGTACCCATCGAGTTCTTTGATTTGAGTACCCATACGTCCATGTCCGATAAAAACTAAAAAAGTCGACTCTTTAAAATCTCCGGGACACCCTGTTAGCTTTGTCCTACCAACGTCTAAGTATTTCGTGCTAAAGACTTATACGATTCTACACATTCCTACCAAATTTCATAACGATCAGTTAGTGAACAAATTTTTAAATCTCCGGGACACCCTGTTATCTTTGCCCTACTAGCTTCTAAGTATTTCGTGCCAAAGACTGTTACTATTCAACACATTCCTACTAAAATACATGACGATTGGTTAAGCCGTTCGCGAGGTATTTAGTGTACAAATTTGTAAATGTCCGGGACACCCTGTTATATTTGCCATACCAATTTTTGAGTATTTCATGCCAAAGACTGTTACCATTCTACACATTCCTGCCAAATTTCATGACGATCTGTTAAGCCGTTCGCGAGTTATTTAGTGAACAAATTTTCAAATGTCCGGGACACCCTGTTACTTTTGTCCTACCAACTTCTAAGTATTTCGTGCCAAAGACTGTTACCATTCTACACATTCCTACCAAATTTCATGACGATCGGTTAAGCCGTTCGCGAGTTATTTAGTGAACAGACGGACGGACAGATGGACAGACGGACGGACAAAATCGATTTCATAAGGGTTTTTTTAAAAACCTAAAACCCCTAACAATCGCATTGAATGCATGAAAATTGTGTACACTTATCCGAGTTTTGCACTTAAGCGTGTTGCACTTAACCGTGTTTTACTGTATGTACACTTTGCCTTCATCGCCTCATACGAGTACTTATGTGCACCGATCTCTATGTACGACAATTTCAAATGTTTTTATGAAAATGTTAAAATTATCTTGCAAAATAATCAAACAAGAATTTTTATTAAGGCATTTGGCGAATGTTATGTGCGAAGAGTATTTTTCCGCAGTTTCTTTAGAAAATCACTTCCCGGGTGCCATTGTATGCTCAACCATGGGTACATGCTATACATTTCTGGTAATAAAATGAGTTCTTTTTTAGGAAACAGATTTGTTTTTTAAGAGTAATTTCTCGAAATAACTTACATAAGAGTATCTATATAGATGCAAAAAAAATATTCAACTATGTATATTTAAATAATTAGTCGATAAAATTGTACTAATGTCTACGCATTACATTTGGTTGTAGGAGGAATTAGACGCCGAGATTAAAAAAAAAATATAAATCAAGCTAAGGTTTCTTTCGTTACGCCACGATAAACAGAATCACTGAAATGAATTTCTAAAAGAAAATAAATGTGTTTATTTTACGATAGTCTGATCGCATATACGCATATAGGTTTTAATGTTTTGCAAATACGCATAATTATTATACCAATGAGCGCATTGACGATACTCATTCATTTGAGTGTCGGAACGCATGAAAAGGGACCAACTGAAACGCACGTGGAAAAACTACCAGATCGTAAAATGTGAAATCGTAAAAGATACACCATTAGATAGCATCACTACCGCATTACTATCATTAAGTCTGGAAGAATATTCAAAGTTTTACTACATTTGACTTTTAATGCAGTATTTCAGGTATTCACTTATAGGGAAGTGAGGAAGTCTAGAATGATTTTAAATGCGACAAAAATTAAATGTGATAGTAAAAGTGAACGTTAATTTATCTGGCGCCTTTTAAGTGTCACAGTCTAGACTATACCAATGTTCTAGAAAATTCTTCTAATTAAATAATCTCAATAATGCGATCCATTATTTTTTCTTCGGTGGTCGCTCCGATGACACTCTATCACTGTGAGGCCGGAGCGTGGGTTCGAGTCCCACTGTGACCATGGATGTTTGTGCTGTCCCCCTCTCGATCCCTTACTCTAGTTTCCTTTCCTGCATTAAAGGATCCTAATAGCTTTGACATCAACATAAAACAATATCATATTTTAAATTATAAAGCAAACATTATGGTTGCTAGCAACATAGTTTTCAGGGCAAGGCATCGTACTTTCAGTCATGTTGAGTAATTTTAAATATTTGACTATTTTTCTAATCAACGTTACACAGCATAAATTCGGGTCCAAATGACAAAATATTAGAAATTAAAATTAATATTATTACTATGTAAAATTCAAGTACTGAATAATAATTTGTCTTTCTCTTCGTACATTAACTCTCTCATGGCTGAAATAAATTGTCAGTTTAAGACAAAAACAAGAGAAAATGTAAAATAAACTGGAAAAGTTAACATTACCACATTGTAGCACTATCTCGAGGAAATGCACGAACATATACATAATTTTCCACGACGAAACAAAGTGATTGTACGTATTTGTACTTGGTATATGAAATTGAATAAGAGATGATAAAACGATTAAATCGGATTCTTGAAATTTTTGCATTTGAATTTGTTTTGTTTTTGATTTGAATGCACTGTTATAGAAAAACACTTCTTTTGCGATTACTTTTTTGCTTTTCGTATAATATGAGTAGACTGCATACTCGTATCTAGCAATATCGTGTGAGTTCAGCAATGCTAATGTGTGAGGTTAAACCTTTTACGTTGAGTAACTATAGCACCAGGAAATAGATACTACCTATACACATTCTTTGAACAATCACAATCATTTGGGCGATATGCGTATAAACTGTTTTCCGCACACATTTTTTTTAACTGACACAAAACAGATTATAATCAAATAAATATGTTGTAAAGTTTACAAAGTAATCGCTTTGATACTGAGAAATAAGATTATACTGAAGCATTTGCACCGCGAAACTCGCAAACCTGCTGGTAATTGCAATTACTATTGTGTAGAGAGCGCATTAATTATTCACTACAAGCTTTCTGAAAAAATGTTTAATTATAGAAGGATTTTTTTTTTATTAGTTAAAAAATGTCACTTGCTGTAGTCTTTTATTTTTGAAGGGTTTCTTCTTCGTTAGAAAAATAGAAGTTTCTACATTCGTTTACCTAAATGACGACAATATTTTCCAATGCTGGGAGGAACAAAATGTTCTTCCGAGAAAAATTTCTAAACTATTTTTACAGGGTGAAGAAAAACATTAACATTGGAATAACTTTGACATGACTTTGAAGACAATTATTGTCAAGTAGATTTCAATTATTGACGTACTTGTAAACTATTCAATGTTTAGAAAAGAAAATTAGAAAACTTAATTGATTCAAAAATTTTTCATGTAAAATTCAAACAATCATTTCATAACTGTATTTTATTTGTGAAATTTTCGAACGTTTTGGCTTTTCATATAACGTTAAACCTTGAATGACTCATTTTAAAGCTTGAAAAATTTGTCTTGAGGTTGGTCGACGGAATTGCTCTATTCCATCGTAAATCCAGCGTTATGGAGTCGCAATACGGCCATATGCGCATCTACAGGCTTTCATTAACTCTCTACACCAGGACTTCCCCATCTGTGGAGCGCGCTCTCTACGAGAGGCGTGACGCATGTTGTCATCTAAAAATCGCATATAATAAAACAGAGAGAGTCTAATTACCGTTTTGTTTCTGGTCGTCCGTTTATGCCCGATTCAGATGGTCTTAATCTATACTGACCACTACTATCGCTTAGTTTGCTTCACTTCGCAGCACCTGTTTCTGTCTGGTATAGGTATTTATAAGGCCCAAGGGAACCTAAAAAAATTTTTTTACGGAGCCATGCTCACTGAAGTGACTTTCAATTTTCTGAGTTAAGCGTGGTCATATTTGAATTTTCTATCGTGCTAAATTTGAAGATAACCCCGATGTTAATTGTGAAAATTTATGGAATGATTCTATCAATCCAAGTCTGCAGCCAGTTTTGAATCTGCATTGTGGTCAGAATTTCTTCGCTACTAACGGGCGTTGACTTTTGAAGAAGCTCGATAAGACGAATCTCTGTTACGCGAATTTTCGATGTGTCGGAATGTTTTCTTGGTCCCTTGAAATTCCCATATCAATTTTTCCATAACTCGAATTTCGGTTAGCCGGATTTTTTCGATATCTCGAAGAAACGAGTCAGTCCCAAAACGTGTTCTGACTTGGATAAGCCGTATATCAACCAAAAATTTTTTCAAGCAGGGTTTTTAACAACAGTGACTTTGATTAGTCCAATTCTGCAATAATTGTTGGCGCAAATGCATTTTATAACTTCGATAAGCCATGTAACCATATAAAATATGTTTCATTGTTTTCGATTACTCGAATTTTCGAGCGTTGACTAGCGCGTACTGACACTGAATCCTAGCTTCGAATTACATTTTTACACAATTAAGCAGTTCATTAAAAAAACATTTGTTGTGAAGTTGAGATTTTTCGTTAACCCGGGAACACTAATGTGAGTCATTTTGACGCATAGTCCAATTTTTTTTTTTGTGAATCAACTAAACTCACGTTAGTAATAACCGCCTAAATTGTTTAATTGACATATCTGGGTTATCTGAGTGCTTTCTACAGTTTATTCATTAAAACTGGCAAACTCTTTATAAATAGCATTATATAAAATAAGTATTCCAAGGAATTTTGGTACTTTTATCAAATCCTTCCATTTTAAATACAGGAACTTCGAAATGACTCATTGTTAGTAACAAGCGTCTAAAATTAATTGTTATTGATCGCGGGTTAAAGAGGTTCATTTGAATATACCAGACGGCAATAAGTATTAATCACACTGAAAAAAACTTGACTTCATGAGACACCAAAGGGTATCATTTCTGCACACCGGTTTTCTTACTGTGTCAGCGCGGGTGCACCTTATTTCAGTGCTGAACCTTGAAAATTAAGAGGATGTACTGTGATGAAGAAAACGATCGATCCATTGCGGTCTCTTTTTTTAAAGCGTAGCAACATATATAAATATTGGGCCTGGAAAACTTATCAAATTATTATTGGAGAAGCAACAAGAGAATTAATTCTTGCGTCTAGAGAGTTTTGGCAGCTTTGATCTCATGTACCGACCCATTACCGCAGCTTGTTTTGGATGGTTGCTCCGCTTGGCGAAGCAACCATACGTCATTCACAGCTGAATTAATTCTTAGGTGTACAAAGTGGAAGCCTTATGTACTCGTTAAATTAGGGTTTTTTCTTGTACTCCGGTGTAGGCTAGCTATGTATAAATACATGGAATTACAAAAACAACATATCCCAAACAAACCAATTTTTCGGGGTTACACACTTTGTCTAAAGTTAACCCGAAAGATGAGACAAACACGAATTAGTTCAGTAAACATTAGCCAATACCACAACCATCAGATGTAAACAGCTTTTAATCTGAATCGTTTCTTTTTTTTTCGCTTATTTAGCCTATACTACAGAAAAGAATCTTATCTATTATAGAGTTGCCTAAGAGAACCTTTTCGACAACGAGCAAAAGCTCCGAATTCGCACGGAATTATTTGGTAAATAGCTAATCAGCACCGATGATGCGTCTAGCACCAGATCAAAAAACTACTTCAGACAAATTATACCTTTGAGGAGTAAGCAAATTACCATACATTTCAGTAGACTGTCTTTATTTTTTTGGCGTGTCGTATATAAATAAAACGATACTTTGCTTAGTTCCTGGCTGCATCAGTCGTAGTATATTTTCTTTTGATTTAAGATGAAGGTAGAACAGATAAACTGGTACCAGAACTGTCGGCATTGTGCAGTAAATATATCGTTTCTATTAATTAGGATACACGCAACACTCTCAATCTCATGCATTGAAAACGAAATCCGGCTAAGGACCAAATTTCTTTATTTACTGTCAATAAATTCAAATTTTCCAGTCTTATATGGACGAACGAACTCTTTTTTCCTTCAATTTCCACCAATTTAAGCCATTCGGGGGTCGTAACTTCAACCTCTATGTGATTAGGTCAGCACCTACTCATATACAGACGCTTAGAGGCACCTTCCAAATTATCCAATGGCGGAAATGTACACACACTTCTGAAATTGATTATTTATTTATTTTTAACCCTCCGTCAGGCGCACCCGGCCTGACAGGCGAGCAAAACAGTTTCACCTCTGCTGCACGCTAGTAGAGGGGCCAACAACTTTTTAGCCTAAACTACGCGAAATCGCTGCGTCAAAGATGCCTTTTCACAGTTAATTTGGAGCATTAAGAACCTTTTCAAATAACGATTATCAATTTATACTGCCTGCCTTTCATTAATTTCAATTTTTCTAACGAACAATGGATGCGGTATTTATCATAAAATTTTCTCTCTAGGTTTTTTCTGTTAAATCGATAATTTTATTGGGTTGGGTACGATATCCCGCCCATCATATTCCCGTTTTTTTAAATCCCGACATTCAATATCCCGCCATTTCAAAATCCCGCCAATCTAAAATCCCGCCATTTCAATAACCCGCTTATTCAAAATCCCGCTTTTCAATATCCCGTCACCATAGGTAAGCATTCTTTCAAAAATCGCGCAATTTTTGAAAGAATACTTACCTTTTGTGATGGGATATTGAAAAGCGGGAAAGTCCGGAAAGCCAGGAAGACCAAGGTACCTGCCTAAGTTCTGGAGTATTGCTGACGCAGTTGAAGCAAATTTTCCAAGAACTCAAAATATTGTTGATGCTTGGC
This sequence comes from Microchrysa polita, assembly GCA_949715475.1. Classification (NCBI taxonomy): domain Eukaryota; kingdom Metazoa; phylum Arthropoda; class Insecta; order Diptera; family Stratiomyidae; genus Microchrysa; species Microchrysa polita. The sequence goes on from OX454420.1 coordinate 6,988,833, forward strand.
ACAGACGATTTAACTTTATCACAAGGAAAAGTCATATTGGTATGTATCGGCTGGTGGAATTACTAGGTACAGAATTGCTCCTAGCTAAAAACCAAGTTGAGCCGTCCCGATCCGAAGGTCGCATCCAAAAGGTCTTTAGACGTAACCAGCAGTTAAGGAATATACTTGCATCTAAAGAGAACTATGAAAAAACGTAGTTTTTTAAAAACTTGACGCATAAACTAATGTAAATAATTGATAAGTCGAACGCATATCTATATGTTTTGTTAACAATAAAAAAAAATTGGCGGTATTTTGGCGCGATTTTTTTATTATTTAATAGCGGGATTTTGAGGTGGCGGGATTTTGAGGTGGCGGGATTTTGATATGGCGGGATTTTGCAATGTCGGGATAATGTAAAGCGGGATTTTTTGGAAAAAGCGGGATTATGAACGGGCGGGATTTTGTTTTTCGGGATTATGTAGGTATCCCAATTTTATTTCTGTATTGTACTGTTTGGTGAATAGGTTTCTTAGTACTATATTTAGTTTAATTACATCCCTTAGATACAAATAACTTAATTTCCGAAAAGTATCTGAAATTTATAGTATCCTATTAGGAAAAAGGACTCAAATAGATGGGTGGCCTCTCAGGCCGAGTGCGCCCGATCTTGTTTTGATTTGAGGTGCGCCCGACGGAAGGTTAATAAGATCGTACATAATACAATTATGCGGTTCTTAGAAGTATCTCAAGCACAAGCTGGGTTGGCCTTCGGCTTAAACTATGTTAAATAATGAATGTTTTAATAATAATTATGTTTTAGGTGTTTAAGGTGTTAAATTTGTTTGCTTAGTTCGCTAATTAATAATAAATTCGAATAGCCTCATATTCCACCCGCTGCGACTCTTTTCTTCTAAACTGACAATGTTCCGACAACCACGAAAGGGGCTTAGGAGCCTTCCCAGACCCTGAAACTGAGATAGATAAAATAATGAAAAATGAGGCAGTGGCATATTTTACAAAAATATGAGTTCCTATTCATGGAGCATAGGTTCGTCAGTTTTGATGGTTTGTGCATGCTGCAACATCCTTTCCAGCATTTTAGAAGCATCTTTGGTCAAATATGAATATGCCAAATGCACAAAATGAATTTTGGAAAATTCTATGCTTCGAATATAATGTGTAAAGGTGTCTAGATTCCAATACCCAGGTGGACCCCTTGACCTTACCCACAAAACCAGATAATCGTCTCTATATCACGAATTCTGAACGGGTGATAACGAAACCAATCCTTAGGCAAAACCACAAATTACATAATATTTTATAGTGATGTCACTCTTTCTGTACAGGCAAAAGAAGCCAACGAAAATATAAGCCGAAATTATAGATACCAGTCCGCCCTAAGGAGGAAACATTATGGAATCGGGTGTGGCACATGGTGGCACTGCCTCGAGAGTACCTTTAATTATTTTTATACCCCTTTCAAAATATGGTTCTGTGTACGCCGCTGGTAGTGGCGATCGTACGTAGGAATTTCGGGGATTTGAAGCCCTCATAAATAAATTTGCAATACAGTGTTAAAAAACCGTTTTCTTAGATTTTGTTTTATTTGTTCTACCTTAACGCCTTAAGATGCTAAGCAAAATATTTCGTTATGCAATGTGCAGTTTAAAAAGGCTTATGTGCTGCACAGGGAAAAATGGTAATGTTAGAGATAAATTAACAGATGGTTAATTAAAAAGTATTTCATATGCGTGAAACTATAATTAAGGAAACATTAATTTAATATTACAAACTCCAAAAATATACAACCTCAAATTTCGCTATCTCTCGTATCTCTGAAGTGCAACTGAACCAAATTTCTTTTCTCGGAACCAAAAAGAACATTCTTCGAATCGAAAGAAAACATATAAACATTTGCTTTCATTTTCGTCTGACACCACCCGAAATTCTTCAACTGAAAGCATACTATTATACATTTATCATCAATCTTTTTATTCTTTCGCCAATTTATGTCTTTAATCTAGATTTTGATTGATTTTCTTTAAGCTAACAACACAAAATCGGTTTATACTATCAGCACTTTCCAACGTAAAAGCAATTATAATCACACGTCAGACTATGCAATAAATTTATGTTCTAAAATCGAAATCCGTCTCATATAAACGAAAGTAGAATTCTAGCGCATAAGATTAAGAAAATACTTTCGTTATCATGCGGTTGTGCATCTATTGATTTATTATTATTGTTATTGTTGCTAAATGTTGAATATTGGATGCATACAGATCTGTTATCATTATTTTTCTAGAAATTAAAAATTCAAAGAGAGTAGTGGGTAGACAGAATCAGTCGAAATTTCAGAAATATCAAGAACATTAACATTTATGAAACAAATTAATTAAAATGCAAATGACTAGAAGGTGCACCAATACATATAGAATTTCTTGAATTTTCTTTTATAACTGGCATGCACTATCAAAGTCATCGTTATAGTCGTCTACGAATTTGCATATTATATATATTGATCAGGATGCTTTGCATTTTAGATCACTTTTACTATCAATTTTTTATAAATTTATAAATTTTTCTATCTTTTAAATGCAATCTTAAGAATAAATTAGAGTTTGAAATTAATGCAATTTTCTAATAATGTCAGTTTTGGAAAATTCTCTTAGTTACTATGATTAAAAAGGCCAATAACGACGACGACTTTTTGGAATGTTGTTTGGCCAATTTTGAATCCTTAACTGTCTCACACTGTCATCATCTGTTAGTGTTACATTTGAAAATATTTTTAATTACTTAAATAATACAAATACACACTTCACTTTTTTATTTTATATTAATTATTTCAAAACTTTTATCTTTTCAGGTAAGTCATGCGCACTGTACATTCTCCAATTAAACTAAACAATAAAATGTACTCCATCACGGTATACACACTAAAACAATCAAGACAGGTAATTATAAATCATCCCAGATAGCTATGTATTTCGTAACACTCTCGTTAATGGACAATATAATTACATCGCACTCAATATAGGCATATACTTAAAACAAAATTCAAGACTGTACGTAGGTACCCTTCTCAGTGCCCCAGAAAAGGAATCCAATAAATTCAATCCTATAATAATAATAAATCGAATGACCATCAAATTGCATATTTTACACTTACCATCTCGTTACCATTGACCCCTATCATTTTTCATATCGATATAAATTACCATACTCCACATACTCGCGCACTCGCACATACGCTATGCGGCTTTCATAATATTTTCACTTTTGCCAAAATAAATCAATTTCAAATTGATTTGATCGCTCGCAAAAATGATTCGCATCCAACTGCGTGCATGCATGTTACGGTATGCACGGCATTTTATAATAATTCGCCAAATGAATAGCACAATAGTGTGCGATAATGGCATAATCAGCTGTCTATATGACTGCGTCTCAACAACATCGATTTATTATATAATATTTTTATTAGGCAGCAAATTTTCAATCAAACACGTACCTACCTTAAATGCATCCATAAGCTTTGTGGTGCTATTCAATCTTCACATTAGATTTGATATGTGATATGATCACTGTGTTCAGTGACCAGTGATCAGATACACTTGGATTTATTATAAACATGCTTGTTGTAATGAGTTTCATGAAATTTAATGCGAAAAAAAATTTACTCATATGTAAATATGTTAGGTATATCCCTGAAGGCATTCAACTTAGGATTTTGATATTAGACTAAGGTGAGTATTGACTATGGCAGCAAATGCATACACATATTGAGAGGATTTTTAACTATTTAAACAATTGACTCCTTTCAATGATACTATTGTATGAAATTAATTTCAATTTTTTTTTTCATCAATATAGGCTGACCATATTTTTTTTTGCGCCGGGTCATCGTTGATGCTTGTCAAGCTGATTGATAGTTTAAATTTCATCATAATCCACTTGAGGCACTCAAGTGGATATATCAACTAAATTGAGAATTATAATAATCATTGCCTGTGTGAATGTGTGTGTGCGTTAGGAAACAATAGCCCGGGGATATTTTTGGTGCACTCGGGTGCAATATCTATGGGAATTTAGATGAAGGTGAAGTTGTTGTACTCGTATAAAGAGCGAGGCTCGAAATGAATTGGGTAAAATTTGAGGAATGATGTGATGATGATGATAATCGTGACTGACTTCTTCGTGAATCTATGCGGCTTAGTAAATTTTAATGAAAATGTATGTATAGATGATTTCCTAGTGAATGCGGGTGATGTGATGTGATGCTGATGATCAATGAGAATATATTATGCAACCAATGTACTAAAAGTGGCTTAGGTCAAGCATATGGTACTGAAAACATCCATACGAGTATTTGATAATAATTTCATGCCAAGTTTTAACTTTTAGTACTTTACAATGAAGAAAATTAGGACAAATATAAACCAGGATATTTATACAAATTTTAGCCTACTCCAGAAGATTGCGTTATCATCTTTCAGTTATTACTAATTACCAGTGTCGTAACGTTTTTGTGCTCAAACTCAAAGCGGGACTATTTTTCAACAGTCGAATTTTCGATTTATTTGTTATACATGTAGCACAGTGTCCACTGGTTGGAATTGATTTTTTTCTGTTACACAGTCGTTACTTTGATTTAAATATCTGCGGAAATGAAATTTTATTTCTGCGATCAAATTTTAATAAGCGATTTGCACAGCTGTATTTCTTTGTCAGTCAATTGAAAAGAGTTTACCTACGTCGTCGCATTGCAAGAGAAAACTCTCCCGAATTCACACTACTACAACAATACTCCATTCTTATTTTAATGTGTTTTAATTAAACCGAGCAATCGAGACAAATTTGAAATGGAAATCCTTCAATTTGATATGGAAATTCGTGAAAATGATTTAAAAATTCGATAATTCGGTATGGATATTTGTAAGTTAAAAATGGAAATTTCGTCAACGTGATAGGGAAATTAATTTGAAATGGAAATTTGCCAATATGATATGAAAATGCATAGCTTTGACGTGGGAATTCGCGGGTTTCGTATTATAAATTTGTCAAGATGATTTTAAAATTTCTCAATTATAAATTACACGCTCTGCGGCTCACTTGGTTGAGTTGCACTCTACGATGCTATAGTAATCTAGAGGTCGGGAGATCGAATCTCGGCGTGGTCCAAAATTTTCGTACATGTGTGGATAGAAAATATATAGTGCTTGCTACATTATAATACACTCCGAAATGATATGCATTGTAATGTCGACTCGAAATTGTCTATAAACGGCTGAGTTAACGCACCATGGCCCCACATGGGGCCGGTACTGAGAAGAAGAATTATAAATGAAAATTTGTCAATTTTGGCATAGAATTTTGTCAACGTGATTAGGAAATTCGTTAACATGATCTTGATATTCATCCATTTGATGTGTAAATTCGTCAATTGGACAAGAAAATTCGTAATAATGTTCTTGAAATTCGTCCATTTTTTCTGGAATTTTAGCGAATTTTCTCTGTAATTTCGTCAGTTGGAAATCGAAATTCTTCAACATGATTTGGTAATTCCCTAATTTGACATAAAAATTCGTCAACATGATTTTTCAATTTGTAATGGAAATTTTTCAACTTGATTTGGAAATTCACCATTTTGTACAGGAAAATCGTCAACAAGATTTGAGAATTCGAAAAAATGATTGTGAAATTAGTCAATTTGACATGGAATTTCGGTTATTAGAAATGGAAATTCATTAACATATGATTTTGACACTGATCAATTTGTAATGGAAATTCGTCATCATAATTCGAAAATTTCCTAATTTGTGTCAATGTAACTTTTAACTTAAAGCATAAATTGGCAGTAGTATTTTAGTACTTTTGATCTTGCAGGTTGACTACATTTTTACTATTGAGTTTGAAAAAAATATGGCCTGCGACGTAAATATGATCAAAGGATAGGGTAAACCTTCTCATTTCTTCACACAAATAATATGCTGCTTGAAATGTATACAAATGGGTAGTTTATCACCGTTTCTGTTCAAAACTGGTGATCAGTCCAAAATGTAGCGGTGCATTGGGAAATTACGCAATTTTTGTGTTATTTTGAGGTTCAATCTTCGTCATTAGGTAACTGTGATCATGTGCTAGATCTCGCCTTCCTCATACCGAAAGTGCCGGTCCGCCTATTTTTGAGCGGTTCCTTCAACACTGCTGACTACCTAATTGAAAATTACTGTTACTTTCGTCATAATCTAATCGGCTAAATTTATTTTCACACAATAGATCTCGCTTCACCGAACCGAAAGAGAGTAGCTTAACCGAATCTAATTGGTTCCAAATAGGACAAAAAATACTAGGAACACTAAAAAAGTAAAATTTTTAGAAGATTTGGTGCGGTCGGTCAGCTGATGAATCCATATAGTAGATCTTGCTTCGCCCTATCGAAACTGATTAGGCTGACCAGTCTAAACCGGTATCTTAACCGATTTTTATCCATTTAAAATAGCCAAAGTACACCCCAGAAAATTTTTTTTTCAGCATATTTTAATTCTGAATAAAAATCGGTGAAGATTCAGTATGGTCTGCCTGCTAAGTTTCGGTAGGGCGAACGAAGATCTATCATATGAACATTAATTTAATCAGGTTACCACATCAGACCTTCTTAAAATTGTATTTTTAACGTATTTTTGACCACACTTAACCAGTTAGGAACTCTTAAGAAACTTGTTCAGAGTTGCCAGCCTACCTAATTTTAGGCATGGTACAACCTGTTCTTTTGAGAGAACAGGTCGATCTTAATGATCTTATGCATCGGAACAGGTCTCTAAAACTAGGTTTCCTGACCTATTACGCAGCCAAAGAGCACCACAGACCTAGCGATTTATTGGTCAATTGATCACGCCCGTGCAGCACACACTAGGCAATTTATCGCGCAATCTGAAATGACAGTCTCACGGTTCACACAACACAATACGACATAGCGAAAATTATCTGCTTGGTGGCGATAAAAGATCCATTGACATCCATACTGAACCAAATCGCCTGCTAAAGTAAAGAAAATATGACTCAAATCAAGAAAAAAAGACAATAAAAAACAGCCAAGCAATATTTCTCTTCATTTGAGAATTAGTCATACTGATCCAAGTGAAATGCCAATAGCAGCGCTTTAAGGAAAAGTAACCTTGAATTAAGCAAACTTTTCTTATGAAAAAATACAAGAGAATCTGAACAAAAATAAAAAAGAAACTTGCATCCAACCAACATCGAACCCATAACCCCATTCTTCCCAGTCAAACGCGCTACCCACTGAACCAGAGACACTTCTGACTAATCTACTACAACGCTCCAATATAAGCTGAAGCTAAAATAAAGTTTTGTTCAAATTAAAAGGAGAAACGTTTGTTCCTACTACAACTTTATTTTTTAGAGAGAAGCAGAACGAAAAGGAAATGTCACCATACGCTCGTCGGTAGCAGGACACATAAGAAACGAAGGACATCGCATTGACTGGACAAACATCGAGGTGGTACGGCAAGTCAGGAAAGCGTACACCCTAGACGCATGGGAGAGCGTAGAAATAATGAAGATCAACACAGAGGAACGATTGAACGAAGACGAAGGCAATTGCGCAACGAGACTAATAAAACTAGCGAGTAAAATTAGCAGATAATCCAGGTAGATGTTAAAATTGTTATTTTCCTATTTTTATAACTTTTTACTTTTGTAACGTAAACTCAACCTTTTAACCTTCTCAAATTATTTTTTTTTACCTGTAATTCAAATTCGACACAATATAAACAACACTCTCAGCCATTGTAAATTAGAAACGTAAGCACTGAAGAAGGGAGCAAGTTACTCCCGAAATACTTGTATATGCATTATAAAAAATAAAGTTGTAGTAGGAACAAACGTTTCTCCTTTTAATTTGAACAAAATTAAGAACACTACAAAACAACGGCAAACCTCAAACCATAATACTAAAATAAAGCTTTTCCACGAGCTTTACACGGAAAATGTCAAAAAAATTATTATCAAGCATTTGTTTGCTTGAATAAAGAATAATGGTTTAGGCTTGAATCTACTTCCTATTTCTCAAAAGAAGGTCTTGCAAATAGGATCGATTCAAGAAGAAACTTTCACATTTTGAGAAATTTTGTCTAAATTCAGGAATTTTGCAAATGAGAAAAGAGTTTCTTAATTTTTGATAGCCCAATTTTTTCAGTGAAAGAAACAAGATCTTATATGAAGTGGCTTCGCTGAGCCCGTTGCCCACCCAAAGCTTTCTTATGAGTTGTGGGAAAGTAGACTTTTGAAGCTAGTCAAAGACACCCTGTTAATTTTACAAACGTCATAAGTGTTTGCGACAAACACTATTACCATTCTATGTATTCCCACCAAAGTTCATGTTCATTGTTTGGTACAGTCACAAGATATGCACAAATGCTTCAGACGCTGCCCTAGTGTTGTGAAACGCCTTTGCTAAATATTTGATTCCCTATATTGCCGGTTAAGATAAAGATATTTGAATGAAAATTTTCAGGCATATTACTTATGTAATTTTCTTAAAACCGTCATCATAATTTTCACATTTGCAGACTTAACAGCCTATAACTCCGTTCCCGTTACTCCAAACTGGAGGAAAGCAACTGATTTGAAATGTACCCATCGAGTTCTTTGATTTGAGTACCCATACGTCCATGTCCGATAAACACTAAAAAAGTGGCGTTTTTCAAATCTTCTGGACACCCTACTAACTTTGCCCTACAAATTTCTAAGTATTTCGTGGTAAATACTGTTAGGATTCTACACATTCTTACCAAATTTCATGACGATCGGTTAAGCCGTTCGCGAGTTATTTAGTCAACAAATCCTAAAATCTGCGGGACACCCTGTTATCTTTGCCTTATCAGCTTCTAAGTATTTCGTGCCAAAGACTGTTACCATTCTACACATTCCTACCAAATTTCATGACGATCGGTTGAACCGTTCGCGAGCTATTTAGTGAACAGACGGACGGACAAAATTGATTTCATAAGGGTTTTTTGAAAAAACTTAAAAACCCTAAAATCGAAATTCTCGTATTTTCCCTATTAGCTATCTACTTTTCATTCTCCTCAACTCGTATCGCGTTTTGGGAGGCACACGTGAAAATTAGCTGTATTTTTTTTTTAAATGGGGGGAGTTATGAACATGCCTTTCTGACAAATTTGAACATGCCTTTCTGACAAATTTAAATGGGAGGAATAATTGGGGGTCCTTGATTGGAGCGACTCTATTTTCAGCAAAAAACACATTCAGCTTAATGTTAATAGTCGCATAAAATTCCACGGCTGAACTTGCGTTTTTCAAGAATTATAGAGCTCTTTAAAAAGGTCCAAAATATTCTAATTTATCGTTTAGTCTACCGCCGAATTTTCATTGCATCATCATCTTTAGCCGTTTTTAAATAATCACTAAAAACTAAAGAAATACCCCCTTCCTCCCATTATTCAAGGTTGCGAACTCCCAATCGGTCAGTACACTTTTCCCATAATCAGGGTCATGGGCGTAGCCAGGATTTCGGTCAGGGGGGGGCAAGCCCAAATTTTTTTCAACATCATGATTTTCTTAGGAATTGAAATTTCCGGTCGCGTAAATATTGTAAGCAAATTTTAGAGTAGCCTGACTTGTCGTTGGATTAGTGCACAGGGTCATGGACTCCAGACTCACCGTGAACGAATGCATTTTATGGTGTTTTTCGAAATCATGACCTACGTGACGGACTATGATGTCGCTCAGATTGTAAACAAGTATCCATTTATGGGGATAAATAACATTGTTGGGCGTGCTGTTGATCTCAACACCTTATCAAAACAGCAGTTTAGATCTTGGAAATTGGATTTCACTCGCACATCTGCGGCCCTAGTTTACTGGTGGATTGCCACGCATGTTATTTCTTTTTTTTATTTTGCTAATTTTAGAGTCAAATTTTTAAAATGGAGATGAGATTTGTTTTCTTCTGCATTCTGATTACATTCAACAGGCCTCCAATATCTGCCTTTTAGAGCGTAGTTTGTCTATTTTCATTGCATTTTTTGCATCTCAGACTGCATATTCCACTTGCGAAATCAGTTTGTTTCGTCTGTCACTTTCATCTTAGCAAAGTAGCAGCGTCAGAATATTTATAAATCCTTTATTGATTGAAATAATAAGATTACCTCTAAATTTATCAAAGTATTAACAGTGGCTAAATTTTATTGCTGGTATGATTCAGCTAGAAAATAATTTTTTATTTAATAACTTGAAAGACCCGCTCTGTGGTTCACTTGGTTGAGTCGCACTCTACGACGCTAGTAATCTAGAGGTCCGGAGATCGAATCTCGGCGTGGTCCCGAATTTCCGTACATGTGCGGATAGGATATATATAGTGCCTGCAACATTACACTCCGAAATGATATGCAATGTAACGTTGACTCGAAATCGCCTATAAAAGGCTAAGTTAACGCACCATGGTCCCACAAGGGCCAATATGCTACTGAGAAGAAAAAGAAGAACTTGAAAGACACTGAAATATGAGTCCCGTTCTTTACATGGTCCTTAACCCTGCATGGTCATGGTAATTTTTAGTACGGAAAGCAGTGGCGGCTCGTATACAAAAATACTGGGGGTTCACAAAAAAGAAAACTAAATACATACGACATCAACCCCTCAAAATGTATTTTGACGTTTACCTAAGACCACTTTGAATTAAAATTATTTTATTTTAATGTCAAAGTATAGTCCATAGATTTTATAACTAAATAATTACTTGGATTTTCACATAACAGTCAAGAAAAACCATAAAATTTTACGAATCAGTAGCACACCAAAATTTATTTTTTATAATTTAATTGGCATTGAATTTTTCCACAAATTGCTTTTTCATCGTAAAGTGCAGACTAGTGGCGTAGATAGCTTTTCTGAGAGGAAGGGGATCATTTTGCAAGATTGCTTATACTTTTACGGTTATCAAATTTTGAATTTCAGAATAACAATTTCTGAATTTATTACACTTCCAATTAGCAGTATTTTTCAGCATTTTTTTTTATTTGCAAAATAGAGAGCAATTTTTGCATACGAAAAAAAACGTCTTGAAAATATTGAGTTTTCCGCAAAATTTGTGACACTGAATCGATAATTTGGCTTTCTTACTACGGTGAGTGAGTCCACAGTATCCCAATTTTCGTACAAATGTTTGCTATTGTGATTGGAGTATCAGAGCTTAAATATTGGGTTAGATCAGTAGCACTAAACTTTTTTGGAGTCACCGAACACTTAGCATGGCCGCTTTTCTTCCCGGAACATCTTAAAACAGGGATTAAGATGAATATATATCTCCAGAGACTAAGACTATATATCTTTCAATTTTGGAAATTTTATTTAGTTTAAAAAAAATAATCTTGGTTATAGCTTTGAGAGTTTTTCGTATTAAATTCAATAAAATTGCGAACAACTTGAGAAAGTCCAGAGTTTCTTTGCACTGCTATATACGATAAAACCTTTCGACAAATTTTAACTTATAAAAAAGAAAAAAGAATGTTGATAAACAATAAAGAATGCTGAAAAATTGGAAGCAGTTTTGCAGCATTTTCTTTTTTCGCATTAGTTTTCCACTCTCCTGAAAAAAATCTTTATAATCTTATGTACTATGGAAATTGCGCTTCTGTGGAAAGCACTCCGTGTTCCACATTATTTGTAAAATTTTGAACTGAACATTAAATTTTCCGGCAACAAATTTTCAATCAGTACTTACATATAATTTTCTACCAGCTTTTCTAAATACGCTTCTATTTTACAATTGACAGAATTGAAATTTGAGGAAGTGCTGAATTATCTATTGCAGTTCTGAAAATTAGTTCACGTTTTTATGAAACACTTCACACGTTGAATAACTCCAACTAAAAGTTTACTTTTGCTTTGTTTTACTTATCTAAAGTAATAATAAAAAAAATGTTGACCGAATGGGGGGGGGGGGGGATTGATCCCCTTGATCCTCCCTTATCTACGCCACTGGTTCAGACAATGCAACCCCCAGAACATTTAGCTTTAATTTTTTGTCCTTAGAAAAGTTCTTGTCAAACAATTTCTAAAGTTAAACGTAAAATCTCTACTCATTTTTATATTCTATCATTGAAAATACTCACCCGAAATGCATATCAACTAAGTGGTGTGCTGTGCACAACCTATTTGTGCACAAATGCTAGTGTAAATTTTGCACTATCCCTTCGCCCCGGGAACCCGTCACATATCTGATTTTGGAGCGAGTGCACCAGTTCATATGACTGTGCACCACCACCGTGGGTGCTAGTTGTTGGTCGCTGAACGCGATATAGATTCAATGCGTGGCTTGGGTATATCGTATATGAATGAATATGTACGTACGCTTAGAGTATGTTGCGTCGGGTGGTTTATTCTGTTTTCTGAAGTCTATTATTTAGGGAAGATATTTAACACATTATTTGTAGATATGGTTGTTTTATCAGGGGGTGCACGTGCACATGTGCACATATGGGCGAGCCGCCACTGACGGAAAGGTCATGCTTCGTCGATTCGACGACGCTCTACTTTGACGCTTCATACAAATCAGCCTTTCTCAAAATATTTATAAAATCTGACAGATTTTCAATCGTCAGTTTATTTAGAATGAAAAAACATCGATTTTGGATCCGATTTTTATGAGATCGAAATGCAATCTTCCTAAAATTAGGAAGAATTTAGATCCATTTTCCTGATTTGTCCTATTTTTGTCCTAGTAAATATTTTTTTCCATAATTTTTGAAAAAAATAGGTCCCACATTTCCAAAATAAACACATTTGTTACGAGCTAGTTGTATGGGCACAGACTTATCGTCAAATCGACAACCAGCCATAAGAAATACTGGAGTTCTAAAAGTTACACAAAGTTCATCCTTCGTCGTTTCGACGACGCCAATTTCCAAAAATCCAACTTACCCTGCTCACTTCGTCTAGCCGCAATGTACCCGGCAGCGTATTTACAAACCCGTGCGCAATACGAGGCATCACTGCCTCCAACTCCACACGGTTTTGTTGCAATATCTTGGCTTACAAATCCGAGCTGAATGGGAGTGCCCTTTAACTCGACATGGGTTGGTGGGCGTACGTTGAAGATACGTTTCCGTATGCAACTTCCGGCAAAATTGCATTGAATTCCGCACGGCTTTGCTGCGATAAATTTGCTTGCAAACCCGTGTTGAGTTGAGTAGGAAGCACTCTCCCTTTATTTAGACACGGGTTTGTGGGGCGTAAGTTGTAGACACATTTCCGTATGCAACTCAAACAAATATGCCTTGAACTCCTCACGGGTTTGTTGCGATAAATTTGCAAGCAAACTGTGCAAAGTTGAAAGCATTGATGCCTCGTACTGCGTACGGGTTTGTAAATACGCTACCCGGCAAGTACATCGGCACGGTAAACTCAGCTCCAAATAATGAGAATTGTCACGAAAAATGGGATAAATTTGATGATGCGTAGTCGATTCGAAAAGCATGACCTTCCAGGGCTAACAAAGCAAAGCTCTATTCTATACCATTTGTCACCCTTTCAGATGAAAATAATGAAAATAAGTTGAATTCCACTAACTTCCCGAAGGGACCTAACGGTTGAAATTGTGTACTCCAGCTCAGAAGCCATGAAATGAAACCCGCGGAAATATGGGATCCACGCAGCCACAGTAGCACACTCACAAGTGAAATGTGTGTGGGTACGCAGCCTCCGTCAGTTACGAGAGACCACTCGCTGTCATCTATTTGTATGCGCCTCTTGACTGCAAACTGTCCCAATCATGGCTTCTCCGGCAGCACTTGGAGTGGTAATAAAGGCAGTGGCGTATTTAGAAAATTCTCAAAGGGGGGGCACAGAGCACGGGGCTAATTTATTCCATAAAGTTTTGGTGTGGGGATACCCGAGAGCAGCTACATAGGAAAAACATTGGCAAGACTGAGGGATCGATGATCCTTGATCCTTGATTTAAGGCGAAACTTAAGGAAACCTTAAGTTTTCAATAGACTTGAAATATAATATTTCAAGGTAGGTGGGTAGCTACCTTGACTTCAAGTGAGGTTGACTATAGAAAATTTCAAGGTCTCCTTGAGTTTCTCCTTAAATCAAGAATGCATTGACTCGTGAATATACATAAGTGATTTCTATGAAATTACATTTATGTTAATTTCAGCATCCTTGAGTTAAGGTATGTTTATAAATACGGGCCTGAGAGTCCTTTGCATTTCAGGATTATTACACCAAAAGTTTAGTTTTCCTGACAGATCTTAGAATAACACTCATTAACTACTTTTGGCCTTTCCTGAACCAAAATACGGAGTGCCATAAAAAAGTTTGCGTAGTGTAGTTCGAAGGAGCCTGAAGCCGAAAAGGAATTTTACGAATATGTACTTAATTGGCTGTGGAATTAATGCAATAAACAAAGAGACTGTTTCCATATGACAAAACGGATTCCAGACGGAACGCTTTTCTTTGGAAGAGAAATTTCATACATCGTCCGAAATTCTGCCAAATTTCGGCCAAATTCCGCCAAAAAGTGGTTCTGCTTACTTTTGAAAGAAACACAGATGAAAAGCTAATACAACAAATTTTGGCTGACATTGTGGTCTTGAATTCCATGGCAAGTTTAAGCGAATTTGAATGCAAAATTAGGATGCTTTCTTCAGATGAGATTAAAGTTTTGCGATTGGGCAAATCCAAGCCTGATTACAAGCGTCTTGTCAAGGTGTTATTGCCATCATCAGATATTGCACTTCATATCATAAGAAGTAAACGTCACTTTAATGAGTTTCTCAAAGCTAAAAATATTAAAATTTTCACTGATTCAACTACATATCAGCGAAACTACCTAAAGACCCTTCGTGATCAATTGGAAGAAATAAAGAAAACTAATCCGCAAGCCACAATTAAGTATATAAATGGTTCTCCGAAAATCATTCAGTCACAGCGCTCAAAAAACTAGAAAACTTAACAATTTACTACCAAAATACTCGCGGTTTGACTGGAAAATTGAATGAATTACGACAATCACTTTTTATAAATCACTACGATATTATTGTTTTGACCGAGACATGGCTTACCAATAACATCCTCACTCCGGAACTTGGTTTCAAGGAATACATCGTCTACCGTAAAGACCGCGACGAAAAAACTTCAAGTAAAACTAAAGGCGGCGGCGTTCTGATTGCCATAAACAAAAATCTTCACTCATACATTTTGGATGGTGACTGGTTACACTGTGATATCGAGCATCTTTTCGTTGTATTGAAAACGTCATCATCACAATTCATAGTATCGACAGTTTATTTGCCTCCTGACGCCTCTCCCGAAAAGTATTTGAATCATGCAAATGATGTTACAAGCTGTTCGGAATTGTTCAATAATGTAATATTTATCGTTACTGGAGATTTCAACTTACCTGCTGTCAACTGGGATAAGCAACAATGGGCATCACAATCAAATTGTCTTAAGATAAGTTACATTGTAGAATCATTTTCAATTTTAAATTTTTATCAACACAATTCAATTTTAAATTGTAATAATAAGCGACTAGACCTAGTTTTTTCTAATAGTGAATATATTACAACAACTAGATGTGACTCGCCGTTAGTTACAGTAGATAATTACCACCCACCTTTAAATATTGACCTGAGCTATAATATTCAATTACAATGTAATAATTTATCAATTCGAGTTCGAAATTTTAAAAAGGCAGACTATAGTTCAATTAATTCTATTTTAAATAGCATTGATTGGTCTACTGAGTTTGAGGTTCTATCTGTGGAGGATGCAATTAGTTATTTCTATAATGTCTTGTACAATGCAATAAATAGTTACGTTCCTTTATCTTTTATATGCAACAAATATTTCCCAACCTGGTTTACCAGTGAATTGAAACTAATTATTGAGCAAAAAAAAGTTGCACATAAAAGATATAAACAATCTGGAACTGTTACTGACTATGATATTTTTTCCAAACTTAGAGCGGAATGTAAAACGTTAATAAAAGCGGATTATAAAAATTATGTTAGACGAATTGAAGCATCAATACCGCAAAATTCTAAATATTTCTGGAAATATTTAAACAATTTTAAAAAAGATAATTTAATTCCTGCAACAATGCAATTCAAAAACTTATATAGCTCTGATAAAGTGGCTATTGCGAACATGTTTGCTACTAGTTTTAACAATGTATATGTTTCTTCGCCCAATTCTCATGTACCACCAGAATCACATTACAACCTAAATATTTCTCATTATTCTATAACATTAGATTCTCTTCTGAATAAACTTATTTCTGTTGATCCAACTAAGAGTGCTGGTCCGGATAACATACCACCAATTTTTATAAAAAACTGCTCGTATACCTTGGTTGCCCCACTACTATATATTTTTAATAAATCCTTGGCCACTGGATGTTTTCCTCTAATGTGGAAATCAAGTTTTGTTATTCCGGTACATAAATCTGGTAGTAAATCAGATGTTGAAAATTATCGCCCAATATGCTTACTGTCTACAATTCCAAAAATATTTGAAAGTCTACTTACTGATTTCGTTACACCTTTGATAAGGCCTTTAATTATTCCTAACCAACATGGTTTTTGTAAGCGAAAATCAACATCTACAAATCTTATACAGTATCATGATTATATCATCAAATCGTTTGCTTCTTATAAACAAGTACATTCAATATACACCGATTTCAGCAAAGCATTTGATCGTGTAAATCATGAGCTTTTAAAAAGAAAACTACTTAATATTGGCTTTAGTGGACCCATTTTTAGTTGGTTATGCGACTATATCTCAGGTAGAACTTTAATAGTCAGCCTTAATGGTCAACTCTCAGAGGAGTTTTATCCTACCTCTGGAGTGCCTCAAGGGTCACATTTGGGACCTTTATTATTTTTAATATTTATAAATGATATTAGTTCCGTTTTTAATGAAGTTGAATTTCTGTTATTTGCAGATGACTGCAAGATTTTTAAAACAATTAGCTCATACGAAGATATTAATACACTACAATCGAATTTGAATGAATTTTATAGATACTGCAATCAGAATGGCCTAGAACTTAATATTAATAAATGCCTATATATGATATTTAACCGCACTAGTTCAATATTTTTGAGTCAATATTCAATCAATGGTATTGTACTTAACCAAGCTGTTACGGTTAACGATTTAGGAATTTTATTTGACCAAACTTTGAACTTTATTAGTCATATAAATAATGTGATCATTGAAGCGTTCAGAAGTTTGGGATTCATAATGAGAAATACACAAGATTTCCGTAATATAGCTGCATTAAAAACGCTGTATTTTTCGTTGGTTCGGAGTAAACTGGACTACGTCTGCGTACTTTGGAGTCCTTATTATCATAATCATATTCATAATTTAGAAAAAGTACAGAATAAATTTCTTCGTTACATGGGATATAAATTAGGCCGTAGTCCTGAAAATATCCATGTTTCCGAAATATCTTCCATTTTGAATATTACTTCATTAGAAACAAGGAGAAAATGCTTTGATGGTATATTTCTATTTAACATTATTAACAATAATATTGACGTCCCCGATATTTTGTATGAAATTTCATTAAGAGTCCCTTCCAGAAATACTAGATGCAACGATATTTTTGCTGTTAATAATTACAAAACATTGTATTGCATAAATTCACCTTTAGAAAGACTCAAACGAATCGGTAACCAGTTATGCAATAGAGTCGATTTATTCACTACTAGCATCAATGCCATGAAATTAGAAATTATTAATTTGTAAATTAGAATTTGACTGTTTTTTTTTTTTTTTCTTAGTTCACTAGTTTTATTAATATTTTAATTTTCTAGCTTATATTCATGTTACTATTTGAAATTTTATAAATGGATTATAATTATTGTCAATGGACTTTGTCCGTATATCTTAAATAAATAAATAAATAAATTTACTGAAAAAGAGGCCTTTGTATGTTTTGTCAAAAATCTAGTAATAGATTCCGTAAAATCGTAACAAGTGCCGAATCATATTTTACAAGTATAATCCAGAATACTACACGATTGCAAATTTTGGTGTAAACCGGGAGTAAATTTTATAAATAAAATGGTATAACTCCTATCTATTTCAAAATTTGAATCAAATTTGACCCGTTTCAACTTATAATTTTAGTTTATTCAAAAATTATATTAATTATAACCGCTACAGAATAAAACTATCTAAATACTCTTTTAATATTATACATTTTACACCGTTCGGGATAGAATAAATTGCATTGAATGTTGTTATAACATAAAAGGGTAGAGTCAATCCTACTATGTTATCAAATCTACACTATCAACGCAAAAAAAAACCATTCAACCTAGAAATCTATTGATTTGTAGTCTGTCTGGTTCAGTGAACGGCGCGCTTGCCTACAAATCACAGAATTGTTGATTCGAAGCCGACTACACTCGTATTACAATTTTTATTTTTTTCGAGCGGTTTGTATAAATTTTCTTATCAGTTTTATACTATTGAAGAGTAAAATTTTTATAAAAAATACTTATACTTTTAATATAGTTCAATTATACTTTTGATAAAGTTTTTATATGGAAATGTATGAATATATTTTTTTATAAAAATTACACCAACATTTTCAGCCGTGTAGGAACTATCCGTGGCATAGAGCCGGGAAGTGATCAATCGATTGATTAAAATGAAGCAACAAAAGTAAGCAGGAAGGTATGATTGTTTGTTATTTCCATATCACACTAGCTTCAAATCTATAGTATATAATGCAATACCTTTTAAAACGAGTCCGAGATGGTAAGCTGAAGCAACATGCTTTAACAAATCAATTGCAAAATAGAAATGAGAAGGAATGGCTAGGCTACGATGATGTTTACTTCGTGAAAATTGAAGCATTGAAGAAAGTACCCCAGGCAGGGCACCACAGACACCGAACCGTAGGAATTTGAAAATGTATGCTAAAAATGCTTTCCCACCAAAACACTTCAATTTTTAGCATTTTAACAAAAAGAGAAGCATCTGGTTTAAAAACCTTTACAGCAATTTAACACTAGAAGGGTCAGGAATTTTATATACCTAAAAGGGTCACAGCCGTCAATTTGACGGCAAGGTGTTTACAGCTGAAATGGTACTAATATACATGTAAAATGTTAATGTAAATCAAGACATAAGACATGATCTTACTTTAAATAAGAACTTAAAGTATTTCTGATTATTTTTTTAGTGAAATTTGTAAAACAATTATTTTTTTTTTGAGTATGACTGATAGCACATTTTTCTCAAACAGCATTTTAAAGATGGTAAAAAGTAATAGTTTAATTATTTTCCAGTCGTCCTGAAATGCATGTTTACACTGATATCCTCCAGCAATCCTTTTTACTTGTTGCTTTAGCTTTAGCCAGGTATACAGGGTGAAGGTGTTTAGTAATAAAAACAAACCGCCCAGTAGCTAAGAGCGTATCCTGAGTGCTCCTCAAACCTAAGCCTATTCGGTTTTGGGTAATACTATTTATGCATTTGTGACATCTACTATTCAGGCCTCTGTGTAGTTTCAAGTATGAAATGTAGAAGTCAATGTTACTCCTAGTGACACACCCAATGATTATAAAACAATCGGAGCTCAACGAATCAAGTACGAACTGTGATTCGAGCATGAAGATTTACACAACTTCGGACAGCTAAATTAGTATCGTTTTGTAAAAATGCAAAATTTCCTCGGAAGGATATCAACTAAATATATGAATTCCACTCGTTCGGTAGGACTGGCAACGGTTCAATTTGTGGTCACGTAGCTGTCTTATCACCAACAAGACATTGCAAGCGTCATGGATTTGGTATTTATACTCTACCCATTACACGGAGCGATATGATACTTTCCACAAGCGACAACGATGCCCGGCAAAAATTCAGAACTATGGGATTTATTCATATAGCAGGGCTGATCGCGGCGCTAGTTTCGTATGTGCCAGCCAGTCTTACTGCTCGATAGGGAATTATGGTATTGGAGTTCTCAAGCTCTTTCAGAGTATCTTAGTATTTTACAATACTTTAGTTACTCATTGGCTGCCAGTTATTTCAGCATAAGTAACATCATTTTTTCCAACCCGTTGTCTTGAACGTTTCATTGTGCATTGTGCTATCTCGACATTACTCTTAGTACCTGCCGTGGATTAATTTTAGGAAAAGTAGCATTACTGACGGAACCCTACCTACCCTTTGTTGCATTACAACAGATCATAACTAGACAAACACGCACGCCAAAGACCGTGTAACCGACAAAGGCCGTACCCTGGGCTAGCGAACACGGGCGCTGCAAAAACGGACAATATCACAAAAAAGTTCAAGTGTGAAGCTGATGTTAACGATTATTTTCTTTTACGAGCACTCTAATCATAAACAAAAATGTTTGACCACGGATTTATCGATTTTTTGCCTTGACCGTCAATTTGACGGTTCTGACCCTAATAGGTATAACAAGAAATATCTCACAAACTAATTTTTTTTATTTTTATTTCTATTCAAATATATGATCAAATACGTATTTTAGGAAAAGTCAATAAATATGAAAGCTGAAATCATTGCGGCTTAGAAGATATAGATGATTTAAATCACGAAACCGTCAAATTGACGGCTCTGACCCTTCTAGTGTTAACACGAATTTACGGCCAAAATAAAATACACAAGCTCGATCGAAAAATCAGACCGATTGTTTCAAATATTTATCAATTCAGCGGCTTTCCAGACATCGATACCGCAACAACATCTCCTCAACTTATATCAACATAAGATGGAGTCATGGGGACGAGACTTTCAATAGCAGTCCTTGTTTCTGAAAAGATTCATGTCGAGATTGGGCAACGTTTCATGACCACCTCATTGCCTCGACATAATCATAGCTTGTACTTATTCTCTGAGAGTTCTTGTTCTTGAAACCATGCGTCTACGAAAATAAACTCAACCCGTTCGAAACACGGAAAGGGTTCATCAACGAGGAGATCTGGCGAATGGAGAAGATGATGTGATGATAATGTTTCCAAAAAGATTTACAAAGTTTAGTAATAGAAACGCTCAAAATAAAAAGGGAATATTTGGTACTGCAATTTTTTGTAGGCTGTGAAGAAAGTGTGATGTGCTCACAGGGGGGGCACGTGCCCCCCCCTGTAAATACGCCACTGAATAAAGGCATCTGCTGCGCCAGCAGCAGAAAATTTTTGAAAATGTTGAAGAGTGCAGCGATTTTTTTTACTACATCGATAAGGATTTTTTTACCATCTTCATCGGCCAGGGGGGGGCGACCGCCCCTCCCTGCCCCCCCCTGGCTACGCCCATGATCAGGGTGCCATAACCAACTATCATGGAAATATCGTATTCTTCTTTGACTATTATATTGACCTAATCAACTATTCTTCATGTCTACCTGTTCATTCGACTCTTCAGTTCAGGTATTCCTGATCATTCAATCGACTGTTCAGGTCGAACTGTTCAAATCGACTCTTCACGTCGACCTGTTCAATCGACTCTTCAGGTCGACCTGTTCAATCGACTCTTCAGGTCGACCTGTTCAATCGACTCTTCAGGTCGACCTGTTCAATCGACTCTTCAGGTCGACCTGTTCAATCGATTCTTCAGGTCGACCTGTTCAATCGACTCTTCAGGTCGACCTGTTTAATCGACTCTTCAGGTCTCAAACGAGTCTCACTGATCTGAGTCGTGCTGTGATGCGGTTGGATAGTAGACGTAGACGGAATTGAACTGATTTGATTGCGTGCATATTTATGGGCGTATTATTGATATTAATATGTAGAATATATTGATATTATTTTGGTACTTGATGTGAATGTGTTCATTGGAATTGGATTGTACGTGACTTACTTAAGATAGCGATCAAACTAGTTTCATTCAATGCTAGGAACCTGTTCTTTTGAGAATTGCGGAACGGGAGCGATCAACTCCTTGTACGGAGCGGGATCAAAATAGTAGTTCAGTTCATTAAGAACCATGACTACCTAATTTCGGTATGGCGAATCGAGATCTACCTTATATGAATACAAATTAAGTCAGGCTATCTAATCAAATATGTTCAAAAATGCGGTGTCGAAATCTAACACATGCTCGAAAATTCAGGCGGTAACCTTATGACGAAGAATAAACCTCAAAATTAACACAAACAATAATTTCCCCAACAAATAATCATTAGATTTGGGCTGACAAGCAACTGTAATCGGAAGGAAGCGGTGAACAACCACACGCTGTACATATCTTCAGCCAGTTACCCAATGACGGAGGTATTTCGGCACTGGGCTCCTAGACTATAACCAGAAAACAGAACGAAAATAAAAATCATTCGACATCGTTGATTTGATTGTGCATTAATTGAATACACACAAGAACACTAAAAAAAATTATTTTGTACGGAAAACGAACAAAATGTTTTCTCATTGGATGACAACTTATTAAAAATTTCACAATTTCCACAGTTAAATGACGTCCCCATTGCATTATTAATTTCTTTAGTTTTATGTTACACTAAAAAAAATTTAGGTGTTTTTGGAACTGTCCCTAATAATATTTTGTGTCAATAAAAGATTTCCGAATTAGATAAATCACTAAAGGAGTGTCAGCTTAGTCACCAAGGTGCTTCAACAACCTTAGTCTGTAAGGGTGATTAATACTAATTAGTACGCAAAAATTACCTCAATCAACCTCAAATTTGCCTTGCTTAGGCACAACTGGTAGATCTAAAAAGTTATCCCAACATAAACAAACACATTTAGTGTGCCCATTAGGGCCCATTCATTTCAGATGTGTTTTTTGTATTATTGTGATACTGAAAACGGTAGAGAGAATTCACAGAAGAAGCCAGCAATTTATAGGAAGAAGCATACAGCTGTCACTTAGTATTAGAAAATTTACATTCTCCTTAAAATGCATTGATATTGTTACCATTGGCTGCTGGCGTAGTTGTTGATTTGATGCTAGTTTCACTTAAAAATAAGAACTTAATTTCAAATATCCTGAAGAAAATGGGAAAGGCTATTAAGAATTAAATTAAATTCTTTTTCCGAAAAAAAAAAATGTTTACAACCCAAAAAAACGCTTAAATTTATAATTGCTTCATAATTACGTTCAGAGTGTCATTGACTATACAATTCAATTTTTTTAAACAATTGGTTAGCAAAAAATTACCAAAAAATATTTACTCAATTGTTAATAATTATTGTCGTACTGTTTTGGAGCTTCTGTTGACATCACGTGTTCTTGCGAGTACATTTTTATATTCCGTAATTAACTTTGATATGGAAACAGCTGTTTTAGCATTTTCATTTTTAAAAAAGGTCATAATATTGATGTTGTATATATTATGAACAACATTTGAACAAAAAAATAAGTCGCAGAATAACTGGCTTAAACATTTAAATATCATTCAGCATACAAACTATATACTGCTATGTATACCAACATGTATTGCACACTTGTTCAAATATAAATTATTTGTTTGAATTGAAAATTTTTATCAATTGATAGCAGTAGCAGAAATTGTGCTGTTCATAATACATACATACATTTCGTATGCTATTTGGATTTGTTCGGTAGGTATTACTTTGAGGTGGACTTGCAGTATATACGTTATGTGGGGGGGGATATGAGGGCGTCACCACTGGGTATAAGGAACCCACGGAGATTGAGTACTTAGCCCTAATTAAGAAATTCAGAATTTTAGACCGCTGCGTGCAGAGGGAATAGAATTATGAGATCGGTATTGGTGAATACCGCCATAAATTGTTAATTAAATTAGTTTATTGGAAAACAATAGAAGTAGATTTTTCAATTTTTCAACAGCTTATCAACTAATATTTTTACTCCCATATCTCACCTTAGTAGGTTTCCAAACTTACGGCCAGATTACGTAATCTGTGCAAATCACTTTATCTGAGCTGTCAAATTCCATACATTTTTAAACTCACCACACCGCAGATTATGTAATCTGGCCAGATTAAGTACAAGTGTGAAAATCTCCTTTTCTTTCAATTTCGTATACTTCCTATGAAAAACGAGACAAAAACGGTATCTTTATATGTATTCTAAACAGAACTACCACCGACATTACCGCCACGTCTACCTTCCAGAAATCCATACATTAATGAGTCACATGTGACTCACAGTCTCATAAACAGTCAAGGTATTTTCATATGCCCGTTTTGCGGTTATTTTTCGACCAAAAAATTCGCTTTGTGAAAATTGTAAAACAATATGAGACATATATGACTCATATACGAAAATCGATAAAGGAAAATCATGGAAAACATATGAGGAACATAAAGGTGACAACTATAGCGATTTTTGAGAAACGGATTTTTTTTTAATAAATGGGGTAATGTAACCTGCATCATCTGTAGTTAATTTTAATAATTTTCCAAGAAAAAAATGTAAAAGGCGATAACATCATAAGTTACAATTACTGTATTAATTCTGGTTCCCATAATTTCGTGGGTGCGAGTTTTAACTAATTGTGAAAATCTTGACTTATCGTTCCATTCTATACACCAACTGCGGTGCATGTCTGTAGTATTTATGGCATGGCAACTTACCAGCTCTATGGGAACTACGCGGAACTTTTGTCTGTTTGGAGGAGAAGAGCCCCAGCGGGAGAAATATCGAGTTATTCAATTTTCGGAAATGTCACATTGGAATTTATGCATCATGACCTCTAAGCGTCTATAGCTTGAATAACTCGATATTTCTCCCGCTGGGGCTCTTCTCCTCCATAGAGCTGGTAAGTTGCCATGCCATAAATACTACAGACATGCACCGCAGTTGGTGTATAGAATGGAACGATAAGTCAAGATTTTCACAATTAATCATAAGTTGGTCAGAAAATCTGTTGAATAAGATGATAAGGATCCTTGCCATCCTTTTCCGCTGGATTGCGTAGCACTATTCTGTTGAACAGTCAGTGGAAGGTGGTAATATCTGAGTCTTGCGCCTGTCTATTTAGTGAATGAAGGCACCGATTAACATGGAATTTGGGAAAACCGTGCAGATTGATAAAGAGTGTATTCACGCACAAGTGAGCGGACTAAAATTTTGACACAAGCTCTACTTATATCTTCCATTCATTATTATAACAAAAATCATATAAAAAAGTGTAGATGACCATAATTTGCGTTATATTATTTCCACAATATATTTCTTCATAATTTTCAAATTTGTTTTCCTGCCATCTACTCTGATATATGGCTACTTCGTTGCGAGCCGTAGCAATTTTACGCTAAGTAGAGGACACTGCGCCACGTTTCACATACACTGAGTGCCTTCTGGTGGAGAGTTATATAAGTAGAATTCGTGTATCAGTAGCTTTTGCATGAATAGCTTTATTATTTTGTTTGTTATACATATTAGTGTCAAAATTGTAGAGGGGTCTCCGTAGGGACAAACAAAATCGTATGAGGTGATGCATTTTTTATATAGAAAAGGGGCGTGTGGGTACTCATATTAAAGGGCTAATAGAGGGTTAGATTTACAATACACCTAATTTAGACTAGACATTTTTTTTTTGCTAATCGAAGCAGATTGACGGAAGTGCAATTTGATGTTGGGTGGTAGACTGCTGAAATGTACATATAAAAAAAATAATTTCAAGCGAATTTAAAATCTGGTGATTTGTATCTGTCGGATTTAGAATAATTTCGGGGATTCGCGTCTATCGTTTTTCCAATATTTAATTTGTTAAAACTGGAAAACTTTTAGTAAATTCCCAAACCAAAAAAAAAAAAAATTTTTGGCTCGTAAATTTACCAAAGCCACTCACATATTCACATACCTATAAATTTAAACTCTGTTAGCCGGAAAAGGTGATAGCTACATTTACCCTCTGAACTCTGTAATGGAAGCATTGTTCTGATTTTTCTTCATTGATGAGGAAATGGTATGTTAGAGACAATTTTACCACATTTTGTCAAATTTATAAATATCAACAGAAAAGAAGTTACAAATCGCAAACTTTAAAGTCGTTTTTCACTATATTTTCTCCCTGCGAGTTATATCACCTTTATCCACTCACATCCTGATATATTCGTATTTTACACCCAGCAAACATCCTAAATAATTTAGATTACATTTTGTCTCTATATGGTTTCACATTTCTCGTACAATTTGTTCATACCAAAACCTTCTTCTTCTTCCTTGCCTCGTTCTTTATACCGCTCCATGGTTCCGCGTTGCTCGACCTGCGGTGTAGGCACATCGCCCGTTTTGGCGATAATTTCTCAGCATATTTCTACAGGCAGCTCTATCTTGGATCGTGTCATCGCCGAGACCAATGCGTTGTTGTTGCTTTTTCATTTGACACATCCAGGTGTTCTTCGGTCTGCCTCTGGCCTTGGGTCCATCATACCAAAACCTATTGGGTGTTTAAATATCCAAAAAGGTAAAATAGGGCTAGATTCCCAACAGGTTATGTGTGGCCGATTTTTTCTTTGGTGATAGATAAAGAGCGATAGAATCCAAATAATCCAAAAAAAATCAGACTTCGGGTTGGTTAGTAAATTATACAACTTTATCGTGGTATCAAAAAACAAAACCAAAGTTCTACCGACAAAATTTTCCAAAAATCTTAATATTTCAATTTTTTTTATGACTATTTATATTCCCAGCAGTCAAATTAAGAAAATTAATTTTAATCAGTATTGAACATATCGGAGAAAACGTTTCGCCAAAAGCTGATGGATGCACATTTGTTTCCCCACTATTCGCAGACACAATGATTGCAGTCAGTATTATGCAGTCTATACAGTTTAGCATTGGAATAAATTCGATTTTCTTTCTTAAAAAAAAAACAGTAAGAAATATTTTCTTATAGCTCAATATGTTCCCATTAATCATCATCTGGACAGGACAATTTATTTCTCATACTGACCACACATCTCAATTTCAAAAACACAAATCATTCCACTTGAATCAAAAATATTAGTCAATCTGTTGCACCATCAAAAAGAGTTAATAAAACAAACAATAATGATGAAATCTGTGTATGTTCACACGAGCAATATTCCCACAACACATCTTCATTTAATGCAAACGACCTACCGCACATTGACCGCTCCGGAACTAAAGAGACATTTTGATTACACGCTGCAGAAAATCTGAAATTCATCAACCACAACAATTATTACAATTATCATCATCAGTCAGGAAGATGGAACATAAGTATATGATTGCAGATCATAAACATCTTCATAGGGCAATGGAATATTGATAAATCCATTACGGATACGATTTCGGTTTTTGGTTGAATTTAATTGCATGATTCATTGAGACAACATAAGTACTTGCCATGGAAAGTGTTTTCCCCACAGCATGGTAAACAAATCTAATTTCATCGTATTTCTTGAACGAAAAAAAAAATTGTTTTGTATATCCAAACAGTTGGATTTTGATTTCACCATTAAAAATCATTGATGATTATTTTTGTCTTTTTGCGAGACTAGTTTCTCACAGATGATGGTGGTGTGATGATGATCTGAGCTTCGGAGGTATGTTCATTTGTTCGAGTACGCGAGTTTTTGTATCTTAATTTGTAGTATGGTATGACCAATTGACATAAAGTGCAAGCACATATAGGTACACCTTGAAGTTAATATAATTGTTGGAGGATCTTGTATACTCATATGGATATGGTGTATCCGAAAGTTTTTATGCAGTGTCACCGTAATTGGATATCATATTTTCTCAAAAATGAGAAATTATTCCCAGAGTTGTACTTATACCGACGAGTGATAGTCTTGAGACTTCAATTGACGCGATGAAATGTACTTTTTATTTGAATTCAATTTGGAAATTAAAAGGTGTAGAGGAAGTGTTGAGTGAAGGCTTAATCTGCGTTAAAAATATTCTTTTACGAGTGAAAGTGATGTTAAGTAATATTAGGCTAATTATGAGTATTATGAAATTGAATAGTCTGCATTGAAATTGGTATTGCTATATTATTCTTTCCGATGAAAATTTTCAAAATATACTTCTTGTAGTCAACACAAATTTTTATGATAAGGCCGCATGGCTTAAAAGACTAAATTGTTTTCAGATCCGAGTTGATAATATGACGTAATATGAAAAGATATGAACTTACTCTCAGAATGTCGCACAAAATTGTTTCCAACCCTAAAACATACAAGTCAGAGTCTATTTCGCATGATTACTTCTGATGTTGCTGAAAATGAAAGGGACTTAACCCATTCCCCGCCAACATATTTTTTTCGAATTTTATTCTGAAAATTTGTATTTAGGGTAAAGAAGCCACCCTGAATCCATTTTTTCCTACGTGCCTCCGTTCTCCCGCAAAGGCCCGATGCCATATGGCATCATTGGCGGGAACCTATTACAAATTTTTTTTTTTCAATTAAGATAAAACGCTGAAATTTTTGTGGAAAAACAGTTTTTATTTTCTTTAATTATAATTCTGAGCTTGTGTGAAATTTTAAGAAACATTTAACACATAATCCTGTATCACATTTGATGCATTCAGTCCGAGTTTGGATTTTGCATTCGGAATACTGTGGCGATTTTGGATATCTGCTACCCGAATCTGATGAACCACAGTCGTACAATAGTAGCTTGCAATATCCATTCGGAACAGCAGTTGGGTTACCTCTGGTAACGACTTTCGATGTAATATCCAAGCATTTTCATCATCCGACATGATAGATTCAAGATATTCAACCGCCTCATGTAATTTCATTCTGCATAAGAAATATGCATGAAAAACAATGGATTAAAATTGCTTTCTTTAAAAAAATAACGGATAAATGCTCATTGTGGAACTTGAATTTTAGTCCAATAATATCGTATTTTCGTCAGGAAAAAAATACGGAAGTTTATTTCTCAATTTTGGTTTATGTATTTTGGGTCGCTAATTCCGAATATCAACTTTGCACCCTAAAAAAAAGTGCCGAAACATAAAAAAAAATTGAGCAAATGTTGTCAAATTTCTTGTTTTTTGCGTATAAAAAGAAAACGGGGCATTTTCCGGAAAAATGATCTACTACAAAAATAAAGTAAACATTATTTCCTACAAAATTGCCATACACCAATTTTTTGTCTGACTTGTAGTTTGGAAGCTAGTGCATTGCTAAATTAGGCAATTTTCGCTCAAAGACTACATCGATAAAAAAAAGTCCCTCAGGTTTCCTTATAGTGTTCTATTTGAATATATTTTTTAGTCGGTGAAACTCGAGATCAAAACCGGTTTTTATATGAAAATTGAATTTTTCCTTGCCTTGTTATCATCTTGTTCTTGTTTCGCGTGTAGACAGGCCCAGTAGTTGTTCTATATTTCTTTAGGCAGCAAAAAACCTATTTGGTTGGCCGGTGGCAGTGGCGTAGATAAGGGGGGGGGTCAAGGGGATCAATCCCCCCCCCCCTCCGTCACACATTTCTTATTATTACTTTAGGTACATAAAACAAAGCAAACGTGTGTAGTGTTTCATAAAAACGTGAAACCATTTTCAGAACAGCAATAGAAAATTTAGCACTTCCTCATACTATCGATGGACGTCTTTGTTGTAAAATCGATTCAAAGAATTTTTTCCTCATAAATCGAGTGAATCCAGGGGTCCCCCATGATCGTTGCTCCGAAACGATTTATATAGTGGAACCAGCTGATGTAGAGACAACACAAAAATTCATGCTCACAATGGGATTCAAACGAACATTCAGCTATCATTCATAGTCGTAAGCGCACCACAAGAGTTTTTTTGGAGTTTCAAATTTAAAGCTTGATGTAAGAAATCGTAAATTAATGCGAAACTTTGTTTTTCACTAAAACATTAAACACATTTTAGAAAACTCTCAACCTCCTGCAGTTGTTTTCATAAAAAAGTTTCCTTGAAAAACTAGGCAACCGCAAAACTTAAATTAGACGGTTTTCTTCAGGGTTCTCGAGAGTTTTTATAGAGAATAAGGGCAGAGCTAGTTAAATCTGCGGAACCTAGCCAAATTCCAATATTAGTATTTCCGAGGGAGGGAGCTCTGGCAATGTGTTATGTGGTTCGATCCCTCATATTGCTGAAATCCAAAACACCTTGTTCGTAGTTTTCCCTCCAATACTAGATGAATCAATGCAATCGGAACCAACTGAAGAAATCCACGCTAAGGTTTGGCGAATTGAAGTTCCATGAAAATTATGGAAAACGACTCCAAAAGAAATAATGATGAAAATAATGCATTTGGACATAAGATTTCTCACAAAAGAGTCTGTTTTAAATGCCGTTATGCGGTCAGCGCTTATGCGACTCCCCGTTTCTCATTTCACATGAATTTCCTCGGGATCTCAATATTTATTCAGTGGACGTGCTCTGCTGTCACTCAGCAGACCTAAACAAAAACTTTAGATCGCATGTTCCGGAAATCTTTCTGCATGTCGCATATAAATGAAACAAAAAAAATGCATGCTTCGTCCTCTATTTGAAAATTGGGTAGCCCTCATGCAATGTCCTTAGTTCTGGTGAAAAGGAGAGGCGGAGAGGAGTAATTCTCCAATTAGTATCTTTTTTGAAGATTGACCTAGTTTCCACATTTGATTTTTGAAATTAGGGCGGGTGCTAACATCACAGACGTAAAATTTATGCATGGCCTCGAAATTTATAGCAAATATAGCTAGCAGCTACGGTGTCCTACAAGTTTGTAAATTTTAGAAATATATACTCACGAATTACTTTATCGTTTTCATAATTTCCCTTTTCTGGACATATAACTGTTTTGAGGTATTCCCGCCAGAAAAGCGGCGATGCTAGGTGTTCTATGACTCCGAAAAGTTTGGGAGCCACCGATCTAACCCAATATAAAGGTCTGGTACTCCAATCATAGTAGCGAAAATTTGCAAGAAAGTTGGAATACTCACCGTAGTAAAAAAGCCAAAATTATTTAAGGACACAGTTTTTTCGTATATGTATGATAAAATTGCCATCTATTTTGCACCAAAATTTGCTGAAGAAACGGCTAATTTGAAGTGTAATAAATATAGAAATTGTTATTCTGAAATGCAACATTTGATAACCGTAAAAGTATAAGCAATCTTGCAAAATGATCCCCCTCCTCTCCGAAAAGCTATCTACGCCACTGGCCGGTGGATAGGGGAAACGAGTTGCAACAAACAAAATATTGAGAATCCTGCTGAAACTGTTAATGATGTAAATAGTAAAGTGAAACAAATCATCATAGAGAAATTTGGATACTTTTTTTGTTAAGATAAAAATTTAATGTATATTTACGAGCTCTAGCTCCCAAACTGAGGGTCTGAGAAAAAAATGATGTTCAGCAATTTTGTAGGGAATGATGTCTACTTTATTTTTGTAGTATGTAATTTTTTCGGAAAATGTACCGTTTATTTGTTATGAGCAAAAAACATGGAATCTGGGTAGTTTTGCTCATTTTTTTATGTTGCGGCACTATTTTTAGGGTGCAAAGTTCATATTCGGAATCAGCGCCCTATAATACATAAAGAAAGAGTGAGAAAAAAACTTCCGTATTTTTTTCACGGATTGGTACTAAATCGACACGATATTACTGAACTATTTTGGTAAGCTACTTTACCACACTTTTTTTTTGCTCTGTACCGAAACAAGCCTTTCGAGGTACGGACCAAAACTTTTGTGGACAAAAATTCTAAATATGTCCTTGAAACTCCCTGAAATTAAAAAAAAAATCAAGATGAATAATTATTACGGTTGATTCGGCGCTTGAAAATAATGTTGCGAATACGCAACTTTGAGCGCATACAGTGTGTAGTGTGCATGCATATAGACTACCCAGAGTAAAGGATAATGCAATGCAAGTCCTGTCATAAATCTACAAATTTAAGACAATGAAATAAAACAGGACACGCAACATAATCCTTTACCGAAGGTCAATAAATTATTAGTATGCACATATGCACACATCTAATTTTTCAATTTGTATACCACTTGAGAGCAACAAGGATAATTCCGAAAAAAATCCCATTGTTGAGACCACATACGTTAAAGGAGTAATTTGACTCTTTGACGAGGTCTCATACGTGTCTGAGTTTATTATTTAGTGCAACGTAGTATGTTAGTCTCCTGGATGGAATACACGTGTTAAAGGTGTTTGAGGGTGCGCTTTAGAAAACGATGCATTTGATTGTGTAAAGTAAACGATCATCGGACTTGGACTCTAAATCCTTAGAAATGAATTTTCAGCATTTAATTAATTTTCACAAAGTGAAAATCCCCTTCCTCATTCTTTTTCTTCCGCGTCTTGACAAAAGTTTTGGGCTTGGTTGAAAAAAGTGGGCAAATAAAAATATTAAAAAATTTTATTGGGTTGCGGGAGCATGACCCCACAGTACGATTCCATTCGTTTTGAACTTTTTTGTTGCTTTGGTAAACACACATTAATTCAAGGTTTTGTGAAATTGGTGCAAAACATGTTTCTTAGAAGAACCAAAATGGGGGTTGGATTTGTATGGCCACCCCATGACCCCATGGTCACATTTCATCAATTCATAGATATATTTTGTGTCATCAAGAGAAGCACGTTTTTATGTAAATTTGGTTGAAATTGGTGCACATGTAAAAAAGTTTTTCTTAGAAGAACGTAAGTTGGGGGGTTCGTTTTGTATGGCAGCCCCATGACCGATCCATTCTTAGATATGTTCTGTGTCCTCAAGAGAAACACGTTTGTGTGTAATTTGGTTGACATTGGTGCACAAATAAAAAAGTTTTTCTTAGAAGAACCTAATTTGGGGGGTTAGGTTTGTATGGCAGCCCCATGACCCAGTGATCCAATTTCGGCGATTCAAACATACAAACAGCCTGCAACAATAATAAGCATGTGTGCAAAATTTCAGCTCCGTAGCTTTTATAGTGGCCGAGAAAAACGCGCTGCAACAGACGGACAGACGGACAGACAGACAGACGGACATCGTCCAATCGACTCATCTCGTCATGCTGATCATATGATCACACAATATCCTTTCACTCGATGAGCGAAGGTATAAAAAGAAATTTATTAATGGGTTTCCACCAATGATGCCATATGGCATCACTAAAATCTATTAAGTGTTACTACCTATAAAACTGCCGTTATTGCTATTTTTTTTTCTATTCTAATCTATGCTACTCTGGCTTTTGTTTCCCAAAAAATCAGGTCGCAAGTATATGATTTTTTTAAATTTGTGGGGTCCTACGCGCAAAAATCGCAAAATTTTTTTTAATTTCACGACACTTTTTTTTCTGCTCCCAATGGCAGAAATCTAACTAAATACTAGCCATGAACATTGGAATAGCCAGAAGAAACATTACTTAGTGTAACAAAAAAAAACAAAGTTGAGGATGCCACAGGGTGTCCGTGGCGCACTCGCAAATATGAGGCTTTTACTGATACCATTAACATGTGACATCATTGGCGGGGAATGGGCTAAGCTGAGCAATTAAACTTAAAGTTGTCTTCACTGTCTCTATTATTTCTTTCAACTAAACAACTTTCGATGACAGTCATTTTGCTCATTTCTCTTCAAAAAAAAAAATATTCCCAATTATCGAAACCAACTAGCCCACATATTGTGTTTTCCTTTCTCCGCATGTAACTTCACAGAAATTCCAAAAGTGTTTCTTTTTTTTCATAACAGCAACTCATCGAATCGTAACGAAAAATGAAATTGAAACTGAAAATAAGCTGACTAATCAAAAATCATACAAAGTCTTTTTTTTCTGTGGCCACTACTAATTACCACAGACTAGCATAGTCGCCATGTATGCTGTGCTGTGCTATGACTAAGAAACATAACACTCGAAAATATACTCATAGTAATCATATGTTGCGATCCAGAAAGAGCCGAGCTTCATATGACCGCGACGAAGCGACGGTAGCTTGAACTCAGCCGGAATTTGAGTCCGAATTTCCTCTTCCTTGCCATATTTTGTTCGCGCGCATATTTTGTTTTTTCTTTTGTTCCGCATTCGCGGTGGTTCTTTATTGTTTTTAATTTCGCCACATCTTGACTTAATAAATTGTAAGTAATTGTAAGACGTCTATTGGGTTTTTTTTTCATCTCAATTTTTTCTTTTTGTTTCTATATTAAGCAATTAAGACTTTATGGGTAAATTGTCTGGAAATAATAACATCACGGTCGGTGGCACACACAACTCGATGAAATATACGTGCAATCTATACTCTGATTTCGTCGTGTATATTATGCGAAATCCTAACTCTTGTCGACACAGTCCATAACCCCTTGGGGGTTTCTTTAGAAAAAAAAAGTAATAATACTTAAGTTAACTAGTATAATATTGATCGCACACGGCGAGATTAAAGTGTTATAGATATATCCAGTGAGTGTTGTTGTGACTGGCTACTTCTTACCATCCATTTCAATCCATACAATAAAAGCATTACGTGTGTTATACAACACTTTCACTCGACCAAACGTGCGACGACGCGCAATCTATATTTGCACATTGTGCGCGGACATTGTCTTGGAACTATGGTGGTATGACTTTAACCCATTAATGCCTGATGTTACATATATGTAACAGTAAGACATCCTTCGTTTCAAACGGCTGCTAAAGGAATAGGATATCAATTCGGCACTAAAAAGTGTTTTATCCTGTACTGGACACTATTAGCAATGCGTAGAAATCAATTTAGCTGAATTTGATTCACTATTGTGGAAGTTATAGAGGTTCCTTTCTGATGGTTTTTTCGATGTTGACGAAAATTGTCACGATGGCAAAAGTAGTATATGAATTTTATTTTTATATTTAATTGTATGAAAAAAATTGGGAAAAAATTAATCGTATGTCATTACATGGTCTTTGTGAAACAATACAAAAAATAAATGAAATAAATATTGTCCATAGTTTACGTTTTTTAAGTACTTTTATAACACTGTTACATATATGTAACATCCGTCCTGATATGGGGAAAGTGCACTCTTCGTATACGAGGTGTAAGAGTATGTACTATTTTAGTGTTTTTTTTTTATTTTATGGATTTTTTACACTATTGACGCGATAGTCCGGATTAATTATAAAAAAAAAGAAGTCCGGATTCTCAAAAAATCCGGATTAACGAAAATTCCGGATTTTAACAAGACATTTTTATCTAGGAAAATAGCATAAATAGTTTTCATAAATGTTAAAATGTAAAAGAAAAAAAATGCTATTATTTACGTTTTTCCTTAAAATTAGTCATGTCACATAATTTTCTAGACCCTTGTGTCTTCTTGACTGGCAAATTGAGCGGCCATATTTGGCATAACATACCAAAAATATTGAGAGTCGGAATTAGAATTGCTCTAGAAATCCGGAATATGGATACAATAGTTGTCCTATGTGGATTAAAATAATAGCCGGATTCAAGGGTATCCTAAGCAAGGAGTCAAGGCTTTTTTTCATGAGGCCAAGGATTAGTTATTCTATTCAATCCTGCTAATATAATATTCAAAAGGATATATTTTGAGCTACGAAAGAAGAAATGGTTTCTAATGTAGACCAAATTATAGACAAGGAGGAATTACAGGCTCTTTATTTAGTCCTTTTTAGACAAATTGGGCAGATGGACAAATTGACAAAAAAATTGAATCAATAATTTTATAATTTACTGGCAAATCTTCCATAATCCTCAAAATCTGTATTGTTAACTACTGTAGTTCTATAAACTTTTTTCCTATTCACAAACTGTCAAATCTATTAGTTCTGTGGGTGTTCAAGAAACTTCTCAATAAAACAACAACAACTCCACATGCAAAAACACATATATAATAAAATAAAATAATACAATATTTCACATAATATTTTTGTAAGGCTGCTCAATTTTCGCACACATTTCGTATTATTTCTACGTTATTGTTGATTATCTACATTCCAAACTTCATGTAAAATATCGGCTTTCATAATATTTTTGGCTTTATTAAAAAAAAAATTACTAAAAAGTTTTCTTTTTGAAAAAAAAATCAAAAATATACTTTGAATACACTTTCCCCGTATCATGCCTGATGTTACATATATGTAACATCCTCCAGTACTTCGAGTGCCTGATGTTACATATATGTAACAGTGCCGGGAGCCTGAACCCGGCATCCGGGGAAAAAAAATTTTTCTACAAAATGTGTTTTTAGCCATTTTAAGCCGACGTGGAAAATTTCAGCTCAATCGGTAAGATTTTAGGGTCTCGTCGTTAATGGGTTAAATTGATACAGAGTACAGAGTAAGTGCGACTATGGAATAAGATCACAATCCACCATATACAATCACGACGATCATCGATGCGCGATGAGATGTAATAATGACGCGTTGAT
Organism: Microchrysa polita; assembly: GCA_949715475.1. Taxonomy (NCBI): domain Eukaryota; kingdom Metazoa; phylum Arthropoda; class Insecta; order Diptera; family Stratiomyidae; genus Microchrysa; species Microchrysa polita. Next base: position 7,025,164 of record OX454420.1, read on the forward strand.
GATATCTGATGATATAGTCCCATCATCGACACCATCACGATGTCCGCCGTGCCGTCACATTCTCATTAATCGATACCATGTAATGACGATCATTCATTAGAAGAGTCGTCGGTCGTGTGGTCGCGCGATCACCTCAAGCACATTTTTCTCACACACTGCAATCTTAATGAAAGTAACAAACTTGCACAGGGTATCCATCCATATAGTATAATGGCCATTGTGTCCAGCTGAATGGCACTCGATTGAAGAAGTAGAAGATTGCGCATACGAAAAGGCTTTTGGTGTAGATGAGTTTAATGACGTCTTGGTTTGGTATTTTATTTTTGGGTCCTAATGAAATAATCGTATAAAAGTATTAAGAAGACAAGCGTTTTATCTTAATTCTGTAGAATGGGACAGTGATGTGATGAAGGGGCTTTTAAGTGATGCATATTAGGAATTATTTAAATGGTAAAAGAAGAGCTTTGAAGACAGGTTATAATGGGTCGTGATAAGTTTTAAGAGTCGATTTTATGTTTATTGGATGTTGATAACTTCAAATTCCCTTATAGCCTACTTTTCAAATAACAATTAGTTCACAAGAAACAACTACTGCCACAAAAACGTCTCTAATCCCTTATTAGGTATTGTGCGTCACATATAGCCTAATTTTGCCAGAAAAATATATTTTATCTATTAAAAAAAAGCCAGGTTGACAGTCCATCTACATTCTTCAATTCAGCACTAAGTTGTAGTGATTTAACCCGTGTCTAAACAATCCAAAAAGGCTAAAAGGCTATAACAGGCCATTGGTACCTTCAACACCTGGACTACGCCGACGACATTTGCCTTCTCTCAAACACAGCAGATAATCTGGCTCCAATGACGTATGCTTCAAAATGCTGCATTTAAAAATAACATTGCTAAGACTAAATACCTGCGCTTGACTCCAAGAGAGCAAAGCACAATTTCTTTCTCTGGACAACCAATAGAAAAAGTTGAGAATTTCACTTACCTTGGAAGGGTAATGACAGCAATTGGTGGGGCTGATGCTGATGTTGAGTCGCGCATAAATAAAGCCTGGCCAGTATTTTCAGTTTGACTCCTCTCTGGCAAAACCATGTTTTGTTTCCAGAAAATCCAAACTGCGGATCTTCGAAAGTAATGTAAAATTCGTGCTTTTATATGGATGACCAAAAAGCAAAAAAGCCATTGAAAAATAGGCTCTCGTTTAGAACCCGCAGGGAACCAATGCAAGCCGACGCACAGTGGGATCAAATAGGAAAAAAACCTGGTATTAATCTGTAACTTTTTGTTAAGGTAAAATCAAAAATCAACACCACCTATTCTTTATATAATCGATTGAGACATGTCGCCCGTTACTGCGACCGACCGTTTCTGAGTTATTTGCATTTTTTCCTGAAAAATATGAATTTTCCTTAGAACAATTTCTGCTTTTCCTATAATTGGCTGTTGTGGTACGTGCAACTCATCGTCTTGAATGATTTTAGCCTTCAACATCTCACACACGATGAATCCATATAATCAAAAAAAAACGAGACAGAGTTCTAATCGTGTGAATAGCATGATGAGTGTATACCCTATTCCCATGTACAGACCTAGAAGGCACGCAAAACCCAAAATACTCAATTTCATATTTTTTTGTGGGGGAGGGAGGGGTAGTTGGGTCGGACCTGACACATCTTGATTACCTTGTCAAGGCTTCCAACGGCTACCATTTGATACTAATTTGAAGTTTTTCGTGACATTCTATCAAAAGATATGGCTGAATATAACTTTGTAGGGGAAGTAGGGGTAGGGTAGACGGACCTACTCCACTTTCCATCAACTCAAAGTATATGTCAGAATGAGACATTGATCAAAATTTCAAGTCGATAGCGATATTGTATCGAAAGTTATGGCCGAATTAAAATATCAAGGAGGGGTAGTTTGTATGGGTGGTAGGGGAACCCGTGTTCCGATTTGGCCCATTTTCAATACCGTCCAAGATTATAGCAAAACAAACCTGTGACCAAAATTTCAAACCGCTAGCTTCATTATTTCAGGAGTTATCGTGCAGACAGACACACGGACAGACAGACAGACAGACATGGCTTATTCGATTCAGGGACTGATCCTGATCATTTACATATATACTTTGCCATACCTACGGTGGCTCCTTTAAGGTGTTACATAATATCGGCGTAACAAAAACAATATACCCTATACCATCTTATGGGTATAGGGTATAAAAATGGGTTGAACCCAAATTGGTGTATGGTCCAAAGTTTGAACACATATGTACAGGGTCAATCCAAATCCATGTACTCCTATTCAAACAAATGTTAACCCGTTATGTCACAGGCTATAAAAATCAGTTGTGATCACAGGTACAACAATTTCCAGAAAATCAGTTTCCGAACATTAATACATTTTAATATTTGTTACATACAATAAGTAACCTAAATCGACCAAATATGCAACTCCGGGTAAGAAGAATCTTAGACGAACAGGAAAAAAAGTAGTGCGGATCACAGGCTACGTGTGATAGACGTATATAGTTTGCGAAACACAGTTACTCACGCCAGGGGGTAATGCTGATCGAAAAATATTCTTTACCCCAGTTTCAGTAACAAATTTATGAACGAATAGAAGAAAACCAGACAGTCGGAGTTGATAAGGCTTTTGAATTATAACGTTTTATATGCCGAGTATACGTCCACAGGTAGTTTTTATCGGAGATTGACATATGGGTATTTAAATCAAAGATTTAAACGAGTAAATCTCATATCAATTAAAAATTTTCAGTTTTGAGTAACGTTAAAAAAGTTATTGGCGTTTAAAGTTAAACTTCCTTTTCGACTTCCGTTTTTCTAAACCGTTACAGGAATCGATATGAAACTTTGCACAAAGATTGGTCTGTATGGCCTTATAAACGTTAAATATTAAGACTGTTGACTTTTGCTAGAGAAAAGTAAATAACAATAAATTTGTAAAATTTCGATTTTTTCGTGTGTAGGACCTCTTAGGTTTCCAAATATGAAAATTCTGCTAAGGGTTTTTAGAAAATTACATAGGGAATATGTCTACGAATCTTCATTCGAATAATAGTATCCAAACCGGAAATATAGTCAAGTTAGTATTTAGACAAGACTCGCAGCGTACAGACTCCAATCATCGAACATGTGGACACCACAAAGGGTAGGACACTGTACGATTACAGAAACCATTGCAAACCCAATCCTAGATATGGGCAGCGACTATACCCCGGCCATGTACACCTTTGACTCCAATATCCAAACCTCAACGGTTAGGGAAGACTGGAGTAAATGGAACGACAATCATCTATCAAATCACATCGTGTGGTACACGGATGGGTCGAAGACATACGAAGGAACAGGGGCAGGAGTTTATACAAAAACTAACAACTATAGTATCTCCAAACCCCTAGGTCAATATACCACTGTCTTCCAGGCAGAACTAATAGCCATAAACCTTGCAGCAGGGGACAGTACTCGAAAGGGATATACTCGAAAGGGATATATTCTCTCCGACAGTCAAGCTGCTATAAAAGCCATTGCAAATCCCAAAACAACCTCTAAATTGGTTTGGGAATGCCAACAAAATATCAAAAACCAAGCTACCCGAAACAAAGTAACTCTGAAATGGGTGAAAGGAGATAAGTGGATCGAAGGAAATGAGAAAGCGGATGCCCTTGCAAGAGAGGGTTCCGAACTACCCTTAACCGGTCCTGAACCTGCAATCGGAATCAGTAAATCTACTGCCAGAACCGTTGCAAGACGATGGACCGAGGATAAATTCCAAGATCGATGGAGACTCGCTGAAGGGCTCAGGCACAGCAAGCGTATGCTGGAATCTAACTGGCACACCAGTTGCACCGAAGCCCTCAGTCTAAGTAAAACGAACCTCAGGGCAGTGACAGGCCTTATAACCGGTCATTGTACCCTAAGGAAACATCTGCATACAATCAGTGGCGTGCACAGCTATTCCCTGTAGGGTAGCCAGTCCAATAACCTTGAAAAAACAATATCAAGTAGAGCCATCATGGAAACTGTATCCTATATATAACAAGATTAACTATCAAATCATGGCACTGCTCCACAATACATTACAAGTGCTACACTTCCTATCGCTTTTATCAGCATTTACGCAAATATTCTCAACCGTCGTAAAGTAATATTTATAATATAAAAAGCAGTTCCTTCTTTTTGTATATTTATAATTTTTTGATCATAAAAGCTTTGTATTATTGGCTCCCATGAAAAATTTGTCAAAGACCTTCTATTCAATTTTAATTTTATTTTAATATGAAACTACCAAAATTACACGGGATGAAAAAAAAAACGTTGTGCACTTCCGTTCTAATTTATTATCGACGAAACCTTTTCAACTCGGAATTAAATACAGATAATTTTATAATACACAAACCACACTACAGAAAAGAGCGTTAAAATAGATACAACCCAAAAACATACTTACAGATTCTAATTTATTCCATTCCATGTATTTCTGAATTTAAAACAAAGGTTTAGATAATTTTACCATTTACTGTACGTGTTTGAAGTTCATTCACAAAAATTGCCTGACCGGCAATACGTGTTAGGTGTACGGGCGACTGGTGTTTCCGTGAACATCTCTTTATGTAGCAAATGGCCAGAAACATGCTAGGAAAAAATCCAAGCAAATTCGCATGCTCCCCTAAATTAGTCGGAGAAAATGCTCCGGCTGCGCATCTTCGTCTCCTTCACTCTTTTATTTTCAGCCATCAACCATTTATCGTTGATGTTGGGTTTGTCTCTACTTCATTGCTGCTACAAAATTTCCCCTCTGCGAAAATCAAGATACAGAATAGATAAGAGACTCGCCGCACAATTGAATGTTGTGTGCGCTCCCATATATGTAATGATAATGAGAAAACAGAGGAAGAGTTTGGTGCGAAAGGCATGCTTACTTTTCCATATAGTTTATGCTGCAGTACAATTGCCATGCGTATGTAAATTGTCAATCCGTACACAGCTTTGCGTGTCATGTTATGGGTATATTGAAGGCAGAAGCGATTGTGCCTGTTCTGGCGACTTGAAAGCTTGGAGAAGGTGCAGAATTCGCCGTCTTTTTATAAATGAATGTAGCATTACAGTGATGCACAAGTTGAATAGAATGCTGAACTTTACATTGAGAAACGTTTTTGGAAAACTTATTTTTCTTTTTTAATAATCTCACTAGGGTAGGCAGTGCCTTTTCGCATGTATGGAGTGCACGCCACTGCATACAATAGGGATCTGCTCACAAGACCCACTATGCCGCCTTTGCGGGAATCAGCCTCGCACGTTATTTTCGAATGCCCCGCTCTTATGAGCTGGAGACAAAATTTCATTGGGGCTCAAGCTACCGTAATGGGTGCACCCAAAGTAAACTTGGTTAACTTTCTTCTAAGCCTCACACGAAGGACAGAGCTCATAACCTGAAACTTTCTCACTTAGATGGGAAATACAATAAGCCAACAGGCTGCAGTATTGGGCGCAACCAGGCCAACCTATCTCAGCGCCATATCCATCCAAGTATTTAGTAAGGGCCTTCACAATGGAAAGGAAGCCTCTTAAGCATTTCTGCAATGCATATCTTTTAACTTGATGAAACAATGAACATGAAATTTGGTGGAAATGCATAGAATAGTAATTTAAAAAAGCAATGGCGCCTGGTGACAGCTTGTATAAAACTGACAAATACATCTCCCAGATGTTTATCCACCCAATAAGTGAAATCCGGATGAATCCAGACAGTTTTCAGATCACAAAATGTGCCGTTAAAACCGCATTCAATTGGCTTTCAATTTCGCCAATAACAGCAATTAGTTTCTTTGTTGGTTTTGATCATAAAATCTTTTTAATCTTGGGATTGACTTTCTTATTTATCCTTTACTTTACTACGAAAGTTGTATTTCAAAAGGGAGATAAAATAAAAACAAAAATTATTTCTATTCAAAATTGCCCTCATTTTCACCACATTTTTCACAGTTTCTTATCGCTCTACCGCGTTATTAAATGCCTTAGATCAACTAAAATCTGGAAGATACTAACAAAAATACATGAAGAAGTTCATAAAATGGGTTAGTGTCCGATTTTTAGAGTTTTTTAGAAAATTTTTGAAAATACCGTTATAAAATCGATTTTTGTCCGTCCATCTGTCCGTCTGTTTACTAAATAACTCGCAAACGCCTCAACCGATCGACATGACAATTGGTAGTAATTTGTAAAATGGAAATGGTTACAGTCTTTGGTACGAACAACTTAGAAGCCAGTAAGACACGGCTAACAGGGTGTCCCCGAAGAAGTGACTTTTAGGGTTTTTTAGAATTTTTTTCAAAAAAAAAACCCTTATGAAATCGATTTTGTCCGTCCGTCTGTCCGTCTTTTCGTTGGCTCAACCGATCGTCATGAATATTTAAGAAATTGATAGGAAGAGACAACAGGGTTATAAAAAGTCGATGTGGGTACTCAAATCAAAAGACTTGACGAGTACATTTGTTATCAATTACTTTTTTTTTCTAGTTTCAAGTAACAAGTAACGGTAATGGAGTAATAGGCGTTTGAAGCTAAGGTTAGGTTTAAAAATTGTTGCAGAATGTTTTTTTAGACCCGGTGGTATCTTCGACAGTGTCACGACATGTATAAAGCTCAATAGCTTCAAAGTTGTTGACTACTTTGTTCAGACTAGACTAAAAAAACAATTATTGTTTAATCAGGTGTATATTTTCATCCCTATCCGGCTACAGAAAATTTCCAATATAAGAAATTTGCGGGTTACTACCTGATGTCTTTCGTTTTATTTATAAATATTCGTTAATAACTGGTAAAATAATATTTTTAAAAGCCAAATAAATACACAATAACAGTTGCCTTTGTCCATTCTTTACAAAACTGAAAAATTTGGAATAATGATTGCGTTTACAAACAGCATTTGGTTCTAGCAATTCACACTTTCATCGGACACAGATGGCCGTGTGATCCTCGACACAGTTGAGTATTTCACTCGTTCTGAACTTTACAGGCCTCCAGAGGCCTTTTGATATTTTGAGTGTTGCAATTTTTGGGTAAAAAATGCCATGGTTTCAGGTCTTTGAAAAAATATTCTGACTCCAATCGGGAATAATGAAGCAAAAGTCATACCGGTATGAACACTAGAGACTATGCGCCAACTTTTAAAATTACTTGCCGGAAAGTGCCGGTGCATATTTTTTACAGTACATATATTTTAACTAATACGAAACAATGAATTTGATCTCTTGATTCCACAAACAAGGTGCCACTCAAAACAAAAGAGTTATTTTTTTAGGTTTGGGATGTGGGTAATAGAGCATTTTGTTGCTGTAACATCGCCAAAGGAAAATTTGAGAAATATGTATTAAGATTGCAAATGTATGTGTATGTAATTTAATAAATTTTAAAATACCGCTACTCTCTTTTTCACATACTACTTTAGAAAAATGTTTCAATCGTGTTGCTGAGGATGGGTGAAAAACTACCCGAAATGCATCCAAATTAATATTAATAAAAATCAATTTTCCTGCAAATCCAAATATCCGGTGTTTTTATATTTACGTACTTAAATATATCGGGGTTTGCAAAAAATCATTTCAAAAACAAAGTTTAATAATTAAGATTGCAGTTAGTGAAAAATGACAAACTCTGGGTTTTTGCTGGGGTTTAGGACACCCTGTATATTCGACTGGCCTATTTGCTAGCTTAACCAGTGATGTAGGGCGGCAAATTGGCTACTGACAGGATAGAAATAAATTTCTCGAAAAATCGAAACAAATAAATAAAATTTGTACAATGTATTCGATGTATCGCTTGCGTAATTGCAAAGATGTAAAGTTTCGAATAAGTTTTCTGTCGAATACGAATTTACGATTTAAGCCAAGGTGCTTGAAAAATCGTTTCGAATCGCTGAATTAAATTAAGACGTTTCCTTTTTGGGCTCGATTTGAAGTAGACAACAATGTCATATTTCTGTATCTACAGATTTTGTCAAATGTCGCTTTCAAAGAATTGATAAGGTCCCTGAAGTTGTCGTAATTTCAGATGAGCTATTCGCTCAAAGCCCGTACATTTCGTTAATTTTCCTCATATTTTTAGAGTATAAATAAATATTTTGATAACTACTAGCAATTATTGTAAACAATATTCTCACTTCGTCACTTTCATTTTACATCTTTTGTGACAATAATCATTCATCAAGTGTATATCTAAAAGAACTTTCACGAATTGCCTCTGCCCAATTAAAAAGTGCAAGTCGCAAATCATCCAAACACAATCAAAAGCACACACAATCCATGGGAAAGAAAACTACAAACAGAATCCGCGATAACTTGCAATTTTCATCATATGCCTATACAATCAAAATGTCTAGATCGATTAAATTATTATTAATAGTAATAGTTATGACCTCTTACGACCATCCTTCTATTTTTGTTGTTCTTATTTTAACGTTTATCTTCCTAAGCACTACCACTTGAAAGATAAATTCGCACATTGGCCATACCACTCGTGTACCTACCCCGTACTACGTGCTATTATTGTCGACAATTTAAAAAGAAGTTTCCTCCGTTTGTACTATACACGACTGGCGCGAACTAGCAAGACGTGACGCCTGACGCGCCAACTGTCCAGTCGGCCAAATTGAAGAGAAAGGCTAATTTAAAAGATAAGGCGAAAAAGAATTTTCAGAAATTTTGTTTTTCACTTTGAAATGACGAAAGTTTTGTCTATATTGTAGAGAAGAGAAGAAAATTTTGCAAATCGCGATGCTTCATAAGCAGCACTCATTGGTAATCATATCAATTTAGGTGTACAGATAAATGCTTTTAATTCAAGTTCCCATGATTAACTATTATTTATTTTGCACTTTGCAAATTGTGATTCTTTTATCAGATGGTAATTTTGAAGAGAAGACGAGTTTAGGTTTGGGAAAACTCATTGAGTTTAAAGACTGCCCGAAAGTGTAAATATTATATGTTCAATTTACTGGAAAGTTTATTCGTAGATTCATAAACGTAGCTGTCTGAAAATAATTAAACATTTATGTATTTTAATTTCTATTATTACTTTGAAAATCTGCAACAATTTTTCTGAGTTAAAAGTTTTTCCTTTCGGGTATGCTTTCTCGTTCGTTTTAATAAAAACAGCAAGACTCAGACCTGAGTCATGAAGTGAGGAAGGGAGCTTGTGACTCCCGAAACAATTGTATTCTTAAGCAATAAAAATATCTCGTAGAAGGAAAAACTCTACTGTTTTTATTATTTTTTGTTGTTTTCAATCTGGAAAATGATTGTTTCATTGCGTATAAAGTTCACACTCCTCTATACATACTTCATTACTTACAGTATTTCAATTTATCGCTGCTCATTGCAAATAAATTAAAAGAAACACCGGGAGGTCAGTGAGCATGATCATTCACCAAGCTTCTCGTATTTTTGCAAATATTTTTCTAGAACAAATTTTTCTGTTACACAAACGGAAAATTTCCAAAAATGAAGCATAATAGATAGATTTATGTACATATATTTTAAACTTTTTACTTCAAATGATGCATTTTTCATCGCCACAAAATACTAAAGACTGTCGAATTTTCGTATCATTTATATTTGTTTGTCTGAAAACAATACAGTTTGTTGAATGTTCTATTTCCATATTACTTCACCACCACAAATAGGTCACGCCTGTATATTTCGTGCTTTTTGTTTTTGTACGGTTTTTTTTTTCTGGAGGCTCCATCCCATCTGATGCACCCAAAACTGTTTGGGAATTATTTTTATGCACATTATGTATTTCATTCATCTTGTCCGCGAGTATTCATCTAATACTATGGTCGATACCGTATTGTACGGTATCTAAAGCGAATTACCTTTAGCTTTAGGCTAACGCTAATTACTATCTGGTTGTTTCTTTTTTTTCTTGGAAAATATATTTCTACTATGCACGAATATCTATGGTTTAGTTTCGGTCAGTCAAAGCCTGGGCATCTTTGATTTTACGCAGACATAATGCGTTCAAGTATGATTTATTCACATATCTTTCGTTTAAGATGAGCGTTTTTTTCGTGATAAATGCGATGTTGCACGACGAATGAGAGTAAGAACGTATTACAAATGTTCGATTTGGGTCAAATGTGATTGCAAGATGGGTAATTAGCATTTTTGAGGGATTTTACTATGAGTACTTTCAGATGCGGTAATCTTTTCGGTTTTAGATGATAATATTGCGTGATTTTAATGCAAAATTAATACTTTAAATGCTAGAAACACAGGTGGCCAATTTAAGAAAAAAAAATAAGCAATTCGTTGAACAAATGCAGATTTAGTTGAACAACGTCATTGAAACCATTTCATCATGTTACTTAAGAACTTAAAATAAAATAATATTTTTCAAGAATATTTTAACACCAATTTTGTAATTTTGTTTCTTTTTTAATTTTCAGGTAAGTTTCCCGAAAAAACAAAGACGTTTGTTCACTATAAGATGCAGTAAGTAAATGATATAACAATATGACAGCCACAAACGCATTATCAAAATAACCAGTAACATTATATCATTATGCGCACAATTGTTACGCTTCAAATATTTTTCTCTCAGAATAATTAAAACTGATAGTAAACTCCGTTCAAATGCGTAGATAAAAGCTAGCTCTAAAATCGAGTCATGTTTACGTAAATCAACAATTTTTGGAGGAAATATGTGACAAAGTTTTGTGCAATACGTTAATGTATCCAAAAATATATTTGTAAGACGAGTTTACAAGTGTTAATAAAATAAATTAGTATCAGCATATTTCTCCGGTATTGCATCAGTTGTATCCCAGATGGCTGAAATTTTCAAAACAAAAGAGTTAAGGCAGTAAAAGAAGTATTTTGTTTAGTTTTCCTTAGGTTCGTGTCTAAACCACAGCTAGAATTTGTTTATGCGCTATTTGGACTCTCGTGACATACAATTTTGCATGTTTTGCATGAGTGCGTAGAGTGCGGTTGAGAAGAGTACATTATATATGTATTAGTGACAATGCTTGCATTAGCGAGAATATAGCGGCAATTGTTCGTTATGTCTATTATTTTGCATTAGTTAGAATGAGAGGCAATTGTGCCGAGAGGCCAACTAACACTTAAATAAATTCTAGTTCCGTGCTGCCAGTAACGATGGTTTTGGTTCATGTTGACCTCAGAGTGGGCACTAAATACATAATATCAATAGCTGCAATGCACTTCCATGACTCCATAAGTGGAATTTTTTATTTTTAAAATTTGGTATACATTTTAGAGGAAAATCGTCAAGTATTGTCTTCTTCTTCTTGTTTTGCCCCAATTTCTTGAGGAACATGGTGCGTTGACGAATACTGTGTCTAGTTTCAACATAGTCAACGTTTCAACGACAACTGAATTGGAGTGTGATACCGTTGTAAGACATTCCACTTCCTAGTCTCATTTTTTGTTTATTATTCTATGATAAGAAAATTTCTTATCTTCTTCTTTGTGCAATGGTCCGTGCTGGGTGTCGAAACTCATTTCTCTATGAATCTGTAGGTATATCACAGAGTGGCGACCGAACGATCACGGCAAGAGAAGGGTTGTAGACCAGCGGCTCCTACTCATTTTCAGTTCGAACCCCCCTTGCGAGTTCTGCTGATCCTGGAACCCGCCCTAAAATGGTCGGCCAAGTTCAATTTCCGGAATTTAAATTGTTTGAATGTTCCTTTGTTAGTACAGCCCATATTTTGGAACTACTGGCATTTTTTAGAAGTACGATTCAAAATTCGTGATTTCCGTATCCTTAATTTCGTCGTGATTTCGGGCGTCCCCATGCCTTCCATGAGATGCCATGCCCACCAAAGATCTTTTTATCCATACAAATACTCGTTGGCTGGTGCGTATTTTATCGGAAGCGCGAGTTTAGTCAATTTCAATAAGCCAGATGAAGTGATTTTTTATTTTTCTTTTCGGTCTTAAATATTCTCACCGGTATTCATTAAACGGGGATTTTTTTTAAATAGGAGAAATGACAATTTTTTGTTATTTTTCAAGCTTTGCAGCAACGGATTACCCCTGGTGAATTTCCCCTTCCCTAATCGTTACACCTCCCTATATGGGGTGTTTGGGAATGACCATGACTTATTTTTTATGCCGAAGAAAGCCTTTAAAAAATGATTATTTTTCCATATTTAATTATTTGGAGTTTTCCCTCTACTCCCATTAAATCACGTCCAGGACGTCATTGCTGCTGGCACGCAAGTACATTGTTTTAATTTTACATTTCGTTTTCCCCAACCCTACCTATCCTATCCTTTCGGACTCTGTGGCTCATTTGGCTGAGTCGCACTCTACGATGCTAGTAATCTAGAGGCCCGGAGATCGAATCTCGGCGTGGTCTAGGAAATACATAGTGCTTGCAACATTTATATACACTCTGTAAACTCTATATGAAATGTAACATTGACTCGAAGTTGCCTATAAACGGCTGAGTGAAGGCACCATGCCCCACAAGGGGTTACGGTACGGAGAAGAACCAATCCTACCAATCCTTTCTAACCCGGCGACACGGGGGTATTTTAATTTTTTGTAATTTTTTGATAGTTATGTTCTATTTGAAATAGAATATAATTTTAAATGAAAAAAATAATTGTTAGTTTGAGTTAAAAGCGTATTTGTAGTTGGTGTACAAATTTATGGTATGTTCAGAGCAGATTTGCTGGACATATCTACATCTACATATCTATCTATCTAGTGTTGCACGGAACCGTGGAACCGGACCCGGGTACCCGGTTCCTAACGAGAACCGCCCGACCGGTTCCAAATAGAACCGAGCACCGGTTCCGAATAGAAACGAGCGCCGGTTCCAAGAGAACCGAGTCCGGTTCCACAGAATCGTTATTCGGTTCTGATGGACCCGATTTTCGGTTCTTGCGGAACTGGACTCGCGGGTCTGTGGAACCGGACATGTGAAGCGGACTGGAATTGGTGCTAGAAATTAAACCGACATCCGATTCTGATATACTATGAATTGGTAGGTTCTGGGGCATATTGTTGTAAAGTAATATTGAACATTGCATTGTACTTGTTGGTACTTGTTAAACGGCAGATTTTTTGTGTGTGCGCAGTTTGTAAATGCGTTGTGTTGTTAGGATTTTGTTTGTTTGTGTATATTATAAGTGCATGTTTGTTAATTTGATGGGTAAAGAACGGGTGTTTTTTATGATTTGTTTATATGAATTACCAATGCTGAAGGCTGAATTGAAATAGTCCAGTCATATTAGCAATGAAAATAGAAACGAGACCGAGGCTAATTTCGGGCGTGGCCAAAATTTGGATACCCTTCGCTCCCCTCGGGTTAAAAGTTATTTTCGGGCGTACCTATACGACTTGTATTTGATCCCCCGCATTCTTTTTCTTCTGTCGTCACAAAAGTTCCGTTGCGTCGGCAAAACAATATTTGTGTGGGGTTTGGTTGGAATAAGTGGGCAAATAAAAATATCTCCTCAGACAATTTTATTGGGGAGCATGGCCCCATAGTACGATTCCATTTTTTTTACCTTTTTAGTTGCTTGGTTGAAATTAGTACACAAATAATTTTTTTTTAGCAGAATCTCATTTGGGGGGTTAGGTTTGTATGGCAGCCCCATGATCCGACTTGATACATTCCTAGATATGTTTTGTGTCATCAAAAGAAATACATTTGTGTGAAATTTGGTTGAAATTAGTGCACAAATAAAAAAGTTTTTCTTAGAAGAACCTAATTTGGGGTGTTAGGTTTGTATGGCAGCCCCATGACCCCGATTGTCCGATTTGATCCATTCTTACAAATATGTTGTGTTATCGATAGAAAAACATTGGTGTGAACTTTGGTTAAAATTAGTGCACAAATAAAAAAGTTTTTCTTAGAAGAACCTAATTTGGGGGGTTAGGTTTGTATGGCAGCCCCATGACCCCATTGTCCGATTTTACCGATTCAAACATACAAACTGCCTGCAGCAAAAAGAAGTATTTGTGCAAAATTTCAGCTTCATAGCTTTTAAATTGGCCGAGTAAAACGCATCGCAACACAAAGACAAACGGACAGACAGACAGACGGACAGACGGACATCGCCCAATCGACTCCTCAAGTCATGCTGATCATATATGTATACTTTTTATATGGTCGGAGATGATTCCTTCAATGCTTTACAAACTTCATGACAATACCCTTTCACTCTATGAGCGAAGGGTATAAAAAGGTTCATATATGCCCGACATGATAGTCCTTTATGAGGGGCCATGCAACCAAAGATGACATCATATGAAATATGAAATTTATGCAGTTGACTCCAAATTCTCATACAACGAGAGTTGAGCAATCAAATAAAGTAAGTTTTTTTTGTATCTCGTCAGATGATTTTGAAACAAGTCAAAATTAATATGTAATATGACTCTGGCTCGTAAACCAATATTATGTTTGCAATTTTACAGACGATTTGCATGAGCATTTTGCTAACTTTTTTTTTTTAATTTTCAAAATAAATATTAAGACTAGACTCCCATTATTCACTCATTATGAACGTTCAATTATTTCAAGCAACATTATCATGACGTGTACGATTCGATCTACCTCATCAAAAAGAAAAAAAGAAGAAAAAACCAATATCGATGAATAGAAAAAAAAGTTATCACGAATCCAATATTGTGATGTAAATATTTACTGCATGCGCTGATAATTAGCACATTCAAAATGGAACAATAAAAAAATAAAAATGATGCTATGGTCGATCAGCATATAGCAGTCAATATTCGCCGACGGAAACATGTCAGAAGAATATAAAATATACAACAACATCGACGTTGAACGTCCAATTTCTATAGATAGTACCTACAACACGAGCCACTTTTTGACGGTGTACATCATCCATTCATTGGTAGCTCATGCTCCTTGTTTGCTTACAAATGTATTTTCCATTTAACCGATAAATTAACAGATACTCGTATATTCGTACATTCAACGCTTTGCTTACGTATTGAAATGTATTTAACAATTTTCATGGATAATAATAATCATGGTAATAATATTATAAAAAGAGTGTGTAAGAGGTTCGTGTACAGGTACAACGCATATTCGATATAAGCGATAACATTTTTTGTTATTTCATATTTTATTTAAACAGGTGAAATTTATCTGATGACATCGGTGCTGGTATTGGTACGTACTGCGTATTTATCAAAGAAAAAAAAAGAGGTGACAGATAAATTTTATAATTGAGTTCATTTTATTTCAGAAATTTGAATTAGGCCCCACCCATTGTCCCATTTCTTCAACATTGGGGAAGAATTCTGGCTTAGATAGTTTCCAATAGTCAGTAGTTTGAATATCCATTGCCTAGATTGCACAACAAGTAAAACTTTCACCTTTCAAGCTCGAAATAATCAATTTTAATAACTGAATCATATCAGAGACTTCGATTGGATGTGCTCCAGTAAGTCCATAAGAATTAAGCGAGAAACCTGAAAATTTAATGATTTTCTTAGAAGGAAACTATGCAATTTGGTGTCAATAAAATTTCGACATTTCCCACAATCACATACTTATACAATATACCGTTTAAGCTACTGATCGGGGGCGTACGCAGAAAAAAATTTCGGGAGGGGTTTTAGCAAAAAGTCAAATTGATATTTTAAAGCTGATAAGTGCGATCAATTCACTGTAGAAGTATGGAAGTTATTTCATGCTGTTTTCATTTACTTAACATCACTACAACTTCAAACTAGTTGCAAACCGCCTCCAAGCCTCATAGTAACCACTATTTTTGATCTATGCAGCTTAAATCCACTGGAGAATGCTAATTATGCTAATGCACCGAAGGACATAATTCCGAATTAACTGCAGCTCCTAAGGTCGATATCAATAAGTTAGTGGAGATATGGTGCAGCATTGATTTTGATTCTACCAGTTCAGTGCTATCCTACTTCCGAGAGACACTTCATTGGCCTCTCAACTGCAAAAATAATTTTGCCAGCACATCATTTTCATGATGCTAAGTTCCTTGGTCATTGTTAGATGACCTGAGAGATTTCTTGTACGATGGGTGCAAAATCTCTGTCCGTCTGTTGCAGGGACATAGCAAGAAATTGGTTTCGAAATGGGACCAGCGTTCAAAAAAATGTCCATGCTTTAAAATTTTGATTTTAGTTTTATTGAATTTAGTCGATGAAAATAGAAGTAATTCCTATTTTGCAATTGTCGAAGAGTGGATCTGATTTCTCTTTTTAGTTAGTTAACCTTCGGGCGGGCGCAATGCATCTGACAGATTAAGTGACTAGTTTTTGTCGCGCCAATCAGCGATATGAAAAGGGAGAGATCTGAAACTCACAGCAGCTTAATCTTTATCGGTTAACTAACCAAAACAGTTTTCAGTTTCGGTCTACCATATGTCTGAGCGGCGGGAGGGGATGAAATAATCTCTCAGATGTATTGCGCCCGATTGTGTTATTTTCTCCTTTTCTGATAATTTCCACTTGTTATACTATTCACATTGCGTAATAACGTTGTGTTGACTTTTAGGCTCACCAAATCGTTCAATAGTGTGTTTTTAGTAAAATAAGTTCATATTTTTTAAGCGGTCGAGTTGTTGGAGGTTTTTTTAATATTGAAGCGAATGAATGCGGAATATTCTTAGAAAATTGAAAATGTTAAGGGTATCAAACTTTGTGAGCCAGTTTTTGTTTCTAAAATTTCGTAGAACTGTTTCAAAAAGGCAATGCAACAATAAATAAGAGTCTAAAATATGCAGAAGCTTAGTTTCATCCTTTTTTCTGCACTTAATCTGTCAGATGCATTGCGCCCGATCGTGTTAGGATTAGTATTGCGCCCGCCGGAAGGTTAATTTCACTTTACCCTGATCAATTTTATCCGATTATATACATCAACATAAAGTTTCTGGGGGAAATAAAAAAATCAAATTATTCATAGTGCGGTTAAACAATAATTTATCGCATTCCGCCATTTGCTATAGTAATGCCCAAGACCGTGAAGCGGATTGCACCTAAGGAATTTTTCATCACATTTCACAAAAATTCGCCAAGAACGCCCAGGATCAATGCAAAGGAAAGTTGAAAGCTCAAAGCTCACATGTATCTACTATCTATTCCCATGTGAGGGGGACGATATTGTTACTAAACACCTGCAACAATCGAAATCCAGCGGAAACAGCATCAACGAAATGGCGAGATGTTTCGACGGTTTGGCCAGTGCCATCTTCAGCAACACCGACATAATGAGGCATACTTTAGAAAAATGCATTTCAAGAATCGATGCCGAGATGACTGATGCTACAGTAGTAAACAACAGTAATCATGGTCAAGACCTTAAGAGTGAATTTTTCGATAAACTGTAAGACAAAGTTGAAGGTCTCGAACGTCGTGTAAACTGCATTCTCGAGAAAATCAATGAAACTCCTGCAACGTGTCCCCCAACTGTGTTCAACCTCCAAGTCCAAAACTCTCCCTACGGTACAACATCCACCAATTACCCAATCTTCTGGATGTGATACACCTGAATCTCCGAGTATCCCATCAATTCCCGATAAGCTAATTTCTCGATTTGGAACATTTTGGACTAGCGATGAATGGGACCAACGGATTCAACGAATCAACACGGTTAGCAACTACGCCCAAAAACAACGAGAGCCTACATATAGTAAAAACGAAACTCGAACAATATTTTTTGTAAAAGGTGCCCGAGTTTCGCGAATGAAACATGGTTATGCGGTCTCTTGAAGAAAAGCTTATCAATTCACGGATGCGAGTGCCAATCAATCAACCTGCGTCACCGGTCAACAATATCAGGTAAATCGTTTAAGCTGTCTGTACCGGCGCGTTACAGCTGGCTGCTTCGATCGCACGACCCAAATAGAGGCCATGCATACAGTTGGAATGGCTTACGATTTACTTTATGGATGAATAGAAGTACGAAACCGCAAACAACTAAAACAAAAAAACAGCAAATTATCTATAATGTATCTTCAAAATTAGTATCTAACTCAAAATTTACGAAAAAAAATGTATATTCAGGCAATTCCCTTTACCCTAAGTCCTAGGTATAATAATCCTAATTCTCGTAGCTCAAAAGTAGACCCTAATCTAGCTTCCCACACAACTTCACACAATCCTTCGGCTCCCTCTTTAGATAATGCACCACATAAGCTTATGCCCCAATCTTCTTTGTATCTTTCTTCTGATAAAGTGCCATTTAAAACACAAATTTGAGAAACCGTAGAAATGAGCTTTATTAGTCTATTAAAAATAACCCCAACATTAGTGAGGATTTAAAAAAGAACTACGACGAGATGGCCAATGAATTCCGCATTAAATCCCATGAAGCTTACCGACTTTATGTTAATTCAATAGGTGAGAAAATTATCCATGAACCAAAAAAAAATTTTATTTCGTTAATGTAAAACGTAAGTCCACGGGTTTTCCACGGAATGGTTCTCACACAGGTTGAAATTACTAGAGCTATTCATGAAATGTGTGACACCAATGGACCCGGTCCGGATTTAATACCTCCCGCTACACCTAATTTTTAACAAATCTCTTCAATTAGGCACATTTCCGTCTGTATGGAAATCCTCTCATGTTACACCTATCCATAAGAGCGGCGTTAAAAAATCAGTCGAAAACTATAGAGGTATCGGTATTCTGTCTGCAATTCTCAAACTATTCGAGAAAATGGTCTGTGATAAATTAACTCCATCTATTGATCCTCTGCTTAATGAACAACAACACGGTTTTCGAAGAGGCAGATCAACAATTACCAACCTCACAATTTTAGTCTCCGATGTCCTCTGTCAAATGGAAAAGGGTAATCAAGTAGATGTTGTTTACACCGATTTCTGTAAAGCTTTTGACAGGGTCGATCATAACGTGTTAATGGATAAAGTCTGCAACTTTAGGATAACTAGCTCACTTTTCAACTGGCTCCGTTCATACCTTCACACTCGTACTCAATTCGTTAAATTCCAGGGTATGGTTTCGAAGTGCATATCTGTCTCGTCCAGAGTGCCTCAAGGTCCTCTTTTATTCAATATTTTCATCAGTGATCTATCTTCCATACTACCTGATATACACCATCTAATCTATGCCGACGACTTAAAATTATACCGCACCATTGACACACTTGATGATGCAGAGTTTCTTCAATCCAAACTCCAATCCCTTGACCAATGGTGTAACCATAACAATCTTCACCTTAACGTTAACAAGTGTCAGGTGATAAGCTTTTCCCGAAAAAAAAAACAAGTCATATCCACTTCGTACCATCTTAATAACACTATGCTGGACAGAGTTGACCATATCAAAGACCTAGGTGTTGTTTTAGACGACAAAATGCGTTTTACCCTGCATTATGACAGAATTTTATCAATGGCCAACAAACAGCTCGGCTTCATCAAGAGACGCGCTAATGAGTTTAATAATATCTGGGTTACTAAATCCTTGTATATTACCCTAGTACGACCCTTGCTCGAATATGCTTGTGTTGTTTGGGACCCTGCGTTTAAGATTCATATCAATAGGTTTGAATCTATTCAAAAACAATTCATTCTTTTTGCATTGAGAAACCTTTACGATCCCCGTGATTTTCAAAATCTTCCATCTGACACATACAGGCTTGACCTTTTAAACTTAATGTCTCTCTCTAGTAGAAGAACACTACTTTCCGCTTGTTTCACTTTCGACATTATTAGTGGTGTCATTCGTGTTAATTATCTCTGTGATAGAATCGCCTTTAATGATCAACCCAGACGTACCAGACATACTACCCTACTTAAAGAATATCAGCATACTACCTTATATGGTTACAATGAACCCGTTAACAAATGTTGTCGGACCTTCAATGCACATAGCATCCATTTTTCATTTGGCATGACTAAATCATCCTTTAAACCGAAACTGACCCAAACTCTTAACCCTTAACTACATTCGTGGGGGACTAGGGTCCCCCAAGGTGAACATTTATAGACTTATCTCAAATGTTTTAAATTTGATGCGGTTGAACTTTCGCGTATTTGTAGCACTACCTAAGAGCTTGCAAACAGAGAAAAAGCGCAGGTCTGCAGCTTATAGGTTAGAAGCTGTAAGCTCTTGGGGGACTTAGGTCCCCCACGAATGTACTTACGTAAGTAAATTTTTTTTTGAACTTCCGATATATTCGCAATTTTTTTCTTGTATTTTGCAGTTTTGATTAGAATTTGACATTATAGTAAATAGAGAATATATTTTACTATTTCAATGGAAGTGAAATCACGACGACTTTTGCAAAATCTTTAAATTTGATGGACTAGGGCCGGAGGTGGAACCATGTATGGCTTCGGGTCATCAGAATCAAATGCAATCTCTATTTTTCGATCTTTTGAGTCCAGAATAGTTTCTTAATTATTTCAAGAATTGCAGATAACTTGCAAGAATAACAGATGGTAGCTGTTATCGCAGAACGACTGTACCAATTTCTATGGAAAAATTCATGATAAACTGGCTCTTTTTTTCCGCTTGTGATTTTTAAGACTGTTAACTATATTTAAAATTATAGTTATATTTTTCATTTTTTATTATGTGAACAACGTAAAAAGCCGTTTAGCTTTTTTGTGGAATAACATTTGGATTTTGACTCGACGTTTGATGTATGCACTGAAAGTGTACCATGCGAAATGGCCACTTTCTATAATTAAAGCTGCAAACTTTACATGCAGCTTTCAAATCTTTAAAAAATAATATTTTTGCATTTATTACATGTCCATGGTTTGTTTTAGATTAGGAGTTGGCATCATTTCCAAAATTAAATGTATTAAAAATCACATTTGGTAATGGGGGACCTGGGTCCCCCACGAGTGTATATGTGTAGGCCAAAAATAGCGAGTGTAGCTGAGGGTTAACCTATCGGAACAAAACTAAATATACATATATCCCATTTTCTACTTCCTGTCCTTTCTAACTTTAGTTGTCCACTTCCTGTCCTTTCTAAGTTTTAAATAGTTGTAGTAATGTGAAATGAATTGTATTGGAATATTATATATTATATTATATTGTTAATGCCTTGTTTTGGTAAATAAATAAATAAATAAAATTTGCAAAATGTTTCTCTCAAATTCGTGTTGGTTGGCTCTGATTGTTTGTTCTGTTTTTTTTTTTGAATGATATCCGTATAACGATATTTCGATCATACGCTAAATGGGATTGCAGCCACCACCTCTAATGAAGCCAATATATATATATAATTATTATTAAAATTTAGAAGACTTTTTGAATCTCTTCGGGAGGGATCCGGACCCTTGGACCTCTCCACTGGCTCTGGTCTGTCGGTTAAAATTATTGTCTTGAAAAATGTCGTATTTTTCTGTTACCCGAATTTATGAACCAAATGATTCAAACACTATTACAAACATCAAAAAATTTCGGTGGGAGTTTGAACCCCCAAAGCCCCTACAAAGGATTGCCACTGCTACTGATTAAAATAATAGCATATATCAATACAAAAGATTTAAGGCAGAAACCCAGAAAATGTTGAATGACAACTTCAACTAGCGCTAACATCTTTTGAGGCCAAGGTCATGTCAAAACTCTTAACGAATTGAATGAATAAATATTTGGCCCTAAATATCTTCAGCAAACGCATAATCCTAAACAAGTTAGATTAGAAGCACCGCTTGACTGATTGGCGGTCAATTTTCATAATTCTAAAGGTAACAAAAGAAACAATGAAAAAGAGGCTCTTTCGACATAGTTCTTTAATAGAAATTGTTCATCAATAAAGAACATAAATAATAGTTAGAATAATGCACTTCAATAAAATTCTTTTCACTATTATTTTTCCATACAAAGAAAAGTTCTTCGACCGTACTTAGAATAGTGCAAAATTCTTTTTTCAAAGACAACAATTGATTTGTTTCTTCTCTGCATTAAATCGAAAGTAGGACAATACTGGAGGTTCGTTCATTAGGTCATACAATTGAAATTGAAATGTTTTCGGCACATTTTTTTTATATACATATATGGCACACATTCGTATGTATTGAATTAAAATAAAACTAACACTTAATGGGTTAGTGAGTCGTTCCTATTGACGGAACATGTCTTTATGCCAGTAATTCTAATATACCTACAACATTCATGTCTTGGATGCCTGAAATCCAATATTATATATACTCATTGAAAACCTTCAATTAGGGTGTTTAGTCATTAATGAAGAAAGTTTCAGAACCGCCCTTTTTGAAGAAAATAAACCACTCAACCTTTACCACTACAACTTACTATTTCCCTTGTATAACGTTACAGAAGAACTAATGGTCGTATCGTTTTTCTTTTCTTTTTTTAAATCATACATTTCAATGAAAACAATCAATAAGTGACCGATTGTCCTAAAAAAATCATTGAAAAGAAAAATACAGATGTATTCGCACATATGAACATGGCTTGAACATGGCATAATACAAATGGTGAAAGGTCTTCTTCAGTTGGCACAACATATCTATTAAATTCTTGTTGGTACATACTTGCAAAATGATTCGGTCCAGTAAATGTTTTGATGAACACATTCCGCGAAGAATATGGTATGGTGTTTGGAGTCTATTTCGTTAGTTTGTTGCATGCGGCTAAAAATAGACGTTCGCCACTGAAGATTCTTGTCACTTGCCACTTTGCTAGGCTATGGATATGCTTAATTCAAGACTGTCATTATATGGAAGGAAGCTAAAATATACGTCACATGTTTATTAAACAAAACGTAATTTAATAGTTGATTTTTATAGTTTTTTTCTTGTTATTTATCTTTAGCGTAACGATAGATATATTTACTTAGATACTTATCCATAATGTCCTCATGCAGCATGTGCTGCTGTAGGTTGTGATTATATTGTTGCATAGTATGAATATTACTGTTTTGCGGTTGTTATGTCTTGTGAATTATGACTGTACTTGATACTTAAAGGTGCTATTATTTTATGAAGAGTTCTTGTCGCGAGTTAAGAACGTATGGTTTGAGATGGTTTTCATACGGATAGTGCACTGCACCATGAACGATATGATTTGTAATTAAATACTTTCGTTTAAGGACAAACAATAACAGTGGTACACGTATATATTTGTGTCATTGTAATGGGTGATGCAGAGTGCAGTGTTGAAATTTGTCAGCCGTTAAGTGTTTTATTTGTATTGAATGTAGAAGCTTGAGCAGCAGTTTTCTGCGAATAATTAGTGTTCTAGGTATGTTTTCCAGAATAATAGTTTTCACATTAATGCAACATAATGGATGGGATAAATAGGTGATTATTTTTCGCAGCAAAAAAATATTAATTGAAATAATTCAAATTATTATCGTGAAGGAAATTTTAAAAACTCATTCCGTTAAACCAAGAGGAAGATTTTAAATTTTCGGTTTTTATCTAATACGAATATTGTCGCACTTTATATGAGAGATTCATGTTTTATTATGTTCATTACGCATATCGAGCTGTTCTTTCGTTTATCCTATCCTGGTCAATAATATTCGGGCAAAAATTGAACTTTGAGGATGATGTCCATCGGACTCCAGAAGTGGATGTGTTTTAACATTTATAGTTTTTGGTTCTATATATGTTGCGAATACATAGCAAAATCAATGTTTTGTCCTAGCTGGAAAATGCTGAAATCCGACTTAATAAGAATAAGTCTCAAGTATTCGAATCTCTTTTCATATTGATCGTTTCTTATAAGCATATACATATGTATATGTATTTTCCTATTTAGTTGCTTAGAATGCTCAAGATTTAGTTGCAATAATCAGTCATTTGCTTGTGTGGTAAAATTATTTTTCATGAGGCACATATGATTCACGAAAGAGAACAACATGAGTCGCATGTGTATCGTATACATTATAAGTATATATAATTAGAATAAATCGAGAAATGAAAGGTTTGCATTTCAGTTCGTTTAAAATCTGCAGGCACGCACATGGGATTTACGGGGCCCGGGGCATATAAATAAAAGTGGCCCCTTTGAGAAAAAGAACATTTGTCCTTGGAAACTCTATAAATCAGCAATGGTGCATTCAATGCCATTCGTGGCGGTGCACGACTCTACTGAGATGGCATCTGATGAGAAGAGCCGTGCACCGCCAGTCGAAACCGGTCGAATCAACTTTTTTGCACTCCCTGAAAAGGGAGAAAATTATTCTCAAAACAATTTTGAACTCTATAAATGTTGTTCCTACTACAGGATTCCAGGACGCTGGTACCTGAGAGAGTGGCATTAGGGTAGATAGATAGGGCGCTCGTCTTCGAATCATAGATTCGCGGGATCGAATCTCATTGTAGGCGCAGGTAATTTTCTATGCTTAAACATCACTAACACCTATAGAGGTCAATGCTGCGCTGCGTGAGCATTTTTATCAAAAAAAAAAAAAAAAAACAATTGACGAAAACATTAATTTAATAAACGTTACATCAAGAACGCTATTCTCAATGTAAGAATGCAAAGAGTCAAAGTAGCTCTTAGCAAAGTTATTTTAAGTACGATGTTTTTAATTTTAGTAGAAAAACTGTAACGTCAAAATCATGTTTCAAAATACTTAAGATCGATCCACACTTTTTAGTCATCAGTCGCAGTCACAGTAATTTCTCATACAAATTGACAGATTGTCAGTCAATCAATTAACTTGTATGGAAACTGATGACAGAAAAGTGTGGATCGACCTTCAAGATTGTTTTCGATTGATTTCACTCTCCTTTTTTCTCAGTGTAGGAGGCCCACTCAAGAAGTTGGCGGGAGGGCCCAGAGTGAAGTTGTTCCGTCACTGCTGATGGCATTGCAAAAATCGAAATTCTTGTCTCTTCATAAACGTTACTAAGATCGAGTGTGCACTGATCCATAGGAGAACAAAAGTCTAAAACCAAACCAGTAGAAAACGTTGAGAAATTTTGCTAGTTCGAGAGCATAGTTACAGATAAGACTACAATGAGTTAACAATAATCAGAGAGAGACTTGAATAAATGTAAATTTATGGAAACTAAATAAGAAATAGTCATTTAAAGGGGATCCATCGTTTTCAGTTTCTTGGTTAACACTTTTTCTATAAAACACACATAGTTCAAGGACACTCAGATTTTAAGAGAATACCGATTAATTAGATAAATTTCGGCAGAGTGTGCTGTTATCTCAACACCTAAAATATATCAAGATCAGAGCCAATTTTAGATTAAGCAATTTTAATTGAAAAAAGTAGGTGAAGGGAAATCCTATAAGGTCCTAGAAATGCTTTGAATAACGCAAAACAAGATAAATAGAGATTAAAATTTATCTGACATCAATTCGTGTAATAATTTTGTAGACGTATGCGCACTACGAGACCACTGTCGCTGCGGGGCCCTCTCCATCGCGGGGCCCGGGGCAAATTGCCCCTTTTGCCCCACCCTCTGTGCGCGCCTGAAAATCTGGATAACGTCATTTGGTTTTAGTCAATTGCAGCTATATACTTTCAATTTATTATTATTTGTTGTAGGAAAAGATCCTATAAGGGCAAACAACGATACAAATTTCTGCTAAACTAAAGAAAGACATGTAGGATATCATTTCTGAAGTCTTCGAGTTTTTAGTCACGGGTATAAAAAGAGTCTGCATTAACAGGAAACTAAGCTGCAAGGAAAACTAATTTTCTAGATGTCAATAGGTACAAAAATAAAAAACATTTTCCCGTAGATGTGCTCGAATAGAGAAAAGCCTAGCACACGTTTTTCGAAACTTCACTAAAAGGAGACGAGAAAAATGGGTGGGATATAGTAGGCAAAGTGGTGGTTGGCAGAATCTATCAGTTTGACATTTTTTACTTTTTAGGAGTTGGAGAATAATGTATAGTCCAATGTGAATCTCTTCAACCTTCAACTGAGTGTAGTGCTCGTTGTGGAGTACTTGTTTCACAATTTTATGCATTATGGTGATCCAGTCACCCCACTGCATCTATAATCACGGAAGGAAAAGACAACTTGTTCCAAATGTCAACTTATCCAAAATATCGCTTAAATGACGAAATTGTGGAGTTCGTGATGCAAAAAATAGTTGGCCAAAAGTGAAGGCTCACGATAGGTATCAGAAATTGAGCTTAAATCTGCTGTTAGTTTAAGCCGATTTCGTCCAATTTTCGGTTAATTTTCTTTCAGAACGACTATATGTATTGCCTTTGAATTTTGGATTCGCGGTGTTTTTTATGAAATCGCAATTAAAAAAAAAAACAGTGCTTACTTTTTCAATGAAAGGGGCAGTTAATAGCATCGAAAATTGTAAGCAATTTGGTTTTTTTCAGTATATGAAAATATGTGTACCATGGGCGTAGCCAGGAGGGGGCAGGGAGGGGCGGTCGCCCCCCCCCCCCCTGGTCGATGAAGATGGTAAAAAAATTCTTATCAATGTATTAAAAATATCGCTGCACTGTACAACATTTTCAAAAATTTTCTGCTGCGCAGCAACAGATCCTTTTTCTACCACTCAAAGTGCTGCCGGAGAAGCCATGATAGGGACAGTTTGCAGTCAGCAGGCGCATACAAATAGATGACAGCGAGTGGCCTCTCGAAACTGACGGAGACTGCGAACCAGCACACACATTTCACTCACTTGTGAGTGTGCTACTGTGGCTGCGTGGATCCCATATTCCCTGTTCCATTTCATGGCTTCTGAGCTGGAGTACACAATTTAAACCATTAGGTGAAATCAGTGGCGGCTCGTATACAAAAATACTGGGGGTTCACAAAAAAGAAAACTAAATACATACGCCATCAACCCCTCAAAATGTATTTTTACGTTTACCTAAGACCACTTTGAATTAAAATTATTTTATTTTAATGTCAAAGTAGTACATATATTTTATAACTAAATAATTACTTCGATTTTCACATAACAGTCAAGAAAACCCATAAAATTTTACGAATCAGTAGCACACCAAAATTTATTTTTTATCATTAGGTATCATTTTTTTGCATTGAATTTTTCCACAAATTGCTTTTCCATCGTAAAGTTCAGACAATGCAACCCCCAGAACATTTAGCTTTAATTTTTTGTCCTTAGAAAAGTTCTTGTCAAACAATTTCTAAAGTTAAACGTAAAATCTCTACTCATTTTTATATTCTAGCATTGAAAATACTCACCCGAAATACATATCAATTCGGTTCAACACTAACTAAGTGGTGTGCTGTGCACAACCTATTTGTGCACAAATGCTAGTGTAAATTTTGCACTATCCCTTCGCCCCCGGAACCCGTCAGATATCTGATTTTGGAGCGAGTGCACCAGTTCATATGACTGTGCACCACCATCGTGGGTGCTAGATGTTGGTCGCTGGACGCGATATAGATTCAATGCGTGGCTTGGGTATATCGTATATGAATGAATACGTACGTACGCTTAGAGTATGTTGCGTCGGGCGGTTTGTTCTGTTTTCTGAAGCGAAAATATTTAACACATTACTTGTTGATATGGTTGTTTTAGGGGGTGCACGTGCAGATGTGCACATATGGGCGAGCCGCCACTGGGTGAAATTCAACTTATTTTCATCTGAAAAGGTGACAAATGGTATACAGCTTTGCTATTTTAGGGACCTTGTAAAGAACGGGTCTCATATTTCAGTGCCTTTTAAGTTATTTAATCAAAATTTATTTTCTAGCTGAATCATATCATCAATAAAATTTAGCCACTATTAATACTTTGGTAAATTTAGGGGAAATCTTATTAAAACCGTTAACCATATTTCAATCAGTAAAGAATTTATAAATATTCTGACGATGCTACTGACGAAACAAACTGATTTCGCAAGTGGAATATACAGTCCGAGATACAAAAATTGCACTGAAAATAGACAAAAAATAGAAGGCAGATATTGGAGGCCAGTTCAATGTAATCAGAATGCAGAAGAAAATCATTCTCATCTCCATTTTTTAAATTTGACTCTAAAATTTGCAAAAAAACTAGACCGAGGCTAATTTCGGGCGCGGCCAAAATTTGGATACCCGTCGCTCCCCTCGGGCTAAAGGTTTTTTCGGGCGTACCTACGACTTGTATATACCCCCCCCCCCCGCTATTATTTTCCTTCTGTCTTTGCAAAATTCCGGTTGCGTCGACAAAACAATATATTTGTGTGGGGTTTGGTTGGAATAAGCGGGCAAATGAAAATATTTACTCAGAAAATTTTATTGGGGGATGCGGGAGCATGGCCACATAGTACGATTCCATTTTGTTCGACTTTTTTTGTTGCTTCGATAAAGACACATTAATTCAAGGTTTTGTGAAATTGGTGTAAAAAATGTTTCTTAGAAGACCCAAAATGGGGGGTTGGGTTTGTATGGCCGCAATATGACCCTATGGTCTGATTTGATCCGTTCTTATGTTTTGTGTCATCATCATCATCAACAGAAACACATTTGTGTGAAATTTGGTTGAAATTGGTGCATAAATAAAAAAGTTTTTCTTAGAAGAATCTAATTTGGGGAGTTGGGTTTGTGTGGCAGTCCCATGACCCCATTGTCCGATTTTACCGATTCAAACATACAAACTGACTGCAGCAAAAAGAAGCATTTGTACAAAATTTGAGCTTCACAGCTTTTAAATTGGCCGAGTAAAACGCGCCGCAACAGACAGACAGACGAACAGACAGACAGACGGACAGACTGACATGGCCCAATCGACTCCCCAAGTCATGCTGATCATATATGTATATTTTATTTGGCCGGAGATGCTTTCTTTTGCTGCGTTCCAAACTTCATGACAAAGTTAATATACCCTTTCACTCTATGAGCGGAGGGTATAAAAAAATAACATGCGTCCACCAGTAAACTAGGGCCGTAGATGTGTGAGTGACATCCAACTTCCAAGATCTAAACTGCTGTTTTGTTGAGGTGTTGAGATCAACAGCACGCCCAGCTATGTTATTTATCCCCATTAATGGATACTTGTTTACAATCTGAGCGACATCATAGTCCGTCACGTAGGTCGTGAGTTCGAAAAACACCATAAAATCAATTCGTTCACGATGAGTCTGGAATCCATGACCCTGTGCACCAATCCAACCACTAGCTAGGCTACTCTAAATTTTGCTAACAATATTTCTGCGACCGGAAATGTCAACTCCTAAGAAAATCATGATGTTGAAAAAAAAATTTGGGCTTGCCCCCCCTGACCGAAATCCTGGCTACGCCCATGATGTGTACCACTGGACTTTTCAGCAAACCGCCACTGAAGTCTTCAGCAAGGCGGTACACTACAGAAATAAAGTGTTTGGCTCCGTGCAAGCGTTTTGTGATGGCAAAACTTAATCAGATTTGAAAACGTGTACCCTTAATGGAACTATACGTATAATTTTGATGATGTGCGGCGCACCACCCCGGGTCGATGTTTCTATTTGAAAGTTAAGTGGATGAAGTAAATATTTGGTTGCGTATGAATAGTTTTGTATGAAGTCATCCCATGCAGTAAATCAGTGCTTTGACTGGTAAATTTGAATATAGTAAAGGGAAGCCGGGAGGAATCGGCTTATATGGACGCTTCATTACAGGGAACACTAAAAGCAACTCAAATTACCAAAAGTTTTAGTTTTCGGATGTTTTTTAGGAATTGCCGGCTAGATAAGTAATACATTTCCAAAAAATAATTCTCTTCCCTTTCCATATTTTACGGACTGCGTCTAAGATCAACAACATCGTTTTACGCAATGCCGCATACCAACGGCACTACATTTTCCAATTGCCATATAGTTTGCTGTGACTATTAATAATATATATATATTTTGCAGGGACACTAAAATATATTTTCCCCATAGTTCTTTGACCTTAACTACTGCCCAGTTACAAGTGATCACCGACCCTCAGGAGCACCCATTTAAAACATCTTGTCGTATGTAATGTATATTGCCAGAGTGGGACTTCAAATCTTTGAATTTTTTAATTTTTATGCAGGGCTTTACAGCTTTACCTTTCACCCCGCACAATTATTATGAAATTAATATAATCTTGTCTTATTTAGAAAAAACGAGACCGAGGCTATTGTTGGGCGCGGCCGAAATTTGAATACCCGTCACATTTGAATGAAACTTAAGCTTCTTTTGTGTTAAAAATTTTTACCGCAGCTCTATGACATGTTCCGATTCCATCTGTTCCTGGATACGTTGGGGTTAATCCAGGAACACACTTGGATGTACGTAGGCTACTAATAAAGTTTTTAGATTGGGTGTGTTCTAGTACGTTTTTGTCAAATATGTTATTTCCATCAGAAAGTTTGGCCTTTTTTAGCATATACCTGCTCAGAACACTTTGATGACAAGTGATACTCGTGCATCTTACAGTTAGTTCAAAAAGTCAATTTAGCAAAAAAAAAATGGAATTAACACGTGAAAATTTTCGTGCAACGATTTTCTACGATTTTAAAGTTAGATTATTATAACAGTGATTCGATCGGCTTCATTTTGCATTTAAGGAGTGAAGCACCATCTCGTCCGACAATTTATAACTGGTTTAACGAGTTCAAACGTGGGCGTAGTTCGCTCAAGGACGAGTTTCCTGAAGGTCGTCCAAAAACAGCCATTGTGCCGCAAAACGTGGATGCCGTGCGTGAAATGATTGACATACCGTGAGATAGAGGCATCCTTGGGCATTTCTCCCCCGGCCATACATTCGATGCTGCATGAACACTTGGCCGTAAAAAAGGCTTGTTCCCTTTGAATCCCGCATAATTTGACAATAGCTCAAAACAAGCTCGTGTCGATTGGTGCAGAAAAATGATAAAAAAATACCATAACGGTGCATCAAATGACGTGAATCAAATCGTCACCGGTGACGAATTATGGATATATGCCTATAGTGTAGTTCCGAGGTGATTTCAGATTGCAAAGTGTGGTGGAGCCAATTTTTTTTTTGTTTCTTATGTTTTTTGGGGTGCTGAGCTTCCCACCAAAATTTCGTTACGGAACAGGGTCAAAACCGCGAAAACCCCTAAACTTTCGGAGTTTTCCCGTTTTTATGTTTATAACTCCGAAAGTGTACATTTCTCCGAAAACCTGTCCATGAAAATATTAGAGAAAACATAACTGCGGGTCCAACGCGCCATTAATCATTAAAATGTGTTAAGCGGTATTGCTACAATTGATAGTCATTTTTTTGGCGTTTTTTGCAATTTTGACCCTGTTTTGCAACGAAATTTTGGTGGGAAATTACAGATTCAGGCTCTGCACTCCAAAATACATAATGTACAAGAAAAATTCAACTTTTACGACCAAAAATGAAAAACCGTTCAATCTCAAAATTTTATTCATAAAATGGAACTATGTATGTTAAAAATGGCAAATTTAAATTATACATTGTAGTAATACCGATCAACAGATTTATAATATTTATGTCTCTTTGGACGCGCAATTATGTGCTCTCTAAAATATTCATGGAGAGCTTTTCGCAGAAATAAACAGTTTCAGAATTAGGGGCCAAATAACGGAAAAACAGCAAAAATTTAAGGGTTTTTCGCGATTTTGACCCTGTTCCGCAACGAAATTTTGGTGGGAAGCTCCGGATTTGTGCTCAGCACCCCAAAAAACATAAGAAACAAAAAAAAATTTGTCTCCACCACATTTTGCAATCTGATGTACTAGGTTTATCACGTAGTAACTACACTACTATGAGCCGGCAACTAAACAGCAGTCGACCGTTGCTCATCTTGGAACACCCACTTCCATGAGCACAATCCGACAAAAGTTGTTCGCGCACGAAGCATTGCGAGGCAAATGGTGTCCTGTTTCTTCGGCCGAATGGGTCCTGTGGCCATTGTTCCACTTGAGGAACGTAGTACGGTCAATTTCGCACATTAGCTCAAACTAGCGCCTATTTAACCGGTCAAAACATTGAATTGATGGGTCATCCGCCTTACAGACCCTTGGCACCGAATGATTTTTTTTTGTTCCCATTTATTAAAAATAAATTACGTGGTGAACGGTTTTGTCCGTCCGAAGCCGCTGTTGAAGAAGCCATGTTTTGGAGGTGTCTCCATCGAAGTGGAAAAAATGCTACGAAAATTGTTTTGAGCAAATGGAAGAGCGTATAGATGCTCATGGCGAATATTTTGAAAAACAATAAAGCCATTTTTGAAAATAAAAAAAAATCGTTTTCATCTGTTTTCTAGAAACTTTCTTAGTAATCCTCGAATTTTGCTTAAGATTCAAAAAGAAAAAACATTTTTTTCTTAGAAGAACCTAATATTTGCGGGTTGGTTTGTATGAAAGCCGTATGACGTAATGTTCCGTTTCCATCTATTCCTAGATATGTTTAGAGGCTCTACTAGAAGCACATTTGGGTGAAGTGTGGTTGTTGGACGGATATGACTTAATCCATTTCTCTCGTCTCACTGATCAATAATATATATACTTTATAGGTATAGTCGGAAGTGCTTCCTTCTGTGCGTTGCAAACTTCATGACCAAGTTAATATACCCTTTCACATAGTGACGGGTATAAAAATGCATCTCTCAATAAATTAAATGTCATGTCTTATTTATTATGTCAATATATCACAATCAATTAATTATTATTAATTAACTGCAAATTCAACTTTTGCATTAATTAATTGAATGCGCATATAATTAATTTAAATAATCCTGTTATCGCATAGAAGGTGTATTTTATCTTATTTAGTTTAAACGAATTTATAACGATACATTTTTTATCGCGATTGGCTAACAGTCATATAGTTACTATCCAAACCGGGTCAAAAAGCCGTTGAACGATTATCTAAAATAATGCAAAACCTATTATGGTTTTGGTTTAAATATATAAATTGTTTCAGCTATATATACATACTGGTTATGCCGAAATACTTCAAACCCATAAAGATATACGTGCTGCGGAATTGAATTTTTTTTTACCTAAAACATTTTTTTTAAACTAAGCATAAACGTTGGCCAATTTTCGGCGGCTTAAAAAGGCGGGCCCCGACTGAAAGATGACCACTCTGAAGTGGATAATTTCTCAATTGCAATAAATTGAATAAAAAAAAAGAAACAATCAACTTGAAATATACCAGAAATCGACTGACTGCTGATTATATTGTTTTATACGAAACAGTTTCAATTCGACGATGATGTTGATGATTATCATCAACATAATCATATAGAGGTATGAATAGGTATGAATGATGTGTGCTTTGGTGTATGGTGTGATGGATGATTTGTATTTTTAAAATAAATAATTTAAAAAATTATAACCAGCCGTAACAATACTGCGCCACCGCATGGTGCTGTGGCAACCGACTTATCTATAGTACTCGTATATGAGATGAACCGCAAATTGAATTCGAATAATCACTAAATATGTACTCGTATGCAATTTGCGGATGAAAATTTTATGATGCTGGGTCTTTGAATATTTGTTTTTGAGAGCGTATTTGCGCAAGAGTTCATTTACATTTTTGTTTAAGCAATTGTTTTTCAAATGATTTTGGTTGAAATCACGTTAACAAGCGAATATGATGAATTTATCTGATAAAATTGCATAAAATAAAAATTAATTTCAAGTTACCAATGGAAATTCGAGCGATATTTATGAATATACTGAACTTTTGTAACAAGCTTTATACTATTATTCCAATAAATAGTATGCACGAGTAATATTATTCGCTTCTTTTTCATTCGTACACAGTGTTTCTATTTTATTTTGCGTTTTAAAATGTGGAAAATTACTGAAAAAAGCGTCCATCTTTCTTGATTTTTTTAAATAGAAATATTGAACAATACGTTGGGTTTTAGCACATAAATGTATCTTTTTTCGCATAGTAATCGCTCTGACCTTTATTGCTAAGAAACAATTTCAATTCTTTCATTTTTATACCGTTTGTAACAAATTAACACTTCATTTCGCACTGATACAGTTAATACGAAATAATAACAATAATAATCAAAAAATCATGCTGCAATCATTTGCTAAATAAACACTAGAATCATTTTGGTCTAAATATAGATTTGAATCTAAAGTATACATGAGTATTCTCGCATTCTCGCCATGTTCCCCGCGGATCCAATGAAGTAGAAAAAGAAGTGGATCAGACTGAAACTGAAGACTTTCTCTTGCAATGAATAAATTGTGTAGACTATGCGGTACTTGTACTATACAGATTTTCAGTTCAATTCAAGTTCAGACCAATGTTGCACCAATTCGCGTACGATAGTTTGGTATACTCATCCAAATAATAAGCTAGAAGCGCTAGATTGAATGCGGTGTTGATGATGATAATAATGATGGTGCTCGAAGAATAGAAGTGTGTATGTACCCGTCATAGATTGACTCTTAACAATTTAATATGCTCCATATTTGCCCGTGGAAACTCTATGGAATTTTATGATGGAAATATGCGAAATGTTTGTTTGTTTGTTGAAAATGATGGAAAATCATAGTTTGGTTTTATCGCTGAAATTGTAAGGGAGATGAGTGTGAAAAATGTAATGGTGTGTTTTGGAAAAAAGCTAACCTCATTTAATGTTAAGAATTTTGAGGAGTGCAGTTGAAGTTAGATATAAATTATGATGGGATGACCGTGAAAATTTTCTTGCATTATTATTTGGCTTCATTCAATTGATGATGAGATGAGAGTTGATTTTTTTTTTTTTTGAATGAAAGCATATGCAATCATTAAAATAAATGAATTATGGTCTTCATTGGGGTTATAATAATATTTGTTCCTGCCTAACTAGCTTTAATTGAAAAGTTTAGGAATGTAATAATTGATGTCAATTGACAGTTTGCCTCTCTGGCAAATTGAACCCTTTACCGTTCAATGTTCATTGTTCAATAGCGTTGATCGTGTTCTTTGCCGGTTAGCTTGTATAAATGAATTTTTGCAAATATAATCCCGTTGAAGCTTTTGGGCAGTGGCGTAACGCTTCTAAAATATCTTGTGTTCGAAATCGAAGTAGAAGCGCCCCTGCACATTATAGCCAAATATTAAGCAAAAAGCTGTTCAGACAAATTCCTTCCGAATTATAACGTCGGAACTCATTTTCGCTCTTTTGGAACCAGTTTTAAACGATTATGAGGGCAGCCCCTATATATAAAGTTACGAAACGTTCAGTTCATCGTTAAGGTCTTTGACAAGAAAATCACTGTAAAAAGGCGACCGCAATGTACTAATGTACAATGATTTCGCTATTGTCAATGGCGGTTAAAGACTTGGTAAGGTATGGTAAGAAATTCAGTGTAGTCAAATTCCACCTTTTCATTTAATCAAGCAGATACGTGTTCCGTGTCCAGGTCAAAGCCCATTTCCGATTTAGCTATTACAAGAAAAAAGGTTGATTATTCAGTTGAGTGGATTTTATTTCTCCTACCAAACCCGCATGTATACAACTTTACAAGCACTTTCATTCGTTATTGCCAATCAAAGCATCAACCCTAAAAATGGGCTTTAATTTGCTGACATTTTTCTTTTGTTCTTGTTTTATTTTGATGCATCTGTTACCAACGCCCGCCCTAGCACTTATGCCGCCCTGGGCAAAAGGACAAATTGCCGCTCCTTGGTTACTGTATTTGGCATATTGATATGGATTGACGTCGTTGTTGTAGAATCGATTCAAAGGATTTTTTCCTCTTTAGTCGAGTGATTGTGGTAGCTCTCGGTCGTTTTTCCGAAATGATTTGCATTGTGAAACTAGGAGGAAACGTAGGAGTATTTTCATGGTCACAGTGGAATTCAAACCAACGCTCAGCTATCATTTCAACTATTAAGCACAATTCACCACAGTTCAGTAAAGCCTTATGGAGTTTGTTTGGAATTTCAAAATTAAATCTGGGAAAGTTTGTTGTAAGAAATCGAAAATCAATACGAAATTTTGTTTTCCACTAAAACACTCAAGACATTTTTAGAAAACTCTGCCCTCAAAAACGTTGTGGCAAAAAATGGTGCTCACTTTCATTACTAACCTCCTGCAGTTGTTTCCATAAATCATAAAAAATTGATTTTTAGATGAGATTTTTTTTCTCATTTCTTTTTATTTTTATTTTTTTGAAAACGACGGCAATCCGATTTCTCCACTTGTTTCGTCCACCGAATGGCCTACTCTTCAGACAAATTTTCTTCCTTCTTTTTTTTCTATTTTCTTTATAGCGTTTTTACGTGAATAATTTTGTGTCCGATTATAGTTCGTATCCAAGAAGGTTTTTTCCCCAGTATATAAGTACATTGGCAGATTAAAAAAATTGTGTGTTCATTGACACCTGAACACACAACTCCCTTGTCGAGCTACCTCCCCGATTGGTTAATGGTAGCACCTGAAGAGTAGGCCATTCGATGGACGAAACAAGTGGAGAAAACGGATTGGCTTTGTGGTGACTATGTTTGTGTCGTCTTCTTGTTGCTAGTTTGTCCTCCGATGCTAGGAAACGAAATCAACTGAAGAAATCCATCGACGAGAAGGTTTGGCGAATTGATGTTAAATTATATTGCGAAAGGCCGTTGGAAATTATAGAAAACGACTTAAAAAAAAAAGAATGATGAAAATAATGCCTTTTGGCATAACATTACTCACAGAAGAGTCTATTTTAAACGCCTTCATGTGATCAGCGTTTAAGCGACTCCCTATTTCTTATTTCATATGAATTTCTTTGGGAGTTCAACATTTATTTAGTGGACGTGCTCTCCTGTTATTCAACATGACCAAACAAAAACTTTAGATCTTATCTTCCGAAAAACAAATCGAATATAAATGAAACAATAAAATTACGTGCTATAATTTCGTCCTCTATTTGAAAATTACTTTGGCAAAATTAGGGATCATGCAAGGTCCTTAATTCTGGTGGAAAGAGTTCAATTGGATGAGGTTGACACGTCAGTTGTAGAAAGTTGTAGATACATACCGTGAAGAGAAAACCGGAGTACCATTTTGGGGCGGCTACGAACATTTTTTTTTGTTTTTGACCTAAGATTTAGAATCAGCGAGCCAAATGTACCTTAGTGTTTCTCCCACGTGGATTGGATGAGTATTTCCCCGAGAAAACAGGGGTACCATTGCGTGGCGGGTAACCCCAATTTTTTTTTTTTTTTCATCAAGTTCGGAATCAGCGACCAAAATTTACCTTAGTGTTTCTACCACTCCGACTGGACGAGAGAGACGAGAGACAGGGGTACAATTTTGGGGCGGGCAACCCCAACAAAAAAGGTTCTTGTTTTCGACCTCAAATTTGGAATCAGTAACCCAAAATTATTTTAATGTTTCTTGCCATGCCGATTGGACGAGTATTTCCCCGAGAAAACAGGGGGAGATTTCGGGGCGGTCAGCCCCAAAATTTTTTTCTTGCTTTTGACATCAAATTCGGAATCAGCGACCCAAATTTACCTTAGTGTTCCCGGGAAAATTTAATTTAAAATTTAATATAATTTAAAATTTAATTTGTTTTTTCAAAATATGACCCGGTTTGCCCTTACTCCCCCTGTGCATTGCAGTTTGTCTTGGGAGGCATCTTAGAACGGCTGTAGCTTCTGAACGGAGGCGGCTGGGACTATGAAATTTTCAGCAAAATGTCATCCATCACGTAATCTACCACCCCCAATTCATTTTAGCTCAAAAAATAATTGCACAGGAAATGACTGTTGACAATGGAATCTCTCCTTTATTCTTAAGAAATATTTTAGTCTTTCAGACTCTTGGCTCATCAGCAGAAAATTTTGCGTCGTGCCTAGAATCAAATTAGCATTTTGACGCCTTCATGCATTGTAAAGTGCAGCGTTTTTACTACATCGGTTAGAATTGTTTTTTACCACAATCATTGTCCAGTGGGGAGGGGCAAGCGGCCCTTCCTGCCCCCTCTGGCTACGGCCATTTTGCTATCTTATTATTACCTAGAGATACGAGTATAACACACTATAACTGAATTTTTCGAAATATATTTCATCAAATTTGAAGTCTGTCTAAACGAAAGACTTAAGAGAGTAACTCGAACAAATGATTTATTTTTCCCCTGAGTAGAAATTCTTATAGTTCCAAATATAATTTAATAATATCTCTTCGTACATTACATTTAGATGATTTTGAGTAATGCATATTGCTGGAAATAGTCCTACACCGATTAAAGGTGACGAATCACACTATGCCAAAATCTTACGAAACAAGTTGTGACCTTACAAAATATTGACAGATATAACAGAAATATACTAGAAATATATTATGTGCACAATATGCTATATATCATCATACCTCATCTACAAAAATCAATATGTGTCATGCTCCTGAAACTGTATAGTCATAACCAAATTTGTCGCTCAAAATCTGGAAAATTCCTTTTCAAGCCACCGCGCATTTAATCCGAAAATCCCATAATAATTCGCATGTTTACACTTCATCTTTACAAATCGCTAAACAAAAAATCTTGCTTCACCTAAAATGTCCATAAGCCACAATACCATCTTGAGAGATCAGATGACCACCATATACATCATCTTCGCATGATACCATCACAAAACTGGTATCATCTGCCGCCAAGATCAACATACCAACAAGTTGCTGGAACTATAACAAAATCCGATTAACTAAGAATGATGCGAGCAGTGTGCTAGTTAAGATTCAAGGTCAACTTCGCGGAGCGGTCCTATTCAAATTTCTCCCAACTCACCCGATGGCCTTTACGAATGATGATGATGGTAACAAAAGGCCATAGAATACCTCTATCGGTATCACCAGTGTTGTGATGAGCATTATAAGCAAGCCTGTATGTAGGGGGCTTATCACAGTCACAGTAACCGTCTTTTGTCGCCTCATCTTCATAGTTTGACGTTGGAAAATATTCAGTTAGTCTGGCGTACGAGCAACTTACTGGCTGACGACTTTTTATTAAATTTTGCAAAAAAAATTCTTGCATTTAAATTTGTTGATGTTATTTATGTCCAAGAGAAATATAATAGGATTTGAATATTTTGGAATACTAATGAAAAACGTGTGTCCCCTCGTTTAGTATTTTTTTTTTGATTTTTTTATTTGACATTGGTAAAGGGAGACACCGATCGCATCCATATAGTCAAATATTTAAATTTTAAATTTACGATCGTAAATTACCGTGTCTAGTCGACATCAGTTTTTGGTCAGCTTAACTGGTTTTGACTTATTGTTTAGCAAGATCTATGATGGTTTCTTAACGTATAAATGGCTGCGTTGCGCTTCACAGTCAAGGAAAAAATTAAATAATATCTCGTCAAATCAATGAATGACGGAAGACAATTTCGTCGTGATATCGAGGCGGCCGGTTACTGACCGTCTTCATGTCCAAGCGCAGCATGATCCATGGTATCTTGGCGCTTAGTGATGTAAAACCATTTAACCTTTTCTCTCATTCAAAAAATTACAACATACTTACAGCTATACGTAGCTTCTATCTTTCTTTATCTATTTTTATAGATTCGAGGTATTTTATGTAAAACCTGTTTGATTACCATGTCCAGATCAAAATGCGCGAAAAATCGAGCTCATGATGGACACTTCAAGCTGTGGTGGTTGGTGGCGGCATCTTCAAGATCTTTTCAGTTCGGGCAGGTTTCAACTACACTCGTTGTTTACACACACTGTGCAGCAGCAGCATCTTCTATATAAAGTCAGGCCGGTCATGTTATCGTCCGTCATCCATCGCACCGCCATCGGTTCAGCTCAAAAGATTGTAATCAGTTTGTCCTATTTCTTAGAAAATTGGAAATTGGTTACCGTGTTATTCGACCAATTGATGATGGCGGTGCGGCTAGGTTAGCCGCGTAGTGCACTAGTCTATTCTCATACCCAACCAAGTCCACAGCTTAACTATTATCGTTATGCAACAAAGTCTTCGTCGAAACGAAAGAAAATTGCTTGTGCAAACAATGTGAACACACATAGGCACATCGAAGTTTCTAATGTAGGTTTGCAGGTTCATTCATCATATGGATGGGATGAGCTCTCCGGCGCTCCTATTGCTGCTGCTGCTGATGATGATGACGATGATGGTTTTGGGCAGTGCTAGAAATAAAATGTTGATAGAACACACGATCGAACTGACTGTTCGTGAGATTTACCGCAAACCGCACAAAAATAGAAGTTTCCGATTCAGTTTTTTTCTTCAATTTCAATTTAATTCAAAAGTTGAATAATGGACTGTGCTAATTTCCAATCGAACGAGAAGGCATTTGACTTACTAACGATACGGCACCGCATCGCACAATTGCGGCAATTGTCGGCGTTTCGATACATAATTGCTGTATAAGTTCGGTAAACTACGACGGCGCGATAGAAATACATAAATAGTTTCCCACTAAAAGACCTCTCGGAATGGTATACCCTAATTTGAGATCAATTGTGCTGCACTGTATAATTGCCAGTTCGTTGGTATATGCCAGTAGGAAATTGCTGATGTTACTGAATCAGTTAACCACAATTTACCTTAATTTTTGTAGCTATAAGCTAAACTATTGTCTGGATGGACTTTGCGTTGTGGTGGCCTCAATGACGATTGTTGAGGGGCTCGCACGTAAATCTATTTTACCGACTTGGAGTATGGCTGAAAATTGTGCGCAGCCTTTAATTCGACTCTTTTCTTTTTGTTCGCGATATGTTCTATTCTTTCGGGCAAATGGAATAAACGCGGACCACCACGGTGTTATAGTGACCCCAAGACATTGAAATATCGTTTATCAAAAGAATTGGATAATAATAATAATCGAAGAGTCTTTGTCCAGATGTAGAATATTTGAATGAGTAAGATGTGACGTTAATGCGGTTGGTAAGCAATAGAAATTAGCCATTTTGTTTTCAATTTGTCTATGGATGACCTTAAATCAAATTATCTTAAAATATGTAGAAGCCTACGCAGTAATGAAAATGGGTAACAAAAGGTAGGCAAATTATAAGAGCACGTCATAAAAAATTAAATAAATTTTAATGATTTGGAAACATTTATCGAATTTAAAAGATGTGACCTAAATTTGGAGGAATTTAAGTGAGAAAAAAGCTAAGAATTGCATGGCAAATCCCAGAATGAAAAAATCTATATTATTGAAATCAAAATTAGGGCACAACATTTAAACAGCAAATTGTTCATTATTAAATTTTGAAATTAAATATTAGAAAAGAAATATACACTACATTACAAAAAGGGGAAGTAAATATCGAATAATAACCAAAAATATTCCAAAGATTAAATTTAAACCAGGGTTAAGGTTTGCCTCCATCGATGCTCAAAACAAACTTCTAACTTCTGATTTTTTTTTATGTTTCAAGCCACTGATGATATCATTCACTTGAAATTCAAAACGGGCAGCTTCAAAATTAATATACGTAAAAACAAGTTTGGTTCATAAATTCTTGCGAAAAGTAGATGTGCAGTTAACAAGTTTAAATATTGTCAAAATACTTATGCCGTTAAATAATTACGCCTCGACCGAAGACAGGAACAATTTTGAGCATACTTATTGCTGTTGATATGCAATTTAATTGCGTTAAAACAAATTTACCGCTTTTCTCTCTAGTTGAACAAAACCAGTGTCAGGACTAGGCCTGTTCCAAAAACCGGGATCCCGGTACAAAACCGGTGTTCACTTGGTACCGGACCCGATATTCTAAAGTACCGATATCCCGGTTTTTTGGTACCGAGTTAAAAAAACCGACCGACGAGTCGGTTTTTGGTACCGAGTTAAAAAGAACGATTCATTTCAACCACGAGCCGGTTTTTTTTCAGGTTTTTTGGTACCGGTACTAAAAAAAACCGGCTTATGGTTAAAAAAAACCGTCGGTACTGAAAAAAACCTGAGTCGGTTTTTAACCCGGTACTCAAAAAAACCGGCTTATGGTTAGAAAAACCGTCGGTACTGAAAAAAAACCTGAGTCAGGGAAACCGCTTGTGGTACCGGGTATTGAAAAAAACTGAAACCCGGTACTGAAATCTCGGTACCGAACAGGCCTAGTCAGGACACCACAGTACGAAGTGTTAAAATACATATGCCCACGAGTTTACGCAATTTCTTTTCTGTAGGTAACAGGCATAAATTACAAAATAAACTATTTCGAGTTTCTGCCTTAAGTTTTTCGTTTTGAGAACGAATGAAATTCGGCTGACTAGTGACTGTTTACTGTTTGCAATTTGATTTATATTTACTTCGAATTTGA
The DNA here is from genome assembly GCA_949715475.1 of Microchrysa polita. Lineage (NCBI taxonomy): Eukaryota > Metazoa > Arthropoda > Insecta > Diptera > Stratiomyidae > Microchrysa > Microchrysa polita. Next base: position 7,067,321 of record OX454420.1, read on the forward strand.
AATTCAACTCCTTTGGTTTTCAGTCAGAGTTTGTTCAATTCCATGTAACGGTACTTGACCGTGGAGTTTTATCCCGGGTACATAGGGGATTGGTCAAATTAACCCGACCGATTGCTATTTTCTGATTATTACATATTTACATATACGCTTGCAATATACTTGAATTGTTGGTAGCTTGAAATAATATAGACGTCTAAGGCCTCATCTCCATTGTAAACATTTGCTGATGAACTGTTGCAAAAAAGTTCAAAATATTGTCAGTGGACAACTGCGCAACATTCAACTGAACTTTTTCTGAACAGTTGCTATACAAACATGTATATATAATTTATTATTTGACACGTTGAAATGTTCGGCAAATCGACTTCCCTGTCAGACGTACTGAAATTGAAAATTAAGCGTAACAGTGGAGATCTTGTAGTTTTCAAGCGACTGAGGAAATCGATCGCCGTGTTATCGTGTCGTATATTCCAGTACCTTGGTCAAGCCATTCGTTGTTGTCGAAACCGTTGTTCATGAAGAGGAGGAAGAGGTCAAGGGGAGATTGCCGTTATATTTAAGTTTATTTATTTGTAACAATCGTAATAAATATAGGAACTCATATAAAACGAGACCGAGGCTAATTTCGGGCGCGGCCGAAATTACGATACCCTTCGCTCTCGTCCCGGCAAAAAAATTTTGCGGGCGTACCTACGACTTGTATTTACCCCCAATTCTTTTCCTTCTGTCTTCACAAAAGTTCCGTTGCGTCGATAAAACAATATTTGTGTTGGGTTTGGTTGGAATAAGTAGGCAAATAAAAATATTTACTCAGAAAATTTTATTTGGAGATGCGGGAGCATGGCCCCATAGTTCGATCCCATTTGTTTTGTCCTTTTTTGTTGCTTTGATTAAGACACATTAATTCAAGGTTTTGTGAAATTGGTGGAAAAAATGTTTCTCAGATCAACCAAAATGGGGGATTGAGTTTGTATGGCAGCCCCATGATCCCATAGCCCGATTTGATCTTTTCTCACATATGTTGTGTCATCAATTGAAATACATTTGTGTGGAATTTGGTTGAAGTCCGTGCACAAACAAAAAAAACAAAGTTTTTCTCAGAAGAACCTAATTTGGGAGGTTGGGTTTGTATGGCAGCCCCATAGAATTATGATTACAACCAATTTAGTGAAAGATACCAAATTGGTTGTGGTTGTCTGTAAGAAATCGATGTTAACAGGGCGATATCAACCGGCTTATCCATCAACCTCTATTTAAACTGTCAGGTGTCAGCTGTTTGGTCTTAACCGGGATATTAAACATAATCTTTTTTTTTGAGTCAGATTTACCCTCGATAGCTATAAAACGCTATTATAGGAATGCCATCAGGTCCGGCCTGAATACTAACATCAAGACTATTCTGCATTTAATATCTATCCGAACGACAAATACACTCTAACTTTCATTGATGTCAGGATTCATTTGATTAAGACGAGTCCGAAAATCATATACTGAACTGGTAAAACTAACAAAATTGCGCGTTATTTTTCGCTCTGTTAAGTTTGAATAATTCCTTGGCAAACCAACGATTTTTTCTTTTACTTTATTCTTTTTTAAATTAACGTACTTGCGGATTAATTATTAGTTCTACGGCCAGTTTTAAAAGTAATCAATTACTAAGCGCTACACTTTCGCCATATACATTATTTCCTTTCAAACTTTGTTTGTTGTTGTCCCAGTTGTACGAGTATATGAACCTAATAAAATATAAACACTGAAAATCAGTGTAAAACGAAGACTGCAAATTACAAGAGTATATAGATCATTGGAGGGTGGGAGCGCCTTGATAAAAATGTTGCCCCGGGCGCCAAATTGTCTTCGCACGGCTGTGGCTTTAACCATGGTCTAAAATTGAATTGAATGAAACTACGCATTATTGCGCAGAAATTTGAGAATAATAATTTGAATCTGACTTTGAATGATACAATGACAACCAAATGAAACTTTGTCCATAAAAACAGTGACTGGCACTAAATCGGGCTACAGTCATTGCAAACAATATTGCCCTACAACAATAATGAATAATCTTACTATATGTCCTTCATTCACAAAAATGTAAAAGTTAGAACCAATTCTTTTTTTATCTCAATTTGCTTCGTTTCTTTATTTCCTAAAAATTTCATATAACTTTTGAATGAAATATATACTTAGAAAAAAATATATAACCATTTATTTATTTTTACAATCTATAAAGTATTTTTTTTATTATTTATTTAAATTGAATTTATTCTTTTCCCTTTAATTTCAGGTAAGATTCAAAATTTGAAACACTACTGAGTGTGGTATTACTAAAAGCAGATTCATATCCAACACAACAGCAAGTATAAAACTAATCCCAAAAAATACATATACAATTTTCACTATGCTCAAATAAAAATACTACTCTAAAATCCGAACAGAAAACCATTTTCTTAATTATGATTATGTCATCATCGGTAAATTAGCTTATCTGCACCCTCAAAGGATAAGCCTATGTATGTCACAAGAAACTTTTTTTTTAAATTTCTATACCTCAGAATGTGTAGACGATGTGCATTATTTTGATTTTCAATTAATTGCATATAACTGTAAAAATACGCCAGTGATTCTTTTAATTTTTTCTTTGAAACTTACATTTGCGTTATCATCCGTTTCCAGATTAAAATTTGACATGCTATCTACTCAATGTGTTGTAATTTTTATTCATAGACGTAAAAAAATTAAATGGCAAATATATTATTGTAACGATATTTAACTAGACTAGAGAAAAAAAATTTTAGTTTCAACATCATAAATTTAAAAACCCACGTCAATTCGATGCAACTTAACGTCTATACAGCAACATTGTGCGTAACGAAAACCTAGTCACATTGAAAATTTATTTTAATTAAAAACGTGAAATTATTCGCAAGAATGTATAAATTTTTCGCATTTCCTAACTACCGGTCACTGCCACTGGGGATATAAATCATACACGAAGCAGTCATACGCTTGTATAGCAATACAATTAATTGCATATCTGATTTTTGCTAAACGAAAATTATTACAACAAGTATAAAACAAGAGACACAGGCATGATTCCTCATTAATTTCCAATAAATTAGTACTCTTTATAGTACAGTACAGATACGGTAAGACCTAAACATTCGAGAAAAAAAAGTGTTGATGCCAAAAAAAAATTGATTATACCGCGTCAGGTTCAGGGGAAGGGGGTAGAAATAGGTGAAATTCAATTATTTGTAAATATCTGAATAACTATCAGTCTGACCGCAAAATGACCTAGGGAGGAAATAAACTACTACAATTTAATTTTTCTGGAAAATTATAGGTAAGACCCAAACGCAATATAGTAAATTTATTTTTTTGTTCATTTCGCGATCTAAAACTCTTGCCAGAATATACCTGGGATCATATCTTGTCCATTATATTGCTAACGAAATTTTGTTTGATGTAAACAAAAAAAATAATGCTCCGACCAAGCGCTCTTCTTAACAAACCCAAAATTTACCGAATTTCATATTCTAATTTCAGAATTCTAAAATTTGACAAAAACATATTTATCTCTAGAATGTCATTATAAAAGTTAATTATTGTCTTCAGAAGGTATGTTCAAATGTTTGCACCAAAGCGTACCTACGTTACAGGTATGGGATACTTTAGGGTTTAGAGCAGGCATGTCAAAATCACGGCTCACTTCGCAATTGTGTGCGGCCCGCACACAAGACATAATGAGTATCAGCACAAATGCGTAAAAATAAAAAAAAATTGAGGTGTTGAACTTAAGTCTAGGAAATTTAGTAAAACTCGCCAAAAAATCGGTGTCTCATTCAAAGCTTAAATAATGTTTTTTATAAATCTTACTGTATGTATACTACAACAATTTGCTGACGGTCATATGAAGTATATTTGCTTAAGGGGGTCTAATTTGTGGAGGCAAATACCAAGCCCCTTCGTGAAATAGTTTTGTTCAAAAATTCGGTCTAGAAAAAATCTTTTACCTTTTTGAACCTAATAGTTATCTTGCCTTTCAGGTTCTCGAATGAGATTTATTTAAACGAAGGCCCAAACTTTAAAGACCCCGCGATCGTATATTTCGTAAAGGACCACGGAGGGACGGAGCTGACCGTGAAGGTCGAAAAACTAAGAAAGTCTCCTTTGAGGAGGACGGTGGCGGTACGAACTGGCTGGTACACTCACACTCGGAGGGGGGCGTGAGCTTTTGCCGCCTCATCGTCCCTGTCCACGCATATACAAAACGAAATTTTCGTGCCTACAAAAAAACTTCACTAATACGGTGAAAGAAAATTGTTTAACTATTCAGAAAAAGAAGGACCGTGGCATCAACCAATTCAGCCGCCATTTAAGGGGCTCTGCGGCCAAGATGGCGATAGGTCCTGGCCGTCAGCCAGTTCGGTCGCCATTTTAAGTGCTCTGGGGCCAAGATGGCCGTAGGCCCTGGCCGTCAACACCCGCGAAATCAAAAAAAAAGTCTACCATGAGGTAGGCCGTAACAAATTTGAGGCTCCTCCCGTACGAAATTCTGTATGAAGTGAATCAACTCATCCCGCTAACGCACCTAGGACGAGTGACTGGGGATTTTTTCAAAATTTAATGGCCGTACATTTATCATCAAAAATCTATAAGCCCAGGGCAAAAGAAACACACAGCAGAAACAAAAATCACAGAAACTTTGCTTGTTCCTTCGTTTTTGCACCCACCTGACGGTATTCTGTAGGTGAATCAGCTTCAAACCTCTTCAGACACTTCCATCCCGAGCACTTTTTCACTTGTTAAGACAAAATTAGAAACCAAATATTTTCTTTTGCCCGAATTCATAAATTGGGATATAACGAGCCTAACTTATTAAATCACCCAAATCGCGTCAATACCACCACAAAAAAGGTCAACTTTTCATAAACACTTCACATTATTCATACATACAAACCATTTATTCGGTTTATATTGAAACACCTATAATTTGCACCTTATAACCAATAAATTGAACAATCTGAAACATCAGCTGTAAATCATAAATTGATTTCAATGAAAAGCGGATATAATTTGTATCTAATTTATATGTACATAGCAATTGTGAATAATACACAACTAGTTCCAGGCCAACTCATGTATAGCTCTTTACTAGGTTGTTAATCTTTCTTCGTCTATAACTCTACGCGACCTACAATATATTTTTCCAAGTTCAATATCGAACGTCGTTGTAATGAATGTTTAATTTCATTTTCAATTACCTTACAATTTTACAATTACTGTGTGGTGTGTTTTTCTTCGTCAAAGATTAGAGGGCATCTGCAAACGTGTGCGCGAGTGCGTTACAAATGTGGTGTCGCAACGGCAGTTGGCAGCCGTCCATCATTTTCCTATACCATACATCAAACAATCAAAATGGTGTAAAGTGTTAATTAAATTATTATTTCCATAAATTTGGAACTAGCGGCCAAGGACATGAATGATGAATAAAACTTGTACCGAGTATAGATTCGATGATAATTGATTATTTTGTTAACATTTTTGTAAGCACATTAAATCGATTAAACATGATATTATGTAGATAACATATGATTGGCCTAATTGAGTGTTATGAGTAAAAAAAACACGAAAATCAGAAGATTAAACTTGAACGCAGAATTGAAGTCAAGTGAAGATTACACTTCTGATGAGGATGAAACAGTATAATTTTGTTGGCAGTTACGAACCGGATACTTAATAAACCTGACAGTGGTGAATTAATTTTACAAAATTTGAATAAATACGTTATTTTCTTGACCATGATTTTTAATAGGTGGTTATTAGCTCTGTTAAACTGTTTAGAGACTCCTCCTCTTCCTACTATTATAAATCTGTTATTCTAAATTTTATCAGTGGATATTATAATTGAATAAATTTGTTCGTGTGTTATATGTTATAACAATGTTTAAAATTTATTTAATTTGAAAAAAAAATTACAAAATCCGATTTTGACAAAGAAAATTTCAATAATCCAGTTTTAATAGAAACATTTTTCATTCGAATTTCAAAAATTTGATGAGAACAATACTCGTATACAGAGAACAAATGGCTCTAGACTCAAAGATCAAATACAACACTGTCGTTTATCGGAACATGGATGTGAAGTCGAAAGTCTTCGCCAAAAAACCAGCTTCAGCAACCAGCAACATTAATTTCGTAATTCGGCAGATTCCACTCGAAATGCTGAAAAGAGTGATGCAAGATTGGACCCTCCGAATGAACCAACGGGTAAGTTTGGATGAAGTTATCATCAAAAAGTAAATGTCAGACTCTGCTCTTTCAGATGATAGTAAAAAAAAGTCACCCTCCAATTCCATTTATTTAAGATTAAAGAAAAACCTCTCGATGGATCACCCTATGTTAATAAAAATTCACTTTTCATTCGCAGCCGTTTCAGTCAAGACTTAATCTCAAAACTTGCGAAAAATTGTTCGTCTGAATTTGTTGTACACCTAAAAAGTCGTTTACGTATAGTACGTTTAATACAAAATTATGCAGTCCGAAATTACGATACGTTATGGTTAGCAAAGTACAGGGTAGCACACAGTTTTCAAAAATATTACTCCCCTAAAATACTTGGTGCAGTAAACAAGGATTAGTAGTGTACGTTAAAGGTATTTTTCGTAGCAGCTTCACTTGAACTTGTATCTTTGTTTTCTGATAGATTTTCTGTTATTCCATCTTGTCTGTGCGTGGTTTATTTCCATAAATTCTTGATTTGAATAACCTCCAATGTGTGGTCTGGTTGAAATCATGTTTTCCCGAGAATATTTACAGGCTCAGAGGGGTCTTCCGCTGATTACTTTACAGACTGTACTAAAATTGTGTCAAATGAAGAAATGGGATCCAATCTACCCACAAGAATTTCGTTACGATACAATTTTTGTGAGCATAGATTAAATGGGTAGGGACAGTTTTCTACTGGTGGTAAGGGCTAGAAAGTCTGAGCCTATGATGATACGTGTTTCTTACTGGACACCAAACTTTGGTCCGTCGGGGCAGCATTGGTCAGTACAATTGGTTTCGGGCCACATAGATAGAATAAAAAATAAAAAATAACATAAATCTAGTATTTTTCATGAACTTCATGGATTTTAAGCCCTCCCTTTTTTCCTGAACTTCTTTTTCAATTTTGTAATAACTCCAATTAATTAAAGCAGTTAATAATAAATTAACTGTAAAGAAAAACGTACGAATTATGCTGTTTGAGGTTCTTCTTGAAGTGTAAAATTTTTAATAAGTGAAAGGCGAGTGTTTGACTGTAGCATACCGAGGTAATTTTGCTCTGTTTCCAAACTAGGAGATATTCGATAGTGTTTGATACAAAAAATGTTCGTGCTTATGGAACAAATGGCACGAAAATTAAGAGGGAGCGGTGCCGACAAAGACTGTCACAAAACAGCGATAAAGTAAAACCAAACTACTTCCAAATCTATCTTTAATGGGGGATCCTAAATATACATTCAAATAGAAAAAACTAATGCCCAATGATGTCGTTATAGTGAATCATAATGAAAGCTGTTCTGGAGATAGGTTTTGCTCCAAGCTAATTTAAACGAAGCATTCTATTGTAAAAAAACGCTACGAGTCCTGTTAAAGTTATGAGACACGGTGATTCATTTTCCTGGACATTTTTTTCCGCCGTCTCTAATATCCCTAAAAATACCTAAGATTCAAGTAATCTTTATTATTATCTATTTTCGTCGACTATTATTTTTTTTAAAGTCCTTCCTCCCAATATAACGCCAATATCTTGACGAGCCGCATTGATAGGCTTAGGCTTGCCGCATGCAAATGTGTTAACGAGATATAACTAAAGGCATCGGAAAATGAGCCGCCTTGATGATTTTTTCTTAGCCGATTTACCAGATGGAGAAGTTTACTGAAATACGCTAATCCTTTTAATTTGGTGGCTGCCCATTGTTCTGGTGTTTCGTTCAAGAGATATATGCAAAACAGGAGAAAATCCGAATTCTGTGAAACAGTCTTCATAATTCTACTCCTGGCCAATGTTCCAGATGTGTCTCCTACTGAGGGTAGAACTTATTCAGATGTGTGGTTGGTAGGCCAGTCATTTTATGATTTTAGGTCGCAAAATATAGCTCGGCTCTGGTTTTTTGGGATGTTGTTAGGGTAGATACCAGAAGTGTACCACCAAGTTTGCAACTTCTAAAAACCTGTGCTAACCACGTGACCCTAAAAAAACCTCAAAATTTTCGGACTTTTTTCATATTTTCGTTTGTAATTTTCAAAAAGTGCTTCCTACAAGAAAGTCAACTACTGAATTTTTAAAGCTAACAAAAACTTCTTTAATTTAAGTCCACCTCCAGCTTTGTAAATGCAAAGGATCCCAAGATACAGCACTTTAAACATTGTTTTTTGTAAGAAAAGTTCGAAATTGTAATTTCAGTCATTTTCCGAACTAAATATCGGCTTAAATGCGCAGTCTACGGAGAAAGTCATGTGACACGAAGTTATAAACGAGTTACTTAGCTGTTTATATGTCGGAACGAATGGAATCGTACCATGGGGTCATAGGACTGCCCCTGAAAATTAGGTTCTTCTAAGAATTTTTTTCTTTATGTACCAATATTAACCAAACTTCACCCAAGTGTGTTCCTGGTTAAGCCTCAAAAACATTACGTCATAGGCCTGTCATACAAACCAACCCCTAAATATAAGGTTCTTCTAAGAAAAACTTTTCTTTTCGAATCTTAGCCAAAATTCATTCTACTGTGTTTCTGGATTAGTCTCTACGCATCCAGGAACAGATGGAATCGGAACACGTCATAGAGTACGTCGTATTACAATTTTGGACTTTTTTACAAAAAAAAAACATCTTTTAAAATGCTGTATCTTGGGATCCTTTGTATAGACAAAGCTGGGATTGCACTCAAATTAAAATTGTAACACAATCAACTAACATCGACAGCGGCAACCCTGAACTCAACACTCAACATAAGCTTACACGGCAACCCTGAAGCAGCGATAACCGTTCATCAGCACACAGCACCAGAGTATAAAAGGCGAGCCACAGCCCCGAGAAGTCAGCATTCTACTCTTGGCATCTGTGCATCCAACATCACTGGAACACTAGGAACGAGAGCCGAATAGCCATAGTCCATGCTGCATCGGATGCTACCATCCGGACAGTGAGTTTGACGGTCGTGGTCATTTGTTAGACATATTATAATTTATTTATAAATATTCTATTGTTGTTGTATTTGAATAGTCTGTTATAAATAAAATAGCATCAGAATTATTGACTACATTGTTTTCACTTTGGAAGGATCTACGAATAAAGCAATAATCAACGACGGTCGACGTTACAAATTGTCGTCCATCTTGAGGCTACGTTACAATTGGCGACCAACGTTGAGCTACGTTACAAAATGTTAGCTTTAAAAGTATAGTGAACGACTTTCTTTTAGGAATCACGTTTTATAAATTACAAACCAAAATGTGAAAAAAATTCAGTAAATTTTGAGGTTTTCTGAGGGTCACGCGGTCAGCACAGGTTTTTCGAAGTTGCAAACTTGGTGGTACACTACAGGTATCCATCCTAGCAATATCCCAAAAACCAGAGCCGAGCTATTTTTTGCGACCTAACGCCTTTTATTTCGGTTTATTGACTGGCCTATGGGGAATATTCAGAAATCTGCTAACACGTTCCAGAAATGCAGACAAAATGATGCGAGAAAGAACTCTTTGTGAATTGTTGCTCATTGTAAATTGCGAGACGGGGCGATTCAAACAAAACATCTTAAAATTATTAACCCTGAAAAAGAATCAGAAAAACAGCTGCCTTGAACATTTTTCCATTGTGAATCTTATAATTCTGTTATTTTGAGTTAGATACAAATGCGGCGTTCAGGAGATAAACGCAATTATGTGTTTTCATAATTTTGCTCATTGTGAATTGTGTAGACCAATCTGGTGGAATCAATTTGCTGAAATCCGGTAATTCTTTCAAGAAATATAGGAAATATCAGAAAAAGAAAAATCTTAATTATGAGCAAAATGCTCTTTATGAAGGTAAAACTGCCAAAATTCCACTAAGACGTTCAAAAAATATAGACAAAAGTATGCGAAAAAGAACTCATTGTGAATTGTTGGTCATTGAGAATTATCTGCGTAATTCAATGGTTATACTGCTATTCCAGCCTTATGTAGACCAATGGGGTAAACTTACTGAAATCCGGTTATTCATTAATGAAATGCAGAAAGAAGTATGTTAAAAAGAACAGTCTTCATAATTGCGCTTATTGTGAATTTATCATATTTCTCAATATAGTTGTTCTGTTATTTGGTACAGACCAATCCTTTGAAACAATTTTACTGAAATCCACTGAAACGTTCAAGAAATACAGGGAGAACCAGGGACAAAGGAATCCATTGTGGATTTTAGTTGATTCTGCATTTTTTGTTTGTTACAATAGTTATAACGAAGCAGTGGCGGCTCGTGGGGGAAAATAGGGGGCGGGGGGTTCATAAGGAAATATAGAAATGTCTTGACTACGGCAAGAATAGTGATGAAACTCAATTTTTCAAAGTTTGTACGAGTATTGAAATAACTAATCAACAAAAAAACTAAAATTCAGACTATTCTCGACAGCTGCATTTTATTGGATTTTCATCTTAGTTCTGTCAAAATCCAAATCGGCCTATGGATAAGCTCATTTGACGGAACCAAAATCTATGGATTACACTTAGGTATCCCCATAAATTCACTTATTTTTCGCGAAAATTGCCGCTTCAATTTTTTTATTTTAATCTTGTCTTTTATTAGAAGATTTTTATTTTTAAAATTTACTTTAAAGAAATTATTGATGGTGGCAATTTCATTTATCGGGGTTTCAACGACCGGACGACAGACGCTTATCAATTTCCCTTCTGTTCGAATTTAGTTAGTCCATACAATTAGGAGGCTCTAGTGTAAATTTTGAACTATCCCCTTGCCACGGAATCCCCTAACATATCCAAAATTAGAGTGTGTGCTCCTCTCTCGAGAATGTGCACCCATTGTGATTGGTGGTCCCAACGTCGCGAGTCGCGACCATGTCGTATGTACAGTGCTAGGATTCAGTTGTGCACATTTGGGCATAGGTTCAGTAGATGGGATGTGTAACTCGGTATATCTATACATCATAAAAAAAAAACAGGACGCTGTACTGGCTTGATGTAGGATTTAGGATACAGGGGGTGTACGTGCACTTGTGCACATATGGGCGAGCCGCCACTGTGACAAAGTGACTGAATATGTATTATTCAAGACTGAGCATTATATCCATGATTATGCGAATACTAGTCTACACCAGGAAATAGGTTTGCTACACTTCATTGAGCGGTTTTTAAAAAATTGCATACAGTTTTCAAATCTTTTATTGAAAAAGTATCAAAGTGCCACATTTCTAGTTGTAGGAAAATTGAATAAATTTTTAGAAAAAAATATAAGTAAATAAAGGAAAACATCAGAAAAAAAAGTTTTTTTTTTAAACAATGGGTACATATGATACAAAAAAAAAACAAAGAAAATAGAATACCAAAGTTGGCAAAATTATGTTTAGTGGACCATTTATAAACTTGAGGGCGAAGTTCTAATGTTATTGAGAAAGGACTGAAACTCTATAGATTCCAGACTTAAAGCAATGAAGAAAACTGAGCGTAGTAGATCTAGTTCTGTGGCCAAGCATTTTAAGTTTGTTTTTTATTGTGGGAGGCCAGTAAAAGCGCTTTTTAATTTTAGATTGCATATCAATAAAATAGCTCCTAAACCGGTGTTTTTCGCAACAAAATTGTTGTTTTTTACGTTCTTAAGACATCGAGAGTGAAATTTTTGTCCGCTCCGATTTTTTCAATGAAAATGTATTCTTACTGTCGTGGAATATGTGAGGAATGCTGGGGAATTCCATAAGCTACAATCTGTAAACAGTTCCATAATTTTTCTCGGTCATTTTATATATTTTTTTCCGATTCCCCGCTTATTTCATCGTGAAATGTCATCCCAGTCAGTAGTACCTCGTGAGGTTGCCAAGACTTAGGCACTTAACGCTAAGGACGTATACTGTCCTTAGATTACCTTGGGGATTATATACCAATAATGCAACGTTTCATCGGCAGAATATTTTCCATACGACTACATGTCAAATATCCACACCTGAAAAAAGTAATTTTCATTTCATTTCAACATCTACCAAAAAAACAAACCATTGTCCATTACACCCCAACCATATAGCAAAATTCTGCGTAACGAAAACCTAGTCACATTGAAAATTTATTATAATTAAAATCGTGAAAAAATTGTACGAGTATGCAATTATATTAGCAATTTTTCGCTAATTTCCTAACTACCGGTTACCGGCGGACACAAATCCTAAATACAAAAAATAACAGCCATCTCCAGCTTGTACTTGCAGCAGCGATATTCCGCGAAAAAAATCTCTCAAACATCACAATTATAGATAGAGACATCCGAGATATGATTAATTGCATATCTAATTTTTGAAAATGAAAATTTTCATAATTTTTTAGCATAAACACATCATGTATAAATGTATATGGATTTCCGCATTAATTTCAACTTGGATTAATTTTGTGTAAGAATGTGGTAACATCATAAGAAAAAGAGAAAAAAAAAAACAAACTTACTGGCAATTGTAGATATTAAACCAGAGTCAGTGAATATAGGATTAGTGAAGCGAATTCCTGTATTTGAAATTCAAAAGAGAAGAAGACATTACATGCGTTTTATTTTTGTATTAATTAAAATTTAAAGTTGCTGGCCTAAATCTTTTGAAATGAATGCAATTGCCTTGCAAGATGGATTGGTCTCCAAATCTTGGGAATCTTGTCTATTTGATTGGAAAACTGACTAAAGTTCGAAAAATTGTTTTGAAACGTGTACAATGCCGATACAAGGAAGTATAGGTTTCTGGCCTAAATCTTTTGTTTTGAGTAAGTACTCATTTTTTTTCTTTTTGGGTTCTCTCTTTTGATGGTTGTTTTGAAATTGTAAAATTTATTTGATTTGAAGGCCATTCGTTTGATGATAACGGTAAAAATTTTGAATACATATATGATTTGGTACAGTTGGGATTTTCGCAGACAATGGATGGAAGTTCTTTGAAATTTTGACAATTTTTGATGTTGTGCAATTTAAAAAAAATATTATAACACTTAAAATTCAACAAAAAATTTCATAGCGCATAGTTTTGTTAAAATAGAATAGGATGATTTATTCCATTTTTAATTTAATTCCAAATATTTTTGATTTTTTTTCAACGTAAATCACTTATTGCTATAAAAACCGACAAGACGAGTAATCTACTACAACTGCTTGTTATATTTTATTCACATTATTTGCATAACATAAACTCTCAAAATATAATTAAAACGTATACTCTACTTGTTACACGTTTTCATTATAATCTGAATTGACCAATCTTTTATTGATGTAACGTTTTTATCATCGCTTGTTCATCATGTTGCTGTTTCAAGCATTTAACATTATCATCTTATTATCTTCTACTTGATTTTCGGTTTTTTTTTACTATTCCTACATATATTGAATCACTTTTATGATTGAATCTCGACATTTTTATTATTTAAGTGAGCTCTTTGGTTTTAGTATTTTAGTATGCACATTTTGAAATATTCGGAATTAGATTTGTATGTCGCCGATTGTATATGTAATATGCATGTATATTTCGCAATTCGAACTACTTTATATCAAAATGTTATTTCAACAAACCAGAAATTTTATACATAAAAAAAATTGAAATTGTCAATACGGGGTCTAAATGTGTATGCAAAAATTGTCTGATCGTATAGTAAATGAATGCGGTTCAACATCCAATTAAATCTGTGGTTAATAAAGATTACGTAACATAAACTATGCATGAAAAGATACTGGCTCAATTTGATTGATAATGCACATAATCTTGTAATTTGAAAATATTTTCTTTCAGTCATCTCCAATTTGTTGAAAATTGGCAAACAAGAAATTGCATAAAATTTGTTATCTACAAAGATACGATATGAACGTGAATGAATGTTACGCCTTTTTCATGCACACAGTCTCTGTGTGGTCTTGTCCGACACGAGACACGAGTGTAGTACACATGTCAAACATTATTATGTACGAGTATACAAAAGAACCAAAATGCTACCAAAATGACGGTTTCATCGATAAAATTTCAAATTCCACTAATAGTAAATTGATCGACTTGTAATAATTTGAATGGAATGATTGATGAAACACCGCCGCCATCTTCATCACGCCAGTGTATGGTTTTGGTCTTCCGAAACAAATTGGATTACCATCGGGGATTTGGGTGAATCTATGTATATCCAAGCTAACATCAACAATTTATGGTTGGTTACCTACCATACAGCTAATTTTTGCCTATTGCAAAAATTTGTTAGACTAAGATTTATAGCGTTTTAATCGAATTTCCGTCACATTCAGATGAATATGTGTGTACAGCTGGTTGATGCGACACGGGATAGAGTCCGCACGCTTTATGTTTTTGATCATCATGATGATGGTATAGTATGGTAATTGTTGATGTTGCTGATAATGGATGTTATGCATTAAAGCTATTCAAAGTTTACCACTCTTGCTAATATTGAGTTTATTATGCAGTGTTAACATTGTGTTTTATAGATGAAGCATGATGATACCCGTTAGTATTAATAGCCGGAGTTTATCGACCGATTAGGAAAACTTATCGGCATTGAATGATGTAAGTGGTGGAGATTGGTAGATTGGTTTTATCTATACAACTGTGATAGTTTGGCTTTTGTACAGTTGTTATGAAATTGGGATGGAGCGTCAAATTTCAAACATCTATATTGAGTTGTAATCCTGGATTAATTGGTTGAACATATTATCATTATGAGCTAGGTATGATTAATATGCATGGTAAGCGAATCCAGGACATTCTATATTTTTTAGTCTTTTTACGTGATAATTTTCATGGGAAAGTCAAGTAGGCTCAATTCTCAACAATTTTGCAGAAATAAAACTGCGCTTATTTTATTTTGCGACTATGATTTTTTACTTTAAAATGTTCATATTTAGAAACCTCAGAGAAGACACTGAAACGCCGAAATTCGGTTGATCGATTATCATATCATCGATCGTTCAAAATTTGTCAATTTATTTAAGACAGCTAATCAGAACATTGTTGTGCACCATCCAGAAACATCCTACCCCAAAACAACCTTAGGAGCCAAATTTAAGCTGATAAATTTAAGTTCGGGAAGAAACGTGGCTAAAACTTGACAAATTTTGTTTTGTGATGTATGAAACAAACATATGCATCAGTAAAGCTTAAATAGCTATAAATGGAAGAAAAATCGTGTATTTGCGCTAAAATGTTCGAATGTTTGCGAAATTTCACATTCAGGTTATTTCCTCACAAAATTGTAACGGCCAGTTCGGACACACACATAAATGTTTCATTCTCTGCTTTGGCTAAATTTTTGAAATTTCAGTGATTTGAATGCATTTTTTTTTAATCATTGAAATTTGAAAAATACCGCTCAGAGCAAAAACGGATGATTATGTGTCGACATCAGCTCTGTTCCGGTCCGCTAGTGAAATTGGGTAACTCCAATATTGGCGGGAAAAGAATCGGCTGATGTAAGACCGGGTCGGTTGCTGAGTGGCCTCTCCAAGCCGATTCGTCGAGGAGTCGGATTGTGCCGCTGCAGAGAAAGGTTGAATTTTGGCCTCGCGCGTGTCTGTCTTTTGGATACCCTGCGTGATTTCTGTGAGAAATTCCTTTTTTTCGTGGTGTATTAAAAATACCTTAGATTGATGATTATGGTGATTTTTTGCTCCTCCTTATATCCTTTTTATGTACAGGACTTTGTTGTTTTAAAACAACAGTGGGAAGTAATGGGTGTTGTCTGTGGTTTGCATAGAGTACTACAGTTGGAGATTATATGTAAGAAGAAAGTATGTAAAAATGAACAAAATTCAATTTTTTTTTAATTAATAAGAATATTAGTGTAATTGTAATATTATTGAAGTCGTGTAAAGGTCCTTTTTGTCCTTACAGGATAACCCTATACCAATATGTATACACCGTAATTATACTAAAAGGTCCAAAAAAAATGATTAGGCGAAATTAAATAATTGGTCTAACTCAGACGAGAGATGATGCCTCAATTAGTGGTGATACTGTATTATCCTTAGTAGAGGTGAACTTGAGGTAAAATCGTCTATTTCCAAGTAGTCAGCTTTCTTTTCTTGTATGTTTCCGACAGATTTGAAAATGAATACATTTCTAGTACAGTTATCGGATCCTTTTGAATAATCAGGGTAATTGAATTTCTCATTCAAGGACATGTTGATACAAATACTTGCCCAAAATCCTTGCTAGTTACCTTCAGAATATTGTTGTACTAACTGTCGAAAGGCGTGAGCGGATCAGCACGTCTGCGGATGTGTTTTATGCTTCGTTGCCGTTCTTGTCTCTCGTCGAAAAGCTAAAAAAGCTGCATTAGAGTTGTCCCAGTTTACATATTTTACCGAGCTTATCATTTTTCAGTGCCACAGACAAAAATTATTTGACCAAAATATGCCCTCGGAAAATGCACTTATATTACTTACAAGACGTATAAATTACATGCTATTTTCTATTGGTATTACTATTTACACGTCAAATAGGTAGTAGCACCTAGAACATTGCTAAGCTTACCGCCATAGACCACAAATAGAATGCTGCCACTCACATGGACATACAATAACTAACTGAGGAAAGCACTGCTGTAGTGAGTAGTCAACCAGACTCGTGGAACAGCTTATACACTTTATAATGTGAGCGAACACGTCAATTTTACGTATTGTTAGTAACTTAGGGTTAAATCGTAGAAAGCGTACTAACCGGAATTTTGAATTCGGCTGCAATACCCTTTTTTTCGACCTCCTGCATAAACCGCTTTTATAAGTTCTTTCTTCTGCTGAATAGTCAGGGTTTGTAGCGTTCCTTTTGACGCAGATATGTTTGATTGGCTGAATTCCTCAAACTGCACGAAACGATTATTCTTTTGACAGTAACAACCAATGGCGGATTTACACATTTACCGCTAGTAGGCTGTTGACATTTTGCCGCCCCTACCAAGCTCTACGAGAATATTGCTGAAGGGACGTTACCTGAATCAAGGGTCAAGGCGTTTAGCTTTTTTATCGTTTCCCACCCAATCACGTGGTGCGGAAATGTGCGGAACACTATTGTTTTTTGAGTCGAGAATTAATACTCCCGGACCGACTTCTTTGATTGACCTTCACTTATTCCCAAATTTCTCCTTAACATAGATTAGTGCTTGCCACTTCGTGGGTCCTAAGTATTCTTTTATTTTATGTGATAGATAAATATAAAAAAACGATCTAATAATTCCTTGGTCGCCCTCCGTCACTGTAATGTAAGAAAATTTCAAGATTTTTAAATTGTTTCAAAAAGAGTTAAAATTTCAATTGACAACTTGACGAAATGCAAGGACTCGGTGATATTATTTAGCAAAAGTCTTGCTTACTAATAGTGTAGTATCCAGGTGATAATCCTACTACATCAGATTGCAAAATGTGGTGGAGACAAATTTTTTTTTTTTTGTTTCTTATGTTTTTTGGGGTACTGAACACGAATCCGGAGCTTCCCACCAACATTTCGTTGCGGAACAGGGTTAAAATCGGGAAAAATCCTAAAATTGTTGCTGTTTCTTCGTTATTTGACCCCTAACTCTGAAACTATTTATTTCTGCGAAAAACTCACCATTAATATTTCAGAGAGCACATAATTGCGCGTCTAAAGCGACATAAATACTATAAATCCGTTGAGCGGCACTACTACAATTGATAATTTAAATTTGTCATTTTTAACATAGTTCCATTGAATAAAATTTTTAGATTGAACGGTTTTTTATTATTGGTCGCAAAAGTTTCACTTTTCTTGTACATTATGTATTTTGGGGTGCAGAACCTGAATCCGTAACTTCCCACCAAAATTTCGTTGCAAAAAAGGGTTAAAATTGCAAAAAACGCCAAAAAAATTACTTTCAATTGTAGCAATACCGCTTAACACATTTTAATGATTAAAGGCGCGTTGGACCCGCAATTATGTTTTCTCTAATATTTTCATGGACAGGTTTTTGGAGAAATGTACACTTTCGAAGCTATAAACAAAAAAAAACGGGAAAACTCCGAAAATTTTGTGATTTGTCGCGGTTTTGACCCTGTTCCGCAACGAAATTTTGGTGGGAAGCACCGGATTCGAGCTCAACACCCAAAAAACATAAGAAACAAACAAAAAATTTCTCCACCACACTTTGCAATCTGAAATCACCTAGGAACTACACTATAAGTTTAATTATTTAAAATGATATTTGGCATCGTTGGTAGGTATTGTATATTTTTCTCTGCAGAAAAAATTACAAATTCAACAATTTAAACGTCAACATTTTAAAAATTTCTTTTAAACCTTTTCACAAGATGGATACATACATACCTATTACCTACTTAAAAATTTGATAGTCAATATAGCATATAATATCGAGACGACCCCTCCCGAAACCAATTGCTGGTTACATCCCAGCCAATTTCAAGTGGGGAAAACTAAAGTAGTAACAGAAAACGCGAAAATATGAACTTGCTTTTACTAGGGTTGCCTATTCTAATTCAGCAACTAACCCAGAAACTAGTTTAGAACGAACGCAAATTTTTGACAATGTAGTCTTCGTAAAAATTATTTTGTTTATGAAGGCAAATGCTATCAGCATTTCTCGTTATACAAAAATTGAAAACTATTTCAGACTTTGTATGAAATCTTTAAATTAGGAATGAAGAGTAATATCTGGATACAAACAAACATTATGTATACGTCAGAACAATTTTTAATTCTTCAAAGGATCAATACAATAGGGATATCAAAACAGAGAGTGTGTGGAGAGATAAGTTGCGTCCTTAGATTATTATTTGTCCTCTGGCAACATGTCCAGCATTTAATGTAGATTCTGGAGCTCCTTGATTGCTTCACCCAAAACATCCTCGCATATGTTAGATTCCTACCCTTGTTTAATTGAAGCCAATGCGTTACAAAAATTGTTTCTAATCTTAGCTTAAGCGAACTACCCTCCACCAGTAGGCTATTCGGAGTGAGATTAGCAGAATTTTGCGTGAAGTGCGTGCAGTGAAGTGTAGTTCATAGGATAACTGAAATTTTTATCTGAACGAGTATTATTTACATTACAATGTTAGTGTGCGATTAGGCACCCTGGAATACGCCTAGGTAACTAGAAAAAGATTAGGAAAAGAGCGTTAAGATGTTGTCTAATTATGACTGCTCCTTGAGTTTCCCAAAATTAATCATTCACAGAATTTTAAGCCAACGGAAAGTTTCAAAAATTGCCGTATTTAAAAATCTTCCACCATGGGTACTTGCCCAGGTTGCCCATGGGTAATCCGTGCCTGGAAATACTGATAGAATCGATGTTTTTTTTTATTAAAAAAAGATGTCAGATAAATAAAAATAAAGCAAAAACGTGTTTGGCTTCGAATTTCAGTCTGCATAAGCGAATGACTAAAAGAAGCCTTTTCGCAGATTTGTCTTCAATAATAAAGCGTTCCTAGTGTTTGAAGCTCTCACATAACGGTGACAAACACACTTCACACACTTCTCACAAAACGTATCTCATGAAAAGGATAAATTCTATATCTGGTGTTATAATTCGTATTTGGAATTCAGTTTTCCACGGTATTAAATGCTTACAATGTGTTTAACTCAAAACAAAAAAAAAATTATGTTTGCCCCAAATTTGCCGCCCCCGGAAAATCTGCCGCCCTAGGCTCCAGCCTACTCAGCCTACTGGTAAATCCGCCACTGGTAACAACCTTACGATAAACGCAATATTCAAATGCAAACTGAAACATTTTATCGCAGAAAAGTACCGTTATTCTCGTTTCCGGAATATGCAGCAATAAAATTCTAATTTCAAACAGAAAAATCGCCATTGGAGGAATAAAAAAAATCGACTTATAGAGTTTCGCATAGCAAAGCTTTGACTTATAGAGTCTCGCCCGTTTACCGATAAGACATTTTAATTTGTCCTGGAGAGTATCTGAAATTTTGACTTATAGAATCTCCAATATCAGGACTTCGACTTATAGAGTTTCACAAGCAGTGAAATCAATAATTTCTCTTCGAGTAATAGAGTTTTTGGTTTGAGTTATCGAGTTTGTTTTTCATTGTTTTTTGTTCAAATGTGCTGGGGAAGCAGATTTTCTTCGACTTAAAGCGTTTTTCGAGTTAAGGAGTTTCGAGTTAGCGAGTTTCCACTGTACTATATATATCCCATATCTGCTCCTAATTTATAATATTACCACCGGATCAAATGGAAATTGACAAAATTGTAATAAAATGCATACAAAGGACACAAGCTGTCATTCTTATTGTTCATTCATAATTCTAATGGAAGAGAGCGTGTCGATTCATTAATGTATGACCATTCTAAATAACGTAAAAATGCATGATAAATGTTTAATCTCAAATTGTATTGTGTGGTGGTTTTCGATTCCTCAATAATATGAATCTTATTATTCATTATTGACGAATCGAACCTTAAATTCGTAAAAATCTATTTTTTTTATTTAAACGAAAAATGCGAAAATTGTTACTGAGCAGTATCTCATACCTTAATTTACAAAAAATGACCAATTTACGGTATAACAGCAAATTATGAATTAATTACGTAATTATTACACTTTAGAATCCGAAGCCCTTCTTGACTAAAAATATAAATTCACATCGTAATTTTCACGATAAATTCTTTCACAAGGACAGCACATAGATTGAAAAGAATTCTATAGCAAAAAACAACCAAAACCTAACACCAAATATAAAACAAAAGAGTAATTATGCTAATTTAAAGAACTAAACTCCATTCAATTTCCTATAAAATCTTAACCAATTCCATATACGATAATTTCTGTTTTTCTTTTCCTATTCCGGAATTGATTAACCTACAAATGCCCTCTTATGCATTCATATGTGTATGAATTTACATATTTATTAAAAAATAGTATCATCTTCAAAAGTTACGTAATATTCTGACATAATATCTGGCAAACAAAATTATTCAATTCTCTCGATAATAAAATTGGTTTTTCTTTTCGTTTGGCCCCAATTTAATGTCGTATAATCATGTATTTTGTATCGAAATCAAAAATTATCGAGATGCTCTTATCTTATGCATATCTATCTATCTGTATCTATAACTCTGATGTATGCATGAATGCATGGATAGGTAAAACAAAACGAGCGATTCATCTGAAATAATTTACATAATCGAAAGCATCAATTGACTCGGCGATTTATAGCATGCAAATCGCAGTCTAATCATAATTTATAAGATATTAGATTCTACACACGAAAGATTTATTAAATATATATGTAGTTAGTGTGGGCGATGCCCACAGACAATTTGATTCAGTAATGATAGACAAATTATATTTCTTCTGATTGTTCCGCATTTTGTTGTTACGTATTGAAAAATGTTGACATACTGACATTTTCAAAAGATTTTAATTTGAGGGTGGACATGAGTATTATTTTCTATGTATTTAAAGAGGTTTAAATCAATTAAATTTAATTGGAAAATAATATTATTACATGTGACATTATTAAATTAATTAATGGATTTAAGTGATAAATTGCTAACAGATTTTAATTATGAAAGAAAATTGTTATGTAAGAAATGTCAGCATGTTTATTAATCAATTAAATATCAGAAAGAAAAAATGGAATTGCCAATAGTTGCATAAGAGTTGTTTTGAAAAAACCGACGTGATATCTGGCTCGCTTTCAGAAGAACTAATTTAATAATGGTATTTCTATGGCATGCACATGTCTTCATGGTGACACTTTGTCCCATGTTTTACAAATTTGATAAGAACGTAGGATCCCAGAGAAAACAGTTTTTCTTGGGAATACATACTTTTGGAAATAGAGTTTCTAGGGTATCCTATCATTTCATGGAACGATTTCTGTAGCTACAATATAGATTTTGTGACTTCGAAACCTTTTAGCTATACGCCTATAAAGAAAGAAAAATGTTCTTTTATGCAGGCCCTAAACTGATCGGGGTTGTCCGAACCGCGCGTTACAAAAGATCAAAGTTGTGAACAACTCACGCCTGGGAGGTGCAGAGGTAATATGGGGAATTCAACGAAAGTAATTTCTTCGTTCCATCGTTTCTGCTACTCCCAGGTGTGTTTTGTCGACAACATTGAATCGCGCAGTTCGAAACACCCCGATAAGTGAGGGACCGGCATTAGAATAACTTTAAGAAAAAATAGTTTCTTAGAAAAGGATCCAACACCCAATTTCAACCAAGTATAGTCAATTTTAGTCACTGGACTACTGAGTTAAGAAGGAAACTTTTTGCGCAAGTTCTTCAACCAATATCACGAAGAACTTGGTGTACCCCAAGACCAGGTTATACCTGGTCTCGAAACGTATCGCTCCTTCGTCAGCGCAAAACATGTTTCTCGACTCGTGAGGACATGACAAAATATTATTCCTAACAACAAATCACAACTGTACCCGCTCAGATTCCTCTACCACAATGGCAGTGGTATGAAAGGTAAAATCAATAAAGTGTTCCTCGACGTCAAATCCTGCCAATATGAGGAACTTGCTTTCTTCGAAACCTGGCTGAGTGATACTTTGAAAAACGAGGAAATTCTTGATTATGTAGCTGGTGAACCGGGCACCGGGGACGAATCTTCCATCACTAGTCAATCCCTTGAATGTGTTCACACCATCGCCGATTGCTATTTCGATATTATCCATAAATCCATCTGTAGCGCCACGAATCACGATTGTCGCAATCCTCGAGTCAGTTCCAAAATTTCGGAAGGCCACAATCGACGTATTTCCCAGCTTCTCGACCTTATCACAGAAACCCAACTCTTCGACCGTGAGAGCGGCGACTCGAGGCAACACAGTAGTATTGACAGCCTTAGCCAAACGTCTCAAGTCGAACCTCGAGCTGCGACAATGACCTTAGCTCCACAGTCGGCAATCGATTTGATTTGTTGTTGCAGCGAATCCTCCTGACCACGGCTAAAGATCATCAACTTCTCGGTGCTGGTTACATCACCATCGATGTCACCTTTGAACACCATTCCGTGAAGGACTTCCGAGCGTGTCAAACCCGAGATATTGAAATACGAATGTTATCAACGTTGAAAGTGGACTATACTCTGGCAGGTTGGAAATGCACGCCTTGGAGAGGAAGTCGGCAATAAAATTCTCCTGGCCGTATTGTTTTGACCTGCCAGATGTGCGAATGCACTCGCGGACCTGATTCATATCGCGGTAGTACTCAATTTCGTAACACACCAATTTATCGAGGATTTCCAGTGCCTTCTTCAACGCCTTTTCGTAGCCAATTCCCGCATAATTGTGCCCGCGTCCGATGTGACGAATTGCTTGTCCAAGTGATTGATGACCATCTTGTTCATGTCCGTTGGGCCTGTAGGCCGAGCAGACGGTCTGTGCGAATTCCTTGCAAGCACTGATATTGCGATAAACGGCTTCCTCAAGACCGCTGTACATGCGGGCTCCTTCCTTCATCATCGGTGCTTTTGGGACAGAAAAAGCCATTTTTCTGCAACAGATTTACAACACTCACTGCACAAAATTCACGATACCCTACTTCTATGCGCAGAGATAACATTACCTCTTCGTGTCCGCTTTTATACGCAACAACAACTTTCAAGGTTGTTTCTACGCACCCTCCAGGGTGGAGCGGGGTGGGGCTCACCACGGCATTTCTTTTAATTACTCGAAAACTATGTTCCGGATGCCATTATTGAATATTCGGGACTTTGATATCAGATCCTGAAATACTGTGTTTGACCTAATCTTTCGAATCTGAAAATTTTGCTTTGGTGACACCCCAAGGTTTTTGATTTGATTTGATTTGATTTGATTTGATTTGATTTGATTTGATTTGATTTGATTTGATTTGATTTGATTTGATTTGATTTGATTTGATTTGATTTGATTTGATTTGATTTGATTTGATTTGATTTGATTTGATTTGATTTGTTTTCGTACTACAAACAAGCAATTATATTTTTCCTCTCAATGTTAGATGAATAAATGCAATTGTTATCAACAGACGTGATCGATCCACGAGGAGATCAGGCGAATTGAAGTTAAATTGCTGCGAAAAGTTATCGGAAGTTCTCGGAAATGCCTAAAAAATAGTGCAAAAAATGCAAATGGTGCCTTTAAGCATGCAATTTCTCACAGGAGTTTGTTTTAAACGCTTTTATGTTTTTAGCGTTTATGCGACTCATATTTTTCATTTCATATTAATTTCTCCGGAGGTTCGATATTTTTTAGTGGACGAGCTCAGTGGCGGAACAATTCGACTCGGGCCCTTGCGCCAACTTTTTGAGTGATCCCCCAAATTTTGCTTTTCTGTAATTAGAGATAAAATCTGCCACTCTTTACTGGCAAGATTGCTAATTATGCTATGCTTTTCAGCAACACACAATTAAGCTTAAATATTTTGAGAGACCTTGACATGTCCTCTATTTCACCAGATACCTCAGTGTCGTACAATTTCAAATCAAGTATCACATCACGCTCGTTGGTCCCGCCAGTTCGGTCGCTCAGCACCACATTTCTACTATTGCGGTGATTGCATCGTTACAAATGACCGCAATTCAAAGAAAATAACATCTCTCAAACTTCCCTGCTGAGGGTCCTGAAGAACGTTATTTCCATATGAAAACTTGGACTTAAACTTTCACAGAGACCACGCACGAAGACGTGTTTTCATTGTATGAGCTCTACGCTCTCCGTTCACTCTCTCTGATCGTCAGCATCGCAAATGCATTAAGACCACATCTCTTGACTATTGAGTAACCATGGGATTATGGTGATCAGTATGATTCGAATGGATTTTTCTCGCGTTTTTCAAGTCTTGGGGACAACGGTTTACGTGAAATCTGCCGACTTTCTGGAACAAGTTAAGGCACTATTCCGCAAGATAGTTCTTATGAGAACTTGAGCGCCCGGCGATTTGTCGGATAAATTTTCGAAAATTTTTGGACAGAATTAAATTTGCTGAAAGTACAGGCTATTGCGCTTATGCAGATCAGATAGAGATGGTCAAGGGGGCACAGTAAATTAAGAATTTGCTTTGACTTCGGAAAGTGTATCCCTTCTTGTCTCCAAAAAAAATCTGAATTTCTGGAAAATGTTTTTCGTAGCTTTATTTATGGTTCTATTGCAGGACGAAATGACCACATAATTCTCCAATGAGTTCCTTTTTTAGAGAATAATTTGATTAGCGCATAGCTGAGCGAACTGACCAACTATGATTTTCAGAAGTAGGGCGCGTGCTAGCATGACGTACAATTTAAGCAACTCTTACACAGAATTTTGGTATTCAAATTTCAATACCGTTTCACAAGACCTTTGCAACTTCAAAACACAACTTTCATAGGGGAACTAAAGATACAGTTGATAAATAAATCAATGTTTAACGCTTTATTTAATTACGAAATTGATGTGCTTTTCCACATTAAAAAAAAAAGTTCATGTCCTTTTTATTTCATCTGTGGGTTTCAACTAAATCAAAGTTTATGTTGAATTTTTCCTTCTGTTTTTTTTTTCACAGTTTTTTTCCAGTGCTAGCCAAAAAGCCGCCCCAAAAAATAAATAAATATAAAATTTCTGATGCGTTGAAAACTATTCAGTGAATCTATTAACACTGATCATACGTATTCTTGACAGAATCTCAAGTGCAACAGGTAGCATTTCCATCTCATACCTTTTTGTGGAAAATGTTTACGCATAAATCTTTGTGTATGTTAACACATTACCTTGTCTACTCGTATCTCGCATTATTGTTTTCACTTTGTACTTATTACATTACAGCGGCACAACTATCATGTATTAAAGTTCCACGAGAGATGCTTTTCTGTAGAATTACGGAAGTCCATGCATTTTTCATATAGTTTTCATTACATGACTCTTTTCTTCCGGATTTGTGTATACACACATATGAATATGTTTTGCTTTGATTATTGCCATGGCCTGTAATCGGTTACATTCGAATGCATATGGATACGTGCAGTATAATGATGCTTGCATCGCAGATTGCACTATACTGTCTGTTGATGACGCTGAATAGCCGATGAATTTATTACCTATTCTCATAATGATCATTATCGTATGAGTCGTCAGTCTGCTCTCATCACTGGGGAGGCGAATCGTCTATATCCTATAAGGTGTGTATACGACTACTTCTATGCGAATTGTGATAATCGACTAAAATGCAATTTTCTCGTAACTTCTCTTCACTACAGCGCTATTATTCGCTGTAATAGAAATTATAGTTTTTCTAATCGTAAATCCGTTTCCTAGTTATATGAATGCGAAGAATACCGCGTACCACAAAGTACTACAGCGAGGATGATGCTTATGATGATGACGGCAATAATTCGCAAAAATGTCGACAGCATGGTTTATGATCCGATTGGTCAACTGGCTAGTCGAGGATGAAAGTCTTTGCGATTTGTAGTTGGATACGGAATGATACCAAAGGGTCGATTATGTCTGTTTAGCATCAAATCGGCAAAGCAACTAAATTCTGGTAAACATTTAAGAGATTTGCAAAAATGCTGTCTTGTTTCCATTTTTTTCTTAGACTATGGTTAATTCGATTTTGATATGCATTCAGACATAGTAGTCAGCTCTGCAAGATAGTGAACTTGTGTGTCGCCGAATTGCAACACACTGCGTAGCTATGATTAACCACTTCAAAATATTACAATCAATTCGACTACAGCATGACTCCAATATAGTTAGTTATATTTTTTCCACAGAAACATGTTTTTCACAAAACAATTTCATTAAAATTATTTCAATTGTTTCATGTGATAATTTTTTGCCAATCTACATCATTACACCTAAGTAAGTATATTGAATTCACAAGATTTTCCCATTACATTTTTATTTGTTAACATTTTCACAGAAATGGAATTTTATTGTTCGATGATCGTGAGAAATTGTCATTATCATTGTCATGGCTGAGAGATGTTTTTTTGTAAAGATATGATGATTTTTTAAATGACAGACAGACACTCGTGCATGTGACTGCAATAAAAACAAAAGAGTTGGGCCAGAAACTTGAAAAATAAATGCTGTCTAGTCTGAAAATTTGTATTGTAAAAGCAAATATTTGTCGAATTTTCTATGTATTTATTCATTTTTACCGATGTCACATATTTACAATAAGTTTGGTTATTTAAATGTTTGTTTTTATAAATGCAGAAATCTGGTATATGTTCTTGGCAGGACAGTCCTGCTTTTTCGACCATAACCTGCCTTTCTTCTTCTTCCTTGCTTCGTTCTTTATACCGCTCCATGATTACGCGTTGCTCGACCTGCGGTGTAGGCACATCGCCCGTTTTGGCGGTAATATCTCAGCATATTTCTACAGACAGCTCTATCTTGGATCGTGTCATCGCCGAGACCAATGCGTTGTTCTTGTCGACCATAACCTGCCGTCCTGCAAAAAACCTCGAAAGTCCTGCTTTTATCCGGCTTTGCCCTGTTTTTGAACAGCGTACGGGCATCACCAAATGACAAATAAATTGAATGAAAACTACACTTAAATTTTATTGAAATTTACAAATCAATTGTATAAATGAGTCTTCATTCAGTAGGAAGATGGGCAACCAAGTCGGCTTTTTATATTGTCTAAGTCCGGCAAGAGAGGAGATGGCAAGTAATTATTGCACCTGAAGCGTCCTGAGACATTATTTGCACAAATTGTTCATAAATCTGTCCTTTAAGTATTACAGCTTAAAACAATACA
The DNA here is from genome assembly GCA_949715475.1 of Microchrysa polita. Lineage (NCBI taxonomy): Eukaryota > Metazoa > Arthropoda > Insecta > Diptera > Stratiomyidae > Microchrysa > Microchrysa polita. Next base: position 7,095,272 of record OX454420.1, read on the forward strand.
GCTTTATAAACATTTTGGACGCAATCTTCAGCCCTGATTTATACACTCATACGCGACCACGATCGCCAATTGATTGCTCTTTACTGGTTAAGTAATGGTGCATTCTTGATAAATACAGTATACAGAGTGTCCGGAAACTGCCGCATAAACGTAACGGATTGTGATTCCTCATGTAAATTCAAGCAAAAAAGTTGTACGGGACATACCCCCTCAGCTTAACCCTTTAGGTGCCACAAGCATTTAAAGATTTTTGGAAAAATCATTTTATTGCACGACTTAAAGCTTAATATCTCCAAAGCTAGACCAGCTAGAATAGTGAAATAAAATGATTATTATCATAATGGAGCTAGAATAAAATGATGTAAGAAAGATATGATTCTAAGACTATGCGCCAATTTTTAAATGAATCGTACAAGCACCTCACCTTGGGAGAATATGGAGAAAATTGAGACGGAAAAAAAGATTTTTGTTTAGATCAAATCACGCAAATTTTACTTTGAAGCTTCGTAAAAACCAAACTTCTTATCCGATTTAGTGTGGTTAGTTTTATTTTATAGGTAAATTTGTTGGCTGTAATAATCATTTTATTTCACTATTCTAGCTGGTCTAGCTTTGGAGATATTAGGCTTTAAGTCGTGCAAGAAAATGATTTTTCCAAAAATCTCCAAATGCCTGAGACAGCTAAAGGGTTAAACTGAGGTGGTATGTTCCATACCACTTTTTTGCTGGAAATCAAGTGAAGATTCATAATCGGGTGCGTTTGTGCGGCAGTTTCCGGACACCCTGTATTATAACGACATCGGTTATCGGCTATAACGACGGAGTTCCCGGGTATCAATATTTAGGAAGCGCCTGCAATGTAATTTTCGATGGAAATAGCAACCATTGCTGTAGCGACCGATAGGCTATAACAGCGGAGTTTTTACGGCCAAAGAGGCCTGTGTAATGATACGTTTTCCGTGTAAAGTGTAAATAGAATCTAAAATGCACAAAATCCCTCATCTGCGAAAAAGTCACAAGGTTCCTGTCGTCCCTTCAATATTTATCGGAACGCAACTTGCCATTCGCACAACATTCTATTGCATTGCGAGAAAAAAACTTAAAAAAATATTTCAGAAAGATGAGATTCCACCCGACAGGATAACACATTTGTCGGTCCTCTAATTTATTCATCCCTGACCCTATATTTGAATCACGCAATTGTGAAAATAAACCTCACACGTTGAAACGACAACTCTTCTGTGAAGAAACCGTGCAAATTAATGTTCATCTGCTGTGAAAAGTGAAAGGAAGCTGCCGACAGCAACGCCAGTTTAGAAATGAAAACCGCATAATCCTTTCTTTACAAGGAATGTGTCTAAAATACTGTATTCGTTTACATGTTCCACAAAGACAGATTAACGAAAAGAACCGGAACCACAAAATGGTAGTTACGAAATCAGATTGACATTTTAATTAATCATTGAACGCACTACCACTTGACATTATATCACTGTACATCGTCATGCAGTATAATTTCACTCTTTGACCAATAAAGACCTCTTCATAGAATACCGCCTGTTTGAATCGAAAAGGTTATGGGCGCAGCCCGGTATTTTAAGAAGTAGTTCGAATTTATAGTTGTACCGGTACGGACGCGCGGATATAGTGCTAAAATAGTTACACGCAAATCTAAGCAGTTCGGGATTGAATTCGCACAAATGGATATGAAAGCCATGATGGAGCAGTCGATTGTAGCTCATCGTTTGGATGGCGGAAATTTTCGCATGTGGAAGTTTCACATCAACGCGATTCTTCGAAGTCAGGAACTGTTAGATTTGGTGGACGGTACGGATCCTAAACCCGCTGCTGATGAGGCTGAAAAGCTCAAACGATGGATTCTGTGCGACGGCCGGCAAGGCAATGGCCATTTTGTTTGCTTCCATCAATGCAGAGCAAAGCCTTCACGTTTTGGATTGCAAGTCGGCGAAAGACATTATGGACGTTTTGGAGAGTATTCACCAGAAGAAAAGTGATGTGCGTATCATGTCATTGTATGAGGACTATTTTAGTCTAAAAATGAATGATGACGAATCAGTCACTGCGTATGTGTCGAAAGTTTGCACGATTGCATCAGAGTTGGAAGATCAGGGTGAAAAGCTATCGGACAATTTGAAAATGTGTCGAATTGTGAGCAGCTTAACATCGAAGTTCCAGAATTTCCGAACGGTCTGGTACAATATTAAAGAGTGTCGTACTATGGATACACTGTTAGCAAAACTACAGTGAGAGGAGGACCAATTAAACAAGTCGAATCGTGAGCGTGAGCCAGAACAACTCATGGCCGGCGGCAGCGGAGCATTTTTCAGCACGCACCACAAAACAGTTAATCGTGCCGTGAAAGTTTCGTTGAAAGATCGTAAGGCGAAATCGAAGTGTCATTCGTGTGGTGAAACGGGCCATTGGAAAACCGACAGTGTGCGTAAAAACTACAAGAACAAAAAACAAAATGGCGCCTAACACAAATCGAAGAAATACGTAGCATTTTTTGCATACGACGATATTCTATCTGCCGAGTACAAAGAGGTTTGGTTGGCCGATTCGGGAGCAACACGTCATACAACTTTCCGACGCGATTGATTTCAGACATTTAATCCCGAGACTGCACGAAAAGGAGTTAAGATTGCGAACGACGAGTTTTTGGTTGTCGAGGGTAGCGGATCTATTGAACTCAAAGCCTGGATTAATGGTGCATGGGAAGTGAGAGTTCTGGTAGATGTTCGATATGTTCCGAAATCCAAAATGAATCTATTTTCCATCAGCCAATTGTCAAAGAAGAGTTTCGAGGCTTAATTTACGAACAAGCAAACCATCTACAGGTATACCGTCAGGGGAGCACCTAGCCTTTCGGCCTTTATCTCCCGGTCCCGCTAAAAAGTTTGGACCTTCGGCTTTTTACTGACAAGGTGTTGTTGTCAGACGGAGATTTCTCCATCAGGCGCATGCACACACCATCCGGAATCCAACCCCGGGATTGCATCACTAGCTGGATGACTTGGGTAACAACCTCCAGCCACTACGAGTCCAACACCTTGATGGGCAAGGACCATGGTCCCCTGGGCACACCCATCCCCGTAGTACACTATTCGCTATGGACTTCTCCATAGCAGGTGTGATCCTCCTTCGGCCCCCTATTGGTTAAGCCTTACGTCGAATTCGGGCATGCACACCCCAGGCTCGTTGGACCTGTGACTCCGCGTCTGTGCAGACAACGAAGCGCTGCTTTTCACATCCAGGCGGCCCCTTCAGTTTACTAGTCAGCAATGCGACTCAGGCAGTGTGGCCATCAATCCACAAACTAGCTAGATATAGGCGCGTAGGCATTTTCCACCAAGGCCGTTCTCCCTAACTAGCCCCTTCAGGACTCGGGTCATGCGGAGCCGTCACCTCCGAAGCTCACACGACTTCCGTATGATGCACCCCCCCACCAGGGGACATCAAAATCGTGCTAGGCCTTTAGTGCTTCCCTCCCGCAAACTATGGGGGGAGGTAGGCACGCCAAGAGCCACCCGTGCATAACTCAGGAGCACGGGACCGTTAACGCCCGAATGGTCTTTGTACAGATCCTCGCCATGGCGTATCAACTGTACCAGGGGCCCCCTTGCGCTACTAGGTCCGTGGTGTCGTAAGTCACCAAAGATCCCTGTCCGACTACAAACAGCCTTCCAAGCTGAGTGTCACACGGACACAGACCCCCCTGCGGGGTTAATTTACGAACAGTGGACTTAACGTCGTTGATAAATCGGGCGATGTAGTAGCAATCGGTTACATGGATTCGAACGATCTAGTGCGGATGACATTCAAGCCGTCCATGATGGAACGTGTGTGCTATGCATCAAGCGCCAAGAAAGCAGCGTGTTCATTGGAGAAGTGGCACAAGCGACTAGGGCACGTAAATGTAGCGACAATCAAGAATATGTGCTCGGCTGGTTTTGTGAATGGCATGACATTAACTGATTTTAATGATTTCTTTTGCGAAGAATGCCAATTAGGCAAAATGCACCGAGTCTCGCATCAATTGAGTGGAACGCGTGAAATGGAGAAAGGTTCACGCATTCATATTGACCTGTATGGACCCATGGAACAACGCGGTATACGTGGTGAGAAATTCTTTATGCTTTTAAAAGATGAAGCGACAAATATGCGATTTATTTTCTTTCTCAAACAAAAATCGGAGGCGTACAAATATTTGGAAGATTTTCTGTTGCAATGTGAAAATGCTTGGGATGTTCGTGTCAAATCTATTCGGTGCGACAATGGAACCGAATTCGTTAACAGTGATGTTGCAAAGATCTTAGCGAAACGTGGCATAGTGATGGATCGAATTTCGCCGCACACGCCTGAACAAAACGGATTCATCGAAAGAGATAACAGAACCGTTCAAGAATCTGCACGTACTATGCTAATTGCAAGCGGCTTGGCAAAGTTTCTCTGGCCAGAAGCAGTCCCAACAGCGGTATACATCCTTAATCGAACAACAAACTCAAGCGATACAAAGCATACACCTTTCGAGCGATGGTTTGCTGAGAAACCGCATATAGATCACCTGAAAATTTTTGGTACCACTGGATTTATGCACATTCCGAGAAATATTGGACGCAAGAAGTGGGACCCCAAGGCGAAAAAGGTCTACTTAGTTGGGTTTGTATCGACTCAAAAGAATTTCCGACTTTATGATCCAGCTTTGAAGAAAATTGTCATCAGCTGTGATGTGGTATTCAACGAGATGCAGAACGAGTACATCCAATTCCCCATTGATTCCACTGAGATCGAGGCAGATCAGAACAAATGCGATGACATTTTGAGCGACGGTTCCGTGAAAGACAAGCAGGCTAGCAAATCACCCGAATGCATTTCAAGCGGCGATCAAGAGATAAATGGATACACTCCATTGCGAAGTTGAACCCAATCCTAAGCGAATAGTTACATATGATGCATCTACTGGATATTTCGCTATGTTTACTGAGCCTGAAACATATGAAGATGCAATGAATTCCGAACAGAAAGCAGAATGGACCGAAGCTATTCAAGCCGAGCTGAAGTCATTGTCAAAAAATGACACATGGGAAATCATCCAGAAGCCAGACGACGATTGTACAAACATTGTGGGAAACAAGTGGATTTTCAAAATAAAATCTCCTCCAAATGAATCACCGAAGTTCAAAGCGCGATTAGTGGCAAAGGGATATTCTCAATGCAGCGGAGTTGACTACAAGGAGACTTTTTCACCAGTAGTGCGCTACGAATCAGTGAGATGTGTCTTGGCATTGGCGGCTATCTACGATATGGACTTGGTACAATTTGACGTGAAGACGGCCTTCTTAAATGGTATATTAAAGGAGACAGTCTATATGGAAGTTTCAAAAGGCATCGAGCATAAAAGTTTGCAGACTGAAGCGCAGTTTGTATGGATTAAAGCAATCATCACATGTCTGGAACTCCAGCTTTGTTCAATTCATGAAGGAATGTCAGATGAATCAGTCCCTTTCGGATCCATGTGTATTTTATGGAGAAATTTGTAACGAAAAGGTAATTCTTTTGCTATATGTCGATGATGGTTTAATTTTATCGCCTAGTAAGAAGTCGCTTGATACGATGATTGAGATGTTGGCAAAGAAGATCGACATAACACTGGGGAACTCTGACTATTATGTTGGATTGGAGATAACGCGCGATCGGATGGCGAAGACAATAAGCATTTGTCAAACATCATACATTGACAAAATTATCCGAAAGTTTAAAATGGAAGAATCGAAAGCAATCTCAACGCAAGCTGACATTGGAACATTTTTAACTTCGTTTAAAGATGATGACAGCGAGATACAGTTTCCCTATCGAGAGGCTTGTGGTTCACTTATGTTCGCTGCGACTATTTCTCGACCAGACATATCATTCGCAGCGGGAGATGTTGGCCGCTTCATGCATAAGCCTGGTCAAATGCAAGTCAACGCAGTTAAGCGAATTTTTCGGTATTTGAATCATACGAAGCAGATGAAGCTAACATATGGTTCGAGTATGGATGATGCTGAGTTGATTGGCTACACCGACGCAGATCATGCCCGTGACTATGAATCAAGCCGTTCAACAACTGGTTATGGCTTTTTGTTGCTGGGAAATGCAGTTATCACCTGGAAGAGCAAGCTGCAATCTGAAGTCACATTATCCACAACGGAATCAGAGTACGTGGCATTATGTGAAGGTACTAAGGAAGCGATATGGTTGCGAGATCTATTTGAGGAAATTGGCTTTGGACATCGCGAAGCAACACCAATTTTTTGTGACAATTTGAATACTGTCCGCTGGGTGAAAAATCCTCAATATCATCTTCGGACCAAGCATATTAACAAGCGTTTATCTACATTATACCTACTCGAGAAAAATACAGTCAAGGTTTGATCGCAGTTCATCACGTTGGATCCGAAAATCAACTGGCAGATGTACTGACGAAACCGTTGCCTGCAATTAAGTTTAACTCGAATATCAGAAGACTTGGATTAGGCGATTAAGTATGGAATTGAATTAAACTTTTTTATTTCTTCTTTCTTTAATTAATATTGCGATAAAATGAAGTAAAAGTAAAGTAATTTACAAAGATCCTACTATTTCATTTTTTTGAATTTGCATATTTTTTGTAACTTAATGAATTACTTCTCGTAAATTGAATTTAATTTGAGTAATTTAACCCTAATTTGCTAACAATACGTAAAATTGATGTGTTCGCTCACATTATACCGTGTATAAGCTGTTCCACAAGTCTGGTTGACTACTCACTGCAGCAGTGCTTTCCTCAGTTAGTTGTTGTATGTCCATATGAGTGACAGCATCCTATCTGTGGTCTATGGCGGTAAGCTTAGCAATGTTCTAGATGCTACTACCTATTTGATGTGTAAATAGTAATACCAATAGAAAATAGCATGTAATTTATACGTCTTGTTAGTAATATAAGCGCATTTTCCGAGGGCATATTTTGGTCAAATAATTTTTGTCTATGGCACTGAAAGATGATAAGCTCGGTAAAATATGTAAACTGGGAAAGCGACTGTAGGAAAATATGAACACGTCAAAATTACGTGTTGTTAGTAATAACGCCCTAAACGGTCATGTTAGTATTCCAGGGTTAAATGAGTGGGAGTGTTACATTGACATTTTAATTAATCATTGAACGCACTACCATTTGACATTATATCACTGTACACTAATTGTCGTGCAGTATAATTTCACTCTTTGACCAATAAAGACCTCTTCATAGAATACCGCCTGTTTGAATCGAAAAGAACGGCATTGCGGAACATACGCAACTGTTTTGTTTCGTAGCTTCATCCATGGTAAGCAGTTCCCATGCAGAGGCCTAAGGTTGATGCCCAAGTGACTCTCAAAGATATCAGGACATTAAATAAAATTCTCCTCTGATCGAACTACACTGAAACAAACATTTGAGCTTGACAAAAAATCCACACTTATTGCTGACAAATTCGAAAGGTATACAAATATTACAGAGGAATTCGTGTTTCTGGTTGACCTTCTTTCTGTTCTGCTTTTTCACTAGCATTGTCCTCAAACGACGATTCTGGGTGGATTTGTCCTGCTTTTTACGTTAAAAACTATACGAGCGTTATGCAGAAAGCATCGTTTTGAAACCAGAATCTCAGTGGGGGTGGATTTATATGATATGCTATAGGTTAGAGAAATTAAATTTATTTCTGGGGTGAGGTGGGTAAGTGTGGAGTTATTTAAGAATTAAAGCGGCTACCCTATTTCTGCCACTGCTGCTTACTTGACGATATAAGAAAAGACCCTGCATAACATGCATGACCGAGTGCTTCCGAAACCTACAGGAATCCGCAAAGAAAGTGATTTGGTAATTTTCTCTCAGTAATGCGGATTGAAAGGATACTGAAGGGAAACTGGTTGCGTAATCGCTTATTGGTTAATGCCTCGCAATAACGGCAATAAGATTAATTATATTTATACGTGGTTTAGTCAGAATATCATTTACCAGTCATAATATTGCCATAACTTTCATAATATGGCACAGGTGTTCGGGTTTCGCTATTTGAAATTTGCAACCGTTATAAAAATTATTGCAGTGATAAACTCCATGAGAGCTGATAATGGCGGATTCCATATTGACCATCTCAACGTCTATCTTTTTGCCGTAAATCTTCCTACATTAACCTCCGGTACACATTCTATTTTGGATCCATAGGTAAAAAATAGTTGTCAATCACTCTCCATCTCTGGAGGAGAATTTAGCATCAACGTTTTCGCCCCTTCGTTTGGGCTCTGTCAAGTATGTTAGATTCGTCTTAAGGCAACTGGCTGAGATTATTGTGATCGTATAGGTTAAAAATCCAGCGACGTGGTTTTTTTAGCGGAATTGCACTACATTAGTTGGTTGATAAGTTGGCTCCTTTGACATGTTACATAATATCAGCGTAATACATCAATATACTTTTTACCGTCTTTTGGGGTGTTAAAAAATACTTAATTTAATTTCATAACCGAAATATTTACAAACCTAGTCAAATCTTTTTCAAATTTTTCAATGTCGTAAAATCAAAGTCATGGTCCAATAAATCACCTCATTTCGTCATTTGACATATTCCACGCAGTTATGCCTAGGTTAGGTTTGCATAGTCGCGTGAACTTTTAATTCGATTAAAAACCTAATCTTACGCTTGCACACATAAAAGAAAAACAAACGCAAAAACGTGATAACCAAGGGTTTTTCATTGTTTTAATCATATGAAGTAAACCAAATTACGGTCATAGTGAAATTTCAATTTGACCTTGCCTTCTGGGTGCCTTCTTTTATACTCGTACTTCATACACAAGTATATGGATTCGATGCTCCTCAATCTAGTACACATGAGGTCTTCCATATTCATGCAAGTGATTCTGTAATGCATGGCGCCAGACCACTCTTTTTTTCAATTTCAATTCTTTTCACAAAAACGTGCAAATGCATTACCGAAGTAGCTATGGCAGCACATTCAGTTTTTTTTCTGACTATACTGATTTTCATAAAATCTGAAAAAGGCTGACTGTAAAATTAATCAGCCGCGTCTGAAATTACTCAACATTTAATATCGGAAAAAAATTGGTACTAATAGGTAATACCTGTCCAATGGAACACAACTTTCAGTTTCAAACTTAGACTGGACTGCAGTTCCAAAAACGAACTGAAAAGGCCGCACCGAAATCAATTAAATCCGTCACGGCTCCAATTTTCCGCGACCACACACTGTCCGTTTACCCATATCTGTCCGCTGTTGCTGTCTGCCTATAAGTTTGCCCTCGGTGCCCAGCACTGAATAAAAATGTCATGCCTTCTGCAGGTTGATCCAACTAATTTTTCAGACTATCACCTGTCGTGCTACGCATGTTCCATCGCTTTATGTTGCTTTACGGTTTGCCGTGTAAAGTCATGTCCGGCCTGTCGACTGCATACACGATCTGTGACATAAATGTATCTCTCTATTAAATTTTCGGGCGGAACGAAAAGCCCATACAAAAATAGCAAGCATAAGATACTCGCACTACTTAGCCGATTATTTTTCTTAGCTACACTATCAATCTCTTCAAATCGAAGCAAGTTGGAAGTAAAAATTGTGTATAGAGACTTTGTAAAAAAATTTTCAATTAATTTTAGTGATTTTTACACGCATGTGATTGTATAGCCTAGCACGTGAATAAGCGTTAAATCCTATTTGAGAGAGTAAAAGTTGATTTCTTGGGTAGTTAAGTGTATTACGTCGTCGTTGTCGTGTCGGCACATTTTTACGTGTCAATAGGATTTCGTAAGAGAATTATTACTTCCGAAACTGAAAAGATTTGTAATCAGATTATGTATTACGCGGTGTATAATAAGAATTTAAAATATTATTAATTGTGATTTAATTTGAGTTTTATTAGTAACAATTGAAAACCAAATGAAACAAGTGTAGAAAGTAAAAGTAGTTACGGGAGGAAGTGTGAAGCAATAAATTAGATTAATACGAGGGGTGTCCGATAAGTACTTAGCCTACAAAAGAAAAACAAAAATTTTGGAATAGTTGCGATTATTTACAGTGTCCTTTTAGTTTGATATACTTGACCCAGCGATGCTCCAACTTCTTTAACCCATCAGAAAAATACGTTTTCTCGAGGTCTACAAATTAGGCCTCCGTGGCGGCGATGATTTACTCATTCGACTGTTCTGCCGGCGAGTGACTTTTTCAAGTTTTGAAACAAAAATAAGTCGCATGGGGCCAAATCTGGAAGATACGGTCGATGGGCCAGCAGTTCGTAGCCCAATTCGGCCAATTTGGCGTTGCCGAGGACGGAAGTGTGAGCCGTTGCTTTGTCATGGTGGAACAGCACTTTTTTCTTTGCCAAGTGGGGCCGTTTTTTCTTCAATTCGGCCCAATAATTCGGCATAGTACAGCCCTGTGATCGTTTGGCCCTTTGTCGATGTGGATCACACCTTGTGAATCCCAGAAAACACTGGCCATACCCTTTCCGGCTGATGGGACAGTCTTCACCTTCTTCGGAGCACGTTCGCCGGGTGAAGTCCACTGTTCCGACTGTTCCTTGGACTCCGGTGTGTACCAGTGTATCTATTTTTCGTCGACACTCTTTCGGATTGCACTTAAACAGCGTCAAACACTGCTCTGAAGTGGTCTTACGGTTGCACTTGTTGTCCGGAGTGAGCAAATGCGACACCCATCGCGCCGACAGCTTTCTCATGCCCAAAATTTCTTGCAGGATACATATGACCCACACGATCTTTTAAAATGCCTACTATCCGTATCTCTCGCACCTTCAATGGGCGCCAGCCAATACGAGATCGTGGATTTTTGTCACGTTACCCGGCATGCTAACCGTTTTCGGGGCACCTGGACGTGGCTCATCAAAAACCGACGTGCGACCACAATGAAACTCGTTAAACCAATTTTTGACGGGCGCCATCGAAGGAGAGGAGTCACCGTATACAGCATCCAAACGCTCTTTGATTTCGCTGCGTGATTTCCCTTCCAAACACAAGAATCGAATCACCGGCCGATAACGCTCTTTTTCCATTTTTCTAAAATCTGCGGACACCCCCGCTTTCACACGCAGTCAAAACAAAACATTTTCAGGCCAAAAGGAGCGTTTTGGGGGTGATTTATTGGCCATTCTTTAAACGGCTGTATCTTCTAAACGGTGATAGCTAGGGCCCTCAAAGTTTCAGCAAAATGTAGGTCTGGATGCCCTCTTCATCGACTTTTTCAAACCCCATTTTCGCCAAATCTAATAGAAGTTGGGAAAAGTGGCATTTTTGGGCCAAAAGAAGCGTTTTGGGGTGATTTATTGCCCATTCTTTAAACTAAGCTGACCATACGTACAGCATTTTGCTGTACAGTACAGCATTTTCACCTCTCGTACAGCATTGGGAAATGTACAGCAAAGTGTACAGCATTCGCCATCCCACACAATAACTCACTAAGTGTCGGTTACTCGTACATATTTATCCATAATTTAAACTTTAAGCATACTTATAGCATGGTCGTTCACACTGGCTATATAATACTTTAAGCTTATTTATTGGAATGTATGAGTAACCGGTATTCAGTCTTGTCTGCTTTTAAGGTGTAAAGTTTGACTCCTGTAGGTACCATGTACGATCGATGTTAGTGAAATAATCGCAATCTTATGTTTGGCAATCGTTCATTCTCCATATCTCGGAACCCTTCTCTGTCTTTCTAAGATCCGGCAAACTTGTAGAGCTTGGCGCTCACATTTGCTACAAATGACACGGTTTACCCGCGTTCCGAAGTCACGGCTGCCTAAATCGCATTTTGTGTTTTCAAAAATTTTCGAAAATTGTTCATAATTTTGAATTTCCCTATCAACCTCTATACGTAAAAGCATACTAAAGAAAGGACTCTGCCAGGGTTTTTTAGATAAAGGTTTTTTCCCAATATGTGCTTCGAATTAGTTAAATTGGCGAGCCTAGGGAACCGGCGTAGCGTCACTAATGTAACAATAAAGAATTGCATACTCTCCTCAAAAATATTGCAACCAGGATAAGCAACCCTTCCACCGCCCTGGAGGTTCTCCTTAGACTCCCCTCCGGAGCTACCATTTTATGTGTATAATCTTATTTCGAGTACTCTTCCCTGTTAAGTTTTTCGTCTTAAAACATACGTTTGTGCTTCAAATTCAGATAATTTTTTGTTAAGGAGTGGCGTAGATAGCTTTTCAGAAGGGATCAGTGATCAGTATATTTTTTTTTCGGCACAGGAGAAAAACATTAAATTGAGGAGTTCTAAATAAGGAATTTAAGGTATAGTCACCACCATATTGTTTCAATATTTTTTACCGAATAAAAATTTCCTTTGGTCGTTTGAGGTCTACTGACGAGATCGAAAATGGGCTGGGGCTTGTAGGTTTTGAAATTGTTTCAATTTTGCTTGTTAAGCTGAAATTCGGAAAGAATAGGTTTGGCATAGTGAAGTAAATATTGTACGTCGAACAACGTAGCATAATCCCCACCTTAATGTTGGTATACCTACTTAATTGAAGTTGGACTTGAGACTCCTGAATGATACGCAGAAGCTTAATCCCGTCAGGCGACAAAGCATCCTAGGAAGAACTGAGAAGTGTTTAGCATCGCCTGAAATTATCAGTATGCAGAATACGTTCTGTACCTTGAAAGTTCGATCCTGGCAGGTTGAGGGTGAATTTAAAATTAAAGGTTCGTCTGCAATACCGAGTGCAAATGGTAAGAATCGTTCCCACACTGGAGATGGATGCGGTCAAAATAGGCCTCAGTGAGTGGTTTGTTTGTAGCATACAATAATGTTCTGCAGAACGTGGAAGCAGGACGTAGAGACACTGAGACCGCCCATGTGAAGTAATACCGAAAGATGGTCTGGCGGATAAGTGAACGAGATGGTTGTGATTTTATTCGTTAAAAATCTTAGATAACTGCATGCACTCAGAGAAATATTCACTAATATTGAACGAAATATATTTAATTCAAACGATTTGCGCTTTTGATTTTGCTCCACACGCAAAAGAATTTACGTTTACCTGGAAAGAAGGAGCCAGTCGATTTAAACGTATTTTTCATTGAAATAAACACTTATTCTTTTATTGTAAACGGGTAAAACATTTTAAATAAATGAAAGGCAATTGTATCAAACGTCTTCGTTTTTATATTGAACATTTTTGTTATTTTAAATAAACGAAGCATTCTTTTTAATGAAACGGTATGTATTTCGAAAGTAACGCATCGCGTTTTCATTTCATAGAAATTACCCCATTCAAAATAATTGAGTTTTACATGGAATTAAAAGTAAACTCTGCTGAAATAAAATAATACATTCCGTTTGATTGTCCATTCTCCATTCGATTAGATACTTACTGTTACCTGGGTTGACAAATCAATAAAGAATAAAACTTATGAAAACTTCAGAAAAACACTTTATTTTTTATTTAGGTCTAATTTTAATATGGTTAATACATTACACTTTTATTCTAACACCCGCTAAACTTAAATTGCACGTGTGCAAGCGTCTATTCCTCCAGATGAATGCAAAATTGCATTCTCGAAAACACTCTTAACATCGACGAAGATTCTAATACGCGTTTGTTGTTAGACACTACACATTTGTTTGGAATGAACATGAACACGTGAGACTCATCGGACCGGCCAGAAGTATTAACTACTTGTTGTGCTACGTTGAAACAAATGATATTTTGGCATCGTGTCCTTTAGGTATGTGTATTTGTTACGTAAAGGAATGTATACACATTACTATGTAATGCAGAATCTTTTGATTTAAACGAGCGTCGTTTGCGGTTTAGCTGCTCTTTTGTTTTAAAAGAAATTCTCTTAGCGTAAATGAGAACTCGTTCAAATCAAACGATATTTTTCAAACGAATACTGCGTTCAATTTAAATGTGGAGCTTTTAATATGAATGTGCGTTTTTTTCTCTGAGTGTGCCTGGTAGCATGATGCGGTATTGTTTACGCAAGTTAGTACAACATGAACATGTGTCGTAATGCCGCTAGAACCCTAGTGTATCACTAGATTATCTCACCATGCTGATTTTTGATATAATGTTAAGTTTTCATAGTAAATTCCAGCTGATCTGCACTTGTGGTTATTGTTCTTTCTCCAAATCGGCGGGCGTGAAGGGGAGGGGCTGAGGCTTTGCATAAAAACCGAATACTATGCAAGTATGTGTACAGCATTGGATCTTCTGAAGTCTGGTCAGCTTACTTTAAACGGCTGTATCTCCTAAACGGTGATAGCTAGGGCCCTCAAAGTTTCAGCAAAATGTAAGTCTGGATGCCCTCTTCATCGACTTTTTCAAACCCCTTTTTCGCCAAATCTCATAGAAATTGAGAAAAGTGGCATTTTCAGGCCAAAAGGAGCGTTTTGGGGTTGATTTATTGCCCATTCTTTAAACGGCTGTATCTCCTAAACGGTGATAGCTTGGGCCCTCAAAGTTTCAGCAAAATGTAGGTCTGGATGCCCTCTTCATCGACTTTGTCAAACTCCATTTTCGCCAAAACCGATTTTGCCGAGTCCGATCTGGCTGAAATTTCGACAGCAGCCGTCTACGAAAATGTACTACACGATAGTAAATTCCTCTTGCTATACTGACGCCATCAGGCGGCGAGGCTAAGTAGTTATCGGACACCTTCTTCTTTTTTATTCTGGATTGTTTTTTTTTTCATTCCAAGTTTGAAGACATTTTTTTAATTTTACCGTTTTCCCTATCCCACAAAAAAATAAGGCCGTGAAGCTAGCAAACCCACTTTCAAAAATCGATCGTGCATGCACCACAATGTAGAATTTTTGATTTTTGGATTTTTTGGAATTTTGGAATTTTGGAATTTTTGAATTTTTTGAATTTTTGATTTTTTTACTAACCAACCATAAGTGAACTATCGCCCGAAATATCTTAGTCCTCCACACAAAAAGTCAGAAGGGGCAATGGTAAGGCATCATTTCGTTTACTTTGAACACTAATTTACCGTTATTCCAGTCGCTAGTGGTGGAATTAATACTTCTTGAAACTGTTCAGTTTTTTGATTCTGGATTAATATTTTTCGAAAAGTTTTAGGGCCTTCCTTTAAAATTGTATTCTTCCCTTTTTTTACGAAAAAAGTAACAAGAGACTCTACTCCTAAATTCTTGAAGTTTGAAATTTTTGAATTTTTGAATTTTCGAATGTTTGAATTTTTGAATTTTTGAGTTTTTAAATTTTTGAATTTTTTACTTACCATAACATAAGTGAACTATCACCCTGAATATCTTACAAAGCCCTCCTCGGGAAGAGTCAGGACACGCAATGGGAAGGCATGATTTTGTTCACTTTGAACATTAATTTACCGTTATTCCAGACACTGGTCTAACTGGCGGTGTGGAATTCTTTGATGCGCCCATGATCAGAGGATCTTGCGTACCAAATTTCATTGCATTCTAAAATCAAGTTACTCGCTTAAATATTTCAGAGAAAAAAAATGCTCGTTCATTGGAAATATTTTTCCCGTTATTAACCGGATTGAAGAGTTTTAAAGCCTATTCACTAGGTTACCGAAGGGTATTCGTAGCACTGAAGCCGATGGGCCTATTGTACTATCGCCCTGGTCATATGCGGGCAGGACTATGCCTGACGATCGTGGTTGGTCGTGCTAAAAAATGAGCTGAGTTTGCTGATTGACGTCGAAGCTGTGTCGTCCGTATCTGGATAGGCCACTCCAAATTGAATCCAGCGGCGGTGGGCCAGAGCAGCACACTCGTACAGGACGTGGGTTGGGGTTTCGTCATCTTCTTCATAGAATCGACAGCTCGGGTTTTGTACGAGCCTCATTGTGCGCAGATGTGATTTCAGGCAGGAGTGGCCTGTAAGAATCCCGCATATGAAACATACCTTATTTCTGGTTAGCTGAAGTAGCTCAGTCGCTCCTTTATGGAAGTATCCTGCTATGAACAGGTTGGATTGCCTGAGCCCCGGGTAGATTGTCCCAGTGCTCAGATGCCTTAAGTTGTTCCTGGTCTTTGATTAGTCTTTTTACATGTAGAGATGCTACTAAAGGGTTCTGGTCCGCAAAAGTAGGTTGCTGCGGCTGTGCGTGCCAACTCATCCACCTATGTTCGTTCCCTGTGATTCCTATATGACCTGGGATCCAGAAGAGTGTTAATCTGTTATTTACGCCGCCTATTTTGTTCAGTCTATTCAGGCAACACTGAACCAGCCTTGACATGACGGTATACTTAGTGAGTGACTTAATAGCCGCTTGGCTGTCTGAAAAGATAGCCATTCGCTTAATTACGTAGTTAGCACCTAAACAGAGATCGGCAAAGGCTTCAATTGCCTGCACTTCTGTCGAAAGACAGTAGTATGGTGCCTCATAGGTATAGATATCCTGTGTGCTGGGCCAACCACACCTGCTCCTGAACTTTCGGTTGTCTTAGAATCGTCAGTAAACGATTTTATGGTCTGTTGGTGCAGCTTAGCGAAAGTAGACTGCCACTCCTCTCTGCTCCATGTTTCAGCCTGAAAACGGCGGCCGCATGAGATCTCCTTTGGAAGGCGATCGGAGGGCATGTTCGCGATAGTGATGTTGTTGAGAGATTTTAGCTGCCCCTTGGTAAGCTCCAGATTGGCATCGCTCGCGATGAGTCGTGCCAGTGCCAGTTTTGCCTCGGTTTTGAGGTGTATGTCAACTGGGTGTAGGTGAAGTAACACCTCTAGAGCGCTGCTAGGGCAAGATCGAAGTGCACCGGTGGTAATGAGACATGCAAGTCTATGTACCTTGCCTAACATGGACTTAGCCTCCGTAGTCAGGGCTCTCTTCCACCAGACCACAGCAGCACCGTAGTTTAGAGTGGGTCTAACTATTGTTCTGTAGAATCCAGAGCATAATGAAGGGTTTCATACCCCAGGTTTTCCCCACGAATTTTTTGCATATCCAAAGGGCTCTGGTGGCTTTTTCAGCCGCGCCGCTTCGACATGCTTTTGCCAGTAAAGTTTACTGTCGAGGATTACCCCGAGATATTTGACTTTCGAGTAAATCAGGTAGTGTTTCCTCAAACAAACCCTAAACCACTACAACCACATCGTCGCCATATCCCTGCACGGAGAAACCATTGGATGTAAGCTTCCACAAAAGTTCGTCCGCAACGAGGCACCGCAGGAGGGCGAAAGTACACCCCCTTGTGGACAGCCTCTAGTAACCTCAGCCTAGGAAAGTTAGCTCGTTGATTTGGCAGACGACTTTCCTGGAGGAAAGCATGCTGCTAATCCATCCTAGTCGCATTTTCTACCATCTTATTTCTGAGCGCTCTTTCAATTGCGTCGAAGGAGGTATTTATCGAATGCTCATTCGCTGTCCAAGAAAGCTGCAAGTGCGGTATTTTTGGCCTCAAAGTTCCGTTCAATCTCTCATTCGCAAGGCTGTGGAGCGCGGATTCTGTAGATTTACCTGATTGATAAGCAAACTGCCTTTTGTGTAGCGGGTTACTAATCAGCGTGTTTTTTTCTGATATGCTCGTCAATGATTTTTTCCATAGATTTGAGTATGAATGAAGTAAATCCGCACCTGTAAGCACTGGACTTTGATGTGCTGAATATTTAGTTAAACATTTTTTTCGGAAAGTTCCCTGGATGGCTGTAACAGTGTCAATCAGCAAATAATATTTAATCTTACTTGTTCGCGTTTCGTTTTTTTTTTTGACGGGCCGATAAAAAAATTAATTTTTTTTAGAACAGAAATAGTTTGCTAAGAAAAAGCGTCTAAAAGGCCTCAAGGTTTCTAAATTTGAGACCTATGCACCCTGTAATTGCTTTCGTGTACAGATAAATCCTTCATCGACCATTCACATCTACCACCTTGAGCTCTATACCACCTCTTCTGCCATCTGCAATATTTCTCTATCATCTATCCGTTCGCACAATTATCATATTTCGTCTTCTAGATTTATGCTAATTGTTCGATAATCATTTCTTCCTGATGAACTCAACTGCACAAAAATCCAGGAAACAAAAAACATACGCGCGCAGCGAAAAAACCTCATGAACCGTATCCCATCAATATACACAGATCTCTTGGCAGTCTAATAGGCCTCTCACATTATTATTACAATTATTACATACACCAGCAATAAGGTGTCCGCGTGCTTTGAACGGCTCATACAAGACACAATCGGTGGAAAATCAAAGGAGGCGAATACCATCATCCACACGAGCAGCACTTACACATAACCCATGCCAACAACAACAGCAGCAACAAAAAGAAATTGTGAGTGCAACGCGCCACACGAGATGGTGATGATGAGGATTTTAAATCTTCCGTTTATATATGTGAAAGCATGTGAACCATCTTCAACGGAGCCTGGTTATGGCTTTTCCTATATTCTGAACTTTTCTTCGAGCGTGCATCTACGGACAATGCCTTTCGAGTACGAGTGCGCTAGGTGTTATGGAGAAGACTTCTTCTACTTCTTCTATCTTAGATGTGTCTGGTGCATTGGCACTTGTTTTGGATTGTTGTTATTATTTCCTCCTTTATATGCTTTGCCATCAATATGTGCAACGACTATCGGCACATTCATTCCAATCGGGAAGATTTACACACGCCGTATTACATGCGGAAGTTATGTGAATGGAAACTTGTGCGCGATCTTCAAGTTCGTCATAATTTCTTATTAGACGGAAAGAGATTAATTGATCACGTTCTTCTGTATGGTGGTGGTGGCTTCTCGCGATCCGGTAAATTGAATTTAATGGGCATATGATCGATGGTGGGAATCATTTAGAAAGAGGCGATAAGATACTACAGACATTGCAATCTATAAATATGTCCACCCTGCCCGTGGAGTTTAGAGAGGCAATCGTATGACTTAAACCTTAAACTAAATCCTTTCACCTTTGCCGAGTCATTGCTTTTTTTAATTATTTTAAATTATTAGATCACCAAACATATTTTTTATAAATTTTTAACACTAAATTCTTTTTCTTCTCTTTTCAGGTAAGTCCACCATGTACACCGACCCGGAAACATATCATCGAAACGAAAGAGTTTGGCGAGTAACCTGATTTGTACTTGTAATTTCTAACTTTTAAATTTTCTTAGAGTAAAAATCATTAAATAATGTCAAGAAAAACGATCGATGCAATCAGCTTATGCAAATCGATATCTCTCTATAAAATCAAAGCTTCACTCTTACTTTTCAATATTCCAATTAAGTTTCGAACATCAGCGTGCAATCAACAGAATAAATCACAAATTGTCTTGTCATCGAATTTTACTCAAATCCCTTTCAATGCATCATGATGTTGTGTATTCAATTAGCCGGCATGTAATAAGGCTTCCGCCATTTTTGTGTACAAATGTACTCGTATACAAATTTTCAATCAAACATTTTATTTGACATTCTTTGAAGCCATATTACGACGCATGTCGTCTCGTTGACATGTTATAGACTGATTAGGTTTTCTTCTGGTTTTTCATGTAAAAACAAAATTCAGATATTGAGCAGTCCCAGTATAATCGATAAAACTGAAGCCCACCGATATGCGATATTTTGGCTTTGATTTCTGCACTGCACAGGATGAATGACGCTGAATGGAATCTATTATATGAATATAGATTTTGATCATTATCCATAAAATCGTGAGACCTTTGTGGGACTGATGTTTTTTTTTTCATTTGCACTGTGCATATAACTTTCGCTCTTAGCCGGGGACTTGCGGTTTTGCGTATATAGTTGCCGGTTTCGCACAATCGGCAACAGCATTGATCAACCTTACAATGCTTCAAAGCGCCATTGTATACGATGATCAGATTTTGGATTCAAATTACATACAGTGAGTTGAGATGTTTTCTTTTTTTTCAGTCTCAGTTTTATATCGATTTTGCATTCTGTCAGTAATAAATGAAGACGTAATTCTCTTCTGTGTGGGATGATGTTAAAAGTCAAGGTGATTGACACTATAGCATAGATCTTTGTGGTATTTTTCTCCCCAATGAGTATTAAATTATCTAATTTCGATTATTTAGCAAAAAAAAAATTCGCAAAATGGATGATAAGTGTTTTAGAGATGAACTTTTACCTCACCGTGATATGATTAATTTTAACAGCGATAAGAAAGATGTCAAACGTCAAATTGAGACTTAATCTTTCAATATACGAGGATTTATAACAAGAAAGAAAATTTAAAATTGAATCGATCATCCGTACGAGGGAGACCATGGATGTTTTAAATCGCCTTCACGGCGAAAGGGAAAATTGGGCAAAGTGATTTAAAATATTTTTGAAAATTTGTTAGTATTTTACAAATTAAATTTTCCCAAAACAGAAAATATAGGCGTAACTTCCAGCTGCTCAGCTCATCCGGAAGTATCGCCTAGCCTCAAAGAGCGGGCAGTGTTTCAAGTGATGACGTGTAGACCTTTGTGAATGAAAATGTAATTACTTCGTATAGTAGTATACTA
The DNA here is from genome assembly GCA_949715475.1 of Microchrysa polita. NCBI lineage: Eukaryota > Metazoa > Arthropoda > Insecta > Diptera > Stratiomyidae > Microchrysa > Microchrysa polita. The sequence continues at coordinate 7,115,790 of OX454420.1, forward strand.
ACATCAAATAAATTCCGAGGATGCTTTAATAAAATCCATAGAATTCCCATCGCCTTCTATGATTACATTTTTGAAAATTCCACGACTTGCAAAAAAATACTTGACAGAATCGCATGAATATTATCACCGTGGTGAACGAGCAAAAAATTATCATAACCTGAAAGACTTTATGTGAAATTTACAATTATTTTAAGGGCACTAAAGAAGCAGATGAGGTTTATAACAGCACACTACCGACATATTAATATAAACACGATGCAGGGAATTTACGAATCAATAATTATGGCTAGTCCTGGACACTCAATAAGGTCTCAAACAATTTACTAATCGATGAAAAGTGTAGGATTTTTTCTGTATGGCATAAGCCATGCTGCTAGTTCAATCTGGGGATGTTAAAAACTGGACGGACGCACCTGAAAACTTTCAGAATGGGCAACGTGGTTATGTCCGGTTTTTTCTTCTTTTGGTTTTTAACCCGGACGGTTGTTTAATTTTTCGGTTTTAATAGAAATTGGAATTTTCTTACATGTTTACAAGAAAAAATTTCAAATTTTTTTTTTTGTTTACAAAAAAAGTCCATGCGTCAGATGAGATGGGCGTTGAAGCCGGCCAAGTTCGATTTCCTGAAAAACAATCCCCTGTAGTTACTCGGGACTATGTAGGAACGTCGTTCCCTGAAAGGTTTAGTTATTGGCACTTTAATGCAAGACGGTCTTCATCAAGGGTTTTCGCAAAAGAAATAAAAGTTAAAAAGCAATCAGACTGAGTCTTACCTAATAACTCCAAGGCGATCTAGATAGGAGTCGTGCATTGTCAACGATTGATTCAATTAAATTCGCTAAGCGCTCCTAATTTCCTCTTTTTACTGAATGGCATAACAATTTAGTAGTAGTAAAAGGAAATTAGGAGCGTTCAATGATATAAGAAGCGTTGAAAATTTCAAATAATTATTGTCACTAAAATTGAAATGAAGATAATTTCGGAAAAAATGAAGTCGATGGTCAGAATAGAAATTTAGCAGAATCCTACTGTAGTGTCTCTAACTTTTCCAGAACCCAGAAAGAGTTTTGTAAATTAAATCTCTATCAAATATTCCAAAATTTTCAGTTTTTCACTATCACGTAAATACTATTCCATTCTTTTTCGATAGCAAAACAAGGCAGAAAACTGATTTCTCTTGTATCCGTTTAGTACTTAGAGAAAGCATAGCAACCCATGCCATGCGTTAGTCCAGAGTGGCTATGTGTTCACACAACCCATATGTGTTTGACTCCAAATTTATTACACTACACTTAATGAAATAATGCAAACGTCAAAATATTGTCGATGCAATTATTAACCCTTCTTTCGCCGCCTACGAGCTATTATGCCTAAGGTGTAGCTGAATTTTCTGTGAAATCAATCTTATTTTTTGAAGAGGTCTAATTTTGGTTCTAGAAACAGTTTACATTCTATGTCTTACAATGATGCGCCGTTTTTTCGTTTCTTTAGACATAGTTTACATTTCGCCGAACATTTGATCGCATTTCTGGCTGTCGGCTCCTTTGAATTATATATGGAAAGTGGTGGGAAATATTGTTGAACGATATTTTTCATCAAGATATAGTAACAATGTTCTGTCTAGGTCTATGTGCCAACCGAAGGGTTAATTATCACGTTGGCATTTTAAGAGAGTAATAAATATTACGCGGATAATATATTCTCAATTTTAAACAAAAATTTAACATTGGAATGAAATTTTTGTTTAGATGTGTGAGCTGCGATAGTGTGAAAACGGTGCCATTTTTATTTTCTGATGCCCACTCTGGACTAACGCATGGCATGGGTTGCTATGCTTTTTCTAAGGTTTAGTTTTATTAAAAATAATTTAAAATCAAATTTTGCATTAAAAATTAAAAATTTGCCAACATTAGGAGGGTCAGTAAAGTACTTTATTCAAAAATTTTCCGGACTTTAATTTTGCACGGAATTTAATGGTGCGCCTTTACGCATATTTCGAGGAAAACGACTGTGATACAAAGAAAATGGCAAAAGTCCTGTTAGAATTTATGAGATTAGCAAAATTAGCTTTACACGTTTATAACAGAAATTTAATATAAACAATATTTTTAGCTTTAGTAGCTAAAATAGATGGTACGCCCACTGTATTTGTTGGTATTCAAATGTAATTTTAAATTAAAAACTAATAAAATTAATTCAATTTATTTTTAAAAACTACAATATGATAAGCTGTTGAATAAGCTACAAACTCTTCACACAAATCCTTAAAATAATCAAAACAGATTGGTGTAACTTTTGAAGGTAGCATTATTTGACTTGTATAACAAACTAAATAAATGCCTATCCTTCAAATATTAAACAGATATGTTTCGGTTTTTATGACATTTTAAAAGGTGCAATGCGGAGATAATAATCTGATACTTTGTTTGATCTAAGTAGTAGCGGATTATTTAATAAAATTAAATTAAATATTAAAATAAATTAAGACAATTTATAATTAATAATAATTAATTTAATTTAATTATATTAAATAATTTACTACTACTTAAATCAAACAAACTATCAGAGAATTATCTCCTAATTGCACGCTTTAGGAAAATGACAAAGGTATCTCGACTGATGTATGGTAAATGAATATATTATAGGCCATACATATGATAGATCACACATGTGTTTTTTGCTGGCTGAGATCGCAACTAACATTGGCATCATAAATATTCGATATAGTCCAAAACAATCTTTACTTCATGCATCACGAGTTGACTTGCTGTATCTATAGGATTTATTTGAAAGTGAAACACATGATGGCTATCTGAGGTAAATACCATTATTCAGTCTTGACAAATGAAAAACCTTTTGGCCAGCTGAAGAAAATGAAACTAATCAGTATAAACTATATATTGGGTGGGGTTACGAAACGCAACAGTTGCGTATGTTCCGCAAAACATGTTTACGATTCTGATCCCCTAACTGTCATTTTGCGGATCGGAAATAATCTCCGGTTCTTTTCCTTTGACTGCCTTTGTGGAATATGTTATCGAAAACAACCGGAGTCTATTACTGATCCGCAAAATGGCGCTTAGGGGATCGGAATGGTCCTGGTTTAATCAGAATGTTTACATTTTAGAAAACAATATGTCAAAATTTCATACAAAATCCAGTCTGGCAACTTTATCCCAACCTTTCACTTCACGTCTCATTCCGCAACCAAATTCGTTCATCTCTCACGTTTTCTTTTATTCTCTCTTTTCTGATATCTCTACGCATTTACGTTATTGCTATGGAGTGTACCAACACAGGAGGGTTACGCGCAGTCACAAGGTCGCCATCACACCTAACTTTTGGAAACAACAAGAGCTTTTACAAGCGTAACTTGAAAAGTTGATATGGGCAACATGTCGCCCCCGCAATGCCCGAGTTTGCCTATAGGTATAATACCCGCTAAATCAGAAATTGACCCGCTTTGAAGTTGAAGTACTATAAATCTAACATTATGTCTCCTGTAACTTTTCTTCAATAAATTGATTGAATGATGACACCTTTTCCCTGTGAAATAAAATGCAACTGCATTGTTTTCGCTATCCAAATGTCGCAGGGGGTGTTGAGACTTCCGTGTGAATTGAGTACCACCAAGCGATTTCATTTCGATTTCATAATCATCAACATTTTGACAGTATTTACATGGGTTTCGCGTGAAATGACGATGTTCTTAGGGTAAGTACTGTGCGCACCGAGCAACAGTGGCGACTCGTATACAATAATACTGGGGGTTCACAAAAAAGAAAAAAATGATTAAATATGAATTCAACCCCTCAAAATGTATTTTAACGTATGACTAAGACTACCTACTTTGAATTAAAATTATTTTATTTTAATGATAAAGTATAGTCCATAGATTTTATAACTAAAGAATTCGATTTTCACATAACTGTCAAGAAAAACCATAAAATTTTACGAATCAGTAGCTTTAATTTTTGTCCTTAGAAAAGTTCTTGTCAAATAATTTCTAAAGTTAAACGTAAAATCTCTACTCATTTTTATATTCTTTCATTGAAAATACTAACCCGAAATGCATATCAATTCGGTTTATCACCAAGTAGTCTGCTGTGCAAACCTATTTGTGCACAAATTTTAGTGTAAATTTTGCACTATCCCTTCGCCCCGGGAACCCGTCACATATCTGATTTTAGAGCGAGTGCACCAGTTCATATGACTGTGCACCAACTCCGTGCTAGATGTTGGTCGCGGGATGCGATATAGATTCAATGCGTGGCTTGTGTATATCGTATATGAATATGTACGTACGCTTAGAGTATGTATGTTGCGTCGGGCGGTTTGTTCTGTTTTCTAAAGTGTTTTATTTAGCGAAGATATTTAGCACATTATTTGTTGAAATGGTTGTTTTATCAGGGGGTGCACGTGCACATGTGCACATATCGGCGAGCCGCCACTGCAAACAACTTGTATTTATGAAAAATATGAAAAATATTTTCGCTGGCAAAATTTTAAAATTTGGTGTGGAGACTTTCGTGTGATTTTTCAAATTTCTCGTTAAGAAACTTACTCCACGTATTGGACGGCAACCTTGATTTTGAGGCTCATGCTCCACCGAACGTTCAGTTCATCGCTGCTAATGCCAAAACTGCCATTGTGCAAATTCGGCCATTTTTAGAAAGTTCGTTTTTCGAACTTCATATGCTATGACTATGAAGAATTCATAAAATCGACAAAATTGAAATAGCCCCCGACATTCGCCAGGAGGTCGTTCCACGAAATCGCGGCGATTGTCGGTGTTCAGTGTGAAATATGTTCCAAATATTCATAAAATCTGAAAATGTTATATGTAAAGGCTGAGGAACATGACAGTTCTTAAATCGTGGAACAAAATTGAAAATTCATCTTTTTCTTGCACACTAAAACACTCAAGGCAAATCGCGATTTAAAAAAAAAACTCTCCAGTGAAAACCCGCACATGAACAAGTGGTGATCGTTTTTATCACTAAACTTGTCTCCCAGTTTGGGAATCACCATGGTGTCTACCAACCATCAAAACCATTTTCAGATAGGCGATCCCTTTTTGGACGGCCCTCATTAACCATTCTGATCACTGATATACGAAAAAATGCTATTAAAAGTTTGCGTTTGCAAACTGGTGCAGTTTTTTCTAAAGGACAATTTAAATAATTTCTTGGAATATTGGTAAAAAAATCGCGCTTGCTACTAGCCGCTAAATGAGAATATGTTTTATTTTTATCTAAATTAATGGGGAGAGCAAAAACATGCGTGCCGCATTGGTAAATTTTATTGCATTCAAAGAAAACAAAATGGGTTAAAACGAACACGAAAATTTAGATTTTTTTTTTCAAAATTGACACTTTCAATCATCGCGAATGTTGAAAAAATGTCGCAAAATATAAATCGTTTTATCCTAGAAAGAATGGACGCGACTGAATCGCTCAAAACTGTAGCAGATTCATTTAATTTTTTACATACAAAAAATTTACTCCACCGCCGTCCTGATTTTGCTTTCTTCCGCCGAACAAATAGAACACCGTTCGGTAGGTCACTGATGATGCCGCAACTTTGACTGTGCCTATTTAGCCATTTTGAGTTTCATTAGTTTTTAAAACTTCATATGCTATGACGAATTTTTAAAATCGATAAAATCATTCATTCGAAACTCTTTTTCAAAGAAGAGAAGAGACGAACTAATAGCGCCAATATGCGTCTGCCAGAGTTAAAGTGGAAAGATAAGCTATAAGTTAATAAGCCACAAAGATGTTCCAACATGACGAATTTCCATTTAGAATTGACGAATTTCGAAATCATGTTGACGAATTTAAAAATCTGTCTAACGACTTGCCATTACAAGTTTGTATTTCGCTAATGTTTATCTTATTGACGAATTTCTCTGCTAAATTGACGAATTTCAAAAGTATTATGTGAAATTTCCAGATCAAATTGACGAATTCTCATTTCAAATTGACGAGCTTCCAAATCAGGTTGACGAATTTCCATTTCAATTATACTAGTTTCAAAATCAAATTGGTAAATTTACATTCCGTATTGACGCATTTGCGTTACGGGAAATGACGAATTTTCATTTCATAATAAATAATTTCCAAAACATATTGACGAATTTCGATGAAAAAAGGCCAATTTAAAAAACTGTGCCAAGAATTTCCATTACAGATTGGCAAATTTCAAAATCATTTTGAAAAATCTCCATGTATATTTGTTGAATTTCCAAATCTCGTAAATCTTTCATTTCAAATTAACGAAGTTTTATTTCAAAATGATGTATTTCCATGTCAAATTTGTGAATTTCAATGTCAAATTGACAAATTCCCAACCAATCTTGACGAATTTCCAGATCGGATTGACGGTATCAATTTCAAATTGATATCGGTTGCTCAGTTTCCAACCAATTACTCTGGAAATGTATGTTCTATGTCCGCACGCGCACAACACCGTAAAATAAGAACAAATAAATTAAATAATTAAAAATAAAGTACCCACGACTAAAAAGCTGTCATCTAGAAGAACTCGATTAGAAACACCCCTGTTGTTGTGGTAGCGATTCACAGAAAAATTTCGTCTCTTGGATTAAAGATTAAATTGAAACAACGGATAGCCTAGGGACGATTTACATCCAGGAATAGGATGTAGGCATCATTGGGGCTGTGGGATCTGAGTTCTGTCCCGGTAATTCAGGGTAGAGTGTTTTCTCTGCGTACTAAGCTAACGAAGTGAGAAAGTACCGATTGATTAACAGAGAATACAAATTCCAGTCAGTGGACAATGTTCGATATGGGGATAAAAAAATGAAAAGTTCGACTGGATAAAGAAAGGACCCTCGCTTTAACTGCGAACACAAAAAAAAATTGAAAAACGTTACACCACTGGTCTTAGCATTATGGAATCCAGAGAATATGTGAATATTTTAGATTGAAAATTCCTTTGCGTTGCAGTTTAAAACGAAAATTTAAGAAATGTTTGGATTTGCATTTATATTACAAAAAAAAATTACACAAAACAAATTTAAAAAAATATATTTCAAGTTTAACCCTTGTGTTGCCACCCAAAAAAACTTACAGTGTCTGCCACCCGGGTACCTAGGTACCCCCCTATGAAACTCTTGCTAAAAGTCCATTGTAGCTGAAAATATTTGTTTGCATTTTTACCAGGAAAGTTAAGAATAGATTGTAGTTTTGTGTAAAGAACTTAGCGTGTCCTAAACATGCATTGAATTATTGCTGTTGGCGTGAAGAAGTCAGGCATTTAGTCACTGCTGAGAGATTTTCGATAGACAAATTAAAGAAAACGATGACGACAAAAGGAGCACTGAGGAGGAGAGTGGCAATGAAAATTTTTGTCGGTACTTTGAAAAAAAAAACACGCATTCGTCAAGAAATGAAACAATCGAACTGTTGACCGTTAATGTCAACGCTTTTTGGATTTGACGAGGAGGTACCATCTGTTCGTATGTTCTGAAAAAGAAAAAAGCGATGATTCTTCTCAGTACGATATTGCCGGTACCGTATGTTACTTACTATGAAAATAATGATATGCTTGCAAAAAAAAACTAACGGGCACAGAATTTTTCTACACCAGCTCTCGGAAGAATTAGCTATGCGAATGATAGGAGAGCGATTTTATAACCAGCAAATCATATGAAATCATGGAACGAAAATCACAATCGAAATGTACTAAGGAAGGCCAGTAACAGAAGTGGTAACTAACACCAACGATCAAAGAAACGCTAGAGGTAGAAAAGGTTACACTTTTTTATGATATACTCGAAATATGTATACGATATTCTATACGAAACCCATTCTTTTTATATCGGGGTACCCGGATGGCTCATACGTGTTGTTTTTCTCAAATGCAAAATTTTTTAAGTTAAAATATTTCTATAAATTCGTAGAATGCAAATTTCGATACAAATTCGATCAAATCATGGAGATTCGAAAAGGTTTTGGACAATCTTTTTTGGAAAAAAAAATATTTAGTAAAACGTCTCAAGATGGGTACCCGGGTGGCAACACAAGGGTTAAGGGTGTGTTTTCCTAGAAAATTGACGCGACTGAGTAAATAGCAGGTTTCACAGATTTTTTTTACATATAGCATCCTTAAAAATGCACTCCATGGCCGTCCTGATTTTTTAGACCGTATATTCTACCGAATAAATGGAATACCGATCGGTACATCACTGATTATGCCAGAATTGTGACTGAAAAAAAGCTTTATTAGCCATTTTGAGAAAATTCCTTTTAAATGCTTATACTATGAAGAATGGATAAAATCGATGAAAAATACAATCGTTTCATTCAAGGATAACGTTTTTCGCCAATGTTTGAAAAATCTTTCCAAATGCCAGAACCGCGAACGAGCAAGCAACTACAATAAATGATATAGCAAAATAGGGAATTTGCCCACAATTTTGACAAACAAAATCTTAGATGTTTGCATATATGAAAACAATGATAAACCGCGCAAAACACAACCGTTTTTTTGCATGCATTTAAATCGACGCGTATTGGTAGACTAACGCAATCAATTTCCGATTGGCACGACCCGGCGGCTGAAATACAATAAATATGTATGCAAATATTTAAGTAAAACTGCTAGATTCGCGTCCGCTTCCTAAAAAAAAACAATCTGCAACAGATGCATTTTCCCGTTATGCCTGATCTGAATTATTTTCTCCACACACATACCTCATGGCGAACATCTTGCGCAGTCATTGCACTTTTCAAAGTCATCAGCAGTAAATCATCATAATGCCCGCAGTATATTCGGACAATGAACCGCATCAAATTATGGCCAATTGAAAATGTTTAAAGAAAAGTTACTCGCTCAAATCTTTCGTTTTTTACCCCGGTACTAAACAGTAAAAACATGCTTTTCTCATTTTTGGCAAAGAAAAAGCTGACCAAATGTTGATCAGACTGTGATTTCAATTTATATGTATGATTTTATTGAAAACATTCAAATGAACATAATACATTTATGAAAAACGGTGATAATAATCAATAGATTAAAATTATGCACCGAACAATAAACACTAAAAAAGGTGAGGTGTGTCGATCGATCGATTGCCAAGTGCGATGAACTTGCCTTTTTTCGATAAACCTTCGCTAATTTTAATTAACCTTGATCAGATACTATACTTGCGTAGCATATCGTAATATATTTTAATATTATTAATATGTTACGGTATTAATTCTCTTTTTTTGTTACTTATTAGATTTCTGAGTTTTCACTTTTTTCTTGTCTCTGTATGTTGTTTAATTTTTTATGTACGGCGGGAAAATCCCTTCCTGAAACTATGTAGTATACCGGTTGGAATAGAAGAATAGCATAACTCGTCAGTGTTGTTTCGTATTGTTTTTTTCTATTGTTGCCATATAGGATCTTTTCAACAGGTTTCTTAATATTTAATATCCGCCCAGAAATTCTAATCCACTATTAGTCACAACAATTTTACTGATATTATATCAGCACGGGAGATATTTGCAAAATCGGATTCCGGAATTTTTTTTTTCGAAAATGTCAGACCTTGAAAAGGAGGTAACGTATTATGTTTATATAACGATGCGCACGTTAAATTTCGTCGCATTTATCTATTCCATTTGTTTATCCATTTCTAATCGATATAAACGTGTTACTCGAATAATTTTTTGGTTTATTCTCATCACTCCGAAATAGTTGGATGACCACTTCAATGTTACCGCATCATCAGTGTATGGAAATGTATCGTGACATTTTACATTTTCAGTTAAAAATATGTATCCATCAAAAATATTACATTCCGCTCACATTACCATAAGACAATCTATTAAATCTTAAATCGTGTTGTTGCACAACAAGTAGGCAGCACAAATATTTTTCAATAGAACCTCATCATCGAACATTAATAAAAAATTGTATTCTTACAACACTTTCAGTACGGCTGTATGCAAAAGTAGGAAGCTCTCTAGGAAGTGCTGAAAAATATGCGAAACATGTTCCGAGCTAATGGGATATAAAAGTAACTCATGTCTTCCATGAAAATTTTGTATGTTTGGGCGTTTCGCGGACAGCTCAAACTCGTCACAATCCGTCAGAAGCACCAAGCAGCATCAGCTCGACACTTACGCTTACAACCAAAACTGTGGGATAGTTTTAATGGAAACTTGAAACTCTATCACTTACTATCCATGTAATGATGAGTATGTGAAGAGTTCGTTTTTATATGTTAAGCACACGCTGTATCATCACCATCCCATCATAATCATCAACGACGACGACGAAGAACAACCTTCGCATTTTCAAGCCTCGCATGCATCTAACCGGAAATATTGGTTTTCAAATTAACCAAAAAAACAAAATTAAGAGTTTTTTTCGCATAACAATTTAGTGTCCAGTTTCAGTCCATGAGATGGTGTAGTTGAACGTTGAAGTACTACTGACGCGAATGATGGAGGACATGCCGTGACGGATGATAAGATATTTGAAGATGATAGTATAGCGTGATTTAGAAGGAAGGAAAAGCAAAAGAATTTTCTATGTTGAAGAGTTTTGCAATGCCATTTTCGATCCGATGTGCGGTAGAGAGCTGTCGATGTAGCAATAATGGAAGCTACGCAGAGACCGGGTCATGGTATAAGGGCCAATCGCGGTCTTGGAATTTGTAAGCCATCAAGAGAGTCGTGACTTTAATGTTTTTTTGGTAATTTGTAGGCATATTAGTCAAACGAATGGAATAGATTTCTGTCGCTTGGCGGTGCGGCCAGAGTGTTAATTTACTTTGTATTCAGCGGCGTTCTCGACCTTCAAACACTTTTTGACCATTGAAGGCAAAATACTTACATTTTGAATGATGTTTGCAGACGACATAATCCTCATAACTTTGGGGTCTTGATTATTTTTTTGTGATTACCCAAAAAAAGATTATGTATACAGAATCTGTAATTTTCTTCGCCGCAAAGACGGAAATAAGCAATCATGCGAAATTATCGATTTTTTATTACCCCCAAATCGAATTTGATCTTATTACCTGGCGCACATGTGCTTTTAGTCTTTAGTCGACTGAAACACAACGTAATAGACCTTTCTCAAAACTTTTTTTCGCCAACATGCCAAACAACAAAAAACCCAACTTTAAATTCGACTAAAACCACACATAATAATTATGATCCTATCCAGTAGATCAATTGGACAGCATATCGGGATATTTATGAAAACAACCATAATTTGTCTAGGCCCATACGTTTTGATTAGGTAACCTGGTTACCACATTTCCCCCGAGGTTCACATATTCGCAGTCATATGTCTGCACCACCCCGAACGAAGAAAAAACAGAAAACGCAGACCAATCGATCGATAATCATAATTCGAACGTATGTAATCATGTTATCACGATTTTGCTTATCGGGGCAATTTAGTATGGACCGGGGCCCATAGAACACATTCATGAGTGGTGTACTCGGTAATTATTATATAAAGCTGTAATAAATCACGCGCATTTTCGCGGATTAAGTGAAGCATGAACCAGATCACCAAACAGATACAATAAGGTGTCTAAAGGGTAAAAGTACTCATACGAGTCTTCTGGATACCGAAATGCTTGGATTGGCTTCAAGTGGTGTGAAGTAAATTGTGCTCTTGGGGTTTATTAGAATTTTGCGGTAATGATGGAGTCATTTTGGTTGACGGCGTATTTTGTCGGGCTGTCAATTTGAAATTTTCGGATTTTTACGGTCCGTGGATATAAACTGGAGGATTTGGAAATTATTGTTTGGGGTCCGAGGGTGAATTTTGGGCGGAACAGAAGTTGGGATGGGATCGGTATAGGGCGTGGGAAGGTGTGTTTTCTGTATATCTGATTGTTGTGAATTGCTGCCGATTGAAGCTTCGCAGGTAAACATGCGAGCTGGAAATTGTTGGGTAGATCTGTTCCTGATACCGGTACACGGGTTTTAAACCGGTCGTTATTCAACACTGATACCAATATTATGAATGACCGATATCCCGGTTTTCTCAAACATGGGCCGGTATCGGTACCATTTCCTCAGGGTTTTTAGCACTTGGTCGGACTGAGCTATATGCCCGGCAGTGCTAATAGGTTTGTGTGGGTAGCAGCAAGAAGTATCTAAAATCTTACCGTGTGACAGGAGAAGCTGGGCTTTTGGGACTTTTGCCCCTTTCAATTCGCCCAATATGGATGGAGTCATTGAGATCAGCGAACAGTATCGTAACGTAACGTATTTTTTTTTTTGTGTTCGAACTGAAAGCGGGGACCTTTTTTGTACAGTTGAATTTTCCATTTATTTGATATTTGCTATAGAAATAGAAATCCCTGTCAATTTGATATGAAAATTCATCAAAACAATTTAAAAATTAGACAATTTCACATGAAATTTAGTCAGTTTGAAATATAAATTCGTCAACGTGAATGGGGAATTAATTTGAAATGGAAATTCGTCAATATGACTTGTCAATTTATACATTTGACATGGAAATTCGCCAGTTTTGTAATAGAAATGTCGTCTAGATGATTTTGAAATTTGTCAATTTTACATAAAAATTGCGGCAATTTGACGAATGAAAATTTTGCCAGGGTGGTTTTGTAATCATGGTGTTGATATTCATCAATCTGCTGTGAAAATTCGTCAATTTGGTATGGAAATTCGTAATTGTTTTTTAATTTCGTCATTTTTGTTTTTGTTTTTTTTGGAATTTCAGCGAATTTGACCTGGAATTTGGTCGGAAATGTAAATTCGTCAACATGTTCTTGAAATTTGCCAATTTGACCTAAAAATTCGTCAATATAGTTTTGAAATTTATTAATTTGTAATGGAAATTGGTCAATATGATTTGGAAATTCATAATTTTGTAATGAAAACTCCTCACCAAGATTTGAAAAATCGACAAAATTTTAATTTTAAAGTTATTCTATTTGAGGTGGAATTTCGTTAATTAGAAATGGAAATTCATGATTTTGAAATTAATCAATTGGCAATGGAAATTCATCATCATGACTGGAAAATTACTCAATTTAGAATGTGTTTCTATGAATATTTTTAAAAGATCACTTTTAACTTCAAACATAAATCGGCGGCTGTAGTTCGGTAATTTTGATCCTGCGGCTTGACTACGTTTTTCACTAATGAGCATGAAACAAATATGACCTGTTGTGGCCGTTTTGGCTTGGGGACCCGTATTCCACTGAGCACAAGGGACGCCGTACGTTACGCCACTGTCGGTAAAATACCGGTGGACGATCCTAAATCATACCACTCTATCAGCCTTGCATCTTTTCTTATGAAGCCAATGGAAAAGAAATTTAACGCTCAAATTAGAAGCGCACTCCTAGCGACACGGCCGCTACACCCAAAGCAATTCGCCTACAAACTGGGTAAATCAATGATGTCAATGAGTATTTTTGACGTTGCCTCGTCTGCATTTCTTAACATTGGCAATACGTCCTTCGAGTCTATTGAAACGGCATTAAGAGCCAAATAGGCCAATAATACCATCATTACCCGAGTGCAATGAATGCTCACCTCTAGAATTATCTTTAGAAGTATAGACAAGGCTACCGTCTCTGCACAATCCACTCGAAGCTGTCCCCAAGGAGGGGTACTACCCCCTGCTGTAGTGCTTAGTAATTACGGAATTGATATGAAGACTTTCTTCATCTAGTTTCTCCACCCAGCGGTGCGCGGATGACTTGGTAATCACGGTTAAAGGCAAAATTATGAAAATCAATCTGCAAAAGTACAAGAACGTTAATGGCTTACGCGTAAACCCAACTAAAGCTGCAGTCATGTCATTCTGTTGAAAGAGGGCACTAAAGAGACTCAAGTGTTCCTTAATGTACGAGTACAACTGACAATTGATCATGCCAGAAAGAGTGTGACTGGCCTGTCTAGCCGTCCTTGAACTGTTTATCTCAAGCCCCACAGCCGCCATGGAAGTTCTGTTATTAATCTTTCACCGCTCCGCATACGTATTGAGGCACTGGCAAGAATGGCCGTCAGTAACCTCAATGCGAGTGGTATGCCATGCCCACAGAACTCAATACAGCTTTGATGAATAAGTATACCATCGGACTATCTGGTAAAGACGTATGTTTTTAAGAAATGTCATCTCTTAAGGATACACATATATACGAGTATGTATAATCCCGAGGTCTTTCGTGACTCAGCTTTATAGTCTTACTTAAAAAAAATACTCTTTAATCAATTTTCAAAAAAGGTTTCTATAGACTTTTCGAAATTTTCCTGCGCCCCGTTCAAATCAAAAGATAGTGATATTTGGCGCGGACCGAGTGTTGAGTTTGACACGGTATGGTGAACGTCGGTAATTTCAACGAAAAAAAGACTATGGGCAGTGAAAATCAGTGAGCGTTTAAGCCCTAAATTTCCTCAATGGTCTCATTGTCGCAGCATTCACAGCGATTCCAAGCCTAGGAGGCTGATCCCAGTATCTCAAGGTAATCCCGCTGACGTTTGAGCTCGGAAATATTTGAGAAATCCGAAAAAATATGGGCACCGACGCTTCCATTCATTTTGTTCAGACCTCTTCATCCATCAGCTAACTCTCTGCTTTCATCCACCAGTAGCACTACATCACCAGTCTCCAGTGGCGTAACGTACGGTGTTCCATGTGTTCGGTGGAATACGGGCCCCCAAACCGTCAAGGGCCGCAGAGGAGCAAATTTGTTGGGTCATTGGAATATAGAAGCTGTAGAACAAGATGGAAGTCCTCTTCTTTCCTATACGAAGCACATTTAAGCGAGAGTTTCAAGGGTCACTTTAGTGCTGGGATGAGGTGGGAGGTCCGGAAAAGTGCAAGGTCCTGGGTAATTGCCCGGCTTGCCACCTCCTAAAGCTGCTATTGCCTGTTAAATTTGCCCGCCCTGATTAAATTCCGAATATTTTAAGCGGAACTTCTGTTCTGTTTTATTGAAATTGTTCGAAAGTTAAACACTCAGCGTAAAAATTTGAATTTTGCTAACAGAAATTTTAAAACGCGGTGGCATGTTCTGCTATCCGTTCTCATAGGAAGAATTTTGTATTTCCGATATTTTCCGCTATGTGTCCGCTTTATGGCGGACGGTAAGATAAATGTCGCTAGTGTCGCTAACAAGAACAAAAAAATTATCCTTGCGAGAGCTGATAGCGTAATGTTCCCTCTCCTATCCATTGGCTTAGATAAGGGGAGGATCGGCAGAATCCGCCTCAGGTCGAACATCTTGCTCCTGTGATCGTGACACAAAGGTTATTTATTTAATTTCAGCACAGCATTAGGTAAAACAAGAAATTATCCCTAAATTTTTAGATGGTGAAATGGTTGGTAACTCTTGTATGACGCGAAAGCAATGCGAGTAGCAAAATTTCTACAGTGTAATTTACATGATGATGAAAATTTATCATCACTAATGAGGGGCGTAAAAGCGATATTTAAAATTGAGTTTTGAAGCAATGACATAATGAGTTCAGGAACCTCACACAAATTTGAATGCACTAGAATGTTGTACTACAATTTAGCTATAAATGTTTGCATACAATTTTGCTCAAAGTTCAGTACGATCGATTAATTAAACTATGTAGACTCATGGCGCGCATAATTCTCATTAGACTTTGAACTTTTGTACAAAATTTTCGTTTGCACAATGTGTTGCGGTCTCAAGTTTTGTGAAAAAAAAACTTCTCTCCAATATTTGACCAAAAACTAGTTAGAGTTTAGGTTATTCACGATCCCCTAAACTCCTTTAAATTCCATTTTTTTTTTGTTTAGAAAAAATCTAGTCACTGATCCCTCCCTTCTCCGAAAAGCTATCTACGCCACTGCTCTTTCAAAGAAGAGAATACGAATCGCTGCAATAAAAATAATAGCCAAAACGGAGCAAAAATTTGGTCGTTTCAGAAATGTTGGCTAAAAGTATAGTATTATATGGGGCCCCATTTCATTTCCGAACACAAGACATTTTTTAAACGTTTCGCCACTGCCAGTCTCAGTGGCGTAACATGCGGTGTTCCATATATTTAGTGGAAGACCGGACCCAAAGCTAAACCCATGAGTACATGTTCTTTTTAATACATTCACTATTGTTAGTCTGCCTGAAAAACACGCAAGTCAGCAGCAGTAACAAACATAGAGATAAAAACTTTCAAATCTACAATTTTTGTTTACAAATAATCTTGAACTCGATACAGAATTCCACTGAATCTTGGAACATCAGAGCAATCAATAAATTACTAAGCTTTTTGACTGGGGATTAACTAATATCGACCCCAGACTGATCGCGGTTTGCCAAACCTCGCGGTACAAGAGTTCAAAGTTGTTGACGACACAGGCCTGGGAGGGGCAGAGATGATGGAGGAAATTATGAAACGTTTTTTGTTCGTTAAATTCCCCCATTTCTGTGTGTTTTTCACAACTTTGATCTTTTGTACCGAGCAGTTTGACAAACTTCTCAAACTTGGCAAACAGTCTGGTTCCGGCATGTTATCAGCTATTTTCAGGGTTATTGATCACAATCATATTCAAGAGATATTCAATTTTAACTTGCTGCAGAAGTGCCCTTTTAGAGGTTTTTTCGTCAAACTAAGTCATTGTGAGCGGAAGATCTTTCAACAAGGTCCAATGTCAGAAACTCTTTCTAGCTAGGACCAATGAAATCAAGAAACCGAAACATTTCCCTGCCGATAAACCCTTCCTTTTCTGTCCAAAAAATAGATCCGCCGTTTCTGCACGACGTAATATACATATTTGAGGGAGCTCTATCATGAACTTGATTTGACTCGATTTAAATCGGGTTCGACATTCAGGATACAGCAATGATTGCGACTGGTGCAGTAGTTTCACTTGGCTAGGGTCATCAAAGCTCTACATGTGAACTAGCTGGTGTGATCCTCAGATCAGGTGACTGCTTAAAATACGGGTTCTGCCAATATTTCGTGGTTAAAAAAACTGGACGCAAGGGCCCCCAGTTTAATTGTGAACGCAAGAAATTTTGGAAAAGTTACGCCACTGACCTATCTAGAGGAGAGCTATCCAATTCGACGGCAATATGTGAATTTTTTAAAATACATAAAAATGCTCTCCCCAGTTGAGCTTAATCTTTGAAAAGCCTAAACAGTGTTGCCAGAAGGCTGCGTGACTGCCGTTACTAAGCTTAAAACTTGATTTGCACCTAAAATGGGGTTTCCTCAAAAATTTATATAAGTACAGCAAATGACAAAAATGGGGACAAAGGTCAAGAGTACCGTTAACAACTATTGAGATGGTTTTTCTACAGGCGTAGATGGAAATTTGCTACCCATGCTGATAGCTGATTAGCTCGACCTGGCCCTGTGAAGCAATATTGCAAGGGGATTCCGCGTTTTGTAACGATGATGGAGGTGTTTAGGTTTAGTGGGTAAGCATTCTAATATGACTGCATGCTAGCGGTTTCTGCTACACGAGGCGTTCATTATCTATGCAAAATTCTCCATTTCCACAAAAAAAACGACGGAGTGTCAACAACGCTCGCTTTACTTCTAAGTCGGATTAATCGGAGTGGGAAGGTGCCCCGCCTGTATCCCATTGACATAAAAACACCCGAGAGAAAACTGCTTAAGGTAAGCTGTAGAAGAACCGGCCGTCTAAACCCTCAGAAACTAAACTCCTAAATACCCTATTAAAAATGATCACGTGGCGCTACAGCCCGATGAAGGGCCATCACCACCTAAAAAGCTTACATACCATAATGGCGTCCTCCGGTATTGAAGGCCTATAAGAGCTACTCTGCGCAAACTGGGCATTTCCAACGAGCTCTCGGTCGTCCTGGTTTTTTGATTTTTGATTTTCTCTTAATAAGACATCGCGGACCACTTAGTGTTGTCTCAGGGACCACCAGTTAAGAACTGTTGGTTTAGAGGTTTCATTCTTTCAGAATGTAAAGTTTAGATCCATTTGGCATCAAAACTAAAACATTTTCTTTTTTATACCCTATACCCATAAGATGGTATAGGGTATATTGTTTTTGTTACGCCGATATTATGTAATACCTCAAAGGAGCCACCGGAGGTATGGCAAAGTATATATATAAATGATCAGGGTCGGCCCCTGAATCGAATAAGCCATGTCTGTCTGTCTGTCTGTCTGTCTGTCTGTCTATCTGTCTGTCTGTCTATCTGTCTGTCTGTCCGTGTGTCTGTCTGTTAGCACGATAACTCCCGAAATAATGAAGCTAGTGGTTTGAAATTTTGGTCAAATGTTTTTTTTGCTAAAATCTTGGACGGTATTCAAAATGGGCCAAATCGGATCACGGGTTCCCCTACCTCCCATACAAACTACCCCTCCTTCATATTTTAATTCGGCCATAACTTTCGGTAGAATATAGCTATCGACTTGAAATTTTGATCAATGTCTTATTCTGACATATAGTTTGAGTTGATGGAAAGTTGAGTAGGTCCGACTACCCCTACCCCTACCTCCCCTACAAAGTTATATTCAGCCATATCTTTTGATAGAATGTCGCGAAAAACTTCAAATTAGTATCAAATGGTAGCCGTTGGATGCCTTGATAAGATAATAAAGAGCTGCCAGGTCCGACCCATCTACCCCTCCCTCCCCTATAAAAAATATGAAATTGAATTTTTTGGGTCTTGTGTGCCTTCTAGGTGTGTACATGGGTATAGGGTATACACTCATCGTGCTATTCGCACGATTAGGATTCGGTCTCGTTTTTTTGGTGCCCACAATGATGATTTCTCGGCAAATACTCGTCGAATTAACACGCGGCAAAAACCCAAAGTTCATTTTGGGTCGCTGATTCCAAAGGTCAAAAAACCGTGAAAAATTAATTTGGTTGTCTAACCCAGCACAGTACACCAACCCTATCAAAAAACAAGTATCAGAAAACCCCCAAAAAAAATTGCTTAAAAATCCTGAAAAAATGGCACTGAAGAGGTCCTGAACAAATGGAAAACCTCAGTATTTGAAAAAAACGGGTTCTGAAAAACCGGAGTATTTGACCGGGATGTTGAAGAAAACCGGAAACAGTTTCTGAAATATGAGAAACTTAGGCAAGCAAGCGGTCGCCAGCCGCACCATGGAGTGATACATTAGGGACAGAAGAAATGAAAGAAAGATTTCTCATTAACCAATTGAAGATTATCTTAGCCACGGTATATGACGCCCAGCCTAAATCCAACTCCATTTGGCGTGGACCGCCATTGTAGGCGTGGACCGCAGCGCAGCTTACCCACTTTTGTCCACAGACTTCTTAATCGCTTCTGTAGAAGATGTGTCATTTTTTCACTGGGCACCGCCAGAAATCAGTCACTTTGGTGAAACATTTATTTTTATTTGATATTTTGAAATGGTTTTCCACAATTTTGATATCAAATGTCAAAAGTATTGTGCCATTGACAATACGTTGGCCAACACGTTCATGGACACATAGTTGTCGTAAAAATGTACAGTTTCGGAGTTAAAAATTAAAAAACGGAAAACTCCGATTTTGACCCTGTTTTGCAACGAAATTTTGATGGGAAGCTCCGGATTCGTGCTCTCAGCACCCTAAAAAACATAAGGAACAGAAAAAATGTTCTTCACCACATTTGGCAATCTCAACTCACGTAATGACTACACTAATAAAAATTGTCAATAAATTTTCTAAAGTTTGGGTACCTTTATCGTCGCAAGGTCTAAATTTGAAATTGCGAAGAAATCACTTTATGTCAAGTTGAATTCAATTTCAGAAACGAATGTCAAATTTTTTATTAATTAATTTGAGCAGTGGAAACTTTCAATAAAACAGATTAAGACGTAAAATTCGTTCAACTTCACAAAAACCACGATAGCACGATAACGGTAAATTTGTCACCAATTCTATTAGTAAGGTTTTGGCTAAAACAAATTTCATTTGGAGGTGCTATAGAGACTGTTAGCTCAAAAAAACTAAACTTTGTTCAAATTTGAATTTCAATCCTACAACTTGAGTGTCACAACACAAACGCACCCCTAAAACTCAGTTCATTGGCATCTCCTCTATCAAACTTTATGATGTGATATGAAATTTTGGCGAAAGTCTCCTAAATGTAACCATAGGTTTCAGATAGCTTTCATCAAGCGCAACCATCTTAGTCGCATGTGTCATTTAAAAATGACATCGAGACTTTCTTGTGACCTCTTCATTAAAAATATTTTTTTTTTTAATGACAATTCGACGACATCTTTGACCCAAGCACTATGGATTAAATCACATTGAAAAACGTTGGCATTAGTGAAATTAATTCGCACTTATTACTGCCTCAGGCATGGATTTATTTTAAACCAAAGATGTTCGTTCGTACATAGTTTTGATACTTTTCATATTCAATATTGTACCGAATATTCCGATGATAGCTTTAGCACACTTTGGCTCATTCGGATCATCATCTAGTCTAAAGAAACGACAAGCTAAACTATCCATACAATAAGAAATCATTTGTGTTATATTTTCGTTAATTCTTTTTTTTTGCAAACACAATAACTAACCTCAACTTGTCAGTATTCAATCCGTCTCTGATGAAGATATTTACAAGAAATCGTAAATATTTGTCTGTGTTTATTAAACCAGCACTAGAGCATTTTTATGTTCATTTGCAATACGCATAACATCCTCCTTATGGATGGACCACCGAAGCAGAAGAAGCAGCCGAAGCATCAACATGGTCTAGCGAAAGTGATTTTCAACTTACAATTTTTTTTTCGTTTTTATTTTCACGTTACTTAGGTACGAGGTATAATATCATGACCATCGGCAACAAGTGACCATAATCTCACTTACGAACTTGTTAAAGTGGACACTAGCGCACAAGTACTTGCCTATAAGTAACCAAATCTTACGGGTACACACACTTGAAATGGATTTCTCGCCACAGGGCGGAGATTTTTTTATTATTGTACAATTTTTTTGCTGTCTATAATTTTCAGTTTTTATTTGCAAAGAATTATAGACCTGAATGTCGCTTATATAGTATTTTTGCACTGAACACCATAATAATAAAGATGCTCTTTCCAACATAATCAATTCCTTTGGAATCCATTTTTAATTTCATGCATCTCTCATTTCTTCGACGTCGTTCCGATCGTCTTAGTCTAACGGTCTAACCTAAACATCCGCTTACTATTTATGATCAATGATCTTAAAATGATTATTTCCTGTCTTTCGATTTAATGTAATGTGTAATTTTGCATTTATCATTTTGTTGCAAACTACTACACGAGTATTATAAGTGAATTGGGAAGTTTCGAGTTGATTAGGATGATGATACGAAGATGATGACTTGTTGTATAGCAAAATTGCGCGCTATGATGATGGCGCTCTGTTGATAATGATGGGGGACATAAGATTTGTTTTAACAGAAGACTCGTCGTGAAGTCACAGTCGCAGATTCCGGATGAACTTTCACTCACTGAGTTTGGTATGGAAGAAAAAGATGAGATTGCAATTGAAAGGGAAATGAAAGAGCAATGAGCATTGTGGAAGCATTGATTATATTGATTATAAGATTAAGTGGAAATTCAGGGTTTTATGCATCTAGGGCCGGAAAAGATGGTTATCATTATCATAAATAGTTGCAATTGGGAAAGTGAATGTTGTGACTGCTGGAACTAAAAGAGCTACATAATATTGACTTGTTTCAATTACATTGATGTTGATCAATTGTTTGCCTGCCGCTCTTCCGTTTCCCTATTTTTCTTGATTTATTGTCAGTATCACGGACGGACTTTAAACTATGTGTTTGTGTAACAAAACGTCAGGATCACCTAGATTAATTAATTTATTCTATTTAAACCGCATTTATGCAATCGAACCTTTGCGCTTTACTTCGAATATCCGAAACCATTTTAAAGTCCGTTTGATATTTTATTCGAATTACAAATTTCATGGAACTTCGCCTCAGTGCTTACTTACAGTTCTTTTAGAAGTTACTGATCACTTGTTTTTGTTCGTGTTCGCTCAAATTTAACTTTCCGCAGGTTACTCCCTTAAGTCTTTCGTTTTTCTTGCAGAACCCATGAATATATTTTTGCACAAAAAATAACTTACTATGCTGAAAAAACCATTGTTAGGTGAAAACGAATCATCTCTGAAATTGGCAAATATCTATTAAGATGGTTTCCTGATTTGGCAAAGCTCTAATTAGATAGGGAGGGTGAAGTATTGGAAACAAAATAGGAAGTAGTGGAATTTTTCATTTTTTTTATGATTTTTTGAAAAATTTACTTTTATAAGGACAAACTAATACACAAACAATGAATTCGTAGAAATATTTGCGTAAAAGAAATGTTCATCAAAAAAATGCAACCTTTTCCGCTTTTTTGCTTTGTATGGCGGAATTCAACGGTATATCACACAACTTTACAGTAAATTTGTGGAGAAATTTGATGCACAATGGACAGCACTCACATACTGAACCTGTGCAATGTTATATAACTCGGATGGCATTAATAACTGCTACAGAAACTAAAATGATCATTCAGCTGTTGCTTTTATTTATTTTTTAATGTCCCCAGCTACAATGGATGTAGTCTATGCGGTTTTCATACCTTCAACGACTCATAAGTGAGTAGTTTAATGATTTTAGGCCGATCAATCGTTTCAACTGAAAGCGTCATCGCTCGACGATCTCATAAATTCAGATGGAGAGAGACGGTTCAACAATTTAAACTAACAACATTTTTAAAATATCTTTTAAACCTTTTCACAAGATGGATACATACATATTACCTACTTAAAGATTAGATAGTCAATATAGCATATAATATCGAGAGGATCCCTCCCTAAACCAATTGCTGGTTACATCCCAGCCAATTTCAAGTGGGGAAAACTAAAGTAGTAACAGAAAACGCGAAAATATGAACTTGCTTTTACTAGGGTTGCCTATTCTAATTGATCAACTAACCCAGAAACTAGTTTAGAACGAGGGCTAATTTTTGACAATGTAGTCTTCGTAAAAATTATTTTGTCTATGAAGGCAAATGCTGTCAGCATTTCTCGTTATACCAAAATTGAAAACTACTTCAGACTTTGTATGAAATCTTTAAATTAGGATTGAAGCGTAATATCTGGATACAAACAAACATTATGTATACGTCAGAGCAATTTTTAATTTTTCAAAGGATTAATACAATAGGAATATCAAAACAGAGAGTGTGTGGAGAGATAAGTTGCGTCCTTAGATTAAGCCGCCGTCTCGGATCTCGCATGTAACGAGTCCCTCATTAAAAATCCCGAAATTGCACCACAAAACATCCAAAGTGTCCCTCCTCCCTAGAAAATATTCAGCAAAAAGTGCAACACAAGACGCCCTTCTACGCATTTTTTGGAAAATCGAACTATGATTCCCTTGCCCCCCACTTTTTGCGAATTATTTGTCCTTTGGCAACATGTCCAGCATTTAATGTAGATTCTGGAGCTCCTTGATTGCTTCACCCAAAACATCCTCTCATATGTTAGATTCCTACCCGTGTTTAATTGAAACCAATGCGTTACAAAAATTGTTTCTAATCTTAGCTTAAGCAAACTACCCTCCACCAGTAGGCTATTCGGAATGAGATTAGCAGAATTTTGCGTGAAGTGTGTGCAGTGAAGTGTAGTTCATAGGATAACTAAAATTTTTATATGAACGAGTATTATTTACATTACAATGTAAGTGTGCGATTGGGTACCCTGGAATACGCCTAGGTAACTAGATAAAGATTAGGAAAAGAGCAGTAAGATGTTGTCTAATTATGACTGCTCCTTGAGTTTCCCAAAATTAATCATTCACAGAATTTTAAGCCAACGGAAAGTTTCAAAAATTGCCGCCTTTAAAAATCTTCCGCCATGGGCACTTGCCCAGGTTGCCCATGGGTAATCCGTGCCTGGAAATAGAATAGATAGAATCGATGTTTTTTTATTAAAAAAATATTTCAGATAAATAAAATAAAGCAAAAACGTGCTTGGCTTCGAATTTCAGTCTGCATAAGCAATTGACTACGAGACCTTTTCGCAGATTCGTCTTCAATAATAAAACGTTCCTAGTATTTGAGGCTCTCACATAACGGTGACAAACACACTTTACACACTGCTCCCAAAACGTATCTCATGAAAAGGATAAATTCTATATCTGGCGTTATAATAATTCGTATTTGGAATTCAGTTTTCAACGGTATTAAATGCTTACAATGTGTTTAACTCAAAAAAAAAATATGTTTGCCCCAAATTTGCCGCCCCCGTAAAATCTGCCGCCCTAGGCTCCAGCCTACTCAGCCTACTGGTAAATCCGCCACTGTTGGAGGGGTGAATTTTAGAAGAAAAAATAAACAGTGAATTTTACAATCCTCCTTAAGCAATTTTTTCTATGTATTTTTACAATAAAACAAGAAATATTATGGGACATTGACAGTCGGGAATTTCTACAAAAAAAAATAAACATTTACGAAAAAGGAAATCTTTACGCGAAAATAACGGTAATTTCGCGATTTTTTTGCTTAGAATAATGGTAACTTTACAACAAAAACAATAAAATGACTGTTACATTTTTAAGTAGGGCTATGCTCAACTCACATCTATAGAAAATGATTTTTGCAACCCAAGAATTAGTCGACTGTTTTTTTTTAATCCTGTTACGGAGAAAAACATAACGGTAAATTATAGAAGATGATACATAATAGAAAATGTTTGTCTGAACATAGTTTTTTACTGACAACTCCATGACAAAATGATTAACGAAGATAGCCACCGGTTATTATCAATTGGATAAAGAAAATTTCTTGCTTGAACATGACTTCCAAAGACTTCTGAGCCTAAAAAAAAAGACACCAAAACGTTTCGACGCGTCCATTTTCATAAAATCTCCCGAAAGTTTATATAAACAAAAAGTAGAAATACCACAAAAACTCACATCAGCTGGTGCCGAATTGTTATCCTTTGATCGTCTCTACTTTGTTTATCAGTCTTATTGCATGACTTTGAAGAATCTCAACCAGGGCCGGATTTACACTCTGTAGCGCCCCTAGACAGTAGTCGAGTTGCCGCCCTCCGTCACTAGTTTAACCCTCGGTTTTACTAATGGGTCTGGCCAGACCTTTTTCATTTTTAAGTTGCTGTAAAATGAAAACCGTTTTAGCCACCACCACAATGTTTCGTGACTATTCCTAAAAATTTGTCAGCTTTTCATAACACCAAAAATATTTGGAACAAATATCCTGCGTGAGTAGTTATAAGGACTTTTTGGTCAGTACATCACATTGTTACCTATAGATTTTTTTCTACCGAAATCTGTCCATTTTATACAAATGTCCAATCTTTTCTTTTGAAACTAGATAGTTGAGTACAGTTTCTTCTTTAATTTTTACTTGTAGTATGATATACATTATTTGTCGAAAGTCGTTGGAGATAAAATAAGTGATAGTATGATCAAATGTCTGTGGTAATGTGCACATGCACTTGCTCATATTGTTCACGCAAAATCGAAGTTTCTCTCAATTTTTTTTTGCTGAAATTAACTTTCGATTGATTTCTAGTATGCATGTATGTTATTATAAATTTAGAAATATTAAGTAAACATGATTTAACAACAAAAACAAAACAAAAATTGTTGAAGTACATATAGATAAACGCCCACAAAAACAGTGGGGTCTGGCCAGACGCACTTAATTTAATTCTTAGAAAGTTGTTTGAACTAAATTTATTTATTTTTATTATTATTTTTTCGTCTAATGAAATTGAAGTCAATCGAAAGGTCTCGACTCGCAAACAATGGATACTAAGTCCTTTTTCTCTTAGTGACAACCGTTCTCGTGCTGCAATCCCATGAAGTGGTCGTTTTCAATACTTAATGTAACCAGCCCGAAATTGTAGTTTCCGGGAGGAGAAGATGAGGTATGCCATACCAAAAGGAAGAAAGTGGAACCAGAGAACAGTTCCGTTCATTGGATATGTCCACACATGTGCGCTTTCCCTATCGTCTTCAAGTTCCGTATCCACTTTCAATATTGAACTTGTCATTGATTGCGTCAAGTGAACAGAAGAGATCAATGCCTCATTCTATTCACATCCGTTCATTATTTATCGTTAAATATGTGTCGCGGCTTTGGACAGGACGGGTAAATGATAAATTCTTTCATTAATAGTATGAATAGATGATAAGTTGTTCATTTTAACATTGGCAATCCCGTTCAAGAATGAATGCGTTTCTTCAATAGCGCAGACATCTCCAGCATCAATTGTCAAAATGATGAAGACGAACGAAAATTGAAAGTGTCTAGACAGGCAAATTGGTGGTCAAGACCTTTCGTTATAATAGGGTCAAAGTAAAAAAAAGTAAAAGTGTAGGTTACTTCTCCCACGCTCGATTCCCAAAGCTATAGTGGTGAACGGGCAGGCTAAAGCCTGCGGCGGTATTTAACGTCCCGTGCACAGATGAAACAAATAATAGTTCAGTGATGAATTTTATTTCTATTTTAGAAGTGTTCGCTTAATTCGTTAGCAAGCCATATTGAAACAATTTGGGAGTCAAGGATCAATCGATTAATCGTTGGATTGTCAAAATAAGGGGCAAAGCCGGTAGGGCGGCAAAAGTCGAAACGCCTACTGACGTCAGATATGCAAGTCCGCCACTGACCAAAGGCAACTTTTGCAGTTTCCTTATTTTTTTCTAATTTATTCAAACTGCCTCCTGAAATATCGAAATGTGTATATTCCACATAAATTTAATTCAATGGAAGGTTGAAAGTTTCAGAACTAACCCGCCCTTCAAAATTTGCCGCCCCGGGCAGTTGCCCAGGTTGCCCATATGGGAAATCCGGCCCTGATCTGAACGACCTGTAGAATGTACAAACGCAAGTACGTTAGTGTAAAATATACCAGTGAAAAAAAAGAAAATTCTTAACCTGAACAGCATCAAGCGTATCAGTTTGTTTGAAAGCGATCGACCAGTAATTGTTCGTGGAAAGTTTAATGCTTCAATCACTAAAACTGGCGTGTATCCTCGCGGTATGTGCTCAAAAACTCCTTTCATGAAAAAAAAATTCCTAAAATCCCAATCAGTTTCTCGGGTAGTTTGTCTAAGACCATCAGTGCAAAACCACACAAAGGATTCAGATTATTTACTGAAAATGCATTTCAGTTATAGAACTACAAGGCTTCATATCCTTTGCAGAATTCTCAAAAAAAATTATTTTTTTTTTTTTCAGTTTTAGAGGAGTCGTAAAATTTTAATCTAGGTCAACATAAACGATGATGGCACTGTTTAATTATATTTTTTGTAGCTTCATTTCGAGCAGCGACTTAAGAGCCATTCCATAATATTCAGGGTCGAATTTACCCTTAATGGCGCCCCTGGGCAACAAGCAAATTGCCTTGCTCAGTCACAAAATATGGGTAGACCAATCGTATGCGTTTTATGTAGGGGTTTTCAGTAAGTAGGTTAATGCTGAGTGGTGCATCGTTTCCTAAATATCGTATCCTCCAAATCGACCCCCACACGCTATTTTTAATTTTTAACTCAGAGATTTCAGGCGCTATACTTGAAGGGGACTGCTCAAGTGTATTATTATATGTTTTAAGATATTTCTTAAAGTTTTAGAATTATTTACATTGCTGCAGCCTTCGGTAAAAGTTAAACCGACTATTACAAAGTGCACAAATTTCCATTGCATTTTATACGAAATTTTCAGCTTTTAGCCGGTTAGCTTACTCCAAAGGTGATTGAGGCTTGATATGTTTTATTGGCTTTGAACCTAGAAGGTCGTAGCTACTGCTGAAATAATGCGAAAAGACAATTTAAATATATTATCGTGTCCTAATATCTATGGTATATATGCTCATCACATTACTTATCGGAAAATTCAGGAGTCCATTATAGCAGCCCTTGCGAGTCCGGGCTCTTTAAAATGCTAGAAAACCCTTCCCCTCCTGTATTATAGGTCACTCTCTCTCTCTCTCTCTCTCTCTCTCTCTCTCTCTCTCTACAAGGCCCTGCATCAATCCAGCCGAAATTTTATTATTACCTCAAAAGTAAAACATTTTGACAGGTTTTGTTACTTTCGGGTTTTGTTGCTCGCTCACAGTTTTCAGATCGGAGAAATCAAAATGGAAGTCTTTGAATTTTTTTTTTACTTTCTACGTTTTTGAAGCCCCCTTGGCTTGCAGGGCCCATGTTCGATGGATCATCGTATGTTACGCCACTGTTAATTGCAATTTACAGTGTCGTCATATTATTATGATGCAATCGATTTAGTGAAAAAAAAATATACACACTCCGATGCGGGGCTGAATTTTTAAATTTGTTCAGTGGAAGATAATCAAAGTTCGGTGGCCAGACTTTATTCCTGAAGTGTTAGATTAATTCGACCTTTTTTTTTTGGCCAGTCATATTGGAAGAAAATGGAATTCAAAGAACTGAAACATATACAGTTTGAAAGTCGGCAAAATGTGAGAAGTCTACTAGCGACAGAAATGTGAATCTGACACTGACCAAAGTGAGAGCCTTTGAATTTTTTTTTTCCCCTCATACAGACTCTCCACAGAATTTTAAATTAATGAAAAGTAAGCAGGTTTCATAAATATGACTTCTCTCAAAATTTGCCGAGTTTGCCCGTATGGGAAATTCGGCCGTGCTAAAGCTGTTTCGCTTTGCCTTGAGAGGTCAATATCTGGCAACGCTGCATGGTTTACCAAATTTCGTGGACGTGGATCAATCGTTTTTGGAATTTCAGCAGAATGAAACTTTCTTTAGATTCTTAAAATTTTTTAAAAAATATTTGAGCAAAAAACTTCAATTCTGAGGCACAAAAGTGGTGGTCTTCAAATTTTTGAATGTAACTATTTTCATTTTCATCAGTTGTTTCAGTTCGGCCGATTGAAATCGAAAATTAGTGTGAAAGCTGGCATTCCACTAAAAGAACCTAGTCACTAGCCTGAACGATCCAAGATAGAGCTGCCTGTATAAACATGCTGAGATATTATCGCCAAAACGGGCGATGTGCCTACACCGCGGGTCGAGCAACGCGAAGCCATGGAGCGGTATAAAGAACGAGGCAATGAAGAAGAAGATAATATTTGTGCTCATAAGGAGTTTTTTTACGTATATCAATCATCTTAAGCAGTCATTGCACTTTTGGAACAAATCCGTCAATCAAAACGAAAAAACATGTATTTTGAAAAGTTACACGCTCAAATCTTTCGTTTTTACTGTGCTC
The DNA here is from genome assembly GCA_949715475.1 of Microchrysa polita. Taxonomy (NCBI): domain Eukaryota; kingdom Metazoa; phylum Arthropoda; class Insecta; order Diptera; family Stratiomyidae; genus Microchrysa; species Microchrysa polita. The sequence continues at coordinate 7,145,007 of OX454420.1, forward strand.
AAATTCAAATTTTTCCTAAAAAAAAATTAGAATTGAGTAGACTCTTGTTCCAATTAATGTACAATTTAATTCAACATTATTATTCATAAGTATTGCACAAATTCTGTAAGCGTCCAGATTACATGTCACATAATCGTGATTCCGTTAAATCTTCTTCAATTCTTAACGAACAGTTACATCTATTCTAAACATCATAAAATTCCCAAGAAGAACCGTCATGTATTTACGACTTACTCTAGTCTGTACAATTCTCAACAAGTACAAAGAAATTTGAAAATTCCATTCAGATCCATTCCATTTGGTGATGAAGAAAGCCTGAACGACCGACAGCTCCTGTAGGCTTCCAAGATCGGAGGATGCCATCATGGTATGTGAGCTTTTTAGACGATCAAGGCCCTTCATCAGGACGTAGCGTCACGGTAATTTTTAGCAAGGCTTCTAGAGGTTGAGATTCTGGCGGCTAACAAGCCGGTTCTCATCACCAAAGGGGCACCAGGAGCTGGCTGTTGTTATTTAAAATTCCCGATTTTTCGACCTATTGTGTGACTTTTCTTAGGAACGTGTTTTGCGTTTTGTGATACGGCTGGCGCACCTTCCCACAACGATTGGCCCTACGTAGAGTTAAAGCGAGTGCTGTTGAAACCCCGCCTGTTTTTTTATAGGTATGGGGAATCTTGCATATAGATACTGTTGGAAAAAAACCACTAGCAAGCAGTTTTGTAGAATTCTAACCGACTAAACCTAATGACCTCTTTCGTCATATTGTTACACCCTGAAGGACCCACTTTCAGTATTGCTTCACAGGGCCAGTTCCAGCTAATTAGCATGGGTTGGAGATTTGTCTCTACGCCTGTAGAAATCAGATCAAAACTTAGTAGGCCTCCTGATAGAAAGTGCGCTTATAGAGTAGTTTTCGAATTTTATACATGGTTAAACACAGAAACCTGATAGAACGCATCATTTGTCCTCTGCAGTCATTGAACTTTTGGAAGAAATTGCTCAATCAAAACCACAACAAACAAAAGTTTTGAAAAGTTACTCGCTCAAGTCTTTCGTTTTTTCCTGTGCTGCGTGCACGCTTTTCATTTTCTAAAAAAAAAACTGAAGAATTTAGTAGACCCTTGTTCCAACTTATGTACAATTTAATTCAACATTATTATTCATAAGTATTGCACAAATTCTGTAAGCGTCCAGATTCCATGTCACATAATCATGATTCCGTTAAATCTTCTTCAATTCTAAACTAACAGTTACATCCATTCTTAACATCATACAATTTCCGAAGAAGAACCGTCATGTAAACTTACGACTTACTCTAGAGTATGAACAGTTCTCAACAAGTACAAAGAAATTTGAAAATTCCATTCAAGAATTTTGCTCATTCATATAAATTTTTTTCATTCTGATCCGATCAAGAGTTCATTCAACAAAATCTTGTCGGCATTAAGTATTTACCACATAGGCATCAAGCGTCAAGAGCCTTTTCAGTCAATCGTATACTTGACTGCATGACCTCCGCAACGGTAGATATATCTGATCTAGTAATGAACCCACAAGGGAAAAAAAGAACTTTTGGTCCATTGCATTCATAAGATGGCTTACTTCCAAACGAACCAATCAAACGACATGCACACATCATAAACATATCTTTTGCATATCATTACAAATCCTTCATCGGCACGCCAGGCCAGGCCAGATCGTGACTAAGTGGCCTCGAGTCTTCAATTGACTCTTATACGATGATTGTGCTGAATTTATCTGGAGGTCTGTATAATAGTTGACACAGCGACAATAATACGTCTTCTGTGCTTTCATCGTGCATTTTGTATTTTTTATTTTCCAAAAGAAGAATCTAAGAATGACCACGAACAAGCATTGAGCCGGTCAATTGGTAAATTTGATTTGTAAAGTGACTAACGATAATGCCATTGTTGTTGATCGTTCTGAAGTATGTACTCGTACAGAAGATGAATCGTAAAGCTGCTTATTTGGATTATTATTATACCATGCAGATGACCGTTTAAAGTCAACCGACAATCATTGTCGATTCACAAGCTATTTACGGAATTTGATGCTTACTTTGTGTAGAACCAATCAAGATAAATGGTTCTATGCCATTGAAGATGTCAGAGCAACGTTATGTTGTTGTTTTTTTACAAGCCGGATTTAAATTGTTGAGGGTAACAGGCTTTTTGATTAGTACGAGTTCAGTATGGGATATCAGTAAGTTAGATGACAAAATGACTCGGGATATTTCCGATTCCCTTTATGTGTACTTGACCCATTTTTTTTTAATAAATGAATTAGGCAAATAAGCTTGAACAACCGTTGATCTGATATCTTGTGTTGTCATTCAAGAAAAAAAATGAAATCCCAAGTAACAATTTCATCCCTATAATATTTCATAGAATATTTTCTTCTAACGATAATAGGGGCACTTTACAGGGTATAAACTCTGAATAATAGTCCAATAATGGCGTTTGGCGCCGTTTTTTGATCCAATTGCACCTTATTGTAGCACTGAACTAAGCTTTGAAAAAGACATACATCATGTGTTATGTCATCATTTTCTGTCATTTTCTCGTGAAAAAAAGAAAAAAAAATAATTCCCCCAGCCGGCGTCGAACCAGCGACTGTCGTACGCCAGTCCGACGCCCTAACCACTCGGCCAACCTCACATATAGTTAACATTGCTCGTAAACACTACAAGTGCTCAACACTTCTTTATCGACTCTTCTCCATTGCACATCCTTCTTTATATGTCAATCAGTTGAAGTTGAATAAATCCACACATCAATAAAATGCAGACATCTTCTGCGCTGAGATTATCCTAATTGATTCATAGGAGTGAGGAAATGTTGGTTTCATGCAATATTTTAATGAATTCAATTCCAGAAACGTGGTATTCCAGAGCACTTCATAAGTGTCAATTCTTAAAAAACCACAAAGTCCATCCTTCTATAAAACTACGGTGAACAATTTATTGGATGACCATACGAATGTCACACTATAAAAATGACACTGACTGTGCTATAGAAGAATACATGCATGTGTGTGAGTTAACTTAGAGAGACTATTGCATGTGTGTGCTGTATCATCCAATAAACACAAGAGTGGAGTATTTAACACTAGAAGGGTCAGGATTTTTGCATACCTAAAAGGGTCACAGCCGTCAATTTGACGGCAAGGTGTTTATAGCTGAATTGGTACTCCCATAAATATAAAATGCTTAAGTAAACTAAGAAATAAGACAATAACTTACTAGTAATTGGGAATTAATGTATTTCTGAAAATTTTTTAAGTGAAACATGTAAAAATATTTATTTTTTAAGGTGATGACCGACGGCACATTATCCTCAAAAAAGTCTTTTATACATGGCTAAAAAGTAATAGTTCAATGCTTTTTTAGCCATCCTGAAATGCGCAGTTACACTTATATCCTAAGGCGATCCTTTTTTCTTATTGCTTTAGCTGTAGCCAGTTTTACTAGATGTAGGTGCTTGGCAATAGAAACAAAACTGCCTAGTATCCAAGCCCTCCTAAAACCGAAACGTACTATGTTTTTGGTAATACTATTTTATATCTGAGTTAGTGACAAGTACTTCCCAGACTACTGCATAAGTTGAAATAAGAAAGGTAAGGGTCCGTGTTGGCTCCGAGAGATACACGCAATGATCATAAAGCGATCGCAGCTCAACGACAAGAACGAACCATTTTGCTTGTACCCAACCGTATTTCAACCACGAAGAGGAAAACAACTCCGGACAGCGATGCAAGAGTTGCTCCGAAGGATGTCTACCTAAATGCATTCCACTCGTTTGGTAGGACTGACATATGCACCATTTGTGGCCATATAGCGGACTTTTATTGAACCTCTACCCATACCACTGAAGGATATGGTATTTTCCTCAGCTAAAAATCAGGACTACGAGCATTATACATTATGGCAGAACTGATCTTGGCGCTAGTTTGCTGTGTATGCTAGTCTTACTGCTTTGCAGGGAACTCTAGTCTTGTAGTTCTCTCTCTCTCTCTCTCGTACTTCAATGTATTTTAGAAAACTTAGTGTTTTACTTTATTTCATTTACTACCTAGCTCGCAATTTTTTCAGCATAAGTGGCCGCATGTTTTCCGGTGTCTGTATACTCGTTGTCATGAAAGCTTCAAGAAACGCCTATTCCGCCTCTTAGTTCATGACGTCTACTAATTTTGTGGAAAGTATCAGTACTGAGGCAGGACAACCAAAGCAGGACAACCAACACCAAGAAATAGATAATAACTGGGCAAACAAGCACGAGAACCACCGTGAAAATGACTCAAGGCCGAAGTCTAGGCTAGTACATGAGAGCGCTCCAAAAGCGCACATTATCACAAAAAGTTGAAGTATAAAACCTCTATAAACAATTGTTTTCTTTTACATAGGCACTCTAACAAAAACACAAATTTAAACCTTCGGCTTTATGGATTTTTTGGGATGATAAGCCTTAACCGTCAATTTGACGGTTCTGACCCTAATAGGTATAACAAGAAATATCTCATAAACTAAATTTTTTTATTTTTATTTCTATCCAAATATATGATCAAATACACATTTTAGGAAAAGTCAATAAATATGAATGCTGAAAAAATTGTAGATTAGGAGATATAGATGATTTAAATCACAAAACCGTCAAATTGACGGCTCTGACCCTTCTAGTGTTAAAGGAGTGTCCTTTTTAGGTTAACGTTTAGAGACAGTTTTATCGAAGTTTTATACCACCATCTTTAAATTTATTCCATAATGATGATAGAAGCTTTCCGGAAAATACTTTAAGGATGTTTTATCGGATCAAAATATTACTATAAGCGATGTCACACGATAAATGAATTTCGTGGTACTATATGATTGCCACAGTATGGAGTGCTTCTTTAAAGAAAACGAATTGTTGCTTGGGAATGAAATGAATCAATGGCTAAACGGACTCTATTTAGGAATAAGCCACATTACTTGTTGCATTATTAACTTTGTCTGTATTATATTTTTGCCGTTTAAAAAAAGTAATGTTTTCCGATATTCATTCTTAAACAAAACCAATTAGATCAATTAATTTTTACCGATATAGCATGCTCTGCTTTAAGCATTAGTTTATTTTACATTTTTTTTTGCAATAAATTCAACTAATTCCTTACGCAATTATTTCAATTAAATATTTTTTTCTTCTCTTTCCAGATACATAACGCCATCAACCCAGGCCCAATTGACCGTCTCATCGTCATCCGGCAACAAGAATGGTACATCACTACTATCAGCCTCGTCGGTATCGTCTTCCACGTCGCCAACGTCATTGTCCACCTCCTCCGCCACGTCATCCTCGTCCGGTAATGGTTTCTCACAAAAACTACGTGAATTGGCGGCATCAGCTGGTCTAATGTCGTTAAAGCCACGTCAACCGCTCAAGCCAGTGATTAAGAGTCGTCGTTCACCCGGCCACGAATTCCCCAAGAAAGTCACATTCAGTGCATTCGCAACAGTCCAAGTAGTCTAAAATCGAAACGTTGAGCAGAGTAAAGGTATTTTGTGAATAGTGACCCTCCGAAATGCACACTTTTGAAATTTTGTTTTTAATGGCAACACTGCACAGTTGTGGAACCGTATATGTAATATGTTAGACAGAAAAGTTTTAATATAAAAACTGTTTAATTATTATCAAATAAAATGAACGGAGTTACATAGGGTTAGGTGTAAAAATATGCAGATTAGAATTTAAGGCGCTCAAATATGTATTTAAGTTTAAGGTGATGAACTTATAATTAAAAATAAAACACACATGGCCATATGATTAGTTATATTCGGACCAGCACAATTTTAAGCAACATTTTACATAATTAAGTAGTTTGGATTGGTTACAGAATTCAATTTATTAAAAGTAATTAAAAAAAATTAAAATTAGTTCGATTGAAATAAAAATTATAAAAATATGCTTTTATAGAGAAAAAATAGGAATCAGAAATGCCCGAAAATAAAAGAAAAATAATTAAATTAACTAAAATTAAAACATAAAAAAAAACAGTAAAATCATCAAACAAACAAAAATACAGACAACAAATAACAATCCTCTATACCAAATATATAATGAAAGACACATATAGATGACTACTTGTTAAATATATATATATGTATTTTTAGAAAATAACATTTATTGTCCATACGTGTGGCCACAAACCATAAAATGCCCTCGGCTTACCCTCTTTTTGTTCCCTTACCTCCAGCCAAACCCCAATGGAAATTGATCAAAATTGTACGGATATGCTTGACATCAAAACTTTAATAAAATTGATTTTAATTTTAATTTTGTTTTTTCTTTTGGTTAGTTAATAAAAAGAAAAATTTCAAAGAAAACCAGTTTGCAAATATTTCTTTACATTTTCACGTAAAGAATTGCCTAAATAATTACGTTGTTATCCGTTTCACAATTTTTATCATTTTCCCCAAAGAGAAATGTCCAATTGTAAATTGTTTTGACAAATTTTATTAAATAAATGGAAAATAAATTAAAGTAATGAAAAGTTGTTTTTTTCCTAATGACTGAATTTTTAATTTTTTCTAAAAAAAATATTTAAAAAAGACGACGTGGGAGACATTATTCTGCGCATTGTTTTCGGAACGTCTGACGGTCCATAAAAATTTACCTTAAAGTCAATCACACCACTCGAAGAGCAAAACTATTTACATATCTACTTATCTGCAGTTCGCGCAAAAGAGTCGGTTAATTTTTTGGAACATCATCAAATTTCAAAACGTTATTTTACCGATGTCGATGCGAGTCTGTCGAAGGATAACTTTCGCCGGCTTAAAAATGAGTACAGAGAATGCTGTAAGTGCTATTTTTTTTTTTTTTTGTGAAATTTTTCTAGATTCGACCTTCATGACTGCAGCACGTCTGCTGACTTTGCCATTAATCGCGACGACAAGTCAACCGTTTTAAAGATATCTCGATTTTCAGGGTGGTGAGAGGATCATTTTTCAGTTTTTTTCTTAATTGACTCAAAAATGATAAATGTTACAGCAAAATGGTTTACGGACACATTCAACTATTTTGATAAATTCATCTCAGACAAAAAACGGAAATGGAGTACATATTTTTATTTTTGACATCAACATTTTTCATTATAACTCTGAAAGAAATGCTTCTTCACTCAGGATAATTTTGGGAAATATTTTTAACAAATTGGAGCTAAGATTTGATAAAAATCGAGTTCATGTGACGAAGACATGCCTGATATGCCTATTGAAAGGGGGAGGAGGGAGGTTTTTATTTGCTGGGCTCAATGGAGGGTCCACATATACTCTCCACAAAAAAAAAACAAATCCAATAGTATCAAAACTGGCACCTTTAATTTTAATATACAAAAAAAAATCCATCGTGTATAAAACAGCCAACATCACAAACCAAAATCGTCCATAAAACATCCTTTTTACATAAAAATAATTTGGAGAGTTCCTGGAATATTGCTACTGATAGGACACATAACCAGCGCCCACTTTATCACTTAGGCCACCCCTAAACTGTACTGTACTGTACTGATCCCAACTTCGCTGCTGCTGTTTTTTGCTTGATTTTAGTCCACCAGACTATGGAGCCATAGGTCAGACGGGGTTTGACCACAGCTTCGTATAACCAGTGCATCATTCGTGGTTTTAACCCCCACGTTTTTCCTATTGCTCTTTTAGTAGCATATAGGGTCTGTTTGCCTTTTGCAATTGTGTTTTGCAGCTGCTTGTTCCACGTGAGTTTGTTATCAAGGGTGACTCCCAGATATTTTACCTCCGTGGTAAACTGCAGTTGTTGGTTGAATAATGTTGGAGCGTTGAGCCCTTCCAAGTTGTATTTGCGACTGAAGGTTATTAATGTTGTTTTGGCGGGATTGACCGATAGGCCTACCCTCCTACACCAATCCTCCACTTGGGTTAGAGCTTGTTGCATGAGTTCCGAAATAACTCCAGGATATTTTCCCCTTATAAGGATGCTGATGTCATCGGCATATCCTAGGGTATAGAAGCCAGTATTATTTAGCTGGACCAGTAGGCAGTCCACTACAAAGCTCCACAGGAGGGGTGAAAGTATCCCCCCCCCCCCCCGTGGGCAACCTTTGAGGACAGCTGTATACATCGTTTCACCGAATAATTTTGCATGTAGTTGTCGTCCTTGAAGCATTGATTTTATCCACCGACATAGGGTGTTTTGAACTCCATGACTCGAGGCGCTGTGTACAAGAGATTCAAAGGAAGTGTTGTCGAAGGCCCCCTCTATATCTAGGAAGGCCGCGAGCCCTATTTCTTTGATTTCTAATGTGGTCTCAATCTTCCCAACTAGATGGTGTAGTACTGATTCACATGATTTCCCTGTCTGATAAGTATGTTGGTTTGGGTGCAACGGGAAAACCGACAGGCACCTTTCCCTGATATGTTTATCGACGAGCTTTTCCAGTGACTTAAGTAGGAAGGAGGTTAGACTTATTGGTCTATACGATTTCGCTAGGGTTTGGTCACGCCCCGTCTTTGCCAGAAATGCTACGATTACCTGCTTCCAAGTGATTGGGATGTATCCTAAGGCTATGCTGGCTCTGAATAGTCTTAGTAAAAGCGGAGCCAGGGTCGTAAAACCCTGCTGAAGCAGGGCTGGGTAGACACCGTCTGGTCCTGGTGATTTGTAGGGTTCGAAAGAGTGGATCGCCCATTCCACCCTATTATAAGTTACTATTTGGTTCGCAATCCGCCAGTCGTCTTTGTTAGCCCTGAGAAAAAGGGAGTTGTCATCCAACTGGTCTGTGCGCTCCGATGTTATCGTTGATCCAGGAAAGTGAGACCCTAGGAGGACTTCCAGGGTCTCCTTACCTGTTTTTGTTTGGTTTCCATCGGAGTTTTTAAGTGTTCCGATGGGGTTTGTTGGATCCTTGGCTAGAATCTTCTGGAGTCTCGCTCCTTCATGCAAGTTTTCTATTTCTTCGCAGAACTTCCTCCAGGATTCCCTCTTGGCTTTCCTAATTTCTTTGCTATACTGGGTTAGGGTGCAGCGGTATGTGTCCCGATCCCCAGTTCTTTTGGCTACGTTGAAAAGCTTACATGTCTTCTTACGCAGAATGTTCAGGTTCGAGTTCCACCATTTGCATTTCGCATTGGTGTGTCGTCTCGTTAACCTGCAACTCTCTCCGAAAGAGGTTTTTATTGCGGCTTGCAGTTGATCCGCTGCAGCCTCCACACAAAGTGTAGTTTTAATGTGTCTGGGAATTTCATTCAGATTGATGGTCAGGCACTCTCTATAGAGGTCCCAGTTTGTTTTTCTCGGATTTCGATACAGTTCAGTTGACTTATCAACTTTGTCGATTTCCATACTTATGTATCTGTGGTCCGATAGCGATGGTTCGGGTAAAACCCGCCAATGGCGGACGTTAGGGGATACGTTGAAGGTGGCTAAAGTAATGTCAATGACCTCTCTTCGACGTGTTGTTACAAGGAGTACCCTTATTTAGAATTTCAAGGTTTTCTTTGATTATAAAATCATAAAGATACTCACCCCTTTTGTTCGTATCGGAACTTCCCCACTCTGTGTGGTGAGAGTTTGCGTCCGCTCCGATGATGAGCTGCGGTGTATGTGTTCCGCTGCTAGTTAACAGTTCCTCAAGCTCTTGAGGTGGTGGAGGCGTCTGTGAATCGTATGGGAAGTATGCGGCAGCTAGGATGAGCTCCCGATTACTACTCCCATTTATCTTCACCGCTACTAGGTCCCTGGAAATATGGTTGTATAGTGGCAGTATGTTAATGTTAGGCTTAGTATAGATGCAGGTCCTGGCGTTGCCAGAAGCTATATCGTATATTAACTTACCTCCGGTGGTTCCTAAGCCGGCTACTTTGCCCTTATACAGCCAAGGTTCTTGGATAAGGATTATATCCAGACCCTCGGCTGCGATGAGGCGGCTTAGTGCTGCGGTTGCAGCTTTATTGTGCTGAAGATTGATTTGGACCACCTTTAGCATCATGAGGCCGCTTGGATATCGCCTTAAAGGTTATCTGGTTTAGGCCAAAGTAACCTGTGTGGTCTCTGGCCTCCAGCGCCTTCCGGCTAGTTTCGTCGATCCAGGCGACCAGATTCAGTCCGGTTTTATCTTTCATGGATGCGACAACATTCCATTCCTCGGTGTGCAGCCCCTGGTTTTGGGTCTTGAGGAGCGTCAGGATCTGCTTCGGATCCTCCGTACCAACTACGTCCGTATTCGGAATCCGAAACATTATTTTGCTGGTTTTGACCACTTCCCTCGCATCGCCCACGCGAAGGATTGCTCCCTCCCATGGGTTGATGAAAGGTATTGTGACCTTCAACCAGTGCTGGGCTTCCTGATTTGCGCAGGTTACATAAAGGACGCCCTTGTCCGGGTAGCTATTGGTGAAGAGTGGGGCCTTGGATGGCTCACAGTGGTTAGTTTTTCAGCTGGGTAACTGTCTAGGACCACAGCCATTTTGAGGGAGCAGAGGGCTTCCTTAAAAGTACTCCCTAATGCTACTCCTGATGGTCCGGGTTTCGTCGATGGAGTTTCTCTGTTTCCGGTGTTCGGTCGTTTTCTGCTCGTTGCTGCTCCTTCTGCGGGAGATTGGGACTCTGACCTTGTTCTTTTGGGGGGGGTTGTTTTTAGGCCCCTCGGGCTGGTTTTGAGGCTTGCCGTGGGTTCGCTTATGTCGCGGCCTGATCGGTTCACCCCTTTCCCTCGCTTTTTCGATCGCGATCTTTCGTCGTTGAGCTCCGGAAAGCGTCGGTTTCTTGTTTTTCAGGGTTAGTTGGCCCATTTTGGTTGTTGTTTTTGTCACGTCGGTCGGGTCTTGTGCAGAAAGCACTTCCCTGAGAGGGTGTCGTCGAGGGTTGGGACATGCCTCCCTTACCTTTCGCTGCTAGGCTTATGGTTGAACCATTACCTTCAGCTTGGGCGGGTTGGTTTTGTTCTACCCCTGTTGTTTGTGTGTTTGTTTTTGTGTTGTTCTTGTTAGTTTCCATATTTTGGTTCCACGAGTATGGCGGTAATGAAGGTACACGTGCTCAGTGACCCCTTAAGGACGCAAGGCTAGTTATTCTGAGGTTTCGCCCGGTTCCTCAGAAGCTCCGTTTGTGACACCATTTGTCCCTGGTGCCATTCACCCATCGGCACGGATCGCATTTCACCTTAGGTTTAGGATTTGGAAGATGTTAGTTGGCTGTGTGTTGAAGTTCTGTTCTGTCATTTGTAAGTATACTGTCCTAGTTGTCCTGTATTCGGTCAGTATGCAGCGCTAAGCCCCCGCACCGCGTCAAGGTCCCTTCCACATTCAAATTTATGTGAAAAAAGATTTTTTTGTGACTTTTTAGATAAAGGGCGTTCCAACGTGAATGCACGAAGTTAATTGTTAATAAAAAAAAAAAGTTTTTAGAGAATTATCTAATTTTTTTTTATGATAGAAGGATCTATGGCAATTATGTGTGAAACAAAATATCGGCCAAATGCTCGCCATGGCTACGGTGGCATAGTTCTATCCGATGGTCCATATTTTAAATGACTCTGACACATAATTGACGTTGAATATCGTTAAAGTGCTGAATTATCTCATCCTTTAGCTCTTAAATTGTTTCTGGCTTATTGACGTACACTTTTTCTTTTAAATATCCTTAGAGAAAGAAGTCCAACGGTGTCAAATCACATGATCGTGGCGGCCAATTAACATCGCCAAGACGAGAGATAACACGGCCATTGAATTTCTCGTGCAAAAGTGCCATTGTTTCGTTCGCTGTGTGGCAAGTGGCCCCATCCTGTTGGGACCACATATCGTCCAGGTCCAAATCCTCGATTTCTGGCCACAAAAAGTGGAAGCATTTGGTCGATTATGTTGTATAAAAAATCACAAAGTAAACGAAAAGCATTTTGATTTGAACGTCCATTTTCGTAAAAGGCTTCAACGACCTCAACACACTGCTCAATTGTGTACTTCTCCATGATTGAATTTGCCAAACACTGAAGCAAAGAAATAAAGTTGGGCGAGAAACTTCCGTTAAGGTGTGACACTCAATTAACATCGTGCATTTTAGTTGGACCACCCGTTATAATCTGCGTTTGAACGAAATTTGATTTGACGGTGTAAATGAGTTTTTACAATTAAAGGGAAGGCGCTGATATGAAATTCGGAGAGAATTTCCACGAGCGAGGCGCGGTTTTCCCGTGCCCACGGTCAAGGGGACTGCGAAAAAATTTGTTGTTAGTTTTGGAATCAGGACATAATGTATTAGTTTCCATCATTAAAATTAAATGAAGTTGCACCCAAGCCTACACTGATAATTAGTAAAACTTTTTTTCAATCAAATTTCAATGTTTTTCAGTTCATTCAAGAAAAATTTAGTTAGTAGATTCTCGCCAAAATTATGCCATTTGGCGTCACCAAACTCAATTATGCCGCTTCCAATTAAAAGAAAATTCGTTCACTGTTTTGTTAAAATTAATTTATAAGAAAAGTTCTCATTTATAGCTACAGTTATATTTCAATGAAGTGTTAGCCGAAAGTATTTCGTGGATTAATCTTTGCTGAGATGTTTATCGTTGTCCTGCGCTTTGAAACTTCTGTTTCAAAAGTCTACATAGGAATCCACTTTGTAACGAATTTCAGTGACTGAAAGACAAAGATGTTTGAACCTTCTTCCTCTATTTTTATTGAAGAAACTAAGTACACTGCTAGATGGTACTCGAACTATTATTGTGGCAAGTAACGTCCAACTTAATAAAAAAAAAATATTTTGAATTTTATAATTTCAATTTTTAATGTCCCACTTTTAGCTTTAAATTTTTTATTTAATATTCTATTTTAGATTTTATATTTTATATTTTATATTTTATATTTTATATTTTATATTTTATATTTTATATTTTATATTTTATATTTTATATTTTATATTTTATATTTTATATTTTATATTTTATATTTTATATTTTATATTTTATATTTTATATTTTATATTTTATATTTTATATTTTATATTTTATATTTTATATTTTATATTTTATATTTTATATTTTATATTTTATATTTTATATTTTATATTTTATATTTTATATTTTATATTTTATATTTTATATTTTATATTTTATATTTTATATTTTATATTTTATATTTTATATTTTATATTTTATATTTTATATTTTATATTTTATATTTTATATTTTATATTTTATATTTTATATTTTATATTTTATATTTTATATTTTATATTTTATATTTTATATTTTATATTTTATATTTTATATTTTATATTTTATATTTTATATTTTATATTTTATATTTTATATTTTATATTTTATATTTTATATTTTATATTTTATATTTTATATTTTATATTTTATATTTTATATTTTATATTTTATATTTTATATTTTATATTTTATATTTTATATTTTATATTTTATATTTTATATTTTATATTTTATATTTTATATTTTATATTTTATATTTTATATTTTATATTTTATATTTTATATTTTATATTTTATATTTTATGTTTAAGATTTTATACTTTACATTTTATGTATCTATTTTCTATAAATAAAAAAAAATGAATTTTAAAACTCCATTTTGCAATTTTTCAATTGTACAATGGGAAGATATAATTTAGTTCATTTTAGGATTATAAAATCGGGTTACTCGCTTGAGTCTGTCAGAACGTTTCCCGTTATTACACCATCGAAGAGTTTGATCACCGATGCACTTAGAGTGACCACCTGCCTGCCTTCGATTTACGGGTCACTAGCGTATAAAATACGGGATTTCGATTTTTTTAGGGGGCAAAAATTAAAAAAAAAATATTTGTATGCCGATGTGTCATTTATTTTTAGTAATATTTCCTATTTTAAGATGCAGTCCAATAACTCTTCATCTCATCTCAAAGCGAGAATATTCTCTCTGCCGGTGAATTAATTGCCGGGACGAGTTTTTAGGAAACCCTGTTCAGTTCATCACCTGCTTGGGGACGAAATCGATTAGTTTTTCTAGCGCCAAAACTACCCAAAACCCCGATTTCGTCCCCTAATAGTGGACGAGTTCGCATAGAGTTTCAAGCACATTTTACGTCGAAAATGGCCAAAAACTGGTTCAGGGGACGAAATCATAAGCGTTTTTTGGTACTGAGCAACTAGAAAAGCTGATCGATTTGATCACCTGCGTGGGGACAAACTGAGCAAGGGATAGAAAATACCGGTTTAAAAAAATCGAAACGTATTTTGTTGCTATTATTGACCGCTTTAAATAATCTTGTCCGTGTGTCAGGGCTTATCACTTCATCGGCATCTCTTCATCTCCTGAACGTATTTATTAATTAGGGGCGAAGTTACACAAAATTCCTCATAAAGGTCATCCAAGTCCACTGTAGTTATGCTTAGGCATCCGACTATTCTCTCCAGTTGCTCAAATTTCCGTTCGTACTGCAATTTTAAGGGTTGCAGATAGTACAGGTAAGTGTGTTCGGCTAAATAAAATCCTGATTCCAAATACTGCAACGCATTCATGTACCAAGTTAACAGTGTTAGCTTGATTACGTCACTTTCACGTCCCTGAAAATTTAGAAGTATTTCGTTGACTTTAATACAATGAAAAAGTGTCTCTAAGCCTTTGGGGGAGTTTTTTCTTAAACTATCCAATATTTGCCCCGTATTTAATTTTTTGGATTACGGGTTCTTGGACTTTCGGTGCCCGAAAAACGGGGTAACCCGTAAAATACGGGGCATCTGGCCACCCTAGCATGCACTAGACATGCTGAATATTTTGGTAAGCAAAACTCCCGAAAATTGCCTGGATGGCTGTAGCCATGCCAATGGGTAAACCATGTTTCATCCGGAAATCTTCTTCTTGTTCTCGTTTAGTGTTTTCCCCCTTTTGACAGGCGAGACGCTTTCACATCTCTTCATTCAGGTTAGCTACCGTAGCGGTCCCTCCGGACCGCTGTGGGCAAAGCGTATTCAAATTAAGCGGTCCGTAAGGACCTCTAAAGTTTACCTTCTTATATTAACCTGGCCCGCTGAAACTATAGCATAAACTATAGCATAATGATGGACCGCTATGAGACGTTGGGATAGTTTTCTCATTGATATGCAATTCAAATTTCAATTTTTGCTTCAGATTTGCTTCTGAGCTATGGTAGAAATTAATCGTCCAATAAATCAATTCTTCTTATTTTACAAGCTGCTATTTTATGAAATAAAAACACTTTTACCACGTTGTTGGTTATTTGCAATGTATTTTAGAAAGAATCAGAGAACGCTCTTGGCCTGGCGCAATGTAATTTTTTTTATAAATAAATCAACGAATTGAAAAAAGGATTTTTGTATATTATTTCTAGCACTATTTTACATACAGTGATATGTTTGGGCTAGGATGCAAAACTCCGAATTTTACTTCGGTAGCTAACCTGCTGAAGAAATTTGAACCTATGAGACCGCCAATCTAAAATCCACATCAAACAGTAATTTCAACTGTATCTAAATAAAAATTAAATTAGAAAATTTAAATTTTCTACTTTACATGCTTAAAACGCCCATAATTCTTGACCGTCTCTATTTCTGTATGAGAACTTACTTTTTTTTATAAAAGGTGATCAATGTTTCAGATTTCCTTTCTATAAAGGGGAATTTTCTCGGATGTTAAACATTACTTTTTTCCCGAGTTGTCGAAGAATTACTGAAGGAATTTGTAAGGTTAAGAAACTGATTTTGTCTATTCGAGGTGTGGGCAGAGCAAGGCATAAGCAAAAAGAAAGCAAAAAGGTACGCGGTTTCGACAACATGCTTCGCCTATGTTTCCATAACGTATTTAGCGATAAGGATAAATTCTATATCTGACATAGAACTACTATGTATTCTGAAATCAGTTTTACATGGCATTAGAAGTGTGAATGACTTATATTTGCCTCGAATTTGACGTCCCCTAAAATTTGCCGCCCTATGCTCTAGCCTACTCATCTTAGTGTGAAATCCGCCACTGTCTCTTTTAGTGGGAATACAATGTCGATCAAATTAACCTTACAAGAGAGAGATGAGCCAACGATCAACCGATCAACGATCAATAAATAAAAAAGTTTTTCTTAGAAGAACTCAAATTGGGGGGCTATGTTTGTATGGCAGCCCCATGACAGGGTGAATCAAACACACAAACAGCCTGCAACAATAAGAAGCACGTGTGCAAAATTTCAGCTTGCTAGCTTCAATACCCGCCGAGTAAAACGCGTCGCAACAGACGGACATGCTCCAATCGACTCCCCAAGTCATGCTGATCATACGAATATATGTATACTTTTTATATGATCGAAGATGCTTCCTTTAATGCGTTACAAACTTCATGGCAAAGTTAATATACCCTTTCACTCTATGAGCGAAGGGTATAAAAATGAAAACAAACACTTTTTCAGGTCTATGTATCACCGAAGACACAATGCGTCACCGGTTGCCCAAACGTGTCTAAAAAAATAACATGGCCCACATTTGCTAAATCTGGTATGTATTTTAAAATCTTTGAATTCAGTTTTCCACGGTATTAAAAGTGTATAAACTACAAAAAAAATCTGTTCCAAATTGTCCGCCCTTGGCTCCAGCCTACTCCACCACTGGCTTTTGGGCAGAGTCATATGAAGTAAATTTAATGTCCGGGGCAATAAATTTGTAATTGATTAATGATGTTCATTGTCAACCTAACTATATTTACAATCATAATGTTTTTATTTGTATCTTTAATAATTATTATGTACATACACATATGGCCAAAAAAATAAGTACACCCATACGAATTTTTCTTATCACCCTGTAGCCAAGTAGTTATTTGAGTAAATAAAATCATATGGAAAGATTTAAATACTTAATTGGTGAGGAATCAAATACTATGTAAATTAGCTTATTTTTAAAAAAATACCGGCGTACAGAGGGCTGCGCCCGCAATACGAGGGTTTTTTAGAATTTTAATGCATAGTGAATATTTTTTGTACATATATGTAGTTTATAAGCAATAAATAAGAATTGTGCACAACATTAATGAAATGCTTCCTGTAAATCTATTTTTGGATTGGTCTAAATAAACGCGTTCCAGAATGAAAGGCTAGTGCCTTTCATTCTGTTCCACCTTTAATTAGACCAATCCAAAAATAGATTTACTATTTACCCAGTTTGTACAAAAATACTCCAAGGAAATCTACAGGCATTTAAGGTTTCTGATGGCCTTTCCTCAGGCAAACGTAAGGATGGCTTGGCTTTATATATGAACTGAAGCTGTAAATCTAGTTTCACTGTTTTTTTTTTAATCAAGGAAAAGCAACTTATAAGCTGACATAAGAGCCCACGCAAGCTTTCCTATGAGTATTGAACAAGAATACTTATGCAACTACTCAGGGACACCCTGTTAACTTCAAAAATATTTGTGGCAAGTAACTACTATTACCATTCTATGCATTTCCACCAAATTTCATGTTCATTGTTTCATCCAGTTAAAAGATATGCATTGAAGAAATGCTTAAGAGGCTTCCCTTACATTGTGAAAGGCCCTTACTAAATACTTACTTCGCTGTATTTCCGGTTTGGATACAGTTATTCGAATGAAAATTCGTAGACATATTCCCTATGTAATTTTCTAAAAACCCTTAGCAGAATTTTCGTATTTGGAAACCTAAGGGGGCTACACACGAACAATTTGAAATTTCACAAATTTACTGTTATTTACTTTTCCTTAGCAAAAGTCAACAGTCTTAATATTTAACGTATATAAGGTCATACTGACCAATCTTTGTGCAAAGTTTCATATCGATCCCTTTAACGGTTTAGAAAAACGGAGGTCGAAAAGGAAGTTTAACTTTAAACGCCAATAACTTTTTTACCGTTACTCGAAACTGGAAAATGTTAACTGATATTAGATGTACTCGTTTAGATCTTTGATTTAAATACCCATACGTTAATCTCCGATAAAAACTAAAAAAGTCGACTTTTTTAAAACGTTCGGGACACCCTGTTATCTTCTTCCTACCAACTTCTAAGGTATTTGTGCCAAAGACTGTAATCATTCTACACACTCCTACCAAATTTCATGACAATCGGTTGAGCCGTTCGCGAGTTATTTAGTGAACAGACGGACGGACGGACGGACGGACAAAATCGATTTTATAAGGGTTTTTTGAAAAAATTCTAAAAAACCCTAAAAACCGCTTTCATCTGCCTTGAAAAAGTTCGAACTGACTAAAATAGGCTGGACAAAATAATAAGCACATGTCAGTTAATTTGATTAAAACTGGTTTTAATTAAAATATTATGTTCTGATTCGACAAGAATTTTATTTATTTTATTATTTGAAAGTAAATGATCAATTATTTTGAAAAAAAAAGGTTTTTGTTGGCCCTCTGATGAAGAATTACTCTTACGTTCCCATACATCCCTATATCCAGTTACTTCCAGGAAATTCCGTATTTGGTCCGCTTTGTGAAAACTTTGTTTCTAGATCATTGATTCAACTCTCCCTAAACATTCTGGATTCAATTTGACTCTAGTAACAACGTGAAAAGCCACTCGATTTGGTTGAAGCGGATCCTTGACCAGTTTGTGAGGTATGGTTAGGGTTAATATCCTACTGAAATCCCCATTTAAAGTGTATGGGCTCATCAGTAAAATATTCTGGGACTATTAAAGAACATTTCTTATATGGAAATTGCCTCATAGTAACGGTTATTAGGTACATTTGAACGAAACCAAACTATGAAAATTAAGCCATAGACTAAGTTTTTACCGACTCCATGGGAAATAGCCAGTTGATGTACCGTATATCATTCATTATTTTTTTTTCTGAATGAAGAATATTACGATAAGAGTAGTTTTCAATCAAACTTATTACGATCTCATAAATAAAACAAAATATTCTGTGAGTTTTCATTGTTCGGTCTGGAACAAAAAGAACTATCCATACAAAATTGTCTTGTACTGTCAACACTTTTTGACATCGCCATGGAAAGTTCTAAGCTTTACGAAAACTGCTTTACTTCTTGTATTCTCCGATTAACTTTTCAAAGGGATTCTCTATTTTCAATATTCGAAATCATCAGTCAAGCCAAGGGAACTTTTCTCGCCATAGTGATAATGAGATGGACAGTTATCCTTAAGCAGTGCCGGATTAACCACGTGGCAGAAGGTGGCAAATGCCACAGGCCCCGCGCTTATGGGGGCCCCGCGCTTGCTAGAAAAAATAATAAATAAAGAAAGAGAAAGTTTTAATTTTTAGGGTTTTTTGGGAAAATTTTCCTCGGATTAGGGTTAGGTCTGACAGACCCCAAAGAAAATTAAATCTCAACATAAACTTTTTGCATTATATTTTCATGCATATGCAATTTGAGTATGTGTCACATAGGAACTTTTAAGCATGCATTTGTTTGAATTTGTGATTTAGTTAAAAAGTTATAGCAGTTTGAATCTGCTCTAGGAACCCCACCCAACCATTTATGTACCATGCCTTTTTTTCAAACCACTTTTTTGCATTTTAAGAAATTTTCAAGTGATCTACATTAATTGGAAAATGGTTAAATCTTACAATAATAGTCGGGCTCAATTCCAATAGAGTATATTTATGGAAATAAGTGGGACTTTTTAGAATGAAACGCAGAAATTAGGGTGTTCGTAATAGGGACAGTGATGTGTTTATTGTCCCAACTGATAAATATACTTTCTGCACTAACTAAACACATGGAAGCTTATCATCAACTAAATCAGGGGTTCCCACCTTTTTCAACGAACATTTCGCTCCAGAACGGAAGAAACATTTTTCAGCTCATTTTTTTCTTTTGTTAAGAATTCGCCACGTTGACAGAGAGAAAATTTGCTAACATTGGAAAAATCTCTCATAGATTTGGGATGATCAAATAAGCTAAATGAAAGCTTTAGAACTGCTTATAAATTTAAATTGGAAAAATCTGATGTGATAATCAGATTTTTCCAATTTAAATTTATAAGCAGTTCTAAAGCTTTCATTTAGCTTATTTGATCATTGAATTGATTCCACACTTAAACTATAAAAAATCGCTTCAGTGAGCGGGCGATTCGTCACACCATGGCAACGTTTGAAGTTGACTGATATACGAATTGAAGAAAACGTAGCAGCCGTCGCGTACAGCTGAATTGGATATTGCCCCAGAGCTACATTTGGCCCTACATCCCTCCTACGCCCTACATTGGGTGAAGAATTGAAGCCGCATGATCATAAGACGGTTACTGAAAATGTTGTCTGAAGATCCGTTTTTAGACCAAAACTTCATTTTCCCTGGCGAGGTATATTTTTTTTTGCTCAGCGGTGCGCCAACATGCAAAATTGAAATCATGGGAGTCACTATATGTATTTTATGAAACGTCATTTCAATTTCATTCAAGTTTAGAAGGTATTGCACTCCTGGTTTTTCCCTCGGTGTCTATTCCTAAAACAATTTCATCAAACAGACTTTATGGACAGAGGCTCCTCGCTAATATTTTGTGGTTGCAGCGATTTAGAAATGTTGTTCATGATTTGAAGAATTTTACCAGCTCATGGTCGTTGTAATAATATTATGTTATTATGATTCATCACCTCAACAGTCAACACTGAGTTTGGCCCACTGAAGGGAAGTACTAAATAGTTTAATTTGAAATTGAAGATTTCATCGGCAGAAAATATCTTAGAAAAAGGTGGAATTTTCGCCAGTTCATATCTGGACTCTACATATCGTCCAGATAAGAACTGGCGAAAATTCCAGGTAGCCTCGGAAATAAACTGGAGAAGTTTCGCCAAAGTCATGTTTTTCGAATGTGGATTTACCTGTGCCTGATGGTAATCAACTGCAGCGTTCTTAATTATCTAAAAATGGCTGCGCAAATGCTAACAAACATTTGCGCATAATTTTTCAAAAACACCAAAATGTATTTTTTTGAGTTTAATAAATTTAAATTGTTTTTGTTACTTGCAATAAACTCCTATTAACCGCCTCTTTCTAGTAAAGATAGATTTGATTTCAGAACATTTGGATGAGTTACGAGAACTATTAATTGGGGTAATCTAGGTTCCAATGTTTCAAACATTAATACTTAATACATGTCAAAGGGGCCCCGCACTTAAAATTTGCCACGGGCCCCGCGCTGGCTTAATCCGGCACTGTCCTTAAGGCCCTTACATGGACCTATTTGACGCATTTGAGACTGCTTTTATTTAGTTTAATGAATTACACAGTAAATACAATGTTTCGCTGGTTTATTTCGTTAATGAGCGAATAATTTTTCTGCAATTTCAAATTTTCGGACTCTTAAAAGCCTTTTTTCGTACCTACCATGCGTTTTTCGCCCCTTAAGAATTTTTATTTGTTTTTAATTTAACGCTTGTTGCATACGCCAATGAATAAAAAAAAAACAAATCCTTACGGAAAATATTAAGTTGTTGTCAAAAAATTTAAAAAACCGATGGTGTACTTAATATTTTGACCAAGCTAAAAACCCACTTCATAGCTAATATCGGGAGGGACTAAGATAATAGGGGGATGCCATTTAGTTTTTCGGTTCCGTTGGCATTGTTGTATCCTAATTGTTGTAATGGCTATCTATTTGGAGTAATTCAATTTTAAAAAGGGTATTTTGCATAAAATAGTACTTATTTACTTATTTTTTAATTGTACTTATTTTTTGGTCATATGTGTATATTTAAATCCGTACAGATTACCATTGTATCGTCTTTTCACAGACCATAATTCAAATTACAATCATACCAATCCGAACAAGCCCAATTACTAAACAATGAACTCCTGCATTTCGCCTGCTATGATTGCAATTAAAGGCTGTTAATTATTGTGATTGTACTTCGGACGGGTGGCTCCACCTACAAGTGCTGCAGGGGATAGGCTCGACGATTTGAGACGCTATGATACTAGCATGCATGCAATCGGTGAACTCCGTCTCCATTTCACTATAAGTACTGTAGTAGCCGTGGAACTTTGAACGCATTCTAATATTAATTGCAACGTAGGGCAAAAGTCATTTTTACTATGTTGTTTCTTCTCTTTTGAGCGCCCGCGCCGAGCCAAACATTCAATTAATTCATATGGTTTCATTATTTTATTTGCTGATATTATAATTGATTAGATTGTTTCTTTTATTGTTTGTTTGTTTATTTAGTTAACAATCAACAGCGGGTGTTATTTTTACGTAGATGAAAGGAAAAATGTTATTGTGTAAGGTATTAAGCTGCATCTGTCGATTGTATACATATGTGTTTTGTAAGATGACTTTGTTTGATCTTGTTGAATACGTAACAACAAATTAATGTCTTTTGTAAGCAGGGAGAATTTTTCGTAATCAGGGATTACGAGTAAAACTTTCACTTTCCGTGAAAACTAGAAAACAAAATTGAAAATTAACTGCAACCAAATCTTTAGCTAGAGTTTTGCGAAACTGTAGATGCATTCATTTAAGTATGTAATCAATAAATGTTTTTCTATAAATTAAAAATAAAATCCTGACATAATATTTCTTTTTTCAAATGTAAAATTGTCATAAAAATGTATAATTATTGCAAAAATAAATTTCTCATCAATCTATCATCTTTTCGACGACCAACTGTACTGTACAGTAAGTAATACCATCAAAATAAATATTGCGGAAATACAACTCTAATTACCACAGCAAGAGTCCTTATAGTTTTCGCCAATTCATCTAACTAAACTGCCGTTTCATACAAGCAATTGAAAAATATCCATCAACAGTCATTTTCCGCATGATCTTTCGCTTCTTCTTTGAATGCAAATTTCTCCAATCCCATAGAGCATTACCATAATCGAATACACAACAGATAAACTATGTGTGTACTCCATCATCTTATCTTCTTATGACTTATGGTCTTTTTTGAAAAACAGATAATTCCACAGGGACTATGGATGTGTTGGTTCCGGCGCACAAGATGTTGTCTATGTTTTCTTGTGTATCTATTTATTATAACGACAAACAACAAACGGAAGGAAAGTGAGTGTTTACACGATATCATAAGGTTCATTTACATATTGTTGTACTACCATCATGCTGAAATCACAGATGATACAACTTACTACTGCACAGCTACTACAGAAAGATACATCGACCGTATACACCGAGTTACTGGCTGCAATCTAATGTTTTGTTGTATTGGATCCAAGTACGTACAGATTTTCAATTTCGTCCGAACATTAACATTAATGAGACAATGGGGTATTTTGTATATTTGTTGGATTTTGTTTTACTAGTATACGGGATAGGCACGCGAGATGCATCGACAGTGCATGAGAAAAGGGTCACTGAGGTTGGCTGATTGGAAAATGGTAGTACTCGAGTTTATGTTGAATGGAGTAAAGGAAAAATCAAAGAAAGAAAAGTTTTGTTTTGTTTTCACGCTAATGAAAGTGCATTATGAATATTGTCAATTGTTTGTTTAGAGAATGTTGTGAAATTGTTTTGTTTCGAATTGAAAATATGTACATATATTTTATTGAATTGTTTATGTGGAATGCACGATTTTCGTTAATGCAACTATTTTATCCCAATTTAAACATATATTTTTCTTTAAAATTTTTGCTTGGATTTTTTTTTATTACTGACTGATAACTGACGTCGCTGATTTAAAAAATACATATTTTATAATCCGTTTAGAAAGAAGAATGGTCACGATCCATACAAAATTTACCCAGTCCCGGCACAAACGAAACCTATCTCAGGAATTTCGTTATTTTATGTACATCAATTATTAGATTTTTTTTTTTAATATCAGTGGCTAAGTTTGTTTGTTGCGTAACAAAAGTTTTACAATATCCCTTCTGATTTCCAATAGACGTACAGAAAGCACATATCGCCGACGACTACGTAGTGCAAGTTCACACACAACACACCACGCAACGCAAACACGCTAAGTCCGCTAGCGCAGGTAGAAACCCTAACTGTAGATATCTCGCTTTTTAAGGGAGAGTGCGAGTTAGATACGAGTAGTAGTAGGTTAATGCTTTTGTTAAACCTTCAATAGACCAGGTCTTTGGTATTCGTACTATTTTTAGCTTTGGTTGCTTGATATAATTGATGTAATATACATTATACTCATTTACAGGGTGGCCCAATTACAAGTTCGTTTTTAAATCATTGATTAGTTTGACACTGACAGCTGTTTTTCGCTCAAAATCTTTATAGAAACTCAGTATCATATCTCCGCAGAACGAAATGAGTCGCTTTACGCTTGAACAACGTTGGGAAATATTGAAAACTTATTTTCAAAGTGAATGCTGTCTAGCTCAAAGCCAGTTACAGAGCCATGTTATCCGACTTTTTTTTTACTGAAATTGAATTGACATGGATTTGGACGACCTCTGGTTCATGCAGGATGGCACGCCATGCCACACAGACCATGCCACAATCGATCTTTTACGCACCAAATTCACAAATCGTGTTATCAGCCGCCTTGGCGATGTCAATAGGCCGCATCGGAGCTGCGATTTGGCTCCTTTGGACTTTTTTTTTTGTGGTGAACCGTGAAGGACCGATGTTATGCCAACAATCCAGAAACGATTCAATCACTTAAGGCCAATATCATGCACGCAATCCGTGAGCTACAGCTCGAAACCATCAACAGGGTCTTGAAAATTACTGCGACGCCAGCTGGGCCAGCCACTTTAATGAAGTTGTGTTCAATCATTAATGGGAGCTTACTTACTTTCTAATAAAGCCATAAGACATTGAAAAAAAATTCATTTTGTTCAATTTATTGCATTTTTAAAAACAAAATTGTAATTGGCCCACCCGTTATATACTCATTTTATAATAAGTTAGACACAGAAATGTGAAAAAATAAAACCTGATAATTCATGTATATAAAATAACAAAATAACTGGGATATATTTCGTTTGCGCCGGAGCTGAGTCACAAATGACCATTCTTCTTTAGGATTAGCTAGTCATTATTTATACATCTCATAATGACAAAACTAACGGATATTGCATCGCTACAATATTCTCTATATAACCACATTTTGGTTTCCGGACGCTTTTGTGTTTATCTAATATTAACTGTAAAAAATCACCAACAGTTTAAAATGTTAGAAATTGTCATCTTCCTTATGAATTTATTTTTTTGTCCTAATTCCTTGAGGGGCATGGTGCGTTGACGACTATCGTGTGTAGTCAAAAGAGTATTCAAAATTTTATTTGACTTGAGAGGGTAACATTATGAACATACATTTGTTTTGAGAAAAAAACGATCGGAAGTTTTGATTTACTTTGAACTTTCCATCTAGTCTAGCCCAACATTTTTTCTGAAATAATTTATTTATAAGATGGTGGAAACCCAACTTACTCTGTTACACTCGCCACTCAAATTTCAAAAGTACTTACTATGACAGATCAGCTTCCTAAATAGAGACACATTTAAGTGATGCCCACACCAGCGCGTCAGCGAATATTCGCGGCGATTTTTTCCGCGGCGTCAAAATTGTAACACACTGCGTTGTATGGAGATGCCCACACCAACGCGAATATTCGCCAGTTTTGCAGTATTTTTTCTGGTTCGAATATTTGCTACCTAATGTCATTTTATTCAAATAATTTATTTGACAGGCGCAGTGTAGAACAACTTGCTGTTGGTGCACCCGAAAAAGATGTAGATTTGGAATGAGTTGTTTAGGTATTGACCGAGCATTTAAGTTTTGAATGTTTTATGGTATAAGTGGATGAGTAAAAAGAAGTAACATTTTTGGAAACATGAATTCCAAGGAAGGAAGGTTTTTACTCGTTGTTGTTATACAAATAAATTGCCCTATTGTGACAAGTCCGGCGACACCCCGATCGTATCGGCCGAAGGATTGCAGAGATATCGACGATTTTCCAAAGTGCATAGTACGAAGTTTATCGTGAAATTGCTGTGACCGACATCTAGGTTGACAACTAACAAAAGCACACATTTTGTGAATTATTGTACTTATCTCGGTTATCCCCTTGTGAGCTGCGCAGAAAAGATGCTCCGACGCCACCTTAGAGAATTTTGTTGCGAGTCCAGTGAAACCTTGATCGTTTCGCTGGACTTACGGATTCTAAAGATATCGACGGATTATCGAAGTAGTACGAAGCTGATTGTGAAATTGATGTGGCCAACGTCCAGGTTGACGGTTATCTCTGACCACCCTGTGCATTGACCGGAAAAAAAGAGGATCCGATTACCCTTTCGGCAATTTTATGGTCGTCGTTCTGCCACACCAAAAGATTGCAGAGATATGGACGGATTTCCGAAAGAATACGAGGTCAATCGTTTCAATCATGAATAGTATACGATAGGAAATGAGGATCCTGGTGGTTCGGTGCTTGCGTTTGTCCCTAAGTAGTTACATACAAGCTTGAATATTCTATTAAATTGAATGTTTGAATGTTTAGTTACGCCATATTTTGCTTAGTTACGCCATATTTTGCTTGGTTACGCCATCGTAAGGAATCACGTAAGGATTCCCTTCCTTACATAAATCTAATACCTTTTCTAAGGCAACAACATGATATCAGCTGCGAGTGACAGTACCCAGCGAATTATTCGCGCCGCGCCGGTGTGGGCACCAAAAAATGTGCCGTGAATTTTCCGGCGCGGATTCGCGACAGAAAATTCGTGACGCGTTGGTCTGGGCATCACTTTATGTGGCGCAAAACAAAGCACTTCATTTTTGGGGCAGCATATATAAAAATAAGGCTCCCAACGCTGTACACTCGCCGCGCGAGATGATAGGTGAAATACGAAAACACCGCCCACTCCATTCCCACTACCGGGAGCGATCGCTGCGACGCTCAGTGCCGGCCTAACAGCCAACCGCGATGGGGCCCGCTATCGCCGTCACCGCCAAGTGTTAAATCCGAGATCGGAGAGTAATGCTTCGGGAGCTGGCTGACCAGGCTCCTAAGGTTTGTGAAAAAACCATCGACAACATTTTGACTGAAAAACTTGGTTATCGCAAGGTGTGTGCGCGGAGTGTCCGGCACATGCTTTCAGAAATCCAAGAAGACAATCGCGTAAAGTGTGCCGAGGGGTTTCATCGAGAATGCGCCGAGAATACCGAACAATTCTTGGACTCCATTATTACGGGAGATGAAACGTGGTGTCACTGCGTCACTCCGGAAAGAAAAGAACAGTCGAAACAATGGCGCCACCCCGGATCGGCGGCCTAGCGGCGGAGTTCTTCGAAATAGTTTAAAGTACCAGCTTTGAGCTGGAATACTTATTCATTGCAATAAAAAATGCCTTACACCTGAAAAAATGTGGGAACCTTAATTTTTACTAACCCCTTGTATGTATATGAAGAAAAAAACTTTATAAAATATTTCGTTGTAAATCCTACGATTAACGGTGACACAATTTGTAGGCTTATATTGAAAAAAATTAAACTAAATTATGAAAAAAAAATATTTAATTTTTAGTTTTTGAATAGTTGAATAATATTTGTAATTAATTGTAATCTTGTAAGCCTCTGGGTCTCATTCGGAAAAGGATTCGCAATTTCCACCTGTCATTTTTTTATTTGAAGTTTCGTTACCCAATCGTACACGGGATAACCAAAAAAACAAACCTATTATTTAATTTTAAATAACCCCAACGCTAAAAAAGCAAATACAGACTACATTTTGCACTATACATTGTGTCCCATTCATGGTGCAGGATATATAATGTGATGGTAGGTAGTGCGGATAATTTGGGAAAATTTATGTACAACGCGACCCCTCCATTCTTAACCGTTACAAAGTAGCAGCATTTTTTTCTAAAAATGCCCCACTTGCCGAACTAATTCAAAATTTGCCACTTTACCAAACATTTCATCCGAGATATGACTTCACTTTCTGAAAATACATAAAATTTCCAATAAAACGACACCTCGCCCGTTATAAAGTTGCTCGTATCATCCGAAATACACCCGGTCAAAAAGAAATTTAAAAATCATCATCGTCAATTTTTGTCATTTAATTTTTTGGTGAAAACCCGTTTTTAAAAATTCTTTCAAGTTTGAATGGATGTATCTCGGAAAATACGAGTAACTTTGTAACGGTTCATTATATTGGAAATTTTATGTAGTTTAAGAAAATGAAGTCATATTTCGGATGAAATGTTCGGTGGTGTGGCAGATTTTGATTTAGTTCGGCAAGTCGGGCATTTTTACCAAAAATGCTATTACATTGTATTGGTTTAAAATAGAGGTTGAACATTAATTTTCCCCAAATGAGCCACACTCACTACCATTATAATATCTTCCACCATGAATGGGACACCCTGTATATCGTGTGTCACCGGTTCATTTGTTGTAATAAGCACCTGTTCATTATCGATTTTTTTCCGGTTTTTTTTCAGCGCAGTTCTTTTTCGGGTTTTCTTAGCACCTGTTCAACACCGAATAAACTGAGTGTTAGGTTTTTTAGCACAGGTTTTCGGGTTTTTTTCTTTATTAAGGCCACGATTCGTTTTCCATCTGTTTGAAGACTCCATTCATTCAGAAAGGTACCCCAATTTTCTCGGGGAAATACAGGTTGGAGCAGAGGAAACGCATGTTTTTCACTATTGAATGACTGGGAAACGCCTCGATAAAATTAATAAAAACAAGCATTAAGTAATAGATTTTTTAATGCAGTTTTGAAATATGCATACATACTTTAATTAAGTTCGAAAAATTATGTCTTGGAGATGACGTCCTTCTTGCTGGATACAAATTTGGATCCTCTCCTGAAAGTTACGGACGGCTCTCTCCAACATTTCATTCATAAACTTAAAATAAGCTTAAGATCTAAAATGAAAGTTAAGATCATCATGTAAGGTGCGATGAAGCGAGCGACGTGACATACCCAGCGCTACAGCCTGTCGTCTAGCCGATCGCTTTGGACTAGCAACAACTGCCATTCTCACTCGGTCTACATTTTCCGGAGTTCGTAATGAAAGGGGAAGACCAGGTGGTTTCTTTTTCATCACAGATCCAGTACTTCCAAACGCTGCAACCCATCGGAGTACAGTATTTTGATCAGGCACTGCACCTCGAAATCCAACTCTAAAATGTTGATTGAAAAGACGTAGGACTGTGACTACGGAATCATTGTTTCTAAAGTACTGCTCGACAACGAACACACGATGCTCTACGCTCCAAAGCTCCATAACGACTGAAATTGCGTTGTATGGGCAGTCTGCCAACATTCATTCAACGTCAATACCCCCTCTCGTCGCCGCGTAAGCAGTTCAAAAAACATGCGTTTCCTCTGCTCTGTACAGTCAGCGTGCGAAAAAAAAACACTAAAATAATTTTGGGTTGCTGATTCAAAGTTTGAGGTCAAAAACAAGAAAATAAAATTTTAGGGTTGCCGCCCATAATAGTACTCCGATTTTCTAGGGAGAATACTCACTGAATCGGCGTGGCAAAACACTAAAGAGATGCAGACACAACGCAATATGCGTCAACGTCCAATGTAATTCAATGTATCGCACAGGTTCGCGGCGACCTGGGAATCAGGACCCAAAATTACCTCAGTGGCACGGTAGAGCCGATTCGATGAGTATTTCTCCAGAAAACAGAATAAGCATTTTGGGGCAGGCACCCGAAAAAAATGTTTTTAGTTTTGGCTTCCAATTCCGAATCAGCGTTAATACGCGCCGATTGGACGAGTATTTCCCTGAAAAAAATCTGGGTACCTTTCAGAATGAATGAAGTCTTCAAACGAGGTTTAAATGAAGAAAACTGAACAGGTGCTGAAAATACCTGAAAAAAACCGGTACTGGCAGCGCCCGCTCTAAGGGGGGGGGGGCAAGCCGGGCCGTCGCCCGGGGCGCCAAATTTAAGAGGCGGCTTTTGGCTAGTACTCGAATAAAAAAAATGCAAAAAACCCAAAGGAAAAATTCAATTCAAAGAAAACTCTCCTGTGAAATATTGTTCGTAATCGTCCGGTTGCCACTCTGTGAAAGAAACACACTCTCAGAGTCGCAATAAGCCAAATCCCGATATATGCATGTCCGAAAACAAATTAGGGAGGACTGCCCCAATTTGTTTTCGGACATGCTAATATCTAAGAATGTCATTAAAATGAATTTTCTAGATTAAGCACTCATTTTTTCAGTGCGTTCAACATTCGTGGTTTACGTTGAAGTTAGGGTACTAACATTTGCATTTCACGTGAAATCCGTACAAATGTTTTTGTAACGTACTGTCAAAATTCTGATGATCGTGAAATCCATTTCACATGGTTACTCAAAAGTCTCCACACCGGTGTTTGACGTTTTGCCAACTAAAACAATGCAATTGCAGTTTATTTCACGGGAAATGTCATCGCGAAAAAAAATTTCCACGCCACATTTTTCGCGGGATACCTAAATGCATGTTTTCGCTCAGAGGACATAGTTACATAACGTCACGACTGATTGAAGTTTATCTTTATTTTCGTAAGTTAAGTGTTTTAGTGGAAAACATTTTTCGTATTAATTTTCGATTTCTTAATGGGTTCGGCCGATTTAAAAGCCACCAGGTTCCCGTATGGCATGCGGTGAAAAATAATTGCGCTTAAGGGTCTACAGGGTGGGTCAAATGAGACATACGTTAAATGTGTATAACTTTTGATATTACCGTTTGTTTTTTTATATGAAATTCATTTTATGGAAATTTGTTGTGAAATATAAATTTAGACAAATGTCCACGGCTTGGCTCGGTGCAGACATGCGAGAGTTAGCCTGAATTTGCATTACATAACGTAATGTTCCTGGCTACAGGCTCCGTATATTGCCTCAAATTTTCATGTTTAAGCTGTTTAATATTCCCAGGCATTGTTTGACTACCAACCAACACAGAACAGAAGGAATTGATAAAAATACAAAATTTGCAATATTTTATCTGCAAAATGACATTAGATTTTTGAAAAGAATAGAAAAAATCACTATTTTTAAAACGTTCCTGTATACTGCATAGATTCATTATAAATTTTCAAAACTGAACTATAAGCTACAAAAAGGAAAAAAATTAAAAAGTGTATAATAAAAAAGGTATTTGCGTTTAACATTGGAAGGTTTAATTTTGGCCCTCCCTGCACATCAATATGCCTGAGTACACCTAAAGGGCCGCAAATTGTCCTCTTGCCCGGTGCGGCGTAAGTGTTAGGGCGGGCGCTGGGTATTTTCTTGGACAGATGCTAAAAGAAACCTGAAAAGCCAGTGTTTGAAAAAGTGCCGGTGTAACGCCCCGCTTTAAAAATATTTCATTCCGGCTGGAAGGGATAAATTTGGTTATAAAAGGTTATATCAAGTATTCAGGAGTAGAAAGCCGAACACATGCAGATTCCATTAATCTCTAAATGTGGAAAAAGGGTTCTGAAAAAAATTAACATTTTTTCTTACAATATTTTAGAGAATGACAATTCAAACTGACGGAAAATCTTAATTGTTGGGACAGATTTCAATTGCATACCTCCAAAATATTATAACTGGGCGCTTGAAATGGAATTGAAAAAGTGAATTTATTTTTTTTCAATTTCTCCCACGGTAGGCAGTACTTTTATGCCTCTAGAGAGTGCACGCCACTGCATAGGAGATGCATACGAATATACGAACACACGCACAGTAGAATTTTGTCATAAAGATTTAGAATGAAGACGCTTAAGGTCCATCTAGATTAGTCGCCAAATGGCTGCGCGTCCAAAAACTGGTATCGCGTACAGCCATTTGGCTGCTACTTAGCATCCACACTATAGCAGCCAAATGGAGACAGAAAATGACATAATCAAAATTTCATTTTGGTGATTTTTTTTAATTTAATTATTAAAATCGGACTCTGCGCATTTGAATTATTACACGGCCATTCAAGAATTATCCAAATTGTCACTTTGAATTTGACAAGCGGTTGTCAAAGCAGTTGGTTGAGTTGCCATATTGAATATCAAAACTGGACGCACAGCCAAATGGCGACTATAGTTTGGATGGAATGACAACAGCCATTTGGCTGCACGTGACGCCATTTGGCGACTAATCTAGATGGACCTTTATAACAGGACATTCTTCCTCTCGCAACAAAAACCATGGTAACTCATCATAAAAGCATCGCGTGTTTTGGACATTCTAAGGATAAATAATTGAAAATGATCGAAGCAATTCTTTCCAATGCACACTTAGTTTGTGTGACTGTAATTTGTTATGGCGCACTTATGCAGGGCCGGATTTCCCATATGGGCAACCTGGGCAGCTGCCCGGGGCGGCACATTTTGAGGGGCGGCAATTTTTGAAAATAATACTTGCTTTTAAATTCTGTGAAAGATGCATTTTGGAAACTCGAAGAGCAGTGGACATAATTAGACAAAAGCTTTAATTTCAAGATTTATTCAAGTTGGGTGTATTCCAAGGCGACCAATCGCGCACTCAACTGAAAATGAAATGTGAATGTCCAACTTAAAAATTGGGATTTATCCTGCATGCAAAATTCTTTTAGCATTCATTCCGAGTAGCATACTGGTGGAGCGTAGTTCACTGAGTCTAGAAGTAGAAAGTATTTTCGCAAACTTTGGCTTCAACTTAAACAAGGGATATAATGTATATGTACTTCATACTTCAGTGTACATTTTAATAGGAAGCGTTGTGGAGCTTTTGGGTGCAATAATCAGGGATACGGAGCGGCCCAATTTTGAACAAATTTAAAATTTGCCATTATGTCTCTCCTCCGACAGTATCGTTTCGTACGATATGAATAAAGATTAGGGCTAGCGAAATTTAGCGCAAACGTTCGATCCACTCCGCTTCGACGTGCAATAAACGCTCCTTGCTCCGCTCTTTCGCTCCGGATCTCTGTAACAATCAAGGAATTCCTGAACACCACTCGTCAAATGGAAGGGTATATTTGTCGTTGTCGGCTTGGCCATTGCTAATGTAAATTTGTATAAAAAATTTAATTTTTTGGAATAGTTCATTGCCAAAAACTCGCTTTCGTACCAAACGAGTCTCTGGGATAGACTGATCTAAAAATTGGCAACTCTAGGCCGCCCACACATGGATTCTGCCATGGATTCTGTGTGGATGGCCCAGTGTCCTTAGTTAGTAAAAGCTGGAAAACATTTTCGAGTTTCCATTATTACATACTACTTTATTTTCATCCTACTTAAAATTAGCCGCGAAGCAATTGGGATATTAGAAATGATGCACTAGCTATAAAATTTTCAGTAACATGTTTCTGTCATATAAAAAGGTTTAAAAAAAATCACAATTTGTACGCTTAAATTTTCGAAATGTAATTTTCCTTCAGAAACAAAAAACGGAAAACTCTATTGCTAAAAAATCATATCGACGCTAATAAAAAAAATTTAGTTTTTGAGTTTAGGTTATTCGATTATGACTTCTAAAACGATCAAAAAAGGAAAAAAATTCCGAAAGTGTAAAGGCATTTAGAAAACATTCTGAACACATTCTGAATAAAATGTACAGTCGATGTAATGGATGTGCATCATTTCAGTTTTAAAGTTGTCATCATTGGAATTTTAATGCCTTTTTAAACAATTTCGGGAAGGGTCCGATCCCCATGGACCTTCCTGTCTACAATCATATCTTTCTTACATCATTTTATTCTAGCTCCATTATTTCTAACAGTTTTAGTACCTTAAGTGCAGAAAACCAGGGTTAATTTTGGCTCTATTTTGACATACTTTGTATAGATTTTACCAATTGCAGATCTTTAGGGGCAGTGTAAATTGAATTGTATTGAATTCGAGCTAAAATTAACCCTAGTTTTCTACACTTAACGTATAAAAACTGTTAGAAATAATGGAGCTAGAATAAAATGATGTAAGAAAGATATGATTGTTAGACTATGCGCCAATTTCTAAAAGAATCGTACAAGCACATCACCTTGGCAGAAGTTGGAGAAAATTGAGATGGAAAAAAAGATTGTTTTTGGGTCAAATCACGCAAATTTGACTTTGAAGCTCTGTAAAAACCAAACCTCTTATCCGATTTTAGTGTGGTTAGTTTTATTTTACAGGTAAATTTGTTGGCTGTACTAATCATTTTATTTCACTATTCTAGCTATTCTAGCTTTGGAGATATTAGGCTTTAAGTCGTGCAAGAAAATGATTTTTTCAAAAATCTTTAAATGCCTGTGGCAGCTAAAGGGTTAAGCTGACGGGGTATGTTCAGTAAAACTTTTTTGCTGGAAATCAACTGAGGAATCATAATCCGGTGCGTTTATGCGGCAGTTTCCGGACACCCTGTATACTTCATTCTCGAGAAAATAATTGTATTGAAGGCAAACAAGACAAATAAAACTATTTAATTCTTGTTCTTTTGATTTAACAACAACAAATTATTGTTTCTACATACAACATCAAATACCAAAGATAATTGAAGACAAATTTTTAAAGGCAAGCTCGATTCTTAGAAACATTTAAATAGAATCGTAAACACCTCCTTGTTGATCCATCATAACGTATACTCAATGTACTACATCTTTCGACTTCCGGGGAACAAATTATTGATCTTATTTCATACTATTTATTAATCGCAACAAAAAAAGGTCAAATTATAGTTAAATTACTACCGCATTCAATGAAAATTAGGTAGTTATTCGTAATACAAAAATTTCAGTCATCCATATGATAAAGCCAGAATTATATGTACATATAGATGCGAATTATATTGCCTACCTACTCTTTAGTTTTTCTTCACTCAAATTAATCTTTAATCCACCATAGCGATTACTTCCTACACGCAGCTGTACTTCATCTAAATTGTTTATAAGCGCTGGGTTAAGCTACCTTTTAGATGAATTTCATATTTAATTAAACTTGAGTTTAGATTTTATATCTAAACAAAAAAATATTTTGTATTCATAATGTAAACTCATAAACACCCATTCTTGGGGAAAATTTTGGAAAAGACTTGGACTGCATAGTATGGACCAGTGTCGGTCGTATTTGACAATTTTCAAGACCTTAAAATCTGAATATCGTAAACGCAAAAACCCACGAGATGACACTCAAAACACACTGAATTACCCATAAAGTGCATTCTCAAAGTGAACATACATACGAACGAGTGTAGGTACGTACGAGTATAATTCATTTGATTAACGATCTGGGAATCTCGACAAAGTAATTGCACCTCATACAATGAGTAATGACTATTTTTTTCTACTCTCTGACTTTCAGCAGTATAATGTGTCTTGGGCTTAATTCGAGGTTGAAGAAAGCTTGATGACTGAGAAAATAAATATTATGTGGTACTAAGTATAGTATAACAAGAAAATTTAATTGAAGGCGACACTTTAGTATGTTTTTCTTTTTCTCAAATATGGGAACACAATCTCAACATACGTATAAGTAAGTTCATTTGAAATTCATTCAAAGTTCAAGTGCGCGATGCACAAAAACAGTGGGTATAGGTTTTTACATTCGTTGACGATATGGCTATGGTATGAAATTAGGTCATTTCATAGACACATGGTTCATCTATTTCTAATGATATTTTTTTCTATTTAGTCTCTATGAGTGAGGAAGATTTCTGGTGTGTTTCTTATAAATTTCAGAAAGTTGTTATGTTTCTTCCGAAATTCGATACTTTTTTATGGTGCAAATAACGTTTATAAAAACGTGTCAACGAAGAGTCCAGTATGTTGAACCATTGGATGAAGATGGCCAAATAATTCAACAACTTAGCTTAATCGGGCCTGACAACTGAGTCCTATGTTCTAATAGTTCTAAGATGAACGGTAAGTTTTTTGTATTATAAAGAAATTTGATATTTATTTAAAAAAAAATACTTTCCGTTATTCCGATCAAAGAAAACAAATCGTGTATGTACAAAAACCTTCTCTCTAGACACACCCTTTGTTATGCATTCAATCCACCACTATTGTCTTCCAAATAACCAAATCTAACACAAAAGCCCTAAAAAAAATCTCCAATTAAATTGAACATCCAGCACCATCAATCAATCTATCCCAAAAAAAAAATCTTTTATTCTAAATTTCATAGTATACATTTTTCTACTTATCAAAGTATTAATTTAAATTTTAAATTAGAGCAAAAAACCGTGTAATCTCAATTACGTGTCTTGCATAATGCACCACATGTGCATGCAGCACACTATGGTCACCACCTTCTTCGGTGCATCTTGTTCTTTGTTTACTCCGACGCGAACCAGTAAAAAATAACCTCAACCTCATCAAAAACAAATTGATGATGACTCGCCCGAAAGGGCCTGACGTCAAAAGTCAATAACCTCTTCACCTCTTCTACACGCACTCGTAAATTAAACATTTTCCCAAAATGCCACAACAAATTCATCATTTAATCGCGCTCCCTAAATGTCCAGTAATATAAAAGAGCGCCTTTAGTCTGATTCACATCCATCATTAAAGTCAATTACACCCGAACAGATTAGTTTCCTATTAAAAAACTACGAACAAAACGATATCTGAAACGGTAACCAAATTATTAACGCGCGCACACTTTTATTATGGCCATTTTTGATGCCGGAGCCCTTAATGATGGCAACAAAACGACACGACAATTAATAAATTCTGGAAGAAGAAAACAAACTTCTAAGGCCTCTATCTCGAAAAAAAAAAGAAGATCTGTAGGGTTCCTTTAGATGGGATCTGATCATGGGAAATGGGTTGGCTTCTTGTATCCATGACTGGTGTATTTTTCTAGTAGTTTTTCACGTAGCGCGTTCATAACAAATTACTTAACTTTTCAATCATTCTAAAAAATGAGAGTCCGATACGATAGAATTTGAGTTCGGTCTGAATTAGGGTTGAGTAGAGAAGAATATTCAACCGATAATAATGATTTCCCTACTGCAGCTTTTTCATGGCGTCTAGTCAATCAAATGAGTTGAGTTTATCGGCAAAAACGAAAGATTCAAAGCAGTAACCTGAAACACACTAATTCTTGAGAATTTGTCAAAAAAAAACAATTTTTTTTATTACCTTGATGCTGACAGCCCTGACGCCGATCTTCCCATTCTCATATACCTAATACACATCAAATTGCATACGAAAGCAATCAATTAGATTCCAAAGTGCATCATTATCCAATCCATCTTTTGTTCGAATCGAAGCGAACCAACCCGGGGCACACGATATATAGTTGGTCAGTTGATTATTATTATTGGACGCATCTATTGCTAGTTTTTCCTTTATGTTGGGCTCATTTTCCTACAGTACCATCTCTTATCATCCACTCGTCATCATCATCATCATCATTTCAATCTTCATCGCGGTCAAAGGGATTTCTAAGAGGTTCTAAATCTTCTAACTGCATCTTGTCCAGTAAATAGCTTCAAGCAATGCTAGTTAGAAGATTTTTCTATTGAACTCCTAATATCTAACGTGTGTATTTCTATGGAATGATTTCTTGATCTCGTCGTATATTTTGTTCTCTTCGGCTGTATGTGATGATTTTTCCGATGTTGGGATGTTCCTTTCAAACTAACTTTTTGTTTTTGTTTTCTACTTTATTCTATCAACTTTCCAGTTCTAAGACAAACGATCAATAAGGCTGCTTAGCTAGATAGTTATCTCTTAGTGGCTCTATCACACACAATGATGGATAGAGAAAAATGCAACGGAATAATGACGAAAAAAAAATGCAATGCAAGTTCTGGTCAATAGTCCCTCTTCGAGTCTTAGATCAATACGAGGAAATTGCTATGATTGTATTGTGTGTCTAAATGGAATTTTAATTATTCCATGTTTGATGTTATGTGTGCATATGTGAATGATATTGGACCGATGGTATAGATGAAATTGTTGCAGATGCATCAGGTATGTGGAGAAAATTAGAAAAGAATTGTAATTGATATGTGCGAATGGGGTTCTGGGAAGGAAAAAGCGGGATTGGATCGTCTTTGCGTAGCATTAGAATTAATATTAGCCGCGACTCAAACAAATATGATCTCGTTAAAACCAAAAAACCAGCTGCTCGGTCATACAACTGTTACCCAAAACTACACGGAATGGGCAACAAATCGAATCTATTGTATACTCTATCCAAGGGATATCCAACTTAATTCTTACGCGAGCCACATTGTTGGTTTTTGAAGACGATTACGGGCCAAACATTTCTATAAAGGATATTCTTTCAAGCCTTCTTTTATTTTTGGAACGCCAAAAACAAATATCGTTGATTTCATAAATGTTCATTTACTGTGAAGTACTGACTGCTGACTGATTTTTTTTCGTGGGAGTCGGTAGCAGCAATCGATGAGGACTATGGAAAAGACGACGTGGTTTTTTTTATTTTTTTTTTTGAAAGTGTTTTGGTTGGAGAAAAAGATGAAGGTGCTCTTTTCGAAATTATAATTTTCATGTTAATTCGAAAGTGCACTTCTTGGCTATACCGAAGCCCCAGTTCTAATTACAGCTAAGTTCTATGCTCAAAATTGTTTCGTTTTCCTACCCGTCATTCAGCAGATTACACTTTTAGAATGAGTGGACGTTGGAGTGTACCTTGTCCCCTTACGAAATTAGTGGCGTTTATTAATTTTTCGGCCAGAATGACCCCAGCCAGATCGAGCTAGTTTTTTTTAAGTAGAAGAATTGGTCCAACACTGTCGCGGTGGCTATCTTAATAATTACACCTGTTCTACCAATTTTTTTTTGGAAACTCTTCGTCATGGATATGAGATGGGAGTTGTTAACCGAAGTCAGCTGCACAGCTGGACCGAAGCTTAGCCGTAGTATGGCAGGTCAGTGGTGGAGGCGCGACGGAAATCGTAACAGTCGTTGAGCTATCATTAAAACCCAAATGGTATTTTAAGCCGACAGGAAAAATATTTTCTTAGTAGCCCCCATTTGTATCATACCAGGAAAATTAGCTTGGCTGGCTTGGCTCACTAACGAAGTAAGTTAAATATCGCGGTCAATTTTTGATGCAGCAAACGGGATAAGTCTAGGGGCCCTATTCCTCACAACTAACTTTAAGTTGTTTTAAACAAATCGAGTGTACAGAGGGTTTTTTTTTATTTTAATGGGTACGTAATACTTGTTTTACATTATCCTTTTTGGTAATAAATGAGAAATAAACCTAAAATAAATTAAATACTGTCAGTAAATCTA
This sequence comes from Microchrysa polita, assembly GCA_949715475.1. Classification (NCBI taxonomy): domain Eukaryota; kingdom Metazoa; phylum Arthropoda; class Insecta; order Diptera; family Stratiomyidae; genus Microchrysa; species Microchrysa polita. Next base: position 7,184,113 of record OX454420.1, read on the forward strand.
TTTTTTCAATGGTGTAAATGAAAGCGTTCCATAACGAAAGGCTATAGCGCCTTTAGTTAGGTTAGACCAATCTAAAAATAGATTTTCCATATTTTCAATTTAAATAACGGTACTAAATTAAAAATCTACAGACATTTTTTATTTATAATTTCTGCAGGCTCTAACAAAAAATTTCGATTCGTATATATAGTGAAAAATTTTGCACATATATTTCATAGGCAATAAATAAGAATTATGCACAATATTAATGAAATGCTTCTTGTAAGTCTATTTTTGAATTGGTCTCAATAAACGCATTCCATTCCGAATCAAGAAACAAGATCTTGCATGAAATGGCTTCGCTGAGCCCGTCGCCTATACCCAAAGCTTTCTTATGAATTTTGGGAAAGTAGACTTTTGTAGCTATTCAGAGACACCCTGTTAATTTGGCACTACAAACTTCATAAGTGTTTGCGACAAACACATGTCCATGTCCAATTAACATGAAATTTGGTGGGAATACAAAGAATGGTAATATTCTTTGTATTTCCACCAAATTTCATGTTCATTGTTTGGTCCAGTCAGAAGATATGCAGAGAAAAAATGCTTCAGACGCTTCCCTGGTATTGTGGTGAAACGCCTTGCTTTATATTTGATTCCTTATATTTTCGGTTAGGATAAAAATATTCGAGTGAAAATTTTCAGGCAGATTCCTTATGTAATTATCTTAAAACCGTCATCATAATTTTCAAATTTTCAGACTTAACAGGGGCACTTATATAAATTTTTCAAATTTACTGTTATTTTCTTTTTCTTAGCAAAGTCAACAGTCTTAGTCTTTAACGTAGATAGGCTCATGCTAACCAATATTTGTGCAACGTTCCATATCGCGACCTATAGCAGTTTAGAAAACCGGAGGTGAAAAAGAAAGCTTAGCTTGGAACGCCCATAACTCCGCTACGTTTACTCCAAACTGGAAAACAGCAACTGATATGAAATGTAACCATCGAGTTTTTTGATTTGAGTGCCCATACGTCCATGTCCGATAAAAACTATAAAAGTGTACTTTTTAAAATCTCCGGGATCCTGTTATCGCTGCCCTACCAACTTCTATGTATTTCGTGCTAAAGACTGTTACGATTCTACACTTTCCTACCAAATTTAATGACGATCGTTTAAGCCGTTCGCCAGTTATTTAGTGAACAAATTTTCAAATCTCCGGGACACCCTGTTGTCTTTACCCTTCCAACTTCTTAGTATTTCGTGCCAAAGACTGTTAGCATTCTACACATTCCTACCGAATTTCATGACGATCGGTTAAGCCGTTCGCGAGTTATTTAGTGAACAAATTTTCAAATATCCGGGACACTCTGTTATCTTTGCCCTAACAACATTTAAGTATTTCGTACCAAGGACTGTTACCATTCTACACATTCCTACCAAATTTCATGTCGATCGGTTTAGCCTTTCGCGAGTTATTTAGTAAACAAATTTTCAAATCTCCGGGACACCCTGTTATCTTTGCCCTACCCACTTCTAAGTATTTCGTGCTAAAGACTGTTACCATTCTTCACATTCCTGCCAAATTCCATGTCGATCGGTTGAGCCTTTTGCGAGCTATTTAGTGAACAAACAGACGGATAGATGGACAGACAAAAATTTGAAGCACTTGCTATGCTCGCACCTCGCCTTTTTAAAATTGTTGTAAGAGCAAACGACACAAAGCGTTTCCGAACATTTCAGTAGGTCTCCTCTGAGGTGTTTGAAGGATCAACAAAAAATTGAAAAGGCTTTGTGTCGGCTCACCACTTGCTGGCGCTGGCATCTCGCCTTTAGTTTCCCGTTACAAAAATCTTAATAAGGCGAAGTGTGAGCGGTGAGCCGACACAAAGTGTCTTTGAACATTCCAATGGTCCCAGGCCCGGATTTAGCCTCTATGGCGCCCCTGGGCAGTAACCAAACAGCCGCCCTCCGCCACTGGTTAAATTTGAAAGTATTGTTATAGTTGAAATAGATTACACGCGTCAGCAGCAGCATCGGCAGAATTTCATAGCTGACAAATATGCTGAATGCCAAGTCTTCTGCTCAACATTTTTGTCAGCAATGTAAAATGCATTGGGCTTGACGTTTCGCGATGCCGATGCTTCTACTGACGCGTCTTATCTATTTCAAGCATTAGTCGTATATACATGCTAGGCAAAACGTTAGCTGTGCTGTAAGTAGTACCTATGTGAGAAGACAATTTCATATTTTCACGCGAGTGACCGAGTTTGCCTCACAATATGGTGCTTCCGAGGAATGCGGCCAAGTGGTCCATGGGGCTCGGGCCCTTCCCGAAATTGTTTAAAAAGCATTGAAATTCAGCATCCATTACATCGACTGTACATTTTCTTCAGGAATTTGTTCAGAATCTTTTGTAAATACTGTAATGTATCTAGGCTATACGTCAACCCTTAGTTTACACCAGAGGGCGCTGATGTCACTAACGGGAAATAACGTTGACGTATTAGCTTATACAACAACCACGACTTTCCGGAAGTTTCCAGAAAGTGCATCACCGAAGTTTCCGGAACAATGGAAATGGGTATAAAAGGGCGTCGACTAGAGTCAGTCAGTCAGTCTAGTTTTAGCCATGAATTATGTCGTGTCAGTAATTAGCAAAATAATTAGTGAAATTGTAAAGCGTGTGTGTATCCGTGTGTGTTGTAATAAATAGTGTTACAGGACAGAGTGTTATTTATTATTGTGTACGCGAAAATCTATCGAACTCACTGGAACGTCTAGAAAAGACGAGACGATACCAGAGAGTCGTTTAGTACGAAAGTAAGTTTTTGGCAACACACTTTTCCAAAAAAAATAATTTTTCAAACAAGTATAACTTGGCAATGGTCAAGACATAACGGCAATTACCCTTACATTTGACGAGTCGTGTAGTGGGAAAATCATGTATTGATAGCCTGATTTATTCCACTTTTAATTACATGTAAGATTTGTATAATATTCAAACGTTTGCGCTAAATTCCGTTAGCCATAATCTTTATTCATATCGTACAAAAGGATACTGTCAGAAGAGAGACATATGTCAAATTTGTTAGAGTGGTAGCGTAGCGATAAAATTGGGCCGCTCCCGATCCCTGATTATTGAACCCAAGGCTTCCTATTAAAATGGACGCTGAAGTATATGCTCACTTAACTACGCGCCATCAGTATGCTACTCGGAATGAATGCTAAAAGAATTTTGCATGAAAGTTAGGTCCCAACTTTTGTAGATGGAGATTCACATTTCAATTTCAGTTGAGTGTGCGACTGGGCGCCCTGGAATATATCTAACTTGAATAAACTGGAAAGATGAAATTAAAGTTTCTGTCTAATTATGTCAACTGATGTTCGAGTTTCCAATATGCACCTTTCACAGAGTTTAAAATCAAGGGATATTTTAAAAAATTTCCGCCCCTCAAAATCTGCCGCCCCGGGCAGCTGCCCAGGTTGTCCATATGGGAAATCCGGCCCTGAATGGTCCCTTCTGATGTGTTAGAAGCATCTTTAAAGGATCAACAAAAATTCGAAAAGGCTTTGTGCCGAATAACAGCTCGCTACGCTCGCATGTCGCGTTTAGTTTCCCCTAACAGAAATTTTAATAAGGCGGGGTGCGAACGATGAGCTGACACAACGCGTTTTTGAACATTCCAAGAGTCCCCTCTAAGGTATTAGAAGCGTCTTTAAAGGATCAACAGAAATTGAAAAGGTTTTGTGTTACAAAAATGTTAACAGGGCGAGGTCCGAGCGTAGCGAACGGTGAGCCGACACAAAGCTTTTTCGAACATTCCAAGAGTCCCCTCTGGGGTGTTAGAAGCGTCTTTAAAGGATCAACAAAAAAAATGAAAAAAATTGTGTCGGCTCACCGCTCACAGCGCTTCCACCTCGCCGTCAGTTTCCTCTCACAAAAGTTTTAATAAGGCGAGGTGCGAGCTGTGAGCCTACACAAAGTGTTTTCGAACATTCCAAGAGTCCTCTCGGAGATATTAGAAGCGGCTTTAAAGGAGCAACAAAAATTTGAAAAGGCTCTATGTTTGTTTCTCCTCCTCCCAAGAGTCTCCTCTGAGGTGTTAGAAGTGTCTTTAAAGGATCAAGAAAAAATTGAAAAGATTTTACGACAAATTTTAGCAATTTTTAGGAGTCGCTCGGCCGTCTACATTTTACTGAACTAGTAGCCAGATAAGTTTTGTTCAGTAGGTAAACTGCAATCGAGCCCTGAAGTGTGAGTTTTATCGAACAATAACTTCAGCATAATAACTGAATAACTGAAGAGAGTCTGTTTAGAACCTCGGTAGCGAACGGTTGTCTTTTTGATTCGAGTGGCTTTTAAATTAGCAAATTTTTTTATATAAAATATATCTTGTAAGCAAAAATATAGTGAGCTGTGCATGTTAATTATTGTGTATATATCGTGTTTTCGTAAATCGTCGAACCCAGAAGCAAATAAGTGCCTGTAAGCAAAAATACAGTGAACTGTACGAGTTAACTACCGCGTAGATATCGTGCTTACGTAAACATCGAACTTAGCAACAAATAACTGTGCCAACAAACCTAAAAAATTGTGCGGTATAAGGTTGTTCAGTGACCCCCAATGTAAAAACAGTGACATCGTTAACAAAATTAAAAAAACTGATCACTACAGTAAAGAGCTCTGTTATACTAGCAAACTGGAGGAAAGTCGAAAAAGATCTCGTGAAGTAATGGCATCCATCTCTCCCGAAGCCAAAAAGAACAAAAACATAATGAATCACCTAAAGGGTAGAAAGTTAGGAGACATTACTGTAGAAGAATATGAAGAAGTGATCACCACGTACAATGCAGATATCTACGATAAAATCGTAAAGCTGAATCTAGAAGTATCAGCGCTAAAGGAGGAAAATGCTCGCATTGTAAACGAGTTAAACATATGGAAGCAAAAAACCAAACTTCTAGAAAAAGATTTAGCGCAAGTTGAAAAGAAGCAAAAACGCGCAAACATCATTTTTAAGGGAATAGAAGACAGCAAGCCCCACAAAACAACAGTGGAGGGATTCTGCACGAACGTATTGGCAGTACCCGGAGTCGTTGTAAAGGAGGTGAAAACTCTCCACCAAAGAGATGGGAAAGTGTCACTCGTAGCAGAAGTAAATGACGAGGCTACGGTAAGCACACTCCTGAGGAATTCAGCCAAATTAAAAGGCACAAATGTGACAATTGATCGAGACCTACCAAGGGACGCCAGGAAAAAAAAGACGGCTATGCTTAAACTGAAGAGAGACCTAACTGGAGTCGACAGAGAGAAGAAAATAATAGTAAGAGATGACAGGATGAAAATTGGAAACAGATGGTTTTACTGGAATGGAAATAAGCAGCTGAGGTGTGGCGACGACGACGGCAGGACGGTTCTGGATAGCATTTATGGTAATCAAAATCTAGAAAATATTAATTTAGACTATAGTATTCTATCTATTCAAAATTTTCGACAATAGGTAGAAGACGTCTGTTGTAGTCCAGATTCATATGTAGTAAGTAATAGAAATAGCAAAGATTCACCAAATCTTCCACTTTGTACAGTCTAAACATAATGTCCTTCAATATAAGAGGGCCCTCGGGAAAAGTAAATAAGCCCGAATTTTTTGAATTCTTAAAATCTTCTGATATCTTTATACTTATTGAAACGCATATAACAGAAGAGAATGCAGGGCAATTTTCCAAATTTTTTGGTGGATATGACTTAAAATGGAAATATGCACATCGTTATAGCAGATTTGGACGCGCGAGTGGAGGAATTTTGATGGGGATCCGGAAAGCTTTAGTTAGTTAGTTAGTTTTCACATACATACAAATCGCTAAATGATGCAATTATTCTGGAACTTAGGTGCTTACAAAATACGCTATCGATAATCCCGGTGTACTTAAGGGGAGCATCATGGGAAGGTGAATTCCAACAACTGAAAAATACATTCCGGGAAAATAAAATCGTCAACCCGCTATTAATGGGCGACATGAACATTAGAATCGGGGAAGAACAGCAAGAGATAGGTGATATATATTTTAGGCCCAACGTGAGTGATCTTAGAAAATCTAAAGATAAACTTCTAAACCAGAAGGGGCTCGAGTTTATCGAATTCTGTAGAGACGAAAATCGATGCATCCTGAATGGCCGAACCAAAGGTGATATGGAAGGCGAACTAACCTTTGAGTCAGGTGTTGGCTGCTCAGTCAACGACATATGTGCTATATGTAATGAGTGTCTAGAATCGGTTGAAAGCCTCCAAGTAAGCAACAGACTCGAGTCTGACCACTTCCCAATACGGTAAGAATACAGCCTCCAAATGACAGAAAGCAAAAAGAATAAATTGAGCCTTCTTCCAAAATTATCATGGAAGGACAATTGAAAAGACTTTTATCAAAGAAATCTCCACTCCAATATAACCATCATGAAAGAAACGAAAGACCACCTTACTATATCAGACCTTGTAAACATAATACACGCTTCCAAGCCGACAAATAGCACGGATTTTACCTTTAACGCAAAAAACAAATGGTTCAACACAGAATGCCAAAATTATCGATGCAAGGTTTTCAAACGATTGAACCAACTAAGAAAAGTAAACAACCGTGAAAATAGGCTAAAGTACGTAGAATTCAGAAGAAAATATAAAGAGGTTAAAGAAAGAAGCAAACGCGAGTACTACGAAAATCTGAGCAAGAAGATAAGTCTGGTGAACGACGGAAAAAGCTTCTGGCATTTAGCAAAAGAACTAAGAAACGTGAGTTTCATAATTGGTCCAACACTGACAGCGTCCGATTTTTTCGAACATTTTAAAACACTTTTCAACCCCCCTTTAAATGACGTTCAGTTTAGCTTTGCTGCCCCAATTACTGAGGTGCTCGAACTAGATGTGGACATAACAATGATAGAAGTCAAACAAATGTTATGTAGAGTCAAGGCGCCAGGCGAAGATCGCATTCCATATGAGTTTTTAGTACACGCAAACAATGGGCTCCTGGCAGAACTCGTGACTGTCTACAACACCATTCTGAGAATTGCAATAGAAGAAAGCTTTCTTACAAGTATTATATTTCCAGTCTTTAAAAAGGGGGATATACACTGTGCTGGAAACTACAGAGCCATTGTATTCATGAATTGCGTAGCAATTACTAATAAATAAATAACAGGCGCGACATTCCAACATTGGACTAAGGCCGCAGGATGTGTTCGTGACATCCTATTTCCAAGATCTTGTCTGCTTTTTGTTGAGGTAATGAGATCAGCATCACGCTCAGAGCAATTACTAATGGGCATACTCAATAGTAGACTGTCAGCCTGGGTCGAATCCAACTCGATCTTAACTGAATACCAAGCTGGCTTCCGTAAACCCTATTCAACTGTAGACAACATATTCAATTTGACATCAATCATACATCTTAAACTAAATGTTTGATTGAACTAATAATGCGATTTGCATTATCGTATTTTTTGAAAGACTCGTCATATGGGCTAAATTTTACCCGAAATTTTGTCTTCAGATTTTTATACTACAATTTGTTGCCGATGTCGATTCATTTTTAATTTAATATCACGTGTACGGTAGTACAAACGAGCACGAAGCACTACACACGAGTTCAGCAGGGATTTGTTTTTAGGGTTTTTTAGATTTTTCTAAAAAACCCTTATGAAATCGATTTTGTCCGTCCGTCTGTCCGTCTGTCCGTCTGTCCGTCCGTCTGTTCACTAAATAACTCGCGAACGGCTTAACCGATCGTCATGAAATTTGGTAGGAATGTGTAGAATGGTAACAGTCTTTGGCACGAAATACTTAAAAGTTGGTAAGTCAAAAATAACAGGGTGTCCCGGACATTTTAAAATTTGTTCACTAAATAACTCGCGAACGGCTTAGCGGATTGTCATGAAATTTGGTAGGAATGTGTAGAATGGTAACAGTCTTTGGCATGAAATACCTAAAAGTTGATATGGCAAAGATAACAGGGTGTCCCGGACATTTACAAATTTGTTCACTAAATACCTCGCGAACGGCTTAACCGATCGTCATGTATTTTAGTAGGAATGTGTAGAATAGTAACAGTCTTTGGCACGAAATACTTAGAAGTTAGTAGGGCAAAGATAACAGGGTGTCCCGGAGATTTAAAAATTTGTTCACTAACTGATCGTTATGAAATTTGGTAGGAATGTGTAGAATTGTAACAGTCCTTAGCGCGAAATACTTAGACGTTGGTAGAATAAAGCTAACAGGGTGTCTTGGAGATTTTAAAAAGCCGACTTTTTTAGTTTTTATCGGACATGGACGTATGGGTGCTCACATCAAAGAACTCGATGGGTACATTTCATATCAGTCGCTTTTTTCCAGTTTGGAGTAATGGTAACGGAGTTACAGCTAATACATATATCCAGTTAATATGTGTAGCCATGATACATAGTAAATCTATTTTTGGATTGGTCTAATTAATAAGTGTTACAGAATGAAAGGCGTTAGCCTTTCATTCTGGGACGCGTTTATTTAGACCAATCCAAAAATAGATTTACGAGAAGCATTTCATTAATATTGTGCATAATGCTTATTTATTACCTATAAAATATATGTTCAAAATTATTCACAATGTATGTATCCAAAATCTAAAAAACCCTCGTATTGCGGGCGCAGCCCTCTGTACGCCGGTATTTTTTTTTTTTTTTTTGAAGGCAGATAAAATTTTGCATTTTTCTAAAGGGAGGCGTTTATTACTATGTACTTTGAAAGTCGCACACGGGCCAGATAAAACAAGGTTTCACTTACAGGTTACACACTTCCAAAGTAGTTTTCTTTCAACTACAATTTCTTATTCCATCCAAATAATTTAAAATAGTTTAATAGTGTAGTGATTCGTTGCATAATCATTGATTTTTTTCCATTAAGTCATTCATATTCAATGCCCCAATAAAAAACAAAAACTCTTTTCCCCGCAAATGCAATCTTTCTGATTCAAATCACCACCAAAATAATCAATCCTAAAAAAAAATCACATCATTTACGCACCATTCCCAACTCATTTAATTCAAATCGAACACACCGAAATCGGCATATTTTCTTAAAATACATCATACACACCCATAAAAGGAGCCGCAATCATAATATACAATAATTACAACACGTCTTCACTCAAATGCATACTTACTTACACCTTTTCCTTATCTCTTTACATTTCACCTGAAATCATAGTCCACAAAGAAAAAAATCGAAAAGTCAATCATCACTCTGTCCAACTTTCAATCTAGTAATTAATCAAAATTCAATTCAATATCTGTCAGCCACAATGCACTCGAGCAGCATACACACGTAACATCCGCCACAGAGATACCTTAAAAATGTTGTTCAGATAATAGTTTTTTGCAGTTATCTCTCTACTCAACTTCCCAATCAGACATTTTCAAATATGGATATCAGCAAAACTGGCCCAAACAAATCGGTTTATTGCGTAATAGTGTTAATAAAAATAAAATAAAGAAAAAGAAGTTTTAAAATAGTTAAGATGTTTTTGTGCTTTTTTCGATTTGCATCTGAAATTCCATAATACTAGATATGGTGTCGATTTTAAAACGAACCGACAGTCTTGTAGCCATACATATGTAGTTGTTTTTTTTATGGTGCTGAGACAATGACAAGAAATGACAGAAAATAAAAAGAAATAATGCAAAAATCAATCAGCAGATATATGTATGTATGTATCGATTGGAAGAAGTAAAAGTATCAAATTACACTTTTTGGAGGAGGAGAGGAAAAAAGGTGATAAGGGGATCATAACATTTCAAGTTTTTTTGGTTAAACAATATTTCTTTTTAACGAGTATTGCGCAATTTTTCAATATGCAAATAGTATCCATAAAGAAATTTAGTATTTACAGCATGCTAATGCTCGGTTAGGTAGTCAGAATATTGAACAGAAAAAAGACATTTTGAATCGTTTTGTTAGTTCTTAACAAATCATACTAAGATTCCAGCATAACTACATAAAACAAAAACATAAAAAACTAAGCAAAAGTAAATTATTCGGGAAATCAAATTTCTTAACTACTTTATTAATTATTAAATTTATGGACGGCCTATTCATAAGGGTGTGATAATAATTATACCATTTTTCGACTGAAAAAAAGACAGCTTCCAATTTAAATTAAATAAATTAATTATAATTAGCAACATTCAACGTATAAACCAGAGCAAAAATATATGAATGGATACAAAACAAAACTGTCCAAATATTAATCTAAATTTTCACCAAAGCAATGGCCATTGCATATGCATATCTACCCGCGTATACGTAACTTGTGGTTTCTAATCTTTTGTTGTGTTCTATTTTTTGTTTGACCATGTTTTTTGTCTTTTCTATGTTTATTTTCTTAAATTTATCTAATTTTGCATGCATGGCTTTTTATCTACGGGCAGATATTAAAATTTTAAACAGTATAGATACCACTAAAAAAAAAAAAGATTAAAGAAACAAACAAAACAGTTTTAGTTTCGATTTCATTATGTTCATATTTGGGTGAAAGGTGTGACTTCTAGCACCGTTTTATAAATTTATTACTGCAGCACTCTCCGTAAAACAATATTCATATATGGTAAAACGGTTGAGTGATTTTTATATGATTTCTGTTTGTTTTTCTTTTTGTATGTTTCAAGATGCAAAAATGAATTAGATGAATTTCAGGCGTATAGTTAGCATATTTTAGCAAGTTTACTGAATTTTTCTGTCAAAAATTAAGAAAACCTACAAAGTATGCTAATATTTCATGCGTGCCTTAATATTGTTGTGTTAAATGTTTCGACAAAACAGAATATGTACATATGTAGATATATTTTTGTTTGGACTATTTAGTCTGTTTTTAAGTAATCTTGAGTGCATAATACCAGCGCCCGCTCTAAGGGGGGGGGGGGGCAAGCCGGGCGGTCGCCCGGGGCGGCAAATTTTAGGGGCGACTTTTTGGCTAGCACTCGAATACAAAAAATTAAAAAAAAAAGAATGAATAAAATTAATATCAACATCAATTTAGTAGAATGAAAAACGTAGTAACTGCAGATAAAATAAAATGAGTTAAACCAAAATGCCGCAAGGTAGGAAACAAATTGGCACCGAAGCATTTTCCAACCGTAATACCCAATTTTTTAGAGACGGCAGAATAAGGTTCCTTAGGTAATTAAAAAATTACATCAATATGCAAAAATGCTAAGTCCTTGTGATGCTTTGAAAAGTCCACAATTGATACGAGGTGTTTAGAAAAAGTTTCCTAAATGTTCCGCTTATGATGCTAGCATATCTATTCCGCTTTCGAAAAGCAAAACGGCACAATTCGCTAAGTTATATAAAAATTAAGTTCTTTCTAAAAAAAAAAAAAAAAAAATGTCATGGCAGAATGATGTGTTAATTTGGTCCTCCAATTAAAAAGTATGTTCCTTTTCTTCAAACGATTCTAATTAGAACTGTCCACACCTGTGCGCCTTTCGTATTCCCACTTGTCTTCAAGTTCCTTTTCCACTTTCAAAATTGAACTTGTCATTGATAGCATCATGTGAACAGAAGAGATAATGCCTCAATTTGTTCTCATTTTTTATCATTCGTCGTTTGATATTTGTTGCAACTTGTGCCAAAACGCGTAAATTATAGCTCCTTCAGAAGAAAATTAGACATTCCTAGTGTTTTTTCTTCTCCTTTGGTCAAGGCTGTGCTTTGTCCCTGATGTGATGTCACCGCTGCTTATGCAGAAGTCCACAGGGTGGGCTACAGTAGACAACGGTTAATCTTCTTTTATGAGGATTGTACTGCCAGCATATACTAGTGTTGATTTTTTAATTTCAAAATTAGATGCCAAAATAAGTTTTACAACTTATTCAGTCGATCAGAAATTAAAACACGTAGTCGTAGACACATAAACACCGATAAATTTTAATTCACAATCCCCCCACAAAGCAAATAAGAAAAAGAAGAAGACTCGGAAAACACAATTTTAATGGGTTGCAATTTTCCTTCCTTTCTCGTCGATTTTGCCATATTCAACATTGGGTTTTAATAAGATAAGATGGTATAATGGAGACACCCACTGCCAAGCCGTAATAGTATTCCTCCCTAATATGTTTCCTGACATGCTATCGCGATTATAATAGGTTCCCCGATTTACCAAGCTGTGAATTTATTCTCTATTAATAAGGTTCGAGATGAGGCATTTCTGACGTCAATTAAAACCGCTAAAGAAATCCTTTCGAGAAAAGATCCGGCTAATTAAAGTTTATCTGTTCTGTTTATCTGCGCAGAGTGTAAAGAAGTTATCGAAAACTATTCCAAAAGAATTAAAATACAAACGACTTTTCCATTTAAGTCAATGAATAGTTTTTTATTCCCCATATACGTGCGGGTCAGACCCACTGAAGAAGGCAGTAAGTGACTGTCGAAATACGCGTATGGGAAATAAAAAACTATTCATTGACTTAAATCGAAAAGTCGTCTGTATTTTATTTTTTCTAATTAATACAGTCAATGCAAACTACGCGGATCATACTTGTAATTGTATTCCAAAAGGTTAGTATAATGCAAGTGAGCATCAATCTTTGGAACAAAATTTTCCAGAGTGGAGTTTTCTAAAATGTTTTGAATGTTTTAGTGGAATAATTGGTGAGCCTTTATATTGAACTTCCTAGCAAACTCCCCACAAGGCCACCTGAACTGTGGTGAATTTTGGTTTATACTTTATACTTACTCGGCTACTGAACTCAGTGTGGGTAGAGATTCTATTATCTGAACTATTGCAGCGTTCGAATCCCACTGTGACCATGTGTTGTCTTTATAAAAATGTGCCTACGGGAGCCGGTTCCAAAATCTAAATCGGTTCAGAGCTACTCGTTGTTATAGGCGACTAAAAGCTGTCATAAAGTAGGTACATACTATATCTCTTCTATCAATTTGCCCCACAAAGTACCTACCTAAAGGGCCTTAAATTTAGCACTTGCCCGGGGCGGCGTATGTGCTAGAGCGGTCGCTGCATAATACAGGATGCGGCCCCTCCCACCCCTCTACCCACCCAACTCACCACTCGGGTATTTTTTCAAATAAGTAAGTTTTTCTGGCGCACACTGTATAATTCAACAGTAAGATGTTTTTCCCCACTCTTTGCATAAAAAATCGCATGGAACCAGCTGCATGTTAGGGAGCCGAACGCCGGGGAGAACGCAGAATTGACTGCCTCACTCTTTCAACAGTTTCCGGAGTTCTGGTGTTCTGGTGTTCCGTTGATGTCTATTTCTGGTTTTAGCGACACTTCCACACTCCCAAAATGAGTATGTGAGGAGAAACCCAAAGGGAGCGCGGAAGGCATGTTGCGTAGCAACAAGTAAGCGACCGTTAGAAAAGTAGGTCTCGACGGCGAAGAAGGCCCGCTGCTCTCTAGACCAGAGCATGATGGCAGCTGACTGGAATGGGAAACAAATTTGGGGACTTCCCCTCCAGATGCGCCCCCTCCCACCTATCTACCCGCCCAACTTACCCGCCCAACTCACCGCTCGGTTATTTTTTTCAAATAAGTAAGTTTCTCTGCCGCACACTGTATAATACAGCAGTAAGATTTTTCTGGCCGTGATCCTTGCTGGGGTGGTGCCTGTTTCTTTGTGCCCTTTGTCTGAAGACAGCTGGCACGACATACATGACTGCATCAAACATTTCAGTGGTGACCAAATTTGATTGCAAATGCTACAATAACGATTAAATTTTTATACGTGCTCCGTCTTGAAGTCCATCTAGATTAGTCGCCAAATGGCTGCGCGTCCAAAAACTGGCATCGCGTACAGCCATTTGGCTGCTACTTAGCATCTACACTAGCAGCCAAATGGAGACAGAAAATGGCATAACCAAAATTTTATTTTGGTGATTTTTTTTTTAAATTTAATTATCAAAATCGGACTCTGTGCGTTTGAATTATTACACGGCCATTCAAGAATTATTCAATTTCAGACAAAAGAACTAGCAAAAGTTGCAAAATTGTCACTTTGAATTTGACAAGCGGTTATCAAAGCGGTTGGTTGAGTTGCCATATTGAATATCAAAACTGGACGCACACCCAAATGGCGATCAGTTTGGATGGAATGACAACAGCCATTTGGCTGCACGTGACGCCATTTGGCGACTAATCTAGATGGACCTTTAAGGCCTGGGTACACCTGGAGCGTAAATGAAAATGAAACGGTGGTGAATTTATAATTTTAGCTTCAACCATTGCTACAAAGGCGTTTTACGTCCTAAATTATCCAAAAAATAACTAAAATAAAAACAATTTCCCCCTTGTCCGAATGCATTTTCAACATGAAAATGGGTCGATTCGGTAGCATATTCTCCGTCAAGCGTGGTGAGTTTTGCAAACATGTGGTCCTACGGAAACTGCCTCTACGGGGCGGACTACACCCGTTTTCTACATGGAAACGGCCAAAAGTTTCCAACATACCTCCCTGGCAAGAGCCCTGAAGGTTCGATGCAACACCGCTAAAAGAAGAAGAAGAAGTTTTGCAAACATCAAACCGATTCACTGTCCACGACGAGTTCATCGTGGAAATTATCTAATGACCGGAGAATCGAAAAATAATACATAAAATGGTAGAAAGAAATTGTGAAACCATTCTGGGATTTTAGTTTATGGAACTCCCCAGCATTTGCGACATGTTCCACGACAGTAAGTCGTGGTCCTACTGGCGACCATTTCCGATGGCAGCCTCGCTGCCATACGGAGTTTCAAACCTCTTCGGGCGGACCACACCCATTTTTCAACGAGAAACGGCCAAGAGTTGCCACAAAACCCCTCCATGGCAAGGCTGTGAAGGTTCGATGCAGGAGGCGGTTGTGTCTGTCTGTGTATGTGTGTGGAAGTGTTATATGTGTTTTTTCGTCAAATTGGGAGCATTTCATCTCAGCGCGGTTGCTCTCAATTCTATTAATCCGCGCCGGCATCGAAACTAATCCAGGTCCTGAAATTTACATCTGTTGTGTATGCAACCGACGTATCTTCGGCAATGCCAGGTCTTTGAGATGTACCTGCTGTAGAGAATGGTGTCACTTTTATTGCTCTGGCTTAAAAAAAATGAGTGAGTATAACAAGTTGTCTTTTGTTGCTCCTGGGTGTCTGAATACGGGTCGGTCCCCAGCCCCCCAAAAACAATGCAAAACAGGCTCTAGATTGGAATCCTCAGGGAAGCAATGCTACCCGCGTGTGGGACGACCCAAAAATACATGGAGAAGATCTGTTGAGGCAGACGGAAAATCTATAGGCAAATCGTGGGACCAGCTAAAGGCGCTGGCTGCCAATAGGCAGAGGTGGAAAAGAGGCGTAGTCAATGCCCTATGCCCCATTAGGGGTTAAAAGGAACCAGAGAGAGAGAGATGCTTGCGATGCCTCTATGCCTGGGAAAGGCTCTGCTAATGAAGAAAGTAGGACAGAAATTTCCACCACTGAAGGTGTCAAGTATTGTTAAAAAAATTTAAACCGGAGACCGAAACACCGAATTAGCCGAAGGCCGAATTCTCGTCATCACAGCCAGTATCATTCAGGATGCTTGCGATACCTCTATGCCTGGGAAAGGCTCTGCTAAGGGACAACGAAAGAACTACTGGAGAAACGAAGAAATTGTGCATCTGGGGCAAAAATGCCTGAAAGAGCGGCGGCTTAGCAAATCTGTGGGGGATGGGTTATAAGGTGGTAATGAAGAAAGTAGGACAGAAATCTCAACCACTGAAGGTGTCAAAAAAAATTTAGACCCGACACCGAAACACCGAATTAACCGAAGGCCGAATTCTGGTCATCACAGCCAGCGTCATTCAGGATGAAGGACTGAAAATCTCCTGGCCCGGATGGCATTCCAAAAAAAGGTTTAAAAATAGTAGTTCAAGCAATCTGGGGGAGGTTTATCGAAGTTTTTAAAACCTGTTCAGCGGTTTGCGCCGCTAATGCCATCCGGGCCTGGTTTTCCGATAGTTGGAAGAAAGGTCATCTAAGTCAGCCTTTACGTACTTGGCTGCGTCATTTTTTGGTTGATTTGAGTCTGAGTTTTGGGAGCACTTGAAGTACGTAGTGAGAATCAAAAGTGAAGGCACACTTTGAAATATGACCTTTGACTCAAAATATATCTGTAAGTTTCAAGAATTGAAAAGAGCTTAATGTCTCAAATCAAAGCTTTATTAATTGTAAATAAATTAACAAATGTTCATAAGAATTCGAACAGTAATTAACAAATCGCAAATAAAAATATGAAAATGGTGCAATTTTTAAGAATCAAAAGTAGTGGCACACGTTGTTTTTATTATAGGAAGAAAAACGACTATGCTTAAAACTAATATTATGCCGGTCAACCTTTTGTTTTTATTACAGCCTGTAATCGTCTTGGCATAGACTCTGCAAGATTCTACTCCTTGCGGTATACTAGCCCATTCTTCAAGTAGAGCGCGCTTCAAATCTTCTTTGTTGAAAATTTGTCTCTTCCGAACACGCTGATCCAAAATTCCTCATTAATGTTCGATGGGATTCAGGTCTGGAGACTGAGGAGGATGATCAAGTTGCTTTGGTGTCCTGTACAATAGCCATTCTCTTACCAGACGGGAGGTATGTTTCAGATCATTGTCCTGTTGGAAGATCCAAGTCCTAGGTAACTCGAGTTTTTGGGCACTAGGAGCTAAATTTTCCTGCAATATTGATAAATATTGCTCCTTTTTCATAGTGCTATCTATGAACATGAGATTTCCTGCCCCTGCCGCCAACGTAAACCCCCACACCATAACTGAACCTCCCCCATGCTTTACTGTCGATGTAATGTTTTTTTCTTCAAACTCGGAACTTTTCTTTCGCCAAATTTTTGAGCCTTTTTTAGCGCAAAAAATCTGAAATTTGCTTTCATCGATAATTCAGTCCGCCAGAAGTCATTTCCACAATTTCCATACTTTTTTGCATACTGTCTCCTCTTCTTTTTGTTTTTATCCGAAATAAAAGGCTTCTTTCTTGGGGCTCGTCCTGCAAGCCATTTAATGCCCGACGGATCGTTCACGCACTTATTAGCTGGCCGAAATTACGGGTAATATTTTCAGCAATTTTTACAGCACTTGCCCTCGGATTAACTTTCACTTCCTTAACAATGTTTTTAACTTGAACCGGATTAAGTTTTTGAGGTCATCCGGAACGCGGCAAATTTTCTAGTTTTTGGCAACTTTTTTATTTCGAAATGATGTTTCTCACTGTCGAATAATGCCTTTTAACTATTTTTCCGATTTCGCGAAATAATTTTCTCTCCATCCATAAATTTATTATAATTTTTCAGAATTCCACTTGCGTTTCGGTCATAATTTTTCTAAAAAGCCTTTTATACTGAACAATTGTAAAATTGACGGTATGGATTATTAAAAAACAAAATAGCTTAACTCGTTGTCATAAAAATGCACCACCATGCTATGTGAATAACAAATACGGTTCAAAAAGATATTATTATTAAGGAAAGTTGCAAGTGTGCCATTACTTTTGATTCATAAAAATATGACTATTTTTGAATTTGCCCTTGCTAAATTAAAACTATTGTGTGTATTTGAATAAATTTTATAATATTAATTTGTAATGAATATCGCTATAAGATAAAACAATTCCCCATTCTCTAAAATTTACGATTATAAAATTATGTTGAATAAAAGATAGGGTTTCGAAGTGTGGCATCACTTTTGATTCACACGGTATGTGAGAAGGCAGCGAGTGCAATGCCGGCTCTATCGAATTATGCTAATTATATGGAGTGCCAGGGCAGGTAGAAGGATTGTATTGTCCAAGAGGTCCTAACGTGCATATTATTGGAATGATTATACCAATGGTGTTACTCGTGGAAAGTACCGCGAGCGCAACGAGGGAACTATTATTATCAATTCGATAGATTGGAAAGTTTCGAGAGATTGCAATCCCCGAGAAAATGGAAACTCAAATGGAATAATGATTCGACTGGACGATGGACGAACACTGTAATACCCGACATTTCGAGAGATATTCTCTATTCAGCTCTTAGTTTTATCATAAGATAATAATAAAAATAAAACATCCATCGAAACTGCATTTTTCCCTTCTTCTTCCTTGCCTCGTTCTTTATACCGCTCCATGGTTCCGCGTTGCTCGACCTGCGGTGTAGGCACATCGCCCGTTTTGGCGATAATTTCTCAGCATATTTCTACAGGCAGCTCTATCTTGGATCGTGTCATCGCCGAGACCAATGCGTTGTTGTTGCTTTTTCATTTGACACATCCAGGTGTTCTTCGGTCTGCCTCTGGCCTTGGGTCCATCAAGTGGAACTTCCATTGATATCGCTCTCTTTGCGGGGTTCTCAGGCGGACGCCTTTGAACATGGCAATACCAATCCATTCGTCGGTCTTCGAGCTTTTCGGTGATTGGTTAGTCTATGGACAAGCTGCCTCGGATGTAGCTACTCTTGATGTGGTCCCTTTTGGTCACACCAACTGACATGCGTAACATTTTCATTTCAGTCGCTGTCATTTCTTTCGCGTAACCTTCATACATGGTCCAGCATTCTGATCCATACATGAGTGCGGGACGTACAACCGTTTTGTACAACTTGCCCTTTAGCTTCAGTGGCATTTTCTTATCGCAGAAAACTCCAGAGTTTTCTCTCCACCTCATCCACCCAACCTTTGTGCGATGTTTGATGTCATCATCGCATGTAGCTCCGCTGTTCACCATCGAGCCAAGGTACTTGAACTTGGTACAAGACTTAAGCTGCTCTCCTTTGACGTACATATCTGGTATCGGTGCATCTGGGTCTGAGAATGGGCAGCATAAGAACTCAGTCTTTGTTATACTTACCCTCAGTCCATGCTCCTCCAGAATGTCACACCATTTTGTAAGCGCTTATTTTAAGTAGTAAATGATATATTAATTTTATTTTTGTAGTTATTGTCAGTAAATATTATACGTGTAAATAATAGTGGGGGCACTGTTAGAGATGGGAGGATTGAAACTGCATTTTTTCCAATACATTAAAATGTGTAAAGCTGCCCACCGAAAACCAATACCAAAACCAATGCGTCATTATCGTCCATTCAATTGTACTATGTAAATTTCAGAGTCCTATAGATATCTGCGTAGAGAAGTTCGTCTAAGTGTGAATCCCCTATAGAGGCTCAAATAAATTATATCGTGACTTTTATTACGACTAACAACAACGCCTCAAATTATTATTATTGAACTTGTCCGTTAATTAACCGCCAAAAAAAAACACATCTACGCCCAATTTAATAGCAGCAAATTGACTCAATTTCGGCTCATTACTTTTGTCTTGATTTGATTTAAGTGTTTTTTTTGTGCCCTGTGTTACACTTTCAATTTTCAATGTTGAACTTTCATTTGATACAAATTTAATCGGAAACGATTAAGAGCGAACTTTCTTCATGTAACTATCCCGGCACACACACGTGTATACAAAACAAAAAAATCGATCGAACAACATGCAGTGCAGTTTCAGTCAATTACAAAACTTTAGTGGACCAATTTCCCGCGTATGGCTATTGAAAAGGTACAGAAATCATGCTGTAGGTACTGGTCGATTTTTTTTTATTGAATCCCGATTACATGCATCGCGGATGTTGTAGATTGGTACATTTCATCTCTAAGTATAGATATCTGCGAGTTTATAGCTCAGATTCAGATTTGTTATTTATCAATATATGGGCGGGTACTGGGTATCAATTTTTCTTGCACAAAGTAATTTATTTGACCAGCATGCAAATACGATATGTTGGAAGAAATGGTGTTTCGTATCGATTGAAAGTAATATTCACTATCGACTTTTTAATTAATTGTAACGATTACGTATGCTGACAAGATTGACGCTTCATTATAATAAACATGTAATTTGTTAATAAAGTGAGAGCATGTGTGGTATCGAGCCTCGTTTAGTTGTTAATTTGAAACATTATTTTTAGTTTTAATGCATAAAATTAGGCTCTGAAGATAAATGTATGTAATATTCAGCAGTGTCCGTGCTATGAATTCATCGATTGGTCTTTGTAGACCAATTATTATTTGTGGTAGTTTTCTATTCCTTGTGATGAACTTTCAGCTAGAATTCGTTAAAAATAAAAATTCTAATGAAAAGCCTTTTTAAAAATTCAAACTAAACATGTCTTCATATCTCTCTCTCTCCCCTTACATGCATCAGATTCCATCCGGAATTCAATTCGAATCACACACAGCGCAGAATTGCACTTAACTAATCAACCATACAACAACAAAAAATTAAATTGATTTATTAAGGCTACCCAATAATTTTTCATTTCACCTTCTCTCATTGCTAAAATTATTATTTATTGATCCAAATTCGTCACCACAGGCTGTGATGGTCAGTCTCAGCAGTTGGGCTAGTGCTAGTGTGTATCTTTCTTTGATTTTCTTTGACGTACATGCTCTACATTTTCACTTTTCTTTCCCAGCATCCGTTTTTAGTTAGTTAGAGATTTTTTTTTTGTTTCGGCAGCTCTGGGCATAACTTTTATCTTAAATTACGCCCATTTAGTACAATTTGCAACCAATTTCTCTCCTCTAATGACACAGTGGACACAATATAGTCGTAATAAAAAAAATTTGGTATTAACTGTTCCAATAATAATATCCAAGTGTCGTGTAGGAATTTAAGATATATCCAAGTTTTTTTGCCCATCTAAAGATATTGGCCTCGCTGTAGGAATCTCATATATGTAGTTAAAAGTTACATTCAAATCTCAGACATACTCAGAGCACGGCAAAAAACAATTCAGAACAAATCAACTTAAGAGATTGAAACAAATGGCCACTTAGCTTAAGACAATTGTATTTGGGCAATATGTATGTATGTGCAAGGAGGTAAAGTTGAGGTTCTTGTGGTGTTCCGCGCCGGCCGGCCGGTGTCAGTCGCCAAATGAGTGTAGTGGCTTTTTAAAAGTTATAATTTATAATTTAACTTTCTTTTATTCGCGACCACACCAACGACATGACGATGCGAGATGGACCTACATGTGTATCGGTAGGTTTTTTGTGGTGTCCCTCTAACCATATTTTTCGCAGCATGTTATAATAAATCGGTTGGGCGGGTTCTGGTGACCCATAGACCGTAGAGGATTTGAGTGCCTTGCCTATGGTCATTGAAATTGCTTGCGCATATGGATGATCCGTAAAATTGAATTTGGTTCGCAATGCAATCGCAGTGAAAAATGTTTTCGTAAGTGAATGTTTGATGGGGCGAAATAGTGTATGTGAAAGTAAACGACAATGCTTGGTATTTTAGGTGCATTTCGTTTGGGTTCTATTTGAAAAGAATATAAATTATCACGAATTAGAAATGTGTCGAAGAAAGTAAGAGAAAAATTACATGCATCGTTCCGCAATTGAAGGAATGGTTGGATAGAACCATCCCTCTAGAGAGGGATTGAGTTTGATCCTTAAGCTTGAAATAGATCAGACGCGTCAACATCGACATCAGCAGAAAATGTTCAATTTAGAACACACGCATTTGCCTTTGATGACCCACATTGACGGCAGCAGCAGAAGTATTTTTTCTGCTTCTGCTCCAGAAAAAAATGCTTCTGCTACTGCTTTTTTCTGCTGAAGCCGATGCTGACGCGTCAAATGTATTTAAAGCATTATTTTCAGTGGCGTAACGTTTTTCAAATTAAAACAATTGTGTTCGAAATCAAAGTGGGGGCCCTTTTTTATGAAGTCAACTTTTCGTTTAATTTATCACCCTGAATGTTTGTATTGTCTTTATCAAACAAATGCTCCTACGCAGTGGCGCAACCAGGATCTTGTCCTGGAGGGGGCTAAAGCTATGCATATTACCAGACGTTGCTGTCGCAAGTTAGGTGATGGTTAATGGTGTTGTTTTCCAGTAATGACGGTATGCGGCAGTGGCGGATTTACCAGTAGGCTGAGTAGGCTGGAGCCTAGGGCGGCAGATTTTACGGGGGCGGCAAATTCGGGGCAAATATTTTTTTTAACGTTAAGCAAATACATTACGTTCACATTTATTACAGTGGAAACCGAATTCCAAATACGAATTTCAATTCCAGATATAGCATTTATCTTTATCAGGAGACTTGAATGCCAGAGCATTTATCCTTCTCATGAGATACGTTTTGGGAACAGTGTTTGGAATGTGTTTGTTTGTACCTCAGTGAGATACAAAAATGAAGAACTGTTTGTCATCGTTATCTCAGAGCTTCGAACACCAGAAACGATTTGTAATTGAAGAAGAATCTCCGAAAAGTCCTCTTACAGTCAATTGTTTACAGGCGAAACTTCGAAACCAAGCATTTTTATACCCTTCGCCCGTAGAGTCAACGAAGGGTAAATTAACTTTGTCATGAAGTTTGTAACGCATTGAAGGAAGCATCTCCGACCATATAATTATAATAAGTATACATATATGATCAGTATAACATGGGGAGTCAATTGGGCGATGTAAGTCTGTCTGTCTGTCTGTCTGTCTGTCTGTCCGTCTGTTGCTACGCGTTTTACTCCGCCAATTTCAAAGCTATGAAGCTGAAATTTTGCACAAAGGCTTCTTTTTGCTGCGGGTAGTTTGTTTGTTTGAATCGGTGAAATCGGACCATGGGGTCGTGGGGCTGCCACACAAACCTAACCCCCCAAATTAGGTTCTTATAAGAAAAACTTTTTTGTTTGTGCACTAATTTCAACTAAATTTCACACAAATGTATTTCTATTAAGGACACATAACATAGGTATGTGAGAATAGATCAAATCGAACCATGGGGTCATGGGGCTGCCATACAAATCCAACCCACCAAATTAGGTTCTTCTAAGAAAAACTTTTTTATTTGTCGACCGATTTTAACTGAATTCCCCACAAATGTAATTCTATTGATGACGCAAAACATATGTAAGAATTGTTAGAATCGGACCATGGGGTCATGCCATACAAACCCAGCCGCCCATTTTGGTTCTTCTAAGAAACATTTTTTACACCAATTTCACAAACCTTGAATTAATGTGTGTTAATCAAAGCAACAAAAAAGGTCAAAACAAATGGGATCGAATCATGGGGCCATGCTCAAGCATCCCCTAATAAAATTTTCTGAGTAAATATTTTTATTTGTCCACTTATTCCAGCCAAACCCCACACAAATATTGTTTTGTCGACGTCACGGAACTTTTGTGAAGACGGAAGGAAAAGAATGGGGGGAGGGGGGGGGGTAAATCCCAGTCGTAGGTACGCCCGAAAAAACTTTTAGCCTGCTGGAGAAGAGCGACGGGTATCCAAATTTCGGCCGCGCCTGAAATAAGCCTCGGTCTCGTTGTCCTTTTTTTTTTGGTTGTATCTTGGTCCGAGACCTTTTTTATAGTAAAAAAAATGCCAACAGCTTAATCTTGCACTGAAGACCCCATAAAATATAAGCAAAAGACAAATCAATGTTTAAAATCCATATAGGGAAAACGCTATAAATATCATAAATTGATAACTTTTAATTCAAAAAATTAATCACCTCGTACTAAAATTAAGATGGCCGATTTTCAAAGGGGTTTCAACCATGAAAAGTGTAGCACTTCAACTGAATATCAAGGGAGGGAAGAGATAAATTTTTGTAGGATTTTGATCCTTCAGCAACGGTTGATTTGAAGATTTCAATTTTTTATTCTACGACCAGAAATTTGAAAATCTTCAACTCAATCTTTAAAGTTTGTAGTAAGTTAATTTAGTTTAAAAGATTGTTCTCCCAAAATTGTTCAATCATGCGTTAGAAAGCAATCACACTGAAGCAAATTTGCAGATTGTACTGTTATCAAACTGGTTTTTAAAACATTCAATTAAAAATCAAATTTGAAATTTCCTAAAGATATAAAAAGTGTATCATAGACCGCTTATATACCGGAGCAAAAATAAAAAGTTTTAGACAAATTTAAATAATTTTTGGACGGCATATACGGGCTGCACTAACTAATCGAAACTAAATTTAGTCCCGCTCGCAACAGATGGCGAGGTGCTTACCAATCCATAATGCCTAGCCAAGCGACTGTCTCTGAAATTTATCCAGGAAGAGCGAAGTCGTCTTTTTAATGGAATGATATCGTTTTCGGTTTTCGTTTGGCTACAAAGTTTATATGAAATTCCTGGTTAGTAAAAACGCGAGATTAACAAATTCCAATCATAATATTGTCCAAATAATCGAAATGTCAGATAAACCATTTCTAAACATCTGCACATTCCACAACCAATTCGAATAAAAAGAAGAAGAAGAAAGTTAATACGCGAACTAGACTAGGACGGTATATTCACCCTATGGAAAAGGTACTATCATCAAAAATGCTTTAAGATAGTTTAAATTAAGAGCCGGTATATAAGCGCTCTTAGAAGTGACGTTGATAGAAAAGTATTTGAAACTGAAGAAACACGGTTTCAGCGAAATTTCAAGTATGTACAGTGAATCCCCGACATTCGCGATCTCCACATTCACGAAAAACACTATACCGGGAGTCAAAAGTCTGCGTTCTGACCATGATAGCGCTCTATCTATCGCGAAAT
The DNA here is from genome assembly GCA_949715475.1 of Microchrysa polita. Taxonomy (NCBI): domain Eukaryota; kingdom Metazoa; phylum Arthropoda; class Insecta; order Diptera; family Stratiomyidae; genus Microchrysa; species Microchrysa polita. Next base: position 7,208,684 of record OX454420.1, read on the forward strand.
GATTTTGGATGTTGGTTTAGATCTCCTCCCCTCCTTTCAGTTCCATACACTTTCCCAGTTCTGTATTATAGGATTGTCATGCATTCGGAATTATAGAATCACTGCGAAAAAAGAGACATTGACCTCAACATTTAACGCGAACCACTATCCCCTATCCAATACCTCATGTTTGGAAGCCAAAACAGCTTAAGTCTGGTACGAAAGGGGTGATCCATATGCTTCTTGTACGCTCACCAACCGGGGAGAAAAATTTATTTCAACATGACCCAAAACTTATTTAAAGTATGATTTGATTTGTTGGCAGGATTGCCCAGAAAATTCCCTTATGCTCGATTTTTCGCACAAGCTTAATAATATGCGCTTCACCTTTTCTATTTGGATCGACTCCATTCGTTAATCAACTACGAAAAGATCATGGACTTTAGATGATCTAGCAGTGCGTACTGCGACCCCGGATTCCAGAAACAACTTTGTTTAAAGTTTGTTCTCTCAATTCAATTGAAACAACTGAAGGAATTCATCAGTGAAAAGATGGCGCGAAATGAAGTTGAACTGTTTCGAAGAGTGCAAGGAAACGAAAAAGAGCCCCAAAGGTTAAGGTTAAGTGACGAAAAGGAGCACCATTCGTTCGGGTGCAAACATGAACGCATTCCTCGCGAATGTCGGGGGTTCACTGTAGTTTCAAAATCTCATTTAAAATTTTGTAATTACGGATGCTAATTTTATTGATGGTTGTTTTTGCTCAAACAAATTATACCGTCGATTCTATCAGTATTGCTGAATTGTGCATTAAAAGCGGGACACTAACAAGAACATACCCTTCAAATCGACGATGTTTCAACCAATGAATTTTTCTATCGCTTTTTCTTTATATTTATATTTTATATATATATATCACATAAAGTTTCAAGAATGCTCAGGACCCACGAAGTGGAAGCAACTCGCCTATTAAAGTGCAAAGGGGAAAATTGAGAATAAATGAAGGTTAATCAGCAATATTCTCGTAGACCTTGATAGGGGCGGCAAAATGTCAACAGCCTACTAGCGGCAAATGTATAAATCCGCCACTGGTATGCGGTGGTGTTTCTAGGTCCCGTTGCATTCAGAATGAGCGGTTACACTTGGTCATGTCCATGATTCTCACGGACTTTCAGGACCTATGGTAATTGCTGAAAAAAATGATGTGGCTGAGGAAAGCAAGGACGCGACTCATTTTGGGCAACAACCGATTTTGTAATCGACACTTATAATCTTCTCATGTGTAATAGGTCACTTACAGGATCCGGCTTAAATGTTTTACCAGAAAATATTTGTAAAACCATTTAGCTTAAATGATTTTTACGAAGTGTCAAGCAGGAATGCTTTCTTCTTTAACGTAGGTACATTCGGCCACCTACAAGTAAAATTCATTGGGGCAAGCAGCAGGTCTATACAAATTTTGCTAATATGAGGCTGTACAAATTTTAATGCAAAAGGACATTTTGAATAAACATTTGTGAGTTTGGTGGATTTTGATTGAAAAAATCCATACAGATTTTATAAAAATTTTGAAGACAATCTTTTTGCACAAAAGAAGAAGCTTATAGGCATTAGCCAATTCTTGTACATTTGTTTTGCGTTAAAGGACATTTTGTACAAAAATAGTTGCTAATGTGAGCTTGCTTTTTCATATTATTTCATTTTGTAATTTTGTCTTCCCAATTTCAAGGTCTGGGAGGGGCTTTAGCTCTCTTAGCCCCTCCCGTGGCTGCGCCACTGCTCCTACGGTAGCCTTTTCTTCGATGTAAATTATTCCGAAGCTACCCCATTGTTATAACGGCCAAGAGCTGTCAAAACCTACTTCGAATTTCGAAAAAAATTCTCCTGAACTCAATAAGATTGACGAATTTCCAAAACAAGTTGACGAAACTCCATATGTCAACTTGACGAATTTCGAAATAATGTTGTTAATGTCAGCAAATTTGCATTACGCAAATTGATGAATTTCCATTTTAAATTGACGAATTTCAAAATCATGTTGATAAATTTCCATTAGGTATTGACATATATCCAGAGACATATATCCAGAGACAAATTGACGAACTTCCATTCCAAATTGCTAAACTTCCAAATCATGTTGTTGAATTTCAATTATAATTTGGCGAATTCACCAAATCTGGTTGACGAATTTCCATTAGAAATTGCCGAATTTTAAAAACACGTTGTTCCAAATTTTCATTAATTTCAAATTGACGAGTTTCCACATCAAATTGACTTATCTCCAACTCATCCTGGGGAATTTCAATTACAAATTTTCGATATTCAAAATCTTGTTGACGAATTTCAAATTGTCGGATTTTAAAATCATGTTGCTGAATTTCCAGATCAAATTCACGGATTTCCATTTCAAATTGGTCTTGATTCGTCAATTTGAAATTTGAAATTTGTCAATTTGTAATGAAAATTCGTCAACTTCTAACGGAAATCCGTCCACCATATTTTGGAATTCGCCAATTTAACATGAAAATGTTTGGTGGAAATTCATCAACATGTTTAGGAAATTTGTAAATTTGATCTGAACTTTCTTCTATTTGTAATGGAAATCCACCAATTCAATATAATTTTTTTTTTTCAATTTGTAATAGAAACTCGTCAATAAAATGTTGAAATTCGTCAATTTGTAATGGAAATTTGTCACAATGATTTGGAAATTTGTCAATTTGGAGCGTAGTTGTGTCAATATTTTTAAGTTTAAGCCTAAATTTTGACTTATGGCATAAATCGGCGGTACTTGTGTTAGTTCGGTACTTCTGTTCCTGCAGATTGACAGGGTTTTTGCGCACTCAACAAATGATCATTTTTATTTGAAACAAATATGCCTCTCGGCCTTTGGGGCCCTTTTAGATTGGGAGCCCGTGTTCCAAAGCACACATGGAAACCCGTACGTTACGCCACTGCTTATTTTCGATCCCTTTCGTGAGCCGTTTTTTCTAAGGCCATTGGGGACGGAGCTTATATCAGTACCAGCGTACAAAACAAAAGTAGCTTCTCTGCCAATACAACGGCAGCTCACGTTCGGAGAAGTTTTCGGATTCGTTGTCGCCCCGAACCCCTGGATGGATGGATTAGGCACTATAATGAGTGGGGCTGGTTACGCCCAATACTGAAAGAGTTTTCGGCTATCAGCTCTGTCCTTCGTAAAAGGCTTAGAAGAAAGCTAACCAGGTTTACTTTACTTACACATTTCAATGGTTTTCCCGTGCCGTGAACCCCTGCGACCACCGTTCCACCTTTCGATATTACTTCGCTGGGACGTTTCTGGCTAGTTACTCACCTCTGCGGTTTGCGACTTATGTTGGCTTCCTCCCTGCGCAGCACTTTGTGGATTGAGGACATTGCTCCGCTCACTGCATCCCAATTCTCCTTGGAACGCAACATAAGTCCTATCAAGTTCTGGGGATTTATTATGCTGCCCACGGCTGACTCTATTCGGGAACGAACCTCTAAGAATCTAGGGCACTCAAAAAATACACGCTTCGCATCCTCTACTACCCCCTTGCATCTGGGACATTCGGGAGAGTCATTTATAGTTTAAAAAGCTGTGCAGATATTGCCGATAACCTCCGTGACCCGAGAGAAACTGTTGTGATTGACCTCGTCATGCTTCCTGTTTACCCATTCCGATATATCCGGGACTCGAGTATACATCCATCGACCTGTAGCAGTGTCCTCGCAACTGCGTAGCCCCCTAGTCAGGGACTTCAACCACTAGATTCCTCTTTGATCCACCAAATATCCAGGCTCCCCTTCGTTACGCACGCGGTTCAACATGTTGATCTAGTCAACGAAAATCTCCATCGGCATCATTCCAGCTATGACGTAGGCTGCTTCGTGCAAGGTAGTACGATACGCACAGCACACTCTTAAAGCACACCTTCTATAAACCGAGTTAATTGGTTTCGCGTAACATGCATAGTTTAATGCACTGGCCCAGACCAGTGAAGCATACAACAGTACGGACGTCAGAACCCTGGACAAAGAAAGTATGTTACTAGTCCTCCTAGGACCCCCTATGTTAGGCATTATTCTTGCTAGAGCCGCCGTTGCAGATGCTGCCTTCTCGCACACGTATTTCGGGTGTTCCCCATAGTTCAGTCTTAAGTCACTCAGAACTCCCAGGTACGGCGGGCTTGGATGTTATGATTGAGCTCCCAACTCTGATTATGAGGGACGCCTTTTTTCTCCGCTTACTAATCAGTTCAGCTTCCGTTTTATTGTCTGCGAGCTCCAACCCTACTGTTTCCAGCCACGCTAGCGTACATCTCAACGTAGTCTGGATCTTTGGCGATCGAGACCACCGCGAAATCGTCTGCAAACCCAACGACCGTCACTCCCATAGGCATGGAAAGCTCCATGGTGGCATTGTACATTAAGTTCTACAGCAGGGGACCTGACACTGATCTCTGTGGAACTCCTGCTGTTATCGCATACTCTTTCGTTCCCTCATTAGCATTGTATTTGAGGGTGCGATCCGATAGATAGCTCTTTATGATTCCTGCGAGGTAGTCGGGCACACCCATTCTTTGCAGCGCGATGTGGATGCACCCCCCGCTAGCGGAGCTTAAAGCATTCCTCACGTCTAATGACACTACATCGCAGCACGAAGAGAGTCTCTTGCCAGGGTAGTGACCAGATTGTTTGCGTCCACTATGGAACGCGCTCGACGAAAGCCACACTGTCGACTTGAAAGTTTCCCTTCCTCCTCCAGTACCGCTGACAGACAATTGAAAATAACCCGCTCTAAGAGTTTCCCCGTGGTATCCAGCAAGCAAATGGGACGATGCGAACTTGGCTGGCCAGCCGGCTTGTTCAGTTTTAGGATTAGAACCAGGTTCTGCCTTTTCCACCGTTTCGGGAAGGTTTACTCTTCCAGGCAGGTCTCAAAAACCTCAATAAATGTTCCCGGCAATGCTTGAATCGCAGTTTTAAGAACTTTGTTGGGAATGCCATCTGGTCCCGGTGACCTACCATCTTCCAGCCTGGCAGAGGCCTGAAGTAGCTCACTTTCCGTGATTGCCGGCTATAGGCTACAGTAGCCCCGATTTTTCTGGGCTCCATCTCATGCCGAGGGAAAAGAGATGTGACAATTGTTTCACTAACATGCCACTTCATCACAGGCGTCATGGAGCTACTGGCGAACGTGAGGTCTATGATGGATCCCGCCTTCCCTTTTCTAAATGTGTTGCTACCTCCTGTATATAATAAGGCGATGTCGAGGTGCGAAATGGCATCTAGCAGCGTCCGCATAAGCTTATTGGTATGGCTTCCCTGCTGCTCCACTCCTGATTGTATGCAGGTGAGGCCTGTCACTGGGTAGTTCGGAATTCTCTCCTGCAAGGGCATCCGCTTTTCGTTGTCTTCGATTCCCTGTCCTTTTACCCATTTCAAGGTTACGTTGTTTCGGGTAGCTATGTTTTTGAGGTTCTGTTGGCATTCACAAACCAATTTAGAGGTTGTTTTGGGCCTTGCAATAGCCATGGCTTGACTGTCAGTGAGAATATAGATGGTCTTTCGAATACTCTCCCCTTCTGCAGTATAAGTTCTGCCTGGAAGACAGTTGTGTGACGAGATGACCTAGGGGTTGGGAGATACTACAGTTGTTGGTTTTAGTATAAACTCCTGCCCGTGTTCCTTCGCCTGTCTTCGACCCATGTGTGCACCGCACTATACACTTTGTTAGGTGGTTGCCGCTCCATTTACCCCAGTCTTCCTTGACTATAGAGGTATGGATGTTGGAGTCTTGGCCGGGGTATAATCGCAGCCCATATCTAGGAGAGGGTTTGCTATGATTTCTGTAATCCGACAGTGGCGTCCACATGTTCGATGATTGTAGTCTATACGCTGCCATTTTTTCCTCTTCTGCGATTGTAAGGTCTAGTGGTGACAGGTCAAGTAGCTTCTCTAGAGTTAAAGTTGGTGCACCGCGCCTGGTGCCGGTTATGTTTGCGCAGGCCAGTCTTTGCACTGATGCCATTTTGTTGCAACTGTTTTTTGCTTGGTCTTAGTCCACCAGACTATCGAGCCATAGGTCAGACGAGGTTTGACCACGGCTTTGTAAATCCAGTGATTTTAGGTTTCAGCCCCCACATTTTCCCTATTGCTCTTTTGGTTGCATATAGAGTCTGTTTACTTTTTGTAATTGTGTTTTGCAGCTGCTTGTTCCACCTGAGTCTGTTATCGACTTTACCGCAGTGGTAAACTGCAACTGTTAATTAAATAAGGTTGGAGCGTTTAGTCCTTCGAAATTGTGTTTGCGACTGAAGGTTATTAGATTTGTTTTGGCGAGATTTCGTCGAGCAAGAAGGATTCACGTTCCTACGGGGAGTACGAACACAAACACAGGGAGAAAAAAAGGTAAAAAAAACTTGCCTGTCAGTGTTGACCAGTTCAAATGTCAATCGCTCCAAAAAGCCATATTCCATATTTTTCCAATTGCAAATTTTATTCTCTACTACGTATGTATGTAACATTTAGTTTTCCTACTTAATTTTTTTTTAACAAAATAATTCAACTACAAATATGTATAATGATGAGTAAAACTTACCAGAGTTTTTTAAAGACTTTTTTTTATCACAATTTTGGTGTTTTGAGTCGCGGCCAAAAAATTATATTTTCGAAAATGTATAACCAAAAATACAATTTGATTAAAACTGCGAGTATTTTTGGCATTTCTAATATTCTTGGATCCTGATCATAGGATTTTTCACAATTTTCTTGGTACGTTTCTATTCTAATCAGCACAAAGGCATGAGTGATTGCGATGGTATGAATTTTATAGACTGCAGGACGCGCCACCACGCAAAACTGAAAAACATCATCATCAACTACCTCTGATTGATATTCAATTTTTTCTCACACAATCGTACGATATGTCCTTGATTCGTCGCTTCTGCCTGCCTTAAAATCTTCATGATATCATTCAAACGATTATTTTGTACGGCCAACAAATAGGCTGACTTCAACTGGCCCACATAAATGTGGCAAGTGATTTTCGTCTCGACATCCGCTATGAGTTTGATCAGTTCATCGAGCACGGCTCGTATTTCCGGTAAATGCGTATTGTTTGCCGCGTGAACGGCCAACGAGAGAATTTTATCATAATCCGTTTGATCAACGCCATTATTGCTTTTGATGCAATTGATGAGGTTGGGCAGTTCCGTGAGTCGATTATTGCGTGCCAAATATTTGGCTGTGGTAATGTAGATTTTGGCGGAGGGTATGTTGTAGTCTTGGATGATGCTGTGGGAAGAGAAGAAGAGATTGGAGATTAGATAAAATTATCACTCACTCTCAGGGCCGCAGCTAATTGAACGCGAGATGCAGACACGCGCGTATGTTGTGATTCAAAAGAGCAGAAAAATGTCGCAGTCGAAATCCCGCAAAACTATTCGTACACCCCACACAATTTTGTGGAGCGTATCTTGTCATGCGAGACCGGCTGAGACGCTTTAAAATTCTACAAATAACAGCTTACCGATAGGCTAGGCCGAATCCTTCTTCAATATTATTCCCGCAGAGTAAGACAAGAATGCAAATATGAATACGTTCCTGTAGCGAGTCGAAAAGAGTGGGCACTGTGGCGCTTTCGACCCCAATCTGAAAATAAAATTTGAATTGAATATGGATCAGGAAATCCACGTTCATTCAGGCCGGTTCCCGAAAACCATCTCAAAAATGAGCCGCATGAATGGGCGTGGATTTCTAGAGTTACATGTGAGTCTCATCGCATAAAAATATCACACCGCTTCCGCCTAACTAAGTCATTTCAGTTCAAAAAATCTCACCTGCTTCAATATCTGCCTCGCCGCTCTCCGTCCCCGATCATCTTGCTCTGCCTTGGCCAAAAACTTGGTCACCTCCATCTGACGCAAAATCGTATTGATATGACAATTCAACGTTTTCGCGTCCATTTGCATGAGAAACGACGGCTCCTTCACCGGTCGCTTCTTACTCAAATTGATATTCTCCCACTGACACATTTCCAGCTCCGTCTGCAAATGCTTCTGAGCGTTGATCAAATGAAACGAATTATTTTGCAAATCCCTGTACGAAGTGCAATTCATCGAATAGAACTTGACACACGTCATACTCGCCCGGATAGGATCGTTTAGCAAAATTTGCAAATGGTACAAACTGTTGAGCAGATTTTTCGATTCCAAATAGCGACACGTCTGAATGATGACATCCTTCCAGATGGAGAGTTGCGAATCGATTGCTGTCATTTGACGAATCAGCGTGTCGACACGTCCGCGTTTTAAATGCCTCACATAGATGCCCTTGATGAAGATCTCGTTGTCGAGATTTTGGAGGATAAAGTAGCGCAACGCACTCATCGTTTGATCGTGCCGTATCAGGAAGCTGACAATGTCGGCATGCGATCCGTGCGAGAGAAGGTAGAACATGCATTCTTCAAACATGCGTGTTTTGCGCAATACGTGCATTTTGTTGTCCAGCTTGCGCGCGGGCGGCTGATCGCAATAGATGCCCTGCGAGACTTTTTTCAGATTTGATAGGGTGTTGAGGATATTCATGGCCGGTTCGTGAATTGGGATTTTTTCTTTTGGCTTTGAACGAATTGAGGCCAGAGAGGTGTTTGAGCTGCGTATGCTTGAGGCGCGTGCTAAAGTTTCAGGTACATGGGTTTGTCGCGCGGTCGACTCGATGACTTTGACGATTTCGTCGAGAAGGGGAGGGCTGCGATTCGGGCGTTTTATGGTGGGTATGTCGATTTCGCTGTGCACGTCCAGCTCGTGTTCGGTCGTGATGAATTGCAGGATGTTGGCTATGTCGCGCGGTCGACAGTGACGTGTCATGCAATGATGGAGTTGTTCGCGGGCTGGAAAGAAAGGGTAAATGGGAGGTCAGGAACGAAAAAATCTGCAAATCAATATATCCCAATAAAAATCCCTAAAACAAAACCCCTAAAACGAAATTCGCCAAAACAAAGTCCCTTAACCAATATCCCCAAAAATCGAATCCCTAAAACATAGTCCCCAAATATGTCTATTGGGGATGGCGTGTTTGGCGGAAACTTTCTCTCTTCTAAGCACAACATGCATCAAGCACGTCCTCTAAGGCGATTCAAACCTGCCTGAAATTAAGATTTTCGTAGGGGTGTGTTACACAAAATTGAATTTGGGGATTCTGTTTACACTTTTCAGGATTATGTGGAAATTATGCATTACAGGCGTTTTGGGGATTTCGATTTTTTGTGGATTCAGATTTTTTGGGGATTAAACTTTTTAGGGATCAAATTTTTTGAGGGATTTTATTTTTTGGGGATTTAATTCTTTCGGGATTTAATATTTTCGGGGATTTTAAATGTTTGGGGATTTATTTCTTAGGGGTTTTTATTTTTGGGGATTTAGTGTCGTCCACTTAAAACTGGCCTGTCCTACTCATCATATTTGATTTTTTTGGGGATTACATGTTTTAGAGATTTCATATTTTTGGGGATTTCATTTTTTGGAGGATTTTACATTGTTTAGGAATTTACATTTTTGGGATTTCAATTTTTTAGGGATTTCATATGGTTCCCAAAAATTTTACCTGTTTCATAACGACCCACTCGCAAGCACGCCAATCCATAAGCAGCCATCACACCACCCGTAGAATGTCCATATTTCAAGTAAATTTCCAAAGCCAATGGCCACTTTTCGGCCAACACCATTGAATCGCCCAACTTTCGAAGACTCTGATTGCTGAGCGTCTCCACGGGAAGCAGTGATTCACAACCATTCTGCACTACGGATATGATGATTTCGGAATGATCACGAATTATGTCGCATTCCGGCGGTCCACCACGAACCTGTAAGAAGAGGGAACATGGAATTTCCAGTTAAGTTCTTCACCGATTCCTCGTGACTTACCTTAGCTGCCAGTGCCAAACAATTAAGCATTCTTGCCACGAGAGCGTAATCAATTTCCGGATTCGGATACCCGGGCCGAACGGGCCGCAACAACTTCTCAAACTTCCGACAATGATGCAACAACAGATTCACATAGTCGGCATTGTTCGAATGAAACGACAAAATCGACAGGCACAAATGCGTACTCGGTGCATGCTCGTACGAGAACTCCTCACGGAGCAGCTTATCATGCGTCACATTGCCACTCAGCTGCCAACAATTCTCCTGCGCAGTACTCTTCTTCTTCCGCTCTACCGTCTCGGCGGCTAATGCCGCAGCACTCGTACTGGGCTCTTCCATCAATCGAACCCGTTGCGCTTCAGACTGCTTGAAGCAATCATTGCACACCCGCACGGGAATGTCTTCATACAAATTGGGAATTCGCAGACGATTCAACGAACATGTCGAGCACACCACCCGGCCGCATCGTCGACAATGATGTCGCCGGGTCAACATGGTAAAATGCGCTCTTTTGCAGCACATGCACTGAAGGGCCTCCTCGTCGCGAATCCAATCGCCTCGTACCGGAGCCTCTTTCGGCATAACAAAAGCTCCACACAGGGAATCCAAGCTGGCCATTTCGGTGGACAGTGACGCCGGATCAGTCGAGGATGACGTCTCGTTGATACGATAGTCCAGCGCTTTCGTTGCATAAATCTGCAGCAAAGTGTCAATACAGCTGGCCGTGATCGCATGATCGTTCTGGTACAAATTGAAATTCAGCAGAATGAACGCTGAATTTTTCGGATTGCCCAGCGTGATGCTGCTATTCATGGGAATCTCATAAATCATATCCGTATGGTCGCTGCAGTACTTGCATTGCGTCATGTCCTCCAGGTACGGTCGAATGCATTGCAAAACTCGCGACAGGGCCTCAAATCGTGAGTTCATCACAAACTGCTCAACGAGCAGTATCGGTCGACTCAGTAGATCCCAGTTGGCCTGGAGCTCGTCGTCTGTCATATGCTTCAACACACACAACGAGACTCGGTAATTTTGATATTTCGAAACTCGTGTGTCGAGCGCTATATCCGCCCCCAGTTCATTACTAGTCAGCGTGCTTCGAGCCACCAAATAGTCCACGGCGTACTGAACCACTGTAAGATTTCGAAACCGTTCAACATACGTCTCCAGGAAGGCAACAACTTCATCCTCGGGAAAGCTTTCAAGAATCTTTAGCAGGTAAGGATCAATCTGTTTGCCGGTCTGCACCTGAAGGCCTTCGAAAAACACTTCGTTAAATGATGAGAGTGCAAGCGTATTTGACTGATTGTGCAGCTCCCACCATTCGCAGCACAATTCGTACTTTTTCAATTTGATAAGTTTTCGCATGATGAGCTCAGGCGATCCTTCGCCGTATGCATACGCTCCGCTCCACGTGCGGAACAAAAAGTCCTGAGCGGCTTCGGAGAATATTTTAATGTCCTTCAAGTAGCGCTCGAGGCGAGCCCTTTTCACGGGGTCAATTTCAGCTGCAGAATCATCCAACAACGTGCTCTTGATTAAACTCGTTGCCAATTTGGAGTCCTGAATTTTTATGATGTTTTCCAGGATGAGATCGACACGATCGTTGATGTTTTTGATGCATTCCAACAGTCTGACTTGGCTGATGTCGGTGTGGATCAGATTGCGAATCGCCTCGTCTTTAAGATCAGAAAGTGCGGCGGATTTCTCGAATTTTTCTCTGGCCATTTTGTAGATGGGAATGATTTGAGCTTGCATTTCATCGGGCAGAAATTGTTCAGCTTTCAGATGATCGAAGAGCATAGTTGCGATCGCTATGTTGTCCTCATAGATCGAAGCAAGTATTTTCGTCTCAGGCAGTTCCATAAGGTGCTTGAAGTAGCTTGAGTTGATAGCCTCATTTTCACTGCCCGTTCCGGCAATCTCTTGTAAAATATACGCCAACAGATGATTGCTCTTTGCGACATAGTCGCAGATGACGTCATCCTTATATTCATAGTTCTTTGGTTTGTCAGCACTAATTCGAACTTTGTGTTCAACCGTTGGACACACGTTCAGCGCAATTGTGTGCACCATATTCAAATTCAACGACTGAACCAGACTTTCAATATCGGCCGGAGGAATGCCTCGTGCGAACAACACTTCGCCAACAACACGCGTCATATCTGTCGTCAATATCTGCGAAATACAGTCCGTTGCACCGGCATTCAAAATTTCCAAAAGCTTCGCCGCATTGTTCACATAACGGGAGAATCGTGCAAAATAGCTCGTCTTGACCTTAAGCTCCTCAAAACTTTTGCTCACCCCCTTCAATTTGGTCAAACTATCGACATCCTGCGCCTGCTTTTTGGCCAACCCTTTGAAGATATTTTCGCGTTCCAGCTCGGATTTCAGACTCGCATTTCGTAGGGTATAAAAACTATTGCAAAGCATCTCCTTGGCGCCTAAATTCTCTTTTGCAATCATTTTAAACAGAGACTGACACTGAATCAGGTTATTGAAAAACGGCACGGCTCCCACGCCGCGATACAGCTCCTCCTGTTGACCCGATATTAGTTGCTCCAAAAACTTATCGGCCTCGTACAAACGATTGGTCATGTTCCATAAATTGCTGCTCAGCTCATGATTCATGTTCAGGCTCAGGATTAAGTCGAGAACGATGCAAATTTGGAGACGATCGTTCTGGTATTGGCGCAGAAAGGGAAAGGTTGAGCCATGCTTTTCCAGATGCGCGGCATGTTCGGGATCGACCACCAGTCGATTGGCCTGAGTGTATTCTTCAATGATGTTGGTGATACGCGAGGTTTCGAAACCGATTGCCGCGATTTTTTTGATATGTTCAATGGTGGAGTGAGATTTCAAGTAGGATTCTTGCTCTTCGTAGCGGGCGATGGCTTTTTCGAGTTGCGAGCGGATGGAGCGCATGTTTTGCAAGGAGGATATGTCACGTTGGAGGGTGGTGTCTTGGAGGTTGAATTTCTGGAAGAATATTCGGAAATAGGAATTTTATTTTAGATTTTTGAATTTTTGGATTTTAGGTTTTAAGTTTTAGATCAGGAAGAGTTCAGGGGTTAAACGTCCGTGCCTGCCGTGGAGGCCCACGAGTTGATTTTGTGACGTCAATTAGCGTCAACTCTAGGAGTGTAGAGGTAACAGTTAACATACTGCTGGATGCCAGTCTGCAGTTCTAGGCTCCCTGCTTCCGGTTGGAATACGCAACACGCCATTCGCGAAACAACAGCCAGCACGATACTCCCACTTAAGGGTCAACTTCATTTGTCGCGGCAGAAGCAGTAACTCTTCAGGGTTCATGCAACACCCGTGCAAGATACCCACCTAACGAGCTAAACGCAAGACATTGTTCTTGACTCTAACACACAACTACTGACGACGGGAAGGCGCACGGTCCGACGACTGAATGCCTCCTTACAGAAGGGGTTCAAGCTTCGAACTCGTTTTCTTCTCCACAAAAACTCAGTGACGTCGACGACTCCACTACTAAGGAGGACCCCAAAGTGGTCTAGATCACGGACATCCGAATACCTCGGGCATACTAACACGTGCCACACCGCAGCACGGGCAGGAAATATCGGTTGCACGCTTAAGCTGGAAACGCTTTCAGTTAAGGAGCCGTGACCTGTAATCAGACCGAGACCGAAACTTAGATTAAAATTTAGGTCTAGGCTTTCATGAGCAGCACGAACGTCCTTGAAATCCTCGTATGTCACTCTAACAACGACGGACTGGTCCCATCTAGACAGGACACAGCCACCCAGGAGGTCAGCGACTATCCTCACGAACAAACGAACCCAAAATTTATGTTTTTGCGTGGCAGCAACCGATCTCTCCTGATATGAATGCTGTATGACAGCATTAGAAACTGTCCGACATATAGGTATACATGCACACATAATGATACGCTGAACCGTGTTAAGCTCCCGGCTTCCACGAGCAGATGACCCCCAGTCCATTAGAGCTCCTTCGCCGAAAGTTTTGCATGCAACGAGCAGCGAGCCATATATCTGACGGACTGCACGCCTACCTATCGACCAGTCTCTGCGTATAAAACACCTCAACATAACCACCACACAGAACATTCGTGCCTTCAACCCGTTCGTCGAAAGTCACTCAAAAATACCGGACTTGTGTCACTTATTTGAGAGCGGTTCTACCCATCCGAACTATCCGAGCCGGTTCAATGAGAATGAGCTTTTCAGGATAATCATCGTCACTGATTTACGGATTGAGACTTTAACGTCCATACGGGCTCCCCACACATGAACAATGTCCATGAGTTGGGTGCCCTTCTAATGAAGCTCAAGCCGCGTTTGGCCCTTCACTGGGAGGAGAAGGTTCGTCAGCGTAAGCACCACACTTACACAACCGCTGCAGGGATGTCCATCATGTTATTCCAAACGAACGGTCCAAAGATGGAGCCCTGCGGACATCCCTGCATCGCACACTTCTTAACGAAGGCATTCACACCCACGACCAAAGTCTCTGTCCCTGAAATAGCTCTTCCACAGAGATATTTCGAGAATGCCAGCTGCCTCGAGCTTGTGTAAGACGGTACTCTACAGCAGGTTGTCAAACGCGCCCTAAGGCTTCATGCACACGACGCGAAAACGGCTCGCAAGCTCGACACATCGAAATGCATTGGCTCTTATGGGAGTTATAGCATAGGTCATAAACAAGTGACTCAACACATTATATGATGCTGAGTCATCTTGTCCACGTTCACGTAATGATTCTTTTACGACCCTTTTCTCGGATCAGGATCATTACACATGTTGTGTGCATCTGTAGCATACATGTTTGTTATGATAGGATATTATTTTATGACTACTCGTATTTGGGATATTTCCGAGATTTGTTTATTGCAACATTTTACTAATGTACTAGCTCTTAAGGTATAAATATGATGTTTAGCACGTAAGATCTTCAGTTTATAAGATGTATTCGTAATAAATGCATACAAAAACTCCAACACAAAAGTGTTGTTACTTAACTGGCGCAGTCGGGTCGCGGATTTTTTCGATATAGTAAATAAGTGAATTTACGCAAGATCGGAAGAACGGACGACAAAAGAACCAAATCTGCTTTTATAAAGGGCAGATTAATCTTTTTTTCCTTGCAGATCTTTCAGATTTATGAAAGAATGGACTACCGTGAATTGGCAAGTTTTATTGCATCAGTTCCTGCATTCGATGGAGCCCAGGCCGATATTTATCCATTCATTAGGGCGATCGATTCCATCAAAGACGATTTGAATACGAATGTTTTCAAGGAGCAACTAATTCAACAAATTCTGTTGAAGATAACAGGCAAGGCAAGGGATGCGATTCTCACATATAATCCGGAAACGTGGACTGATATCAAAAGGACGATTATTACACATTTCGATACTGCCGAAAACGAGCTGCAATTACAACAAAGGCTATTCGAGGCTACATTCAATTCGGCCAGTCAACTATATGACGATTTCTGTAAGTGTCTTTCCCTTATTAGTCAGAAAATTTTAAACAGTGAACAATATTTAAGAAATCAAAAGCAAGATTTAATTAAAAATAATTATTTGATGGCAAGAAATATATTTATAAACAAAACTCCAGAGCCATTAAAAAGTGTTTTGTTAGCCAGAAATCCTTCCGATATGGCAGAAATAAGGACCGTTTTATATGAAACCGGATATTTAAATTTCACTGATCCTACAACTAATCAACATTTATGTCAAAATAATTTTGCAAAAATGGAAAAAGATGTTTCGTTTCACTTTCAAGAAACTAAGTACAATACAACTGAAGTAACTTTACCTGTTATAGAGTTAACGATCCATAATCATATTTCTCGTTGTTTAATAGACACTGGATGCTCAACAAGTATCGTTTCAATTGACAATTTCAATTGAAGTTAAGAGCTTTGGCAAACAGAAACTTCCAAATCCAGTTTATCTTAATACACTACATGGAGTTATTCAGTGTACTGATTTTATCAGGACATTTGCACCAAAAGAGTGTGAAATCAACGCTACCATGGTCTGGAAAATTGTCAATAATACTTTTCCCAATTTTGACGCCATCATCGGCATGGACATATTATCAGCACTAGACGCTAGTATTAATTTATCACGTTCTGAAATAATTCTCAATGGTTTTCGTGTACCATTTCAAAATCATATTTCAAAGAATTTTAAGACTGAATCGTCTAATTTCGCGGGTTTAATTGAAAATAATAATTTACATAAGCAATCTTTTTTACCTACAGAACAAGAGAAAATAATAAAATACATACCAGCTCAAACAAAATTTTATAGAATTGAAACCACAGATAAACCACTTAACTCATTCAAATATCAGTTGGAAATTAAAGTTTCAAATAACAGCAATTTCATTTCAACTAAGAATCTCTTAGGTGGCAAACGTACAACATTTACTTATAAGAAATTCGTTTCGTGTGACGCTAATTATATACTGAATAACTACATGCCACAAACAGGATCTGTTGGTCTTAAGGTTCCCAACAAAAGAATTCTAAAGATTTTTCAAAAAGAGTATACAAATTGGAAATCAAAAAATCCAAAAGTTTTAATATTTAGTACCATTTCTATTTTAATTGATTGTACTCATGTAGAAATACTTGATATTATTAAAACAGAATACAATAACAATAACCAAATAGGTATCAACAAATTGTATAGTAAATTGAGAAAGATGTACTTTTATCCGAAAATGAAATCAACAATTGCTCAATGTATTGGTAAATCAAATATTGGCTTAAAAAGTGCCCCTAAATCTAAGATCTCGGTAAGAAGGCAGTCAGTAAGAAAAACGTATCATATTGGTTTATTTAATTCAAATAATAATACGAGTATTGACTCCTACTTAATTTGCATGGATAAATTCAGTAAATTCTTAACAATGGAAAAGTTAGTTAATGAAAGGCAGAATTCGATATTACAAACACTTCAAAAAATACTTAATAGAATCGGACATCCAAAACACATTTTATTTGATATCGAAATTAGTATATGTAATGAAATCAAAGAATGGTTAAATGAACAGAGAATAAGATATCAATTTTTTTCTGTACATGAAAGTCCTGAAATGAGTATAGCTTGTAAAATCCTCTCAGAACAAATAAATATATATCAAGGTGCCGATTTCAAACATCCTAAATTTCTAGACCCTGTGGAACAATCTTTGTACTATTATAATAATACCATACATGCTACAACAAAGGACACTCCATTTAATATTTTTAATATGAAAAACTAAAATGACAGACCGAAAAAAAAAATACTTTCCAAATCAAATCAATGAATCATATATTTAAAATGCACATGAAGGATGAAACTAAATTTTTATAAAAATGTACAAGAAAAAGACAAACATAGTTATTAAAGCAAAAATTGGTACATAGAAGATTATGGATAATATACTTTTGAATGCAATTGTGCACCCTTCCTTTCGAACAAAGTTGAGGACAACTTTAATCTTGAGGAGGGAGGAGTTATAGCATAGGTCATAAACAAGTGACTCAACACATTATATGATGCTGAGTCATCTTGTCCACGTCCACGTAATGATCCTTTTACGACCCTTTTCTCGGATCAGGATCATTACACATGTTGTGTGCATCTGTAGCATACATGTTTGTTATGATAGGATATTATTTTATGACTACTCGTATTTGGGATATTTCCGAGATTTGTTTATTGCAACATTTTACTAATGTACTAGCTCTTAATGTATAAATATGATGTTTAGCACGTAAGATCTTCAGTTTATAAGATGTATTCGTAATAAATGCATACAAAAACTCCAACACAAAAGTGTTGTTACTTAACTATGGGAAGGTCATGACGAGCGACAGCAAGCGAGAGCCATGCACAGTCAAAACACGGCTCGCGAGCCGTGAATTTGCGGATTGAGGTGCACGATATGTGAAAACACGTCTCGGTAGTTGTGATTTGACAGCGGCACGGCTCTCGCTGTCGTGAGCTTCCCATAAGAGCCAATGCATTTCGGTGTGTCGAGCTTGCGAGCCGTTTTCGCGTCGTGTGCATGAAGCCTAAAAATCTACAAAGCTTCCAACGATCCGTTTGGCACCACTGTCCTTGATTGGACGAACAGAAGCGCGTCCTCAACAGATCTTCTCTTACGAAACCCGTACTATCTGTCCGAAGCCCGTACTAAAAGGTGACTGAAGCCTCGGTAGGATGAAGGGTCAGTTCGGAGCTTATCAGGGCCTTTCAGCAGCACGCCCATCCGAGGGAAAAACACGGACTCGGTAGCAAGACTCAAAGAGGCTCTCAATGTTATCAGGAACGATCCGCCAGATGCTCTTGCACATCTGGGTGGTCCTTCCATCGATTCCAGGCGATTTCCCACATCTTCTCCATCGTTTCTAACTCGCTCACAAAGCAAACCATCGACAGAATCCGACAGAATATGTCGTGCCAGTCTCCGTCACAAGCCTAGACACTTCGCATCGTGCCCGTTTGTCCCTACAAAGCATTTCCCCGGAGTCATCCGAAAACCTGCTGACAAAACGACTCCCACCGTCCTACTTAAACTTGGCCACCAATCAATGGTATTCACTTTTGGCTCTACGTCTAAATGCAGGCACGCCTTGGCTCGCTGAAAACGCTTTCGAAGCCGACCTACCTTGCGCTTCTTGGGATACAGGTCCCTGGTCCACTACCGCATATGCCTCTTGCTTAAGGGCCGCTCACATTCTGTCCCCCTGGACAGATGACTCACAGGTCATCTCATCAACACACACACACAGTCGAGCCCCCGGGTCACACACAGAGTTCTTTCAATTTTAAATCAGTAACAACATTGAAATTTTGTTCATTTCAGTTATGATGTCCTTGGATAATTTTATCATTACTTTATTGCTATTTTTGCCTTTATCGACAATAATAATGGGATTCTGGCAACGACCGATAAACATTGGATATCACGAGCAAGCTGTCTTTCAAATGCAACTGAATGACTCACTTCAAAATGGTGTAAATGTGGAGTATGATTCATGGATGCTTTAGAACGGTTATCGTTGTTCATTATTATCAATTTGCAATAAAATTTTGTATTTTATCTCCTAATTGATTCGGTACTTTTCTATGACTTTTTCAAAGCAACAGCAACTCTTGAAACCCCAATTTGCGAAAATCTTTAAATGAAACGAGAAGTGTGCGATTATCTCGCTAACTACAGCAGCTAGACGGGTCAAACTAGGCACATTTTGGGGCACGTTTAGACGGCTGTATCTTTGAAACGGTGATAGCGATGACTATGGACTTAACTGAACGGCATAACGTTTTCCCGAATTCCACAACATTGAGTTGCGCTCGTCGAACCAAAATTTTGGCCAGTCGAAAAATACGTGCCTTGCGTCTTCTGCGACTGATCTAAAGTCATCCAGCTTGAAACGGTACAAGTAATGCCGGTATACACATTGGCCCGTTAGGAATTGATTTAAAACGTGGTTCACTTTGCCGTGTTGGCTTTTACCCCATTTTGCAATATCATGGATGAGAGAATGAGTCCATCTACCGGTTACAGCTTCCTCCCATGCTTCCTGTGTTTCCAACCTTTTTGCGAATTTCCAAGTCCGCCGGCGACGTGTAGTTACGTCGTATGCCGTACAATCTGCTTGTCTCCTCCACCAGAATTCCTATTGGGATCATACCAGCAACGACGTAAGCAAACTTCGTGCGAAATTATTCGGTACGCAGAGTGCACTATCCATACGCGCCTACGGTAAATCGAGCTTAATTTCTGGGCGTTCTCAGATATAATAGCCCACACCGGTGAGGCATACAGAAATGGATGTAACTACCTTGCTCAGCATCAATCTTCTGCTTGATCTAGGTTCGTCTATATTCGGCATAATCCTTGCTAAAATTTACGATGACGATCGCCGCCTGCTTTTCACATTCAAATTTCAAATGCTCCAAAAGATCAGTCTCGAGTCAATCCTAACCTACGACGCCCGCTTTTCACATTCAAACTTCAAATAATGATCTGCAAAGTTCAGTCTCGAAATAATCCTAACCCTCAAATACCTAATGACTTTTTTGGAGGTTCTGATACCACTCCCTACTCTGATTTTTAGAGAGCACATTTCTCTGTGCTTACTGATAAGAACAGACTCAGTTTTTGCTTAAAGCAGGACTTTTGTGTAAAGAAGGACTTGGCCATCCAAGGAGGTCCAGGGGACGGAGCCAATGCCTCTGCAACCGCACTGGTTAGGCAGGAAGATAGGGCTCCTCAAAGAGCGAGTAGCGGCATGCACTTGCTGTAGCTCAACCACTCGTTGCCTCCGTCTTTTTACAATTGAAAAGAGATATCGCATGCCTACGGCATCACAACACAACGCGCGTATTAAAAATGGGGTGACAATATATGAAACGGCCAGCTAACACATGTTCCAGCTTACACTAGCTCCGTGGACCCGGATCGCGATGGGTCCTCACCAAAATAAACCCACAAAACTTTCAAAAACTAATCCGAACTGAAGCGCTCGCGGCCAAACAAAATATGTAGAGCACCTCTCTTCACGAACAATGTCCGGATGATCTCGTCAATCACTGAATGAATAAAAGGAAAGCCCCCTCCCCTTCCCCTTCAATTGTAGGAGAGGCGGTGGTTAAGATGTAATGTCAGACAGTCAAATTAGTTGGCGTCCTTCATAAGGATGCCGCATTTTGCCCACGGGGCGTTCCGCAGTGACGAAACAAGCCACAAAAACATGCAAAATTATCTTGGTCGCCATTCGCTATGCGGTCCACTCCAATCCTTGAATTAATCTATCACCATAGAAAAAAAAAGCTCCGACCCCCTCAAAATGCGTGTGTCCTTCTGGACAAATGACTCTCGTTCCCCCTCCACGATGTTGGCCGCGTACGTTTAAAAAAAAATTTTTTCGGTCCAGCTGTTCCACAAGCGATTCCGACACATAGGTGTCTACTATTGAATTTAGCGGTTCTTTTTCGAAAAAAATTCATGCAATTAAAAGTAGAGACTTATGTGCCGAAATCGGTCCGTTAAACAAATTCGATCCCGTCAGCCCTCAATAGCCAGAGCTCTACAGTTGTACTCGTCTCGTTGGCATAGACTTCGACGCACTCCAGTTTCTTTACTACCACCAAAATTGCAAAGCCGTCGGCAAAGCCAACCAAAGTCATTCTTCTAGGTATGGAGGAACTCTCCAAACGCTAAAAATACACTGAATCGCCACCAACCTCGGTCATTTTCCAGTGAAGCTACCTCAATCGAAATTTTACCATTATTTTGAAGGATCCCGTTAGAAATTTGGGCCGCCTCCGACTCATTTTTAAGTGCAACGCTACAGCAAACCAATAACAAAAGGA
Organism: Microchrysa polita; assembly: GCA_949715475.1. NCBI lineage: Eukaryota > Metazoa > Arthropoda > Insecta > Diptera > Stratiomyidae > Microchrysa > Microchrysa polita. The sequence continues at coordinate 7,229,975 of OX454420.1, forward strand.
ATCATCCATCAGCCCACAAAAAAATATCTCAATTGGCACCAACCTCTGCCATTTGGGATCATTTTCCAGTGTAACTACGTCAAACGACATTTTACCGTTATTTTCAAGGATCCCGTTAGAAAGTTCTGTCGCCTCCGACTAATTTTGAAGTTTCCTGCTACCGCAAACTAATTACAAAAGGAATTATCCATCAGCCCACAAAAAAAATTTCAAACGGCACCAACCTCTGCCATTTGAATTTTTTTTGTGGGCTGATGGCACCAACCTCTGCCATGGTGCAGTGTAACCTGCACCACGCCATAAGGGCCTCGGATATACTATCAGCGCGGTTCGTTAGCGAGGGTCTTGGCATTGCCCTGATCCAAGAACCGTGGCAGCATGACGGGATAGTCAAAGGACTCGGCGTAAGTAACGCGAATGTTGTATATGACAAGGGTTCTACTCGACCCAGAGCCTGTATCGTAGTTAGCAAACGCATTAATTACCTTTGTCTTTCAGAATATACTAACAGTGACCTTGTGGCCATCGAAGTCGGTACCACCCGAGATGGCAACCAAAATCTGGTCGTAGCATCTGCCTACCTACCTGGCGATAAAGAGGTACCGGTAGGAGAGCTACAGAAGCTGGCCTTCCACTGCAAATCACAAGGAAAGGGCCTACTGCTGGGATGCGATGCCAACGCCCATCACGTGATTTGGGGCAGCACCGACGTAAACAGAAGAGGTGAGTACCTTTTAGAACTTATAATGTCTCTAGATCTCAACATCCTCAACAGGGGATGTCAGCCCACTTTCATTACCAGAGCAAGGCAGGAAGTCCTGGACTTGACTCTGTGTAACAGCCTAATAGCGGAACGAATTCGCAGCTGACACGTATCGGATGAGCCCTCATTCTCCGACCACGTGCATATTCGATTCAATATAATCTTTGCTGATTCTGCAACTGTTGAGCGCAGAGTTCCACAAAACACCAACTGGTCCGGATATATCGAGACACTGAAGGAACATCTGCAACAGATCAACAAGAAAGTCACTGGGTGGCACAGTCTCGAAAGACTCGTAGACGATACCACCAGGGCAATTGTGTCCTCTTATGAAGAAAACTGCCCTTTAAGGGTTATAAAAGAAAGTAATTGTGTTCCGTGGTGGAATAGGGAGCTAGCTCTCCTCAGGAAAGAAGTGAGGAAGCTTTTTAACAGGGCCTGGGTCCTGTACCGCTCTACTCTCACGGAATACAACAAAAAGATCAGAGACGCCAAAAGGCGTAGCTGGTCAAACTTTTGCGACAGTGTCAATAGTACTAACAAAGCGGCTAGACTGCATAAGGTACTAGCCAAAAACGGTTGCAGTTCGATTAACACTCTGAAAAGAGATAACGGGGAAATCACGAAGGATGCCGAAAGTACTGGCAAGCTACTCCTAGCAACCCATTTCCCCGGCTGCAGACTAGACTATAACGTGAATGATAGCCGCAGTTGCATGAGTTCGCCCAACAGAGCAAACAGAGCTGACTGGGCAGCAGCAAGAGGTATCTTCACGTTTGACAGGATAAGGTGGGCAATCGGGACATTTGATCCCTTCAAATCGCCCAGCATGCCGCTGCACCCAAAACAATATGCCTATCAACCGGGCAAATCAACGGAATCGGCACTACAAAGCTTAGTGAAAGAGATCGAGGTGGCCATGTCTAATAAAGAAATGGCACTATGTGCATTTCTAGACATAGAGGGCGCCTTTGACAATACGTCGTATGATTCCATAGGAGCGGCATTAAGAACCAAAGGGGCCGACAACACTACCATAATGTGGGTGCAACGCATGCTGTCGTCCAGAATTATATTTACCAGTATAGGCAAGACTACTCTCACTGCCCAAGCCACACGTGGCTGCCCCCAAGGAGGTGTACTATCCCCCCTCCTGTGGTGTTTGGTAGTTGATGGATTGATGTGGAGACTTAACTCAGCTAGGTTCTCTACCCAGGGGTATGCGGACGACTCATCACGGTTAAAGGCAAATTCGAGGAGGTCCTACCGAATGTTCTACAGAACGCTCTGCAAATAGTACAGGAATGGTGCACTGTTAATGGGCTACGTGTCAATCCGACAAAAGCCGCAGTGATACCATTTAGCAGGAGGCGACGCTAAGAGCTTTGAAGTGTCCCTCAATGTATAATTCACAGCTGACAATGCCAGAAACTGTTAAGTATCTGGGGGTCACTTTGGACAAGAAGTTACTCTGGAAGGAGCACCTCAGGGTGGTAACAGAGAAAGCAACTAGGGCCTTATGGATCTGCAGAAGCTATGCGGGCAAAGCATGGGGTATCAAACCAGATATAATTTTGTGGATCTATTAGTCAATTGTCAGACCAATTATAGAATACGGGGCGGTAGTATGGTGGAGAAGGGCACCCACTACAGACGGTAGGCTGAATCTGGACAAGGTTCAGAGACTAGCCTGTCTAGCTGTCCTTGGAGCCTTCATCTCCAGCCCTACCGCCGCCTTGGAGGTTCTCCTGAACCTCCCACCACTACACAACCACATCGAGGCAGTGGCAAGACTGGCCGTTATCAGGCTTAAGGCATGTGATGCGGCATGTCCACTGAACTCGGTGCAGTCAGGATGGATAAGTAATGACAACCTACTTAGTATGCCATCAGACTATCTGGTTAAAACGTTACGTTTTAACACCAAATTCGAATCAGTGACTTGGGCGACGGAAGACTGGACTGACAGGTTCAGAGCACTCCACCCCGGTACAATCATCTTTTACACGGACGGCTCAAAGACTGATACAGGTTCTGGCGCAGGAATTAGTGGCCAAGGTATTAGTCTTTCTATTCCAATGGGATATCGACCGACAGTGTTTCAGGCAGAAGTACACGCAATCGAGCTGTGCGCAAGAAAATGCATCGAAAAGGGCTACATAAACAAGAAAATAGCAATATTTACTGACAGCCAAGCGGCAATGAAAGCGCTGACGAGCTTTACTGTCACATCAAAGCTCGTGTGGTGTTGTCAGGAAATCCTCCAACAGGTAGGCTTATGTAACAGTCTTACCCTTTTCTGGGTACCTGGGCATTCGGGTATCGTAGGCAATGAGCAGGCCGACGAGCTCGCAAGGAGAGCATCTGCCACCCCTCTCATTGGTCCAGAACCCTACGGTGGGATACCACTCTGTACATACAGAAATGTAATAAGTGAATGGGAAAAAGCCACCTCACACTGGGAAACTATTCCCGGGCTTCGGCAGTCAAAACTTTTCGTTGCCAAATATTCACCTAAACGCACCCTAAGGCTTCATGCACACGGCGCGAAAACGGCTCGCAAGCTCGACACATCGAAATGCATTGGCTCTTATGGGAAGCTCACGACAGCGAGAGCCGTGCCGCTGTCAAATCACAACTAGCGAGACGTGTTTTCACATATCGTGCACCACAATCCGCAAATTCACGGCTCGCGAGCCGTGTTTTGACTGTGCATGGCTCTCGCTTGCTGTCGCTCGTCATGAGCTTCCCATAAGAGCCAATGCATTTCGAGGTGTCGAGCTTGCGAGCCGTTTTCGCGTCGTGTGCATGAAGCCTTAGTCTAATAAACATGAGTAGAAACAGGGTTAGGAGAATTTGCGGGCTCCTTACGGGGCACTGCCGTCTGAATGGTCATTCAAAGACCTTGCGCATTGTTACCGACGCAAGCTGTCGGTTCTGCGAGGCTGACGACGAAACAGCTGCGCACATTCTTTGCGAATGTGAGAGGCTAGCAATGCGTTGCTTGGAATGCTTCGGCATTATGTTCCCTTTAGAGGAGGATATTGCCTCCTTGAACATGGGTCAGCTTAATCGGTTCATCGAAAAATGTCGGTTAGATGAGTTCATCTAACTCCAGCTTGGGCAATGGCACAATAGACCAACGGTCGCAGTGCCCAGGGCTACCTAATAGCCACAGCCCACAATAAATCTAATCTAATCTAACCTCTGCCATTTTGGGTCATTTTCCAGTGTAGGTACCTCAAACGACATTTTACCGTTAGAAAGGTCTGCCGTCTCCGACTAATTTTAAAGTTGTAGGCTACCTATCCTTTTGTGTCATTTTTCGTAATAGCCGCCAAACTAAAGTTTAACCCTGCTGCAAATTTTCAGTCCACTTACCTCAATTATTCCCTTTGCCACCTCCACTTCATCCCGACTCAGTGCCAGCATGGCCAAATCCATTGGATTCGCCAGCATTCTTGATATAATTCCTCTATCCTCTCCCAGCCGACTACTCGCACCGCCGCCGCCGGCTCCCTCCTTCACCAAACTCTGCCCCAATCCATAACTCTCCAACGAAACTCTTGGCGTCATACTATTTCGTTTCTTCTTCATTTTTGGCTTCTTGCGACTCAACGTACTCGTCACATTCCCCGGCTGCTCATCGGCAAGTTCATCATCACTCGTGCGCTGCTCGGACAATTCTTCATGAAACACCAACAGACACGGAACGATATCAACGTCCACCACATTCTCCCGCCCGCCTCCCACCATCATATCCGTTTGATTGCGTTGCAAAAAATTCAACCGCCAATAGGCATCATCGATCACATACAACAACTTCTGTAGAGATTCCTTTTGAGATTCACTCATTTCCGCAATGACCAGACGATCCGCTATCACGGACTGTACCACATCCAGAATGCGTTCGAGTAAAAATTTCATACAAACAAATCCGGAACGTCCTGTGTCACGCATCACGTCAAACATGACCTCACCGATTGGCTCCTCGGTGCCGATGATTTCCGTCACAGTTTCCCAGCGTAGGAAGAGCAGGGCAAACACGTTTTTCAATAAATCGATGAGCACGTCGACATCCTCTATGGATCGAATGTAGTCACTAAAAATCGACAGCCGATCACCGACCGCTCGACTGTAGCTGGAGTCTTTTTTCATCTTAAAGTAAATATCACAGATTGTCGAAAGGACATGATAAGCGACGAGGATGTCCAATTCTCGATTTGGCTGCTTGACGCCGAGCAGCATTTGGCCATAGTACGAGTGATTTTTGGTGATGTACTCGCAGGCAACGTCGAAAGATATTGACGTGAATTTCGTCTGTTTGAACATGAGGTCCAGGAAGGATTGTGTAGGGATTAGAGATTTTAATGGAAGCTCGTATTTGATGTGTTTGGTTAGCATGTCGAAAATGTTGCCAATACGTCGCAGGTCGGAGTAGAGGGAGTGCACGAAGTCGGACGATTCGCGGATGGGTTGAATTTTGTCGAGAAATTCGTTGGTGAAGAGGTTGAGATTTTTCAGAGATTCCACCGGTGTGCTTAGCTCGTGGATGAGTTTGATGAGGCATAGAATGCGTCCGGAATCGGTGGTGGCAAGGGACTGTGGAGTTGATCCGGGACTGAGCAGGCTGGCGATGAAGTGCTGTTTTTGTTCAATTGTGCAGGATAGAATACCGGATTTAGAATCCAGGGGCGATTGACACGAATCGACCTTCTTGTAGAGATGGAGCAGTTTCGGCGTTGACCTGGCCAGCATGCTTAACAAGCACTTTAGTCGTTGCTCGGCGGTGAAGTGCTTGATTTTAACTAGAAGTGCATCGCACACATCCAGAAACCTTTCGTCCTCGGCGTGGAAATTGGCTATGAAGTTGAGGAATCGATTAAAATGCTCGTCGGACGTCTTGAGCCGATCGTCACGCAGATATTCCAGGAACCCCCGGTAGACATTATCGCTGACAAGAGTGTGGTTCAACGTTGCATGATACTTGAGAATTTGCAAAGTGGGATATGGATGTTGGGACAACTCCTGTCCAATGAATTCTTCAATGTCTTTCAAGTCATAGCGGTAGTCCTGAGTACTGCAGAGTTTCTACAATGAAAGGATAACATGTTAACTCAATAGGAACCATTACCCGGATGATAGGTACTTACCCGGAAGAGATGTTTGGTATCGCCGGCCAAGTGGAATATCAGATTATCAACAGTGTCCATAGTCCTCAGTGCGTTTGAAACTAATCGTCAGTCGCGACATGAAATCAAAACTTAACTGAAACTGTACTCGATGTGTGACTGAGCGCCACTTTGATAGGAAAATCGAGTTAATTAGTGCAATGGGTCATGTCGTTTTACTCTGTTTCTGTTTCACTAGTGGGAAAGTGGGAAAAACAAAGGCGATTGCAACAAAGTGACATATCAACGATGGAACGTCTTGTGTGTCAGCTGATGGATGGGTGGGACTATAGAGAAAAGAACGGACAAGAGGAGGGGCTTGTGCATACAGCTGTTGGCACAATTTTTCTCATGAGCCTGGCTGTGAGTTTTCTTGATTTTCACATTGAATTTTCACTCTAGGTTTCTACTAATGCCAAGCAAAGTTTTCTTTGAAATGATGCTTTAACCGTACGTATGGATAAAGTCTTCTTCTCCTTCTCATTCTTCACCCAATCGACCTGACACTGACAGCTCTATTGTCAAAAAAGTCAATTCATTTCGTTTTGTGTGTTGCGATTCCCTGCTGCTTTTCAGTCCAGCGCATTCTTTTTTTGCATCATAAAATCGGTGAAATTTTCGACCCGACAAACGGTTTTTGCGTTTGTGCCACGCGTGTCGGGTCATCGCGAGCGAATTGTGTGAAAATGACGTCTCCACTGTGAAAAACTCCAGACTTAAAATAAAACAGCAAACGTCGTCGTCGCCAACAAGCCAAGTGTCTTTTGGTTCTATTTGTCCTATCTAAATTCACCTAGACGTGTTTTTATTGAATTGCAAATTGCATCCGGCTGGTCGCTGGTTCGGCGGCTCGAGAGATAATCGTCCGTGCGTCGTGGTGGCCAATGCGAATGCAGAACTTTTGTCAACAAGCCAAGAAACGAAAAGGAGGCGGAGACAACGCGGCTGTGAAGGCACTCGCAAGTTCCGGTCTATGAAGATAGTGTCCCGCTACCCGCTGTTGAGTGTCCACTGAGTGTGATTGCAGAATGGAGCCGCATAGTTTGGATACAAAATATCAAAAATTGGCAGCGGAATATTCGAAGGTAAGGACTTCATTTAAAATTCTTGTCATCCGGTTCACTGCATCCCATTCATCCTTTATTATCCTATAATGAAATAATCACCACCAGCTGCCAGGATTCTGTTCAATCAAAACATCAATATTCCACAAAGCCATAATATAGATAAGTGCCGATTATGCTAATGGATCCATGGCACCCATCTGGCAGAGCAGGGGGTGAATCGTGTTTGCGACCAAACGCACTCTTGTTCTGAATCTAGCCAAATTGATAAGCGCAGCTTAATTTCAATTAAATGTGGCACATACGTATCATATCATGCGGGACGTATCAGGCATACATGCCAGCCGGTTCTTCACACGAAGATTTGTTGGCATGCTATGTTGATTAGATGATGATGTCGAACCAATTGGTGCGGGAAGGGAGCGGCTGGCGTGCAGCAGGGGCGTGTATGGTACTTTTGGGTTGTTATCAAAATTATAAACAAAATAGCATCCAAAGATTACTAGCGAATGAGGTGCAAAAAGAGCCTAAAAACGAAGTAATCTAAATTCTGGTCACTTCTGAGGCAAAGGCTCTAAGTACCTGCATCTGTTTTAACGAGGAACTTTCTACAATTCAACTAATAAGAGTTTTCCCCTTCAGAAAAGGGTTGGGAAACAGTTGTGTGAACTGGAAGATAACATCTAGATTCGACTGCCAACAAAGTGATCACTACAGAGGATTGTAAGTAGAGACTGTAAAGGTCAGACGGGAAAATTTCAGTATCTGCGGCGGGTTGGGTACGATATCCCGCCCATCATATTCCCGTTTTTTTAAATCCGAACATTCAATATCCCGCCATTTCAAAATCCCGCCAAATAAAAATCCCGTCTAATCAAAATCCCGCCTTGGATTGGCGGGTTATTGAAATGGCGGGATAATGTAAAGCGGAATTGTTTTGAAAAAGCTGGATTATGAGCGGGCGGGATTTTTTTTTCGGGATTATGCGCGCCAAATTTTTATGATGCCATTTCATTAATATTTTTTTTATGATGCCATTTCATTAATATTAGGGGGCAAAAGACTTTTCCATGTGTCCTCCGCGCGGGCGCCCCCTGGTAACGGTATTGCGTAAAACCTCTAACGACTAAGTCAAATCATCTGATGCGACATTTGGAAGAAGCACCGCTGCGCCTGAGTGCTGAATTTACATCTGCAGCGTCTCAGGTTACTTAACGTGATAGGTGACAGAAAACGTCTAACTCAACCACTAAAGCAGCATCTTCGAGGCATGCCCATGATGGCCTTTACTCAACGATTAAACCCTATCATGGTTTAGCGATGTGCCGACAACTCATCCTAAGAAAAACTTCAAGTCAAGAAACCTGAAACAAAAGCCTCGGATTGGACGGATACAAAACAACGACGACCTCGCAAACGAACAACTGATTACTCTTTCGGATCCTGGAATGTACGCTCCCTGAATAGACCGGGGGCCTTAAGGGCCCTCCTGGATCAGGTAGAACAATACAAGCTGAGCATAGTTGAGCGAGATTTACGACCTCAATTCGCACACTATTTTTACGAGTGGTAAAGAGGAGGGCAACAAGGAGTTTGGAGTAGCTTTCATCGTGAATAAGCAGCTCAAGGACCACGTTATCGGCTTCAAACCCATCAACGAGCGGCTATGTGCGATCCGCATTAAGACCCGTTTCGCTAATCTCTGGCTCATTAATGCGCATGCCCCTACAGAAGTAAAAGAAGACGCGATAAATAACGAGTTCTACAACGGCCTAGAAACACTCTTCGACTCACTTCCATCAAACGACGTCAAGTTGCTGCTAGGAGACTTTAACGCCAAAGTCGAAAATGAAAGCTGGCATAGGGGAACTACTGGAGGTCATAGCCTCCACGACGAAAATAACAACAACGGTCAGCGACTTATCGACTTCGCGAGCGGCAGAAACCTGGTAATAAGCTCTACATGCTTCCCTCATCGACGAATCCACAAGCAGACCTGGAAGTCTCCAGATGAATACACCGTGAACCAGATCGACCACGTACTGATCAGCAAGAGATGGGCTTCTAATATCCTAGATGTTCGATCCTATCGAGGAGCCAACTGCGACACCGATCACTATTTGGTGAAGACAACCTACAGGTGCAGAATCTCTTCGGTGCACCTAACGAGAATCAACCCTGCCAAGATCTTCGAGGTTGACAATTTGATTGATGATGCCACGGCGGCTGCGTATATTACAGCACTAGAGGAAAAACTGTCGCCCATGCTTGATGACATCAACAATTTAGGCATCCATGAGTTCTGGGAGGAGCTCAAAGACAGCATCAAGGGGGTCGCAGAAGAGGTCGTGGGCTATAAAGGCCGGCGCAGACGAGCAGACTGGTTCGACGACGAATGCAGGGCCTCGATTGAGGCGAAAAATGAAGCCTATCGCCAATACACACAACGCGCATCCCGAGCCAAGAAAGAAAGATATACCGAGCTTCGGCGAGTATCTAATAAGTTAATTAGACGTAAGAAACGCAAACATTTTGACGAGCAGTTACAGCAAATAAACCAAAGATTAGCCAGTAAGAACATTAGACAGGCGTACAAACTTATAAATAATGTTAAGAACGGATATCAACCCAGGACAAGCCTATGTAAGGACAAGGATGGTAACATCATCAGCGACATCGAAAGCGTCAACAAACGATGGGCCTCGCATTTTGAAGAGCTCCTCAATGCACCATCAACATCCCCCGCGGAGCCAGCTCTTGAGCAGTTAGCCGAACCAGGCCCTCCCGTTCAACCCCCAACAGTAGAGGAGGTGAGTCTTGCCATACAGTCGCTTCAAAATAATAAAGCGCCCGGCGCTGACGAGATCCCAGCAGAACTGCTGAAGCATGGTGGAACGTGCCTGACCAACGCTATACATGTGCTACTGCTGAAAATATGGAACGACGAGGAAATCCCCGAAGATTGGCGCAAAAGCATAATCTGCCCAATCCACAAAAAGGGTGACAAGCTGAAGTGTGAGAATTACAGGGGCATATCATTAGTTTGTACGGCCTATAAGATATTATCTAAAATTCTTGAAAAGAGAATTAATCCGTACGCAGAGCGAATCATTGGCGAGTATCAAGGCGGCTTCAGACCTGGTCGATCAACGACCGATCAGCTTTTCACAGTGAAGCTACTACTCCAAAAGTGCTGGGAATATAACATCGACGTATACCAAATCTTTGTCGATTTCAAGCAGGCATACGACAGTATCGATCGAAGTGTACTGTACAACATTATGCTGAATTTTGGTATACCGGCAAAGTTAGTGCGACTCACAAGGATGACGATGTCTAATACCGTCTCGCAGGTCAGAGTGGAGAATCGACTCACTGACCTATTTGAAACTCGTACTGGACTCAAGCAGGGCGACGGGCTGGCGCCGACGCTCTTCAACCTGGCTTTGGAGTATGTAATTCGAGCCATGAATATGGACAGCAGCGGAACGCTACTCATCAAGTCGACTCAATTAGTAGCGTACGCCGACGATATCAACATCATGTCTCGAAGGTTGGGTGATGCAGAAAGCCTTCTGCATAACCTCAATAACGCCGCAAAGGAAGTTGGACTACATATCAACGAAAGCAAAACAAAGGCTATGATGCAATCGAAAACAAGGACGCCAGCAAATTCAAGCATCACAGTGGGGGACCTTAGTATCGAGTATGTAGACAACTTCAACTATTTGGGTTGTAACTTATCAAAGGACGCCAACGAAACCGACGAAATTAAGCGACGGATACAACTAGCCAACAAGACATTTTCGGGGCCGTTCGCGAGCGAGACCAATGGCTTATCCGGTACAACCATGAGTTGTATCAATTTTACGATAAGCTGGAAGTATCGAAAATCGTGAAGCTTTAACGTTTGCAATGGGCGGGGCATGTACAACGGATGGACGATAATCGCATGCCAAAGAAAGTGATGAACGCACAACGAATTGACGGAGCGAGGTTGCGTGGACGACCGAGAGCTCGCTGGGAGAACTCCGTAGGTGAAGACGCCCACCAGCTGCTGGGCTTCCGAAACTGGAGGACAAGGTCACGTAACCGCGACAATTGGAGGTCAACGATTCAGGCGGCCAAGGCCCGACGTCGGGCTATCGTGCCACATTGATGATGTAGTAGCACATGATGATGTTGAAGAGCAACGGACTCAATACACTGCCCTGGTGTAATCCGACATTGACCGGAAATTCTTCTGATTCACCGGCTGTGCATCTAACCTTAGTCGTAGCTCCATCATACATGTCTCGTATCATCCTGACGTATGCCTTTTCTATGAAGCCAGTTAAGAAATTTGATAAGAAAAGGGGGATATTTCCGCTTTATACATTGGGGAAAGTGTTCGATGCCATCAAATTGACGTTTTAATTTTTAATCAGTCCCACTAGAATAATAAGTTTTACCAATTTGGCAAAGATGTTAATAATACATACATATGTCGAAATATATTTGCACAAGATTTGTAAAATTTGCTAGACTGCGACGCCAATTAAATTTAAAATATTATTATCGGTGCAATGCTATTGATTCACATCAAACTACCCCATAGAAATGTCAAACTTAGACATGAAATATCTGGAGAACCGTTACGATTTCCCGAAAAATGATTGCAGATTCGGTCGTTTCAGGCCAATATTAATGAAATGACATCATCAAAATTTGCGTCACAGATAATGAAATCGTGCCAACGAAAAACTGTCAACAAATCAACTCACTAGAGTTTCCCCCTCCAGAAAGGCTTGGAATAAAGGAGTGTATTCTGGATAACATCTTCATTCGATTGCCAATGTTTTAACACTTAAGAGGCCCGTAAGTTGTGGCTGCTAAGGTTAGACACTGCCCACCTCAAGAAGGTTAGCTGTCGCAACTGAAACTCCGCAATGCGAGCAACTGCTGCGATATTGGCTACAGTAATTCGTTTCCAAGTAATTATGGAAACCGTATAAAATTTATGGCGAACATTGCGGACAATGCTATGCGACTAATCAATGATGCCACAATAAATGCATATGGACGTAGAATTATCGACTTTATACATATGACCTGGAAATACTAAATGGGTCAACAAAAAAGCTATAGGAATGGCGACTGCACGTTTATTGGGCACAATAGTAGCACAGTCAACGATTTATGCCTGGCCGGATGGAATTGGTTGTCCCACATTACGGACTTCATGGTGAAACAAAAACAATAATCCGATCATCCCCCAATTATCGCGACGATTGGGTCAGATTGCATAGGCAGTACAATACGCAGACCAATGATCCTGTTGCTTCGCCTGGAATGAAGGCTATGCGACGCAGTTCAAAATGAAACTTAACAGGCTTTTAGAGCATATTCCCAATATAAACATCAAAAGTGTCACTGAATTAATCATAGTATGCACACAAAGACCAAGCACTCACCCACAAAAATTCAAAAAGGAATGGTGTGCACACCCTGGAGAATTATTTCCGACAAACGCTTCAAGCCTTAGCCGAAAGTAAATTTCAGATTGCCGGGCCAAATTGGAGTCACCCGGGGCTTGACGCGACGATTACCGTAGAGGAGATTGTAACAGCAATGGAAAAGTGTAAGGACAACAAAGCGACAGGAAACAACTGAGTTCCTGTGGAATTTTTCGAATATGGGTCTGAACAACTTTAGACATTCTGCGCGTCGAGTTTAACAGGATCTTTGACACCAGCGACATCCCAACGGAGTTTCGAGAGTCGGTAATTTAACCTATTTTCAAAAAAGGTGACTTGAACGATCCGGCTTGCTATCGAAGAAGTTCTTTTTTAAACACACCAGGGAATGGTTGAATGAAACACAGCTGATAACCGAACATCAAGCAGGGTTAGGGCTATTCGACGAATTGCCACATCCTTGTTCCTCATAAATGCGTGCGTTTATTTTTGAGCCAAGGACGTAAACTCTATATCTTCTTTGTCGATTTCAATACTGTCTTCGATACACTAGATAGTACTTGAGAAGCTTTATGGCGATACATATACAGGGTGTCCGGAAACTGCCGCATAAACGCACCGGATTGTGATTCCTCATGTGATTTCCAGCAAAAAAGTTGTACGGAACATACCCCTTAGCTTAACCCTTTAGCTGCCACAGGCATTTGAAAAAATCATTTTCTTGCACGACTTAAAGCGACATATCTCCAAAGATAGACCAGCTAGAATAGTGAAACAAAATGATTATTACAGGTAACAAATTTACCTGAAAATAGTCTAACGATCATTTCTTTCTTACTTCATTTTATTCTAGCTCCATTATTTCTAACAGTTTTTATACGTTAAGAGTAGAAAACTAGGGTTAATTTTAGCTTGAATGCAATACAATTCAATTCACACTGCTCCTAAAGATCTACAATTGGTAAAATCTATTCAAAGTATGTCGAAATCGAGCTAAAATTAACCCTTGTTTTTTTGCACTTAAGACATTAAAACTGTTAGAAATAAATAAGCTAGAATAAAATGATGTAAGAAAGAAATGATCGTTAGACTATGCGCCAATTTTTAAAAGAATCGTACGAGCACCTCACCTTGGCAGAAGTTGGAGAAAATTGAGATGGAAAAACATATTGTTTTTGGGTCAAATCACAAAAATTTGACTTTGAAGTTCTGTAAAAACCAAATCTCTGATCCGATCTTAGTGCCGTTAGTTTTATTTTTTAGGTAAATTTGTTGGCTGTAATAATCATCTTATTTTGCTATTCTAACTAGTCTAGCTTTTGAGATATTGAAGTTTTAGTCGTACAAGAAAATGATTTTTTCAAAAATCTTCAAATGCCTGTGGCAGTGAAAGGGTTAAGCTAAGGGGGTATGTTCCTTACAACTTTTTTGCTGGAAATCACATGAGGAATCACAATCCGGTGCGTTTATGCGGCAGTTTTCGGACAGCCTGTATAGAATGTATGGTATGGAGCCAACTATCTCAGCAACCAGGGTCGGTGTACGTTAGGGTTGCAAACTTAGTCCTGATATATTTTCAATCTTCGTAAATGATATCCTAGACGATATGCCAGGCGGAGTAAAGGCCTTTGGAATGTTGCTGAAGAGCCTCATGTATGCAGACGACATGGTTTTCTTTGCGGAGACTCCCAACGACCTGCAGAAGATGATCTCCCAGAGGTGATATAAAAATTATTATGGGGGATATTAATGCTAAAATTGAGGCTGATAATGTTGGATTGGGACATCTAATGGGTTTGGGTGTCAGGAACGACGATGGTGAGTTGTTCGTGGAGTTCTGTAACTCTCGTCAACTTGTCATTGGCGGCACCCTGTTCAAACACAAACCTTGTCATTTAGCAACCTGGATATCTCCAGAGAACCAGATTTACCATATAGCCATCTCCAAAATATGGAGGAATTGTGTCCATAAGACAAGCGTGGTGATGATGTTGGCAGCGATTACCAGCTTGTCATCGCAAAAATTCGCTTGCGGACCGCTGCTATTCGTCGCACATAAAACGAGCAGGAATATCGTGAAATAGGCTTTTATGTCGTGTGGCGAAACATTTCGGGCAGACTTCAGCAAGGTAGGAGACCATTTATCAGCGACGATACATGCTCTCTGATAACTGCTAGTCATAGACCAACAACAACTGCACCGTTGGAGACAACTGAGACAACTTGAACCCTCCAAGCCCATCTCCACCGGAGGCAATAAGTCTTCCGCAAATGGCCAGAATTAACACCGGCGTACCATCCAAGCTGAAAATAACTAAGGCCCTTAAATCATTGGAAGTTGGTAAAGCCCCGGAGGCAGACGGTATCCCAATGGAACTTTTGAAAGCGGATATCAACGCTACAGCGAATATTCTCCTATCCTTGATCCAAAAGTGTGTTGGACAACCGAGACTCTTCCTCAAGAATAGAAGAAGGGCGTCATTGTTAAAATCCCTAAGAAAGGAAATCTCAAGGATTGCAATAATTGGTGTGGAATCTGTCTCCTCCCTGCAGTCTCTAAACTAATGGCCAAAATAATCTTGGAATGGATCAAGAAAACGATCGATCGCACTCTGAACAATGAACAAGCTGGTTTTCGTGAGGGTTTCTCATGTAGCGATCACATCAACACCCTAAGAATTATAATTGAAAAATCCGCTGAACGGAGATCCACATTACATCTTATGTTCATTGACTTGGAGCAGGCGTTTGATAACGTTGAGCGGGGTCAAACCTGGACAGCCTTACGTAGGAGAGGCATACGAGATAAACTTATTTCCATCATAAAGGAGTCCTATAATGGAGCCCAATGCCATGTCTTGCACAAGGGTGAATTGTCCAGTCCTTTTGAGGTGAATAATGGAGTCAGACAAGGCTGTAATTTATCACCTAAGCTCTTCCTTATTACCATCAACGACGTAATCTGCGATTCTCAAGTCGACCATAAAATTAGGGGTATCAGGTGGAAATTATTTGATTACCTTCAACACCTGGACTACGCCGACGACATTTGTCTTCTCTCAAACACACTAGATCATCTGTCTCAAAAAACTGATGTTTTGAATCGTGAACGTCGAAGCGCTTCTTTAAAAATTAATGCCGCTAAGACTTAATACATGAGCTTGTCATCAGAAGGGCAAAGCAAAATTTCTATCTCCGGACAACCCATAGAAAAAGTCGAGAACTTTATTTACCTTGGAAACGTAGTGACAGCGGATGGTGGGGCTGATGCCGATGTAGAGTCGCGTATAAATAAAGCCACAGCAGTATTTCTCAATTTGACTCCTCTCTGGCACAATCACAACATCTCCAGAAATACCAAACTGCGGCAATGTAAAATCTATGCTTTTGTATGGATTTTCTAGTGGAAGGTAACCAGTAACATTAGAACCAAACTGCAAACTTTTGTGAATCAGTGCCTACGACGCATCCTACGAATTCGCTGGGCCTAGGTAATATCTAACGACAACCTCTTCCAAATGATTCGCCAAAATAAGATAGGCATCGCCATTAAAATGCGAAAGTGGCAGGCAGTGGTCACTCACTTCGAATAGAGCCAAAAAAAAAAACAAAACTCGAACCCATTAGCAGATCTCATAACTTTTACATTATCCATCCACTGTAAATTTTAAGGCAATTTTTACTTGTTTTGATAACCGCCCCGATATCTTTTTGATCTTTTAAGAAAAACTCTTACCGCTAGTTAGAAAATCGTATTTAAAAAGTAAAAAGAGGTCTGCTTGGATGAGCTCCGCGCGATTTTGTGACCTACGCCTTTAAACGGCGATCGATGTTGTTTACCGTAGGGGCAAGCATCACAAAAAAATGTTTATTGTCAACAAAACTGATGCACATTACGCTCAAAATTCAGCGAACCTGGTCTACACAAATACGGCCAAGATGTTCGTGCCATTTGAAAATCTCTGTTTATTGACGTTGACGCGAAACATCATCTTAAAAAGTGTCTGAACTTACATAGCCCTTATCCAACGCGCTTCCAGAAAAAAAAAGAATGATTTTGATTTGAGGTTAGAAGAAAACACCCAAGAGGCGTTTTGGTTGCCAGCTGCAGCCGTCGAAAGCAAACAAAATATGTCGTCCTTCTTATGTGCAAGAATATTAGTTCCATTTCCGATTGTTACAGGCATTGGATTATCTAATTTTTCGAAATTACTAAACCAATTACGGGGAAAATTCATATGATCACTGGCGCCTGGATCCAGTACCCACGTGCTCGCGTCGATTTCCGATACCGTAGTAACATAGAGCCTATAAAAAAAGCATCATCCCATATTTCAAAGAAATTTACGCGAAATTTTGAACTATTATTGTTACGCGGCCAAAGCCTGGCGTCGTGCTATCGTGCCACATTGATGATCTTTACGCGTACGACTCGGACAGACTTTTCCAATGACCTATTTTTTTGCACAAAAAACATTTTCCGTTTTGGCGTTCCTTTTTCTTGCAGCTTGACAGGTTAAATTTCCGAGCGTTTGGCTTTCTGGAACGGTTGACTCCCATGCACGAAACATGGCGGCAATGTCATCAAAATTTTGGTGATAATCATATTTTTGGAAATCGTACCGACTGGAATCGTTTCACGAAAATGAAAAAAATGGATTCGGATTGATCGTGTGCCTAAGACCACGTCCATGTTTTTTCTTCGCCGGCGCCTCCTTTGGCTCCATACCAGCCGCCGGTAATTTTGGTTGCTTAATTCCACCGATTAAAATTTTGAACAAATTGCTGCCGTTTAGCAGAATCCGCAACTGAAATTTCGATGCGGACCTTGTGCAATTGTGAAAAAAATTCAATTAAAAAAAAAAAGAGAAACAAATATTATTATTGGGATTTGGACCTAGCCAGGGGAAGTGAGTGTTCTTTTTGCCGGAACTAAGGTTTACTACAGTACCCTTCCATCGGTCAGGACTGCAACAACATTGAAGCCAGCGAGGCAATACACGATTTACGGGGCTCATCGCAGTGCGTGTTTTCCCGATAGCGCAACTGTAGCTTTTTAGACCAACGCACAGGTTTTGGTTTTGGAAGAGATCAAGTTGAGGCCACTATGAAGCTCTAGTCCAATCAAAATTGAGGAGGAAATTGAAAATCCACCTGATCAGTTCTTAGGCCAAGAACTCACGATTGTAATTGAAATGCTATTGCACTGGGGTCCAGAAATAATACCCTTTTCAGATCCTTACCTGGTGTGCCATTCTTTGTCTGCGAAGCGATTACCATTTACCCATAATTGATAGCCGAAATATAACTCCGCTCATGTAATCGGATCAAACATCTGCCACTATAAAGTGGTGTAATAAATTTGTAGGTGGGCCGAAATTACTAAAATGAACTGCCTTCATAATTTGGCCCGTTGTACATTTTTTGTTCATTCGGATAGTTATTTTAGAACTTATTAAACTAATTCTCCATTTCTTTCTTTTCAGCTTCGTGCTCAAGCCAGCGTTCTCAAAAAGGCCGTGCTCGATGAACAAACCAAAAGTTCCACTCTCCGCGACACCCTGCGACA
This sequence comes from Microchrysa polita, assembly GCA_949715475.1. Classification (NCBI taxonomy): domain Eukaryota; kingdom Metazoa; phylum Arthropoda; class Insecta; order Diptera; family Stratiomyidae; genus Microchrysa; species Microchrysa polita. The sequence continues at coordinate 7,247,998 of OX454420.1, forward strand.
ACGCGAAACATCATTACGACGAGCCGAACAAGAAGTCGACAGTTTGAGTTTTCGTAATAAACAATTAGAGTTGCGTGTCGCCTCGCTTCAAGAGGATTTCGAGAAAGAAGTGCGAAAACAGTCGTCAAAAACTTCCAAGAGCAACAGCAAAGGCAATAAATCTTCACACGATAGTCATGTGACGAGTTTGGGTGCTAATGGCGGCGGTGCTGGTATGGGTGGCGCGGCCGATATACCAAATCATTCCGAAACAATACTTGCCGAAGAGTTGCAAAAAAAAATTATGGAAAATGCCCAGTTGACATCATTGGTGAGATTCTGATTTATCCGTTTTTTAGTTATGAAATTTATATGGAGCCGATTTCTCGTATATTTTATCGACGGGTTAGTCTTATCGTATAGACAAGACGCACACCACTATCTGTAAGTTTTTACATTAAATTTAATTGAATGTTGTTGTTTTAGCGACTCTCTTTAATCGAAGGAGGTGTGGCAGCTCTTGGCCGTTCTGACAACGGGTAGCTCCGGGACGATTTACATCGAACGTAGGAGCATTTTTTTAGACATCACGAGCATCCATGGTCACAGTGGGGTTCGAACCCACGCTCCGGCAACTCAGAGAGAGAGAGAGTGTCATCCATCCCTACCATTGAGCCACCGAATTGAATGTTTGTTTACTTTGCATAGTTATGCCATATTTTGCCACGCGACTTCATACATACAATGGCGTAATCACGGAAAATATGGTGGTACTATGCAAAATAAAGGAAAATTCAATTCAACATAATGTAAAAGCTTTCAGAAAATGGTGTGCGTCTTGTCTATACGATAAGACTAGCCAGCCGATAAAATGTACGAGAAATCGGCCCTCAGACAATTAAATTGTAAAGTGAGAATTGATTCTTTTTCGAGTATTGACAATAACGATGTTCTTCTTCTTGTAGCGGTGCAGAAAGGTGTGTAACCTCTGTGCATCTATGTGGGTACGATTTATGGTTCGTCAATGTTTGTGTCCGTGAGGTCTAAGGACAAAAACATAGCTGCTGCGATAGGGTTTTCCCACAGTGATATAGGGGTAAGATCAGTGGGCGCAGCGGGGCATTGAAACAAATGGCCCACATCATGAGGAGTGCCATTGCAGTTTGGACAGATGTTTTGGATGTCCGGGTTTATGCGAGAAAGGTACGAATTAAGGCGTGAACAAAAGCCCGACCGAAGTTGAGCTAGTGTTACTCTGGTGGCTCTCGGGAGCCTAATCTCCTCAGGCGAAATTGGTGGTGGGCGCTCTGAGAGGACTCTATTCGCACCTAAACTCGCGATAGACCGATTCACTTCTTCAGTGTGGATCGCTGCAATGGCAGCTCGGTATGTAACTTCATCGTAAGGGTCCCGTTTGTATCCCTGAACCTCTCTCTCAAGGTCTCGTAAACCACGCCTGACATGTCGTGGTGGAGGAATTCGGTCCATGAGATGATTATTGGGATGATCCTCACGGTAGCAACCAACAAGATACTGTTTAGAGAGTAGGAGATTGTGATCACGTATTGGCATCAATTTTGTCTCCTGATGTAAGTGATCCTGGGCAGACATCAGAAGGCAACCTGTCGCGATGCGTAGAGCGGCATTTTGGCAGACCTGGACTTTGGACCAGTTTGTGTCACATAGACTATGTGTCCAAACTGGGGCTGCATAATCAGCGGCCGCTCGACCCACCGCTTTATAAGTAGCTAGCATGGTTTCTTTATCTTTGCCCCAGGTGCTACCAGCTAGAGCTTTTAGGATGTTGTTCCTACTGCGCATTTTTTCACATACTGAAGCTGCATGATTCGCAGACGTCATCATGTTCTCTAGGTGAAGCCCGAGAATTTTGGGGTTTTTAACAGTAGGAACAGAATTGTTGCCAACACGTATATCCATCTCCCATCTGATGTCCTCCCACCAAGTGGTTAGATAAGTCGCAGAAGATTTGGACGCAGAGATGGTGAGGTTTCGGCTTTGGAAAAATGCCTGTAATCGTCCTAGATAGCGATTAATTCGGAGGCGCATTTCATCCTTATCATTCCCTGTGGCGAGTACGGTGCAATCGTCAGCATAGGAAATCACCTCGATTCCTTCAGGTGGTGTGGGAAGGCCGGACATGTAGATGTTGAACAGAGTGGGGGAGAGTACCCCTCCCTGTGGAACACCTAATTTGATTTTCCTAAGCTTAGAACGTTTGCCTCGAAACTCAGTGAAGGAGTGCCGACCAGCTAGATAATTGGCAATCCAACGGATCTCTTGTGCAGGAAGATGCATATTCAGCAGGTTTGCTAGGAGCATTGAATGATTGACCTTATCGAATGCACTTGATAGGTCTATTGCCACCAGAATAGTTCTGTGACAACGACTGCGTTGATTTAGCCCATCACGAATGCGTGTAGTGATCGCATCGAGGGCAGTGGTGGTACTATGCATCTTCCTGAAGCCATGCTGGTAATAACGATGTTCGTTGTTAAAGATTTGTTGGATCTCCTGTCAACAGATCTTCCCCATAAATTTGTTTTTTTTTTTGTCTGGGGACATCGTACTAGATTTTCCAATTTAAATCAATTCCAAATTTCACAGATTGATGACAAAACCCGTGATATCCAACTACAAAGTGATCGTATCAAAGAACTTGAAGCACATCTGGCCAAGCGGCTAAACGACGGCACCGAACTGGAACGTAAATTAAGACGTGAAATTGACACACTTGCCGCAAGAAATTCAGAACTGGAAACGAAACTAGTTGATGCGAATAGTATGGTACGGCCCTGATAATTCCATTTCCAAATTTCTGTCTATATTTGAAGGTTTCGCCTCCTCTATCTTTCCTAGCTTGGTAGCGAAGATGCATTGAGTGCATCGGGTAGTGATAATACACCGCTTCATAACTCCACGTCGAGCGAGGAGCGTATTGCATTTTTAGAGAAGGAAGTGTTTCACTGGCGAACGCAATATGAAATTTTAAAAATCAACGATGCACTACCGCCGTTCGATCGTAGCAAAGAAAAGTTGCAAAACGGACCGTCATCGTCTTGTTCTAATCATAATAGCGATAGTAAGAGGTATGCGAGGATAATGATAATGTTCTTTTGTCAAAGGGTTTTGATTAATTTTCGATTCTTTTCAGCCAAAATGATTCCACTAGAGAGCAATTCTCAAAGGAGCAACTGCTATACGATCACTATAGTAAAAAGATTGAAGAATTGTTACGAGCAAAATGTATGGCTGAGTCAAAACTTTCTTCATATATAACTGAGGTGAGTGCTTTTTCGGCGCTTTTCTTCAACTGTTTCCAATTTGGCTAATCGAAATTACATTTGTTCTAGTGCGAGAATTTTCAAAATAGTTTAGATAATTTAATGAAAGAGCTGAAAGAGAAAGACGTGGAATTCAGAGAAGCGCAGCGAAACTTAAAGATGGCAGATGAAGATTTGGTACGTTACTATAGTCTTTAAAATTATTTGGTATCGAATTTTATCAATTTTTTTCTTCCGCAGGCAACAACTCGAATAAACTACGAAGAACAAATCAGCGTTCTCACCGAACAAGTCATAAGTCTGAGTGAACAATTAGCTTCGTCAAAATGAGACGCTTCTAATTCACTTTTTGCATTCACATCGTATACAATTCGAGGGTCTCTGTTCCTTTTCATGTGATCCTTTAAATTATCTGTGGAGCTAGCTGGCGTGAACTTGTCGACTCGTGACGGAAAACATTTCTATCGTCGCCAAATGGACAAGAGTCTGTGCAGACCGCGCATATGTATACGATACCGAAGAATGTTGAATTAACAAAACAATAAAAATTTACAATCTCAAATCATCTTAACATACATACATTGCGCAGTCCTTGTTTTATAAAACAAACTAAAAAAAAAAACCAAATGCGGTCCATTTGATAGATAGATCAAATACTCAACTCATCTGTGCGCAAGACAAAAAAAAATGCAACAACTGCAAAATATCATTTATTTCCCCCCATTTAACTGAATATCATGTTTCCACGCGCTTTCTATATAAATTTCCAATCTACTGTGTATATTTAGTCGTGAGAGAAAAATTGGAAGAGAATCAATACTAGAAAATTATATTCCAAGACAAAAGCTTCACGAGAAAATAATGTGAAAGTATGAAGAAGAAAAGAATGTGAAAACAATTTTTATGTGTATTTATTATATATATAAAGCTAAATATATATATATTAATGTTTAAAGAAAAAACAAAAAATCGACTAATTGAAATTCGAGTTGTGTTTTTTTTTGCATTCATTTGGATTATATTACAAACAAAACATGTTTTGTCCTACAGCAAATTTGTTCTAATCTAATTTTATTGCAAACGATGAACCACACGAGCATCCTTGTTCGGCTTTCGGATTGCCAACTATACGAAATCCGGATCGTATCAATTCGGTGTGATAATCAATTGTCGCCCCATTGCAATATTCTATTGAAATATTGTCTGTCACTACTTTTGCTTTGTCCGTCCCGAATGTGAGATCATCCTCATTTTGAGCTTTGTCCAAATCGAATTTATACTGGAAGCCCGAACAGCCACCTCCTTCGACGGTGAGTCGTAGAAATGTACCATCTGTACAGATTTGTTCCAGGCGTTTTACGCACGAGTCGCTCAGATTCAGAGAAGGTTTTTGCGAGGAAGCTGGTTCAGTTGATGCGGCTTTGTTAGCCGCCGTGGTGGCTGATTGATTTTTTATTGTTGCATTGTTGCTGACTAGACGAATGTTTCTGGAATGATAGTAAAACGGAATCGTGAATAATAAATCAATTGTGTGCAGAAAACGAATGGTCATACTGCTGAAAGGCTCTGACAAGACTAGGACAGATCCTCGCTCCTACCGTGGAATCTTCAGTCTTCTTCCAGTGCTTGGAAAAGTGCTGGAGAAGATACTATGTTCGGAGGTTAGAGAATCGTCATAGGTCCAATGTCAGACAGACAGTATGGGTTTAGAGCTGGGCTGGAACATCTGCTGAGGATGCGAGGCGGTATCAGTGCCCTGGCCGTCCTTGGAATCTTTATAGATTTCAAGGCTGCATTTGATCACCTGCTGTTCGATGCAATCCTGCATAAGCTCGAAGCCGGTTGGCTGTGCAGAAATTGCTCTCTGGAGGAGGTTTTTCTCGGACAGAGTTTCCTTTGTTCATGGCCAGCGTGAGGTGGGAAAAGGGTGCGTAACATGGCTGTCCATTAGCGATAATCTTCTTCTTAGCGATCATAAGGAGCAAAAAAATATGTTTCATGCAACTCTGTGACGATGCAGACATAAATCCGTGGGGAATGGCGTATAGAGTGGTAATGAAGAAAATAGGGCCAAAAGCACCACAAATAAAGTGTCCAGAGATGCTTCGAAACATTGTATTGGTTCTGTTCCCCCAGCACGAGCTACAACCCATAGGTCCACGTCTTTCAGGACAGGCGGTTAACATCCCTGCTATAACCGAGGACGCACTTTGGCATGCGGTCTCGAGACTGCAGAAGAATAAGGCTCCAGGGCCGGATGGGGTGCTGAAGGTAGCAATCAGTGTCATTCCTCAAAAGTTCATAGAAGTCTTCGACACCTGCTTAGCTGAAGGCACCTTTTCAATGATATGGAAGCGGCAAAAGTTGGTGCTCCTTCCAAAACCGAGTCCAATCTGCCTACTAGACTCGCTAGGGAAACTATTCGAAAGGATAATTTTCAACAGACTTCTTGCAATAGTAGAAGAGAAAGGAAGCTTGTCGGATTGACAATATGGTTTCAGGAAAGCGCGCTCCACGGTGGACGCAATTGGGACTGTTACCGACTTGGCAAAGGAATCGCTTGAAAGGGGTGCCTGTTGCTTGGTGGTGACGTTAGATGTTAAAAACGCGTTTAACTCCGCAAACGGGGCTTCCATTCATGCGGCATGGCATCCTGGAACAACAAATGCCTAGAGAAGTGACTGTAATGCCGGAGTACGTTGAGGTTTACGCGAGCGAAGCGATTACGACTATAAAGCTCTGGTTACTATCAGTCGGCAGAAAAAGGTGCTCGCTGAACATTCGAATTGGTAGCAACATCATAAACTCAAAAGCGGCGGTCAGGTATTTGGGGATCATGATCGACTCTAAACTAAATTTTGCAGAGCATATTAGGTACGATACGGAGAAGGCAGCAGTAGCCACCGTAGCTTTAGCAACGATTATGCCCAATATAGGAGGCCCAAGATCTAGCAAAAGACAGCTCCTGGCTAGGGTGGTTACATCCATACTGTTATACTCCTCACCCGTTTGGGCTTACTCAGTCGACACCTCTGGGAACGCGCAAAAATTGAACTCGGTGTACCGTAGGTGCGCATTGAGAGTATGCTCTGCTTAACAGAACAACCTCGCATGAAGCGGCATACGTCGTGGCTGGAATGATGCCAATGGGAATTCTTGTCGAGGAAACAAGCAGACTCTACCGTGGTCGCCGTAATGGAAGCTCGACATAGTTAGAGCTACGGACAAGTTTGGAAAACGAGGAAAGCCTGAGACAGTGGCAACGGCGATGGGATGAAGCCTCAACCGGCAGGTGAACGCACTATCTGATCCCCAATATAGCAAAATGGGTTCGGCGCAAACACGGAGAAGTGAACCACTTCTTGACTCAATTCTTGACGGGTCACGGAGGATACCGATAATACCTGTATCGCTTCAAGTTAGACAACTCGCCCGATTGCCCTAGCTGCAAGGGAGTCCCAGAGGACGCAAGGCATGTGTTTTTCGAGTGTCCAAGATATCAAACAAGGCGCCTGCATTTAGATGCGGATGGGGGCCAAGTATTAAGTCCAGAAAATGTGGTGGTATGTATGTTGGAGAAAGCACGCAATTGAGAAGCAGTGACGGAGTTCGTGTGCAATATCCACAAGGACCTGCAGAGGGAAGAAGCCAGACGGAAGTCAGCAAATCAGTCTGACGGCTAATTAGCCATAGCCTACCCCCGCAAAGTAATACTGAAAGGTGGTTCCACGGGGGTTGAGGCAAGAGAGGAGGTCTGGGTTTAGCTGGCAGGAATCCAGCATAACTGCAATGGCAGTATCTATGCAAGATTTCCCCACCTCTATAAAAAAAAAACATGGTTGTCCTCAAGGATCCATCGCAGGTCCATTTCTATGAAACCTGATGATAGACGACCCAGCACCAGTTCATCCTTGTGGTGGGGAGTTCTTGTCGTAAGATTGAAGAAAAGGGAACCTCATTAATGGAATCCCGGGTGCAGGTACAACTAAGTATGGTCGTCTCCCGATCGGTAAAATGGTCGAACTTTGCCTCAGGGGCCGGAAAAGGGTGATCTATCGGGGGATAACGGTCGGCAAACGTTTAAACTTCTATCGTCCTTTGTGAATGTGAAATAACGGATGAGTATATTGGTTGTTTCATTGTACTGTATTTTTCGTGTGGAATAGGCGCTCGGAGGGCGTGCAGTCCATGTGCAGCTTACGGAGCAGTAGTTTATATGGTATGTATGCTTACTGAGCGCGGTGCATGTCAACGTGCCATAATGAGTATGCACGCATGCCTGTATGTCGTACAGTCTCAACTGACGCCATGCAGGCTATATTAGGTGTTGCTCCTCTTGATTTGGAAGTGCTGCGGCGCGGCACTGCATCAAAAATCAGGAGGAGTTTGCCGTTGTCGGAATGTTCAATATTATGTAGCGAGAGCGTGACAGGAAAGTCCAAGCGTGAAATCGCGGACCTCCTGGAAGACTGCGTCCTATCTAGGTTGGACACTCAAGGTTAGGGTTAGGTACGAGTATGTCCAGAATGTTCATCAAGCCAGGAAAAATCGGGACTTGGACTTTAATCCAAGTCTAGAATTCCTCATCACCGGACATACATAGTTCGTTGAATTGTTACCGTTTCAATCTCTCTTTGTCCTTATCGGCAAGGGAACAGGTTAGGGCCTTGAATGCTTACGCAAAGGAAGCATTTAAAAGACGTAAAAAGCTATTTAATAAGAAGCTAGACATATCAAATAGTTAAGTCTTTTTGAGTCTGGCATGGATACTGGCACTAAACAGCATAGAAATTCCGTGCTGTGGCTGCAGCCAAAATCTTTTATGTTCCATTCAGCAGTATCGTATACTGCTATCTCTATACGTACACCGTAACGGCTGATTGATTTTTTGTTGTTGTATTGTTGGTGACAAGACGAACCTCTTCTCTTCTCGTGTCGTGCTGTACGATTAGTATACGACGACTTACACCTGCCAGGTGCGTGATATCAATAGAACGCATGGTTAGCGCTACTTGTGTTGACCACAAAAATGCAGTCTAACGTGGCATGGGAAGGAAACTCTAGAAATCTTAAATGTGCCAACTACTTAACCCTATTAATTAGAAAGCAATTTTAAATATAATGATACAGGGCTGTAACGTATCCTCTTTTGAATTTTTTAGAGCCAAACTCCGATGAGGCTTCAAAGGACGTTGAGACGCGCGCTGGCTATCCCGCTCAGCTACCGGTAGTGGGTTGGGTGACCTATGTGGTGCCACTGCAGCCTCGAGATGTTACAAATTTAGTTTTTCACAAACACGCATCTGCTCGAGCACTTCAATGTTGTCGCAAGATTGCCAAAACAAAACTACATCAACTAGCACTAGAACGCGTTGGCCCATTGCATCCCTCACCGAACCGTGGACCAATGTTGAGGCATTGTTGGCCCCCTGATAAATTCACTAGTTTACCAAGCGAAACAGAAGCAGAGGACCAGGAAGCAATTCCCACACAAGTTATTCGCGATCCGTTATCACATTTTATTATTCACATCTAAATTCTTCATTAAAATAACTTCATAAAACTCCGCAACGTTGACCCAAAACGAGAATGTTGGTCCTGAAGCAGACCCTTTGACGATTTGCGAAAAAAAAGAAGTGTTAGCCCTGAGGCAGACCCTTTGAACGATGAACTTAGTCAAAACGAAAATGTTGGTAATGAAGAAGACCCTTTAACGATTTGCGAAAAAATAAGTGTTGACCTTGAGGAAGGAAGGGTCTGTCCTTTGGACGATGAGCTTGGACAAAACGAAAATGTTGGTCCTGAAGCAGACTCTTCCTTTGAACGAGGAGCTTGGCTAAAACTAAAATGTTGGTGCTAAGGCTGACCCTTCCTTTGAATCATGTGCCAGGCCAAAACGAGAATGTTGGTCCTGAGGCAGACCTTTCGGTGAGCTTGGCCAAAACGAGAATGTTGGTCCTGAAGCAGACCCTTTGACACTAAAACGAAATGACTCTGCCTTGAAACTTTCGTGGCCGCCAAAATATGGCTCGTCCCAAGGCTGGGAATATCTTTATGGAACGAAATGAAACAGAACAGAAGCGAAGGTAATAAGGTGTCTTCAAACTTGAAACTATTTTAGAAACCATAGTAATACTTTTTCAATAGTTTCGGGACAAGGCGGGCACGGATTGGCGTGTCACAGTGCCGCACGGAACGGCACGAACATTTTCTTCAAGCGTAGTGGCAAATATCTTTATAGAACGAAATGAAACAGAACAGAAGCGAAGGTAATAAGACGTCTTCAAGCTTGAAACAACTTTAGAAACCATAGTGGACTTGCAATGAGAGTTTTTCAATGATTTCGGGGCAAGGCGGCACGGTGCGGCACGGATTGGCACGTCACAGTGTATTGTATTGTACTGCTTTGTTTAATTTCAGACTTCATCCCAGAGAGTGCTTCTTTGCATGTACATATTTACTAATTAGGGCAGGTATTTTACTCAACCAAATCTAGTCCCATTATCCATCCACATCCTTATGGTGGTGATTGCCAGGTTCGCCTACAATTCAACGTCTAACTATTCCTTGATTATACTTAATTTTGTATCTCTCAGATGATAGGAAAAACCCAGTTAACAAAACAAACCTCGAAAAATCTTAAGATCCCCTCCGATATAGCTATAACTGCAGCCTTCAATGCTGAATTTTGGTAACCATCAGATCCAGGCGTTTTGCTATATGCACTCAACACAATCGCATGAAGATAAAGTTCGGTTTATGAGGATATGAAAACATCGTCCGAACAGAGGATCAATGATGTTGGTTGTAACATTTGTGTGGTCTCTATTAGTTTATGCGACAGTTTGTTTGTATTGTTGAAAGAATTTCTGCAATATTTCTTGCCATTTTTTTAGATATACACATCATTTCGCGCCAAGTCGTCTGCGCGTCGATTGCCTTCGAAGCCAGTATGACCCGGTATCCAGCATAGCGTAATATCGAAGAAACGGCCCATCTCCCTAAGTACTAACCGGCACTTCTCGATGATTTTTGATGTGGTTAGCACTGATTCTAGTGATCTAATAGCTGACTATCGGTAAAGACTACCCAACCAATTTGGGGCCTCCAAAATCGCTGAGACTTCTGCTTGCAGAACACTGCAGAAGTTATGGAGACTGACAGACAACTTAATGTTCAGTTGCTCAGAGCATACTCCCATACCTACTCCTGCTTTAGTTTTAGAACCATCAGTATTGAAATGGATGCACTGGAGAGGGGTATGCTATTATCCCACACTTCCCTTGACGGGATCAGGCTACAATGGTTTCTTCCGAATGGGTATTTGGGAACAGTGTAGTCAGTTGCTGCGGGCAGGTTGATAATACGAAGAATCGTTTAGTGCCCATAGTCCACCGCTCGCCACAGGTCTCAGAGGCCCCTTCGATGTTTTCGCAGAAACCTTTCCAATCGCTGCACTTAGCGCTTCTTAGTTATTTTTTTGAAAGAATTTAGATGTTTCTTGTAGGAATTATTGTCCGACTCGAGCCTAGATGCATTTGCCTTATTAAAGCTTCTCCTACACGTAGCTCTTAACTCAGAAATCGTAGAATTCCACCAAGTAGGTTTTTTATTTCCTGTCTGTAACACGACAGGGCACGATACTGTAGTCGCAGTCCGCATCGCTTCGGTGAAGACGTTTATCATATCATCCAATTCTTGCTCAGTTCTTGAAATATTAGCAAGCAAAGGTAGCTTCCCTAAAAGGGACTCCCGAAATCTAGTCGAGTTTGTCTTCCTACGATTGAGCCACATCAGAATGCGCAGCAAGACTAAATTGTAGATATCTGTGATCGGAGAAGGAGTGCTCTGCCGACATTATCCAGTCGATATCGTCTACAACCTGCGATAGACGACAAGTAATTAGGCAACTGTCGCTGCCTTTGCATGGTGAATGTTAATTTGTAAGAAATTCACCATTAGACCTTTTCAGCAATCGTAACGTTCTCTTCTTCATCCGTGTCAAATGCGAAAGAGTCAATTACTGGAGGCAACATACCCAATGGGGTCAGAAACCGGCCTCTTGGTTTTTTTTTAGATAGCCCTTGTAGACCCTGAGCTTCAGTTTAATTAAACCAAAACTCACGGCCCCGCCTGACTTAATAAGTGGAACCAGTGATGGCTTATTGATTAATAAGATCGCACAATTGCGATTATCCATGGCATTCTCCAACTTTACAATACGCCAGTCGTCAGTTGGTATACTCAGATTACACATCCGAATGATGTGTAGAATTAGGTCCTTGTCGGACACAAATGGTGGCAGTAGCACGCGGACCCTCGGACGCATGGAAATGTCGTCCTTAGCCACAACCTCAAGTTTAGCACCAGCCCAAAGCTCTCCAGCTTTGCTTATGGCAAATTTAAACATGGAAACTGATCTCTGGTCCGCAAACTTCATTAGTTTCACGTGCCCTTGAGCCCAGCCTCCGTCCTCACAAGCCGGAGGAGGGCCTGGAAAGGTCTTCGTTGCAGCTTGAAAATTAATGGTGAGAATACCTTTAACCACAATCCACTTGTCTACCGGAATTTTGCCGTTCACATCATTTCGGTCTACTATGGCAAGCTCGATTCAGGTTTTTGTTGCTTCTGCGTATGAAAAAGCTGGTTCGATATGCGAGGCGACTTTTTGTCGCATCATCCCCTCCCCTCCGCCTGATTGTCGGACGAGAGTTTACTGGACGGCAAGGAAACACTACGCACTCTTGCTTCCGAGTTGCATATGTAGTTCAGGGAGACCAGGGCGACATTCAAAATTACACACTACCAGCACCAGTGTGCAATGCACTCATCGAACTTCTAGGGTAGGTAGTTCTAGAAATTCAATGGATGCACCACAGATACCGATTAACGAAAGCTTGCAACTGTACCACAGAATCTCCATAGTGGGCTAGGGGCTTGCCTCTTCTTGCATCAGGAAGCTTACACGTAATACGAATAGGTACATAGAGAAGAACATATTTCACATTTGCATGGAAAATTCAGAATTTGGTGCATCTGGAAATTATTGTTCTTTTCCCAGAAAGGAGTTCAACGCAGTAAAATTGCCGCATCTTTGCTAATACCGCATGCAGCTACTCCTCTGTGTTAGGGAAGGCACTACGATGGTAAGCTTTGACTAAATTACGAAATACACTCACCTCTGAACGCATCCTTGAATGACACGACGCAGTTGTGCAGCCATTTTCTCGTATTCTTTCTAAAGATGTTTTTTACGCGTATCCTACCAGGTACTCATATTTACAAATCACTAAATTCGACTAAAAAAAATTATCTGCGACCACCAAGAACCAGAATTTTTCAGCTCTGCTGACGCAAATTACAAAATAAAGCTGATTTACGTCAAAATCAGCTGTTTTTTGTCAAAATGCCGTTAAAAATCCGCTAATATGTCAAAATCAGCTGTTTTAAACAGCAACTGAGTTGTCAGGGCTGTCGTTTCCCAACCTACGAAAACATTTCACCCGTCTTTTTGTCATAGAATACTATGGAGTCGCCATAATGATGAAACTACATATAAAAACAACAACACTACATGGGACGAAAAATCTTGTCCATGGGCTCTCTCGTTCAGCGGTTCACGGTACACTTACGTCAAATGCGACCAGTTTTGCCGCACACAGCGACAAAATCGACTAGTTCAGCCACTCACATCAATACACACACCGACAAAGTCATCCGGTTCTGCTAGTTCTGTAGCACGCGCGCATTCTCTATTGTCAAATTCGGTGAACGCGGAAAACGATCCTCGCCGCGAATCTCGTTTGATTTAATTCGATTGCGCGAAATAGTTACGTTATTGACTACAATATTACGTTGCTGGGGTAATTTGTGATTGTTAGGCGCTGTTTTGTGTCATAAAAGGCAAACGTAGTGTGTTATCGACGGTTTGTTTATGATTCACTTATCAATTAATGTACCGTTGTTTTCCTCTCCCATTAAACAAGCAAACTTGTCCCGTCTCATTTTTCGTATGACATCTCCTGCCTTCATCTCGGTGCTTTTTGTACTCTACAAAAATATGACATAACAAACGATCGCAGCGGGGAGGACGCGCAAACCATTGTGTAAATAAAGTCCAAACAAAAATCCCAGCCTTCACGATTTTGTGTCTTCTCCTGCCGTATTCTTTGACCTCCTCCTATCCATAGTACCTGCCCGTTAGCGTGATGATATCCTCGATACAGTTTAGAGTGTTGATGAGAGGTGTCAGGGAGGCATTGACACAAAATCGACGAGAAACGATAGCGAGGTCGTCTGCTGTATCAGTGCGTTCTATATCTACGACAAGCGGACTTTTGGCAAGCTATTACGATACTTTGGGTATTACGCCCAGTGCAACACAAGGTGATATCAAGGCTGCCTACTATAAACTTTCCATGTTGTATCATCCCGACAAGAATAAGGACAACGAGGACGCTGTGGTGAAGTTTCGTGCAATCGCAGAAGCGTATGAGGTGTTGGGGAATTTTCGATTGAGACGGTTGTACGATAAGGGTGAGTTGGAATGGAAGAAGGTTTTTGGATTTTGTAGAAAAAATTGATTTTGTCATGCAATTGCTTCAACGTAATAAAGTTCCGGATGCTGACAAGAATCCTGCTGAAATACGGTTGTTGAGCCAAGCCTGATAAGATTAGCGCAGAAGTATCATCCGAGTCAGCTTGTCTATCGACCGACCTATCACCGAAAAGCTTGAACCGAAGAATGGATTGGTATTGTCATGTACAAGGGCGACCGCCTGAGAGCCCGTGAAGAAGGCCATATTAATGAATGATGGATTTGAAGGACCCAAGGCCAGAGGCAGACTTCTGAATAAGCCATTTGAAAAAGCAACAAAAGGAAATTTACTTCGGAAATGGCACGATCCAGATAGGCGGAGACATTATTGCCTGAACATGCGATGTGCCAACACCGCAAGTCGCGCAACGCGACCTCATGAAGCGATATAGAGGAGCAAGGCAGAAGATCATTTGCCTTGTCCACAAAATTTTGGAACCTATCATAGGACGCCGTCTTCCCAATAAATGCGGCCAAAGAACCACGAAACTCTGAACTAGAACTACGGCGACTACAATGGGTGGAGCCCATTGATGTGTTGAATGCAGAAGCAGTGGACGTTGTCCCTAGCGAGGATGACCAAAAAATGATTACTTCCTCTTCCAAAATTATTTTAATTGCGGAAAACTAATTATTTCCACTAACCTCATCACAATTTTCCTTTCCTTTATTCCGCCAGGCATGATTCACACCGCGGGCACACAATACTCACACATGCGACCACGCTATCCCGACGACGAAGACATCCCCCCGGAACAGGAGGACGATGCCCAAACCAAATTCTACAAACAGCATATGAAAAAATCCCAAGTGCCCCATGCAAAAGGTCGGACGCCCATCTATGATTTTGACGAATGGTCACGTGCCCACTACGGCGCGTCGTTTGAACGACGCAAAACGGCTAAAGAGAAATTCGAACGTAATGAAAAGAAAAAAGCATCCGATTCGTTGATGTTCGAAAAGGAAATTCTCTTGTATGGTTTATGCTTTTTATTGGCATGCGGGCTTGTTGTGATTCTTAGTGAGCACGACTTGGACACGATTAGAGAACGAAAAATCGCTGAGGCGAGGCAAGAGGCTAGCCGGAATGCGGGTAGTCAAAACGATTCAGAGAAGCCTGTCGTGTAACCCGCGAAGAATTGATGAAAAGCTCTGAATGTGAGCTCTAGTGAAATTCTTTTATTTCTATTTTTTTTGTTCCTGATAATTTATGTCTTCGTGCTTAAGATGTAATGTAAAAAAATTTAAAATATATTTTTGTTGATAATATATTTTAGTCATAGAAAGATGGACAGTGGATGTCGTCTTTATGCTAACGCAAAACCATTTTTTATTAGACTGGTGTGGTCTGTCACAGAGAGGCTGAAATTGCATTAAGACCCGGGCCCTGGACGATATTGTGCTCATTCAGGAACCTTGGGTTGTGAATAATATTGTTAAGGGTCTGAAGTGTTCGGATTATACTACCTTTTACGTAACAGGGCAGGGGATACTGCGATCCTGTGTTCTTGTAAAGAAAGCCATCAAGGCTTTTCTGCTGCCAAATTTTAGTGACAATGACTTTGTCTTAGTGTGTTTGGAGACACGGAGTAAGGTGATTTGGGTTGCATCGGCATATATGCCCCATGACGGCACTCTACCTTCTCCGAATCTAAAGAAAGCCGTTGCGTCAGCAGCGTCTTCAGCCACTAGTGTAATTCTCGGATGCGATTCTAACGCGCATCATATTGTCTGGGGCAGCTCAGACACAAACGACCGAGGAGAATTACTTCTTGAATATTTTAACTAATCTTCTTATCTGCAATGTGGGTCGTGAGCCTACTTTTGTCACAAAAAACAGACAGGAGGTGCTGGACATTACTCTGGCATCGGAGGATGTTATACATTTAATCAACGACTGGAGAGTATCGGCGGAGCACTCCTTCTCTGATCAACGGTATTTGCAATTCAGTCTTGCTGCGCGCTCAGATGTGGCATCGTTCACTCTAAACCGCAGAAAGACGAACTGGCCTAGGTTCCGGGACAGTCTTCTCGTGGAACTGGCTTCGCTTCCAAATACTCCATGCAATGGACAACAATTGAACGATATGGTGAAACGCTTCACTGATGCTATGAGGGCTGCGACTACTGTATCATGTCCTGGTATATCATATTCACGTAAGAAGAAACCAACTTGGTGGAATTCTAAGATTTCCGAACTAAGGGTCATGTGTAGGAGGAGCTTTAATAAAGCTAAGGCCTCAAGGCTCGAGTCAGATTGGCAATCCTATAAGATACATCTCAGTTCTTTTAAAAAAGAATTAAGAGGAGCCAAGCGTAGTGCTTGGAGAAGTTTCTGTGAGAAAATAGAGGTGTCTTCTGAGACATCTAGATTCAGGAAAGTTTTGGCGTCTAACCCATCTATGCCTAGCTTTCTTTTAAAAGAGGACGGATCGTGGACGTCTTCATGTAACGAGACTATCGAGTGTCTGCTTGATACACACTTTCCTGGAAGCGCAGCCGGCGCTTCACCTGAACTTCCCATAAGTCGCATACAGTCGTGCGATACGGCATCTATTCTTAACCGTGAGAAGATAATGTGGGCGATATCAAGCTTCGATCCCTTTAAATCGGCTGGACCTGATGGTATTATACCTGCGGACTTGCAACAGTGTGTAGACATTACGTATCCTTGGGTAGAGCGCATACTTACAGCTTGCTTGGATTTAGTACACATTCCTCTTATCTGGATCGAAGTGAGAGTTACTTTTATCCCTAAAACGGGTAGAAGTTCGCATGCAAGTCCAAATATTCATCTACGGACGACCATTCCATCAAACCTATTACACAGGGGAACAGCATTTTGTTTATTTAGATTTGATATTCATTTCTAGCTAATTTTTGGTCGTAGAATCCGGAAATGCTAACCGTTTTTCTCCTATACGTCCAGTTTTTGAGATACAGGGGGCTCAAATTTTGGCCCCCATACAAACCTTCCCTTCATTGAAATCAAAACAAACGAAACTCACTAAATTTTTTTTGTTTGTAAATATTGATTTTATATCTTAACAACATTACCTAAGAATTAAAAAAAAAATTATGGCAAAAATTTTCGTTTGTAGCTTTTTCTGGAGTGTTCAATTTCCAGACAGTCCCGTTTTATGTCCCATCAATAGTCCGCCATCATATTCGCATCCCATCTGCCTTGATATCGACTTTTCATGATTTTGAAATCTTGATGAAATCGCCTCCTTGCTCATTACTCACAGCTCCAAGATTTTCCGGAAATTCATCTAAATGACTGTGTAAAAAGTGAACTTTGATGCTCATGTTGCAGCTAAGCCTTTGAAAACTGTCCAATAGTTGCTCGACTACTATCGCATAATTCGATGCACTTATATTGCCTAGAAAGTTGTTGACTATATTCTCAAATGCCAGCCATGCTGTCTTTTCATTTTCTTTCATTGATTCCATAAAATTTGTATCGCTGAGAAGCTGCCGAATTTGTGGACCGTCAAATACTCCAGCCTTTATTTTCTCATATGATAGCGCAGGAAGGGCCGACAGCATATATTTAAAATAATTTCCTTCTGTTGGTAAGGCTTTTACAAATTGTTTCGCCAGGCCTAGTTTTACATGCAACAGCGGGAAAATGTTTTTTGTCGATCCACAAGCGGTTCATGAACAATATTTTGATCAACAGCCTTCAGATCAGATCTCGGGGGCCAATTCCTTTGTATCCAATGTTTATCGCGAGTTCTGCTATCCCACATACACAAAAAGCACGGATATTTTGTATATCCACGTTGCTAACCGAGAAGGAAGAACCATCTTGAGGTCTACATATATGATATGCCTGGTGGACAAAGGGGCCTATTTTTTGCCCTTTGCCTTAGAAATGTATAACTGCCACATATATAGCAAACTGACTCCGGCTGTTGAGACACTTTCGACAAGGGATAGTAGAGGCTTCCATTACACAAGTTAAGAGCACAAAAATAGGGTTATATACTCGAACGGAGGCTTTTAAATACATTTTTTTGATTAAAAAAGACTTAAAAATGGTCGAAGAATTTCACAACTTTTAACAAAAAATCCAGGTCGCGACAAATTACTTTCATTTATTTATTTAATTTTATTGTATACAAGTACTAGAAGGTCCTGCACAAGGATGCAACCCCGTAGCTTTTAAGAAAAGTTGTTATTTAAGGGGGCCTATTGTAATTTTCCGTAAAATTAAAAAAACCCCGTTATCTCAAAAACCTGACGTATAGGGGAAAAACGGACTGCATTTTTGGAATCAGCGAGGCCGTTTTACTATAAATTAGGTGCAAGATTCAAAAAAACAGAAAAAAGTGTTAAAATTGTTCTCCCGTGTTATCCATGTCACAACATGCATATTGGAAAGGGAGGTCGGTTGACACAGCTTTGCATTCGCTGGTTAGTTATATTGAAGAGTCTCTTCATCATAAGGAATACACCATGGTGGTGTTTCTAGATATTGAGGGAGCTTTTAACAATATTCAACCCAGAGCGATTACGGATGCTCTTCTTAATCTGCAGGTTGAAGGTTCAATCTGCACCCTCGTGGATATGTTGCTTACCTCTAGACGTATACAAAGCAATTTGGGTACTGCATCTGTTTGTAGATATGTTTCTAGAGGTAACCCGCAAGGAGGGGTCTTATCCCCTCTACTTTGGAATTTAGCGATAAATAAATTACTTTTGAACTTAGAAAGAATAGGTTGCAAAGTCACCGCTTACGCCGATGACGTTGCTATTGCCGTTAGAGGCAAGTTTCCTGATACTCTTAGCGGGCTATTAGAAAACGCCCTAGCTATCCTAACGGATTGGGCAAATCTCAGTGGAGTCGGAATTAATCCATCCAAAACGGAATTGGTCCTCTTTACAAGAAAGCGCACAATTCCTAATATTAGGCTTCCCAGACTAGGAGGCTTTCAACTTGAGCTTGCTGAAACCGCGAAATTTCTTGGACTTATCCTTGATAAGAAACTAAAATGGAAGCCCAACATCGAAGAAAGGGTGAATAAAGCTACAGTAACACTGTATTCGTGTAGGAAAGCCATCGGGAAAACCTGGGGTTTGCAGCCAAAAGTTGTGCATTGGATGTATACCGCTATTGTGCGGCCAGTCTTGCTTTACGGAGTTAGTGTGTGGTGGATGGCACTGAGCACCGCTACCTATTATAATTTGCTGGTCAAAGTTCAAAGGTTGGCTTCTCTTCTTATAACAGAAGCTTTTGGAACTACTCCTACATTCGGATTAGATATGGTCCTGGGACTGTTCCCATTGGACATTTTCGGCCAAAGAATGGCCGCAAAAGTGGCCTTGCGCCTACGTGAAACTGGTCTCTGGCGAGCGCTGGACTATGGGCATTCAGCGATACTTCGTAATTTTAACCTGCCCCTAGCGACTGACTACACTGTTCCCAATCACTTCTTTGGTAGGAACCATTGTAGTTTGATCCCCTCAAGGGAATCTTGGGAAAGTAACAGCTTCTTGGTCAGTAGATCCATTTCCATTTATACTGATGGTTCCAAGACAAATGCAGGAGTTGGTATAGGAATCCACTCGGATGAGTTGAATATTCATTTGTCTTTCCGCCTGCCTAATTTTTGTAGTGTCCTCCAAGCGGAGATCTCCGCGATTTTAGAAGCCTTAACTTGGTTGGGCTGTCACGTCATCACTGGTAGGGACGTCTTTATATTCACAGATAGTCAGGCTGCAATTCGATCAATTGATTCAGTGCTGACCACTTCAAGAACTACTGAGAAATGTCGTTCAGTACTTAGAGAGATGGGTCGCTTCTTCAACATTACGCTATGCTGGATACCGGGCCATAGTGGCTTTGCAGGTAATCGCAATGCAGATGACTTGGCCCGGCATGCGTCAGCAGGTAGCGTTGAAGACGGTAATTCCTTCTTGAAAACACCTACTGCGGCTTGTGCATTGTTAATAGAGACCGCTACAATATGCAGAACCAATGCAAGATGGATTCATGGCTTGACATGCGCAACAACGAGAATGCTCTGGCCAAAGCTAGACAATGTCCGTTCTAAGATGCTACTTTCCTTAGACAGAAAGCATATTCGAAGTGTGGTGGGAGTAATAACAGGGCACTGTCCTATTGGAGAGCACGCGAGAAGACTCCGAATTCCTCACAACGACTTCTGTAGAAGTTGTGACGATGAAGAAGAGGAAGAAAGTGCGCATCACTTACTCTGCCACTGTCCCGCCCTGGCTGAGAAACGAATGCGTTTTCTGGGCTCAAGGTATTTCTACGATACCGATGATCTTCGGGATGTGATCCCAATACTGCTCAATAAATTTATTGTAAGCACGGGTTGGTTTTTAGGCAGTTAGTAGAGACATGATTCTCTCGGTGGTATCACAATAGACCAAATCTGGTCTAAGTGCGCTGGGTGCAAATCTGGCGGCCCCTGTACCTAACCTAACCTAATACCCGTGCCTTAAGACCCTCACCCAATCCTCCGAAATTTTGCGAGACAGATTCGAACGAATGGTTCTTCGGCGAATTTTCGGGGTCGTTTGCGAGCGAGATCAATCGCCTATCCGGTACAACGATGAGTTGGAAGTATCGAAAATCGTAAAGCTCCAACGTTTGCAATGGGCGGGGCATGTACAACTAGTGGACGATAATCGCATGCCAAAGAAGGTGGTGAACGCACAACGAATTGACGGAGCGAGGTTGCGTGGACGACCGAGAGCTCGCTGGGAGAACTCCGTAGGTGAAGTTGTCCACCGGCTTCCGAAACTGAAGGACAAGGTCACGTAACCGCGACAATTGGAGGTCAACGATTCAGGCGGTCAAAGCCTGATGTCGGGCTATCGTGTCACATTGGTGATTATGAAGGTTGCCAGTAGGAAGACTGGAACTTGACGACAAAACTTAGAACACATCCGGCGCAGCGCCTTTCTGGATCTCTCCTACAACAATATGATGTGGATCACCTGTCCCGCTGGCATTATAGAAAACCCCGATAGCAGCTGCTTCGTTCCTATTATTTCAGTAATTGGCGAGAATGACTACAAAACTTAAAGCACGTGCACATCGTTTGAACCCTTTCCGTACCGTTACTATAAGAACAACACATTGATCTCGATGATGACATGATCCAGAGGGCCATCCACATGATTTCCGTTCCTCCGTGTGTTAGCGACAGCATTGCGGGGTCAAGTAATCAGTAGCGTATGGTGCGCTCACAGGACAGACTATCTCCAGAAATAATCTGAACAACGTGTCAAAGGCGCGGCTCGACCTACACGGCATCAGGATTATATCCTGACAAGAAAAATAAAGAAAAATCACGTAACATCAATTTTTATTAAAAACTTTTTTTTTTACGCTCTAAAAATCCTTAACTAAAACCTATCACTACGCTTTCGTCCCGTATATTTTGTATCCTTTCTCGTCTCCAGACCTTGTCGTCTCCTACGCTCTTTCTTCTGCAAAATCCAATCGCGTGACTTTTTCAACGGCTTACCGCGAGCATTCTTTATCATTTCACGCTTTTTCGTGTAGGCCACACGACGATCTTCGGCTGTATCACCTAGGAAAAAAAAATTCATTACTCAACCGAAAACCGCTGAAACCATTTCCATTCCTCACCTAATCCTTTCGGCAACTCCACCACGCCGCCCGTCATTAAAACCAAAAAATACTTTTTCGCCTTTGTCGAATTCGGATAATCTACCACCAGACCACCATAAAAACCCGCTTTCATCGCTTGCGTTGTCACCAGCTCAATTTGCTCTGGATTTTCCGGATAGAATTGGAAAACACAACGCGCCGTGCGCGTGAGACACGAGAAAAGTGTACTGAAAAATGTGTACAGACGTTTCTGGGGTACATGCGATGTTTTGTCGGCGTTGCACAGCCACTGCAAGGCCGAAATGGAAATGGCTCCATCAAATGTTCCGGCTTTGAATGGCATTCCTTGTCCCATATCGCCCAGCACTAGAGTACCGCCCAGTTCACGTTCCACGGCAATGTCCAGCATAGCTTTGGAAATGTCGATGCCCATCCAACAATGACCGTTTTCATCGATTGTTTCGCCCGACAGGCCCGATCCGCAACCAATGTCGAGGATGAAGCAGGTTTCGTCTTCGGGTAGAGCGAGGAGTTCGATGGCACGCTGGGCCATGTCACATTGAATTTCGATGATGCGAGTACTGTGGATAAAATTTAATTTTTGGTTACAAATAGTGATAAAAAGAATAAATCAGGGCACTTACTTCGTGGAATACTTTTGTGCCTCTTCTTCATTGTAGAACTGCAAAGAAAAGAGAAAGAAGTTAAAATCAATCGACATTTAAAAATTATGTTTCTTTGGAATAGGAAAAAACAATCTGACGAACAAAATTCACAAACCATGTTAAATCGTATGAAATACCCAGAGACTGGATCGAGCGAGAATCGGAAACCTGACTGAAAGCAAACGGATCTACTTAATTTCGTGTTTTATGGATGTTGTTTCCTCTTTAATCGAAGGGGGCTTGGGAAGTTACCCGTTGTTGTCCTATGGGGATAACAGATTTAATTAATTTATCTAGCAATAACTAGAGAAAGAGTAGAAGTCAGACGTTAAGCTTATGTACGTGATATTGAATCTTACATCCTGGCGAGTATTTTTATAAGGAAAAATTTAGACGGGGGAGACGAAAACTCTCCGCGGTACATTTCATGATCTATGCGTAGACAGATTTCCTTTCCTGGATGAATGGTCAAGAGGATGTTTGATCACTTCTATATTAACTCTGGGAAGTGTCGATTAAATTTTAAAATCAAATATTCTGCATATTGAAATTTTGATAAAAAAAAACTTACGGCGCAGGGCGTCAGAAATTCATTGTCGGCGGTATTCCCCGACCGCAATGAATATAGCCGTGGGACAACTGACTGTTGTCTACAGTTCTAAAAGAAGGTGGGTACAAATCCTTTTAAAAAGAAGCGACAGAGGTCTTCCTAACAATAACCGTTGTCTGGGTCAGCGATTCGGTTCAGTTAGAGTTAGGGCACTCAAGCAAACCAGGAAAAGTTTAAAAAAAACGCGAAGATACCGAAATGTAGCGTTGAAACATTAAACTGCAAAAAAAAAATGAGGAACGCAATTTGTCAACAAAGATTGTATCGTCTAATTCTTCAAAAAAAAACCAACTGGTTATTATATGTTTAGACACTTTGCGCAGTACAGGTCTATATGTGTCTCAAATCCGGGGACGTGGGCCAAAAGGTTGCAATCTATAGCAACGAGGTAAATTGGACGGTATGTCTAGGAGCCGAAAAAGTAAATTGCATCCATATATTCACTAGCAGCGACAGACAAATCTCAAAATAACCCAGCAAACATTGCGATCCGTATTCGGTCCGAAAATGGCCCGTTTTTCACGGACTTGATCCGTTTTCGGATCCGAAAATGATCCGCATACGGCTTACCTGTCGGACTAAAACTGTCTTCATTTATGAATCGTAAATACGGGCCGCATGGGATCCGTGAACGCGGATCATTTGCGGACCGAAAGAATGAGTTAGCTACGGATCGTGAGCACGGATTGTTTTCGGGCCACAAACATGAATTGATCACGGGCAGAATTTTTAGGTGAATTAATTAAACTATACCTTAAATTTTTTTTGGTAATTCAATTTATTGAAGATTATTATATAAATCACATACATCATAAAGCGTTAACAAATATAGGACAGAAGATTTAATATTTTTGACGTTCCCGTCCCGTCTGCCAGTCCTTAGCGTACTGAAAATGCTTCATAGTCGCCAGGTCGAATATTTCCACTTGAGATTTCGCAAACTTCGAAGGAAATACATCTGTGATAGAAAAAAATAGCTGATTGTTCAATTTTATGTATTGGCAGCAAATGACATACTTTTTATAACTTCCGACATGGTAAAGCTTCTGGCACATTCCTTTGCTTTAGTGCATGTCCAAGAAAATTGTCCACCCACTGTTTTTTGTATCTTCACTGCTCACCACACATATAAATTGTTGCTGGAACAAAATAAAAAAAAAGTTTTTTTTTAAGTATTACTACTTTTGGAAAAGTTGAAAACTATTAGGTACTTACAAGCTGGTTGGATCGGTTTTCAATCTCTTCTTCGAACTGCAAAACATCTTCTTTTGATTTCGGCAGATCAAAACCCAAATTTTCACAAATTGCACCAGTCTTCCTCTCCACCAATGTTTCCCACACGATATTCGGATACGTTGACTCTTTATAAAATCACCAGAAGAATGTTCTGGATCTAGTTTTTCAGAAAATGCACTTCACCATTATGATTCGAGTACACAACACTATGTATATTCTCGAGTCACACACACTTTCTTGTCCAATTATTATTTTTATATTGTTTTTCTTTAGGTTAAAATTTCGCAGACAACACACAGTTTTTAAGATTTGCACTTTCGCAGACACTACTTCACAACGCCAGGAACAAAATATGAATGAAAAGAGTGCAAATCATTCAAAGTACGCGAAAAAGGCTCAAATACGCAATCTACTTGCAATCTTTTACTTGACAGTCATACGAACACGTGCATTTCCGAAAATACGATCTACACTCAACGCAACCTTGAGATGTATCTTTTTTTGCACCCAGTTCAAGAAAATTTGTTGTGCTGTGGCACTTTTGCATGCAGTCGTCATCCGCAAATGGTCGGTTTTTCGTCAGAGTCCGATTTTTGGTTTGCTGGGAAGTTTTCTGTTCAATCATTGCCAACCGGTATAGTTCCATTGTCACAGACTTTGTCATTGTCTGCGACCAATACAAAAAAAACTGTTTGGCTGCAGTTTGGCCGCGGATAAAGACAACCGAGGGACTGATGCCTTCGATTCCCTAGAGATTTGCTCGCCACTTTATTCGCTCCTTGGCGTCAACAATAAACAGGCATGTATTTGACCAATGTACACTGACGACCAGGAGATTCTGTCACCAATAGAATATGTTGAGCCATAAGCAAATTCGCTAGATGATTCGATGAGGTGGCTTGACGCTCAGTTTTACTTCAGGAAATTTCATCGAGGGATCGGCGGAACAAAGAGCAGATTTCAGCGCAAATGTCTTAGTTAAAAATTAGGGTTCTACCTTTTTTTTTTTGTTGTTGCCGACACTTCCTTGACGCCAATCCCGATTCCAACCATAGATTCATAAACCAGGCAAGGAGGTATGTTAAATACCAACTGGCCTACATACAAAATCGCAACCAAGTTTCTAATCGAGGAGATAGGTAACATCGGCAAACATTACAGCGAAAAAGCATTTTGAAACAACAGCAAACTAATAAAAAAAAATTAGGAGAGGACGACTCGCTCATTTCATCCTTGATGTAAAGGCGCTTTAATTGAGCATACCGACGATGTAAGCCTGGTATCTGGTAATTGGAGGAGCCGTTCAAGAAAGCCATCAGCAAACCGGGGGACACGAAGAAATCGAAAGCATTCGCGAAGCTAGCAGCAGTACGAATAGAAAGTATGAATAAAAACTATTTCACTGCAGAGCTCATTATCTCTCCCCTCTCATCAGTAAGATATTCATAGCCATTATTAAAATGGAGATAAAGCAACTGAAATGTCAGCGTCTCGAAGCATGATTCACAGGCTAATCACGACACTGCTAACGGACGAATTTTACGAGAAGGAACTAGACTGCATGACGGAGACAAATGGATACAACAAGGACACGATAAACCAATTACTACAGAAGACAATCAAGAGAGCTGAACGGAATCTACTAGACTTGGCAACAGATAAAAGTCCCCCGGTCAAGAAGACTCCATACTCAACCCTCTCCAACAGTATGAGGAAAATGCTAGCGAATCGCAACACTCAAATAAAAAGCACGAAAAGCAGAAACCATATCAACTACGGACATAGGCTGAGATCATCAAGCTGAACAACATTAAGAACAAAACCATGTACCTTAAATGCCCCAAAATATACATAGATACCATCTACAGGTATACCGTCAGGGGAGCACCTAGCCGTTACGGTCCTTCGGGCGGTTTGGACCTTCGGCGTTTTACCGTCAAGGTCTTATTGTCAGATGGGGATTTCTCCATCCAGTGAATGCTCTCATCTTCAGGAACCCAGACCCGGAGCTGCATCACTAGCTCGATGACTTGCTTAACAACCGACAGCCACCTCGAGACCAACGCATTGATGGGTAGGGACCATGGTCCCCTGGGCACGCCCATCCCCGAGGTACACTATTCGCTAAAGACTTCTCTTTAGCAGGTGTAATCCTCCTTCGGCCCCCTAATGGTTAGGCCTAACGTTAAATTCTGAAGTGCACATCCCAGGTTCGGTGGACCTGTGACTACTCTTCTGCTTAAAGCAGACTCGTAGCGCTCTGTCCCACTACACAGCCTTTTTGACTGTTGTCACAAGGACCTAGACCCCCCTGCGCGCCCCAAAATATACATTGTGCAAACCAAAAAATTGATCACATCGAGATGAGACGAACATTACTGAGCATACAAAAATGGCACAAAGGACGACACAAGACGCCTAAAATCTATGGTGGCGAGAGACAAGCTTGACGAAGGACACGAAATTTCAAAGTACGAAGTACGTAATAACACAATACGGAAATAACTGGAAGAACCACGGAAATATAACATTTTATAAATTTTTGGATATTGTTGGAAGCTCTTTTTCCTTCTCAAACGAATTGAATCCCGAAGAACAGGAACGCAATATCTGCAACCTACAGAGTATCCCAATATCAAAGTCAAGACGAAGGCGAATGATAGTGGATGTACCATGTACGAAACAAGTTTTTTTTTTATTTTATTTTTTGTAGGGGGCACGAGCTAACATCACTCTCATTATTGAGTTTCGAAACAGCCTATACATTTCACAATAAATCCCAGAAAATGTTAAATTTAAATGGACTTCAGGAAAAGAATGTTAAAAAATGGTTATTAGTACACTGTGCCGTGAAATCAAATTCAAAAATCAGTTTATGGTGTTTTTCGAACTCATGACCCATGTTGTAGCGACTCAAGAGATTTTTTTTTGCAGCTCTTGGCCGTTGTGACAACGAGTAGCTCTGGGGCGATTTACATCGAAGAACGGCTGCAGTAGGAGCCATTTTATATACAACACAAACATCCATGGTCCCAGTGGGATTTGAACCCGCGCTCCGGCAACTCAGAGATAGTGTGTCATATCTACCACTGAGCCACCGAATGCCTCTAATGACGAACTATGATCCCATTCAGTTGATCTCAACACCTCAACAAAAAGCAGTCAAGATCTTGGAAATTTGGATGTCACTAACACATCTGCGGCCTTAGTCCAATGTTGGATTGTCGCGCCAGTTATTTATTTAATTTCCTTGAGCGTTTTAGGACTTATAGCGATAGATAGATATGCTTCGAATTTCTTCCAAACAAATGAAAACAATTGTCGCCGTACAGAATGCCTGTCCAGCACAAACGGAAAGTGAACAAAAGACCTTTGCTAAATTGAAGAAGGAGCTAATCCGTTGACGTGCTACGGAAATCTATGATATGACCATGAAGTCTATATTTAGTATGGTATCTGAGGAATTATTAATTGAATTATTCCAATGTAAGGACGATCCGCCGTGGAAGGCGATTATGATGGTTGAATAAAATTGAACTTGATACGCGACCAAATTGGAAATACTGAGAGAACGTAAAATTAATGTGCTTGAAAATTACTTCAAACTAAGACTGCAATTGACAATGTCTCTCTATTCGCACTCAAAGCGGGGAGCTTTTGTTCCAAATAAATCAACAATCAATTCAACACGTCTGCTGGGTCAAAGACTGATGTGAAAATTTCGCTCCCCGAAAAGAGAATAGATTGCCTCAACTTTGACCAGGTGAATATGAAGGACCAATTAAGATTGGTTGATTCAACTGCTGCCTAAAATCACAGCTTTTCCCTAAGTACATCAAATGTTTCTTATGTGGACACTTTGCGCGAGATCGCAGCATTAAGCGCGACTGTCACAAGCCAAATGTTTCTTCTTCCTTGCCTCGTCACTGATACCGCTCCATGGCGTTGCATCGCTCGGCCTGCGATGTAGGCGCATTGTGCCATCGCCAAGACCAAGAGAGAAACGCCCTGCGATTGCAACACTTCAGGACTAATATAGTCCGGTGTGCCGTAAGCATTACTACTATTCACTAAACCGTCCGTGATAATTGCTGGGTTCTTTGAGACCGAAAAGAAAAGGAGTCCTACAGCTACAGCAAAATTTCACTTTAGAAAACACTCATTGGCCTGTCTTCAATGGCCTACGTTGACGACCAGCAAATTGCACCAAGTGACGTCCCGATTTAAAATGTATTGATCCTCTTCCTATTACTGGTTTTATTCTCTTTCCAGCTTAGCGTGTGGTGACAGAGAAGGAGAGCTGAAAATCGATTAAGCCAGAGTGGACACGTGGATGCTTTTTCGAGGCTTGAATTTTTTTATGAACACTGGGGGTAGCAATATCAAAGGAAAATGTTGGGGGTACTATTGATGTCATACTCGCCAGTAGATTGTAGAGATGGACAAAAAAAATGAAACGGGTTTAAAAAACCGTTAACTAAAAACGAAAAGAACGGTTTTCGAAAATTAAGAAAAACCGTTTTTTTTTCATTTACTCCAATCTACTAAAACAAAAACTTGCCTATGAATTCAGTGTACCAGCATAACATTTAACCATTCTCAAGGTTATTCCCCGATTAATGGCGATGCGATTGCGACTAAAACTACCAAAACACAATCAATCAATCGTCCCTTGCCGTAAAAAAAAAAATGGTTGCAATAATCGCAGCCGTTCTTCCAAAACGAAAGCGTTTTTCTCTTCAAAACGTTCTTTCTTAAAACTGTTTCTCTAATCTCTACAAAAGCGTTCTTTCCCGAAACAGTTTTTTCCGCAACCGTTCTTTTCGAAATCGTTCTTTTCCGAAACAATTTTTTCTGCAACCGTTCTTTTCAAAGTCGTTCTTTCTGAAACCGTTTTTTCTGCAAGCTTTTTTGTGCGAAAATGTTCTTTTTCCGAGTCGTTCTTGACCAAAAAAAAGTTTTTGCTTCCTTTTAGTCCAGTAAAAATTCCATTCGAAGAAGAAAATTTTAGTTTATTTAGGGTTTTGTTGTTTTGAAATATCAATCACTATAAAGGGTGTCTGGAAATTAATTACCACATAAATGCACCATAAAATGATTCCTCACGTGATTTCGAGCAAAGTCTTTCACCCCCAATTCTTAACCCTTTAGGCTTTAACTGTCACAGGCGTTTGCAGATTTTTGAAAAAAATATTTTCTTGCACGACTTAAGCCCCAATATCTGCAAAATTATATTAGCTAGAATCATTTTATTGTGTCTCTAGGTGTTTTTTAGGTTATCCCGTGTAGGTTTGGGTAACGAAACTTCATATAAAAAAAATGTCATGTGGGTCAGCTGGCATTTTTTTATATGGAGTTTCGTTAGCCAAACTTACACGGGATAACCAACAAAAACATACCTTCTATTATTTCTAAAGTTTTCATGCCTTAAGTGCAGAATTTTAAGCTAATTTTATCTCGAATTCATTAAAATTTCTCCTAATATCCTGCAATTTGTCTAACATTCAAGCAAATTATTCAAAAATCGAGAAAAAAAAAATACTCTGGTTTTCCTCACTTAAGGCATTAAAACTGTTAGAAATAATGGAGCTAGAATAAAAATGATGTAAGCAAGATATGATTGGGAGACCATGCGCCAATTTTTAAAGAATCCTACAAGCATCTCAATTTAGTAGAAGTTGGAGAAAATCGATATAGAAAAAAAGTTTGTTTTTGGATCAAAGAACAAAAATTTGACTTTGAAGCTCTATAAAAAGCAAACCGCTTATCCGATTTTTGTGCGGTTGATTTTCTAATTTAGGTAAATTTAAAAGAACGGTTCTTAAGAACGGTTCTTCACAGGAAAAAAAAAACGATTTCTTACGTTTTTAGAAAAGAACGGAAACGCCCACCACTGTAGTAGTAGATTGGCACATGTAATGAACTGGCATGTGATTTTTTCGCAGTGTTCGTTAGCAGAATTTGTCATAGGAGCAAAGTATCATTACCGTCCAAAAATGGTTTCTCACCGGACAGTTTCTCCTCCATTCGTATCATAGTATTAGAAACGAACTTATGCATCATTCGCTGTGTTACTTTATGGGGATCCATGGGGAGATTTCAGTATCTGCGGCGCCAAATTTGGATGATGACATTTCATTAATATTGGCCTAAAACGACCGAATCTGCCATCCTTTTTTGCGAAATCGTAACGGTTCTCCAGATATTCAATGTCAAAGTTTGACTTTTTTATGAAGCCAGTTAAGTAATTTGATAAGAAAAGGGGGATATTTCCGCTTTACACATTGGGGAAAGTGTTCGACGCCATCAAATTGACGTTTTAATTTTAATTAGTCCCATTCGAATAGTAAGTTTTACCAATTTGGCAAAGATGTTAATAATATGAAAAGTCGAGATATATTTGCAAGCAAGAATTGTAAAGTTTGCTAGACAAGGAGGCAAATGAAATTTAAAAAGTTACTTTTGGTGCAATGCTATTGAGTCACATTAATATGTAGCAAAAATACCCCCAATGTTCCGTTAAAAACTGAACTATGGAGAACCGTTACCATTTCGCGAAAAAGGATTGCAGATGCGGTCGTTTCAATTCAATATTAACGAAATGGCATCATCAAAATTTGGCGCCGCAGATACTGAAATCGCGCCGCCTGTTTGCCTAGAAGTTCGATAGTTCTTACGTTCTGAAAATGTCTGCCCTCTGCCGGCGTTAAAAGAGCTAGGATGTATACTTACTTTTAACTGTGTTAACTAGATGTTAAATTTTGATTCTGTGAAGTTCATATACTATCTAAATTTCTTTAGATCTGCTTGATTTGTGCTTTTGTTTCATGGGAAAATGAAAAAAAAAATGCAAACTATCGACCAATCAGCACATGAATGAATTACAGGACAAGATCCTAATTACAACACTGCTCAGGCTTTCGGCGGGCTTCCTAAAACCCCAAGTTTCCCTTTGTAATAAAAATATTTAAACTAGGCGGAGATTTCTTTGCACGTAGACGTACACAATTTATACTTACGATTTCTGGCGGTGCCATATGTTCTGGACGTCGAGCCATCTTGTCTCAGTAATATCCAGCCCAATAAATCTTCGAAACTTTTCTAATTTTCAGCACTTCAATTCGGCAGCATCCAAACGAAAACAATTCAACTCAACACGTGCATCTGCATCGTTTGGCAATCATCTGTTCACCCCCGTCAACAACAGCTGACCGATTCGACCAACAGATGAACACGCAACACACTTCACAATTATTTTGATCACTCCCTCCATTCTATTGTCCAATCAGAAAAACATTCCCCACTGTTCCCCACCCGGCGTGGATCCGTCATCTGTCAAAACACTGATGTGTCATCCGCTGCAATCGCCACTTCTTCCACCATCTAGCAAATTTGAGAAATTTTACTCTAGACATTTTCAAAATAAAGTTAAAAATAGATCAGTCCTCCAATTTTCTTCATCTGCGCCAATCGAGCTCATCTAGAATCTTCTCACTTCATCTCGTGCATATCGCCGCGAGGGTATAAATTCAGCGTGTGCAGGTGAGCCCGATCAGTAAAATTGTGTGAAAAATTTCGTAATTCAATTACACTGAATTGAAACGTTCCTTAATTTTAGTTAAATTTAAGCTAGAACAGAGTGCCAAAGATGACAAACGAAAGTGTGAATCCTGAGGAGTGTCTTGTGTACAAGGAGAAAGGCAACGAATCGTTCAAAAACGGTCGATGGAATGAGGCCATCGAGCACTACACAAAAGCCATCCAGACGGGTCATAAGAGTAAAGAGCTTCCGGTGTTCTACAAAAATCGTGCAGCCGCCTATTTGAAGGTGAATGACTATGAAGCTGCCGTGGCCGATTGTACCGCCTCGCTGGAGATTGCACCGATAGATCCTAAGGCGTTGTTCAGACGTTCGCAGGCCTATGAGGCGATGGAAAAGTTCGAGGAGGCCTACAAGGATGCTGTGGATTTGTGGAAGGCGGATCCGAATAATAAAGCCATTCAGCCAGTGTTGCAACGATTGCATGGTATCGTGCAGGAACGCATTACGAGGAACTCGCAGACGGCCAATAAGGTGAAGCAGATGTGTGAGTTGGCGTTTGATGTGAGCGTGCCGCTTGAGAAGCGTCGATCGGCGATGAACAATTTGGTGGTGCTGTCACGTGAATCCGTTGGAGCCGATCTTATCTACAAAGAGGACATCCTGCCGAAGGTGGCCACATTGGTGAAGGTGGAGAAGGACGCGGAAATCTACCTGAATTCAGTCCGAATAATTGGCGAATTGGTTAATCGAAGTATCGATCGTACCAAAGGCGTTTTGCAACACTTGGGCGTGCCATGGTTCCTCCGCGTGTTGGACAGCAACAATCAGGACATTGTCAATGCGGCGCAGTACTGTTTGCAGGCCATTCTGAACACATTCTCTGGAATGGAGAACAAACCCGAATCGAAGCCAAAGGAGGAGCTGTGCGAGAAATATAAGAATGAGATCGATACGCTGCTCACGTGCATGGTGTACACAATTACGGATCGCACGATCTCCGGACTGGCTAGGGATGCTGTTATTGAGGTGATCACAAGGAATGTGCATTACACGACGCTGAATTGGGCCGAGCGATTTGTGGAGGTGCGAGGATTGACACGACTCATGGAAGTTTGCTCCGAGTTGGAGGAGTACAAGTACGAGAGTGCTATGAACATTACGCCGTCGTCGAGGGTTATTGCTTCGGTTTGTTTGGCACGAGTCTACGAGAATATGTACTATGACGCGGCGCGGCTCAAGTTCACCGAACAAATCGATGACTATGTGAAGGATAAGTTGTTGTCACCGGATTTTGAGGCAAAGGTTCGAGTCACAGTTGCAATTACGTCGTTGCTGACCGGACCGTTGGACATTGGCAATGCCATCGTGTCGAGAGAAGGTAAGTCTTGATTGTAAACAATCTTTGCACCAAAAATAGAACTGGCCACATGCCAGCCAACCATTCTAGATACACCCAAGGACACAACTCACAAATTTCTGTTTTTGCATTTTCCAGGCATTCTACAAATGATTCTCGCCATGGCCACAACTGACGACGAACTGCAACAGAAGGTCGCATGCGAATGCATCATTGCTGCATCCACGAAAAAGGACAAAGCGAAATCTATCATCCAACAAGGAGTGGACATTCTCAAGAAACTCTACGGATCAAAGAACGATGCAATTCGCGTCCGTGCCCTGGTCGGTCTCTGCAAACTGGGCAGTTCGGGCGGTTTGGATGCATCCATTCGTCCGTTCGCCGACGGTGCAACGAAAAAACTCGCCGAGGCATGTCGTCGATTCCTCATCAAGCCGGGCAAGGACAAGGACATTCGACGATGGGCTGCCGAAGGACTGGCCTATCTCACTCTCGATGCCGACGTCAAGGAAAAATTGGTTGAAGATCGCCCGGCCATCAAAGCACTCATTGAACTGGCCCGAACGGGAGACCAATCGGTAATCTACGGTGTCATCACGACATTCGTCAATCTGTGCAATGCCTACGAAAAACAGGAAATTCTCCCGGAAATGGTAGAGCTGGCGAAATTTGCCAAACATCACATACCCGAGGAGCATGATTTGGACGATCCGGATTTTGTGAGCAAACGAGTGACGATTTTGTGCAACGAGGGCGTGACCAGTGCTCTGGTAGCATTGTCCAAAACGGAAAGTCATAGCTCGCGTGAGCTGATTGCACGAGTGTTCAACGCCATGTGCTCCGTTCAGGAGTTGCGCGGAAAAGTCGTTCAGGATGGCGGAGCCAAGACGTGTTTGACCCTCTCGCAGGAAGGAACGGAAAAAGGAAAACGTCACGCCGCTCAGGCGTTGGCCCGTATCGGAATCACCATCAACCCAGAAGTTGCCTACCCGGGTCAGCGTAGCATGGCCGTGATTCGACCCCTGCTCGCTTTGCTTCACCCCGAATGCACAGCCTTAGAAAACTTCGAGGCAATGCTGGCCATCTGCAATTTGGCACAAATGAGCACCGAGGTGCGCAATCGACTGGTCAACGAGGGTGTACTGACAAAAATTGAACCTTATCTCATGGAACAGCATTTACATTTGCGTCGTGCCGCGTGTCAGTGCATTTGCAATTTGATGATGTCCGAGGAGATTGTCAAGCGTTGCGAGGGTGATAACGATCGTGTCAAGTTCCTGACACTGCTGTCCGAGGAGGAGGATGAGGACACAGCACTGGCTGCGACAGGAGCTCTCGCCATGCTGACGTCGGTTAGCCAGAAAGGATGCGAGAAGATTTTCGATGCCAAGAGTTGGTTGGATATCATGCGAACGTGGGTGGCAAATCCCAGCCCAGGGGTGCAACATCGTGGCACGGTGATTTTGTTGAATATGTTGAACTCGAGCAAGGAGATTGCCAAGCGCATTTTGGAGACGGACATTTTGCAGTTGTTGCGCGGTTTGTCACAGCTGCCGGATGAGACACGGGTGAAGGCCCGGGAAGTGGCACAGCAGTGTATGTTGGTTGCCGAGAAGTATCATATGGACAAGCTGGATCAGAAAGTTGAAGGGGAGAGCGATAGTGAGGATGAAGCGACCAAAGTTGAACGGAATGCAGCAGCGGCAGCTGCCAAGGATCTGAGCGAGAATGTGGATTAGATCTGACTTCCGAAGTGTGCTAAATTGACTCTTGAAGAGATGTTGCCTTTATTGTATGTTATTTATACAGTGTACTTAAATTTGTTTGTATTTAGGCTCTAGTTATTATTGAAAAGGATTTTCTTTGAATACAGATTGTTTTTTACTGTACTTTGAGAGTTTCTTTGATTTTCTATCCTGTTGGGGGGTATGGCACGGCGTCAACCGACGCTGAATTTGTTTCTTGGCATAACAAATGGGAAATGTGGAATACCGATCTGAATGAGGCACCAGCTGACCCTCGGATCCAGAGGCATCAGACTCAAAATTTGGTGCCAGCGAAACTCCACCTGTTCAGTTTCCACTTGCCACTGTATGAGAACAAGTGGGCCCTAGTGACCGCACCAAAAAAAGGAGTGCCACAAATCTGGGCTTCCACCCAAGCATTCATCTGCAGTAGTAGTAGTAGCTTGGCATCTCCTTCGGAAAGGACTTGAAGGCAAATCTTGCAAGGCATCTACGATCGCGCGGGGACATGCCGTCTAACTGACAACGTCGTTCACGAATAATCATAATTGCAGAAATCTGAGACCGATGGTGTTTTCAATTCAAGTAAAATAAGGAAGGCTGGAGTCCCCACACTTAAGGTGTCTTGGACGAAACTCCAACACCAGTTTGGGGAACGCCCAATTCAGGCCTAGCCTAACATTTTAAGATATGTCAGCCGAAAGTGGCCGTAGGATCTCTTTTTCTTCATTCAGCTGCTCAAAACGGTGTGAAAGTGAAAAAATAAGCCGTGAAGGCTGTTGAGACAACCCTTTTTCATTTATATAACGGATGTGGTCGGCCCCTAAGAGGCTGAAATTGCCGTAACGCAATGATTACCAGTAGGTAGTAACACCATAGGATGTCTCCGGTGGCATCAGCGAATTCATTTGAGTCAGCTGTCACCTCTCAGGTATTAGCTGGTAGAAACAGGAGTAGCTGCTAGTCACTCACCAGGCATAAGCCTCCAGGAGTAGTCGTAGCGCCTTCTCATAGGCGGCCTCATCTGTGGTCCACATTTTTCTTCTTTTAGCTGTACAGAAAGGTGTGACATCGCTGTTCATCTATGTGGATTCGAGTTATGGTTCTTCGTTGTTTTCATCCGAGATGTCAAGGGACAAAAACAGCTGCGATAGGATTTTCCCACAGTGAGGTAGGTGTAAGATCAGTGGTCGCAGGTGGGCATTGAAACAAATGACGCACATCATGAGGCGTGCCAGCGCAGTTAGGACAGATGTCTGGGTCAAAACGGGAAAGGTAGAACATTAGGCTCCCGAGAGCCACCAGAGTGACATTAGCACAACTTTGGTCTGGCGTCTGTTCACGCCTTAAATCCACATTTTTCTTCGTCAAGCTTTCCGCCGGAGAGTCTGCTAATACCAGAGCAAACGCTCATTGTGTAAGATTCCAGTACAGGTTTCGTAGGGCTCGAAAGCATTCGTTTCCAGTTCGCACTTCTACTTGTTGACTGCAGTCATAAAACTGCTGTTGATTTGAGCCTTACATGTCTCGACCTATCAAGGAGGAAACAATGTCTGTTTACCGGCCGAGGGGTGTTACAAAAAATGGTTTATCTGTCCTTAACTGTAACGCCATATTTAGTGCGCAGAGTAGTCAGGAAATAGTTATTGCGTTTCCATACATGTCCTAAACAAAGGCTCCAGACTCGCTGCCACGACTCTGGCAGACATGGTAGATCTTACTTTTTCAGTGGTCTGATATCGAATTCGTCTCTGAGTGGGCACTATTCAAGCGACGAATTATATTAGTCAGGTCAAATCACACGCAGATTAGGCTCGACCTTGCAGCTCTCTACTATTTTTCTGTTATTCCAAATACCAAGCCTACCTTAAGGTGACCAGACTCCTGAAGGCCCAATGCTGTACACATACTTGCGGAGTTCGGTTCTCAAGCAAATCCTAATCCATACAGCCAAAATTCCAGGACCAATGTTGACTGATTCTCTAATGCATGACACACAGAGACAGGTTCGAGCGAAGCGAATTGCGGATTTACGTAATCATACGGACGCGTCATAGGTCTAAATTGTCACGAATTGGCATCCATTGTCTCACCGATCGCTTCGCTCTCATCTCGCCTTATAATTGTACGCACCGCCAAAGGTCTGAATCTTACCAAATGCGTCGCAAATGCTGGCGAATTCTGAAAAGCGCGACAGACATTGCGAGGTCTGAGCTCGCTGCGCTTGCACTTGGGCTTATCCTATTTCGCAAGAGCACTGCGTCGCAAAAATGTTGGCGAACTCTCCAAAGCGCAACAGACAGACAGAATTAAAGTAAACCTAACAAGGACCAGAGAGAGCCAGAGGTCTAAATCTGATCTAAACCTGGTTGCAATATTACTGGAGGAGTTACAATATTGATGCCATGCTAGTCCCCTGGGCTCTTAACACCGTTTTAAATTGATTCTAAGAAAATGTGGGAATGACTTTATCTAAAACCCATGACGAGTCCTTTTTTTAGTATGCCTTTTCCTATACAGGTTGATAAAGGAATCGGATGAAGTACAATGGCTGATTTTACCATCTTAAAATCTCATCTTTTGACGGCTGGGCAACTTCTGAACCTGGGCAACTAGATCCTTGAAATGTTCACCAAATATGGGGGGTGCGGTGCCCTACAAGTTTGTCAAATTTCAAAATTCCGCTTGGAATTTCCAGGTTATCGACAATTTTCGATTAGAAAACACAGAAGTGCGATTTGGGCAGCTCTAGCTTCCGAACACGGATAGGTGGGCCGTGAAATTTGGAGGAAATATAAGCGCCAAGAGTGGCTCTACAAGTGCCCAAATTTCAGAGAGATCGGGAAGGTTCGTTCCCGAGTTATTGAAAATGGACGATTGTCAAACTTAAAAGCGCGATTGTCTCGCTAAATATCGACCGCACAGGGTACAGGGGTCAAACTCTAAAACTTAAAAGCAGATACTGGTCAGCTTAGTCTACCTACTGATAAGGATTCCGTAGAAGAGCAACGTAGAGCTCGCCTGTCACTGGGCCCGAGTTAGGTAGTTATTCAACCCAGCCAGGTTGAGCTGTACATGGGCTATCTCAGAGAGTTCAATACGCTGAACAGACAATCTAAACAAATTGCTGGGGGAAGCAGTGTGAGCCAAAATGCAGTTCCTGTCTAGAGACCGCCCACATACACGGTCCGAATCATTTTTTTTCGTTCTGTCAAAATCTAATAAAATGTATGAATTTTACAGAACGAAGAGTTCAAAAGATGAATTCGGACGGTTCGTGCATGGGTGGCCTTAGGAACCTCCGGTAATTCTATCGGATGGGATGCTTACAAATTAAGACGTTTTCTCGGCGGAAGTCCCAACTCTCTATCCTGAATAGACGCTTTCCACCTGGTCCACATACGAGGGACTACAATGGAAAACCCTCTAGCCAATTAGATAATCTCTTAGTGTCATTTTCGACCAGGAGAGGGTGAAGTGTGCTATCTAATCCTTTCAACATTTCTGGTCTCCCATCTCACTGCTCTGTCCAGCTGGCTACAACTTCTGATATATGCTTTGAGAGGGGATACGCTCCGAAGCCACTCCAAAATACAAAGATCGGATAATGACGGTGTGTCCAATCTTCCGTACATCCTCCAGTAAAAAGAACGGTGGAGGGTTCTCAGAGAGGGAATGTAAGGCATCTCCGATGGTACCAGCAGGTCCATCTGCATCAGTTGCGACTGTCAGTTCCTCTATAGTTCAATTTTTCTTATTTGATCCCTTTTTGACCACACTCCTTTGACTTCGGGGCTGTGTTTTTCAACTGCCTTCTATTTTTGATCGGCTGCTAAACTCTCGGGGATTACAATAGAAGGAGCAGAGACTCCAAACGGTGAAGCAGAGGGTCAGAGGTTCTCTGAATATGAAAAACGTTTAATTAATGTGAAAACCAGCAAAGCTACCACATACTGGTAGACTCTACTAGCACAACGGTTGGACAAGCTCTTCATTGCAGATTGCCCAGGCAAACATACAAAAAAATGTTTAAACCGGGTAAGGATAATTATTTGCGGGCTCCTTACGAAGTACTCCCGATTGAACGGCATAGATCCTTCAGACTGTGCGCATTGTCGCTGGAGTGAAATGAAACATAGTTCGTTCGAATGAAAGACCAGCGCATCGACATCATGACATCACTGCATTCGTAGAAGGCATCACCTCCCCTAATTCAGTCAGGTCACGTATTTCGATTCAACGAAAGATGGGAGTTAAAAAAATGCGTCTAGTCAATAACAAGGGCAAAGTTTACAATACACCACCAGCCGCCCTGTTTAAGGGCTGTAGCCCAGCTGTATCGTTCTCGCATTATCGATCTCTAGAATCAGAGTGGTAACCGATTGGTCAGTTTCACAGAGCATGCTAGATGCCATATTCAGTCTGTAAATTTTTGAAACTTTCTTGTACGATTACCTTACCTTAACTAAGCAACTTACTTAACGTGACTGACCTGGAGATGAAGGGTGTCATTGCGAAGGCACCTGAAAAGATGCCTACTGATAAAATGAAATGCAAGGAAGATGAAGATGAGATGCACATGTGTGGTCCTACTGGCAACCATTTCATATTGCATTTTACAATTGCAATTCAGCCTCTCCGGGGCGGACCACACCCGTTTGCTACAACAAACGGCCAAGAGTTGCCAAAACGCCTCCCTGGCAAGAGCCTCGAAGGTCTCGATGCAGGAAGGTTGTGTATGTCTGTGTATATGTATGGACTCGTTATATATGTTTTTTCGTCATATTGGGAGCATCACATCTCGGTGCGGCTGCTCTCAATTCTTCTTTTACGCGCCGGCATTGAAGCAAATCCAGGCCCTGTCTTGGTATGGATGTGTAGTGTCTGCAACCGACGTATCGGTTCTAATGCCAGGTCACTTCAGTGTAGTTGCTGTTCGGAGTGGGTACATTTCAGATGCTCCGGTTTGAGAAGGATGGGTCATTACATAGAAGGTACATTTGTTGCACCAGGCTGTAGGAATACTGGGCAGCCTCGGGTAACACCAGGCCTCTCCCCACCACCAAAACCCCTTACTCCCCCAATAATGTTGCCAACACCTTGATGAGCAAGGACCATGGGCCCCTGGGCATACCCATCCCAGAGGTACACTTTTCGCTAAAGACGTCTCTTTAGCAAGTGTGATCCTCTTTCACCTTCGGCCCCCTATTGGTTAAGCCTCACGTACAAATTCAGATGTGCGCATCCCAGGCTCGTTGGACCTGTGACTACTCATCTGCTTAAAGTAGACTCGTAGCGCTGCTTTTCACATCCGGGCGGCCCCTTCAGTTTACTAGCCAGCAATGCGATTCGGGCCGTGTGGTCATCAATCCGCAAAATAGTTTTTTTTTCACCAAGGCCGTTCTCCCTAACTAGCCCCTTCGAGGATCGGGTTATGCGAAGCCGCCAGCTCCGAAGCTCAGACGATTAACCGTATGGTGATCGCTCCCCACCAAGGAACCATACCTTTTCCGTGCTCGGCCTAAATATGACTTCCCTCCCGTAAACTATGG
This sequence comes from Microchrysa polita, assembly GCA_949715475.1. Classification (NCBI taxonomy): domain Eukaryota; kingdom Metazoa; phylum Arthropoda; class Insecta; order Diptera; family Stratiomyidae; genus Microchrysa; species Microchrysa polita. Next base: position 7,288,196 of record OX454420.1, read on the forward strand.
GAGGAGGACAGTCATGTCAAGAGCTACCCGTACATAACTAGGGAGCTCGGGAACGTCATCGCCCGAATGGTCTTTGTACAGATCCACGCCATGGCGTATCAACCATACCAGTGCCTTCCTGCGCTGCTCAGGTACGTGGTGTCGCAACCAAAAATCTGTGTCCCACTACACAGCCACGCTGTGTTACAAGAACCCAGACCCCCTGCGGGTCTCCCAGGTTGTCTGCGGTAATGGACGCCCTCGTCTGCGAGAGTCACATTTTTGCGAGAAGCGGTGCTCTCATTCCCCACGTGACCCGCTGGTAACAGCAGAAATGTCTCTCGCACTGCACCAGCTACCACTGCACAGGCGACCTGGTCTGTAAGGGACACCATTTTTTGCGTCAACCTAACCGGACATTCAACTAACATCCGAACTAATGTACTGGTCCGGATTTATTTTTGACTGCATGCAGTAACTAAACAGCTTACCCTTCCTTCATTCCAATGGCCAGACGTGCTCATAAGGTAATTTAGTGGAACGTAGAGCTCGCCTGCCAATGGGTCCAGGTTAGGAGGTTATTCAATTCAGACAAGAGTTTGTGGGGTCGGGGCCTCGTAGTGTACTATACACTGCTCAGACAATCTAAAACGAAATACTGGAAGAAGCAGTATGAGACAGTTCAGTCGTTGATCTCGCTCGCCTTAAAGTCCTCACCAAAAGTACTTGGGGAGGACCTCATTCCAACGGATTGCTCAAAAACCGCCACAGGTCCTTCACTGAAGGTTCCAATGATTCTGTCCAAATTGCACTGAATACGTACTATCCTGCGTCAATCTCATGACCAACCGTCCTCTCGACAATTACAAAATGAATGTGGGCTGTCCAATCCTTTGACCCGTTTAAGGTAGCGAGAGTTGATGGCGTGTTTTCTAGGCTATTGTTATTTTCCTTGAAGCTCGTTCTAACCCATCTAGTTGCTCTGTATAGAGCTGCCTCCCTCTGTCATATCTCACTTGCTCACTTGCTCGACTGACCCTAATAGCAAAGCCAAAGGGCTAAGTTCGGAGGACGATGAGGTTTTCAATTTTACGAAGCGCAAACTCAACAAATGGGCGCTAAACCACACTGGCCTGAAGGAAAGGTTGACAACAGCAAGGGGTCGCAATGTACCTCCAATGACAACAGCAGGTCAATGCTCTAGCTCTCACTTCTCAGGCGACAGCTCCAAAGAACATTAGTGCTGTAGGCGGCGGTGACATCAGGAGCAAAGCACAATCCTGATCAAAGGAGAAAAACAATTAGTGCTGTAGGTGGATACTGACCATAGGGTACTTTCGATGGCATCAGATGTTATTTCTAATGCAATAGCCAAAATTAATGTCTTTAATCTCCCGTTCTTCTCCTTTCCGAACTGTTTGTACCCTGACTGCGTTTTATTTTGATCAGCTTTCTTTAGAGACTTTCCCCCTCTTGGGCGTCCCGGAAAAAGTGCCTTTTCCCTGATGACTATGTATTGTGTTTGCTGAGTCTCCATTTGACTTTCTTTTTGTATATCTGTTCCTTCACTCCATGAACCACAACGCGTACATTCCCTTGTGGCGCAATGCATGTTAGACTTTTCCCTCAGCGGGGTAATCATCAATTGATAAATCAATTAAACTAGCTCAGGTTCGTGATCATGTCTGTTTTGACTGCTGGTTTCTGTTTCACAGAAAGATTCTTTGAATCCACGCGGGAAAAAGTTGTTGTTCCGGAGACATACATTTACGAGCTACTTTTGAAATAGTTACCGAGTGCTCGACCTTCTCCTACACCTGCAGAACACTATGCTCCGGCAATCGTAACTTTTCGGTAGAAAAATATTGACGACGGCACTGAGTTTCCGCTGTCTTATTGGCTTATTAATGCCACTCCCACTCTCAGGTAATTAGGACTTTGCTACGTCTCCTGACCGTACTTTCACCATCCTTCCAGAGTAATGCCGGCACCACACTAAAGAGAGTTAGTTTGTCGAATTCAGGGCAGAAGATCGGTACCTTGGATTCCTCAAATCACCGAAAACCACGTTCGTTGAACTCCGTCATTGACTATGTCCTTCTGTCCAGGCGTGTGTTGCCCACAATTTTGTTTTTTAGGGTTTTTTAGATTTTACAAAAAAACCCTTATGAAATCGATTTTGTCCGTCCGTCTGTCCGTCTGTCCGTCTGTCCGTCCGTCTGTTCACTAAATAACTCGCGAACGGCTTAACCGATCTTTATGAAATTTGGTAGGAATGTGTAGAATGGTAACAGTCTTTGGCACGAAATACTTAGAAGTTGGTAGGACAAAAATAACAGGGTGTCCCGGACATTTGAAAATTTGTTCACTAAATAACTCGCGAGCGGCTTAACGGATCGTCTTGAAATTTAGTAGGAATGTGTAGAATGGTAACAGTCTTTGGCACGAAATACTTAAAAGTTGGTAGGACAAAAATAACAGGGTGTCCCGGACATTTGAAAATTTGTTCACTAAATAACTCGCGAGCGGCTTAACGGATCGTCTTGAAATTTAGTAGGAATGTGTAGAATGGTAACAGTCTTTGGCACGAAATACTTAAAAGTTGGTAGGACAAAAATAACAGGGTGTCCCGGACATTTGAAAATTTGTTCACTAAATAACTCGCGAACGGCTTAACGGATCGTCTTGAAATTTGGTAGGAATGTGTAGAATGGTAACAGTCTTTGGCACGAAATACTTAAAAGTTGGTAGGACCAAAATAACAGGGTGTCCCGGACATTTGAAAATTTGTTCACTAAATAACTCGCGAACGGCTTAACGGATCGTCTTGAAATTTGGTAGGAATGTGTAGAATGGTAAGTCTTTGGCATGAAATACTTGAAAATTGGTATGGCCAAGATAAAAGGGTGTCCCGGACATTTACAAATTCGTTCACTAACCGATCGTTATGAAATTTGGTAGGAATGTGTAGAATCGTAACAGTCTTTAGCACGAAATACTTAGACGTTGGTAGGACAAAGCAAACAGGGTGTCCCGGAGATTTGAAAAAGTCGACTTTTTTAGTTTTTATCAAATCAAAGAACTCGATGGGTACATTTCATATCAATCGCTTTTTTCCAGTTTGGAGTCATGGTAGCGGCGTTACAGCTAATAAATCCAGTTAATATGTGGAGCCATCATACATAGTAAATCTATTTTTGGATTGGTCTAACTAAAAAGTGTTACAGAATGAAAGGCGTTAGCCTTTCATTCTGGAACGCGTTTATTTAGACCAATCCAAAAATAGATTTACGAGAAGCATTTCATTAACATTGTGCATAATTCTTATTTATTACCTATTAAATATATGTGCAAAATTATTCACTATGTATGTATCAAAAATCTAAAAAACCCTCGTATTGCGGGCGCAGCCCTCTGTACGCCGGTATTTTTTTTTTTTACCGTGGAGTTCCCCAAACCCTGATCTGTGTGGTTATGGTCTGAGGTGGAGCGCAAATTGACTGTACGTGAGACACATGCCGAACTGTTGGTACGCTGAGCAAATTAGTTTAAATACTACAGCCAATTAGGGAGCATTTTCAGCACATCGATAAAAAAAACCCTCGGAACGGTCATCCTCGAAAGACTTACCGGACTTGCATATCACCCACCAGAGCAATTGTCTCCCATCAAAGAAAATTGTCGCTTGAAGACAACAAAAGAAAACAAATAGATTCCGTTGGCGTGATGGCCACAGGTAAAAAGTGTTACAATTATTCAAAAGAGCTCAGCTTGACGTGGAGTAGGACTTGAAATGCTCAATTGAGAGACACAGACGCCAACAAGTGTAGCAGGTGAGCATGAATCGAAAGCCTAATCCGGTATAACGCTCCACAATAACGTTACCGAGATTGACAAAGCCATCACATTAGAAGAAATATACGTACCAGCCTAGAGTAATGTATCGACACAACGACTGGATATTATCTTTATTGCAGATCACGGAAGTGTAAAAGAGAGAATTTAAATAAGGGAGACCTGAAAACTTTGTCTTTTTTTTTACCAGGACAGACGCAAAGACGGCACTTGCGGCATTGTGGAGACCAGTCGAATCTCCTGATTCTGTAGAGGTTCAGCCAATATTCATCATAAATCTACCCTGGAGAGGACTTCCATCTCCAGATCCTGTAGATACTAATTTTAACGCCATCTACCCACGAGAGGACTTCTATCTCCGGATTTTGTAGAGCGTTATGCAAAACAATAAATAACAAAAAGGCTTGGTCATCCCATAATAAATTAAATAAAACACAAACACTCGCATACATACATGTACTCAGTAAGTTTTTACTTACCTCTAAATAAAAGAGTGTTCTTGGGCTCTTTTATTTGGAAATAAAGAAATAGAGAACACTACACTTCTTTATGAAGATCACTGCACTTCTTACAGATAAACCACCGACTGAATGATCAGTTCGGCGAGACCTGTGTACGCATCATACGTCTCTTATCAATTTGGGCAAGTATTGTAAAGCTATAGAACGCTATACGACGTATGTGTTAAGAAAAACCCTAAATCTAAGTACAAACCGCGTCAAGATAATTTTATGCCTTCTTACAACGCTCACTCGATTGTGCAGCCACATTGAGGCTATGCGGGTTGTCACCGACACAACATGTCGAGGCTGAGGAGTAGACACCTTCACAAATGCATACTTTAAGGCGCGAGAGACGTGTCCACACCGCTCTACAAGATCGCCTCCTTAAGCTAGGCCATTCCCGATTCAACGAAGCACCTATCGAGTGGAGATGTGCATATCCTACTAAATCGGTGAATAGACAGTGACCATAGATGTGCCAACGCATAGGGACTGACTTTCAGTCATCGCTATTTCGCATTGAAAATCAATTAAATAAGCCGATTGGCCTTAATGTAACAAAAGCCGTTTATTTAGTGAATAGTCCTTAAAGTAGTCTTTAATTTGTTTAAATGGTTCTGAATGAGCTAGTCTTTCTGCATTAACTCTTCTTGTAGCTCAAATCTAGTCTGAATCAATACAATAACATAAGATCTAAATTTAAACACTAGTCTTCAAGTAAATATTCATAAAAATTAGAATAGTAAAACTCATACTAAAACACTGTTCTTCACACACAAATTATATTTTCTCGTGTTTCTCTTATTAAAACAAAAAATCCACGCGCTCTTCTTGCGTGTAGTGCTGATTACGCCTTCTCCTCCTATTCCTCTTCCCGCGACCCCTCCTCACTTTTATCGTGAACTTCCCGAACTCATACTGCGACGTCGACGACGTACCGGACTGCGTGAACGACGTCTCGGACTACGTCTGCGTATCGGCGAACGGCGCCTATTATAATTATTATAACGCATTGGCGAACGCCAACGTATCGGTGGACGTCGCATTGGTGGCGAATTACGACGCATTGGTGGCCGAAATTTCGGTACAAAAACGGGCGAAACGGTGACTTCTTGTCCATCAATTTGACCGCCATCCATATGTTTCATAGCATTTTCTGCCTCTTCGGGTGTTGCGTATTCGACAAAGGCCAATCCACGTCCAATTTCCGGATGGAAGCGATCCAACGGGAATTCAATGTGTTCGACTTTACCGAAAAAGCTAAAAATTTCCATGACGTGATCTTTGCTCACGTTACGTGTCAGTTGACCAATGTGTATGCGCACGGGTTTGGGGGTGGGTGAACGTTCGCGACGCTTACGACGACCGGCCGAACCGGAACGGGAGCGGGTGCGCGGTTCTTTGGTGCGTTCGGGGCTTTTGCGTTTGGCTGAAAAGAGATTGAATTTGATAAGTACTGTAAATGCATATTACGATTTTTTCTAGTTTAATTTTGCAAATAGGCAAAAAATCGAAAATTTCATAAATCCAAAACTGTATTAATTCCTAAAAACTAAAAACTGTGAACGACGTTGTGCTTCGATTCCATTTATTGTGAAACAACACGTTAAAGTGGCTACGCAGTAGCGCATTCAGTCACTCCAATTTTCCAAGACCTTCATGATGGTTTCGGATTACTTGGACGATATTGGCCTGAAGTGCTTGAATCGTTTCTGGATTGTCTGTCCGTCACGGTTCGCCCCACCCAAAGCGGTCAAATCACAACTCCGAGCTTGCCAATTGACATCGCCAAGACAGCTGATAACACGATTCGGGAATTTGGTGCGCAAAAGATCGATTGTGGCATAGCGTGTCATCCTGCATAAGCCATGTCTTCAATTTAAGTAAAAAAAAAGTCGGATAACACCACCGTGGACCGAAACGTTGTTCCCAGCCTCATTTTCTGTCACTCTCTGTGGATGCATTGGCTTCTCGACAATATTGTGTACGTTTGTCGAGCTCCAAATACGTCAATTTTGTTTGTTAACATAATCGCTGAGATAAAAATGCGCCTAGTCAATTACAATTAAACCTGCTAAAAGGCCCAAACTACGAAGTGGATAGGCAATGTGACTGAGTCAATTGTACGTTGCAAGCAACTAACCCGAGACGTACAACGACGGTGACCATGATTGTTGTCCAATAGCATGTCAGTCTCATAAACATTTTGCTTAAACTTGCGTAAAACAGGCCACGGCGCCTGAGAACTGGTTCATAAGGACATTATGAAGAGATGAGGACATGTGTCCGTCACCCAATTAAGGCTTCATTCCATCGTACCTGTCACCTTCTCAGAAACGCAATAAATATTACCACAGACGACAATAGCAGCCTCCTATTGGTTCTAGGACCATCTACGTATGGTATCATTCACGCTAGATTTGTTGTTGTTGTTGTAGCGATTCAAGAGATTTTTTTTTCTCATGAATCGAAGGGGGTCTTGGCAGCTCTTGGCCGTTTTAACAACGGGTAGCTCCGGGACAATTTACATCGAAGAACCGGCTGCCGTAGGAGCATTTTTATGGACAACACAAACATCCATGGGTCACAGTGGGATTCTAACCCACGTACCGGCAACTCAGAGATAGACATCTCTGTCACTGAGCTACCGAATGCCCGCTAGATTTGTCGTGGCGGTCGTTGCCACAAAGTGCGCTCCAAAGCTAAGTCGAATCAATTATAACCTCCAAATACCTGACGGTTTGCTTAGAGCTTATGACACACCCTCCGGCTCTGAATTTGAGAGACCTCTTTATTTTGCGCTTGCTTATTAGGTAAATTTTCTGATCAGCGAGCTCTAATTCAACGGTTTCCAGCCACAGCTTGATAATAATCGTCTCGCTTGCGTACATTTGGACCACATCTCCGGTTCCTTGCGACAACTACGACTGTATGTCGTCGGCTAAACCTGCCACAGTCACGCCTTTCGGCATTGTACATGATGTTGCCAAGAACATATCCCTGCGGTTCGAAATATTTTTTTTTCCCGTATCGAATAGACAAATAGGACGATAAGAGTTAGGCTCACCAGCCGTTTTATTTGGCTTTGGAATAAGCACCAATTTTGGGGAATAAATCCATTGTGGCAAGTTCCACAGACGTTGTTGTTGTAGCGGTGCAGAAAGGCGTGAACCGCTTTGCATGTCTGTGGATGTGTTCTGAATTTCGTTGTCGTTCTCGCCTTTTGTCTCAAGCGACAAGAACGTAGCGCTGCAATAGGGTTGTCCCATAACGCCCTCGGAGTGAGGTTAGTCGAAACAAGTGGTCCGCATCATAAGGCGTACCACCGCAGCTCGGACAAATGTTCTAGATGCCCGTAGGTCTATTCGAGATTGGTAAGAATTGGGGCGCGAATACCAGCCTCACCTAAGCTGAGTTAGTGTCGCTCTTGAGCCTAGTCTATTTAAGGTCTTAAGGCAGGCTGTCATTGAGGCTGGACATTAGACCCTTGAAGCACATATTGTGATTGTGCGAACTATGCCGATGATGAAAGTGGTTGATTCAATAGAGATCAATATCTGATGCGGATGAGAAGGAGTGGATCCTGTGCCGACGCTAGGCGGTTGTTTTGACCGCTCGTTGGCTGTTAGTCGCTTGAGATCTTTGGTAATCTCAATCTCCGTTAATCCACAAAATTAAAGCTTGAATATTTTCCTACGCATTGTTACCGCCAAATTGAGGTTAGGTTCATTCAGTGGGGTTAGGTTCGGGAAAAGGGTCGCCAGTTTTTTTTTCATGGTGCACTTAGACTAAAAATTTGTCTAATGTGATACCATCCAGTAATCAACCCGTCGAGGACATGTTACTGTCACCTGTAGGCTCACACGCTCGAATCGTGAAAGTGCCTCGGACAAAGAAGTACATATCTGCATATGCCAATCCGAGATGTATTCAGCAGCGTTGGGCTAAAGCGTCGCACTCACAAAGGACGTGGATGGAAATCCCGTCTTGCCTGAGTCCTATTGTGCGAATGTGGCTCTCAGGCAAGAATGGGCTGTAAATAGTTGAGAAATGATTCGGCCTATTCTTTTGCTAAGTTGAAGGAGATCAGACGATCTTTTATAAGTACCCGGCTCCAAATACATAGTTTTAAAAATTCCAAGTCGTTCTCGGTCTTTGATTTGCCTCTTTGGTGTATGCAGGTCGAGTTGAAAGAGTTCTGGTTTACAAGCTCGTCAGCTTGTTTGTTCCATGTGCCACCCATATGACCTGAAACCCAGAGCAGTGTCAATCTAATACGTTTGAGCCCAGTTATTTCAGCGGCTTAAGAAGTCTTGTCGTGACGGTATCATAGTAGTAAGTGACTGCAAGTTATACGATTGTTTGCGTAGACGGCTCTCAAACAGAGTTCAGTTTGGACTTCTCCCTGAAATACAGTGGTAAGGTGACCCATGGATAGATATATATTTTGCTCTGTGTCTTGATCAGCCTCCGTTGGCAATGCTCTCTTCCCGCAGACCACAGCACCGTAGCTAAGGGTGGGTCAAACTATTGCTTTATATATCCATAGCATGAAGGAAGGCTTCATACTCCAGGTTCTCCCAAACTTTTGCATATCTACAAAGTTCTGGTTGCCATTTCTGCCGCCGCGCCGCTTCTACATAATTTTGCCATAGCGATTTGCTGTGAAGGATGACACCATCTTGCACATTCATTGGCCGAAGGTTATTTCCGATCGAATTTTGGATCGGTCACACTTTCCGAACAGTGCTAGAAAGGCCCTGAATTGGAATCCGTGAGGAGCTAATGCAAGACACCGTGTTGGACGGACAAGAAACACGTGGAGAAGATCGGTTGATAGCGAAGTTGCAACATTAAACATTTACGTTGTCGCAGAATAGGATTAACTTTAGCGAAGTCAAGCTCGAATAATAACAGAGATCCACGGTTCCTACGACCACACCTCCTTCCTTGAAAGATCTTTGCCTCGAAACACAAATGACCCATCTCGGGGCGCGCCGGGTATCTCAGTGGGTAGAGGCGTCTCTATCAGTGAATTACCGGAGCGTGGATTCAAATTCTACTCACGTGAGATACCGCGGCTATTGGTTTTGTCAAAGACTCGGAGCGGCTGGTAAATCAACAAGACGGCCAAGACACATCCGAAAGAAGCAGCCTCACAATCAGATGGAGGTGTAGATGAGGTGGTGGGCACTCGAACAAGAGGAAACCCATTCCAGAGAAGCTCAAAACCTCAAAGGTCTCCTGTTCCTGTTTTACCAAAAGACAGTACGGATAGAGTGAAGCCAGCGGTGGAGGTCGACATGTTCCATAAATTAGGCGAACTTATCGTCGACCTAATGGAATTCAAAGTGTGGAGGCCCAACATACAATCTGCAGTCAAAGAGAGGGTAAAGCATATACGAATTATGTATAGTGGGGCCAGAGAGCGACTAAGTCGTGGGAAAACGCGAGAGAAGCGAAAGGACAAGGGAGTTCAAACCTCTCCAGCAGATAGGCCGAATCAGGAAGGAAGATACTGCCTCCCAGCAAATTCCGAAAAGGAAAAGGGAGCAGTCCCCGATGAAGAAAGTCCATAAGCCTCAAGACGAAGAGGCTGTAAAACCAAAACCTTCTCCGAAGGAATCGGATACTTAGACTAGAGTTGAATTTAAGAAACGGGCGCAATGGGAGAGAACGAAAAATGTAATAATGAGGATAAGACTCGACGCAATGGTCATATTGCAGCCCGGTGAAATGACCTTTTGCGGATAATTTGATCTGAAATGTCCCATGCTGCAGCCGGAGTTGAGTGGTTTAGACCCACAGATGGAAAGGTGCTCCACGCCATATCATTCCAGCAGGAAATTGAAGAATGTGGCACAATAGCCCGACGTCAGGCTTTGGCCGCCTGAACCGTAGACCTCCAATTGTCGCGGTCACGTCCTCCAGTTTCGGGAGGCCAGCAGCTGGTGGGTGTCTTCACCACTCCGTCAATTCGTTGTGCCTTGTTCACCTTCTTTTGCATGCGATTATCGTCCTTTCGTTGTACATGCCCGCCCATTCCAGCTCATCGTACAATTCTTCTTCTTCTTGTAGCGGTGCAGAAAGGTGTGAAACCTCTGTGCATCTATGTGGGTACGATTTATGGTTCGTCAATGTTTGTGTCCGTGAGGTCTAAGGACAAACATAGCTGCTGCGATAGGTTTTCCCCACAGTGATATAGGGGTAAGATCAGTGGGCGCAGCGGGGCATTGAAACAAGTGACCCACATCATGAGGAGTACCATTGCAGTTTGGACAGATGTTTTGGATGTCCGGGTTTATGCGAGAAAGGTACGAATTAAGGCGTGAACAAAAGCCCGACCGAAGTTGAGCTAGTGTTACTCTAGTGGCTCTCGGTAGCCTAATCTCCTCAGGCGAAATTGGTGGTGGGCGCTCTGAGAGGACTCTATTCGCACCTAAACTCGCGATAGACCGATTCACTTCTTCAGTGTGGATCGCTGCAATGGCGGCTCGGTATGTAACTTCATCGTAAGGGTCCCGTTTGTATCCCTGAACCTCTCTCTCAAGGTCTCGTAAACCACGCCTGACATGTCGTGGTGGAGGAATTCGGTCCATGAGATGATTATTGGGATGATCCTCACGGTAACAACCAACAAGATACTGTTTTGAGAGTAGGAGATTGTGGTCACGTATTGGCATCAATTTTGTCTCCTGATGTAAGTGATCCTGGGCAGACATCAGAAGGCAAACTGTCGCGATGCGTAGAGCGGCATTTTGGCAGACCTGAACTTTGGACCAGTTTGTGCCGGAGTTGTCAATGGTGACACCAAGGATTTTCGGAGATCGTGTTTTTGTTATGATGTGGGTGTCTATATGGATCGGTAGTTGTGTGTTGTACTCCTGGTTGAAGCTGGTGAACAAGGTGGCGGAGGACTTGGGCACTGATAGCTTCAGATTTTTGTTCACGAAAAAGGTGTTAAGGACAAGCAAGCACTCGATGATGAGATCACATCACATTTCGGGAATATCGTTGCCATGATGGTACAGTCGTCGACGTAGGAGATGATTTCAAGTTCCATCGGTGGTGTGGGAACTCCTTTTCTGTGCTTAAGACTTCCCGTTTCTAAACACAGTGCAGAACTGACGACCGGCAAGGTAATTTGCGATCCATTTGTGTATATCAGGCTGAGTGGTAATGCGGAGATCATTCAGCAGTATCATATGATTAACTGTGTCAAACGCTTTTGACAGATCGAGAGCTATAAGGATGGTGCGCTTGCATGGCTTCGGCTGATTGAGTCCATTAAAGATGTTGGATGCGATAACATGAAGAGCGGAGGTGGTGCTGTGCATCTTTCGAAAATCATGTTGGTGATTTGCAACCTGGATGTCCTCTAGAAGTTTCTGTATTTTGGCCACAGGAGACAGAAGCGTTATGGAACGGTATGACTCTCCAAGCGTGTTGTCTTTACCTGGTTTGGGTATGGGGGTGATGCGGCTTTTCTTCCTTAAGTTAGGTATGATGAAAGATCTTAAGCATAAGTTCATCGTAGCAGTGATATACTCAATGGCCGGTGAGTCAAGGTGTTTGAGCATGATCATGGCAATACCGTCTGGACCGAACGCGTTGGAACGTTTTTTTTTATTGCAAGCATCACTTTATTGGTGGTAATATGGTCTGTCGTGGTGTAACGGATAGCTCTGGTGATTACGCGCTTGAGCTTGTCTTTTTCGGGATGTTGGACGAATTTCTGGTTAAATTTGTGAGCGCATTTGTCGTCGTTGTTGTAGGTCTTATCATCGAACTTTATGGCTACCTTTCCTTTCGATTTGACGGAATTTGAAAGTGCACGCACAGTTATCTTGTTGTTTAAGTCGCCGATACGAGGATAACTGGATAAGTGCCTCAGGATTGGGATGCGGCCAGGTGGGATTCATCATTCAGCAGTCAGAATAATCCGTCTCAAAATCCACGCACGTATTGCGGATCTTGGCGCTGCCTTTATAAAAACCGCGCCAAAGACTCGGAGCGGTCGGTAAATCAACAAGAAAGGGAAAAACCCTGCGAAAGTAGCAGCCTCGGACTGACTCGGATGTAGGTGTAGACGAGGCAGTAGACACTTAAAAAGGAGCAAACCTATTTCAGAGAAGCTCAAAACTTCAAAGGTCTCATTTGCAACTTTTTACTTTGAGGGTAAAAAATATACGAATTATTTATAATAGAGCCAGAGAGCAACCAAATCTTAGGAAAGCACAAGAGAAAGTTCAAACCTCTCCCAAAGCACCTAAGATGATAGCAGCAGGTAACCCGAAACGTAGGTGCCTCCCAACAAATTTCGAAAAGGAAAAAGGAGCCGTGTTCAATGAAAACAGGCCATAAGCCTCAAAAAGAAGAGGCTGCAAAATCAGACCTTGCTTGGAGTAGAGTTGAACTTAAGAAACGGACGCAATGGGAGAGAATGAAAAATGTAATAATCAGGAAACGACCCGAGGTATGACCATTACGCAGTCCGCTGAAATTACCGTTGAAAAGAATAAAATCTGAGCCAGAATCATATTCCGGGTTCGGCGCACACAAAAGGGGAAACTGTTATTCCAACTGAAAACACGAGGGACTCAATGGAAGGGTATAAATCTATTGTTACCAATGTACTCGGACTGAAGACAGCGGACGTGAAGATTCTACGCCAACAAGTCAAAATTTAGTGCCTCGATCTTGATGAGGAAATCTGCGCGTCATTTATGGAATGATTGGATCGTGCAAATACAACCAGGCGCTATAAGATCACTGATGAAAGCGTATAGCGGCACCCAAATTGCAACCATCAGCCTGCCCATAGAGGTGGCGAAAACGTCTTAGCGGTCGGGAAGCTCAAGGTTGGATGGACAAACTGCCGACTAAAGTAAGAAATTTCGCCTAAGAAGCGCCTCAAATGTTTTGCGTTTGAACACAATGCCAGGGACTGTAGCAGCGAGCACGAGAGGTCGAACATCGAAGACATTGCGACGGAAGTTTATTGCTTTTCACTCTGTTTTATGAGTCGCATGTGACTCAGACATGAGTCATATGTGACTCATGCAAAACGATGAACTGACAAAAGTTTGTTGCAAAGTTGCAACACATTATTAGTCAGTTCCGGAAGATCTCAAATGACTGGCAGTCTTCTTCTCATAATTTATTCGTTTCCAAAATTTCATTCTACATTTAATTCGGAAAACAAACGACACACAAACGTTTCACAGCGTGCCCGTTAATTCAAAAATTTTCCAGGAATTTGCCTCCGCATGCTCAATTATTCCATTATGGCAGTAATCCGCCCTGGATTTTACCACCGACATTGATCGAGATATAAATCAACAGCTGGCTCCTTGCCTTTGCGATACACTGTCATTGGAAACCGTCCGCCTAAGTCTTTCCGATTGGCACTTTTGTTTTTTCTTTCCCAGTGGCAATTTTTTTTCTGGGTAGAAATGGGGAATTTTACATAGATACTGCATGCCGTGTAGCAGAGACCGCTAGCATGCAGTTGGGCATTCGGTAGCTCAGTGGCAGAAATGTCACTCTATCTCTGAGTTGCCGGTGCGTGGGTTCGAATCCCACTGTGACCCATGGATCCCCGGGGGGGTTTGTGTCCATGTGACACTCAGCCAAGGAAGGCTGTTTGTAGTTGGACAGAGATCTTTGGTGAGTTGCGACACCACGTACCCGAGCAGCGCAGGGAGGCCCCTTGTATAGTTGATACGCCATGGCGTGGATCTGTGCATTCGGGCGATGACGCTCCCGTGCTCCCGAGTCATGTATGGGTAGCTCACGACATGGCTGACCTTTTTGCCTATTCGTTCGGAAAGGCAGTCATACAAGTCGGCCACGATACGCAGTGTCTCCTCGTAGGGGAGGAGTCCATTATAAGCGGTCGTGTAGAGCTTCGGAGTTGGCGGCTTCGCATGTTGTTAAGGAGAATGGCCTTGGCGAAAATGCCTACGCGCCTATATCTAACTAGTTTGTGGATTGATGGCCACACATCCTGAGTCAAATTGCTGCTTAGTAAACGGATGGGGGCCACCCCAATGTGAACGGTAGCGCTACGAGTCTGCTTTAAGCAGACGAGTAGTAACAGGTTCAACGAACCTGGGATGTGCACATCTGAATTTAACGTTAGGCCTAACCATTAGGGGGCCGAAGGTTGATCACACCTGCTAAAGAGAAGTCTTTAGCGAATAGTGTACCTCGGGGATGGGTGAGCCCAGGGGACCATGGTCCCTTCCCATCTTGGAGTTGGTCTCGAGGGGGCTGTCGGTTGTTAAGCAAGACATCGAGCTGGTGATGCAGCCCCGGGGTTGGGTTCCTGATGGTGAGTGCATTCACCGGATGGAGAAATCCCCATCTGGCAACAAGATCCGTGCCAGTAAAATAACCGGAGGTCCAAACCGCTTTCGCAAGGCCCGGGGTATAAAGCCGTAAGGCTAGGTGACCCTTAGACGGTAAACCCCGTAGATGGTATACTTGTGACCCATGGATGTTTGTGTTGTCCATAAAAATGATCCTACGGCAGCCGGTGCTTCGATGCAAATGGTCCCGGAGCTACCCGTTGTTACAACGGCCAAGAGCTGCCAAGACCCCCTTCGATTCAAGAGAACAAAACTCTCTTGAATCGCTACAACAACAGCATGCAGTTAGGTCGGATTCATACTGACTAAAATCTAAACACCTGTTTCGTCGCCGCTTGATCCTGCGGGACCACCTTTCAGTAATACTTCACAGGGTCCATTTGGGCTAATCAGCCATCACCACGGGTGACTTGCGTCTACGCTCCTCTCTCTGTGTAGCTCCATGTGGAAGGCACAAATTGCTCTGCTTACTAAACCCCAGTTACTTGCTGATAGGTGGATCAGAGCCAACCTAGTGGGTTATGTTATCTCCCAGGTCCGCTTCGAGTTGACTGCGGATATCTCCGAATTTGGGACAATCAAATAAGACATGTTCGGCATCCTCCGCTACTCCCTTGCATCACGGGCATTCTGGCGAGTCATCGTCTACTTAAACCGATGCAAATATTTTCGGTACCCTCCGTTAAGAATTAGGTTATGTAAAAATTCGTCTACCCGTGTTTTTGGTTAACCCGCATGGCTATGTATGAGATATGTAAGGGTATGTGTCCACCGGCCAGTAGAGGCCTCATCTCATCGGACCTGCCAACTTCTCATAGATTCAAGCCCTTCAATGTTTCTTCGCCCTGGGTGCAGCCCGCTGATCTCGTCCCCTAGGATCGACAAAGGCATCATTCCAGCTATTACGTAGGCCGTTTCATGTGGTTTGGTGCGGTATGCACAACACTCTCACAAAGCACACCTACGATAGATCGCGTTAAGGGTTTTGCGTTTCAGGCAAACCGCCCAAACTGACGAGGCTATATATGAGCCGCCTATTTTGAAAGTGGCATAAGTCCACTTTTTATGAAAATTGAGTTAATGATGGCATTATCATGTCTTTGGCGGTTTCCTTTTATGACAAAAAAAATCAAACAAATATTTCAAAAATGCACTGTTGTTTTCATAGTCACAAATTCTGCTACTTAACAACAACTTCAAAGTGTTTATTTTGAAACTGGCGTAAGTCTATCCGTGTGACTTACTCCACTTTCAAAATTAACATGCTTAGGGGAACAATAAATTATCTTCTGATCAGAAAATATTTTAGAAATGTATCTTTTGTAAATTGATTTTAATATGCTTGTAAAAATTTAACTATATTTTTCATTTATATTCCATTTTCTTCTGATATTAAATTTGATTTTTTTTTTTAATTTAATATCAGAAGAAAATGGAAATATGAAAGAAAATGTTTTGAAATATAGTGATTAACCCTTCAAACTTTCAATTAAAATGACTGAAATTATGAGTTGAGTGAATTAATTGTTTGGAAGCATTATACGAGAAATATGTCCTTAATAAAAAAAAATATTTCTTCCCGCTCCGATTTCGTCCATTTTTTCGGATATTGAAAATCACAATTTGGCTAATATTTGATAATGATGCGTTGAAGAAATTCGAAGCATATTGGGCCGTTAAGTCCTCAAATGCCTAAGAAAATGATATCAGACTATCCGGCTTTACAGCAATTCGGCTTGGACAATCGCCATGATATTTCTTTCTTTTGTTTCCCTGAAGTGCAATCCTAATATGAATTTCAGACGCTATACAGGGTTCCTGCTCTGAGAAAATATTTAATCTTTTACGTATTTTTAGAGTTACATGCGATCAAAAGAAATGCTAAACTTGCTGATATTTTTAATGCAATCTAACTGTAAATCATAATATTAAAAAAAATGTTTTTACAATAAAACTGTTTTGGTTTTGTGATAAATGTCACCTTATCTTTGTGGAACCGAGTTTCCAAATTAATCTTCTGCCAAAAATGTAACTACTATAAAATTTTTAAAGTTCGAGTTTGAATGAGAAAAGAAGTCACTTGACCAAGTGTGAACTTAACGGACTTCTGGCGACCTATAGTTACATTTTGAGTGTTGGAACTATTTTCGAAAAAAAAAGATATTCCCACTAAACATAGTAATACTGAAGTAAATTTGATACCGTTGTGGAGGCAATATTTTTAAATTTTGAGCAATGTTTTTAGAGTTATTTAAACTTAACTCTTTCTCTTTTAAGTTAACTCGGTTCAACAAAGAAGGTCGCATTTTTATTAAAATCAAAACGGTTATTAATTTTTGTCAATATAAAACTTGAGAAATATCGGACCGCACAGCAGGTTAATGGGCCTGTCTAGACACTTTCAATTTTCGTTCGTCTTCGTAATTTCTCCAATTGAAACTTTCCTTTGATTGCATATAATTGCAAATATATTTTATTATTGTTAGTCTTTCCACTAGTAACGATTATCTTTTTGATTTTGTATTTTCCACATTGACAGTAGCAGTTTATAATTTTGTAGTCTCTTTATTTTCAGTCAGAGCCTTTCGCCCAACTTCTATCTTCAGTTCTATTTAAGTTGCTAATTATAAGATTTTTTTTCTTCATCTTTATGACCTAGGTTAATGTTATATAGAATAGGAAAAGTGCGAAAAGGAACACAGAAAGAAAAAAAAAACAATATTTTTTTCTTGTTGGTACTTAGCAACTTAAATATACCTGAAGATGCCCAGTTGGGTTAAAAGTTTTCACCGAAAGTAAAGAGACTATTCAATTACACACTGCTAGAAGTGTCAATGTGAAAAGTATAAAATAAAAAAATTAAATATTTGATTATAATATATATTTATATTTAATGATTTTTAAAAATATTTTTTCGTAGCGGATTTTGATGTCAAGTAGCGTGACACACACTGTATACCTACTGAATAGCAATTGAAAAAACTGGAGAACTGGAATATCCTTGACACTCCTTTTAATAGGATACCCTACATGTCTATCTTCAGTTTAGTCTAAATTTTTGTCTTTTTTGCCATTGACCTTTTCTCCATCAATATTTTTTCTAGTAAATAAGTTTAAGCTTCCTACGGGCTATGCCTATTTCAAGACAACAAAATATAAACGAAGTGTATTTTTTGTTGTTAATGTGCTTATTCGACTGGACTACTGAACATTTTTTACACTTCATGATTATTAAAAAATGTGAAATTAATGATTTTTAAAATATTCGGCTGTTTGAAGCTGAAACTCATCCTTTATAGCGAAAAAAATAAGCTATTTTTATCAAATTGTTGGTTATCCCAAGTTTACCGAATGAAAAATCCGTTATTTTTTTATGGTTATGCCAAATGTTTAGCATGGATAAAAAATTTAAAATCCGAAGAATATAAATGCAATTTAATTAAATCAAACGAAGCTACCCAGATTTTTAAATTGATTGAAACGCAAACCTTTAAATATCTCGATTCATGAAGAGTTGGACTTCCGCCACTTTCAAAATAAGCGCTCCATATGATGATTGATGTTACGTAGTAGAATCCAATTGTTGAGAAAAACACACTTCCAGTTATCCGATTGAATTCATTTAAGTTTTATTTTTCAATGTAACTCCCCTTTAGTTCAATACAACGATGATATCGTTTAATAAGATCCTGCATCCCTTTCAAAAAGTAGTCCGCGAGTTTGTCTTGAAAATGGTCCAAAACAGCATCGTCAGTTCCTTCTCAGTCTCAAATTTTCGTCCTCGGCGGGCCTTTTTTAATTTTGGGAACAGGAAGTAGTCACTTGGGGCCAGGTCTGGGCTGTACGGGGGGTGTTCAATTTCTTCAAAGCCGCATTTGACCACAGCAGCCTTGGCCACCGCGGCGGTGTGAACTGGTGCATTGTCGTGAAGAAGCAGCACCCCTTTCGCCAGTTTTCCATACCGTTTCTCCACGATGTTGGCCCTCAATTGGGTCAAAAGGTCTGCATAATATATTTCCCTGTTACTGATGTGCCCTCTTCCTTATCATCATTATAATTCCCTTGGAATACCAGAAGATGGTGGCCATAATCTTTTTCCGGCTCTACTGCACCTTCGCCTTCTTGGGGCGCTCCTCATAAGGCCTTCTCCATTCCATGGACTCCCTTTTGGTCGTGGGATCATAGTAAAGGACCATGGTTTCGTCTCCTGTCACAATTCTGTTGATAATTGCATCCGAGTCGGCGCGACGCAGCTCCAAAAAGTCTTTCGAACATTTCATCCGCTGCTTCATTTGATCTGCTGAGAGGAGTTTCGGGATTCATCTTGCCGAGATCTTCCTCATCCCCAAATGGTGGGTAATAATTCTTTCGACGGTGGTTTTTGATAGACTTGTCCTTTCTGCAATCTCTGATAACTTTAGCCGCCGATCACTCAATACAACTTCCTCGACTAATTGGACGTTTTTTTCGGTGGTCTCAGTTATTGGGCGTCCGGTGCGGGGTTCATCAAAAACATTCGTCCTATCTCGCTTGAACTCCAAAATCCACCGGTAAATAGTCGCCTGGGATGGTGAAGAGTTCCCGTACACGGATATGAGTTCATCTCGAATCTGGGACGCCGTGTATCCTTTCAAAAAAAAAGGAATTCAATGACCGCGCGGTACTTGATCTGTTCCATTTCAAATACGAAATCAGAATGCGACACAAATAATTACCTATCCGGGCCCTTGATTGCACAATTGAACTCATGTTTAGTCCTGTTATGACCGAAGAGTTGTTGTTGTTGTTGTTGTTGTATTAGCGGCACAGACAGGAAACGTTTAATTTGTTGCATAATATTTATTCGAAGATGGTGGGCATTCCATCCTCGAGGTCGAGGTTTAGAAAAAAAGCTGCTTCGATTGGTTGTAACCATAACGCAAGTGGTGTAAGTTGCGTGGGAGCAGCTGGACAATCGAAAATGTGGTCTACATCGTGTGGACTGGTTCCGCAGGCTGGGCAGGTGTTTGCAACTTCATTATTTATGCGCGATAAATAAGAATTTAGTCGCGGGCACCAACCGGATCGGAGCTGAGCTAAGGTGGTACGGGTAGCTCTCGGTAATTGTTCTTCGTCAGGAGATATGGCTGGAGGTTTGGTGCCAAGTACACGATTATTTGTGAGGCTTTGAGTAGCTTTACGAACGTCTTGTGTGTGTATGTCTGCAATCGCCGCCTTGTAGTCGGAGTTATCGAAGGGAACCTTTTTGTATCGCTGGACTTCGCGCTGTTTGTCCCTGATAGAGCGTCTTATTCGTCGTGGCGGTGGTGTTTTGTCCATGAGTTCATTGTTCGGGTGATTTGTACGATAGCATCCGACTAGATACTGTTTGGTAAGAAGTTCGTTGTGGTTTCTCAAAGTCATCATCTTAGTCTCCTGGTGCAGATGATCCACTGAGGACATCTTAACACAGCCGGTGATGGTGCGAAGTGCCGTGTTCTGGCAGATTTGTATGTGGCCCCAATTTGTGTTGCAGAGACCATTTGACCACGTCGGTGCGGCATAATTGACTAGGGGGCGACCGATGGCTTTATAGGTAGTCAGAAGTGTATCTTTATCGGTGCCCCAAGTACTACCGGCAAGAGCTTTAAGAATTTTGTTTCTGCTCCTGAGTTTAGAGCAGATGTTATCAGCGTGTGTGTTAAATTTGCCGGAGTTGTCTATCGTGACACCTAGGATCTTGGGAGTCCGAATAGTAGGGATGACGTTTGTGTCGATAGATATCGGGAGTTGCATATTGTACTCCTGGTTGAAGCTGGTGAATAAGGTGGCGGAGGACTTTGGTGCTGAGAGCTTCAAGCCTTTACTCACAAAGAAGTCGTTGAGTGTCAGCAGGTATTCATTGATGTGGTCGCACATTTCGGGAATGTCGTTGCCAGTCGCCATGATGGTACAGTCGTCAGCATAAGAGATGATTTCGAGTCCCGTGGGTGGTGTGGGCAGTCCTGACATGTAAAGGTTGAAGAGGGTGGGAGATAAGACTCCGCCCTGTGGAACGCCTTGTTTAATTTTCCTGAGTTTGGACTTCCTAAACTCGGTGCAGGATTGACGACCGGCAAGATAATTCGCGATCCATTTGTGGATATACGGAGGAGTAGTGTTGCGTAGGTCTGTCAAAAGTACTGTGTGGTTAACAGTGTCAAATGCTTTTGACAAATCGAGAGCTACGAGGATAGTGCGCTTGCAGGGTTTCGGCTGATTGAGTCCATTGAAAATGTTGGAGGTGATCCTGTCTATAGCGATTGTAGTGCTATGCATTTTCCGGAAACCGTGTTGATGATTGGCAAGCTGGACGTGCTCCAGGAGTTTAGGCAACACTAGTGCCTCAAGTATTTTGGCCACGGGGGACAGTAGCGTTATTGGACGGTATGATTCTGCTAGAGTATGATCTTTGCTTGGCTTCGGTATGGGGGTGATACGGCCTTTTTTCCATAGCTCGGGTATGATGAAGGTTTTCAGCGACAGGTTCATCGTAGCAGTGATATACTCAATGGCCGGAGAGTCGATGTGTTTGAGCATAATCATGGCAAAATCGTCTAGTCCGTACGCTTTGGAGTTTTTCGCATTTTTGATTGCAAGCTTGACTTCGTTTGAGGTAACCTGGAGGTGTTGGTCAGTGGTGCTGTTTCGGATAGCTCTGGTAATTTTGCGCTTGAGCTTATCTTTTTCGGGATGTTCGACGAATTGTTGGTTAAATTTGTGAGCGCATTTGTCGTCGTTGTTGTATGTGTTATCACCGAATTTTATAGCTACCTTACCTTTGGGTTTTGTGGGGTTTGATAGTGCACGTATCGTTCTCCAAAGGTTGCTTACGCCGGATTTTACGTGGCATGTTTTTAAATGCGAATTCCATAACTGTTTCCTGTGGTCGTTGACTTGCTGGGTTATAATGTGGTTGAGATCGCCGATGCGAGGATCATTTGGGTCTGCTGTTCGGAGTTCATCTCTCGTTTTTGCCAATTCTGCAGCAGATGATGGGAAATGCGGTCTCATGATTGGGATGCGGCCCGCTGGAATGTATCTTTTGGCTGCATTCTGGATAATCCGTCTCAGGTTTTTTTCAGCAGTACGTACGTCAGTAGGGGATGGAAGGGCAGAAAACGCTTCATTTGTATAGGTTTGGAAGCCAATCCAGTCGGCTTTGCTGAAATTCGAGTATGTCTTCTTCTCAGTGTACGTAAACTGAGACGGTTTATCAATCGTGAGGACAATAGGCAAATGGTCTGACGAGAAAGTTATGAACGGTTCCCAAGTAATGCTGTTTATGAGCCCAGGGCTGGCGATGGATATGTCAGGCGAGCTTCTGCATGATCCTGCAATGCGGGTTGGTGAGTCGTCATTCAATGGACAGAAATCGGAATCATCTAGTTGGTTTGCGATGTGGTTGCCTCTGGTGTCGTTGTTGAGGTTTGAGTGCCATAAATCATGGTGAGCATTAAAATCGCCCAGTAATAGGCGATATCGCCCGGTGAGTAGGGGGGAAATGTTGGTCTGGAAACCAGTGGGACAACTTGATGCTGGTGGTATATAGATATTGAGAATATCTATATCAACATTTCCCGACCTGATTGATATCGCTTGTAATTCTGTTGTGGTATCGGCGGCAGCGATATCGATTAATGAATATGGCAGCGAGTTATGTATCAGGAAAGCCAAACCTCCTCCTGAGCCAGTGGGTCGATCGCGTCGGATGATGTTGAAGCCTCCGTAAGAATTTAGCGATGAATCGGCATTTAGTTTGATTTCCTGGATTGCAGCAACTAGTATGTGATGTCTGTCCATAAAGTCAGTGATCTCAACAATTTTATGTTGTAGACCATTACAATTTAGTTGAACTATCTTTGTGGTGGAGTAGTTTGCAACTTGCAGTGGTGGTGCTGGTGTAAGAGTGTGTCGTGGTGCTGTGTGGTGTGCAGAGACTGTGGGGATGACAGGTGATGATTGTTGGCCCTGATTAGTAGGTTGTTGTGAGGTCGATGAAGACTGTTGGCCACAGATTCTGCAATTTGGTGCTATGAAGGTGCTGATCGTTGTTGTTGATCGTAAATCCGTATTGTTGAGCCCAAAACAATTTTTGAAATGGCACAATTCCATACAGCATGAGCACTGCACTGAGGATTGTACGTTAGAATAAATCCTCTTACCACAGACGCAGCACATCCATGGACCAGGATTTATTTCGATGCCGGCGCGTATAAGTAGAATTTGGAGCAACTGGGCCGGCATGGGTTGCTCCGATAGTGTAAAAAAGATGTGATGCAACTTTTGTTTCCTGTATGTGTCGAGGGGGGTGTGCGGCTTGAGATCATGCATAAAATGCATGGGTGGTTCCGGGGCGAAGACCCGGCCGCGATAGGAACCACCGAAGAGTTGTTCTATCGAATAGCGGTAAAATGAATTCAATCGGATAACTGTAAGTGTATTTTTCTCAACAATTTTAGATTCTAATACGTATGTTTGGCATCATTCTTGCCAGAGATGCCGCCTTATTGCCTACATACTTAAGCGCTCTTCAAAACTTAGTTTCCAGTCAATCATAATCCCCAAATACCTAACGGAACGCTTAGAGGTTATGACACACTCTCCGGCTCTGATTTTGAGCGGCAATCTTTCGATTGGAAGTGGCAATCTGTCGCAACGATGCCCCACGATTTCGCCATGTCTGTTTAAGAAAGCTGAACAGTTTTCGTCACTGGGATGAGAATGAGAGAGTACCGCCCGAAAAACTGTATTCCGCAGAAGGTAGCATTAGACCCAGTGGAGCATAGGGCATGACGCGTGTTTGTAGCAGATCTGCGCCCAGTCCCACAGGCAATTTAAACGTTTGCAGCAGCTAAAGTGCTGCAAATCTATGGCCAAGATTTTTGTAGTTTAGGGACAGTCCAACGCCTCGTGTAATTTGATCTGAATCGATATAGGCCCATGCTGCAGCCGGAATTGAGCGGTTTTGACTTACAGATGGAAAGGTGTTCGATACCATATCAATCCAGCAGGAAATTGAAGATGAGAGCTCCTGAAATAATTCAGAAAATCCAAAACATGGAACATCTTACCAGACTCAGGAACCGCAAAACATGGAAAATCCTTGTCTCAAGCCAACGTCGACTTACCAATCTGAGTCGGTCACAACACTATCCACCCCAGACAACTTACCTCTATCATCGCCTCCATCACGATCCGTACTACGCCTGGGTCGCTCCTTTGACTTGGCTCGTTCCTTGCTCTCCTTTCGTGGCGCAGCTTTAGCCGCCGGACTCTTTGATCGCGAACGGGACCTAGACTTACGTTTTGCCCTGCGATCATCGCCACTACTCGAACTGGACGACGAGGATGAACTCGACGACGACGAGCTGGTCGAGCTCGAACGAGATCCTGAGCTGCTACGCGACGAACTGCTATCGCTGGAGCTACAACAAAAACAAAACATGGACGGCAGGTGAGGAGGTTAATGGCGCGCCATCGGTAAACGTATTCACAAAAATTTTACCTTCCACTGCTATCACTACTGCTTGAGACTGAACCACGCTTACGACGGTCACGATCACGTTCACGCTCCCGACCGCGGCTGGCGGATGTTTTATCTTTTTCCTTCTCCTTCTCGGCGGCCGGCGACGCAGATCGATCTCGGGTCCTGCGGACGATGGGAAATTAACACAAAAATTACGAAAATAGGGAAATGCATTCAAGAATAAAACGAGATTTCCTTACATTTTCACTTTATTTGTGACTATGGATTGTTTTTGCACAGTAGTTTCCGACAAAATTCGAAGATGCGGCAGAAAAAATCAAAAACCGCAAACCTCAGTGCAAGACGTTTGACAGATGCCCAAACGCCTTTTTTTCGCCCAAGACGAATAATGGGCAGTTTGAGAAGTAGTGGGAAATTTGGGCGACATCTGGTGAGGAATTTGAATGGAAAAAAGGCTTAAAATGAAGTTTTTGTCAAATTAAATCCATTTTCGCATATTTCCAGCTAAATTTCATTTTATTTTGAACAGAGTTTTGAATGTTTGGGAAGAATTTGTAAAATATTCAATTTTTGATCCCACGAAACATATCCAGCACATTCGCTCCAAGGGAAATTTAAATGAATTCGCCGCCAATCTGGTTGTCAAGTTCGTCGTTTTTTTGTGAATCGTGTGCGGGAGCAGTTTTCTTCTGTCGTTCACCACAGCAACGGGGACAAGGAAAAAACATCCGTTTCGTCGTCGTGTTGTTCGTTTTTGTACGGTTGTTCAGCAAAATCCTAACGGGTACGTCTGGGTTGTCTTCCACTCTACCTTCTCGCCAGGTTCTTTTTGTTTACACGCACAAATTGAGTGTACGCGCTCGTCCGTAAATTACGGTTGACGTGACGGACGTGTTGTGTGTGAATTGTTTACTGCCGGAGAAAACGCGACAAGTGAAATCGCCCAGGGGGGCTCTTCTCTTGTTGCGCTTTTCATCTCGATTCGGTTGCTCCGTTGTTCCAGCAGCATTTATGTGACACGCTGTGTCGGCGCTTTTGCATTTTTTCCGGTGATTGCAGCGCATCGTGTGTGCGTCGGCTGTTTCCTTTCCTTGACCATTAGTTTGAGGGTCGTGGTGCACGCAAGGATATCCACCGCACATTTGCCTTGAAATCGACCGCGCGAGTGAGTGAAATTTCCATGTTTTCTGGATGACAGACAGCCAGCTAGCCAGCAGCGATCTGAGATTTTGTCGTGAGTGTGTGCGTGTCCTCCAAAAAGTGCAAATCCCTGCCGCCGCCGCGAAGAGTGCGTCGTGTACACAAAGATCTCTCGAGTTCAGTGCAAAATAACGGTACTTTCTACACGGCAAAATTCTTGCAAATTTCGAATCTCGCGATTATCTAATGAGACGTAATCTTGAATCCTATTGGTCCTGACAGCATCCGGCAACATACCCCTCCCCAAGTACCGTAATCTCGTCTCGTCGGTCGTGTACGACGGTACGGACTTCGGAGAAATTTGCATTTCGCTGCCATGTCAGCGATCGTCGTTGTTGGCCGTTGTCAAAATTGAACATCGTCGTCGGTCGCCGTTCGTTCGTCTTCGCGTTGTGCGTGCTGTCAACGCGCGCTGTTTGTGTGTCTGTTTGCGTTTTGTTTTCTTTTTTCGATAGATAAATTTTCCCAATTTTTCGCCGCATTTTCACACTGCCGACTGCCCCTTCGCGATTGTGTGGTGTTCTTATTAGAAATTCGTAATTCGTGTAATAAAGTGTGTGTCCCATTGCCTTGTGTGTGCGTGCGTGCGTGGAGGGTGCGGAGTGTGTCGGTTTTTTGCCGCATTGGATGTGTTGTTCCATCAGCTGTCAAACAAGAAATTTTTACCGTACAGCCCGTGTTCTAATAGGATTCGAATCAGATTTTTCGTGGTTAATTTCGCCGGTCCGATTGGAAATTTATGCGTTTCTGTTACAGTGAAACTTGTATAGTTGTGCTGATTTGTGTTGTTTTTTCTTCCTCTTTTTTTCACAGGTTATTATCTCTAGTGTGTGTGACGCGTACAAATGCTGTGACACATAACATCCGTCGTCGTACATCTGACAACTGTCCAAGTGCTAAGAGATTCGACTATACTTATCTATAGATGCAGAGATTTTGTGCGAATTTCGTGCGAAAGAAAAGGAAAAATCTCATTTCCTTCCCTTAATAATTTTTGTGTGGGGATTGCATGATTCCAACACAATCCGGACGAGTCCAACGCGATTTATTATTTTTGTTTTTCATTTTTTTTTCCTTTTTATTTTGTTCGATTTGATTTCCCCCCTGCGGTGGTGATCGCGAGTGAGTGGTTGGTTGATTGCAAATTTTTCACGTTGCTGTGTGAGTGTGCTGTGCGCGATTGGAATTCGTGTTGATCCGCGAATCAAGCAATAAAGTTGAAATTGCGATCAGCTGAATATCGCGACCATATCGACGACAGATAGTGAACAACAACAATTGATCGTCATCATTGATTGGACGCAACATCAGCAACAGTCATGGAGAGTAATTCGCAACAAGTTAATGGCGTGAACGATACAGGGAGTGAGGTAAGCTAATGAAAAACAGACACAACTTTTGTGTAGAATGCTGCAAATCGCTTTGGCTGTAGTCGGAGAATGGGAAACCCAAACCTGAAGTCAATTAGTCCCCATACGTCGACAAATGCATCCTTTCTGCGTCGTTGCAAAACCCTCTACATAACAAGCCACGAAGTAATAAGAACTTCAATCAAATCGGCTGCATCAGGCCATTTTGAAGAGGAATACAATTTTCAGTCACACTATAGGAGGTCGCTATACCGGTGGCGGCCATTCCAACACATGCTTCAAATCTTCTCCGGGGCTTGTTATGTAGATGGTTTTAATCGATTGTTGAGATTTTTATCAGGACTTCTATCAAGGGAGAGGCGGCTTAAGTGATATTGAGGAAGGTGTAGCTACCATGACCAAATCGAACCTCTTTCAGAGGCGTTCCAAACTCCGAAGGTCGCCTTAACAGAGACCTTTGCCTTTAATAGTGGCTGGACAGCCTAAGGAAGGTCAGAAACCAGTGGTGGAAACCAACATGCTCGGCAAATTGGGTAAACTGATCGCTGACTTGACTCTCTCTCTCTCTGGTTCCTGTTAACTCCTTGTGGGACATAGGGCATCAACTACGCCTACTTTCCACCTCGTTCTGTTCTGTGCCATCGTCTTTAGGTCTGACCACTGTTTGTTTAATGAAGCAGCCTCGCTATTAACCGATCTTCTCCACGTGTTTCTTTGTCGTCCAACACAGCGTCTAGCATTGGCTCCCTGAGGGTTCCAATCTAGGGCCTGCTTTGCAATATTTGTTGGCCCTTTTCGGAGAGTATGACCTATTCATTGCCACTTTCGCCTGTGATACTCAGGAGCCCCGCACGGGGGTCGGTGTCCTTGTGACATCAGCCAGAAATAGCTGTATGTAGTGGGACAAACATCTTTGGTGAGTTGCGCCACCACGGACCTAGCAGCGCAAGGGGGCCCCTGGTACAGTTGATACGCCGTGGCGAGGATCTGTACAAAGACCATTCGGGCGGTAACGCTCCCGATCTCCTGAGTTATGTACGGGTGGCTCATGACGTGACCTACCGCCTCCCATGACTTACGGGAGGGAAGTCACTAAAGGCCAAGCACGATTATGGTGTCCTCTGGTGGGGGAGTGCATCGTATGGTAAATCGTGTGAGCTTCGGAGTTGACGGCTTCGCATGACCCGAGTCCTGAAGGGGCTAGTTAGGGAGAACGGCCTTGGTGGTAAATGCCTACGCGCCTATATCTAACTAGTTTGTGGATTTATGACCACACTGCCCGAGTCGCATTGCTGACTAGTAAACTGAAGGGGCCACCTGGATGTGAAAAGCAGCGCTACGAGTCTGCACAGGCTCGTAGTCACAGGTCCAACGAGCCTGGGATGTGCACATCTGAATTCTCACGTGAGGCTTAACCAATAGGGGGCCGAAGGAGGATCACACCTGCTATAGAGAAGTCTATAGCGAATAGTGAACTACGGGGATGGGTGTGCCCAGAAGACCATGGTCCTTTCCCATCAAAGTGTTGGCTTCGTAGTGGCTGGAGGTTGTTACCCAAGTCATCCAGCTAGTGATGCAACCCCGGGGTTGGGTTCCTGAAGGTGAGTGCATTCGCCGGATGGAGAAAAAGTCAGTAAAAAGCCGAAGGTCCAAACATTTAGCGGGACCGGGAGATAAAGGCCGAAAGGCTAGGTGCTCCCCTGACGGTATACCTCGTAGATGGTTTGCTTGTGATACTCAGGCGATCATCATTGGAAATAATATTCGGCCAGCGGATTTGTAGGATGCGCCGTAAGCACTGGTTTACGAAAATTTGCAGCTTAGTTGTTATCTCGTTGGTCACCTTCCAAGTTGAACAGCCATAAAGAAGCACAGATATTACAATAGAATTGAAGATTCGGATTTTGGTGCGCCTGGAAATATTGTTATTTTGCCAGAAAGGAGTCAAAGTGAAGAAGGCTGCCCTAGCCTTATTGATACGCGATTGTACATCAGCGTCCGCGCCGCCATCTGCTGTGACTATGCTTCCGAGGTAGCAGAATTCGTCAACTTTTTCGACTGCCTGGCCCGAAAAACAAATTCCGCTTTGTCCCCCAGGATGGGAGCTCAAGTACTTGGTCTTGGCAGCGTTTATGTTGACCCCGGCATTACGACTTTCGCAATGCAGAGCATCGGCCATTTGAGCTACATCCTCCTTTTTATTTGAAAGCAGACAAATTTCGTCAGTATAGTCCAGGTGTTGCAGGTAATCAAACATGTTCCATCTGATACCTTTCCTCTGGTTTTGAAGCGCGCTCACTAGTACATCGTTAATGGTTATGAGGAAAAGAATAGGTGATAAAATGCAACCTTGTCTCACTCCACTGTGCACCTCAAAAGGATCTGAAAGCTTTTCCTTGTGCAAAACGTGACATTGGGCTCCCTGATAAGATTCCTTGATGATGGAAATTATTTTATCTGGTATGCCCATCCTACGAAGAGCTCTCCAAACATACTTCCGATCAACACTATCGAACGCCTTCTCGAAATCAATGAACATGAGGTGTAATGGGGATCTCCATTCGGCGGATTGCTCAATAATAATTCGGAGAGTGTTTATATGGTCGCTACATGAAAAACCCTCACGAAAGCCAGCCTGTTCATTGCTTAAAGTGCGATCAACTTCATCCTTGATCCGGTTCAAAATAATTTTAGCCATCAGCTTGGATACAGCTGGAAGTAGGCAAATACCGCGCCAATTATTACAATCCTTAAGGTTACCCTTCTTGGGAATTTTAATAATTACGCCCTTTTTCCATTCTACTGGAAGAGTTTCGGTTTCCCAACACTCTCTGATGAGGGGAAGCAGAATATCCGCTGTAGCATTCGAATCCGCTTTAAATAGTTCGACCGGAATTCCATCTATCCCCGGGGCCTTACCGGCGTCCATAGATTCGATAACCCGCTTTAATTCCGTCTTAGATGGTGGTCTGGAATTAATACTGGCTACTAGAGGGACGTCTTCTTCTGCCGATGAAGATGCACTTGCAGGCCCGAAACGGTTGTTAAGGACCTCAAAAAAGTGCTCTTTCCATCTCTGAAGCTGCTGTTCTTCAGTAACAAGCAGTAACCCTTCTTTATCTTTCACAGGATGGTCCGTTGTGAACGACTTGCCAATTAGTGGTTTAATTAGCTTAAATAGGGTACCGCTTTCACCACGGTAAGCCGCATCATTTGCCTCCTTCGCTAAAGCGTTGATGTAAGTACGCTTATCACGCCTCACACTTCTCTGCACGCCTTTTTGTAGTGAACGGTATTCAGCACGAAGTTGACTTTTAGCTGAATCATCAGCAGCAGAGTTAATCTGTTCCTTAACTCTTTTGCGTGCTGAGATAAGAGACCAAGTAGCATCACTGATAAATGGTCTCCTACCACGATCCAATCTTCCCACAGTCGCTTCGCCACATGAAATAAAAGAATCCTTTGCAAAATTCCATCTATCTTCAATTGTAGGATTCTGAAGAGATGTTGCTGCACAAGCTTTTTCGTGCAAGGCGGTCGAATATGCACGAATATGTGATGATGCGGTCGGAGATAGGTTTCCAGTCGATAAGAGATCGGCGTGCATTCCTAGTCAACAGGATTCCGACACCCGCTTGCCGAGGTGAATTATCGTCTTCACTTCCAGAGTAGAGCAATACAGTGCGAGAGCTTGGTGATAAAGTCGCCCCCGATCCGAGCCATCTTGTTTCGCTCAGTCCTAGTATAGCGATGATGTATGCGGTCATTTCCTGTTCGACTTCTGTGAGCCTTGTGTTATTACACACACCCCACATCGTCCGAACGTTCTAAAAACCGATCGTAATCCGTTGTTTATAGCCAAAAGTCGTTGCCGTTCAATCAGTCCGAGGTATCCGAGGCTCGTTAAATGTTTCGAGTGTAAAGAAATTTTCAAGTACGCAGGATACAAGCCTACATACCCTATCCCTCAAGTCGCCTTTTACGACAAGCCGGGATCGCCATGGTATAATTCTAACCATAAAACCACAAGGGTCAATTTTTTGTTAAGTTTCGTACATATCTGAACCCTTGAGCGCAAAACAGAGTTGCTGCGCGCACAATTGTAGGCATATGTTCGAAACTCAGGAGAGTTTTATTCTCTCCTGTCCCTTTAGTCGCCTCTTACGACACGTCGGGAAAGACGGTAGCACTATTCTTAACCCGTGCCACAGGGATTTGACTGAGTTCATCAAAACTAAGTCAAACATCCACATCGAGACCAAGGAAGAGAGTGAGAGATATACGAATCATGTATAACGGAGCGAGGGAGAAAATCCTTGGTAACAAGGCTGGCAAGGCTCCATACAATCCCAAAGTAGACAAGGGACTGCAAACCTCTTCGAAACCCATTGCGAAAGCCTTAGTGGCCGACAGAGTGAAACGCAGGCGGGAGGTAGAGGAGACTACCTCGTTTCAAACCGCCAAGAGGAAACAGGCACAGTCCTCAAAAAGAAAGGCAGAAATGAAATTAGTTGACATTACGGGAAATTATGAGGGTTCGAGCTCCTGAAACGAGGGTAGAGTGCAAGAAGCGGCCCGAAGGGTGGATAAGAAGAAAGTAAAAAAAGGTTGAGGACTAAACCTAACGCAGTGGTCATATCTCGATCCGGAGAAATTACGTATGCGGATATGTTCAGAAGGTTCAAGTTCGAATCAGGGTTGAAGGAGATGGGTGACAATGTCTCCCATATTCGTCGTACCCGAAAGGGGGAGCTATTATTCCAAATGAGGACTCGTGGTGGAAATTCTATTGAAGAGTACAAAACCATCGGGCGTGTTGGGAACAGAGACAAATGTGAAAACCTTGCGTCAGGAAACGAAGATAAAATGCCTCGATCTTGATGAGGTGACTAGCAAGGAGATCTGCGCGGCGTTCCTCGAACGATCCGAGAATGATCTCCCACTTGACGCAGTGAAGTCACTGAGGAAGGCATATGTCGGCACTCAAGTTGCAACCATAATCTTGTCGACGGCAATGGCTAACAGGGTTTTCGAAGCTGGCAAGGATTGGATGGGCGAACTGCCGCCTAAAAGAACAACGGCCCTCAACGAGATGCTTCAAGTGCCTCGCATTTGGACATTTCGCGAGAGACTGCGGCAGCCAGCATGATAGGTCGAACATGTGCCTGGAATGCGGAGGTGAAGGCCACAAGGCTGCAACATGTGAGATAGAGCCGAACTGCTTATTATGCAAAGAAGCGAATATAGTGAATTGAAGGCATATATGACGCTAAGTGTCCAGCGTATCGTAAGGCACTGAAGCAAATCGGCAAATGAAGTTTGTTCAGTTAAATCTGAACCATTGCCGGGCGGCACAGGATCTGCTATCGCAGACCACCAAGGAGAATGTTTTTTATATAGCCATTGTTTGCGAGTATAAGGATCTAGCTCGATCTGGGTCGCAGACGAGCATAAACAAGCAGCCATTTGGACATGCGGAATCTATGCTTTTCAGCAAGGCATGTCAGAACCGATGAGCGGCGTCGTAAGGGCGAAGGTCAACGGTATCTATATGTACAGCTGCTACGCTCCACCACGACTGATTTTGCCCGAATTCGAAAGATTCCTGGATGAATTGGTTAATGATGCGAGTGATAATGGCAGGCGACTTTAACGCGTGGGCGACAGAGTGGGGCAGCCGAGATACAAAAGCCCGGGGCCGGCACTTCTTGACGCCTTTTCACAGTTGGATGTCGTCCTCATGAACTCAGGAGGTAGGAATACCTTCCGAAAAGGAAGTTTAGGCTCTATAATTGACCTTAAATTTGTAAGTAGCTCTCTGGCTCCCACTGTAGATTGGAGCGTTAGCGAAGACTACACCCACAGCGATCATTAGGCGATATTTTTTACAATCGCAGACATGACACACCGAGGACATTCCGCCCATAACTGAGGATAAACTTTTGCAAGCTGCTTCTAGTTTTGAAGACAGAAAGGCATCGGTGACGGATGGGGTTCCGAATAGGGCACTAAAGCTGCCAATAAAACGGCACCCTGGATGTTCATAAGCACATTCGGAGCTTGCCTTGCTCAAAGCACCTTTCCAGTCGCATGGAAAAGGCAAAAACTGGTGCTATTGCCCAAGCCAAATAAACCACCGGGAGAACCAAACTCGTACAGACCGATTCGCCTGCTTCACACCACCGGAAAAATTTTCGAAAGTATTATTTTCAACCGACTGTCCGTGGTCGTGGATGTCAAGTTATCAGACAGACAATACGGTTTTAGACGTGCATGGTCTTCAGTCGACGCCATCAAAATGGTTACCGACTTCGCAAACGATGCTCTACGCATGGGCAAATGCTGCACCGTGATAACGCGCGACATTAAGAATGCGTTCAACTCAGCCAATCGGAGATGCATTAACGCAGCTCTGGAGAAGATGGGAGTACCGGAGTATCTGGTGGGAATAATAAAAAATTATCTTTCTCATCGGACACTCTGGTACGACACTAGTGATGAACCGAAGAAATACACTGTTACAACAGGAGTCCCACAGGGGTCCATTCTTGGTCCTCTGCTGTGGAGCATAACGTATGTTGTGGTTGAAAAATTGGGGCTTGGGCTGGCTGACCAGAAAACGGAAGCTGTTCGTGTCAATAAGCGCAGAAAAAGAAACACTCTAAAGATCAGAGTCGGTAGCAGCGTTATAAACTCTAAGGTAGCCATTAGGTACTTAGGGGCTATGATTGACGCGAAGCTGAACTTTGGAGAGCATCTGAAGTATGTATTCGAGAAGGTAGCCTCCGCTACTGTGGGCTTGGGGAGAATCATACCAAACATTGGAGGTCCAAGACCAAGCAGAAGGTTTCTGCTGTCTCGAGTGGTATCGTCCATTCTTTTGTACGCTTCACCGGTGTGGGGAAACGCACTCCAATTCGCGTGCAACATCCGGACTATAAGCCCCGTATACCGATGGAGCGCGTTGAGAGTTTGTTGTGCGTTTCGAACAACTTCTCACGAAGCCGTCTATGTAGTCGGTGGAAAGACCCCGATAGACATTCTGGTAGATGAAACAATGTGCTCGGAATCTTGAGTCATCTGAGGCGCCGGAGGAACGAAGGAGCGCCGAAAATGATGAGTCCTTGCGAAAGTGGCAGCAGCGCTGGGATGAAGCCCCGACAGATCGCTGGACGCACACTTTAATCCCGGAAATTAGAAAGTGGGTAGACCGAAAAGACGGGGAGGTAAATAATTTGCTGACCCAGCTTCTAACGAGTCATGGGGGATTTAGGCAGTATCTCCACAGATTTAAACTGGATAATTCGCCCGATTGCCCCAGGTGCAAGGGTACTTTTGAGAACGCAAACCATGTTGTATTCGACTGTCCTATAGGTTTGCAGAGATACGAAGCCAACTAACCAACTTAATAGTGACATAAGCTAAGTGAATTTAGTGGATCTTATGCCGGGCCGGACGATTTGCAGCGTGCTATGCAGCTGCGGAAGGAAGAAGGTAGGCGTAAGTCAGCCAATGGTGACGGCCGTTGATTAGCTACAGCCATCCCTGCGAAGTAATCCCGCAGGAAAGGAGGGAGAAAGATGTGTTTTTGGTTTAATCGTTAAAAATCCGACATAACCGCGATTTCGCGGTATTTTTTTTTAAGATTCCTACATCACCTCGAAAAAAGTGGTTACGACATGACAGATTTTCCACCTCGAATGTCAGATGTTGAGGAAACCGGCGTTAGCGACCGTTGAAGTTGGTTGGAAAGGCCAATGTGCCGACTCATATAGCTATTTTGCGGCTTTATGTCCACGTAACCCTGCTGGTAGCATTGCACTGACTTGACTTGAAAAGCAGCGCTAAACGTTTACTAAACCAGCCAGCGAAATGCACTGTTGATGTGATGGATGGATGGATTAGGCGCTATGATAGGTTGGGCTGGTTACGCCCAATACTGCAGCCTGCTGGCTTATTGTATTTCCCATTAAAGCGAAATAGTTTCAGATTATTAGCTCTGTCCTTCGTAAAAGGCTTAGAAGAAAGTTAACCAGGTTTACTTTGGGTGCACCCATTCCATTGGTATGGGCCCCAACAAAGGTTTATCTCCAGCTCATAAGAGCGGGACATTCGAAAATTACGTGCCATGCTGTATATGTTTTCGTAGGGTACATGAGCCCTGACCGGTTATGAGACCTGTCACTGCCCTGAGATTCACTTTGCTGAGGCCTTGGACTTCGGTGCAGCTGGTTTGCCAGTTGGTTTCCAGCATACGCTTGCTATGTCTGAGCCCTTCAACTAGTCTCCAACGATTTTGGAATTTTTCTTCGGTCCAGTGTTTGACTACGGTTAGCAGTGGATTTACTAACTCCGATTGCTGGTTCGGGACCGGTGAGTAGTTCAGAACCCTCTCTTGCAAGGGCATTCGCTTTCTCATTGCTTTCGATCCCCTTATGTCCTTTAACCCATTTCAGAGTTACGTTTTTTCGGGTAGCTAGGTTTTTGAGGTTCTGTTGGCATTCCCAAACCAATTTGGAGGTTGTTTTGGGACTTGCAATAGCCTTTATGGCAGCTTGACTGTCGGAGAGAATATAGATGGTCTTGTTTGTATATCCCCTTCGAGTACTCTCTCCTACTGCAAGGTTTATGGCTATAAGTTCTGCCTGGAAGACAGTTGTATAGTGACCTAGCGGTTTGGAGATACTATAGTTGTTTGTTTTAGTATAAACTCCTGCCCCTGTTCCTTTGTCTGTATTCAACCCATCTGTGTACCACACAATATGTTTTGATAGATGGTCGTCGTTCCATTTACTCCAGTCTTCCCTAACTGTAGAGGTTTGAATGTTGGAGTCGAAGGTAAACTTGGTCGGGGTATATTCGCTGCCCATATCTAGGATTGGGTTTGCAATGATTTCCGTAATCCTACAATGTCCTACCTTTAGAGGTGTCCACATGTTCGATGATTGTAGTCTGTACGCTGCCAGTCTTGCCTCTTCTGTGATTGTAAGATCTAGTGGTGGCAGGTCAAGTAGTTTCTCTAGAATTAAAGTTGGTGCATTGCGCATGGCGCCGGTTATGCTTGCGCAGGCCAGTCTTTGTACTGATGCCAACTTCGCTGCAGCTGTTTTTTGTTTGATTTTAGTCCACCAGACAATCGAGCCATAGGTCAGACGGGGTTTGACCACGGCTTTGTAAATCCAGTGAATTATTCGTGGTTTTAACCCCCACGTCTTCCCTATTGCTCTTTTAGTTGCATATAGTGTCTGTTTCCCTTTCGTTATCGTGTTTTGCAGCTGTTTGTTCCACGTGAGTCTATCGTCAAGGGTGACTCCCAGATATTTTACCTCAGTGGTATAAACTGCAGTTGTTGATTAAATAAGGTTGGAGCATTTCGCCCTTCAAAATTGTGCTTGCGACTGAAGATTATTAGTGTTGTTTTGGCGGGATTGACCGATAGGCCTACCCTCCTGCACCAATCCTCCACTTGAGTTAGAGCTTGTTGCATGAGTTCTGAAAGAACTCCTGGAAATTTTCCCCTTATCAGGATGCTGATGTCATCGGCATATTTTTGGGTATAGAAGCCCGTGTTATTTAGACCAGTAAGCAGTCGACAACGAGGTTCCATAAGGAGGGGTGATAGGATACCTCCTTGTGGGCATCCTTTGAGGACAGCTGTATACATGGTTTCACCGAATAAGTTTGCATGTACTTGTCGTCCTTGAAGCATAGATTTTATCCACCTACAGAGGGTGTGTTGGACTCCATGACTCAACGCGCCGTGTACAAGAGATTCAAAGGAAATATTATCGGAGACCCTCTATGTCCAGGAAGGCCGTGAGCCCTATATCTTTGCTTTCTAGTGTGGTCTCAATCTTTGCAACTAAATGGTGTAGTACTGATTCACACGATTTCCTGATAAACATGTTGGT
Source organism: Microchrysa polita (assembly GCA_949715475.1). NCBI lineage: Eukaryota > Metazoa > Arthropoda > Insecta > Diptera > Stratiomyidae > Microchrysa > Microchrysa polita. The sequence goes on from OX454420.1 coordinate 7,324,895, forward strand.
TCGGGTGCAAGGGGAAAAGCGACAGGCACCTGTTCCTGATATGTTTATCGATGAGCTTTTCCAATGACTTGAGAAGGAAGGAGGTTAGGCTTATTGGCCCATACGATTTCGCCAGAGTTTGGTCGCGCCCGGCTTTGCCAGGAATGCTACTTTTACATGCTTCCAGGTAATTGGAATGTATCCTAAGGCTATGCTGGCTCCAAATAGTCTTAGTAGATGTGGAGCCAGAGTCGTAAGACCTTGCTGAAGCAGGGCTGGGTAGACACCGTCTCGCCCTGGTGATTTGTAAGGTTCGAACGAGTTGACTGCCCATTCCACCTTATTGTATGTTACTATTTGGTTTCCAAGCGACCAGTCGTTTTTATTTGCCCTGAAATGCGGGGACTTGTCATCCAACTGGTTTGTGCGTCCCGAAATAATGGCGGATCCAGGAAAGTGAGTGCCTAGAAGGATTTCCAGGGTCTCCCTACTTGTTTTTGTTTGGTTTCCGCCGGAGTTTTTAAGCGTTCCGATTGGGTTTCTTGGATCCCTAGCCAGAATCTTCTGGAGTCTCGCTTCCTTCGATCTCTTCGCAGAACTTCCTCCAGGATTCCCTCTTGGCATTCCTAATTTCCTTCCTGTACTGGGTTAGGGTGAGGCGGTATGTGTCCCAATCTCCAGTTCTTTTCGCCGTGTTGAAAAGTTTCCGTGTCTTTTTACGCAAGATGTCTAGGTTTGAGTTCCACCATTTGCACTTCGCATTGGTATGTCGTCTCGTTAACCTGCAACTCTCTTCGAAGGAGGACATTATTGCGGCTTGCAGTATATCCGCCACAGCCTCAACACAATGTGTAGTTTTAATGTTTCCGGGAATAAGCCACTAAGTAACAAGCTTTAAATTTGGTTACAAAAAAAAACGGTTAGAAGCTTTCAATTTGGATGCAAAAATAAGGGATGCGCGTGACCCCTTCACCATCATTACCAACCATTTTTTGGTGACATGAAATGTTTTTGTCCTTCTAAATTTTGCAGAAATTCATTACCGCACACGTATCGCCATTCTGTTCACGAATTCAATTCTTTTATATCTATTCCGTTCGTTAGTACATTTCTAGTATCTTTTTTTCTCTCCGAAGATCTTTTAGATAACATATACTGTCCCATTTCGCTACAGTTATATTCGCAACATCTTGACTCGATAGATAACATACCGCGACGACCACGGAACGTATCGCTGTTGATAGCAAAACACATTTGATAGTCGTTTCACTGCTACCTGTCTAGAGAGTGCTAGGGTCCGCCGAATAGATAAATTTTAATTGCAATTCAGCTAGTGGCGAATGGCTCTATTGCGAGTCTTGGCTTGGTTTGGGTGCTGCTGGTGCTGATTATGCCAACGGACGGCGCGTGTTATGGATGTCGGTTGTGAGTGTGTGTGTCTAATACCAAATTGGGGCCTTGTCTTGTAAAAAACCTGCGGCAGGCTGTTTGCCAAGTGAAATCATTGTTTAATGAGTAGATATACGGAACAGCGGCGTTAACGCCATCGTTTGGGGCCAAAAGGCGAGGTTCATACTTTGAACCGGCATTTTTATGTACTATAGACAAAAATTGGGTTTACTTACGGATTTTCGTTTTACCTGATAATAAGGCATAGCAATTTTTTATTAAATGAAATTTCTGCATGGTAACGAGGTGTTGTGTGGTTTTACTTATTGTGTCTTTCTCTCATGCTGCCACTAAGAATTCCATCCAAATTTTTTTATTTTTTTTATTTCAAACAAATGCTTCATATGCCTATGATTTTCCATATACATAATTCCAAACTAACACGTTAACCGCATTAGACCCCTACTGAAAACAATTCAAAATCACATCATAAATGCCACTAATCCAGGTGGGCGTTCAGAGATCTGTTAAAGAATTATTGAACGTCGTCGTGAGTATTCACACTTAATCCCATCTACCTTTCTTGTGGATATGTTTGAAACGGTTTGCAATGCGATCTGTTGAACCGACTGACAGTTAAAGTAAAGACAACAGCAAATGCTTAAAATTATGATTTAATTCAATCGCCAGACTTAATACATTCTTGTAAATTTTATGTACAAAAAAAACACTTTCCATAGAGAATCGTAATCCAGCACTGGGAGTCCAGTAATAATCCTCTCGTCCACTCCTCTACTTGTTATAAATGTGAATGCATCACTTGGTTTCAATTCAATTGGGGCAATTAATTTAATATAGCGTTGTCGAGCCTTTCCGGTCACCGGAACACTCCAAGAGTCAACCATCATCATCAACTTCGAAGTCGTCGTCGTCCATAAACCATCGATGAGGTTTGATGATGACAATGGCAAACCGAGCGTGCACTTTTGCCATTTGGGTTGATGTTGTTGAAGATGGTTCGTACACTCGTCCATATTTTATTCATTCGAGTCGAGTCGTACACATAGGAGCGAACGAACGAAACGCACTTGCACCAAAGGACATGTTCTTGAAGAGCCTTGTACATGCCAAAGCCTTCGTACGTAGGTGGTAAATTGTATATAGAGGCTCGATCGCAAGACTTCCAAAGCCGCCCCCACCATACAGTCGACATGAGAAATCAATTAGAGAAAATTAAAATTGATAGGGCAAGGACTAAATAATAAGTGTTTGCACTATTTGCTTGTGTGTTTTAGTTTTGTATTGATAAGATCGAGGTCATGTTGAATTTTCCACGGATGGGTTAATCTTTTATGAAGAAGGTATGTGAATGTAGGGGCTTTGAAGCGAGGACTAGATCTACGATGTCAGAAATTACGAAATTATTTGAAGTTTATATTTCCTAGCAGTTATGTGCGGGGTTGGTTGTCTAAAAATATGAAAATTTGGCTCATCATATTTTGGCGAGAATATCAAATTAAAATTTATGTCATCAAATCAATTTCACAATTGTACGATGAGCTGGAAGTATCGAAAATCGTGAAACTTCAACGATTGCAATGAGCGGTGCATTGACAACGAATTGAAGGAGTGAGGTTGCATGGACGACCGAGAGCTCGCTGGGCGAACACAGTAGGTGAGGCGACTTCCCAAAATTAAGGACAAGGTCACATAACTACGATAATTTGAGGTCAACGATTCAGGCGGCCAAAGCTCGGCGACAGGCTATTGTGCCACATTGATGATGATGAAATCAATTGCACAATAATTTTGTGCGTTTCCCTCTAACACTTATAATCAATAAAAAATGGTATTCGGAAAAGTAAAAAAAACTAAATCTGATTGGAGATTTTTGCTGTTGCTGCTTACTGCCCATAATCTATTATTCGCGTAACGAAACGTACATTTTCTGCCCACCACATGCTTTTTTATGAGTTAATACCGTTAATTGTTGAATTTATTAAGAAAACTTGCAAAAAAAGCAAACAAAATCCAAAAGCTGTGTATACTTGCCTATGGTCGCTTTATACGGGCACATCGGATTTTTGATGGTCGCTAATAGAGGTGGTCGTTTAAGAATGGTAAAATTTGTATAAAAAAATGTCGGTTCAGCTTGCGTACAAGTCCGCAACTCAGTGGGACATTTTCATGTTTTCAACAAATGCTAATGTACAGTACTGATGCAACCGCGAAATTATACATTATTTCGTGACGATTTGCTTTTCGAATTTGACTCTTTTTGGGTCGTTCAACAAAAGTTTAACGAAAGTTGAAAATGAGTTGAACCTAATGTGAAAGTTACACTTTTTGGGTCATTCAACAAAAGTTGAACGAAAGTTGAACGTGAGTTGAACCTAAGTTGAAAGTTACACTTTTTGGGTGTAAAGTTGAACGTGAGTTGAACCTACGTTGAAAGTTACACTTTTTGGGTCGTTCAACAAAAGTTGAACGAAAGTTGAACGTGAGTTGAACCTAAGATGAAAGTAACACTTTTTGGGTCGTTCATCAAAAGTTGAACGAAAGTTGAATGTGAGTTGGACCTAAGTTGAAAGTTACACTTTTTGGGTCGTTCGACAAAAGTTGAACGTGAGTTGAACCTAAGTTGAAAGTAACACTTTTTGGGTCGCTCAACAAAAGTTGAACGTGAGTTGAACCTAAGTTGAAAGTAAAACTTTTTGGGTCGTTCAACAAAAGTTGAACGTGAGTTGAACCTAAGTTGAAAGTTACACTTTTTGGGTCGTTCAACAAAAGTTGAACGAAAGTTGAACGTGAGTTGAACCTAAGTTGAAAGTAAAACTTTTTGGGTCGTTCAACAAAAGTTGAACGTGAGTTGAACCTAAGTTGAAAGTTACACTTTTTGGGTCGTTCGACAAAAGTTGAACGTGAGTTGAACCTAAGTTGAAAGTAACACTTTTTGGGTCGCTCAACAAAAGTTGAACGAAAGTTGAACCTAAGTTAAAAGTTACACTTTTTGGGTCGTTCAACAAAAGTTAAACGAAAGTTGAACGTGAGTTGAACCTAAGTTGAAAGTTGATTTTGAGTTGAATTCGAGTTGAATTCAAGTTGAAACCAAGTTGAACCCAAGTTTAACCCAAGTTGAACCCAAGTTGAACTCAAGTTGAACGTAAATTGAACCCAAGCCCAACCTCTGTTCAACCTTGAATGGCACCCAACACTCACAGGGTAGCACCTAGCCCAACTTCCGTTGAAACCTTGAATGGCACCCAAAATTCACAGGGTACTACCTGTAATGCCAAAAACGTAACGCTTTTTCGTTGCAATTTTCGTGACGATTTTCGATTTATGTGCCAGAGTCAAGACATAAAAATGTCAAAATTAATTTACCGCACGATTTGATTATGAAACAATCATTCAAATGAATGAATCATAATTTGCAAAAGTACACACCGGCATTGGTATTGTGTGCATTTCATTATTTTCTTCCATGTTTCTTTATTTTTTATATTATGTACAATCTATCCAACAAATATGGGTACTGGCAATAAGTCTTGAACTTGTCTATATTAAATGAGTAGGTTGTCGGCTTTGTTAATTGGCAAAACAATTTTTTTTCGTTCGTTCGATTAGAAGAGCTTAGAGTCAGCGAAAAGAGCGGTAAAAATCTAACTAAACGACCTACACAACGAGCAAAAAAAAAGAACGTGGACAGGAATGGTTTATTGATCTCACCCACATGCACTGTGACACTCTACCAGTGAAACAGATGTTCAATGAATTTTTGGACTATGTTGTGCTAAGTGTCGTAGAGGTGATAAAGTTGAGACATTGTGTGCAAAAAAAACGAGACCGAGGCTTAAGTTTCATTCAACTGGCTGCAAAGTCATCGCTTATGCTGACGACACGTTGCGATCGCTGTTAGAGGTAAGTTTCCGGATGCCCTTAGCGGGCTTCTGGAGCAGGCCCTAACTATTCTAACTGGTTGGGCTGATCTCAGCGGTGTTGGAGTTAATCCAGGCAAAACGGAATTGGTTCTCTTTACGAGAAAGCGCACGATTCCAACTATTATCCCCCTAGGATAGGGGATTGTCAACTTGTGTTTTCTGATAGGGCCAAGTTTCTTGGCCTTATCTTGGACAAAGAACTAAAATGGAAACCCAACATTGAAGAAAGGGTGAAGAAGGCCACCACGGCCCTGTATTTATGCAAGAGGGCTGTTGGTAAAACTTACAGCCAAAAGTTGTATATTGGATGTATACCACTATTGTGCGGCCCATACTACTCTACGGAGTTAGTGTATGGTGGGCGGCACTAAGTAGAATTACTAATTACAATCTGCTTGTAAAAGTACAAAGGCTGGCATCTCTGATTATAACTGGTGCCTTTCGTACCACCCCTTCAGCCGGATTGGATATGTTATTGGGTCTAATCCCGCTTGACATCTTCGGTCAGCGAATGGCTGCTTTTACGGCTCTGCGCCTGCGTGAAACGGGCTTGTGGCGCATGTTGGACTATGGACACTCAGCGATACTTCGCAACTTTATCCTGCCAACAGCGACTGACCACACTGTTCCTAGGTACTCTTTTGGTAGGAACCATTATAGCTTAATTCCGTCGAGGGAAGCTGGGGATGATACCATGGCCTCGGAAAGTGGGTCGTGTGCTATCTACACTGATGGATCCAAGACAGAAACAGGAGTCGGTATTGGAATATACTCGGAGGAGTTGGGCATTCGGTTGTCGCTCCGTTTTCCTAATGTCTGTACCATTCTCCAAGCGGAGGTCTCAGCTATATATGAAGCCTTAGTTTGGTTAGGTAGTCACGTCATCTCTAAAAGAGATATTGTTCTGTACACCAACAGCCAAGCTGCAATTCGATCGCTAGAATCTGTACTGACGACATCTAGAACTGTTGAAAAATGTCGGGCACTACTCAGAGAGTTAGGCTGCTTTTTCAATATAACCATATGTTGGATACCAGCCCATCGAGGGTTTACAGGGAACTGCTGCGCGGACAGCTTAGCCCGCGATGCGGCAACTGAAAGCGAAGCAGTTGATCGAGTTGACTGAGATGGCATTAAAGCGCCAATTTCCGCGTGCGCTGTGATTATTGAAGGTGCTGCAAAACGCAGGACCAATGCTAGATGGATCAACGGTAACACTTGTGCTACAACGAGATTAATATGGCCAAAACTGGACGCCATTCGCTCCGCCCAACTACTGTCCCTGGACAGGAAACACATACGAAGTGTGGTCGGAGTTATCACTGGAAACTGTCCTATTGAGGAGCTCGCAAGGAGACTCCGAATTCCTCATAACGACTTTTGTAGGAGTTGCGATGACGAGGAACAGGAAGAAAGTGTACATCACTTCCTCTGTGACTGTCCTGCCTTAGCGGAGAAACGGAAGCGTTATCTGGGCTCAAGGTTCTTTTTCGATACAGACGATCTTCGGGATATAAGCCCAGTACTACTCAATAAATACATTGTTAATACGGACTGGTTTTAAGCTTGGGGCAAAGCTTCTCGCGTTTATAACAGGTTTTTTCTCGGTGGTATCACAACGGACCCAAATATGTGGTTTAAGTGCGCTGGGTTCTCTTGTACCTAGCGGCCCCTGTACCTAACCTAACCTAACCTAAGTTTCATTCAAATTTCGGTCGCGGCCGAAATTTGAATGAAACTTAAGCTTCTTTTGCGTTAACAATTTCTACCGCAGTCCTATGACGTGTTCCGATTCCATCTGTTCCTGGATGCCTTGAGGCTAATCTAGGAATACACTTGGATGAATTTTGGTTAAGATTCAAAAAGAAAAAAAGTTTTTCTTGCAAGAACCTAATATTTGGGGGTTGGTTTGTATGACAGCCCTATGACGTAATGTTCCGATTCCATCCATTCCTAGACATGTTTTCAAGCTTTACTAAGACCACACTTGAGTGAAGTTTGGTTAAGATTGGTTCATAAAGAAAAGTTTTTCTTAGAAGAAACATATTTCCAGGGGTTGGTTAGTATGACAGCCCTATGGCGTAGTGTTCGGATTTCATCCGTTCCTAGGTATTTTTTGAGGCTTTACTAGGAACACATTTGGGTAAAGTTTGCTTAAGGTCGGATTAAAATAGAAAAAGTTTTTCTTAGAACTTAAGTTTCAGGGGTTGGTTTGTATGGCAGCCCTATGACGTAATGTTCCGATTCCATCCGTTCCTAGATGTTTTGAGGCTTTACTAGGAACTCACTTGGGTGAAGTTTGGTTAATATTGGTATATAAAGAAAAAAATTTTTCTTAGAAGAACCTAATTTTCAGGGGCAGCCCCATGACCCCTTGGTCCAATTCCATTCGTTCCGACATATACCTATACAGCGTACACTAAAAAGAAACTTGAATACATAATTTCCGCCCGATAGCTACAAAACTGAGGGAGTTTGCGTTGCTTCAGACGGACATCGCTCAATCGATTTCTCTCGTCACACTGATCAATAATATACAGTCTACCCTCGATAACTCGTAGCGCCAGGGGAGCGGACTTTTTTTTACGAGTTGGGGAGGTTTTCCATTAACTAGGGTTTCTGTCAATCGAGGGAAAAAATTAAATTTGAGATGTCGAGGTTTTTTGTTTTTATATTTTATTATTCAACAAAAATAAAACATACATATTCATGTTCATTTAAATTAAAAAAATATCAAAACAAAATAAAGTTGTATTCCTATTTTAGTTTTCTTTATAATAATATGGAAGAAAATCAGTTTTTTTTTGTCATTTAACAAAAATTAGTTATTACACATATTTTACTTCATGTTAATTTAACAAAAAAATTGAAAACAAAATATACATTGTAGTTCTATTTTGTATAATTAGATTTCGAAAAAATCTGTTATTTGTGTTTGTCGGTTTTTGTTTTGCTGCACTTTATCAATCAAATTGTCCAGTCGCAAAATATCGACAAAAACGCTTTCATCGACATTGGACGCCATGAAATAGCTTCGTAGATTCTCTATGGAAGCTTTCGCGATCTTCGTAGTAACTGAAGGAATCTCACTTGTTTCACCGGCTTCTTCGGTGGTATCTCCGGGCTCCAAAATTTCGTCATCATTAAGGATACCTGCCACGAGCAGCTCATCATCAAAGTGAATGTAATCGTTAAAACTGATGTGCACTGCTTCACTTTGCGGGACCCGATTCCACTCTGCTATATTCAGAATTTCTTCATTCTCTATGACCACACTGCTTATTTCGTTAAGGAAACCGCAGGCACGGAAGCAGTTCTTTACGGTGGCAGTGCTTACGCTGTTCCAGGCTTTGTGTGCAATATTCATTGCATAATAAATATATATGTTCAGAGTGTTCCCTTCCTCCATGCAGTCAATCATTTTCAATACCACTTCCTTGCGGTAAAATGATTTGAAATTTTTTATAACCCCCTTATCCAGCGGCTGAAGAGTTGATGTGGTATTGGCGGGTAAAGATTCTATCCGTACATTGCTCAAGACATCTTGTACATAATGGGCCTGACAATTATCAACGAATAATAAAATCTTGCGATTTTGTTTCTCCATATCTCTGTTCAATGATTGGAGCCATTCACTGAATAATGTTCGCGTTATCCACGCTTGATTATTCGCGCGATAGGTCATGGGGAAGGTTCTGACGTGCTTAAAGCATCTTGGCTTCATTGCCTTTCCAATCATAAGAGGTTTCAGCTTTTCAGTTCCATTCATATTTGCGGCGAGTAGCAGAGTTAACCGTTCCTTACTAAGTTTTCCGCCATGGCAACTTTCTCCTTTTAGAGACATTGTTCGATCAGGAAGGCACTTATAGAAAAGCGCTGTTTCGTCCGCATTGAAGACATTCCTTGGATCATAGTCTTCGATTAATTTAAGGAGCTTACCTCTCCATTCAGTGCATATTTCGTCGCTAACAGAAGCACTTTCTCCACAAATTTTACGAAAGCTGATACCGTGTATACGTTTGAAATTCTCAAACCACTCGTTGCTTGCTTTAAAATTAGTGAGGCCCATTCTTGTCGCAAATACTTTCGCTTTTTCTTTAAGTAAAACTCCACTAAGCGGAAGATTTGATTGTCTGCACTGGGAAAACCATGTCAGAAGGTGCTCCTTTAACTTAGGAAATTCTGCATCCTTTTGCCGTTTCAACTTGCTATTCGTTGGCAGTTCTAAATATTTATCACTTTTTTTTAATATTGAAGTTAACGTTGATGGCGCGATTTTAAATTTTTTTGCAACTTCAATTTTCTTTTCGCCACTTTTCACTGCTTGGATAATTTGCTGTTTTGTTTTAACTGACAACGACTTACACGTCCGCGTATTTGACATTTTTCAACACGAAATCACAAATTGTTATAACAAATGCAGTGCAAAACTCAACAGTATACAATTCTGTTTACTTTTATCGTACCAAGCAAAAATGCCAAGAAAAGCAGAGCTGAACAGTAACGGTAACGGTAAACTACATTGTTGTCTTCATTTTTCTTTATGCATTTTCGCCTACGATCTGTTCATTTTTTATCAATTACGAGTTATAAGAAGTATTCGAACGAAAAACTACGAGTTGTAGAGGTCATTTGGTGGTTTTTTGTACTGAAAAAATACGAGTAATCGAAGGGACCAAAACACGTGTATTTATTACGAGTAATCGTGTTTTTTTTCAAGGGACTGAGAAATTATTACGAATTGTCGAGGTTTTCCACTTACAGAGGCAGCGAGTTACCGAGGTTTCACTGTATATACTTTATACAGGGTGTCCCGCATTGGGTGGTCAATACTGTAAGGGTTGATAGCGCAACTTGTTTCAGCAAGAAAATTCCCAATACCATCAGATTTTTTTTTACCGTTACCTTGTTATCGCTCTTTTTGTGAAAGTCATCGACAATCGTGACTTGTCACGCAAAATCGTAATTTGCAGCACTCCTGATGACTTAATCCAAGATTTGATTTCAGTTTCAGAAACTACATTAAATTTCACAAAAACTGAAGTTTTTCCTGTTGCCAACCGTATCGGCACTTTCAAGATACAGTTACTCAAACTTAACAGAAATTTTAAAATAGATTTTTCATCGAAAATTCAAACAGCAATTGCATAACGGTGCTTTATACGTACAATTCTGCAAAGTTGATAAAAGTTGCTTCAACATGTTGGTTTTCCAACGGTATATCACTTTTCTTATTTACATTGCAGAATTTTAGGTAAACACGCATTGAATGGTAAAAATCATGGCTTCAGTGGAATCGTTAACAATTTTCCCTTGACTCGAAAAAAGACATACAAAGACAATTATAATTCGGGAGAGAATCTCGCTACATTATTTTGACCAGAACTGTAAGATATTTGAAATTTGGTACATTGTTTGGCAAATGCAACGGTACTTATAACAGTTAAAATTTAATATTTGCTATTTATGGCAGAGAGACGGGTGCCCGTTCATAATGCGAGACCTATCAAAGAATATTTGGAAGACGAATTTCCCGGAAAGTGGATTGGCAGATTTGGGACAGTTGCGTGGCCTGCGAGAAGTCCCGATCTTACTCCCCCAGATTTTTATTTATGGGGTAACTTAAAAAGCAATGTCTATTCCGAGCCGATTACCTCCCGGGAACAGCTGCTGCAGCGAATTAATGATGCTTGTGATAAAATTAAGGAAACACCTCCTGAAATCCTTCGGGACGTTTCTTCCATGCGCCGAAGGTGTCGAGTCTGCATACAAAATGGAGGAGGCCAATTCCAGCAGCATTATTCCAATTCATCAAACAGACCCATTTAGTCATTAGTTAAAATTTTTAGGTTATTGGTTCTTTCTCATATTCAAAACTTTATTTTCATTTTTATTTAACAAATTTTCAAAATTGCGATAGTAAAATATAAAAAATAAATGAATAAAATTTCAGTTTTTTTTACATCCAATATGTGTAATTCTAAAAACCCCGCAATGTAAATATGAAAAGTGATGTACCGTTGGAAAGCCAACATGTTGAAGCAACTTTTATCAACTTTGCAGAGTTGTACGTATAAAGCCCCGTTATAAAATTACTGTTTGAATTTTCGACGAAAAATCTATTTTAAAATTTCTATTAAGTTTGAGTAACTGTATCTTGAAAGTGCCGATAATGTTGGCAACAGGAAAAACTTCAGTTTTTGTCAAATTTTATGTAGTTTCTGAAACTGAGATCAAATCTTGGATTAAGTCATCAAGAGTGCTGCAAATTACGATTTTGCGTGACAAGTCACGATTTTCGATGACTTTCACAAAAAAAGCGATAACAAGGTAACGGTAAAAAATTCCGATTGTATTGGTAATTTTCTTGCTGAAACAAGTTGCGGTATCAACCCTTACAGTATTGACCACCCAATGCGGGACACCCTGTATAGTCGAAGGTGCTTCCTTCTGTGCGTTGCAAACTTCATGACAAAGTTAATAAACCCCTTCACATAGTGACGGGTATAAAAAGAAATTGAAAATGCAAATTAACAATATTAATTCATATTTGTAGACTTCTCCTCGAAAAGATTACCTTTTCCAGATTTGATTTTTTTTAATCAAATTAGCATTTGTCTAATTCAAATCCACAATTTTCTAAATAAAATAAAAGAAATTTTCCACTATGTACCGAATTGACTTGCAAAATGGTCAATTTGATTGAAGTTTATTTGGAAAATATTGCTGATTTGAAAATGGTAAATCGTGTTAATTGAATTGGAAAAAGTGGAATTTGGTTTGCAACAATTATTATTTTGATATGGGATTTTGCTGAAAATTTCATGGTCCCAGCCTTCTCCGTTCAGAAGTTACAGCCGTTCAAAGAAGTAACCCAAAAAAAAAAAAATCCATTTGGAGGACCAAGGGCAAACGGGCTCATATTTTTAATTTTTTTTTGTTAAAATGAATTGGGGGATGTAAAGGATAGTCCGGGTCGCATTTTGCTGAAAATTTCATACCTTCTCCGTTCAGAAGTTACAGCCGTTTGAAGATGGGACCCTAAAATACCGTTTCAGGGCCAGGAAATAGCCTCCTGAAAGGCGCTGGTGATTTTCGGAAGCCAAGCGAATCTTAAATATCTATTCTACAGTGTCAGTGCAAACACCAGAGCTGCATTCCAACTATGCGAGTTTTATTTCGAGGCTCATCAATTATATCTCTCGGTAATTTCCTGTGGCATGGCGCGTCGCAGATGTCATTTATGGGATTCTCAACCGTGCGAAGCTCGAGCTAATGATTTCCAGAATCATCGAGTTACCGCCTAGCAGCAACATGAAGCTAGTATGTCCGTGCAGCTTGAGACGTGTCTGTCTCTCGGAAAAAGATGCAAATTCGGGCATTTTAAAGTGTATGAAATGAAGCAGAGATGAAAAATATTTTGCAATAATCGCTCAGCGATCATCGCGAGCTACACAATTCTTTAAGGCCTGTGTTCATGGAGGCAACGTGATGATCGTGTAAAGGTTTGTGTTCGTAGAGACGACTCATGGGATCGTCGCTCAGCGATCGAAGTGAACCCACCGGTTTTGAGCACTATATGGGTATATTTTCTATACATACTTACTTGTTCCTTTAGTCCATAGTCGATACTAGGAAACTAGAACCATTCAAAAAATATTTAAATACGGCTGGAAATTGGATGCAAAACTACGATCGCTGAGCGATGATCCCATGAGTCGTCTCTACGAACACAAACCTTAAAACCCGCAGTTTAACTACTGATTCTGAGCACTACTATGCGAACATTTTCTATACAATGTTGCGACATTCAAAAATTTGCAAATTGGGCTCGGAATTTGATGCTCCACTATACGATCGCTGAGCGATCATCACATGAGTCGTCTCTACGAGCACAAATCTTGAAGAGGGCCTTTATTTACACAGCGACTACAGCGATTGCGCGACTACAATTCAAGACACTTGTATCAGTAGATGATTGTCAAAAGCAGCAAGTGGCGACTGCGAACGTAGTTAAGAGCGATCTTCTTTCCGAGGGTTGAATCGCGCTTCTCAGTCACGTTTTTATGGGCCGTATATAAATAGGCATAAAACGACATAATCGTCAATAAAAGAACATTATTCCAGCAAAGGTTGATATGTGTGGGGACTAACAATAATATACCAAGGGATTAATACTTTTTATCGATTTCGCCTCCCTTTTCTCCAATGTCGATTTTGACTAATATTTTCGCATCGCACATATAAATAGCTATCAAATCGATTAGTATTCACCACACCTCATCAAACGTTTGAATGACTCCATATAATACTCTAATGACCGATTAAGTTTATCTGATAACCTAAAGCCTATTTAGTAATGCCTTAGCGTTTTCTATTTACAAAATATACACAAGAGAAATACTTTTATCATTTGCCTAACCAAGTATTTTCCCCATTTTATTGTCTCATTTACGCACAGCCAAACAGTAAAGAACCGATAAATGCGCCAACACCAACAACTGTAACAGTGACGCCAGCACCCAATACGAAAACACCACGCGATGCTCCGCCACCAACACCAATTTCCAAAGGATTGAATTTGTCGGGGCCGCTTATAAAGAAGGACAAACGTCAGAGCAGTTCACGTTTTAATATTTCGAAAAATCGAGAGTTGTCACCGTTATCACAATTGGCTGGTAAGTGAAGAATTTTTGTTTGTATAGAATGTTTATGTAACGGTGTACTTTGAAGTAGGTTTTTTTAAGGAATATAATAGGGTTTTTAAGAGTTTTGGAAAAATAGAAAAAATACTGTTTATATGTAGGAACGAGATGATGAAAGGTTTTCACGAAAATTTTAGGCTGCTTCAGGCACGTCGATATTTTCTTCCAGGCTTAGAAATACAGGTGATAACACGATTCTGTATTTTCCATATATTTCTTCGGTCCCTTGAAATTTTCTTTAAAATAAATTCTACACAAAATAATGAGAAAAGACTACATGGGCATTGAAAAAACCAACGCACGTATACACCTAAAATGTATTTCATTGTTTTCGATTACTCGAATTTTCGTTATCTCGAATAGGTTTTCTGGTCTCTTGGCACTCGAGATATCGAGGTTCGACTGTACATATAAGGCAACTGGCCTAATAAAGTGTTTAGATTTTATGGCAGCTTATACCCCAGAAAATTTGGGATTTCACTTCGGAAAAATAGAGCATTCCAGAGCCGTCCTTTCGATGTTCTAAACAAATCCGTCAAAAAAGTCCCATCTGTAGGTTTACCGCTAGTTGTGCGAAAAAAGGATTTCGTAAAGGTTACCGTTAAGACAAAAAAAAAATGCTACTCATTTCGAAATTTTACCTCACGAAGTTTCGTTTAAGTAAAATGTTGGAGAGACTTTTGGATTTAATTTGAAGTCACTACAGCTAAATTTTCATTAAATTTGACACATTTTAGTAAGCGTTACCGTTATAATAACGAAAATTTTGGAAAATGTGTTCATAGTGCAGTTTGAACCCTCGTAGCATCAGATAGAGGTTTTTGGCAGATCGTTTTTGAATTTGTATCAGAATACTATTCTGAAAAATGTACCGTTATATGTAGAGAAAAGCTATTCATTTACTCGTTTGCCCAAACGTAAGAACCTTTGAGTATTACGCATCCACAGGGAATTTTAGCATTCTGTTTTACGCCGTAAAAGCTTTAAATTTTTCCCAGACCACTTTCTCGTTAAATGTACCGTTATAAAGATATTTCCAAAAATAGTTCCCAGAAATTTATGGCCGACCGTTTTGGGACATACATCGATATGGATTTTCGGCAGAACCTCTAGAATGTTAAAATTAGTCTTAGACCACTTTTCAGTATACGTCACCATTATAGTGACAAAATTTCGGACCGAAACATGCCTCAAAGACAGTTTCTTTTGGGGATTTACCTGCCAAAAAATAAACTAAAACTAGTTTTAAACTTCTAGGGGTCGCAATGAAATGTCAAAAATCATCAATGAAATGTCAAAAATCCCCATCGATGTATGTCGCTAAAATGAATCTCTCTATCAGGTTTCTGGAAAGGTTTTTTTAAATGTCTTTATAACGGTACATTTAACGAGAAAGTGTTCTATGAAAAATGTAAAGCTTCTACGGCGTAAAACAGAATGTCAAAATTTCGGACGCAAACGTGCACTCCTAAGAGCGCCGCGTCAAAAACAGTTTTCTTTTCAGGGTCCAAAAAATACCGTTTTTGGGCGGTTTAATCCAATGATGAAGCATATAAGGATTACGTCATGCAGAAAGTTTTGGTAGCCATTTTCTAACATGTGGTCGTCTTCACTAACACAATGACTGATGTCAGTGGATTAGAGACATTATTTAAATGTTGGGGGCTGCCACCTGAACGAATGAACCTTTTACGCTACTCCCTTGTACTCTTTGTCAATCGAAGTCAATCAGCTGACATGCAAGTCAACAAGTGCGTTCAGAATTTTCGAAAAGCTGCAAACTGTTTAAAATTTTGCGATGAGTTTTATGTTTCACCTCCTGTACCGAATTTTTTTTTTAACTGTTAAATATCAAAGGATTACTTCAGTTGCTTTTCCCCTATTCCTATTCGTTCAGGCGTTGAAACCTTTAATTTGTTGGTTCATTTTAATTGGTTTGCAACGTTTCGAACACGCTGAACGTTATAGAAATGATGGAAAAGTCAATCGACGCACACGAGACAGCTTATGAATCTGTCCTTTTCTAATTCGTCCATATGGTTTGAACCCACAACGTCGCTCTCTTTTAGGAGTGCACACTTCCGTTAGAATTTCGTTTGAACTCGACGGGCCATAAAATAATCATAAACAACTTTAGTGAATATTACCGTTATGTAGAGATTTTCATAAAACTTTGTTTAAAACGCCAGAGTGTTACCGTTAGGACGGCGCATGTCGATGGGAGTTTTCTGACACTCTCCTGAAAATCTCAACAGCTAGTTGTCATACACGACGTTATTTTGACGCAAACTCTGTAGCATTGCTAGCGACTCACTTATAGATGGCGACTTTTGGAGACTTGATTAGAAACTCTAATGAAAGGGGGCTATTGCCAAAATCCAGCTGTTTTTCTTATTTTTTCAAAGATTGGCTAAATTTCCGGGCGTATGAAGGCTGAACACATAATTGCGTTTATATAAAATTAATTTCAGATTTTTGCAAACCTCTTTTAGTTTAAGATATATAACTTCGAATTTCGGAGTAACTATTTTGGAGCTCAAAATAAAATTCGATTTCCCTAATTGAGGATAACTTAAATATGGATTTGTAAATTTCATTGCGGCAATATTTGAAGCAACTTTAACTTATTTTGTAATTGATATGCGTATGGTAAACTGCCTTTGTCCCCCCATCCCTATATCAATTTACGATTAATAAACATAAAAACGGAAATTTCCATTCATCTATACGGCATTCACTGTACACTTGACAATTCGATCCCGACCAACTGTTTGTCATTTCCATTAAGTCAATACACAGCAAGCAGTTCCACCATACCACGAGCGCCACCCTCGTGTCATATGTTTAAAAGTTTCACTCTTGTCTCTTATGTCTGTCATCCGTTAAATAGCGCGCTGTTGAATATATGTCGAAACCTGTATACTTGAGCTCTAACCACACTCGAGTCGTACTATAGGACACACTCTGAAGAGTCCTCTCATCTTCACAATATAAAAAGTGAGAGAGATGATGCGTGTGCCTATGTTGTCCCTCACCGCAACTGTCTTATATACCTCATACTCCGAAAAGTCCGTGGTAAACATCAAACAAAGTATCATAGGCTGATATAGGCATAAAGGACCATCTATTCGCATCCTCTCTCACATCCGCGTGAAATCGTAACAAGAGGATGCCGCTCGCCGCCGAGATGGCCCAACTGAAGTTCTGTTGACTGACTACTATCAGAAACAGGAATGGGGCAGAAGTTGGGTGGGGTGGGGTTCAACTCACAACTAATGGTGCGGATGTATTCGACAGACGACGGCAAGGACAATTCTTCGGCTATATACACCGAATAAAACACGAAATGTCCTTTTAAATATATAGAAGTCTCTCCTCATCAATTTATCTTGATACACGCTCATACTGTTCATCTGCCCGACATCGGCTCTCTCTCTCTCTCTCTCGGTCTCTCTCGCGGGGGGATATTGATTTTCCTGTCTTACTTTCATACTGCGCGCTCTCTGTGTGTATATCTACAGCACACTCATCATCCATCAGGCCATTGTTGTTATTGTTGGCCACTTCCCACCTCCAAGAAAGGTTATTATTGGTTTTGCCATTTTCTTCCCCCCTTTGAAGTTTTTTTCTGTCTTTTTTTCCAGTCAATACTGAGACGGAGCGCTCGGCTCGTGTCATTTTGTCAGTCAGATGGAGCAAAGTTGTGTGTCTACGTTGCCTTTTTTTTCGCTCAGCAGTGCAAAGTTCACTTTTATCCTATAAGTAAGGCTAGTGTATGGTGGAGAACAGGAGCCGTGTTGAAGGGTAAGAGAGTGTTCTGGCCAGAGCGAGAGAGCAATTTGTGCCAAACTCGCTCTCTGACTCATTCCATTTTTTTTAGTGTCCTGCCTTTCTCTATATTAGTCGAGAAGGAAAATTTTTATTCAAAGTTTTCGTCCGCTGATGGAGTGCATGTTGTGTGAACATATATCCTTCAGCAACTCTCGTTTTTGTTTTTAAATACACATAAATTGTGTGTTACAAAAGCAATTCGAAAAAAAAGTTCTTTTGTTTTTGTCTTGTGTTGTGAATAACCAGAGAATCCTTTTTATTTATTTTTTTTGTGTGTGGTTTTTTAGCCCTTGAATTCGGTATTGTTCGGTTTTGTTGCACTCCCTTTGCCGAGTACATACTTCGATTCCATTATTCGCGCACAGTTAGTTGATACGCGAGGCCGAGTTTTTGTGTGATAAGACGAGAAACATACCGGTTTGGAAAATTGTCGAAGAAAGTTTTGCCCATTTCCGTCTCCTAGTGCGCCCCGCGAGAAAGGCAATAAATTTTATTAGTTTTGTGTGTCACACACGCACAAGTGTTATTTTGGAGTGTTGCGGGCAGCTGATTTTTGTGGATACAATCCTAGAGTGCGTGTTAAATTCAAAATCCGGAAAATATGTTGTGAAAATTAATATCTAAAGTAATTAATAGTTTTTTAATCATTTTTTAAATTCGAAATTTTTTCGACTGACTAAAGACGCCACCTTTCCTCTTTCCATCTCTTAACCTTTTTTGCGACACTTTTTCTTCCCAGACATCTGTTTTTCTTTTCATCAGCAGAAGTAGCAAAACGAAAAATTGTTCTCGTCCTGAATTTTATCCTTGTGGGTGTGTTTCGAATGAATGAGCGAGAACTGAAGATGACGACATATGCGAGTTGAATTTTGTGAATGAAGTGCGTGTGCATGTATATACATCATATTTATGTAAATGGCTGCGATTGACACACCTGTAAGAATATATCAATGAATGTGCGGGAGATAAGCCCGAAATGAAAGAATCCTTTTCCCTTTGTGTTGACGACGACGACAACGACGACGATATCCTGCATCCTACGCCTTATTTGAGTTTTCCGTTTATGTGGTACAGAAAAATTTATGAATTTATGTATTTGGAACGATATTGAGCCCGACATGTTGCTGGGGGCTTATCGATTTAGGGATGTGAACATAAGCTCCTGTGAAGTGGGCAAGGTGTTTTATCAGATCCGCATGGAAAGTTTCTGATTCTGGTCGAGAACGGTAGCATACTTATTGGCCTCCTCCTCACCTGCTCGGCATCTCATTGTATTACAATGCAATTGCCAATAGATTGATATCCTGGCTAGCAATAAGGTTTTCTGTGTATCTTCTCTTGGTTGCCTGCCTGCCGGCTACGGAAATTGATTTTATGAATGCAATATGTGAGAAGGATATCTGCATTTATGTATGTAGTGCCTATAGCACAGTGCTAGAAAGCCTTTGGATACTGTAAATCGATAAGGAAATGATTGGATGTAGAATACGTTGCCTGCCTTATAAGTTTTTCCATCTGGTTTATAGACAAACAAACTGGCCCGGCGAACTTCGTGTCGCCCCATAGATCATTGTGAATTTTTTGTTGCATATTTTAATAGCTATTGTATTGTATTTTGGGGTAGAGACCAATACCGTTGGGCAAATTTATTGAAATCAACATATTCGCTAAGGAGATATAGGCAAAAACATGTGCAAAATAACTGCCTTGAAAATTTGCTCATTCTGATTTTTTTTTTGCAAGTTTACCCTAACTATTGGATAGAGCCAAATCCGGTGGTGAAAATTTATCAAATTACAATAAACCGTTCCAAAAAGTTGGCCAAAGGATCAAACGTCTGCGTTGAAAATGTTTCCCATTGTAAATTTTATTATTGTAGGAGGTTTTATAGGATGGCGAATAGGCGTAAAACAAAACACGTCGTTTACGTTCCAAGAACAGCTAAGAAGTGTCGTTTATTGGTACATTCTTGATTTTTGTAATTCACAATAGTTCACAATTTTAATCAATGATTCAAAATAGTTAACAGACAATTTAAACGGAAAATTTAAATTCAAATAATTTTATCTTACTCCTAAATTATTTTCTTTTTTTTTAGTAGAGAGAATCGGCTTATCCGTTCAGGACATAAATGCAAATTATGTGGAAAAGAAGTGCCTTCAATATTTTTTTATTGTGAATTTTGTAAATGTTTCAATACTTATTTCGGTATTCCAAGTGGAGTCCACCTCCGGTAGTGGAAATTTATGTTTTTAATCTGCAATTTTGTTCAGGAGATATAGACATAAGTATTTGAAAAAGAACTGTTTTGAATATGAAGCCAGTGACATTTGACATATTTTAACAGTTATTCTGAGTGGTCACACCGATCCGCTGAAGTCAGTTGACTGAAATCTGGCAATTCGTTCAAGGAATACAGAGAGAAATATTCGAAAAAACAAATCTTAAATCTTTATAATTTTGTTCATTGTGAATTTTTTGTATGTCTCAATAGTTTTTCTGCTATTCATGAGGGAGGCTAATTCGCCGGGGAACTCTTTCAAAAATCCGCTGAACTGTTCAAGGAATATAGACAAAAGCATAGGAAAAATTTCATTATGAATTCTATCTCACTGTGAATTGTTGCTCATTGTGAATTTGCTGCACGTTTCAATGGTTATCATGCTATTCCGGCTGAAACCTTCCGTCGACCAATCCGGTGGAATCAATTTACTGAAATCCAACAATTGGTTCAAGAAATATGTGAAAAAGAACTACAAATATCTTCATAGTTGTGCTCATTGTAAATGTTTCAATAGTTGTGCTGTTACTCCGGTCAGAGACCAATCCAGTGTGGAAAAGTTTACTGAAATCCGCTGATATGTTCAAGAAATACATGTAGAAATAGGCATAAAAGAACCCATTATGAGTTTTTGGTCATTGTGAATTTTGGGCTTGTTTGAATAGTTATTCTGCTATTTCGGCCAGATCCTAATCTAATTGACTAATTGTGAAAATCTTGACTTATCGTTCCATTCTAAACACCAAATGCGGTGCATGTCTGTAGTATTTATGGCATGGCAACTTACCAGCTCTATGGGAACTACGCGGAACTTTGTCTGTTTGGAGGAGAAGAGCCCCAGCGGGAGAAATATCGAGTTATTCAATTTCGGAAATGTCACATTGGAATTTTTGCATCAGGACCTCTAAGCGTCTATAGCTCAGTAGGTAGAGTTGCTGACCTTGTGACTGAAGGTCGGAGGTTCGAATCCCGATTGGGACGAAACTTTTTTCCCTCATTTTCCTCAATTTTTGGTATTTTTTCCCCCAAAGTTTTGTGGTTTCGTACAGATAGACACACTCATCAGGTCTTGTGTCTGTTGTCTATCTGTGCACAAGACGACCACTTGAATTTTAGCGGGAAATTGAGTTATAAATGGAGTAAATAACACATATAGAAAATTATGATTTTCGAAATTGTAGTGCACCAGTTTTGGTCGGGTATAATTCACCGTTATGTTTTCATATACGTACCTAAAATAATCTAACGATTTTCCCAAATTTCATCAAAATATAGCGAGTGTACAGCGTTGGGAACCTTATTTTTTACTTGCCCTCCGTATATGCACGTAAAAAAAATTATTTGCCCAAATTGTGAAAAATTTTGATTGTTTGCAAAACTTCGGTCAATTCATCGTTATGTGTAAACGATGCATAAGGTCAAATGACAAAATTCGCATGTTTATACATTCTCGGTACACTTTCCTGTGAGTTCATAAGACCCGCTTTACAAAAACCGTCACAAGATCTCTGACAGTAGTTTCGATTCACCGCAGAGCACCCAGACATATGGTTGGCATCCTCTCCTCATCCTGCGCTGGGTAGGTGTTTGACGAACTGTTTGTTAAACTGATTGGCGCATGTCTTGTCGTCGCTCACGGACGGTAGAATTGCCAAACTTGATAGCGACCCTTCCTTGAGTTTTAGTGGGAGTTGATAGATTTCTAACGGTGTTCCATAGTTTGCTCACACCTGTAGTGGTATTAAGATTTCCTAGTTGTGAGTGCCATATACCTCTCCTGTGGTCATTGACTTGTTTAACGATGATATTCTTAAGGTCACCAATACGTGGATCACGAGGGTCTGCACTCCTTCGTTTTAGCCAATATAGCCGCGGATGTTGGAAAGTTGGGTTTTAGGCTGGCAATGCGGCCAGATTGAATGAATCTCTTGGCTGCAGTAAGAATTATCCGTTGAAGTTGTTTTCCGGCCATACGTACATCACTTGAGGGGTAGGACTAGCAAAAGCCTCACTAGTGAACCTTTTAAAGCTACCCCAGTCAGCTTTCTTGAAGTTTGTGTAAGTTTTCTTGCCGGGATGGACTAATTTAGACGGCATTATCCAGCGTTAGCACAATTGGTAAAATTGATCAGAAGACATAGTGAGCATTGGTTCCCAAGTAATGTCATTGATAAGACCAGGGCTAGCGATGGAAATATCTGGTGAGCTAGTGTAAGATCCAGCGATACGAGTCGATTTATCGTCGTTTATTGAACAGAAATCTGATCGGCAATGATGTTATCTCTGGTGTTGTGGACGTTGGAGTGCTATAGATCGTGGTGGGTGTTGAAATCACCAAGCAGAAGACGATTTTGGCCGTTTAGTAGGGAGCTAATATTGACTTTGTAACTAGCGGGACAGCTGGAGACAGGTGGAATGTTTATGTTGTAGATTTCAAAGTCAATATTTCCTGATTCAACGGTTATTGCTCGTTGTTTCATGGTGTTATCGGCGGAAGTGACATCGACGATGCTGTACGGTAGATTGTTGTGAATGAGGAAGGCCAAACCTCCTCCAGCATTGCTTTCTCGGTTGCGTCTGATGACGTTATAGTTCCCATGTGAGCTGAGCGAATGGTTGGAGTTGAGTTTGGTCTCCTGAACAGCTGCTATCTCGACGTGGTGTCTGTCCATGAACTCAGTAATTTCGACGATTTACTGCTCGAGTCCATTACAGTTTAGATGGACGATTTTCGTGTTGGAGTAGTTAAATCGATGGTTCGTGGAGCTGGGTTCAAATTGGTCGTACAGCGTTTGCCGGGGTGGAAGGTGATGATTGTTGGGAACCTTATCGGTTGGGCGGCTGTTGAGGTTTGGATGATGAGCGTCGCCCTTTATTTCTACACCGACTCGCTGTATAAGTTGGTCCCCGTTGATTATGATGGGTAAGTCCCGAGCAGCTCTTTAGGTGAACCCATTCTCCGCAGCGTGTACATTCAACCGACGTTTGAACATTGGTCCAAATCCTATTACCGCAGACTGAGCAAATCCATGGACCTGGATTCGATTCGATGCAGGCACGTAGTAGTAGTCTGAGGAGTAGCTGGGCCGGCTAAGACCGCTCCCCGAGAGAAAAAACGATAAGAATGTGACGACATATAGTTTCCTTCCCCTTCTTGCGTCGAAGGGTCGAGTCGTTGCGACTCTTGGCCATGCCGATAGCATGGGTCATTCCGGTTCGTAGACCCGGTCGCGTAGGAACGACCTCTTAAAATCATTATTAGATCAGACCCGAATTATAAATTCAGGGATATACGTACAAGATACAGATAAATTTCCAATCTAATCTAAAGTTTTGTTTTCGTATTGTGCGCAAAAACTTAAACAACAATAAAGCAACACGATTAGCTCCTATTCATCCTATCCACATTATCATGTTGCTCCACATCCAATCGCCATCGTTTACTTGTCAATTGAATGGAACATTACAAATCAAATCTTAAAGTACCTTCGCAAAACATCCCCATTGTTTGGATTTTGATTATTATGACTGTAGATACCAAAACTGCAATGACATGACACCTCCGACATTGCAAGTTAGGTTCCAACATTTTTTTCCTCTATAATATTTTTAAAATATATTTCAAACACGTCTACGTCATAGTATTAAAATGGTTATCACACTTATCAGTATATTGCTTATCAGTACATATATCACTTATCAACTTATCATACATATTCGGCATGGACAACAAAATTTCACCGTGTGTGCACATATGAGTGTGCCTCTGCGCTGTATAGAAATGATAAGAAATGAGGGTCAATGATAACTCCCAGTACCTACCCGGCAAACATTCTTTTGGACAAAATATATGATGTTTGCGTCTCGATGACGACTCTATACGATGATTGTGTTGCGATAGGACGTGATAGAGACAAATATGACGGAAATGTGTTCTAAAGACAAAATCTCATAAGAACACCATAAACAAGAGCATACAACCACAGGCACACAGTGCGACGACGTGAGTAAAGTCGTCAACAGGGAACTTAACCAGAAAACTAAATAAGTAAAAAAAAATTTTCTACATCTCTCCCAGAATATATACGTTGCTGCGGAATCCGTAGTAGTTGTGTGTAGGACGTGGTCACAACTTTTATCTTAAAGTTCTAATAATCTTAATTCCTGGGTATTTTTGTTTTGTTCTTTTCTAGTTATTGGTGTCTATCTGTATACGACATTTTACGTAACTTTTTCCCCAAAGTTGCACAGTATTGTAGTAATATGAGATGACACGTCGACACCTGATATGAAATTGGTGTATCAGTAATCCACGCGTACGTGTTTGGATTAAATGGCCTGACCCAACCCTATTGCCGCCATATGTGTTTGTCCAACAAGGAGTGTGCGAATATGGCAAACTTATGGATATGGGATCAATAAAACAATACCCGCTGCACGTGGGTTGTGTCAATTTTGTCAAGCTTCAACAATTCTTTAATCTACTGAGATACTTTTTCGTGGAGTTTTACAATTTTTATTAGAGATGACGACTTTCTTGAATCGTCCATCACCTACCTACATACACTCCCAATCAATAGGATAGTTCCACTTGAGAAATGGCTGTATCTCGGTAAGTGATAACGGTATTTTCTTAAAACTTGGTGACGATATTTTTAATAGCCTGCTGTTCTTTCAATAATAGAAGGTCTCAAATCCGGAGTCCCGTTAGGATTTTCTTACGAGAATTCTTAAAAACAGTACAAATGGGCAATAAGTGGAAATAAAACCCCAAATAACGGTACCAAAGGTTACCGGCGATTCTTCTAGAGGTTTCAACTGCAAACGGTTGCGGTTACCAGAAAATAGTTGTTGCCTCCGCCTACTTTCCCGGAAATATAGACACGATTCCTCCGCTTGAAACGCAAGAGCTTACTGACTTCTGCGTGCGAAACAACTACCAATTCATCATTGGCTGCGACGCCAACGCCCACAACAGAGTATGGGGTAGTAGCAACGACAACAGGAGAGGTAAATATCTCCTTGAATATTTCATGCGAGAACAGATATATGTCATGAACAGAGGATGCAAACCCACTTTTGTCACCAAGAACAGGGAGGAGGTTCTGGATCTCACCCTGGCAAGCGGGAACGTATCGAGGTCCATTACGAAATGGAGAGTATCCGACGAAGTGTCCCTCTCGTATCATAGACACATCCGTTTTGAAATCCTGGGAAAATCTGAGGCTCATTCTACACGTTTCTGTCCGAAGAGGACGGACTGGAATCTTTTCCGTGAATCAATCTCCTGCCATGCCGATCAATTGCTGAACACCATCGACACAATCGGCGAGGTGGACCTAGCGGCGGAAATGTTAAATGAAACCTTAATCTCCTCTTACCACAATAGTACGACCCCAAGTGGTCCGACCACTACTCGAAGGGTTCCCTGGTGGAACGATGAACTGGCTCGCAAACGAGCTCAAGTAAGAAAGAAGTTTAATAAAGCTAAACGCTTAAACCAGTGGGATGATTATAGAAGCTCTCTTACTGAATATAACACCCTTATCAGTCGATCTAAGCGAGACTGCTGGAGAAAGCACTGTGAAAGTATCCAGTCATTGCCGGAAGCAGCCCGCCTACATAAGGCTCTATCAAAAGAGCATTCAAATGGAATCGGCCTCCTAAAGAGACAGGATGGTTCTTACACAGAATGTCCCAAAGAAACACTGGAGCTCCTATTACAGACCCATATCCCTGGTGCAGATCAAGCGGCATCACAACCGCGTGATATCGTGGAAAACATCCATTTACCGAGTAGCCGACTAAAAAGCCTTGCTGGAGTTATTTTTGACCTCAGGAAGGTAAAATGGGCAATAAACTCTTTTGAACCTTTTAAGGCACCTAAAGCGGATGGTATTTTTCCGGCCTTGCTCCAAAACTGCCTTGGGATAATTATTTATCCCCTTATTACTCTCATGAAGGCTAGTTACACCTTGGGGTATGTACCACGCGTGTGGAGAGCGGTTAACGTGGTATTTATCCCGAAACACGGAAACAAGCCAGAGGATCTACCTTAATCCTACAGACCAATAAGCTTGTCGTCATTTCTCCTAAAAACGATGGAAAAATTATTGGACCTGCACATAAGGGAGAAGATGGACTCTGACCGTCCATTGCATAGGACTCAGTTCGCCTACACTAAAGGGAAATCCACTGTGACTGCTCTACACAAACTTGTAAGCTCAATTGAAAGTACTCTCGAGGACAAGGAAATTGCTCTGGGTGCTTTTCTTGATATCGAGGGTGCTTTCGATAACACAGGTTATGCCAGTATATTTAGAGCCCTTACGGCTAGAAACATACCTTCGTCAACGATCACATGGGTTGGGAACATGTTACGTGGACGTGAAATTAGATCAACACTTAGCGGCTCTTCTGTTTGCGTTAACGCTGTCAGAGGCTGCCCACAGGGAGGTGTCCTCTCTCCGCTTCTGTGGTGTCTTGTCGTTGATGAACTCCTCCTTAGATTCTGCGAAAACGGTTTCGAGGCCATTGGTAATGCAGACGACATCACTATCATAGTCAAAGGCAAATTTGACTGCACAGTGAGTGAGGTAATGGGCTCAGCTCTAAACCTGGTTCAGCTTTGGTGTGCGGAAGTTGGTTTGAGTGTCAATCCTCAGAAAACTATACTAGTACCATTCACTAGAAGACGCAATCCGAACTTGGGGCCAATCACCCTAGCCGGTACGCTGATCAATTACTCTGAAGAGGTTAAATACCTAGGTGTAACACTAGATAAAAAGCTAAATTGGAACATCCACATAGAAAATGTGACAACAAAAGGGACTCGTATTTTATGGGCCTGTAGAAACCTACTTTGTAAAACCTGGGGACTCTCCCCTAAAATTACGGACTGGCTCTATCGCCAGCTGGTACGTCCGATCATATCTTACGCTGCACTCGTATGGTGGCCCAAAACCACACAGATATCCACTGTAAATAAGCTGAACAAATTACAACGCCTGGCCTGCATGGGCATTACTGGTTCAATGCACACTTGCCCCACAGCTGCAATCGAAGCTATCATAGGCTTAACCCCGCTCCACCTACACATTCAGGAGTGTGCGGCTGTTCAGGCCCTCCGACTCAGCCTATCATCTGAGGGGCGCGTTCGCGAATTTGGTCATATGAAAATTCTGTTGCAGGTACCTAGCACGCCGTTCTGCAGTAGTTCAGATTACATGACAACGGTACTTTGCTTCAGCAGGAAGTTTTCGGTCCTCATCCCTGAACGTACGGAATGGGTAAATGGCAACCCTTGTTTGGAACCTGGAAGCTTAACGTGGTACACCGACGGTTCCAAAACAGAGCAAGGGACGGGTGCTGGGGTCTTTGGACCAAACACCCGGATCTCAATCGCCATGGGTTCGTGGCCAAGCGTCTTCCAAGCCGAGATCCACGCCATTGAGGCCTGCGCTGAAAGAATTTTACTGAAAAAATTAAGAGGCGCCCACATCGCAATCTGTACGGATAGTCAAGCCGCCATCAAGCAACTTTCCTCCTACAGCATTTCATCGAAGTTAGTCAAAGAATGCTATGACACTCTACAGCACCTTGCCACTGGCAACAAAGTTACTCTCTACTGGGTACCCGGCCACCAAGGTGTCCACGGAAATGAAGTAGCGGATGAGCTGGCTAGGCAAGGCTCCTCTTCATCGTTCTACGGACCGGAACCCTTTTGCGGTCTTGGCTGGTCATCGGCTAAAGCCGTTATAAAGGATTGGATCACCGCCAAAAAGCTGCAGCGTTGGAATTGTCTTTCAGGACTGCGCCAATCCAAAGCCTTAATCAACCCCACCAGCGGCAACAATGTAATACACCTTAGCAGAGCAAATTTAAGGCTGCTTGTAGGTTATCTCTCGGGTCATCACTGGGTAAGGTATCACCTGAACAAAATAGGTAGGTCAGCTGAGACAGACTGCCGCCTGTGTTTGGAGGACATTGAGTCCACTGTACATCTTCTTTGCAACTGTCCAGCGGCTGCTCGCTCTCGGTACTCTCTTATTGGGAGCTCTGCTGAGATTAGGAACATTCCTCAGGAAGATCTACTGGCCTTTATAAGGCTAGTCGAGGGTCTTTTAGATTAAAAGGACTATGGCACAATAGACCACTATTGGTCGCAGTGCCCACCCCTTCCGGGTACTTAGTCCGACCCATATTAAAAAAAAAATCCTATTGATTGGGAGTGTATGTATGTGGCGATAATTACGTTAATTTACATGTTCGTAACTTGTATACTATTCTCCAGCATTTTTCTTCTATTTTCGAATGCATATTAGTCATAAGAACTGAAATAAGTGCAACAAATATTGCACAGCGTCAATAATAATAATAATCGTTGTACATGTAAATAGCAGACGATTGTGCTTCATTTAGATGAGTATTGCGTAAACTGTCTTTACTCGTATATTCTGTGCATTTACTACATATTTAGTTTAGTCATGCCACTAATATACATATGTACATACATTCGAGTACAAATACTTAAAAGGTGAAGTGAAGTGCAACTTATGGGGCGCGACCTTAATTGACGCTTTTAAAACCCAATAAAATGAGAGAACGCGAGATTCAATCGTCTATCGTGGACGAATAGTATTCAATGAGTTTACATTGATTATATCGGTGCATGTAAGCTTGATGATTTTTTTTTTTTTTATTTTATGCATTCAATATTTGCCTGAATGACATGTGATTTGATTTTTGATCCCTAGACGGAGAAGATGATCATGCCAAGCTGACCTCTTTGTAGGTGACATGATACAAAAATTATTGATTGGGAAAAAAAATTTAAACCGTGATAGCTCTATGTCTATATAGGTAAAGAAACATGTGTTTAAAATGACCTAGAGCAGTGGTCCGCAAAGGGTGACTCACGAATCGCATGCGGCTTAGCTTATTTAGTGTGCCTCTTCACAGATTCAATATAAGAATATTCAATTTTTTACTCAGCAGAGATTTTCCAGGAAAAATGTTGAGAATTTGAAGGAATTTCATAGACGCAAGGGGCCGGTAAAAATGCTATAGCTACGGCGAAGAATGTATTAAATGTTTCATATTCAAGAAATTCGAACCTTATTTAAATGCACAATACAATGCGTTCCCATTTGATAAATATCTAATATTGCATCCTTTTTAATAATACTATTATCCACAACAGCAACCCAAGCAACATGTTAAGTATATCGAGGACTGATGCTTTCGATCCCGACACTTGCACATATTCAACAAGTGGAGGGAAATGGGCGAGCTAAAAAAAACACATTTTATCAAATCAGTGGCAGAACAACTTGGCTCGGGGCCCTCCCATCTAAAGTCGTTTTTATACCCTTCGCTCATAGAGTGAAAGGGTATATTAACTTTGTCATGAAGTTTGTAACGCATTGAAGGAAGCAACTCCGACAATATAAAAAGTATACATATATGATCAGCATGACTTGGGCGATGTCCGTCTGTCTGTCTGTCCGTCTGTCTGTCTGTTGCGACGCGTTTTACTCGGCCAATTTAAAAGCTATGAAGCTGAAATTTTGCACAAATGCTTCTTTTTGCTGCAGGCAGTTTGTATGTTTGAATGGGTAAAATCGGACAATGGGGTCATGGGGCTGCCATACAAACCCAACTCCCCAAATTAGGTTCTTCTAAGAAAAACTTTTTTATTTGTGTACCAATTTCAACCAAATCTCACACAAATGTGTTTCTCTTGATGACACAAAATATATTTAAGAATGGATCAAATCGGATAATGGGGTCATGGGGCTGCCATACAAACCTAACCCCCCAAATTAGGTTCTTCTAAGAAAAACTTTTTTATTTGTGCAGCAATTTCAACAAAATTACATACAAACGTGTTTCTCTGGATGACACAAAACATATCTAAGAATGGATCAAATCTGACCATGGGGTGGCCATACAAACCCAACCTCCATTTTGGTTCTTCATGCCCCCCAACCCCAATAAAATTTTCCGAGTAAATATTTTTATTTGCCCACTTATTTCAACCAAGCCCAAAACTTTTGTCAAGGCGGAAGAAAAAGAATGAGGAGGAGGATTAAATACAAGTCATAGGTACGCCCGAAAAAACTTTTAGCCCAAGGAGAGCGAAGGGTATCCAAATTTCGGCCGCGCCCGAAAGTAGCGTCGGCCCCCGGGGGTTGGTGAGCGTAGCGAGCAGGGGGCAAAGCCCCCTAGTTTTTTTGTGATTTTAAAATAATTTGCCATTCTTTACTGTCAAGCTAGCTAATTATGGTATGCTTTTGAGCATCACAAATGTAAGATTAAATAATTTGAGAGAACTTGACATGTCCTATATTTCACCAGTATACAATTTTTGCATCAGCTATCACATCACGCTCGTTGACCCAGCTAATTCGGTCACTCAGCACGGCAATCCTTCTGTTTCTGGGCCGATTGCATGGATACAAATTAACGCAATCCAAGAAAAATAACATCTCTCAAATTCCGCTGCAGAAGCATCTAATGGACGTTATGATACTTGCACGGGAAAAGGAAGCGCGTGTTACTAACTGCTGTTATTTTTGCACGTTTCAGCAGACAGCGCAGCCAAGGTGAACATGTATTGCGTAGCATAGGCTTATAAGGCTTTATCATAAATTCCTAAATTTCTGGAAAATTGTTTTTCGTTGTCGCGATTTATTTATGATTCGAGAAATCTTGCTTATGGCTTTTGGGCCCCAAAATCTGGTGCCTATGCCTCCCTTCCTTGCGGACCCTGCGGTCTCTTATGCGCCGCCCCTGTATCAAATGTGTATACATATATGTACAATTCATTCAATCCCTTTAGGAAAAAAAAGTCTGCAGCATATCTTTTAGGAAAAAAGCCGTCTTTTAACCTCTGTTAATATGCACCATTTCGCATTTCAATGTGCGCGGAAAAAGGGATTCCGAGAAGGGAGCATTTGGGAGTGCGTGCTTGGGAATGATTCGAGAAGGACTTTTTTCAGTACTTCGGAATTACTTTCTAAGTAGGTACTTCTAGAAAAACAGCATTTTGCAGCATTTCGGAATGAAATAAAAGGCCTTCTCCGTTAGAAGAAGAGTCTAGAACGAGACCGAGTTCTAATCGTGCGAATAGCACGATGAGTGTATACCCTATACCCATGTACAGACCTAGGAGGCACGCAAAACCCAAAATAATCAATTTCATATTTTTTGTGGGGGAGGGAGGGGTAGATGGGTCGGACCTGACATATCTTTATTACCTTGTCAAGGCATCCAGCGGCTACCATTTGATACTAATTTGAGGTTTTTCGTGACATTCTATCAAAAGATATGGCTGAATATAACTTTGTAGGGGAAATAGGGGTAGGGGTAGTTGGACCTACTCCACTTTCCATCAACTCAAAGTATATGTCAGAATGAGACATTGGTCAAAATTTCAAGTCGATAGCGATATTCTACCGAAAGTTATGGCCGAATTAAAATATCAAGGAGGGGTAGTTTGTATGGAAGGTAGGGGAACCCGTGGTCCGATTTCGCCCATTTTCAATACCCTCCAAGATTTTAGCAAAACAAACATTTGACCAAAATTTCAAACCTCTAGCTTCATTATTTCGGGAGTTATCGTGCTAACAGACAGACACACGGACAGACAGACAGACAGACATGGCTTATTCGATTCAGGGACCGACCCTGATCATTTATATATATACTTTGCCATACCTCCGGTGGCTCCTTTGAGGTGTTACATAATATCGGCGTAACAAAAAGAATATACCCTATACCATCTTATGGGTATAGGGTATAATGAGCGCTTCTGAAAACCTTCCAAGGAAGAAATTAATGTTTTTTACCTTCCTTGACATCTACCATTTTGCATTTCAATGTCCGCGGAAAAAATTCATTCCGAAAAGTATTTTTTCGGAGTAGTTTGCATGATTTCAGAACGACTTCAGTGTGATTTCTTCTAATTTGCTCTCAAATACCTACTCGGGAATGGTATGATACTGGTTTCTAAACTCATTCTAAACTTCGATTACAAAAACGTTAAAATATCCCTAAAATAACATTTTAAATAAATTGTGGCTCTCATAGTTTTGTTTCATTGCTAAATTTCATTTGTTTGCTCAAAAAGTTTGCCAACCACTGAACTAGACTTATAATCAATTTCATGGCGTGCGTCCAAAGTTAACGGCTTCGCGTTCATTATACCCATAAGATGGTATAGGGTATATTGTTTTTCTTACGCCGATATTATGTAACACCTTAAAGGAGCCACCGGAGGTATGGCAAAGTATATATATAAATGATCAGGGTCGGTCCCTGAATCGAATAAGCCATGTCTGTCTGTCTGTCTGTCCGTGTGTCTGTCTGTTAGCAAGATAACTCCCGAAATAATGAAGCCAGCGGTTTGAAATTTTGGTCAAATGTTTGTTTTGCTAAAATCTTGGACGGTATTGCAAATGGGCCAAATCGGACCACGGGTTCCCCTACCTCCCATACAAACTACCCCTCCTTGATACTTTAATTCGGCCATAGCTTTCGGTAGAATATCGCTATCGACTTGAAATTTTGATCAATGTCGCATTCTGACATATACTTTGAGTTGATGGAAAGTGGAGTAAGTCCAACTACCCCTACCCCTACTTCCCCTACAAAGTTATATTCAGCCATATCTTTTAATAGAATGTCACGAAAAACTTTAAATTAGTATCAAATGGTAGCCGTTGGATGCCTTGACAAGGTAATAAAGATGTGTCAGGTCCGACCCATCTACCCCTCCCTCCCCCACAAAAAATATGAAATTGAATATTTTGGCTTTTGCGTGCCTTCTAGGTCTGTACATGAGGATATACACTCATCGTGCTATTCGCACGTTTAGAACTCGGTCTCGTTTTAATCTGAAATTGGCCAACTCTTTTTTTGGACAGTATAGACCAGGGGTGTCCAACTTAATTTTGACGAGGTCGACGTTGTTGTTTGGAAAGTTTTGATACTAAGTTACCAGGTTATGCCTCGATGATGTGTTACACTGTAGGTTTTAAATTTTCTTAAATCGGGGTGAGTTGAATTTTGTTGTCATTTGCGTGGGTCTGGTGAGTCCAATGCGCTGATTGTTCGCCCTTGAGCGTGATTTTTTTCGGGTCAAAATAATGTAGCGAGATTCTATCCCGAATTATGATTGCCTTTGTATGTCTTTTTTCGAGTCAAGGGAAAATGGTTAACGATTCCACTGAAGCCATGATTTTTACCATTCAATGCGTGTTTACCTAAAATTCTTCAATGTAAGTAAATAAGAAAAGTGATATACCGTTGGAAAGCCAACATGTTGAAGCAACTTTTATCAACTTTGCAGAGTTGTGCGTATAAAGCACCGTTATGTAATTACTGTTTGAATTTTCGATGAAAAATCTATTTTAAAATTTCTATTAAGTTTGAGTAACTGTATCTTGCCGATAATGTTGGCAACAGGAAAAACTTCAGTTTTTCTGAAATTTTATGTAGTTTCTGAAACTGAAATCAAATCTTGGATTAAGTCATCAGGAGTGCTGCAAATTACGATTTTGCGTGACAAGTCACGATTTTTGATGACTTTCACAAAAAGAGCGATAACAAGGTAACGGTAAAAAAAATTCCGATTGTATTGGTAATTTTCTTGCTGAAACAAGTTGCGGTATCAACCCTTACAGTATTGACCACCCAATGCGGGACACCCTGTATACGTTCTCCTAATTAAAAAAAAAGCCATTGCCGCAGCAAAGGTTTCAGACATTAGTGTTATCGTCGGATGCAACTCTAATGCGCATCATGTAGTCTTGGGCAGCTCAGATACAAACGAACGGGATCGATTACTTCTAGAGTAGCTTCTGGGTATCGATCTCCTTATTTGCAATGTGGATTGGAGTTGACTTTTTCAGGGAAGCTATGAGATTGCGACCGCTCAAACATGTCCTGTCAACTCGTTTCGAGATAAGAAGACATTTTCTTGCTGGACCCCTATGATCTCTGAATTAAGGGTTTGGTGTCGGAGAAGCTTCAACAAAGCTAAGTCCTCCAGAAACTTCTCCAAGTGTTGGGCTTTGCTCCTCTTAACTTTTTCTTAAAAGAATTTAAATGTTTCTTATAGAAGTGCCAATCGGATGCGTGCCAAGCTCTTTTCGAAAAGAGGACGGATCATGGACGTCCTCAAGTTTAGAAACCATTGAGTGTCTTTTCGATACGCATTTTCCTGGAAGCTTAGCTATTAACTCATCTGACCTCTTGAAGTCGCATCGAGAAGATTATATGGACAATATCTAGCGTTCAGTCCTTTAAATCGGCTGGAAACGTTTAAGGTTTCTCGGTTGTAGGTACTTTTACGATCTGGATGATCTCAGAGATCCGCCTAAGGGTGACCAACATTTTTAGGCTAAATTTTACTACTCTAGGATCAAAATTGACGGAGATATGGGCAATTTTGTGTTTTCAAGTGAACATTTTCGAAAATGGATTTTGAAATGTCGATGTAGAGCGTATTTTGAACTACATTTTGGTGAAACAACCAGGGTCCTAGCTGTCACCGTTTTCGAGTTACAGCCGTTTAAAGTTCAGCAACATTTTTAGGCCAATCTTGACTGCTCTAGGATCAAAATTGACGGAGATATAAGCAATTTTGTGTTTTCTACTGAAAATTTTCGAAAATGGATTTTGAAAAAGTCGATGTAGAGCGTATTTAGAGCTACATTTTGGTGAAACAACCAGGGTCCTAGCTATCACCGTTTCCGAGATACAGCCGCCTAAGGGTGACCAACATTTTTAGGCCAAATTTGACTACTCTAAGATCAAAATTGACGGAGATATGGGCAATTTCGTGTTTTCAAGTGAACATTTCCGAAAATGGATTTTGAAATGTCGATGTAGAGCGTATTTTGAACTACATTTTGGTGAAACAACCAGGGTCCTAGCTGTCACCGTTTTCGAGTTACAGCCGTTTAAAGTTCAGCAACATTTTTAGGCCAAATTTGACTGCTCTAGGATCAAAATTGACGGAGATATAAGCACGTTTGTGTTTTCTACTGAAAATTTTCGAAAATGGATTTTGAAAAAGTCGATGTAGAGCGTATTTAGAGCTACATTTTGGTGAAACAACCAGGGTCCTAGCTGTCACCGTTTTCGAGTTACAGCCGTTTAAAGTTCAGCAACATTTTTAGGCCAAATTGGACTGCTCTAGGATCAAAATTGACTGAGATATAAGCAATTTTGTGTTTTCTACTGAAAATTTTCGAAAATGGATTTTGAAAAAGTTGATGTAGAGCGTATTTAGAGCTACATGTTGGTGAAACAACCAGGGTCCTAGCTATCACCGTTTCTGAGTTACAGCCGTTTAAAGTTCAGCAACATTTTTAGGCCAAATTGGACTGCTCTAGGATCAAAATTGACGGAGATATAAGCAATTTTGTGTTTTCTACTGAAAATTTTCGAAAATGGATTTTGAAAAAGTTGATGTAGAGCGTATTTAGAGCTACATGTTGGTGAAACAACCAGGGTCCTAGCTATTACCGTTTCTGAGTTATAGCCGTTTAAAGTTCAGCAACATTGTTAGGCCAAATTTGACTACTCTAAGATCAAAATTGACGGAGATATGGGCAATTTCGTGTTTTCAAGTGAACATTTCCGAAAATGGATTTTGAAATGTCGATGTAGAGCGTATCTTGAACTAAATTTTGGTGAAACAACCAGGGTCCTAGCTATCACCGTTTCTGAGTTACAGCCGTTCAAAGTTCAGCAACATTTTTAGGCCAAATTGGACTGCTCTAGGATCAAAATTGACGGAGATATGGGCAATTTTGTGTTTTCAAGTGAAAATTTTCGAAAATTGATTTTGAAAAAGTCGATGTAGAGCGTATTTAGAGCTACATTTTGGGAAACAACCCGGGTCCTAGGTATTACCGTTTCCGATATACAGCCAAACAACTGTTTAAATTTTAAGGCTACGTTTTTATACCCTTCGCTCATAGAGTGAAAGGGTATATTAACTTTGTCATGAAGTTTGTAACGCATTGAAGGAAGCATCTCCGACCATATAAAAAGTATACATATATGATCAGCATGACGAGATGAATCGATTGGGCGATGTCCGTCTGTCTGTCTGTCTGTCTGTCTGTCTGTCTGTCTGTCTGTCTGTCTGTCTGTCTGTCTGTCTGTCTGTCTGTCTGTCTGTCTGTCCGTCTGTCCGTCTGTTGCAGTGCGTTTTTCTCAGCCACTATAAAAGCTACGGAGCTGAAATTTTCCAGACGTGCTTCTTATTGTTGCAGGCTGTTTGTATGTTTGATTCACCCAAATTGGATCACTGGGTCATGGGGCTGCCATACAAACCTAGCTCCCCAATTTGAGTTCTTCTAAGAAAAACTTTTTTATTTGTGTACCAATTTCAACCAAATTTCACACAAATGTGTTTCTATAGATAACACAAAATATATGCAAGAATGGATCAAATCGGACCATGGGGTCATGGGGCTGCCATACAAACTTAACCCCCCAAATTAGGTTCTTCTAAGAAAAACTTTTTTATTTGTTCACCAATTTCAACCAAATTTCACACAAATGTATTTCTATTGTTGACACAAAACATATGTAAGAATGGATAAAATCGGAGCATGGGGTCATGGGGCTGCCATACAAATCCAACCCCCCAAATTAGAATTAGGTTCTTCTAAGAAAAACTTTTTTATTTGTGCACCAATTTCAACAAAATTACACACAAACGTGTTTCTCTTGATGACACAAAAGATATCTAAGAATTAATCAAATCTGACCATGGGGTCATGGGGTCGCCATACAAACCCAACCCCCATTTTGGTTCTTCTAAGAAATATTTGTTGCACCAATTTCACAAAACCTTGAATTAATGTGTATACCAAAGCAACAAAAAAGTTAAAAACGAATGGAATCGTACTGGGGGGTAATGCTCCCGCAACCCCAATAAAATTTCCGAGTAAATATTTTTATTTGCCCACTTATTTCAACCAAGCCCAAAGCTTTTGTCAAGACGGAAGAAAAAGAATGAGGAGGCGGATTAAATACAAGTCATAGGTACGCCCGAAAAAACTTTTAGCCCAAGCGAAGGGTATCCAAATTTCGGCCGCGCCCGAAATTAGCCTCGGCCCCGGGGTTGGCGAGCGAAGCGAGCAGGGGGCGAAGCCCCCTAGTTTCTCATTGGCGTTATCACAATGGACCTATCACTGGGGTAAGTGCGATGGGTTTTCAGTTTTCACTTCCTAACGACCCCATTTCCTGGCCTAACCTAATCCAACGTTTTAACGTTTATATCGGAGAAAATTTAGGTTACCAATTTTTTTGGCCTGCACTGTATGCACATATTTAGAAAACATACGCGCAAATGAATACGGTTGCCTGGTACATACTCGTACATAGGTGGACTTTTTAACCTGATTGAAATATCTAGGTACCTGGCAACGTAGATTGGTGTGTAGTATTGCGCCCATCTCACTTGCTATGCAACCCCTCCATTCCTTACCCTAAATTCCTTTGCACCAAGGATATGCTTGCATTGAAGGTCCTTCAATGTACTGACCCATCCTTATCAAGCTTGAACATCTAAAATGAGCTCACTCCGAACACCAAATACACTGATGTGAGCTGGCATTCGGACCGATACGTTGGCTGCAGACACAACATACATATCCATACCCTTACTGGGCCAGGATTTGTATCAATACCGACGCGTATTAGTAATATGAAAGCAACCGCGCCGAGATGTGATGCTCCCAATAAGACGAAATAACCCATAAATCGAATCCATGCATATACACAGCCATTCACAACCTTCCTGCATCGAGACATTCGAGGTTCTTGCCAGGTAGCCGTAGGTAATTACGGTGAAGCAGTGGTTGCCAGTATGACCAACGCGGAACCACTTCGGTTCGCGGACCACTTGTTGCTAAACAGTGGCCTAAAGCCTCGTCAAAGATAAAAAAAAATACTTTTCACATAAATTTATAAATTTATCGTTTTAAACAATATTTCCAACACCAAGAGAATCTCTTTATTTTTTGCAACCGGAATCAAGTTGATCTAATCTAATTCTTTGTGTCATACATTCAAATTATAATGTAAAACGCCGGGACTCGAATAAAAGAAATGAAATTTAGTGTTTGTCTGCTATCTATATTCACAAAAAAAAAATCTCGACGCTCTAATGTATAAACACACAAAACACACTCACATCTGGATTATGATTTTATCCAGATACAAACGAAACGAAATTGAGAAGAAAATGGAACAAAACAATAAAAATACAAAAATACGAATCTTAAGTTAATCTAGATAAATTCCTTTTACATTTTCATTGTTTACTTTATCAGATAGAGTCGTGTTTTATGTTGTGAATGCATACATAGGGGCGAAAATGATCGTGATCTCACCTAATATTGTTTAAATTTTGGCTAAAATGTCTCTTTTCTATTTCGTCTATTTTTTGGAAATATTTTCATTCATTACATGCTTTTATCTAAATCTATATAAAAGCTTGGAAAAGGAATTAATAAAAAAATAATTGAAAAAAAAAAGAACCATATAAGCTTCAATGACCTTTATCATATCATATCAGTCTTATCAATTCATATTTATTAAAGCCCTTTTCAGTATACAATCCTCCCATTCGGCACTCCTAATTAATTTATTTAGAAACTAGAATATCTCAATTAAATATGCAAATGTCATGCGAGCGACAAAACGCAGTTTCATATGTTATTCATATGTACTCTATAATAAAACCATCAATAGGCATCGCGTTTACATACGAACGAGTACACCCCCATATCCATTCCATTGATCCATGCATTGTCATAAATTCATATGTAGAACATAAACATATATTTTCGACAAATAACAATAACAAAAAACAAAAATATTATGTCCACATTACCTTGAATGCCAATTGAGTACACCGCACACAACATGGGGTACATTGGCCGAAATTAGCCCATATATTCACCCACCACCACCACTGCGCTCAAATGACGCAACCCATCACCAACCACCGGCATCACAATCCTCCCTTAATTTATTTTTCGGCAACCATTCCCAACAATATTGTTTTGTCGAGTATTCGAGTACACCGCGCCTCCGTGACCCCATATTAAAATAATATGGAATTTTGGGACACCTAATCGATGCGATATACAGTTTGGTATACAAGTCGTAAAACATAAAGTTGCGACTCTTAAAAATCGATTGATTTCTACGTATACACGCGACTGGAGCTGACTATAGGAGCATGTATATGCGAGTATGCTCCTCAAAAAGCCATAATTCTTGTTCTTGCTTATTTTTTAGGCGTAATAAACACCCACGATTGCGTCCATAGGCGAAGAGGTGGAAATTCGTTAAATCCAGCCGGGCTATAAAGAAAATTGTTGTAGACACGACAATGAATAAATTGAGAGCAGAGCGCGTATATAGTTTTTGGATTATTAAAAATGTGTTTAGCACGTGATTATACGAGTACACATTGTTTATAGAATTTTGGATGTTTAGTAGAAGAGGTGTAGTGCAGTCATATTAGCATTTCAAATAGAAAAAAATAGTGTAAGGCTAATTTTTGGCTAATTTTTGTTGTTTTTGAATCAGTGGGCTCCCAGGAATCTACAACTGATTTTGCTAAAAAAAAATTTGATTGCAAAGGTCCCAAAAAGGACAAAAAAGGATACTCTTTAATCCTTGACCCGAGGTCGGCATGCGGGGTATCATATCAAAGGGGACGTCGAGTACATTACATATCCGGTGTTTGTTTCATGTTTCAAGGACCCTCAAAGGAATAAATCGAGCTTAAATGGAACATTTTCGAGGTTCCCGTGTATCTTTCCAAAGCCATAACTACGAGAATAATTCAAGTTGTCCCTACTTTTATCACTTTTCAGAATTTAAAATAGCTGGAGATTCTCCCATTAAATTTGCTAAGAAAAAAGTTGATCGGAAAGCTCTGAAAAAGGACATAAAAGGACACTAATTGCACACCTTAGTCGAACGTGGGCATGTGGGGTGTCATATCAAAGAGGATGTCAAGTAAATTCCATATCCGGCATTTCTTACTTGTTCCAAGGACCTTAAAAGGACAAAATTGGGCTCAACTTAAAAATTTTTGTGTTTCCCGTATCTGTATCTTTCTAAAGCCGTAATTTTCCATTTAAGCCCGACTTATTCCATTTAGTGTCCTTGAGACAGGAAACAATCACCGGATATGCAATGCACTCCACGTCCTCTTTGATATGACACCCCACATGCCCACGTTCGATCAAGGTGTGAAATTAGTGTCCTTTTATGTCCTTTTTCAGAGCTTTCCGACCAACTTTTTTCTTAGCAAATTTAATGGTAGAATCTCCATCTCCTATTATAGATTCTGAAAAGTGATAAAAGTAGGGACAACTTGAATTATTCTCGTAGTTATGGCTTTGGAAAGATACACGGGAAACTCGAAAATTTTCCATTTATGCTCGATTTATTCCTTTGAGGGTCCATGAAACAGGAAACAAACACCGGATATGTAATGTACTCGACGTCCCCTTTGATATGATACCCCGCATGCCGACCTCCGGTCAAGGATTAAAGAGTATCCTTTTTTGTCCTTTTTGGGACCTTTCCGATCAAAATTTTTTTTAGCAAAATCAGTTGTAGATTCCTGGGAGCCTAATGATTCAAAAACAACAAAAATTAGCCTTACTCTATTTTTTTCTATTTGGAGGCCTGAATTGGGATATTTTGACTGCACTAGTGAAGATATTTTCAATTTTTCTGGTAAAATTCCGGTGCTGGATTATTATGGAATGGTATTCGGGACAAGGACGATATTGTTATCAAATTGAGGTTTGTGGAATAGAAGTTGATTCGATTGTTTTTGAGGTTTGTTTGAAGTCTTTTTTCAATTGTGGAAAATTACCGGCCGGCTTTAATGCTATTAAGATCAAAGGAAATTTAAATTTTTAAGTTTTTACTTGGGGATGCTTGTCCAGAAGCATAATGAATAGAAATACAGTGCGGTAGCAGAAAATTTAATATTTCAGAGCCATATTTTTTCGTATAACTGACTTACGAGAGTAACCTGAAAGACATGCTTTCCCCGGCTCTGGCTCGTTCCATAGTAGCATTTTTTTTTTTAATATAAAAATGTTTTGGAATGGGGGTTAATGTGCTCGTACACCCCAAATTACGTGAGATTGGATATCTCCAGCCAGCATTGGCGTCATATATCGTCAAAATAGTCAAAACTAAACTTCACTTCATGCATCACGAGTCGACCGACGTACTGTATCGATAGGACGCATTTAAAGTGAAACGCATGATGGTCAGCTGAGAGAAATGCCATTAATCAGTATTTGGGCTTGCTTATGGGAAATACAATGTTTTTTTTCTTGTCGGATTCTTCTTACTATATAAGACAAG
This sequence comes from Microchrysa polita, assembly GCA_949715475.1. Taxonomy (NCBI): domain Eukaryota; kingdom Metazoa; phylum Arthropoda; class Insecta; order Diptera; family Stratiomyidae; genus Microchrysa; species Microchrysa polita. Next base: position 7,366,459 of record OX454420.1, read on the forward strand.
CGCAAGTTTGATTATTTACGTATTTATGTTGCTGGCGTAAGTGTGCCAGCACATGAGCGCGCGCTGCGACAAGTTGGTCGTCACACCACACTTTTGCAGACAACAAATATTTTTATAAGCGTTGCTTGAAATTTTTGTTGTTTGCAAAAATATGTCCCGCGCTGTCCTCCAATCGGACTGGTTGGACCTATTGGAAGTACGGCAGTGTGGGAAAGCGGTCTGGTTTAATCTGCATCCTGCGAAATGAGTTTCCAGGAGCAGTATACCTGTGTCACTCGAGTTTCCAGTGATTGTGCCATTCGGCCTTTTTAGTGTGCTGATCGCATTAGCCCCATTTTTCGCCAGCACCTTTTGCAGCCTAGCCGCTTTTGTGGTGCTGTTGACATTGTCGCAGAAGGTCATCCAGCTACGCCGTTTCGCTTCCCTAATCGTCTTGTTATATTCTGTCAGGGTGGAACGATACATGTCCCAGTCTCCGTTACGCTTGGCCCGATTAAATAATTTCCTCACGTTTTTCCGGAGGCGAGCAAGATCATTGTTCCACCACGATACACACTTCTTGTCTTTAATTATCCTTATAGGGCAATTTTCTTCTTCTGAGTGTTTCAGAATATCCAGGCCAGTCAGTGAGCTGAGGGACCCTCCGCTCGATAGGCACAGGGTCCGAGGAGGCTATATTAAAACGAATGTGCATGTGGTCGGACAAAGACGGTTCGTCCGACACATGCCAGTTGCGGATGCTGTCCGTAATCGAATTGCTACACAGAGTTATGTCAAGGACTTCCTTCCTTGCTCTCTTGACAAAAGTGGGCTGACATCCCCTATTGAGAATGTCAAGTTCTAGTGAGGTAATAATGTCAAGTAAGTACTCACCCCTTCGGTTAGTGTCTGAGCTACCCCAGATCATGTGATAGGCATTCGCATCGCATCCAATCAGCAAATCCTTACCGTACGCTTGACAATGAAAAGCAAGCCGCTGGAATTCCATCGCCGGCACTTCCTTGTCCCCCGCTAGGTATGCTGAAACAACCACGAGATTGTGGCTGCCCTTTCTAGCGGGGTTGATCTCGATGGCCACCATGTCACTATTTGTAAATTCTGAAAGGCAAATGTAATCAATGCGCTTGGTAATCATAATGCAAGCTCTAGGTCGGCTAGAGCATCTGTCGTAAACCACCTCCGCATTACTTACTTGTAGTCCTTTGACGATTCCTTCGTGTTGCCACGGTTCTTGGATAAGGGCAAGGCCGAGCCCCTCGCTAGAGAACCGCGCTGAAATAGTATCCGAGGCTCGAATGGCATGGTGCAGGTTGCATTGCACCACGCCAATCCCTGCGTTACGAGCTGAGCTCATCGTCGGATACACCGTCTCCTGCTGTGCGGGTGTCCTCAGCTTCCATCGACTCTGGAGGCAATGGCTCGTCGTCTTCGGGCATCTCCACGTCTGCTTGGTCGGGAACCTCGGCCATGGCGGCGTTGGGCTCCTCTTCGTCAGACTTTCCCACAGTCGGTGGAGTTTCCACCTCGCCCGTGTCTGCTGCTTTCGTGGCTGGGGCGCCCTTCCAGTTCTTGGGGTAGACCCGCACCTTACCGAAACGGTAAGACACCTGGAAGCGACGCCTGGAGATGGTTTCCATTGATTGCGGGTCAATTGACACAATCAGTGTCAAGTTGCCGCCTTCCACAGTGGCCTTGATCACTCTCCACTCAGTAGTATGCAGCCCTTCGTTTTGTCTGCGGAGGAGAGTGATGGCGTTGGCCGCGTCCGTGCTTCTTGGTAGGTGAAGCGTCGCTATGGTGGAGTGCGGTATGTCGTCACCGGTTGCGGTGACCAACAACGAGGCGCCTTCCCAAGGGGAAAGGGTAGGGGTGACGCCGATTAGCCAATCGGCCGTGGCTTGATTGTCACAGTCGACTAGGAGAAGCCCGAGTAGCGGCTACTGTCGCCGCCGGGGGTACCTTGCGGTCCTTCCTTCCGGGTACTGTCTGGGGGGCGGCTGGTCCAGATGGACCTGCCACCGGCGATGCTTTGCATGCAGCTGAGGTGCTCGGTTTGCAGGCAGCGCTCACAGAAGGTGGAGTTGTCGTCCTCTGCTTTTTGTCGGATATGGCCTGCTTCTCGGGATCGGAAGCACCATTCTCCTCAGAGCGCTGCCGCTTGGAGGGAGGGACTTTACGGTCGGGATTGACCGCTAGGGATCTGGCTTTCTCGGGGGCATGCCCCTGCGCAAGATACCTTAGGTACCTCTTACAGGCTGCACCTCCAAGGCCTTTTCGTAGTGGGTCCCGAAGTCTCCCCGGTGAGTTTTTGGGTGGAAGCCTTGGTTTCTGCTTCTCATCCCTGTTGAGTTGGCCACTAGGACCGGCTTCTGTCTGACGCGGATCATCCACATCAGAGAGGTAAAGTTCCGCCGGAACGGAAGATGAGGCGTTGGATGCCTCCAGATCCGAGTCTGAGGTAGTCTCAGGTAGATCTGCGGTTGGGTTTTTTTGTTTGTTTTTTGGTTCTATACTCATTTTGGTCCCACGAGTAGCTAGGGAATATAGGTCCGCCACACCAGAGCCCCGCTTGGTGCAGTAAGGCTGGATTTTACCGGAGGTCGCCTGCACAGCAAAAAATCCGGTGTGAATTTAACTCCGAAAATTGTCGAATAAGGTCCCTCCGTTTGGATAAAATATTGTTTTATCCAAATGGATGAACACAAAAGAGTACTTCCAATTACACCAAAAGGAGTAATTCTCGATATTTTTAGGATAAAAATAAAACACAATTTTCACAGAACATTTAACTCATAAATGAGTTTTGTATAACTAGCATTTACTTCTCTATAGGTGTTGGCGACATTTCATTTACCTTTTTACGCTCTAAAAATGCATAATAAATTACCTGCCTACAGTGGGATTCGATCCCGAGACTCTATGATTTGAAGACTAACGCCCTACCTACTACACCACACAGACTATACGGGACAACGTTCGTAATTTGCCCCATATATTACCTGTCATATTGTGCGGAGTTAACTCCATTTTAAGTAAATTTTAACACCATATAAACAAAAACTGATAAAATTTCGGATAAAATTTATTATTTATCCAAATTAATTTTATTTTGAGTGTTTTATCCTAATGGATAAAAGAAAGATTTTATACTTGTGGGCAGAGTTAAATAAGTGTAGTTAACCCCATATGTAAAAAAAAATAACCCCATTTGGATAAATTTTGATTCACACCGCCTGATTTTTTAGTGTGTGGTATCCGGCTGTTCCGTTAGTGATGTCCATTTGTGTCCCTGGACATCTTCCCCCGATGGGCACGGGTCGCATAACACCCCGGGGATTTAGGACAAATCTAACATCGGACCCTAACTAACACATATAATGAATGTGAGATTTTCCCGGCCCGGATGTATACAGTGGATGTTCGGATCCCCATCCCCGACTCGCCTAGTAGGTGGAATATCTCCACGCACCAGGAGAGTCATGTCTGAATGTGGATCCTCCCACCAACCGGCCCTCACATTTTGGCCTTCCGTGACAGGGGACTCACGTGGGATTGTCATTAATCGATAACATAATCAGGACCTGTAATCTCTCGTTTCTTCTAGTCTTTCGAATATTTTTCATGACGACTTTGAACCGCGTTAATTTTCCTGGGCTACATTTTCCCCAAACCTTGACCCTCTCTAGCAAAGCCACCTATATTACAAAACCGGGAAGCAGCGAGAGAAACTGGTAAAATCAGCCCATGTTTGCCTTTGTAAACACGTCAAAATGGTGTACAAATGTACGGAAAAATGGTGCCCCCGGGTTTCAAACACGCGTAAATCCACTAAAACTAAATATTTCTCGCGTTGTTTATATTTCACTGTTCTCACAACCTAACTTTTATTAACTTTTCGCGACGCAAATTGACCGGGAACCAGTATTTAGTTTGTCGCGACACCGTCCGATTTTCCTTTAACGCAATGTAAATTTAGAATCTTCTCAAGTCCATGATTGCCTGTTTTCTAGTTCCAGGCTTTGAATAGAGGGAGCTCTGCTCTCTAGCAATAAGTACAGAGCCAGCGATTTAAAAAAAAAAACGTAGGCGAGTTGGATGTAACCAGAAATTTGAATCTAAAATTGCAATGCTGGAAGAGTGATTCAAAATTGGATTTTCATTAGAACAACAGATTGAACGTACAATGTACATAGAAAGTAAGGTTGAACCACTACTGTATAGCATCATTACTGATTTAGAAGCACCATTACCCAGCTTGCGGAGGCAAGCTCTAATGTCCAGTAATGCGGATAGCCCCTTCCAGGACAAGATCCTGGTTGCGCCACTGCGTTTATTGCTTCATTAACTTTAATTAACAAACTGAAAAAGTTGGAAAGCCCACTGATTTAAAAAAGAGCTTCCTTCTTGCTACATTTTTCTCGCAAGTTCCAGTATATGGAAAAATTTATGTTTATTATACACTGAGCTGTTATTTTCTATATCACCAGCAGAAATGCTTATCAGTGGTTCTAAACATGGGGGAAAAATGGCGATAATAACGGATCCTTCATATACTTAGTTCCAAACGATAGGTTATAGCTTCAAAACAAGACTGAATTTACTCTGTTGCGATGGTTTTTAATGCAAAAATAAACCGTAGGATCGGGTAAAAACCCGGTACAAAAAGACGTGAAAAGAAAGCGTTTGACCAATTTTTTGAATTTGGGGAAAAAACGGGTATCAAAAAAAGAATAAAACGATACCTAAAAACCTAAGAAAACGGTTGATGCTTCCATTTTCACATACTGGTTGTTGGCTTTTGTGAGTAGCTTTTCGAAAATCAAGGAGTCCTGAGGACTCTTAAGACCGCCGATGAAGAGCAACACTATAAAGTCATCGTCTGTGCAGTTCCCGGCGATGTCAAACTCCTCAGCATGTGTGTTGATTCGCGCGACAAAAGTTACGAAGTCCTCAGAGTCGATTTTCGATAAGCCGAAACATTTGTACCGGAAATCAAACTTTGTTTCCTTCAGTCGATTTGTGGGAATTTCCTCATCAAAAGTGGAATTTTTTGCGCCGCTTACGAGCGTGGCAGAGTAGCGATCATACCACGACTCAAAAGTGATGTTATTATCTGGTTCTTATAGACAAAATCTTTCATGGCGCCAGAAAGATCTGTTTCAAGTTTCCGTACAAAGGTAATCCCATCCTCGCCACCGCTGAAGTAAACTCAACAAGGCCAGTTAGTTTACATTAATAACCTAAAAATCCTTTACTAAGAAAAAAACCGACTTCTAGATTAAAAACAGGGTTACCGATACCTTAAAGTGAGAATGGCAGTCTGTCAGTTTCCTAGCCGCGTAATCGACTAGTCTCGGAGACTGAAATCTTCTGGTGTGAGTTTGGCTCGGCTAAAGGGCTTTTTGAAGTTTCAGTCTGGCGTTTGTTCGTTGTTCGAGATCATGTGTTCGTTGCATCCCCAAAACTAATGCACCGTTATGTTGTTCTTTGGGTGGTATTGTGGTGATTATTGATGATAACAGGTAACCGTTTCAGCTCCATCGTATACCTACATGGTCGTAAAAGTCTTGGGTGGTATCATAACGAATTATGAATTATCATAAAAATATCATGTGTGCCACCTACTTAATCATCTGTACAAAACTATTGACTAGTTTAACCGACTGTTCGTAAAATTTATTAGAATTGGCCGGAAAGCCATAAACTTTATAAACACTGTTGTACGGGTTACATATTCCCAGCGGTCAGCATTGAAATCTTAAAAACGAAAAAATGCATCAGCTTCGCTCACATAATAAAAAAGGAACTCTCGTTCGTAATCGACTCAGTGAGCTGAACATTATTTTATGGAGCTTTCGGTCATAAAGTCTCGCCTCATAAACTCGTTGGACGTTGGCTATCGCATGGCTAACGTCTTCTTTATATGCTTCTTCCATTCATTCATTCATTCAATAATGCAGAAACCGACGAGGATATTATATTTAGGTGCGGTTCGTTATCTCACTATATTTTTTATGTATGTATCTACAGACAAGGCATAGATACTTTTGCAGCTAAAAGTTGGCTAAAATTTCACTAGCCCTGACCTGATAAATAAAATGAGTGTGTTCATGGTCAAGAAGAAATGAAGAAGTAACTAAGTATGAGATTAGTACACAATTTAGGAATTTAAGACGTTTAGAAAGAATGGTGTGAAAATGTAAATATATTTTGAAAATTTTTATATAAGAGATAGATTCTGCAGACTGCAAAATATTCAATCTTCGACCTAAGCTATTTAAAATCTTCACTTAAGGCTACTTAATGAGAAAAATTGCCGCGATCTCATACGATCAATTCAATTCATTTTGCACGTGGACGCAGATTTCTTTCATTCTATTAGGAGCCTTTCTTAGGGCCGATTGCTCGTACATCTTATCTAGTCTGTCGGACATCTTATCTAGTCTGTCGGTTAGCTTATCGTATAGACAAGACGCATCCATAATGAATTTTGTCTATTTTGCATGTACAGCCGTTCAACGATGCGACCAAGACCAATAAAATTCCATAGGGAGCCAAGGGCAATGGAGGTCTATTTTTCAAAATTTGTTTATAGAGCCAGGGATGAAACGGCCGATAAAGAGGACATTGGGGCGGGAGGACATGTTTTATTTTTTTCAATAAATTGCCAGGCTCGATCGATTCAATAGACAAAAAATCAATAGGAGCGCTACAGCCAGTGGCGCAACCAGGATTTGGTCCTGGAGGGGGCTAAGTTCATTCATATTACTAGATATTTGATGTTGCTGCCGCAAGTTGGGGAATGGTGCTATTTTTCAGAGCACTATACAGTAGTGTTTTAAAGTGCAGTTATATTCACGTTTTTTTTTTCTATCTAAAAATGTATTTTCGGCGGATTTTTTTTTTGCGAAAGCATTCATTTTGCAAATATGTATCACTTTTTGCAAATATTACTTCAGACCAGTGTGTCTTCTAATTTGCAGAAATTATATAACTTTCTATGGATGTTGCAACCTGGACAGCCCACGTTTCGTACTTTTTATAAAATGTCCAACGAAATGCATTGTTTCATATCTCATTTTGCAATTTTTCCTTTGACAATTTCTGGGTCTGGTAGGGGCTTTAGCCCCCTTAGCCTCTCCCGTGGTTGCGCCACTGGCTACAGCAACGGCAAAATTGGATCATGCGTTATTTTTAAAACCTATTTTGTAATGGACGGCGCTTAGTGGAAAATGGGCTCTGACTTTTATACTACCATGGTCATTCAGGGCTATATATTTAAAGATAACGGTAAATATTGGATTGTATTGTATTTTAGAATAATTTGTGCTAGAGCTTGGAAACGCTTTGAGTAGTTAAAGCACCCTAAATGAGTCAAAGAGCCACATGTGGCTCCCGAGACGCCCTTTGTCGACCGCTGATGTAGTGAATTAGGTTTCATTGTGTGGCAGTGGTAATGCTGTACATTTCTCAATGCTGTACGACAGGTCAAAATGCTGTACGTCTGGTCAGCTTACACTAAATAAAATGTACGAGTAATTGGCCCTGTCACTTGTAAAACTTGGTTCTAAAAAGCAAAACAAAATTAAACCACAGTTGGAAAAAACAATCTAATGTGAATATAAACAGAATAATTCGTAAACACATTTGGCTAATCTCTAGTAATGACCAATTACGTATACCTACATGCATATGTATGTTATTTGATTTCTAAATAAAATACGCTCCAGAAGACGAGTTAAAATGAAAATTTCCACACAAATTTCCACATTCGAAAAAATCGACCGCAGATTGTTATACATACATACAAATTTAATCTCTGGAACATTTAATGATTTAATTGTTATACTTTTCTACGGTAAATGTGTAATTAAGAATTTTTTTTCTTTCTCTCAAGTGTGTAAACATCTGAAAATATGTTTGTAGAGATGGAGCGGAGCGCAAGCATATGTGTGAATTAGAACACGAATATTGTGGTGCGATAAAAATTAATGAGTGAATAGCTTTTTTTTTGTAGAATTTAGAAGTGAGCATATCGTTTGGCTACTTTTTACTTTTTGAAGTAACGTCTTTGACTTATTTCTTGTTCTACTCTAGGGTTTGAAATAATACCTAAAATTAATTAAAATTTGAATTGGGAAAAATCTTGTCTTGTGTCGTCCCAACTTTTCTACGAGGCATTGGTGGTGTGATCTCCTTTATTATAAAGGAGTATAAAATCCATCAGTTGAAAATCCACCTGGTAAAAATCCAGTTTTTTAATTACTAAAACGAAAATCTCTTTTCCTATCTTCAAAATCCACCTGAAATTAAATTTTTTTCAGGTGGATTTTGATTTGGGTGAATTTTGAAGATAGGAAGAGAGATTTTCGTTTTAGTAATTAAAACACTAGATTTTGACCAGGTGGAATCCATCTGATAAAAATCCACGTTTTTATTTACCAAAGCGAAAATCTCCCTCCCTTTCTTCAAAGTCTCTTTTCCTACACCAAAATCCGCTGTAGTATCTAATTGTATTATCAAAAAAAGAAAAATAATTTTGAACAGGTGGATTTTCGCTGGCTGGAACTCGATGTGTTGGTTTTTTCCTTTTGAAGTTTAGCTCGCAGAAAAAAAACACGTCTGGTACAAAAACAAGATTTTTATTGATGTTGACTGCTCGAGCGACAAACTGTAAGTGAGCAGGTTCTCATTGACTTGACATTGTTACATTGTAATTCTCAACACTCCCACTCAATGTTACAAAATAAAAAAAAAAATCCAAAATATGAATGCAAAATTAATAAAATTAAAAAAATATGAAAGTAAGTTTGTTAATTAACAAGATGATCATGCAAATTTGTTAATTCCATTAATTCACACAAATATTTATGACGAATCTTATTTAAAAGCCTTTGTAAATATATCCGCAATTTGCTCTTCGGTGCAGACATACTCCAACTTGAATACTCCTTCCTGGTACTTCTTCCGGATAAAATGATACTGAACATCAATGTGCTTTGTCCTTTTGTGGAATACTGAATTCTTGATTAGACGTATAGCACTCTGATTGACCATATAAAAGGTTGACTCCAAATTCGATTTACCTAGCAGTTCAAGTAAAAGATTTTTCAGCCATACTAACTCTTTTACTGCTTGGCATGCCGCAATGTACTCCGATTCAGTTGATGAAGTTGATACGGATTGTTGTCTGATAGATGCCAAGCTAACAACACCCGAGCCGATATTGAAAACGTAACCACTCGTTGATCGTCTTGTTTCGCTATCTCCCGCATAATCGGCATCACTGTAAACAACAAGATTCAATTGATCGTGTTTATTGTAAAGAATACCTACTCGAATGGTTCCCTTTATATACTTGAAAATGTGTTTAACAGCGCCAACATGCGCCGAACTTGGTCGTTCTAGATATCGGCTGACAGCGCCCACTGTATAACTGATTTCTGGGCGCGTTCCAATTGCCAGGTACATCAAGCTTCCCACAGCTTCTCGATATGGAAACGTTGAATTGTTTTCCTCGTTAACAAAATCACCAAGATTCTGATTATTATCCATGGGAGTTGACACGATTTTGCTTTCCATCATGCCAAAACGATTCAACACCTTCTTAGCATAGGTTCCTTGATGTATGTGAAGTGAGCCATCTGGACGCTGTTCAATTTCGAGACCCAAAAAACACTTTGCGTTGAACACCTTTACCTCGAAATTCTTTTGCAACTGTGATATTATTGAATCGGTTTTATCTTTGCTATTTGTAACCATTAATCCGTCATCAACGTAAATGGCGATGATAGTTAATTTCTCCATGTCTCGACGAACAAACACACAGGAATCCGATTCGCTTTGTTTAAAATTAAACTGACGGATGAAGGATGTAAACTTCTCGTTCCAACATCTGGAAGCTTGTTTTAAACCATATAAGCTCTTAACCAATTTGCAAACTCGTCCGCTGCTGTCGTTGTATCCAACTGGTTGTCTCATAAAAATATTCTCCTTCAAGTCTCCGTACAGAAATGCAGTTTTAATGTCAAACTGCTTCAACTGCATCCCATTCATTGCAGCCAACGATAAAATGGCACGTATCGATGAAAATTTGACGACAGGACTAAACGTTTCATCATAATCCACTCCATGTTGTGTAAAGCCACGTATTACCAAACGCGCCTTGAACCTTTCGATTGAACCAGCCGTGTTCTCCTTCAATTTGAACACCCAACGATTGTCGATAACTTTCTGATCCGCAGGAGCTTCTACGAAATCCCAAGTATGGTTTTTGATTAATGAATCAAACTCGTCGTCCATAGCACTCTTCCACTGTTGTGCTTCTTCTGACTCCATTGCTTCCTCATATGTTTTCGGTTCGACGACCACCGCCGAGAAACCTTTCTCTGCATAACGTTCTGGGACATTGTTTTTCTGACGAAGATTGTATCGCTGATTGGGTCTTGAACTATCGGTTTCTTCAAGAGTTTCCACATTTAATTCGCTTTTTACCAAATTTTGAGCTTTCGGTGTAGCACCTTCTTCATTTTTACTAATTTCCTTTTCTTCATAAATTACTTCCTTTTGAACTTCAGTATTATCAGTTTTCTTCTTTTCATAAATCTCTTCTTCGTCACTTTCAATTGCTCCTTGAATCACAAATCTCTCGGGTTGACGTTCATTAAAGCGTACATCACAACTGAGAATAATTTTTCTTGTGTCCGGGTCGTATAGACGAAAGTTTTTAATTGTTGGCTCGAATCCTACTAAGAACATTTTCTTTGCTTTTGGATCCCACTTCTTGCGACCCGACTGTTTTGGAATTTGTACATAGCATTCGCTTCCAAAAATGTTTACATGGCCTAAGTATGGTTTCCGACCAAACCATTTTTCGTATGGTGTACTACCAACACATTTGCTATTCGTTGTACGATGCAATAGATAAGTTGCTGTACGCACCGCCTCCGGCCATAAAAACTTTGACGAACCACTTGCGATGAGCATCGTTCTTGCACTTTCCTGAATTGTTCGATTTTCACGTTCGATTCGGCCATTCTGTTCCGGAGTATACGGCGCGATATATTCTATTAGAATGCCTTCTTCCTTGAACAAACTCTTGACTTTTTCGTTAACAAATTCTGCTCCATTGTCAAAACGGAAATATTTGATTTGTGCGCCATTCATTTTCTGAGCCATGGAAACGAAAGAGCTTAAATGTTCATACACTTCATTTTTCGATCTCAGGAAATATGTAAACCGAAATGTTGTTGCCTCGTCCTTTATCAGCAAAAAATAGCGAACACCGCCGATTCCGTTCACTTTCATTGGTCCACATAGATCCGCATGCATATATTCTCCAACAACTGACGACCGTTTGATCGCTTCCTTATGCGTTGATCTGGTCATTTTTTCGAATTGACAGTCTCTGCAGAAAAACTTTTCGCTGTTCGACAAATCTACACCCGTAACAAGACCATCGTTGCACATTTTCTTGATTGCTTCGACATTGATGTGACCCAATCGATTATGCCAGTGCTGAAGCGAGACAGCTGCAATGTTCGCACACTGGTTAATACGCAAGCGAAAATCCATCCGAATTTGCCGCATTTCATCACGATCACCAACGATTTTTCCTTTTTGATCAACTATTTTACAACCACGTTTGTCTAGTCTAGAAGAATCTTCAAACCCTTATCCGTCATCACAACCGTTGAAAATAGATTCTCTCCCAAATCCGGAACGAACAGTACATTTTCAAGGCGACGCTGCTCCCACTGATTGTTTATCCTAGCTTCAATGAGAACTGTACCAATTCCACAAATGTTCAAATGATAGCTATCGGCCAACTTGACCTGGCCACTGTGATCTCTCAATTCGGAAAACCATTCACGATGAGCGGTCATATGGCTTGTTGCACCAGAATCAGCACACCAAAAACTAGATTTCTCCACCTTCGAATCGACTGAGCATGCAACGGAACATGCAACTGAACACCATGCAACTTCGTCTTTGACTTTCTTAATTTTGTCGTTCTTGTTCCTATTGTCACCAGAAGTAATCTTGTGCCTTGAGCACTTCTTGTCTCTTGCCCAATGACCAACTTGACCGCATGCATTACATTTAGTTTTCTTTTTCAATTCATCGAGACTTGATTTTGGCTTAAACTCACTTGAACGCTTGAATTTTGCTGCAAATGCAGCATCCGACGAAGTAGCTCCTTCAGTATTCATTCGCTTCAAATTATCCTCTTCTAACTGTAAAGACGACAATAGCGTATTGAGCGTTCGGGTTTCTTTCGTGTTGTATCTAACGGTTTTGTAATTGTTGAACTTCGGCGGCAAACTACTTATAATGCGCACCATTTTTAATTTGTCAGACAATTTTTCGTCCTGTTGCTCAAGTTCCGACGCCAACTGATTTGCTTTTTCCACGTATCCGGCCACTGATTCATCATCGCTCATTTTTAATGCAAAATATTCTTCGTATAATGTCATTACACGTATTTCTGAGTTCTTTTCGTAAACGCAATTCAATTTGTCCATCATATCTTTTGCGGTTTTGCATGTCAAGACAAGATTTGCACGCTCAGCATCCAAAGACTGGAAAATAGCGCTCATAGCCCTTCCTTCTTTTTGCTCAAATAAACTTCTCTCCGCCTCATTTGCACCCGATTCTGGCACATTCCCTTCAATATTATCGGTCAAACCACGAACTTTCATATATATGCGGTTATTTGAAATTTCCACAGTCTATAGTTTGAGCCATTCAATATATGGCCACTGTAGTTATTTTCTGTCTTTTCGGCACACGAATCCATAGTCCATACTGAACAACGATTGAAAATAAGGGGCGACGCGACGCGAACAATGAATTGAACACGGCAATTAAATTCTCCACTAATTGTTTCTTTATTATTCGATGACGACGATCGATTCTAGTGAGATTTAAAAACGTTCTTGTTCCGCGCGAATATACGAAAAGACTGTTCACTTTCGGTCAAATTGATTAACTGTTTCAATCGGTTCACCGTTTTTCAAGTTTAACTGTTAATTGCATCAGATCCACTAGTTTTGATTGAATTTTGATCAGTTGGGTTTTACCTAACGGGCTGCGTTTCGCAAAACATTCTCTCAGTTTAAAATTCTCCTATGATCGAAATCCCACCATCCGAAATCCAAACATTTGAAATTTGGACTATTTTGTTATAAATAATTTTGATTGATTTGATTTGATTTTGACCAGGTGGATAACTAAAACTTTAGTTATAACAAAATAGTCCAAACTTCAATTGTTTGGATTTCGAATGGCTGGATTTTTTCTACGGATGGATTTCGATCATAGGAGAATTTTAAACTGGGGTGTGATGTATTGCGAAACGCAGCCCTTTGAATCTAAGAAAATTCATTACCGCTTTAGTAATTGGAAAAAATAATTTAGAATAGTTTTATTTTGAACGGATGGATTTTCAAAAAGGTGGATTTTGTTCAACACCCCATTATTGTATGAGTTTGTCATTTCTCTGTTTTCTTATCTTTGTTGTGATTGTCTTTCTCTCTGTAAAATATACATTTCTACATTTTTCTTATTACAGGCATCTGAACAAATAAATATATCATTGTAACTTCATAGAAAAACAAAAAACAAAAACCAAACTAAGACTTTGTATACCTCATTATCATACTATTAAGCTTATACATATACGTATTGATATTACCATAAAACTAAATGCATCTTTTTGTACTAACAAACCATACAATCTAACTACATAAAACGTAACTAATCAGTCGTCTTTAAATAATAATAAAAATTTATAAATGCTTCATTATACTAAACAAAAAACGCACTTACACTTGACTGAAAAACCATCGAAAAGTACATAATACTATACAGAGAATCACCGTGTCCTAAAGCGTAGAATTTATATCCATATTTAAAAAAAAACATACAAAATCAAATTAAATTCACATCTCTACACATACACTCACACACATATCAATGTTTTGTAATAAATGTTGAATAATACATCTAATAAACGTGTCTACATATTTAATATTATTATTATTAATACATAAAAGATAATTCCGTTGATTGTTTTTGGCGGTTTTTACACACTCATATTCGTATAATAAAATAATAAAAAACAAAGTGCAATCTACTTTCTACTATAAAGACTGAGAGAAAAATAAATATACAATAAACACGTAAACAAAAACAAAGAGATTGTTATAAATTTGTAAAATCAACCGTCTATTTATTATAATAAACAAAAATTAATAATTGAAACGATTTGAACTCATACACATCATGTAAACACTCATCGTCATAATACTATTACCAAAAAAATAATGAAATGCAAAGTGTTTTTATGAAATGGTTGTTGCCAGTGCTATGCTGTATTCCGGCAGTGTAGCCGGTTTAAGAATACCCAAATCACCATCATTTCATAGTGGATTAGATTTAGCCGCCGAGAAAGATTTTAAATTTGTCACAACATCACATTCAGCGGGTAGTTTTACCGATATGCCATCCATACAACAACATCAGCAACAACAACAGCAACAGCAGCAATTGCAGCAACAACATCAACAATCACATCAGCAGGATCCTAATATAAATATTGCAAATAATAAGGTTAGAAGAATATCAAATTATGAGAGTGTGAAAAAAAGAAAGAGATTGAGAAAAGTAACGCATGATCATTCAGTTTGACCATTTATATCGCTTTCAATATTATTTTGTTTATGTTTTTTTGTTCTTTCATTTCTTTAGACTTTTTTGTTTGTGAAATTGCAATTTTTATAACGACTTTGGTTTGAGGGGCAGTAGAAAAATTAGGGGAAGGTCCCGTCTTTTATGTTGAGAATTTTGGCCAGCTTTTCCGGGGAAAAGAAGGGAGAGTTGTAAGCAAAAATCCAAATCTCTACAGGGTTGGCTTCGATATCGCCCATTAAATTCCCGTTTTTTTAAACTCCGACGTTCATTATCCCGCCATTTCAATATCCCGTCATAAAAGTGTTCGTTCAAAAATCGCCACCGCCACCACACTTACCGTTCAAATAATGGGTCTTCTCGCATCGATATACTTAAGTCTCGGAAACCCGCGGACCAAGTGAATTAATTTGAAAAATAAGTGGTCTGGGCTTTCGGTAATCGAGACTTTAGTTTGCCCTGCATGACGGTCTTGTTTTAAGGGGCTCAATTATCATCTTAATCGAGGAAATAAACAAATATTCCGACGGAAGGAAAGTATCGAATCAACTGCTGGGAATCACATAAAAAAACTATTGATTGGTTTGTTAACAATTAAAATAATGTTTGGTGGTATTTTGAGGGAATTTTTGCACTATCCAGTTGCGGGATTTTAAAACGGTGGGGATTTTAGTGGGCGGGATTTTCTAATTACGGCATTTTCAAGCTGCGGGATTTAGTAATGTAATGTCGAGCCAGCGGGATTTTTTTGTTATGAAAAGCGGGATTATGAACGGGCGGGATTTTGTTTTTCGGGATTAGGTATCCTATCTTTACATCTGGTCACTAGTGCTGGTACGGAGGATCAAACGAAACATTAATTTGATTCTATAATTCCAATTGCAATAACAATAACGCAAGAGCGTTTCCAAATGACATATTAAATGGAACGAAGTACGAAATCTGCTGCTAGCTGGGATCAATCAAAATCCATTCGATCAAAAGCCATCCATTTGAATTCCTAAAGTAGCAAAATTTCCTATAAATTTTAAATTAGAAGATTTCAATTGACTGGATCTTAACTGCTTGGATTTCGTAAGCAGTGTCCCCATTATTTCATACAAATGAGCCCCTTCAATAATAATTTTACTCTACTTCCTTGTCCGAGACTAAAATGCAACACAACCAATGTTGACAACCAGACTATAGAAAAACATATGTTAGCGTAGAAAGAGAAGAAGAGCCGAGAGAGCTTTATACTTTTCGATAGTCCATTTGTACATTAGTGTCTCCACTTGCTTAAAAAGGAATTCCATCATAATTTCCATCAGCCAAAACTGTCAAATTTGTTTCATTCCTCCGGGTCAAATCAGTTTCTGTCGGTTTTTCCCTAACAAAAATATGCCTAGTAGCTTTTCCTATATCCTCGTCGACAACTCTAACCCAAATCTCGCAAAAAACGCTAGCCATGCTGCAGCAGCTTCCCATCATGGCGACAAAGCAGCTATTGTCGCGTTTATGGCAGTATTCACCAATTTTTGAATTTGAATATGAATATGACAGGATATGTTTTGTTTGGCTTCGATTGAGGCTATATCCATAAAACCGGAACACCAAATATAGTGCTTCAAATCTTGTCCGAAGATTTTTCTTTTAATCATCGAGCGGGAGGCCTATCTTTGGCTCAGTTATATGAAGGAGCAAAATTGCGTTATTACTGGTGCGACAACAATCTGCAAGTGTTCTACCAAGAATCGATTTATGAAGCCTCGGGACAAGATGTAAATTTCAATCAACCCTGTCAAGTTGATAGCCTAAAAACTAAAATATTCTCAGCTGCCTTCATTAAATTGGTTGTCGAATTGTCTTTTTTAGTCGACGAAATTAACTTTTCTCGGCGTTTTATCGCAAAACCACATTATCTCCGCTAGAATTGGAAAGATTTAAAGATTTTTGACTCGAAATTGTGGTCTAGAAAAACAAACGATATTTCATACAGCATTAACAATTGAGTTGTGCCATTCCCCCTCCTTTTCCCATCCGCCACTACTCCCAATGAGGAGCACAGTTAGGGAATATCACAGAATAATAAACTAGGGGGCTTCGCTCGCCAACCCCCGGGGGCCGAGGCTAATTTCGGGCCTGGCCGAAATTTGGATACCCTTCGCTCTCTTCGAAAAATTTTATTGCGATTGCGGGAGCATGACCCCATAGTACGATTCCATTCGTTTTCAATTTTTTTGTTGCCTTGGTAAAGTCACATTATTTCAAGGTTTTGTGAAATTGGTGCAAAAAATGTTTCTTAGAAGAACCAAAATGGGGGTTTGGTTTGTATGGCCACCCCATGATCCCATGGTCAGATTTGATCAATTCATAGATATGTATTGTGTCATCAAGAGAAACACGTTTGTGTGAAATTTGGTTGAAATTGGTGCACAAATAAAAAAAATTTTCTTAGAAGAACCTAATTTGGGGGGTTAGGTTTGTATGGCAGCCCCATGACCCCATTATCCGATTTGATCCATTCTTAGATATGTTTTGTGTCATCAAGAGAAACACATTTGTGTGAAATTTGGTTGAAATTGGTGCACCAATAAAAAAGTTTTTCTTAGAAGAACCTAATTTGGGGTGTTAGGGTTGTATGGCAGCCCCATGACCCCATGGTCCGATTTGATCCATTCTTACATGTTTTGTGTTATCTATAGAAACATATTTGTGTGAAATTTTGTTGAAATTGGTACACAAATAAAAAAGTTTTTCTTAGAAGAACCTAATTTGAGTAGTTGGGTTTGTATGGCAGCCCCATGACCCCATTGTCCGATTTTACCGATTCAAACATACAAACTGCCTGCAGGAAAAAGAAGCACTTGTGCAAAATTTCAGCTTCATAGCTTTTAAATTGGCTGAGTAAAACGCGTCGCAACAGACAGACAGACAGACGGATATCGCCCAATCGACTCCCCAAGTCATGCTGATCATATATGTATACTTTTTATATGGTCGGAGATGCTTCCTTCAATGCGTTACAAACTTCATGACAAAGTTAATATACCCTTTCACTCTATGAGCGAAGGGTATAAAAAAGAGATGCGTGTGTTTTATCAAAGCTAAGGATCTATCGGTATAACTGGCAGTATGAAGGAACATTTTAATAACGGTCAATTGTAATTCGTGACGTTCTATGTAACTGAATGAAATATGTCAATCTGAAAATAGATGATAAAAACGTACTAAAAAAATCTTGTCTTGTGTCGGAACTTAGCATAGAAGCTAGGAATTTGTTACATTTCAGTCCACGTCACCGTTATATAAATATCCATACCCGAATATATCTTTATTAAATAGTTTCAACCCGCATAGCATAGGGCTAAACGTATCGATCCTAAATTTGGATATTTTTTAAGCGATGTTAAACTTACAAATTCGTCATAAGCCACCGCTATACAGATATTAACCAAAAAAGATTCATCTAAATGTTTGACATATATAATATTCACGAGAAAAGCTCAAAATCCCATTTCTGCAAGGTAGGAAATTTACTCTTATATAGCGTCCTTAACGGTGCACTATTTGGTGAAAGATTTCGTCACTACCGTATGCATTACAAATTTGACATACACAACATTTCAGTGAACTTTACCGTTATACAGATTTGCACGAAACAAAATGCCTTCCGACCTACGGGCACTGAGCTGATCTCGGAACCACAAAAGCTCTGTGTACATATTTGCCATACATGTTACCGCTATTAAGATTTGCCCAAAAAACTGCTTTTGCACCGCTATAGCACCACACACGAACAGTTAGGTACTTTTGGAAGCTTGTTTAAACCCAAAAAAAAAAGAGTAATGGAAAAATCCATAGCTTTCCCGTCAAAAATTAATTTGGCTAAATTGATGTTTTAATTTTCTCGCGTAATATTTCACTACTGCTATTACGGTTTCTCATTTATAGTTTGCGGCTTAATTATAGGGTAGTGGTTCTTAACCTTTTGTACATGAAACCATTTCCCAATAATTCATAATGCCGCCGACCACCAATTGAAAAATTTACAATGTATTTTACATTGCAAAATGCACAATTAGTTTTGACCTCAAATTATGATTTGACCTTCGGGCGGGCGTAATTCATCTCAGGGATTAAGTGACCACTTTTTGTGGCGCCAATCATCAACTGCCCAAAAACAGCTTTCGGTTTTACGCCCGATCGTGTTACGATGCGCATTGTGCCCACCGAACGGTTAATTTGGGAAACAATCATCAAACATGTGCTGTTAATTTTAGTGATTATGCTATAACGTCCATTTGTCTGCAAGCATATTTCACGATCACGACCAGGAGGTGTGTCACTGGTTTCCGAAACATATAGTGTAGGACGCACTTTGACCGGGCAGTACGGTATGTTTATAAATTCATGGCTCTTGGTAAATTCTGGCGGAGAGATAAAACGTGAGCTATCACAATTGGAGCTTTTGCTGTTTTGCTCCTGCTCAAAACTAAGACTCTATGTGCAAAATCTCTTCCGAATCTTGAATCCAAAGAAGCAGTGGCGCAACCACGGGAGGGGCTAAGGGGGCTAAAGCCTCTCCCAGACCTAGAAACTGCGAATGGAAAAATTGCAAAATGAAATGTGAAGCAATGGGTTTCGTTGAATATTTTAAGAAAATGTGAATTTTTGTTCTTGGATCATGAATAACCTCATAAGAATTTTTGAAATATCATTGAGCAAAAATCCAGAATATAAGCTAGCAGATCTCAGGTGATTTTTTCAAAAAGGGGATGTCTTCAAAATATGTAAATATATCTAATTGTGAAAATCTTGACTTATCGTTCCATTCTATACACCAACTGCGGTGCATGTCTGTAGTATTTATGGCATGGCAACTTATAGCTCCATTCAGATGGAACGATAAGTCAAGTCACAATTAGTTAAAACTCGCACCCACGAAATTGGGAACCAGAATTAATACAGTAATTGTAAATTCGAGAGGGGAAAAATATCTAACTACCATCACAACTCCCAAAGCAATGTGAGCATTCAACACCGGTACAGACCTGCACGGTCGAGCGTCATGGTGGTAGCCTTCACGGCAAATCAAAAAATTTCCATAATTCTCCCGCTAAAACTCAAGTGGTCGTCTTGTGCACAGATAGACAACAGACACAAGACCTGATGAGTGTGTCAATCTGTATGAAACCACAAAAACTTTGGGAAAAAATACCCAAAAATTGAGGAAAATGAGGGAAAAAGTTTCGTCCCAATCAGGATTCGAACCTCAGACCTTCAGTCACAAGGTCAGCAACTCTACCTACTGAGCTATAGACGCTTAGAGGTCCTGATGCAAAAATTCCAATGTGGCATTTCCGAAAATTGAATAACTCGATATTTCTCCCGCTGGGGCTCTTCTCCTCCAAACAGACAAAGTTCCGCGTAGTTCCCATAGAGCTGGTAAGTTGCCATGCCATAAATACTACAGACATGCACCGCAGTTGGTGTATATGGAACGATAAGTTAAGATTTTCACAATTAGTTAAAACCAAAGAATTAGTAAATATAAAAGGAACAAGTCATAGACCAAGAAAAGGTAACCATTTTCTATCTCATTCATACTTTTACCCTACTCCTGAGATGACAGCGAGACTAGAATACTTATGTTAAGGATAGAACGAGAAAGGAGAACCAGAAAGTGGTTACCTTTTCGTTGCACGGTAGTATTGTCACATGCTCCTTCCTTTACTATTTACTAATTCTTTGGTTAAAACTCGCGCCCACGAAATTGGGAACCAGAATTAATACAGTAAATGTAAATATATGTTCCGAAAAAAAACCTGGCTTCTTCGTTAATAATTTTTACATCGAGCTTTGAATGTTCAAAGAGCTGAGACAAGTGTTTCTCACACATCGACTATCGTCTAGAATTTTAAATTTCAATTGCGATTGGAGTTATGAAGGATTTTCTTCTGTCTTAAGCTGGCGGGCTAGTAAAAAATTAAATCTAATGGGAACAAGAGTTGTATCCGTAGATGGTAAATCATAACATAATGAGCCGCCAACCCAGCAACTCACATCCGCAATCAATTAGCTTTTTGCGAAATAGAGTCCGATAAGTTTCCCTGGACCCATATTGGAATGACATTAACCCGTTGTCGGTTCAGATTTTTATGTGATCCTAAATTCCTGTTTTTCTTTTGAAGCACCGGCATTCACAATTTCTCCTGTAAGACACAACCGCATACGCAGTACAACAGACGCGGAATTAATGGAATTGCCATGTGAAATCGCCTGCTCAGAAGAAGGAAAGGATCAAATGGCTAAATATTTTTAAAATGAAAAAATTCTGTGGGTTAGGATGGTGTCATATTTCAGCAAAATAAAATGCTTCCTACAACATCCATTTATATTGACTCACCTCGGTCTAATTGGATATGTACCTTAAGGCCAATATGGTAGTGCATCCTCGTATTGTTTAAATCCAAGGTACAATTTTATGCGCAAACATGATGAGCTGTGTAGTAATTAGTTTCTTACGGTCTTCCCGAAAACCTATTATTCCGAAAAATACACAAAAAAAATCTTTGCAACCATATTGGGTTTATTTGTCCATTGCGAAACTTTTCAATCTTTCCTGATACGAGTTCGATGTATTTAGCAGCGAACTTCGGACTAGTCCAAAGTTTAGCAACCTCGCAAAGTTTATGATTTGATTTATGATATAGCTATAGTAGAGACTTAGACGGACCAATACCAAAAGAGACCAAAAGTGGTCCGCGGACCAACGGTAAAGTACCGTTGCTTTAGGACTATAGGGAAGAGCGTTTCACGAAAATAATTTTGTCTGTACCGTTTCTGAGCGCACGTTTAAATTCGACAATTTTTGTTAGAGCCACAAGAGCTACACTTTGGTAATATGTATATGTGCAAGGGTTTTAGTAAACGCTACCATTATGGCTTTAGCAAAAACCAAAAAATATGTTTAGACCTTCCCCCTTCCCGGTACCCTTCGACTAGAATGCTGCTAATTAATCGATTTGGACAGCAGCCGTCGACATTATGCTACATACGTGACGCTTAGTATTAGCATATTGTTTGTAGGTTCGACCTTGAAAATCAGCTCAGATAGGCCCTTTCAACAACAACATCACAACCTCACTTTGCTCTCAACAATCGGTCATCACATTTGTGTTTCAATGAAAAAATTAAATTCACAAGCTAACGAATGCACCCACTTCGGCAAAAATTCATACAGTAATTGAGGAGACGTTCCGCTAATACACACCTTGTCAAATACTCCTCCTACACACCGCAAACAAAATTCCCGTTATTTTTTGACCCTCGCTCACACATGTTAAGGTGATTGTTGACCTAAAGGTGTTCTGTGAGGTGAACTACCTTAGAGTTGATACGGACGGTTGAAGTTTTTTTTTTGATAACTAACTACGCACATAAAACGGTATTTAAAGGTTTTTGAAAATGGCTCGGCTTTCTTAGAATCGGGTCAAAAACTAAAAACAAAGAGCGTAAATTTTTTTAAATTGTTAAAAAAAAATTTCCAATACAGGGTTATTTCAAGACAGCGAAAAAAAAACCATTTGAGTACAATTTTTGACTGCAGGGTTGTGTTGCTCAGATTTGTAATTTTACTTTTCAGTTTCTTCAGGTTATAGGAACTACAAACTCCAATAATTTCAATGAGCCTTACGTTAGCTGAATATTCTTCACAAGTAGAGAATTACTCTTATTTTGTTATACATCATTTGCTCAATTATTATGCTTTTTTTACTCTTTTATTTCTTTTTTTTACTCAAAGATAAATCTCTAAAAAAAATTCCTAAATTTCAAACCATTCATACTCATTCCATATTCTTTCTTTTTCCATTGTATTTCTCTTCTTTACATTTATCTGTCGCAAAAATGCGTTCATTTCTATCCTGATAAACGTATTCGCAACTCCTAAAATCTGCGTCTAACCCAAAACAATGAAATGGAAACTGCCAAAAATATGGATCTTCCACCACAAAAGTCACCATTCAATAATTTTAAGATAACATCCGCGTCACATGTGAATACAACAAGAAATTTATTGAGTGTCGGTGGCGGCGGCGGAGGAGGAGGTGGACCAAATGGTGGTGGTGGTGGAGGAGGAGGTGGTAATAATGCCCCCAATGGATCATCACCCACAACAACGGCATCACTATCACCATCATCCATGATGATGATGACGACGTCCAGTAGTTATATGAATGGTGATGGAAATAATTTCAATAATTTATCAACGACGAGTGCAACATTGACAACAGGATCATCGCCAGCAGCAGGTGGATCAATAAACGCTCTTATCGGAAGTCCGGGACGAGCACGTGATCGTAACGTTTTCAATTCGCCGTCAGCCAATGCAGCCGTGTCGTTGCCGTTACTCAGAGGTGTTTAGATACAAATTTTATATGAGTGTGTGTCTTGATTGTGGATTTTTTTATTTTATTTTTTTTTTTTTTTTTTTTATTAAATAGATAGATTTAGTTTTTGTAATTAAAATAAGAAAAATGTGTGCATAGATTAGTGATGATATGATCTAAAGTACAAAATACTTCTATCGCTAGAAAACTCTACTATATACTTCTACTGTCTGAAATTGACTGATAAATATTTCCAACTGGATTGAGTTATTTAGTTGTTAGATCGGTTATCGAATCGAAGACAGTGGTTATTAATTCGCGCTAGTCACTCCATTACTTGTAAAAGCTCACAATCGTTACTTCTGCAATCACATAAAATTGCCGAGCTTTGGCGAGTAGCTTGTGCGAGGTTGGAGTCTAAGGTTGTCGATAAAATTGTGTGCTTTTACAAGCGCTCGCAATGTTTCGCGCGAATTGGTGGGTACTCGTACGTCATACTCTATGTATGAAAACTATTTTTTTATTGACACTCCAGTTGGAAATATTTTTTTCATTTAAATGTAATGTAAATTTATAAGTTATTTATATTTAAGCGTGTGTATCTCTTTATATGCGTATATACATTTACTATGCCTTTTGTGTGATTGTGTATGTATATAGACGTCGCATATGCTTGAAACGTCGCATATTTTTTTATCACTATCAGTTATCAATATTTAATTGAAATTCGCTTTCCAAACTATACTAGTATATAGGTGTGTCCACCAATCATCATAAATATCCACAAAATTACGCGTATTTATTGCACTTATCATTTATCTTTACTTCGGTGTTTATTTTCATTTTTTTCGTGTTTATATTCATTCACAAGTGTTTGCGTGTGCGTGTGTGTGTATCGCTTTTAATCTCTCAGCACATTTTGACGTATTTTTGCAATTATACATATTAGAAAATTGAAGTGTCTAAAAATGAATCATAGATAGTTCGTACAGTCTTAAAATATATATATAATGAGTGTGTGTCTTCACTAAATCCTTGCATTGATAATCCGCGGAATTTACCAAAGCGAAAGTTAGGAGACGGTACTTAATTTCAGGTGATACAAATACAATCTTTAACCCCGGCCTAAATTTGAAATTCCATTGTCCTGTATTGGTTAACCTGAATGGTCTGAGATAATGGCAATATGAGTATTGCAGATAAATTAGTATCGTCCCATATTGAAACCACGCATAAACAACATTTTCTTTGTTGGTGATGGATGTGGTTAAGGTTTGTGTTGCTAGAGACAACTCACGGTCGATGCGATCAGCGATCGTAGTTAAGTAAAGTAACCAATTCTGAGCCCTATTTGAATATTTTTTTTTTAAATGTGACTAAATTCCTAGAATCGACAATCACTAAAAGGAACATGTCTGTACCTATATAAAAAATAGACGCATATAGTGCTCAGAACTAGTTGTCTAACTACGATCGTTGAGCGATCGCATATGAGTCGTCTTTACGAACTTAACCTTAAAGGTTTGTGTTGCTTGGGACGACTGATGCAATCATCGCCGATTGACTATTGCTAGTCCTAGTGTTCTATTTACATAATTTATGAACGCTAATATGTTCCTCTCAATTTCAGTCGATATTAGGAACGCATCTTCTTAGATATTATTTGCCAAGAATATTCCAGGACTTAGAAAAATACAATAAATGCAAGACAATAAAATCATTGTGTGCATATATTGTTAGAGAATTGTGTTGCTCCAGGATATAGGCGATACTGGGGAAGACATTTAAAAAAATTAATATTATTTTGGTGTTGTCATATATGTAACACAAAAAAAAAACAGCTTGAACGTGAGTTGAACCTAATATGAAAGTTACACTTTTTGGGTCGTTCAACAAAAGTTGAACGTGAGTTGAACCTAAGTTGAAAGTTACACTTTTCGGGTCGTTCATCAAAAGTTGAACGTGAGTTGAACGTGAGTTGAACCTAAGTTGAAAGTTGAATTCAAGCTGAATTCGAGTTGAATTCGAGTTGAACCCAAGTTGAACTCAAGTTGAACGTAAATTGAACCCAAGTCCAACCTCTGTTGAACCTTGAATGGCGCCCAACACTCACAGGGTACCACCTAGCCCAACTTCCGTTGTAATGCCAAAAACGTAACGCTTTTTCGTTATGATTTTCGTGACGCTTTTCGAATTTATGTGCCAGAGTCAAGACATAAAAATGTCAAAAAATGTATGCATCAAATGCTACAGAATGCTTCAGGAGTAATATTCGCTTAGCGATCTTCGCGTGAGTCGTCTCTAGCAACACAAACCTTAAGAGCGACTAACGCGATGATCGTTGAGCGATTATTGCTCCTAGAGCGTTGTTCGCATGCATTTTGTTTAAAGATGTGTTCTTAAATTCAAATGTAGCTTGAAGCAACACAGGAAATACATATATGCATAAAATACTCAGTACAGGTCAATATTCCCTCAGGTGACGCATAGTGGTTCAGATTCACATTCTAGCGGAACAAAAATCCTAAATGCAAGTATGAGATTTGTAAACTTCATATTGGGAAAAAAAATTTGCACACATCTACAGAATTCAGAAAATATAATGATGATCTTGTACAGGGCGAACCCCGGCCGACCGCGAACCTCTATTGCGCCCTATTGACCCATTAGTGCAGTCATATTAGCATTTCAAATAGAAAAAAAATAGAGTAAGGCTAATTTTTGTTGTTTTTGAATCAGTGGGCTCCCAGGAATCTACAACTGATTTTGCTAAAAAAAAATTTGATCGGAAAGGTCCCAAAAAGGACAAAAAAGATACTCTTTAATCCTTGACCGGAGGTCGGCATGCGGGGTATCATATCAAAGGGGACGTCGAGTACATTACATATCCGGTGTTTGTTTCCTGTTTCAAGGACCTTCAACTGAATAAATCGGGCTTAAATGGAAAATTTTCGTGTTTTCCGTCTATCTTTCCAAAGCCATTACTACGAGAATAATCCAAGTTGTGCCTACTTTTATCACTTTTCAGAATCTATAATAGCTGAAAATTCTACTATTAAATTTGCTAACAAAAAAGTTAATCGGAAAGCTCTGAAAAAGGACATAAAAGGACACTAATTGCACACCTTAGTCGAACGTGGGCATGTGGGGTGTCATATCAAAGAGGATGTCATAAGTACATTCCATATCCGGCATTTGTTACTTGTTCCAAGGACCCTCAAAGGAGAAAATAGGGCTCAACTTAAAAATTTTTGTGTTTCCCGTATCTGTATCTTTCTAAAGCCGTAATTTTCATTTAAGCCCGACTTATTCCATTTAGTGTCCTTGAGACAGGAAATAAGCACCGGATATGCAATGCACTCGACGTCCTCTTTGATATGACACCCCACATGTCCACGTTCCATCAAGGTGTGAAATTAGTGTCCTTTTATGTCCTTTTTCAGAGCTTTCCGATAAACTTTTTCTTAGCAAATTTAATGGTAGAATCTCCAGCTATTATAGATTCTGAAAAGTGATAAAAGTAGGCACAACTTGAATTATTCTCGTAGTAATGGCTTTGGAAAGATAGACGGAAAACACGAAAATTTTTCATTTAAGCCCGATTTATTCAGTTGAAGGTCCTTGAAACAGGAAACAAACAGCGGATATGTAATGTACTCGACGTCCCCTTTGATATGATACCCCGCATGCCGACCTCCGGTCAAGAATTAAAGAGTATCCTTTTTTGTCCTTTTTGGGACCTTTCCGATCAAATTTTTTTTTTTAGCAAAACCAGTTGTAGATTCCTACAAGTCGGGAAAGCCAGGAAAACCAAGGTACCCGCCTAAGTTCTGGAGTATTGCTGACACAGTTGCAGCAAATTTTCCAAGAACTCAAAATATTGTTGAGGCTTGGCACAGACGATTTAACTTTATCACAAGGAAAAGCCATATCGGTCTGTACTGGCTGGTGGAATTACTAGGTAAAGAATTGCTCCTAGCTAAAAACCAAGTTGAGCCGTCCCGATCCGAAGGTCGCATCCAAAAGGTCTTTAGACGTAACCAGCAGTTAAGGAATATACTTGCATCTAAAGAGGACTATGAAAAAACGGATTTTTTGAAAAACTTGACGCATAAACTAATGTAAATAATTGATAAGTCGAACGAATATCTATGTTTTATTAACAAAAAAAAAATTTGGCGGTATTTTGGCGGGATTTTTTTATTATTTAATAGCGGGATTTTGGAATGGCGGGATTTTGAGGTGGCGGGATTTTGATATGGCGGGATTTTGGAATGGCTGGATTTTGTAATGTCGGGATAAAGTAAAGCGGGATTTTTTGGAAAATAATGAACGGGCGGGATTTTGTTTTTCGGGATTATGTAGGTATCCCGGGAGATCCTCATAATCGTGGAGTTTAGTCGATAACGCCAAGGGAATAATCTCCTGGACCTGTCGATAGCTGGGAACTCATACATGAATGAAGAAGTAGATGATAACGAAAGCTAAAATGTCCTGTAAGAAAGTCAGCCAGCAAGTGGTCTTAATTTTGTCTTGCGCAGAATTTTGATGTCGGGATAACTGAAGGGGTTCTTTCGCAAGTTGCAGACCTGGGTGGTCCCTCCAGTAGCTGAGCCTGAGATTCGAAAACCAAAATCAAGCCCTAGCAGCCGTCCAGTTTAGCTCACAGAAAGGCTCTCCACCGACGAGTAAAGAGGACACCCGAGTGACCAGATACCCAATAAGAAGAAAAGGTTCTGAAGGAGTTCAAAGCATTCGCAGCCCCATTTAGATAAGAACTTATACAAAGACAGTGCCTTGATTGCAGCTTGACTATCAGTGAGAATTGTGATATGGTGACCACGGAAACCCCGCTCCTGGCGCATATTTCAATGGCCTGAATCACGGCTTGGATGACGCTAGGCCAAATAAGAACCATTTCAACTAAGATCCTGGTATTGGTTGCGAAAACTCCACCAGTTCTACACTCTCAAAAATAGCGATAAAATATAAACAGTCACTCCATAGTGGTGAGAGCCCCAATAACTCGAATATCTTGATAATTCGAGGTAATTTGCGTGTCATGTTTCAAGTTTAGTTCAAGTCATAGGCACTGTCGATAAAATGAAACATTTACCGTCAATTTCATTCTAGAACGTTCCTTTTACTGCTGACAAAGCCTCAATTGACCCTGATATAAAGAATTTCTTCCCGAAGTTCTTTTTGAACTACCTTCAAAAATCATAAAAGGTTACAACAAAAAAGAAGCTAAAAACGTATACACTTAGTAAAAATATTCACATACCAGCAATTTTTTAGGCCAAATTTACATCACCACCTTTTACAGATATTAAGTTTGATTACTTATAACAAAAAATCTTGAAATACACGTGTCAATGAAAAACGACTTTTTTTTGTGATACAATTTTGAATCATTTTCTAAACAGATACTTTTGCCCCCAAATTTTGGAATGTTTTGATAGGTGCGCCACTGTACATGAAGGAGATAATTATATTTCCCAACATGAACTTCCAAAATCTTCTACTGGCGTTTCTTTTATTATTTTTGTCCGGCTAGAATGCGAGTCTGAACGATGTGCGATGCAAGCGATGATCGCTAAGCGATTATTGTGGTTTTCTAAGTCCTGGAGTATGTTTGAAAAATGATATCTTCATAACTGTCTTGCTAATATCGACTCCAAGTTTAGAGGAATACAGCAGCATATTGAAAAAAATGTAAATTGAGCTGTAGGACTTACAAGAGAGCAATAGTCGCTCAGCGATGATCGCATCAGTCGCTCCTAGCAACACAAAACTTTAGGCTAGATAGATCAGAAAGTATATTCTGATTAATCGAATATTTCCAATTGTGGACGGGCTTCTTCCCTAGATTTCCACGAAATTTCTAACAAATTTATACGGTTCGTTGTGCGTACAAACTGTACGCGTAACCCTTTTTGTCTCACCTTGGGTGGTTAATTGCCTACTTTTTTGTGTTTTTTTTTTTGTAACATAATATCAGTGCATCATCAATGTTCACAGATGCTAAACTGTCTGAATAATATTGTGTTTTCTCACTCCCACTTTTTTTTCTGTCTGCAACGCGTCATCTCTAATTTCCCAGGTGCTGACATGTCAATGCTTTAATTTCATCATCATCCTCATCGCATCCGAATTAATTTCGTTTCGTCTATCACTTTAACGACGAATTAATCTGAAAAATCAAAATAAGAATATTAAATGTCTACAACAACAGTGTCTATAAACAAATTAAAAGAAACAGAAAAAAACGTATCGAGATTTATTGTATTCCCTGACATGAATAGAACATTTCTTTGATAATTTGCCAAAAATACCGATTGCGATAATTATTATGTGCACCACCGCACATGTACAGAATTATTTGGTATGATGCGGTATTGTTCCTCATATACTCATAGTCGCCTAGACACCAACCATCATATAAGATTCTCACGGATAGATCTTGAGTTGTTTCGCGCCATTATTTGGATATAATTGTGTAAATTAATAGAGCAAAGCAAAAGAGCTAAACAATGAAATTAGACATGTATAGAGGAAGGTAGCAGAAACAAGCAGCATAGCAGCACAAAATTGATTTAACTCATTTCATATTAGAGCAGGTGGCGATGGTACCGCAGATCGATGACAATTTAACAAAAATAGAAAATTGTTGTAAACAGTTTATATAATAGCAAGAAATTGTTGTTGATAGTTTCTAGTGTTGCTTAAGTTTTTGGGGATTTTTTTTTTTGCAGACAAGCAAGATGAAATTTACATTGTTGTGTGATAAATTAGGTTTTTTTTTGAAGGCAATGTTCTCATCAAATAATATCAAAAATTGACCATTTGGAGATGTTCTCTGAAACATAAAAGAGAGATGACAAGAATTAACGATTGTCCAGATACACAGATTAAATGAACAGTTTTCCAATTCAAATTAATTTTTTTCCGAAGCAAATCAACACGTTGTGAATTTTATTGCATTATCGATTGAATCAAATTAAACGCATTTTGGCGTTTTTATTATGATAGAATTAACGATTGTCCAGATTCCCAGATTAAATGAACAGTTTCCCAATTCAAATTCATTTTTTTTTTTTTCAAGCAAAACAACACATTGCGAATTTTATTGCATTATCGATTGAATAAAATTAAACGCATTTTGGCATTTTTCTTATGCGTTTTATTTAATTTAATCCAATCAACAATTTTCTCTTTCAAATTAAGATTTTTCCGAAACTAATCAACAATTTCCCACATCAATGTTGAAGTGGAAAATTCTTAATTTGATTTGTAAGAAATGTGAATTTTGAAATCGATCTGAAAAATAGCTAATTTCAAGTGGAAATGCCACTAAACACCCGCCCATACAAAATTCTTGACAAATTAATTCCGAATTTATATTTTATAAATACATAAAACTAATCAACTGCATTCTCACACTTACATTACATATATGTACATTTCTAAACTGCACACTCCCTGTCGTCATTCGAACAATTTAATGAATCTTTAACATAACACTTATCTCTGCACAGAATTGCATTGCATACTATAGAATCAAACCAAACTGCCAAAAATTGTGCTGAAAGAAAAAAAATGCCAAAATTAGATTTTCTTTTTATCTATCACCTTCAATTACACTAAAAGTGCCAAAAATATTGGCACCGTCGAATATAGGCATGGTACAACCTGTTCTTTTGAGAGAACAGGTCGATCTTAATGATCTTCGGCATCAGAACAGGTCTCTAAAACTAGGTTTCCTGACCTATTTCGCAGCCAAAGAGCACCACAGACCTAGCGATTTATTGGCCAATTGATCACGCCCGTGCAGCACACTAGGCAATTTATCGCGCAATCTGAAATGACAGTCTCACGGTTCACACAACACAATACGACATAGTGAAAATTATCTGCTTGGTGGCGATGAAAGATCCATTGACATCCATGGTCACTTTCGAGGGAGAATGACCGCCACAACCACAGCATGAAGAATGACCACCCGGTTTATGTCAAAAAATCAGCAACTGAAAACACATGATTATCCGAAAAATTGCATGACAATATGTTCCACACACAATAAAAAATGAAAGGAGTTAGCCTTTCATTCTGGAATGTACCATGGCTCTTATGAAGTGGCTTCGCTGAGCCCGTTGCCCACCCAAAGCTTTCTTATGAGTTGTGGGAAAGTAGACTTTTGAAGCTATTCAGAGACTCCCTGTTAATTTTACAAACGTCATAAGTGTTTGCGACAAACACTATTAACATTCTCTGTATTCCCACCAAAGTTCATGTTCATTGTTTGGTACAGTCACAAGATATGCATAAATGCTTCAAACGCTGCCCTAGTCTTGTGAAACGCCTTTGCTAAATATTTGATTCCCTATATTTCCGGTTAAGATATTCGAATGAAAATTTTCAAGCATATTGCTGATGTAATTTTCTTAAAACCGTCATCATAATTTTCACATTTGCATACTTAACAGCCTATAAGTCCGTTCCCGTTACTCCAAACTGGAAGGAAGCCACTGATATGAAATGTACCCATCGAGTTCTTTGATTTAAGTACCCATACGTCCATGTCCGATAAACACTAAAAAAGTCGACTTTTTCAAATCTTCTGGACACCCTGTTAACTTTGCCCTACCAATTTCTAAGTATTTCGTGGTAAAGACTGTTAGGATGCTACACATTCTTACCAAATTTCATGACGATCGGTTAAGCCATTCGCAAGTTATTTAGTGAACAAAATCTAAAATCTGTGCCTTATCAACTTCTAAGTATTTCGTGCCAAAGACTGTTACCATTCTACACATTCCTACCAAATTTCATGACGATCGGTTGAGCAGTTCTCGAGTTATTTAGTGAAAAGACGGACGAACAAAATCGATTTCATAAGGGTTTTTTGAAAAAAACTAAAAAACCCTAAAAACGAAATTCTCGTGTTTTCCCTATTAGCTATCTACATTTCATTCTCCTCAACTCGTATCCCGTTTTGGGAGGCACACGTGAAAATTAGCTGTAGTTTTTTTTTAAATGGGGGGAGTTGATGAACATACCTTTCTGACAAATTCAAATGAGAGGAATAATTGGGGGTCCTTGATTGGAGCCACTCTATTTTCAGCAAAAATCACATTCAGCTTAATGTTAATACTCGCATAAAATTCCACGGCTGAACTTGCGTTTTTCAAGAATTATAGAGCTCTTTAAAAAGGTCCCAAATATTCTAATTTATCGTTTAGTCTACCGCCGAATTTTCATTGCATCCCCATCTTTAGCCGTTTTTAAATAATCACTAAAAACTAAATAAATACCCCCTTCCTCCCATTATTCAAGGTTGCGGACTCTCAATCGGTCAGAACACTTTTCCCATAATCATGCAAATATCGTATTCTTCTTTGACTATTATATTGACCTAATCAACTGGTCTTCATGTCTACCTGTTCATTCGACTCTTCAGTTCAGGTATTCCTGATCATTCGACTCATCTGGTCGACCTGTTCAATCGACTCTTCAGGTCTACCTATTCAATCGACTCTTCAGGTCTACCTATTCAATCGACTCTTCAGGTCGAACTGTTCAATCGACTCTTCAGGTTGACCTGTTCAATCGACTCTTCAGGTCGACCTGTTCAATCGACTCTTCCGGTCGACCTGTTTAATCGACTCTTCAGGTCTCAAACGAGTCTCACTGATCTGAGTCGTGCTGTGATGCGGTTGGATAGTAGACGGAATTGAACTGATTTGATTGCGGCATATTTATAGGCGTATTATTGAATTTGCTTGCATGTTATTAGTATGTAGAATATATTGATATTATTTTGGTACTTGATGTGAATGTGTTCATTGGAAAGATTGTACGTGATTTACTTCAGATAGCGGTGAGCAGCACCCGCTCTAGGACTTTCGACGCCCCGGGCAAGAGAAAAAATTGCCGCCCCTTAGGTACTGTACCAAACAGATTGATAGTAGATGCCATATTATCTATATGGTGGTTCCCAATTTTTTCTCAGTTCGTGTCCCCTTTGCGAGGTCTGCTTATTCTTGAACATTGTTTTGTAAGTGCAGCCCATATTTTGCAAATACTGGACATTTTGAGAAGTATTAATTAAATTTCATGATCTCCGCATGTTGAATTTCGTCGCGAGTTCGGCCATAATTTCAGTGACACGTCGAGCACGAAAAATAATATCACCGGAGCGACCAAAATCCGCAAGATTTTTACCAAACAGGTCAAACAGATTTAGTAGCAGCGTTTTTTTTACTCGATGAAATAAAATTATTATATCTGCAACGTTTTGCAACAACTGATTACCGTGGTGAGTTTCGAAAGAAGTTTTAGTCAGAATAATGGTGTTGAAGGAAACCATAATTCATAAACGGCATAAACATTAGAGTTGCGCTCGCGTCCTCCTTCCCTAATCGTCGCGCATCCTAAGGGGGTCCCTAGTTTGGCAATCACTGATCTACATGTATACAATGATTGTTGTAGAATCGAATCAAAGTTTCTTCTTGAATCAAGTGTTTGTACTCATGGCAGTTGCTCCAAAACGATTTACATAGTAAAACCAGCTGACGTAAGAGCAATTTAAAAAAACAACGCAAAAATTCATTGGAATTCAAAAAACCGGACAGATATCATTCATACTCTTAAGCGCAATTCACCACAGTTCAGCAAGGCCTTATACAGGATGTCCCATTCTTGGTGGAGGATATTTTAATGGTAGGTAGTGTGGTTCATTTGGGGAAAATTAATGTACAACGGGATCTCTCTATTTTTAACCGTTACACTGTAATAACCTTTTTTGTAAAAATGCCCGACTTGCTGAACTAAATCAAAATTTGCCACACCACTAAACATTTCATCCGGGATTATGACTTCAGTTTCTGAAACTACATAATCTACATTTTCAATAAAACGACGCTTGTTACGAATTTGCTCGTATCTTCCGAGATACACCCGTTGAAACTTTAAAGAATTGAAAAAACCGGGTTTTCATCAAAAAATCAAATGACTAAAATTTATGAAAACCCGATACGAGCAACTTTGTAACGGGCGAGGTGTCGTTTTATTGGAAATTTTGTGTAGTTTCAGAAAGTGAAGTTATATTAGGATGAAATGTTTGGTGGTGTGGCACATTTTGATATAGTTTGGAAAGTCGGGCATTTATACAAAAATGATATTACATGGTAACGGTTAAAAATAGAAGCGTCCCGTTGTACATTAATTTTTCCCGAATGAGCCACACTACCTATACCTACCATTAAGAGATCCTCCACTATGAATTGGACACC
Organism: Microchrysa polita; assembly: GCA_949715475.1. Taxonomy (NCBI): domain Eukaryota; kingdom Metazoa; phylum Arthropoda; class Insecta; order Diptera; family Stratiomyidae; genus Microchrysa; species Microchrysa polita. Next base: position 7,400,816 of record OX454420.1, read on the forward strand.
CTGTAGAGTTTGTTTCGAATTTCAAAATTTTAAGGACATCGAAAACGAATGCAAAATTTTGTTTTCCACTTAAACACACAAAACATTTTTAGAAAACTGTGCCCTAAAAAATGTTGGGCAAAAAATTGTGCTCGTTTTCATTACTAACTTACTGCAGTTCTTTTCCATAAATTTTGTAAAAACTTCATTGATTACTTTAGGCTGTTCAATGTGCATGGATTATTTTCATAAATGCCTCATCTCGAGAATTTTTTAAAGAGAATAAGGTCAGAGCTAGTCAAATCAGGGAACCTAGCCAAATTTCAATATTAGCATGTCTGAACACAAAAATAGGCAGCTCTGGCAATGTGTTCTGTGGTTTGATCCCTCATCTTGCTAAAATGCAAGCCACCTTGTTCGTAGTTTGCCTCTGCCCTCCAAAGCTAGATGAATCAATGCGATTGGAACCAACTTAAGTAATCCATTTACGCGAAGGTTTCGCCAATTGAAGTTAAATTAGGCTGCGAAATGTCGATGGGAATTATGGAAAACAACTCCAAAAAATTATTGATGAAAATAATGCCTTTGTTGATGACATTTCTCACAGAGGAGTCTATTTCAAACGCCTAAATGTGCTCAGCGACTCCATATTTCTAATTTTATATGAATTTAGTAGACTTGCTCTCCTGTTAGTCAACAGACTAAACAAAAACTTTGAATTTCATCTTCCGGAAATCGAATCGCATTTAATGAAACAAGAAAATTTGGTGCTATAATTTCGCCCTCTGAAGGCAGAAATTAGGGTTCATGCAAGGTCCTTCAGGTGAAAAGAAGAGGAAGTGAATGTTTAATCGGAGGACGAAACTGTATTACATACGAGTAATTTTTTGTTCAAAGAATAACTTAATTAGCGCATAACTAACGAATCCCACTTTGCTTTTCGAAAATAGGGCGGGTGCTAGCATCACAGACGTAAAATTTGCGCGGATCTTACTGAGCATTTTAGGATTCTAAATGCAGCATTTCGTATCAATTGTATGGGCTCTTCATAGCCTCCACTAAATCGAAGTTGATATTGATTTTTTTCTTTCGGCTTTTTTAATCTAGTGCTAGCCAAAAGCCGCCCCTAAAATTTGGCGCCCCGGGCGACCGCCCGGGGCGCCCTACCTTATAGAGCGGGCGCTGGCGATGAGACTAGTTTCATTCAATGCTAGGAACCTGTTCTTCAGAGAATTGCGGAACGAGAGTGATCAACTTCTTGTACGGAGCGGGATCAAAATAGTAGTTCAGTTCATTAAGAACCATGACTAGCCCGAATACATACATATGTATGTAGCAACAAGACTCATTATACAAAAATTTGAAAATTTCTCGCAAATAAGAAAAGATTGAAAAAAAAGGCAAATTCTTATTTTTTTTCTTATGTTCACATCGCGACGCCAATCTATAAATTGCATTCGTGTAAACGTATTCTTATAATATAAATATATACATATTTGCTCGGCTTTGTTTACATTTTATTTTCACTTCAAGATCATCGTATCTTCTGCCATATAAAAGACAGTTTATAAATGTTGCCTATTTGGTATATTTTTAGTAAATTTTAGTATGTTTATAAATTGAACATCGCGCACAAGTGTGATGTTGCATAGTCGATTTACTAGGTGTGTCTCTATATTTGAAAATGGTATATTCCACCTATCTACATATATCTCTAGGAGCCTATCTACAGATAAAATAAGCGATTTGTTGCCTCTGTATACATTTTAATAAAATCTTGGAAGGAATGCAGAAGGAAATTATCGAGAATATTATGTTTTTGATTGAATTCAACGGCATCTACATGTTATGACTTATATTTAGAGTGATTACGACAGATAAAATTGGAGCCCAGAGAAATTACCTGGTCTCTGACAGCTCTAGAACAACTGTAGACTCAGCCGCTACTATTTCACAAGTAGGAAATGCAGCCAAAACCCATAACCGCCCTGGTGACGCCAGGCAATATCTTCTTCCCATAGCAACTCTTTGTAAGGATGTAACTTTCAAAATTGGTTCGGAATTTTTTCATTACACTGTGACAGTGGCGCAACCATGATTTTGCTATGAAGGGGGCTAAGACCATCCAATTAAAATTTCTCCTGCAATATATGTATGATAGCGATTTTATTCAGTAATGACACTATACGGTGATAGTACCGTTATATTCATAAAAACCCAATTTTAAATCACTTTGTTTGGGGCAATTGGGGCCTGGTTGGTGTAGTGTTTAGTACGCTCAACTTCGGTGCACAGGGTCATGGGTTCGAGCATCACCGTGAGCGAATTCAAGTTATGGTGTTTTTCGAAGTCACGACCCGCCACATGGCTATGATCGATGATCAATAACTCTGCTGAGCTTGCTGTTCATCTCAACACCTGGACAAAAATCCAGTTAAGATCTTGAAAATTGGATGTCACTAACACATCTGCTGCCTTGGTCGTATGTTGGACTGTCGCCATCCGAAACTATATCCAATTTTCACGTACATCCACAACCTCGTGCATATATGATAAAACAAAACGGTGTGGATAGGAAATACGTCTCTTGTTCCCCAAAGTCTCCTCATCTTGAAGTTTATTTTTGGAGGTTTGTTAGACAGTGGAATCCCTAACAGGACCCCTCGCAAAAAACCGGTATCATTTAGTTTTTTAGCCTCTTAGCAGAGAGAGTTAATGTAGCGTCTCCAGTTCATTTGTTGCTTAGAAAAGAAGGACCTCGGACATTTTAGTTTTTTAGTCATCCTGCCTCAAAGTAACTAACCAATAGGTTCATTGAAAAATTACACTTACACTAATTAGGTATACAATGTTACATGCATGTTTCCAATAACATTGTGTCGTATGTAGTGCCTATAACTTATGGAGCTTGCTGCAAATCTTTTAGAAATATTCCTTGCTAAATACTCCATCCGTCGCTTTACCTGTCTGTGTATATTTACGGTTTGGCCAATAATTTAGATGATTTCAGCTATTCAAAAATCCACCTATTAATGTAAATTTGAACGAATTCAGTGTTTATTGCAAGCATTAACAACAAACATGAATTAATTACACAGGGTCAATACTGCAAGGGTACATAAAAAATAAATAACAGGCGCGAGAATCCAACATTGGACTAAGGCCGCAGGATGTGTTAGTGACATCCTATTTCCAAGATCTTATCTGCTTTTTGATGAGGTAATGAGATCAGCATCACGCTCAGCAGTGTTATTTATCCCCATAAATGGGTACTCGTTTAACATCTGAGTGAGATCATAGTCCGTCACAAGCTCGTGAGTTCGAAAAACACCATGGAACACGGTGAGATTCGAACTCATGACCCTGTGCACCGAAGGTGCGCGCACTAACCGCTAGACCAGCCAGACTACAAGGGTACATAACACACTTTATATGAGCAAAAACGCCATCAATAGAATTTTTACCGTTATCGTCCCATAGAGTTTTATTTGGAAATCAGCGAAACTCATGATTAAATGAAAATGTACCACTCTCCAGGGGAATCAATTGAATTTCATATCAGCGATGCTCCGAAGACACAAATATTCAATCTACAGAAATGTGAAAATAGATTTTTCATTCAAATTTCATAACGGTACATTGAACTATCAACTCCATCATCCCGCAGTTATAATGTAAAGTGATAAACTTTTGGTTCTTTGATCCTTCCTCATCGGCTGACTTTAAAATTTCATTATCTCATTTATTCACAATTTAGAAAAAATAATAATTTTTTTCTATTATCAAAGGTTGATTTGAATGTATTGTAAGTACATACCAAGTTTGATTGCCTTCAAAGCCGTTTCATTCCAAAATTTTGGCGTCTAAATCTCATAACTAATATTTCGTTAGAAAGCCAACATTTTTAGCTGACTTTTGTCAAAATGCAGATTTGACAATTGAAAGTACCGTTATGAAATTATTTTATGAAACTTCAATGAAAAATCTGTTTTGGAATTACTCTAAAGTTTGAATATATTTTGTATTAATTGGTCAGGTGAGAGAACATTTTTAATTTTACAAAACAAGTCTGGAGTTTTGATGAGTTCCATTTGCACGAGAACGGTAAAATGTTGACCAATTCTATTGATGGCGTTGTATATGAGGCAGTCGCCTAACTTGTCTAGGCTAAACCCTTGGGCGGCCAATTCGTGTTAAAAAAAATTTCTTGAAATTGCTCACATTTCTAATGCCGGGGAAGACTGATTTTAGAATACATATTTCAATGCCAGCACTTATCCTCGTTATTAGATACGTTTCAGGTATAAGCGAAGCGCATTTTCGTACGCGCCTTTCTCTGTCCAGAACATAACCCTTCAAACCGACGCTTTAACCAACGGTTTCTTGGGGAAGGAACTAGAGCTATGCGTTTCGCTCTCAGATAGAGATTGAAGAATGCTTAGGACTCACGAAGCGAAAAGCTCGAAGCTCTTGAGTAGTAGAGGTGACAATCAATCGATGAGTTGCCGGAGCGTGAGTTCGAATCGGAGCTATCCGTTATTATTACGGCCAAAATAAGCTACCAAAACCCCCTTTGATTCAAAGAAATAAAAATTTTTCTTGAATCGCTACAACAACACAACTTTGTCGCGTTTTTTGAGGATTTAAAGGGGTGGTGTATTCCTTTTTTGAGCAATTACTACTTTTCCTCCTATCCCATTTTTTATCTGCGGAAAATTACACAAAATCACTTTTTTAAAACCTCAAATTTCGAACCTCAAGGAATAGTTTTTAAGTTTAACAGTTGGTTGGAACAATCACGTTTTTTATGTTTACATCAACACATTGCGCTTGATTAGTACTGTGTGAAGAGTTTTTTACTCGTCGCATCACTACAATATGGTTTTTCGACTTACAACGTTTTCGACTTAGGACGCATTTTCGTGGAACCAATTAGCGTCCTAAGTCGAGGTATGCCTGTAATATGTAGTGGGAATTTAAATATTGCAAATTCTGGTTTATAGTCTAGGGCAGTGGTTCCCAAACTTTTTGATGACGCGGAACCCCTGAGATCGTCGAATTCGTTCGCGGAACCCCAAAAATGGGTCGTTAAGACAAGGCGAGCATTGATAGACAAGACAAAACGTTTATCGTACCCATACAATGAAAAAATGTGTTATCAGAAAAAAGTATCAATATTTAGTTGATGTACGCTGTTATTAAAAAAATGGAACAATTGAACAATTATTGAGAAACACGGCTGGTGATTTATACATATTTCAGTTATATTTGGCCGAATATATGACAGAGCCACTCGCATATCCTCCTCTAGGCTCCTTAGGCATAGCTGAGATTAGTTGAAAAATCCGATTTCACTCAAATATGAAGCTGAAAACAATGGCAGGATATTTACAGCTTTTTTTGGCAAAAAAGGGTATTTTTCCTTACCGGATATCAAAAATTCTTCAGGCGAACATTCTGCAAATTTTGATCTTAAACCTCGATCAAAGGAAAGCGACGTTAATTCTTCTTCTTCCGGCAAGGTGAAATTTGAAATATTGGATGCTACAAATTTTTTTCAACCGTTTTAAGTTTCCAAATGCTCGACTATTAGATTTTTGATTTTATCACTGGGTATTGGCGATGGAAACATTTCCAGGTTTCCCCTCTGCAACATGCCTCTTCCAAAGTAATAGTTTGCCTTTTGTGACACTTATTTTATCAGTATACGTCAAAATATTTTCGTCCTTACCTTGCAAACTTGAATTGAGCGAAGTGAAAGAAATCAAAAATAAATGTCTGACAAATATGCCAAAATGCAGCACCAACTTTCATCCTGAAAGTATACCATGAAACTCTCTAAAAGAACGAGCAAGTAAACTATGTAACGGGTTTTCTATAGTGTGTCGGTGTACTATTATGTCTATCATGTATTTATACACAAATTCCTTAAAACTGCCAAATACAGTTAATGCGAAAACTGATGGAAATAATTTCAGAATTTGTTTGTATTTACGGTATTATTGAAATTTTCAGAACACCATATTTTCGAATTTTTTTCGCGGCTGGTCTCGCGGAACCCCGTTTTGGAAGCACTGCTCTACGGAAATTAAGCCGAAAAAAGGCCAAAATAGTTGAGGGGACATTATGCTGCTTTGAGAAACACAATAATCTAAAGCGTTCAATTGCTTCGAGTCGCTTAAAAGCAAAAAACACAACTAGAACAAATTGTAAATTTTTTGTCAAAAGAAACAAATGTTTCGAGACTTCCAGACATACATTTTTCGTAGAAAATTTAATCCTGCTGTCCGCTATATAGTCCAGTACAATTGGTTCAAAATAGCCCCAAACCTAAACATAAAAAAAAAGAAATTTTTGATGCCAAATTGTTGAATACACTGCCTTATATACGCAGTAAAAAGTTACACTAATTTGCGTCATGGGTTAAGGGGGGAGGGGGTAGCAAAGGGGTGAAAATTCAGTTTCTTGCAAATATCTGGAAAACTATGAGTCCGGACCTTAAAATGTGCTGAGGACAAAACAAATTACATATAAACATATACACCTTTGTATTGGTATGTAACAATATAGACATTTTCTCGGAAAATTATACCCTAGACCCAAAAGTATTATAGTGAATTTACATTTTTTGAGTTTTACATTTTGCACTGTAACTCTCGCTAGAATAGACCTACCGGCATAAAATCTTGTCCATATATTGATAACAAAATTTATTTGATTCTTTCCAAAAATTGGAGTGCTCCGACCATTGACACCCCCCTCACTCCTCCTAACATTTTTCAAAAAGGCATGTCTGTAGCTTCTTTTTAAACTGAGCCAGGCAGATCAAATTTGGTAGGGTGCCTAGTCTAAGCTCCATTATGCTCCCCACCAAAAATGATTACCATCGATCAAAACTAAGGGTACCCCCCATACAAAGTGAACGAACATTCTAACAAATTTCACATTTTTTCACTTCTAAATTCTATCTAAAATGGAAAAATAAAATTTATCTCTTAGAACGTCATAATAACAGTTAATTGTAGTCTTCTGAATATATATCCAATTTTGCATCAAAGCGTACACTACAAGTATCAACAAATTGTGTTTGAAAGTCAATGGTACTATTTGAAAGGCTAGTTCCGAATATATCGAGTAACGTGTACTCGCAACCTTCAAACCCCATTTTTCGTACTTGTAAGGCACGCTCTGGTACAAACTTTTGAATATACATTTAGAAGACTACAATTAACTGTTATAATGACGTTCTAAGAAATATATTTTATTTTTTCATTTTAGATAGAATTTAGAAGTGAAAAATTGTGAATTTTTTTTTAATTTTGGTTGACTTTGTATGGGGAGTACCCTTAGTTTTAATTGGATGGTAATAATTTTTGGTAAGGAGCATAATGGGGCTTAGACTAGGCACCTCACCAAATTTTATCTGCCTGGCTCAATTTGAAAAGAAGCTACAGGCATGCCTTTTTGAAAATTGTTAGGAGGAGTGAGGGGGGCGTCAATGGTCGGAGCACTTCAATTTTTGGTACAAACGAAACAAATTTTGTTGGTAATATAATGAATAAGATCTTGTCACCCTAGGTTCTTTCTATCAAGAGTTACAGTGCAAAATGTAAAACTCAAAAAATGTAAATTCTCTATAATACTTTTGGGTCTAGGGTATAATTTTCCGAGAAAACGTCTAGAGTGTTATATACCATTACAAAGGCAATTTTGTGTAGTTTGATTCATTCTCAGAAGATTTTAAGGTCAGATTCATATAGTTTTCCAGATATTTGCAAAAAAGTGAATTTTTACCCCTTTGCGACCCCCTCCCCCCTTAACCCATGGCGAAAATTGGTGTAACTTTTTACTGCGGATATTGGGAAGTGTATTCAACAATTTGGCATCAAAAATTTCTTTTTGTTTTGGATGTTGGGGTTTTGAGCTATCTGTACTAGACTAATAACTGACATTTCAACAGCTCGGCTCCTATAAATGTGTTCACTGTAACCGGCATTTTCTGTATAATCTTTTTCAGTAGATAATGGTACACCAAATGTTCACTGTAACCGACATTTCAACAGTCCAGTTCTTCGAAATATGTTCGCTATAGCCGACATTTTCGACATTGTTCGTTATAATTAAATTTAATGAAATTTCGTATGTAGATCCAATAGATCGACTCATTTTTGTACACTATATCCGATTGTTCATTGTATCCGGTGTCGTTGTAAACGATTTTGACTGTATTTAGTAAAAAACTTGTAGTCTGGCTGGTCTAGCGGTTAGTGCACGCACCTTCTGTGCACAGGGTCATGAGTTCGAATCTCACCGTGGAACATGGTGTTTTTCGAACTCACGAGCTTGTGACAGACTATGATCTCACTCAGATGTTAAACGAGTACCCATTTATGGGGATAAATAACACTGCTGAGCGTGATGCTGATCTCATTACCTCAACAAAAATCAGATAAGATCTTGGAAAAGGATGTCACTAACATACCCTGCGGCCTTAGTCCAATGCTGGATGTCGTGCCTGTTATTTATTTATTTATTTTTTAAGCTTGTAAATAAATCTATTATCCGCTTAAAATCAGTCGTTGCTCAATGAATGAATTTTCTTCCAATTTACCCCAATTACATCACAAACTCGATGCGTATACTCCATGTATGGGGCACCTTGACTTATATCTATACAAATCAACAAAAATATTCCGACAATTTCTACCATTAAAATTTTCTTAATTTAATCGTAAACAAATCTAAAATTGATTGCACAATGAATGCACAGAAACGATCCCCCAACTACCGGGGCCCGATGAGTTTTAATATAATAGTAGACAAACGTTACAGCCTCATCATCATCATCATTTAATTTCATCCTCATCTCGCACTGTTTCTACGTATATGCCTACTACATGGCTCCACTCTACTCTATAGTCCGGCCTCCTCTACACTACGGTCTTGGTCATCCCCAGGGGAGAGAACTAGAGCTACTCTACTACGAATATCTATGCATTTTCAATGTATGTACATTTAGGAACGCCAAACAGATCTGCTCTTTCTGAACTTTTCTATATCTTTATAGTACATATAGACAAAAGAAAAAATCATCAATTCGTTATTTTTCTCCCAGAATGTGTATAGTAGTGCTACTGATTTTGCTATGGTTTGTTGTTGTGCACTCGTATCGTATGGGATAGGCTTCTTTCTATGGGTTCTATAGGCTGAATCTTCTTCTTATTCACAGCGTCAGTCATGTACATACATACTGTATTTTTGCTGTCTTGTGGCTAAGGTTAATGGAAATATTTACATCGCATTTGTTATTTATTGCTTCGAAATCTTGATGCAAGAACGGAAATTTGTATATATGATGATTACAAAATATGTACGTATACGATACGATATACAACATACGAAACACAACTGTCTGAAGGATAAACAGAAATAAGAGGGAAAAGAATTTGTGTAGAATGGATAGAATATTGAATAGAGTAGAGTCATATATAAAGACTCTAGGGGCGGAAAAAAGGAATCTCTGTGTATCCGATGACGATTGTCTCTAAAATATCCTCAAGCTAGATTGGAATTGAATTGAATTTTCATGGGGATTTTGTTACGTGGTTTTCCGTTTTTTTTGTCCTTTCTGTATTTGTATGTGGCAGTGATTGACTAGGAAGGGCAGCACTCGGTACTCGTATTTCAATTTTTGCATGTTTTTACTATTTGTTCTACGATTTCGAAGAAGATTTTATAATAATCAAGATACTTGATACATTTTTTTATTAAAAGCATATTGATGATGTGAATCGCGTTGTCTAGGGAAATTTTTGATAATATTTTTATGAAACGCATCCCATAGTTAAGCGTCATCATAATAGTCTGCATATACATAATTTAAACATTAAATTTTGTGAGAGTTGACCAGATTTTTAGAAAAATAGGCATGACCTGCCCGTAGATACGAATCATATTCTAGTGAAAATGAATATAATTCGCACCCACGACTGCATGTAAATTTCTATTGAGATTAATCATGATTAAACTAAAAAAATGCATCGGGTGTGAATAAAAATTATATTATAATTCGTACTGACAATATTCTCAATTATATTCTGTCGCACCTTCGGTATTGAAGTAACCCAATTGGGTTTATCTTAAAAAAAATGTATCGGTAAAATTACATGAAAACTCCTTTAAACCACAGAACGTATACTGAAATCGTCAATTTCGCCTTCAATATTCTTCTGTCTATCTCTATATTGACACGAAACCAAACACCTTCATCTGCTTCTATTCTATGAGCAGAATAGCTAATGCATATAGTTTCCCACAATTGCGTTCATATTGTAAATATCTACTCTATACATCGAAGTATGATAATAGAATATTCAATATCGTATACGAGAACAATGTAGTTAACTATAGATAAAGTATTCCGCACCGTATAATTATATAGTATGTATTTAGTATATTCTTTCGTACATAGATATATTTTCTGCAAAAACTTTATTCCACACTTCTTCCAAAGGTTCTTACTAATTTTTGTTTCCTTTCTTTTTCTCGTTTTATGTACATTTTTCCAGAAACGCCGGCAAATGAACGCGAAGAATTATTTATACAAAAACTAAGACAATGTTGTACACTATTCGATTTTTCCGAGCCATTAAGCGACCTAAAATGGAAGGAAGTGAAACGTGCTGCCCTACATGAAATGGTTGAATATTTAACAAATCAAAATGGTGTTATAACAGAAGCTATTTATCCAGAGGCTATTAATATGGTGAGTATACATATTTGTATGGAGTGTATAGATTTTAATAATAGATAAATTTGATAGTGTTTCTACAATGTATTCTGAGTTGCGCTAAGCGAATTTTCTTTTGAAGTCGTTAATTTATCTACGTGTACGTGTGTCGGAACATTGCTATTTCCGTTCTTCCGTATTTGTGTTCAAACTTAGACCAGAAGGTAAAATCGGTCCTTCTTAGGACCAACAATCTAAAATTTTGGGCATCCTGGGTCCCACATATACCCTTGGTCCTAGTTGTCTCCGTTCGGAAGTTCAAGGATGCGACCCAAGAACAAAAAAAAACACAAAGCGGTTATTGGGCAAACGGGTTAAAATTTTCGAAAATTGGTAATTTTTTTCTCACAAACGAGTTCAATTTTTCGAAAATGTTTGATGAATTTTTTCGAAATTTTTGATGATTGGGGAATGAAATGGCCGATGTAGAGCATCCTGCAACGCACATTTAGTGAAAGTTTCAGAGTCCTAGCTGCCTCCGTTCAGAAGTTGCTGCCGTTCAAAAATGCGACTCAAGTACAAAATATAGCGAAGAGGGACTCAAGGACAATTTTCCAACAAAAAAATCTATAGTCGGTAAACGGGGGCAATTATTGAGCATATTGTATAGCGGACATTTTGCTGTTGATTTCAGAGTCCCATGGTCGCATCTTTGGGAGTCTGTTGCACACAGGCAGCTGTATAGGGTGTCCGGAAACTGCCGCATAAACGCAACGGATTATGATTCCTCATGTGATTTCCAGCAAAAAAGTTGTACGGAACGTACCCCCTTAGCTTAACTCTTTAGCTGCCACAGGTATTTGAAGATTTTTAAAAAAATAATTTTCTTGTACGACTAAAACTTCAATATCTCAAAAGCTAGACTAGCTAGAATAGCAAAGTAAAATGACTATTACAGCCAACAAATTTAGCTAAAAAATAAAACTAACCGCACTAAAATCGGATAAGAGATTTGGTTTTTACAGAACTTGGAAATCAAATTTTTGTGATTTGACCCAAAAACAAAAAATTTTTCCATCTCAATTTTCTCCAACTTCTACTAAGGTGAGGTGCTTGTACGATTTATTAAAAAATTGGCGCATAGTATAACCATAATTTCTTTCTTACATCATTTTATTCTAGCTTCGTAATTTCTAACAGTTTTAATGCCTTAAGTGCATAAAACTAGGGTTAATTTTGGATCGATTTTGATGTAATTTGAACAAATTTTTACCAAATTGCAGATCTTTAGGGGCAGTTTTAATTAAATTGAATTGAAATCGAGTTAAAATTAATCCTGGTTTTCTGCACTTAAGGCGTTAAAACTGTTAGAAATAATTAAGCTAGAATAAAATGATGTAAGAAAGAAATGATCGTTAGACTATGAACCAATTTTTTAAAGAATCGTACAAGCACCTCACCTTGGTAGAAGTTGGAGAAAATTGAAATGGAAAATTTTTTTGTTTTTGGGTCAAATTACAAAAATTTGACTTTGAAATTCTGTAAAAACCAAACCTCTTATCCGATTTTAGTGCGGTTAGTTTAATTTTTTAGGTAAATTTGTTGGCTGTAATAATCATTTCTACACACGGTAGTCATTAACGCACCATGCTCCACTAGGAGTTACGGTAATGAAGAGAGAATAATCATTTTACTTTGCTATTCTAGCTAGTCTAGCTTTTGAAATATTGAGGTTTTAGTCGTACAAGAAAATTATTTTTTCCAAAATCTTCAAATGCCTGTGGCAGCTAAAGGGTTAAGCCAAGGGGGTATGTTTCTCGCAACTTTTTTACTGGAAATCACATGAGGAATCACAATCCGGTGCGTTTATGCGCCAGTTTCCGGGCACCCTGTAGTGTTCAACAGTCTTTCAGATATAACACAAACGGACAAAGATTTATAAATGGTGGGAGGGCTAAAAGGCGTCAAATTCAGGTGACTCAAAGACATATTTCCGGGTTTTTTTTTGGGGGCGTTACATAATATCGGCGCACCCAAAACAATATACACTCATCTGTACAAAATTTCTATAGATGATACGGATTCAAAGCTAGAGTGGAGTGAAAATCCGTAGGTACTTGAGCATATTTTTAAGAGTCCACTTCTAATTAATGAATAGATAAATTTATGCAATTGTTTCAACATGCATGTATTCTGAGAGCATACGTTCATGCTTAAGACCACTAAGAAAGTCCGCGGCAAATCATGTAAAAAAAATGGGTGCTCGTTTGGAAATTTCGGAAGCTGGCAGAAGGAGTCATCTTAGGCTACCTCCATTTTAGAGCGTCGACATATTGTTCGGTGGTTACAAACTCTATGCAGGGCCGTCGAGAGAGGGGGAGAAATTTGAAGAAAGTAAAAAATGCGCGAATTAAATGACCGTGGCGGACAAAAATGGGAGGATCTAGTGACAACCATCCATAGCGGATGCAAAAATGGTAACTCGTACTCGTACTCGTACTCGCACTGCTAACCGCGGATAAGTGCATTGTTTTGTGATTTTGTCTCGTTCGTAACGTTAAAATTATGTATATGTCTACCGGTACTTGTTCGTTGTTCGTGGACATGAATATCGCTTTTCGTAGGCACCTCCGCGTGATCGTGTTCCTAAGAATGAAAGGCAAGTAGTGCGCTGTTAAACCAACATTCGCCCCCCCCCCCCATTCTAGGGGCGAATTTTGAGTTTTCTTTTGTATTCGGACACGGGCGTCGCGTCGATTTTTTTTTTATATATTTTAGTGGGTACAGTTGTTAGACCCGATGCCATCCGGATCCACGGAGCAACAATAAGCTAGCACCTGTATGCTTGCCGGTTGCACACTTCTTAAATTTCTCATCATTCCAACATCCACGTTTGTGCCGTATTACCCCAGGCATGCGATAACCGTTTAGAATTGTAAAAGGACAGGACAACGTGTAGCACAAACGCCACCTGTTACTCCCGTACTGAGCTACAACAAGCGCATGCCGCTGCTCGCTCGTTGAGGAGCCCTATATCTTCGTTGACTAACCTGCACGGTTGTAGAGGCTTTGGCTCCGTTCCCTGGACATGGACATCTTCGGATCATATTATACATTTTCTATGTAGCTCATACCCGATTTATGTGGTGTATGGAATCCGAAAAATTTGGCCCAGCCGCAATAAAATTTTTCGGAGTATAGTTCAGAGAAGTTACAAAATTTTTAGCGCAACCTTCTCAACACATACGATACCTTAAAGCACAATAGTGCTAAGTCCATTTTTCATCATTTGGAGAAAATGCGAAAACAAAGTTTCAAACCTTGTTCCCATCTTAGATAACTTAATTTTTGCAAATGTTTTTAGCTTTTTAAGCAGGTTACACTGTCAAAAAGATAATTATATTAAAATCTGGCAATCAATCGTTATAATTTCGAATGAACATCTAGAAAAAAAGAGGAAAGTACGGACTTAGCACTATTGAGCACTTCATTTTATACGAACCATGGACTTGACGGAAGAATGTTCGTATTGTCGTTACAATATTGAAAAATGTGGATGAATGAGAATATTTTTAATACGTAGATACCATGAGACGCAATTAATTTATTGTATTTCCACCAGTTCGTATCCATGAAGCAAATGTGTGTGTTTATGCTTTTCGAAAGTGGTAATGATCACGTGATGACCAAAGGATGATCTGGTCAAGATTAGACGTTGTCCTTTCTATCTTACATTTAACAGGAAGCTAATTGGGGGTCATAACAGACATGGCCCTATTATGAAGCTCGCCAGGAGACTTAGACTTACCTTCATCACAATTGGTACTACAGAAGTTGTGAGGTTAAAAAGAGGGTGATGTAACTGTTCTGTCATTGCTCGGCACTAGGCACACTTTTATGACACGGATCATCTTAAATCGTCATTCAATTGGGTGAAGCCAATGCCACAAGAAACGTTGCTTCTTTTTCAACGGCGACAAAATTTGATTTGATTCTTCGATATAAGATATCATTTTTTTTTAGTTAAACGCACGTGTGTTACCCAGATCCATTGCCCGTTGGACAAGTGCAGCATGTTTAGGTGTTGCCCAAAAGCTCCTGCAGTGGAGTTGCGACTAGAGATGTGAATTCAATAAGATTGCCAAAATCACACAGTTTCAAACAACTGATTAATAAATGTTCATTCGGACCTATTTCTATTTGGGCTGGGAGTAACCTCGGCGGACCTTAAGCTCGCTCTGCAGAGGTTTTTATCCCCATAATTGGGCACTTGTTTAACATCTAAATGAGACCATATCCCGCCCATTGGATCGTGAAACTGCCATATAAACTATGTACAACCCTGTGCTTCGAGGGCGAGCACACTATTCACTGTATCAACCACTGTTTAACTCTGTTAAAATCCAATTTGATATTTAGTACAATCGTACCTTTCCGGTTGTTATAAATGCAAGTTTATTTTTTGTTTTGTTAATACCCGAAGGACCTTTTTTTGAGCCTGCATGATAAAGAGCTTCCAAAAATTTTTTGTGGGCATAGAAAGCAATTCTTGGGTCTAAAACAATTTTTAATTTTACTGGAGTATGGTTTTATTCAAACTGTTTTGAAAAGTATGTATGTCTTTTGGAGCAAAGTGGTTGAGTATAGCTGATCAAAATATGTCGTTACAACGCGTTGAACATGCGAAGGCCAGATTTCACGCAAAACTGTAGATTTTAGAGGGGATGGCCTTACAGTAAATTCAATGTAAGCTGGCATTTAACAGAAACCCCAATGTATGTTATTGAGGTTTCCTTTTGTGGAGAAAAAAGAGAATCCAAATTAAAGCATTTGATGTAAGGGCTTACATTGCCCACCAGTGATCATTTGAACCTTTGTATCGGAAGAGACGATCCTTCAGTAAGTTTTTACCCATTTCAATACCATTCAAAGAAAGAATATGCCAATGCAAACACTATCCAAACAATTCATCCCAATATCCTGTGGACCAGCAGCCAAACCCGGCTTATCCGAATCAGGAAGCAACCCGGGCTAATCCTTTTTATGTTTCATAATGTAAACATTCGTTTTATGGAAGTTACTACCACAAATTTAACTTTCTAATTGTTCCAAGTATGGACTTAGCACAAAATAGCGCTATAACTGGACTTAGCACTTTTGTCCAAAATTTTTTCGATTAACCTAGGACATAGAGTTTCTTGTAAATGTTAATTTCCTTGGATTTAGCTGGGTAAATGTTGTTTCAAGATTAACTACTCGATGGAGAACTTGACAAGGAATACAACGATGCAAAAATCTCAAAATCGAAAAAAATGGACTTAGCACTATTGTGCTTTAAGGTATCGATATGGAATGATTTGAAAGAGCACTAGAAACGCTAGCTGAAGTGAGCTGAGGTTATAAAACGAGGCTGATGTGATTTGTCAACTGTGAACTGTCATGTTGCACATGTTGTTTCATTTGATCAGCATGTTTGTATATGCGGAGCATATGAAACGGAAAAGTGAACATGTTGTGCAAAATGACGGTTACATCACATATGTTCCTCTTTATTAATTTACCTATTGACCGCTGAATCTTAGGAAATTTGAATGTATTTCGATAGCTTAATTGGTCTTAGATAGGACTCTTCTTCAGACCAAACGCGTTACAAATGCCGTTGAAGATAAAAATCTTGAAAGCTTACTGTCTGATTCAAGATCAATTGGATGTTATCGTAAAAGAATTCGAAACCGATGTTGTCGCTGCAAGAGCCATTTATCATTGGGAGGATTTCCAATGGTTTAAGTGCGTTGTGAGATTTGAATACTGCATATTCTCTTTTCAAACGATGGACGAACCTGATTGAAAATACTGCTGCTATCTTTATCCAACGTTTCTTTAGAATTGGAAGATGGAATCGTTCGTCTAAAACAGATGTGTCAAACCGAAAATCTGGCCTGGGCCAAATATCACTGTGTGCCAGATTGAGCGGGCCGCAAAATAAAAATTTCGAAAACGCTTATAAAAGATTGTTTTCGCAATATCCTCAGAGAATATTACTTTTAAAATATGTGTATAAATTGGAGTCACCAACGACCGATCATCTAGAAACAGACAGGTAGAATAACCTTGGACGCATGCACAAGTAAAGTAAGCTAAAAAGGCAAAAAACCTGATAATGGGCTGAAATTGTTATGTTAACGAAGATCGCATTCAAGTGGTCTCCTCACATAAAATACAGGATTTCTGGGTCTTTTAAGTCTTGTTTTCAAATCTAAGCTTCTTTTCAAATAAATCTCAATCCTAGATGTTCGTGTCCCATAAGGTAAGAAATGCAAACGTAAATTTAAATGAGACCGTGGCAGATAACTATATCAGTCAGCCGAAAACATCTTTCTGAATCGATTTTCGTAGCTAAACTATTTCACGAAGAGATTTTATGTTTTCCTGCACAAAAAGGCCGCCTTAAACAAATGTATCACAAATAACCGCCAGCAAATTGTTTGTAGAACAGAGAGAAAGATATCTAAAAAACATAATTTTAGCTTGTATGGCACCGACTTCTTGGCTCCCTATGATTTCTTTTGGTAAAAAACGTGAAGAATTCAAGAGAAGTTCAGGCAAAAATTACCTCATAGTCTAAGAAAAATGGCATATTTGGTCGGCAAAAATCCTACATCGGGAATTTTTTTGGATTATGGTTGGGAATGGTCCCCAGATTATGGCATTAAAAGTCCCAACCGATTGGGGGTCCGCAACCTTAAAAAAAGGGGGAAAGGGGACATTTTTTCGTTTTTTTTTTTTGCGATTACTTCAAAAACGGTAAGAGATACAGAAAAATGGTCTGAGGACGAAACAAACTACGTAAAATTATCTTTGCAATGATTACACATTAGAGTTTAATGGAATATTTCGGCGTTAGACTAGAACATAAATTAGAATATTTTCATTTTAGACCCTTTTTAAAAGCTCCATAACTTTTGAAAGAATGCTAGTTCAACCGTAAAATTTTGTAAAAGTATTCACAATAAATTCAAGATCATTTTAAGGTAAACATTCAGTCGCTCCGGTCAAGGACCCCTATTATCCCCCCAATTAAATTTTTCAAAACGGCCGGCATATCCATAACTCCCCCTAAAATTGGAGCAGAGTGCTAAATTTTGGTTTGTTGGGATTGGAAGTCATAATGACCCCACCCACCAAAAATCAGCTCAGTCGGATAAAAACTAAGGGTATCTCCCATACAAAGTGACCCATCAGGAGTTTGTTCTACGTACTACATACTCATTTTATAAACTGTAGAACAAAGTTGTCTTAGGTCACTTTGTACCCTTATTTCTTATTCGAATGAGCTGATTTTTGGTGAGTGGGGTGACTATGACCTCTAATCGTAACAAACCAAAATTTGGCACTCTGCTCCAATTTTGGAAGGAGTTATGAACATGTCATTTTGACAAATTAAAATGGGGGGATAATGGGGGTCCTTGACCGGAGCGACTCAATGTTTACCTTAAAATGATCTTGAACTAATTTGGAAATTTGTACATATACATTACGGCTGAGCTAGCATTCTTTCAAAAGTTATGGAGCTTTTTAGAAAGGTCTAAAATGAAAATATTCTAATTTTTTTTGTAAGGCTAGCGCCGAAATATTTGATTAAACTCTAATGTGTTTTATATCATTGGAAAGGTAATTTTATGTTGTAGTTTCTTTCGTCCTCAGGCCATTTTTGTGCATCTTTTGCCGTTTTTGAAATAATCGCGAAAAGGCGAAAAAATGCCCCCTTTCCCCCCTTTTTTTAAGGTTGCGGACCCCCAATCGGTTGGGACTTTTTATGCCATCAACTCGGGACCATCCCCAACCGCCATCCTGTTGGAGGTTCATTGATAAGGCAATCGAGTGAACTGGATTCGGGATTTATTATGCCGAACACACACGGTTAATCCGAATTCATTTTTTATACCCTTCGCTCATAGAGTGAAAGGGTATATTAACTTTGTCATGAAGTTTGTAACGCATTAAAGGAAGCATCTCCGACCATATAAAAAGTATACATATATGATCAGCGTGACTTGGGGAGTCGATTGGAGCATGTCCGTCTGTCTGTCTGTCTGTTGCGACGCGTTTTACTCGGCGGGTATTGAAGCTAGTAAGCTGAAATTTTGCACACGTGCTTCTTATTGTTGCAGGCTGTTTGTATGTTTGATTCACCCAAATTGGATCACTGGGTCATGGGGATGCCATACAAACCTAGCTCCCCAATTTGAGTTCTTCTAAGAAAAACTTTTTTTTTTGTGTACCAATTTCAACCAAATTTCACACAAATATGTTTCTATAGATAACACAAAATATATGCAAGAATGGATCAAATCGGACTATGGGGTCATGGGGCTGCCATACAAATCCAACCGACCAAATTAGGTTCTTCTAAGAAAAACTTTTTTATTTGTGCACCAATTTCAACCAAATTTCACATAAATGTATTTCTATTGATGACACAAAACATATGTAAGATTGAATCAAATCGGACCATGGGGTCATGGGGCTGCCATACAAACCAAACCCCCCATATTGGTTCTTAAGAAACATTTTTATACCCTTCGCTCCTAGAGTGAAAGGGTATATTAACTTTGTCATGAAGTTTGTAACGCATTGAAGGAAGCATCTCCGACCATATAAAAAGTATACATATATGATCAGCATGACGAGATGAATCGATTGGGCGATGTCCGTCTGTCTGTCTGTCTGTCCGTCTGTCCGTCTGTTGCAGTGCGTTTTTCTCGGCCACTATAGACGCTAGGGAGCTGAAATTTTGCACACGTGCTTCTTATTGTTGCAGGCTGTTTGTATGTTTGATTCACCCAAATTGGATCACTGGGTCATGGGGCTGCCATACAAACCTAGCTCCCCAATTTGAGTTCTTCTGAGAAAAACTTTTTTATTTGTGCACCAATTTCAACCAAATTTCACACAAATGTGTTTCTATAGATAACACAAAATATATACAAGAATGGATCAAATCGGACCATGGGGTCATGGGGCTGCCATACAAACTTAACCCCCTAAATTAGGTTCTTCTAAGAAAAACTTTTTTATTCGTTCACCAATTTCAACCAAATTTCACACAAATGTATTTCTATTGTTGACACAAAACATATGTAAGAATGGATAAAATCGAAGCATGGGGTCATGGGGCTGCCATACAAATCCAACCCCCCAAATTAGGTTCTTCTAAGAAAAACTTTTTTATTTGTGCACCAATTTCCACAAAATTACACACAAACGTGTTTCTCTTGATGACACAAATCATATCTAAGAATTAATCAAATCTGACCATGGGGTCATGGGGTGCCCATACAAACCCAACCCCCATTTTGGTTCTTCTAAGAAACATTTGCTGCACCAATTTTACAAAACCTTGAATTAATGTGTGTTTACCAAAGCAACAAAAAAGTTAAAAACGAATGGAATCGTACTGTGGGGTCATGCTCCCGCAACCCCAATAAAATTTCCCAGTAAATATTTTTATTTGCCCACTTATTTCAACCAAGCCCAAAACTTTTGTCAAGACGGAAGAAAAAGAATGAGGAGGGGGATTAAATACAAGTCATAGGTACGCCCGAAAAAAACTTTTAGCCCAAGCGAAGGGTATCCAAATTTCGGCCGCGCCCGAAATTAGCATCGGTCCCGGGGTTGGCGAGCGAAGCGAGCAGGGGGCGAAGCCCCCTAGTTTTTACACCAATTTCACAAAACCTTGAATTAATGTGTCTTTATCAAAGCAACTAAAAAGTTCAACACGAATGGAATCGTACTGTGGGGTCATGCTCCGGCAACCCCAATAAAATTTTCCGAGTAAATATTCTTTTTTGTCCACTTATTTCAACCAAGCCCAAAACTTTTGTCGAGACGGAAGAAAAAGAATGAGGAGGGGATTAACCCATTTTGTTCTACGGTTGCGTTTTCGCAACGCTTTATATTTTCATGTTTCACGCTTTTCTGGTAAAACATATAAACCTTATCCCCGAGGAAGAAAGGTTCATTTTACAATTATCTAATCGACCTGTTTTTGCTCAAAGATGTATTTTGACATTTTCTATGATTTTTTAGGGTTTGAAAATTGTGAAAATTCCGTGTTTTTAGGTACGGATGCTAATTTGGGTATAATAATACTTAGATCAAATATTTTCCTGAAATCTTCGGAAATAACATAAGAAAGACTACAAAGGATGCGAAAATATACTTAGTTCATCAAAAAGTTGTATTTTGAGCGCAGAACATACACTCAAAATGTAAGGTTTTCGCGTTTTCGCAACGCTGGACTATAACGATATCCTCTTTTTCCTATCCTACGGTCAGATAATTTCCATTATTTTTGGTAATAATTCAGTTTTGATGCTATTTAACATTGCGAACATTGTTTGTTAGTTAGTTTTCGATAAATTTAAGAAATATTAGTAAAAAGTGGCTTTGCAAATGAAAATGGTTAATTAGAACATTTAATTTATTTGGGTTTATGACACTACCTATTATCAACGAAATGATTATTTTCAAGTTTCACCCGCTTCAGCGGCCCAATATTCCTTACATAGAGTGTGAAGTTTAAACTTTGTGTATAAAAGAATCCAGATATGTCCTTGGGAAGTTAGGTTTATCATAGAACCACTTGCTATAAACGGAAAGGGAAGGGGCAGTACTCCTGGAGGGAGGATCGCCAGCCTTATATTTAGACAATATGTATTCTAAGGAGTTGTTCCACCTATCTGATATGAGCGATCCGGGTTGGGCATGGCATCTAGCACCGGTTGGTGACTCCAAGAAACCTGGTAAAAATCGAAGGTGCCCAAAGAATGAGGGGGACTACGCATCCCCATGCGGACTCCACAAGAATACTTGGCGATTATTTTCGACTACTAAATTGGCGAGGCGATCCACAATAATGCTAATAACAGCTTTTGTTTCTAAATTTCAGGCTATTATTTATAAAAATAAGACGTTGTCAGTGTATGGAAGAGAATTTTCTTTGACAAAAAATACACGTTGCGTTTTCGCAACGTGCTCCACAGCCCAAAATACAAAAAATTAAAAATACATTTCTTCGAAATTTGCATATTCTTCCTATGGCAAACTACTGTGCGAAATTTCGTAATACTAGCACAACTCCTTCTTACCCCCGGACAATATGGGTTAAATACAAGTCATAGGTACGCCCGAAGAAAACTTTTATCCCAAGCGAAGGGTATCCAAATTTCGGCCGCGCCCGAAATTAGCCTCGGCCCCGGGGGTTGGCGAGCGAAGCGAGCACGGGGCGAAGCCCCCTTGTTTTTTTGTTAGATTTACGTTCAGTCAAAATCGAAGAAAATGTATGAATTTGACAGAACAAAGAATCTGAAAATGGATTCGGACGCTTCGTGTGTGAGCGGCCTTAGTCTACCAAATTTTAGATGCCTATAGTCATTGAAAAATTTCAATCTGGATTGTTTATCAGCTGTCGGAAAATAAGTTGTTGTTACCATAATTCAAATTCATTATACACAACACAAAAATTGCCAACTTTCTTTTCGTTAATTTTTTTTACTTAATTAAATAAAATTACCACCCATACCCTCAATTGATAAAATAAAAAAAAAGATCCTTCGCATACGCCTTCATACACACCCACCTTCTGCATAATGGTTTATTGCATACAAAATCAAATTATTTTTATCAAAATGATGGTTGATGATAATTGACGTATGTTATCTGTCTCTAACAGCAAATAGACGAAAATTGATCGTGAACGAGAACAAAAAAATGTCTACTACACTCCCTCAGTAGCTTAAATGGATTTCATATCTAATTATTGTATTCGATGCAATTAATTGATTATTTACTTTACTTGTGACATTATAAGTGAATGGGCATGAACAAAAAAAAAATGTCTCTTGGATGGTGTATGGTGTGTGGTATAAATGATCAATGTCCCGGACACTAATTGTTTGCTATATCATTTGTGCCTTTTTGATAAGTGTTGCTGCTGTCTTTGATAACAATTATCCACATATTATGGGGAATTTTGTGCGAGTGAGTGAGCTTCCACAACACTTTCATTTAATTTTTTTTTTTCGGGGAGGTGATATAATAGTCGCTTGTCATTATAATGATTGAAATAGGAAAAAATAAACGTTGATATCTGTCGGGATATCAGAAGAAAAAAAGAGTTGTGTGTCAATTTAGTAGGTAACCTCGTTGCGGTATATGCATTAACACTTTCCCGGACACAACGTCTATAGACGTCCAATTTTGAGCATTTGACCATACAAATCGTGTCAAATTTTGGCGTTGTGTCCGGCAATGAGTTAATTTAATTGAAGATAGCATTTTGATTATTATACATAATGAATGAAATTACATTGTTTTAAATGCTATCGTCCTGGCACTGCGGACCGGTTGACCTGAAAATGTGGTACTAAAAAAATCAGCCTTCCAGTTCTACAGGATATGTATTTTATCTCTGCATCTTATTATTTTCACAAGATTTAGCCAGATCGGTTTTATTTCACACAATGAATCGATCACTTACGATGCATTACACATTATTTGTTAACGGCGATGGAGGCCTGACTTTTTTACCCTCTACATTGTTTGTAAGGTTATGTTTATATCTAATAATAAGCTACGTGTTAAAACGCATAATTTCATAACATATCATACAATAAGATACTTCTTGAGAGATAGAGTATCAATGCGGTCATAGGCCAGGAAATTTTGGATGAATTCGGTCCAGGTCAATAAGCTAGTTATAGAAAAAGCAATCCGTTTCCTCTTATTCATAAAAAAAGCAAAATGTCAAACATACCATAATCATCCATAACTGAAATTTTCTAGACTGCTGCAAATTAATGTTTGCACACAAATAACATTGTAAGCCTTATTGATGATTTTTTGGAAATTCGACATTCTATTCTACATTCCATATTCGCAATAAAAAACTAAATTTCGCCTCTGTTCCTTTTTTTTTCTAGTTTGCTGTCAACCTATTCCGTACATTGCCACCATCGTCAAATCCAAACGGCGCCGAATTCGATCCCGAGGAGGATGAACCGACGCTTGAAGCGTCCTGGCCGCATCTTCAACTCGTGTACGAACTGTTTTTGCGATTTCTCGAATCACCGGATTTTCAACAAAACATTGCCAAACACTATATCGATCATCAGTTCGTGTTGCAACTGTTGGACTTGTTCGATTCGGAAGATCCGCGTGAGCGTGATTTTTTGAAGACGGTATTGCATCGAATCTATGGCAAATTTTTAGGTTTACGTGCATTCATACGAAAACAAATTAATAATGTTTTCTATAGGTAAGTTTGGAGGATGATTCATTTAGTTATTCGTTTTGTTCATTTTTCATTATGGTTTGGCGTAGATGTTTATCAAACCTTCTCAAATATTAACTGCTGGAGAATATCAGTTTCATAATTATATAGAGTGCTGATAAAATAAAAAATGTTCTTCACTCAAAAGCTTCAAGTGTGAAAATTATTATTATTGCTTTGATTAGGAAAATGTATTTTACAAATTTTTGTTTGAAAAATATTATCGTCGTTGTGTCTTGCTTTTATAGAATTTTCTTGTATATTTTTGTTTTAATGCAAACTTAATGTTATTTATAAGTATTATGAAGATTATAATGTTAATGTTCTCTGGTTTTTTTTATATTTATTTATGAAACGTATTATGAAGATTATAAAGTTAATATCCTCTTTTTCGTTTTTTTTTTTTAGATTTATTTATGAAACAGAACACCATAATGGTATTGCTGAACTTTTAGAAATCTTGGGTAGTATAATCAATGGATTTGCCCTGCCACTTAAGGAGGAACATAAACAGTTTTTATTAAAAGTTCTATTGCCGTTGCATAAAGTGAAAAGTTTATCGGTGTATCATCCACAATTAACATATTGCGTTGTACAATTTTTAGAAAAGGATCAAAGTCTAGCGGAGCCTGTTATAAGGTAAGAATTGACTTTGACTCACTTTTTTCCTTTTTTTTTAGTTTCTTTAGCAACCCTTAAATTTGCGTAATGGACATGCTACTTTGGCCCCTCTTATGGTGCCTGGTAGCTGACAGCATTTTGTGGAAGCTGACGTCGAATGTCTTCTCCATGTCGACGATGTGGTTATAGTGGCCAATTGTTATAAATAAATAACAGGCGCGACAATCCAGTATTGGACTAAGGCCGCAGGATGTGTTAGTGACATCCTATTTCCAAGATCTTTTCTGCTTTTGAGTTAGAAAAACACCATGGATGATGGTGAGATTCGAACTCATGACCCTGTGCACCGAAGGTGCGCGCACTTACCGCTAGACCAGCCAGACTACAATTGTTGGTTCGGGGCAATATTACCAGATTTAATCTAATCAGCACTAAAAATCGTTCAAGAATGGTGTGATGAGAACGAGCTCCCATCCAAAGCGATCATCATACCCTTCTCCAGGAACAGAAATCCGTCTGAACTCAGACCCCCGATAGTGAATTTACAACTCACCTTTAGCAATTGGGAGTCAAGCAGTAAACTGACAGTAAACTTCACTGGTAAAAACATGTCGAAGCGGCTGCAGATAAGGCTCTTTGGATATGCAAAACAATAGTTATACCCACCCTAAACTACGGTGCTGTGGTCTGGTGGAAGAGAGCCCTGACAACGGAGGGCAAATCCGTTCTAGGCAAAGTACAGAGATTAGCGTGTTCAACTCTACCGGTGCACTCCGATTTTCTTCTAGCTGCGCTCTAGATGTTTGACTATACCTACACCAAATTAACATTCACCTCGAAGCCGAGGCAAAACTGGCCCGACTCATTGCGAGCGACGCCAATCTGGCGCCAACCAAGAGGCAGTTAACGTGCCTTAACAACATCACTGTCACGAAAATGCCCTCTGACCACCATGCAAAGGAGCTCTCATGTGGCCGCTGTTTCCAGGCTGAAACATGAAGCAGAGAGCAGTGGCACACTAATTTTAATAAGCTAACCCCGCAGACCATTTAATGGTTTACTGACGGTTCTAGAACAACCGAGGTTTCCGGAGCTGGTGTTGTGGGCCCAGCTCATAGGTTATCTCTACCGATGGATCACCACACAAATACAAATACAATGTATTTCAGGCAGAAGTCCACGCAATAGCAACATGCGCCAAACTCTGTCCGGGTGCGAACTATGCAAATAAGCGAATATAATTCTTCTCAAAAAAAGAGCCAAGCTGCTATTAAGTCTCTTACTAAGTAAACCGTGCATCATAGCGAACGAACAGGCTGACGCGGTGGCACACATAGGCGCAGCATCCCATTTCTGTGGACCAGAACCCTATTAAGCATCTATATCTGTTTAGTAAAAAGGCAAATCAAAGACCAGGATCGACTCAAGGCATCTGAGTACTGGGATAACTTACCAGGGCTCAGGCAACCAAAACATTTCATAGCAGGATACTACGACATTGATCGTCAAGCATAGTCCTGCCTGGAGTTTCTAGATAAATCTGCTCAGAAGAAAGAACGGACGGTCCCATGGGTCGGAAAGTCTTTTGCTGCATTTTTGGAGATTCGGAGGGGATGATCCACATAGATTTTCAGAATAATTGAAGAAAATGCTGCAATGATTTATTGGCTGAATTCGACGCCAAATTTAGGGAGACATAGTTCCGTTCAAATGGAAAAAATGTTCTCCAATCACGACAACGCCTCGGTTCTTAACACGACTTGACAAGAGTTTGTGTTACCTACCAAACATCAAAAAATTTTTGCAATGTGTGGTCAGAACAGAGACTTTTCTAAAGCGAAGGGCGGTTTGTTGTCGAAACAGAAATTATGTTTGTGTAATCTGGTCAACCCTTTTGCCAGCACAGATTAAGACTAAATACTTCGGCTTGTGAATTGGAAACTACACAAGAAACACATACATAATTGTCTTTTTCAGAATCCATTATGAAAGTAAAGCGCATGATTTTACCGCAGCGGGATAAAGCAGTCGTATCGAAAAATGGGTTGAGGTTATCGTGAAATGATCAGAGCGGTATGAAGTGCGTCTTTGAATTTGTTGCACAGCTTACACGCAAAAAAAAATTTGAATCGCTCAAAAAGTCTTTAAGGATGATAACTGTGTGTAACATATGAATATAGTCTGGACGATGGCAAAAGGCGTTCAAAGAGAACAGGGGAAAATATCAAACCCCATTTTGGAAAACCAAAAACGGCCAAAACATACGAAGACATGAATATTGTGCGCGCGGTTTTTTTGGCCTCCGCCACCGATTGAGCATGCTGCAAATCTCTGAAGTTCTAAAAAATTTCCACAGCGGTATGCATGCAATGGTGCCCAAAGTTCTTTAAATGTCACAGTCACATGGCCTTTTACGTTACCAATATCCTTCCCCGGAGCAGCTCCCGGTGTTACTTGTCCTTTTTATAGCCCCGAGTTAGCTCATTAGTTTTTGTTTCCTCGACAGAAGAAATATGATAGGTGACCCCGGAGGTTCTCGACAACAAATCAAATAATGCAACGTTTTTAGGAGACCTTCCCTTTGAGCAGTCTGTGAGTGCCATCCAGGTATGACCGACAATTCTCCGCGAGTGTATTGATGTTTTTGAGAGAGTCCCAATGGCTATGTCCACACATGTGCGCTTTCATCTTCCCTATCGTCTTCAAGCTCCGTATCTACTTTCAATATTGAACTTGTCATTGATTGCGTCAAGTGAACAGAAGAGATCAATGCCTCATTCTATTCACATCCGTTCATTATTTATCGTTAAATATGTGTCGCGGCTTTGGTCAGGACGGGTAAATGATTATTTTCTTTAAGGCTTCATGCACACAACGCGAAAACGGGAAGCTCACGACAGCGAGAGCCGTGCCGCTGTCAAATCACAACTAGCGAGACGTGTTTTCACATATCACACCACAATCCGCAAATTCACGGCTCGCGAGCCGTATTTTGACTGTGCACGGCTCTCGCTTGCTGTCGCTCGTCATGAGCTTCCCATAAGAACCAATGCATTTCGATGTGTCGAGCTTGCGAGCCGTTTTCGCGTCGTGTGCATGAAGCCTTATAGTATGAATAGATGATGAGTTGTTCATTTTAACATTGGCAATCACGTTCAAGAATGAATGCGTTTCTTCAATAGCGCAGACATCTCAAGTTTTCAATTGTCAAAATGTTGAAGACGAACGAAAATTTAAAGAGTCTAGACAGGCACAATGGTTGTTAAGTTATGGACAAACTAATTTATACTGACTGACAACTGACGCATAAACGGTTATTAATTAGAGCGCAAACATTTTTAGCTGAGTTACGGTTTTCATCTGAGGCACAAACCGTCCTCAAATAACGGACAGACGGAATTAAAATTATGGTTGTCAACCGTGGCGTTTAATTGACGCACAAATTGCTTTTAAATCATGCCCAAACTGTTAAAAAAAGAACCGTTTTCAACGGATGCACAAAAGGTTTTCATCTGACACGCAAATGGTTTCCTTCCCGGCAGACCCACCGAAGTTGCGTAACTTACCACTCTAGAAGTAATCTTCTTCTCAGTACCGTATATTTCCTATCCGCACATGTACGGAAATTATGGACCACGTCGAGATTCGATCTCCGGACCTCTAGATTACTAACATCGTAGAGTGCAACTCAACCAAGTGAGCCCCAGAGCGGAGAAGTAATCTTGCTATGACTTCATTCGGATAGAACTGAATTTTTCAGAATCCACCCCATTCTTTGTGTGAATGTTCTTTTTATGATTTCAAATATTTCTGCAGATGTATTTTCGCTTGTCCCCAAATAAAATTCCACCAGGTGTGATTATGAACGAATCGTGTAAGCGTAGTATGTGCAATCTGCAGCATTGGTTACTTGGTTCTGTTAAAGAACTTTGTCCTGTAAAAAGAAGCAGAAGTAAATTTTTTTTACCGATCCTATGAAGGCTTTTGACTTACGGTCGAAAAATGGGAATTGCATAATATTTTCAATAAAAAGAATTTCGGAATTGAGCTAAAGCTGGGGGTTATCTAGCTCGATTATAGGCCTTCTTTCAGAGGAAAAACCTCAGCATCTAAATCACTGTTTCCCAACAGGTGGTCCGCGGACCGGCGGTGGTCCGTGCGACACCCGTAGGTGGTCCGCGGAGGGACTCTGGTTACTTCTTAAATACATAAAAGTTATATTTTCTTGTGACTAATTAAAATCTCATGCCAAACACGCGCTCTCATTTTCATGTAACAGATTATCCAGTAAATACTTTGCTACTAGGTCTGTGATTATGGGTAGGCAATAGGCTGCTTAGGTTCGTTTCTATAGCTCAATTCCGAAATTATTCTCATTATTAAAATTCAAACTTGGTTGCAAAAATTCAAAAGATTTTCGGCGCTATACATTGTCACGAATCCGAGTCTAAAGACCGAGCTATACCCTTTACTGAATAACTTAAATTCGAAGTTAGCGCTTCCTGTGCGGGAAAAATCTCTGCTGGTGAGGCAAGTGTTGTCAACTAGCCCTTAAAATGGATGGCGCTCAAGTTGTATACCTATACATTACCGCTAAAACATACGATTTAATAAATTTTGAAGTTTTAGTGAGTAGGAGGGTGCAATGGTGTACATTGAAGTGTTTGGCGTGAGCCTGCATGCACAGTTTTTCTCCCTTCTCTCAACCTGGCAAACATGGCAAATCTTAAATCATGCTTTCTACAAAATGGTGTTAGTATAAAAATTCAACCCCAATGTCAATCGGTTTATGCGAAAGAAAATAGAGCGTGCGCTTTAGAATTACAATACCTCGACAAAAAAAATCGAGATCTTAATTTGTTTCATTATTATTGAAGGGTGTTCCGTCGAGATGAATTTTCAGGCTAAGTGGTCCGCAGAAGTTCCTGAGTTGGGAGCCACTGATCTAAATGTTTTGCAGCATTTAACATCAGCTGACTATGCAGGTTTAACTTGGTCGAATTTTTTGTATTATGTTAACTAGAGGAAAATGCTGCTCTAGAAATCGTGCTGATGATGATTACACCAGAAAAATCAGTTGATGCTACGACTAATTGTCTTGTAAAGAGTATCTGGTCGGTTGTTACCAAAATTCCTCCGCTACGACATGGCAATTGTGGTCACGATTTACACTGTAAAAGTTAGTTGGGCTATTGCGAGACGGATAACACTTATTTATCAAAGAGGATCAGGCTCCATCGGTACGCTAACCATACATTGTTATCAAGTCTTGAAATGTTGCCTGGTAATGAATTACAACTAAGTTGAAACTCGATTGTCATAATCTGATAATTCAAAACCATTATTTAATGTAACCAAATATTTAGATTTCTCTTAATCTTTCACAGGAGTTTATTGAAATTCTGGCCAAAAACACACAGTCCAAAAGAGGTGATGTTCCTCAACGAACTGGAAGAGCTGCTGGACGTTATCGAGCCGGCCGAATTCCAAAAGGTCATGGTACCATTGTTTAGACAAATTGCAAAATGCGTATCGAGTCCACACTTTCAAGTGGCCGAACGTGCCCTCTACTATTGGAATAACGAATACATAATGTCCTTAATAGCTGATAATTCTCAAATAATTCTACCAATTATGTTCCCGTCGCTCTATCGTAATTCCAAAACGCATTGGAACAAAACCATTCATGGCCTAATCTACAATGCGCTGAAGCTGTTTATGGAAATGAATCAACGGCTGTTTGACGAATGCAATAAGAATTATCGACAAGAGAAACAAATGTACGTACATATTATATTCTAATTGAGGGTTATAGCCCATAACACTGGTCTGCATACTTTATTTTCAGGGAGCGCGAAAAGAGCTCACATCGCGAAGAGCTGTGGCAACAAGTTGAATCGTTGGCCAAAACGAATCCGGAATGGCCACGTCTAATCGGACAAATGGACAATTTGAGTATTTCGAGTAGTCAAAATGATTTCGATCAAATACCCGACAACGGTGAACTGACCTATGATAAACTTGAACAGGAATCAAGAGAGGTAATCATATGTTCTAGATAAATTGAAATTATTAGGTTTAACGAGATTTTGTAATGTCGACAAATTTTTATAAATGTTTATCATTAAATTTAGAGATTTGTTTTTAATGTTAACGAGAACAAGAAAACTGAATTTTATCGAAAGGATATAAAATACATGAAATTGAATATTTTAATTTAGATCGCCAGGTGTGTTCTTTTTGTTCAATTTGGAAAATGTAAAATCTGTGAACAGGAGCCTTAAAATCATTTTTATATGAAAAATAATTATTTCAAGTTCAGAATGAATTCAATACTGTAACGTATGCCTTATCCTCGCAATGTCTATGTTTTAATTAAATGTGGTAGACCAAAGTAGTAGTTACAACATTCATACTAAAATTCTAAACCATATTCAATGTAGAACCTTATTTGCTTTATTAATTTCTATGCTTCACAATTTCAAAAATTTATGTACTTTTCATATCCAACCTCAAACTATGTCCTTTTGTGTTTATGTCTACCACATTTAATTGAGTTTTTCCAACGAAAAGAACACAACTGGCAATAATTATTATCTTAAAAAGTGCTTTTTACAAATTTAATTTGCCCATTTCCCCATTGTTTAACATTTGGCCTTAACAAAAAATTAATGAATTAATAATAATAATAAAACAAAAAATCAGTCAATATTAAAATATAAATACATAAAATATTTGAAACAAATTTTTTATTTATTTACTATTTGTTTTTTTTTTCTTTCTTTCATTTTCGTAGATTTATAAAGCAGCGTAAAATAAATGTAGTAGTTATTTGAATT
Source organism: Microchrysa polita (assembly GCA_949715475.1). Taxonomy (NCBI): domain Eukaryota; kingdom Metazoa; phylum Arthropoda; class Insecta; order Diptera; family Stratiomyidae; genus Microchrysa; species Microchrysa polita. The sequence continues at coordinate 7,432,317 of OX454420.1, forward strand.
AATTTTCATAATTTTTTTTTTAAATAACCAAATAGACAAAAAGAGCATTAATTGCAATAACATTGTGTATATTGAAACAAATTAAAACTTAAAAAGTAAAATAAACTCATACGAGTTATACGTAGAACGGTTCGTTGAAGTACATGTGAAAAATAAAAAAAAAACTTATATAAATAAATAAATGATGATGAATAATGAAAGAGAGAGAGAGAGTGAAAGAAGAAGAATATCCTTAAATGTTCGAATTGTGTTTGGACTATATATACATACATAATTTGTTTATTTTTTTAATTTTAATTTTATTTTTTCTTTCCTTCTCAATTGAAATAAGAAAATTTTTATTTATCGAAAAACCAACTCTTGTGTGTTTATTTATATTGAATGTGTGAAACAACAACAAACCGAATATTGAACCCCTTTTTCGGTAGGCATTAGTTCTGTCAATATGATGGAGTATTGGCCCCGGGGGTTTTGTGATGATGCCGGCGCGAACGGAAGTCGTCGTTTAAATGTTGCGGGTATTGGTTGTATATTTGTACGTCTTGTTTTTTGAGTTTTCTACAGTTTTTTTTATGTTTTTGGTTGAGTATTTTTTACGGCTTCTTTTAATTGTGGTTTAATGTTTGTTTCTGTGCGAAATTGTGTTAATATATAACAAGAGATCTAATGATCGGTTTTCGTGCTATTAATGTTGGCATTGGTGTGTAACATTTAGAAACTTGAAAAAAAATAATATTTCACTAATTCATAGCCATTTTGGATGGCTAAATTATTGCGGCCGTTAACCATTTTTTGGATTTTTTTGATCATATTTACAGAGTTAAATTGGAACTAACCGTAACTTTTTTTAAAACACTTAACTTGTGGCTCCAATATGTCAATAATTAACATAAATAGGTTCTACTCCATTGATTTTGCGCAGTGTCTGCCAGTTTGTTTGGCTTTTAATAAATTCGTGACGTAAAACAGGCCCCCGAAGAAGTTTTTCACACTTATGGCCAGCTTACGTAATCTGTGCAAATTACTTAATTTGAGCTACCTAATTTCATACAATTTAAAATTCACCACACCGCAAATTACGTTATTCCTTTGAAAACGTCGCAATGTAAGAATTTAGCTCAATTGAGACTGAGAGATTTCGCCGGAAGTTGCTATCGTCCATCCAACTGACGAAATACCATATACAGGGTGTCCTGCATTGGGTGGTCAATACTGTAAGGGTTGATAGCGCAACTTGTTTCAGCAAGAAAATTCCTAATACAGTCGGAATTTTTTTACCGTTACCTTGCTATCGCTCTTTTTGTGAAAGTCATCGAAAATCGTGACTTGTCACGCAAAATCGTAATTTGCAGCACTCCTGATGACTTAATCCAAGATTTGATTTCAGTTTCAGAAACTACATAAAATTTCACAAAAACTGAAGTTTTTCCTGTTGCCAACCTTATCGGCACTTTCAAGATACAGTTACTCAAACTTAACAGAAATTTTAAAACAGATTTTTCATCGAAAATTCAAACAGTAATTGCATAACGGTGCTTTATACGTACAACTCTGCAAAGTTGATAAAAGTTGCTTCAACATGTTGGCTTTGAAACGGTATATCACTTTTCTTATTTACATTGCAGAATTTTAGGTAAACACGCATTCAATGGTAAAAATCATGGCTTCAGTGGAATCGTTAACAATTTTCCCTTGACTCGAAAAAAGACATACAAAGGCAATTATAATTAGGGATAGAATCTCGCTACATTATTTTGACCAGAACTGTAAGATATTTGAAATTTGGTACATTGTTTGGCAAATGCAACGGTACTTATAACGGTTAAAATTTAATATTTGCTATTTATGGCAGATAGACGGGTGCCCGCTCATAATGCAAGACCTATCAAAGAATATTTGGAAAACGAATTTCCCGGAAAGTGGATTGGCAGATTTGGGACAGTTGCGTGGCCTGCGAGAAGTCCCGACCTTACTCCCCTAGATTTTTATTTATGGGGTAACTTAAAAAGCAATGTATATTCCGAGCCGATTACCTCCCGGGAACAGCTGCTGCAGCGAATTAATGATGCTTGTGACAACATTAAGGAAACCCCTCCTGAAATCCTTCGGGACGTTTCTTCCATGCGCCGAAGGTGTCGAGTCTGCATACAAAATGGAGGAGGCCAGTTCCAGCAGCATTATTCCAATTCATCAAACAGACCCATTTAATCATTAGTTAATATTTTGAGTTTATTGGTTCTTTCTCATATTCAAAACTTTATTTTCATTTTTATTTAACAAATTTTCAAAATTGCGATAGTAAAATATAAAAAATAAATGAATAAAATTTCAGTTTAAATAATCCGATAAGAAAATAATTACCTTGTTTTTTTATATCCAATATGTGTAATTCTAAAATCCCGCAATGTAAATATGAAAAGTGATATACCCTTGGAAAGCCAACATGTTGAAGCAACTTTTATCAACTTTGCAGAGTTGTACGTATAAAGCACCGTTATGCAATTACGGTTTGAATTTTCGATGAAAAATCTATTTTAAAATTTCTATTAAGTTTGAGTAACTGTATCTTGAAAGTGCCGATAATGTTGGCAACAGGAAAACTTCAGTTTTTGTGAAATTTTATGTAGTTTCTGGAACTGAAATCAAATCTTGGATTAAGTCATCAGGAGTGCTGTAAATTACGATTTTGCGTGACAAGTCACGATTTTTGATGACTTTCACAAAAAGAGCGATAACAAGGTAACGGTAAAAAAAAATCCGATTGTATTGGTAATTTTCTTGCTGAAACAAGTTGCGCTATCAACCCTTACAGTATTGACCACCCAATGCAGGACGCCCTGTATAGGGTGTCCCATAAGTAAACACCAACCCGAATGTGGATGATAGCGCACATGGTGCCCGCTACGAAAATTTATATAAAAAAATTCAGCCACTTATTTTTACCGTTATACGCAATCAAAAGGTACATACGCCTTGCAGTTATTGTTCACGTACTGTAAGTGTAAATCTTAATATTTCACAAATTTTCTTTTTGCACTATAACGCAGCGCAAAACGCTGTATCAATTGCTGTCTAAACCGAAAAGTAATTTTAGTTTTGACAGAAATCGGACCTTCTTTGTGGAACTGAGAGATCAAAATCGTATCATTTCGTTTATCAAAGTTCAAATAACTGTACTATAAAATATTGCACCAGGACCAGTATTTTTAAAAGCTTGCGAATGTTGTCTAGATCCCATAACGTATCGAATTTGTTCCATTATTCCTAATTTTAGTCAGAATGTTTTTTAAAAGATCAGATTCCATAGTATTTTTAGCTAAATAATTGCAAGACTCAAAATGTAAAAACACCTCTGAAGAAATCCGTTAAGTTCTAGTTTTAATGAAAAGTAACGTTTTTTAACCAATTTTGCAGAGGCTTATTTACATTTTGTGTTTTGCAATTATTTAGCGAATAATACCATGGATTCTGGTCTTTATAAAAATATTCCGACTAAAATTAGGAGTAATGGAGCAAATTTGATATTGTTCTTTAATCTAGACAGCATGCCGCAAACTTGCCTTAAAGCCTTGGTGCAATTTAGTTATTTCAAACTTTGATGAATTTACAATTTTGGTCTCTGGGTTCCACAAAGACGGTCAGATTATCTCTCAAAACTAAAACTTACTTTTCGGGTTGTGTGGCAATTTATAGAGCATTTTGTAGCCGCGCTATAGTGCAAAAAGAAAATGTGAGATATATTAATATTTACAGTTAAGGTCCCTCTAGATTAGGCGCCAAATGGCTGCGCGTCTAAAAACTGGCATCGCGTGCAGCCATTTGGCTGCTACTTAGCATCCACACTAGCAGCCAAATGTAGACAGAAAATTACATAACCAAAATTTCATTTTGGTGATTTTTTTAAATTCAATTATCAAAATCGGACTCTGCGCGTTTGTATTACTACACGGCCATTCAAGAATTATTCATTTTTACACAAAAGAACGAACAAAAGCTGGAAAATTGTCACTTGGAATTTGACAAGCGGTTCTCAAAGCGGTTGGTTGAGTTGCCATATTGAATATCAAAACTGGACGCACAGCCAAATAGCGACATGTTTGGATGGAATGACAACAGCCATTTGGCTGCACGTGTCGCCATTTGGCGACTAATCTAGATGGACCCTTATAGTACGTGAACAATTAAAACAAGGCTTGCATTGTTTCGACTATCTTTTGATTGCGAATAACTGTAAAACTAGGCGGATGGAATTTTTTTTATATTTTTTATTTTTTGTAGAAGGTACTATGTGCGCTATTTTCCACTTTTGGTTTGTCGTTATGTTATGGGACACAGGATGTCCGGAAACTATCGCATAAGTGCGCTGTAAAATAATATTCCTCGTGTGGTTCCCAGCGAATTAAGTGTACGGGACATATCACAAATTTAGAATCCCTTAGCTACCACAGATATTGAAACATTTAAAAAAAATGCATTTTCTCACACAATGGATCTTGTCCTGGAAAGGGCTAAATTCATCCATACTACTGGACATTTGAGGTTGCTGTCGCAAGTGGGGTGACTAATCTATTTTCCTGTAGTGACGCTATACACAGGTGTTTCAAGGTCCCAATGCATTCACGCTTATTTTCGATGTAAATTGTCCGTACATCTTAACGTGCTGAAAACGTGCTTTCATAATGTCATACACGTAATCAGCACGTTTTTTCTCTAGTTTCAGCTGGGAAGAAAATAATTTTTAAATGACTGGTACTAAGATATAAAGACTACAGAACGGCCCTCCCGACGTCCATGAGCGTACCTGTGAGACTAAGATGCATTTCACGCTCTTCACTTACTCGTCGGAAACAACGCACAAGTTGGGCAAGTTTGGCCAATTCTAATTATTGAGATTTTCTAATTTCCAAGCGTTTCAAATAGAGGCGAAAAAGTGTTCCGTGAATTATTTATTATTATTAAAAATAGTTTTCCTAAGGTTTTATGCAAAATCCTTGATTTATTCATTCCCCTGATGGAGGGATCAGAGCAAATGCCCAAAAGCTTATTTAAACAGGACTGCAATTGCAATACAGACTCGGACTCCTGTCCTGATTTCAGTAATAGATTGGCTTCCTAAAAGTGACGTTTTACCTATTATGTAACAAGACTGTAACGGAATACTTTCATTGTTAAAAACGGGAATGAAACATAAAAATTGTGAAGAAAAAAACTTCATGCTTCATGTAAAACTTCCAACAAAACCAGTAGAAAAGTTGAGAAATTTTGCTATTTTGGGAACATAGTTACAGAAAAGACCACAAGAACTTGATTAAATTTATGTTTATGGAAACTAAATTAAGAAATAGTCATTTCAAGGGAATCCATCGTTTCAGTGCTGTTGTGACTATCACTACAAAAATTGCGAATAATTCACGGTTATCGTTATTTCAAAGAAAAAAAAAATGATTCTGTTTATCAGGATCTCCTTTTTTGCCTGCTTTGATTTACGCTTTTCCTATGCAACACATAAACGCTAGTTCGAGGTCATGGTGTTTTTTTTCAATGAAACATATGTTCCGGAAACTGATCTCACTCAGTAATTAAAAGAATATCGATTAATTAGGTGAATTTCGGCAGAGTGGATTGTTGTTGATCACAACACCTAGAAGAGCCAATAATTCATTATAATTCTCAATCTCCAGTCGTGTGCGTCTAGTATGATCAAATTTTTGTGTAGTAGATATGGGTGGTTGGTATATGTTGAGCATTGATATGTCTGCGATTTTTCGAACCCTTAGTGATAAAACCAACCTAAATAAATTTTTCTTAATCTTAATGATAATGTCGTGGGCTAGGACAGGTTAAAAACGGGTCAGGAACAATTATAATTTTATTTAATTGGTAATGAACTGTTTATAATAATTATGACAAATTGATTCTTCATTAAACGAAAGGCTTGCTATTTATATATATTTATATATATATATATTTTTATATATTATTTTTCACATAGTACACGCATACTATGTTTTTCTCATCGTATGCTAGGATTTTATGCTGTGTTTTCCAAGCACGCGACAATAATTCATTGAACAAGTAGCTGAGCGACGATCCTATAGGGGCCTAGAAAGGCTTTTACTAACGCAAAACAAGACAATTAGAGATATAAATAAAATTTATCTGACATCAATTCGTGAAATAATTATGCATTGATCACGTAATCGATCACAACGATATCACTGTCCCTGTGGGGTTCTCTTCGACGCGGGGTCCTTGTCAAATCCCCTCTTTTGCCCCACCCTCTGGGTGCGCCTACACGCTACGAATTTAGTGCTCGCTTTTTCATTTTCAGATTACGAATTGCAATTTTCCGTATAAAATCATATTTCAAGTGATGCGAAAAATATGAATTGTTTTTTTCCTGTGTTGACTCAATTTTTATTTCTAGAAAAGTTGAGCTCCGGTATCACTAAATATGTAATATCAGGAAATCGGCTTTTAATGTTTTTTTTTTTTTAGAAGTACTGTTTTATTTTAAAATACAGGCCCAGCAAGACTGGTCCCCCATTTTGGTATCCTGCAATTTAGTTATTCTTTACTCTCAACCCTAAGAGGAGCTCTATATCAATCCTTTAACCGAAAAATCCTAAACCTTAACCTAAAGACAATTCATTGATGTTGCTATTCGAACTAGAATTGCACTTTAAAAAGGATATAGCCTATAGTCGAATAATGCTTAGGACTCAATTAAACTATACGCCATATCATCATAAATATTTCTATTATCATATCCTTAAGCCTGCCTACTCGATTTCATTTGGTGCAGCACGTATACAAATTTAAAACGAATGAATCGAGTAGGCTTAAGGTATAGAAATATGATGATATGACGTAGTGTGATGGAGCCCTTAGAAATAATTATTATTCAAAAATGTCAAAACGTTGAATCAAGAAAATCAAATAAATATTTATTTTTCAAGATTCTCGGTGCTCCCCAGAACTTAGGTAGATATCACATGAATACAACGTATGAAAGACGAACAACTACGACGATTGATGCGAGAACAACAAGTTAAGCATCGTTTTAATTACATACGTTTATCAAGTATACTATTTATGACCTCTTTTTTTCTCAATCTCTATTCAAACAAATCACATATAACCGCATTACAACAATCTGGAATGCTATGTACATACACGATACACCTGTCGTCTTTGACATCCAAGTGATTTTGTAAATGTATTTATTTATGAACGTGTCTCTCCTTTTTTGGATGACTCTAAAATTAAACTACATATTTGCATGATTGTTAATACTAAGAAGTGTATGTTGAATGTGATTTGATTTTATTCGTTTATTTTAGACAATTCTATTTTTGTGTATTGCATAAAATTGTCTTTGAAGTCGTTCGGCGGCTTTCAACTTCAAAAAGAGTCGGTGAAATCATTCCAATGCATCTTTCAACTATACATAAGACATAAGATTTTGACCTTTCTAACGCGGCGATACCTAAGTCTCGGTGACTCAAGGGCCAGGTGACAAAATCGTCACCTCGTCTTTGGGTCACTAAAACTTTAGTATTTCTTGGTGTAATAAGAGATCCACATTTGCTGTAACACCATAAAGTAAGTACATAATTGGAATAGAGATGGAACTCCATATAACATTAAAATCAACAACAACAAGTAAAGTGTACATACAGGAAGATATCTTCGTGTATATACACGTTACTTACAGCACACACTCACAGGTAAAATGTTTTTCAGTAGATTTTAATGTTATATGGAGTTCCATCTCTATTCCAATTACTTACTTTATGGTAACACTACGAGTATTTAAGAATTTCCGCCCGATAAAAGAGATTCTGCCTTATTTCTCTTTTTATTTAATAAACCTTGCCGGTGGCATATTTCAATCAAACATACAACAAAAATGATTTAAAATTCACAAAAAGACACGACTCTTGGTTGCTTTTGATGTTGTAGGTTGAAGTCATATTGAGTGGTAAGCAAAAACTCAAAAATGGGGAAAAGACATTCAATCAGAGTTATGCATAATCGTAGCAGGACTCTCTCGATTTTTTATGTGTTATTTCTGTGTATTTGTTCTTGTAAAGGCGGACGTTACATGATGCATGAATAAACAATAATTTTGCATTTATATCCCTCGTCTCTAACAATAAAAAAAATACAATTTTTGTAATTCTTTCTTTTCTTTTACTAATCATGTAATTCCATGCCTCCTTTCTTCCGCGTATTGATCCTTGAATCTTCAGGAATGAATTTTATTGATTTTGATTTTCACTTGAAATGTTCCGAATTTCATATCAGTCCTCCTCCCCACTCTAACTCCGTTCGTGTTATATATATGGACTCTAAAATATTGTCATTTTATCGCTTTTTCTCTCTCTTTTGAATATTTCATATTACAGATACGAAATGGTCGAAATAAGGACAAACCATTGATACGTCGTAAATCGGACTTACCTGCAGATACGGGCACCGTGAAAGCCTTATTTGAACACAAGCGTGCCGACGAGTATCTACAAACGCCACCGGACGTTAATCAATGCTAGAAACTACATTTATAGTGAATCAAAAAGGAAAGCGAATGAATAATGATAATAATAATAATTGCTATTATATATGAAAAAAAGAAAAGAAATAAATTATACAAAATGATTTATTATTATTATTTATGAAGAGAAACAGAACAGAAATACAAAGAAAAAAAGCTAAAAAGAGAGATAAACTCAATTGATTAGAAAAGAAGAATAAATAAATGTTTGAAAAACAAATAAAAATACACAAATATCAACTTTGTTCGCATTACATCGTATTTTTTGATACAATACGATACTGAACTGCTTTGCGGCAAATCATCATTGGACAACACCGAGCTTTCTGCAGATTAATGAAAAAATAGGCAACATCAATTGAAAGCATGGAAAAGGATATTCCATCAATTTAAATTGTTCATATCAATGGAATTCGAACAACAGTTAGCCGAAACAGATCCTTTTATGTTTTAGGTGCCATTTTATATTCAAACACAATGCAAAGCATTCAAAGTAAAGTGAATAATATAGGTATAAAACAAAATCAACACAAAACTAATAATAAATAAATGAATCCAATAAAATAAAATGCGATACGCATACATTATAGACTCTTACTGTTATTATTATAATAAACGCGCATGAAACTATGTGAATTTTGTATGAATGGAAACGTAAAACATATTATGGAGAATTGTAAAAATAGTAAAAAATAGTAAAAAAAAACAACAAAAAAGTATAAAACAAATTAACCCAGTCGATAAAAAACAAAATCTAAGTTATAATAAATACAAATATATATTTTATAAAAAAAAACTGAAAAGAAATAAATAAATAAATAATTATTACAAATTAGGTGGACAAGAAAGCAAATATATATATTATGTAGTATACAATAAATTGCTTAATGTTTATTACAGCAACAAAAGCACTGAATAAACACACAAACACACATACAAAAAACACTAACCTTTCTATACACTCTCGTATAAAAACAAAAAACACAAATTCAACAACAACAAACACAAAACTAACATTACACTACTTGGCATGCATAAGCAGGACTATATGCTATGTTCGTATAATGATGGATACAAAACATTTAAATACATAGTGAAAAAAAAAACAAAAGAGCAAAGGATGTAGATTATTATATAGATAAATATATATATAATGCTTACAAATTACAATTTCCTACTCCACACATAAATGTATTTTTAAATATATGAAATAAAGAAAAATAAAAAACAAACAAATATATATATATTATAAATAAATAAAATGCAGTAATGTTACAATGAATAAAATAACAATTAAAACAAATGTTTCTTTTTTTTTAAATAAATAAATTAAAAATGAAATTTGGAAAATATGTTATGAAGTGGTTTTTATATTTTTGTTTATTGAAATTGTTTACGAAACAAATCATGATCATCCAGTAAATTGATGGTGTGTGTTTGGCGGCCTTTTTCTGTTTTTTTTTTTGTAGCTTAATGAATCCAATTAATTAAAACTTTTCATTCCATCCTGGCTTAAACAAGACATTTTGTGGCTTAGATTCAAAACGAAAGTCCGGGAAATCCTAGAACTTCTGTCTGGGAAAGCCTGGAACTTCTGCAACAAAATGTGAAGGTCGATCGTGTTAGGAGATTATTCGAAAAAAAATCTTTTATTATTCAGCATAACCGCCTTTTAGTACAATACACTTTTCCCAGCTTGTCTGCCATTTCTTTGACCCCTCAGAAAAAAAAAATGAGATTTATCAAACTTTTCAAAATACGCTTCTGTCTCGACTATAACCTCTTTGTTTGGGCTGAATTTTTTCCCGCGAGTCACGTTGCTTTTTTTTTTGTTAGGGAATAGAAAAAGTTGGAGGGAGTCAAGTCGGGCGAGTACGGTGGGTGTGGCAATAATTGGTAGTGCAGTCCATGCAATTTGGCCGCGACAATTATGGATGATATCCTGGTGCGTTATCGTAGTGAAACAACACTTTTTTTTTAGCCAAATGGGGCCGTGTCTCCTTTAATTTCGTATCAAATTGGTCCATTAATTCACTACAGTAATGCCCCGTGATCGTTCATCCTTTCTGCAAAAAACCATTGGGATTATTCCCTTGCAACATTGAGTCGCCACACCGGAAACCCCCTAGGGGATCGTGACCCACCGATAGAAAAACGATATTAGCTTATGTCATATGTGGCAAAACGTATATTAGGTTTATAGTCTAGGAACAACCAGGAACCCAGTGCCGAAATGGCTTCGTCGTATGAAACGGGAGGATGGTGTAAACAGAGCGGCCTCTGTAACGTTTTTTTTATGAAACTAACGGTTAGTCGGGTTCGAGCCCTAAATTCTTTTCACCAAAAACGAGCACACTTACCACTACGTCAACCAAACTACGGACTAATGAGCCGATTACCACATATCGCGAATACATTAACCGTGGAAAATTTTCCCTGCTAAAGCGCAGTATAGACCTCGGGCGGAATGAAAATGAAATTTTTGTCCGCTGCGATTTTTTCAATGAAAATGCAGGCTTACTGTCGTGGAACATGTCGGAAATGATGGGGAATTCCATAAGCTACAATCCGAATATGGTTCCAAAATTTTTCTCGGCCATTTTATGTATTATTTTTCGATTCCCCGGTCATTTCACCGTGGAAAATATCTAATGACGGGGAGGTACCCTTTGTTTTAATCCGATCGAAGTAATATTTGGTGGAGGGTCTAATGGGACTCAGCCTTAACGTTTACCAAAATTTTTCCCGCCTGCTGTGATTCGGCGAAAAGTTACAGGCATGTCTTTTTTTTTAAATGGTAATAGGGAGTATAGGGGAATGCTTTGTCGGGGCAGCCTGGGTCTCCGTGTGGGACAGCTATATATTGTTAGGAATAGTTATCCCAATTACCATGGCTCCAATTAAATTACTTCAGGAGCTAGAGCGCCAAATGTAACTATCAAAAAATCTAAATTACACCAAATGTTTTAAGGTCTAGTATATAATCTGCCAAGAGAAGGTATATGATATAATATATCATTAGAAAGGAAATTTTGTGTAGTTTAAATCGTCCTCAGAACATTTTGCTGTAAATATTACAGTTAACAAAATATAGGCGAAAAATCATAATTTCACCCCTTTGCCACCCCCTCCCCCCCCAAATGTGACGCGCAAAAAAGTCTAACTTTTTACTGCGTAATGCGGTCAGGCCATAGAACAATTTAGCATCAAAAGTCAGCTCTTTTTTTGGATGTTTGGGTCTAGAGCTAAAGTCACTATACTAGTACCCAGAATTGAAATTATGGACAAACTGAGTTCTGTAGGGGTATAGAGGACAATTTAAAATCTTAATGTCGTCGTGTTAATGCTCCACCGTCCTCTGCAACACTTTACCTAAAAATCTCTATGTTTTTGTCAAAATCAAGGTCTCAAATGTTTCGCGTTTTTTCGGAATTTTCTGAGTTTTTCGCTGAGAATTTTCTATTTTTCCATCCCAAAAGCCATTTCCGAACAAATTGCACACCAAATTCCATATAAACATTCAATTTTCGATTTTCCAGTTTCCTGACTTTTGTGGAGGGTTTTCCCAAAATGTTCTTTCGAAACCATTTCCGGGCAATTACGAAATTTGAGCCAAATCGACCCATCCGTTCTCAATTGATGAATTACTCTATAGATTTTCACACCATTTTTCTATGTGGATCGCTTATTTTGAAAGTGGCATAAGTCTCATTGTGCATGTTGCTATAATGGGGCATGTTCCGCTTAAAAAAGGTGAATATTTCGAAAATTGTTAATTTATCTTTTTTTTTATTAGTCAAGAAGTGTAAGGAAAAATTAAATTTTAGCCAGTTGCTGTGGTGTTTCATGTGTTAGACGGAATATGGTCCTCCATGCCAGACGGCCACACCTCCCAAAATGTGATACATTCACATATTTATTTGACATTAATAAATAATTAAAAAAAATAGTTATGGTTTTGGAATTTTGTAAAAATGTTGGGGTGAACCCTTTTATGTTTCTAAAACTGTGCTTTGATATTTAGAGAGTTGAAGAAGCTACAGTAATTTGCCTATTTTTAGCCAATTTTGTTTTGCTCGTATTCTTCTCACAACTAATCCCCCAGCGGACATGTGAAAACCACCGACCGCCTTTCTTGTAGCAAGCCAATATGTATCAATTCAAATACATATTGAAAAATTAAATGAACCGAAATATATCTGAATTAAATCTAACGACGCCAAAATGAATTAATATATTTTTTCGATCTTAGAGAATTTTCTCATTTTGAATTTGATCGGAATCAAAATTTGCCACACCACCAAACATTTCATCCGAGATATGACATCACTTCTGAACAGTGTTGCCAACTGGAAATTTAGAAAACGGCTAAATTTAGCTGGAAAACCGGCTATAATTTTTTCAAAAACGGCTAAAATTCCGGCTAAATCGATTTCAGTCAGAAAAACGGCCAAAAAAACGGCTAAATCATACAAAACAATCACATTGCGAAAAATATATAGTGAAAAACTGATTTAAATAAATTTCTTTCTTTCCTGGAGTACTACCCGTACTATGCTTTAGGCTGATTTTTTAGTTTTATTACATATATGCTCCAATCGCTGCCATTACAGTCAAAATTTACTTTGTTCGGAGCTAGATAGCTCAACTAGTCAAAATTGTTGTATACAGGTACAATTTCTCGGTCAAGTTCATAACCACATTAGGTTCGAAATTGTGGAACATAAAATTCTTAAAAGGAACGTCCAATGCGTAACTATGGGCAAGGGCATTGTTGATTATCCGCAATTACAAATTTGATGCTACAAAGGCACGAAATTGAAGTTCCAAAATTATGAGCTTGGGCGGGAAATATTATAGATTTTAAATGCGTAGGTTCTATGAATCATCTGACGTTGTGCAAGTTCAGTCTTGACTCGATAATCCGGATCAATTATTGCAATGGGTAATTCGGACTATCGGAACATCTGCATTAGCGCAATCACTTTTTTTTAAATAAACAAGAGGAGCAAAAGGCGATAAATGTATTATTTCTTTGAAATAAGTCAGCATTGTGTCATTTGCCAAACCGTCCCGTAATAAAATACGAGACCAAATCTACCATTTCACCCTGAAAATCCCAAATATCCGGATTACAGAGTCAGTCATTGCTGCCGAAATCCGGACTATAGAATACATATTGAAAGCATTTAGTGGTCTGGATTAGCGTGAGTCAAGCCTAGTTTGCCCAGTAAACTACAACAATTAAATTTAAGTGTTTATATATTTCAGGGGTAACTTACCCCCTTCTTCAGCACTTAGCTTTTGTGCACGCACCAAGACTTGCTCAGCAACGAATTTTATTTAAGAAAGTGTCTTCAATTTTGCAAATTATTCAGCATATTGGTGGTTAGTAAATTACATGCTTAGACTAGGTACTAATCGTCAGTTTACGTGAAACCCATTATCCTAAATTTGTTGAGAAAAGACAAGTCTCCACGGCACATTTTTCCCAGGAGACATAAATGCAAGTCTTCCCCTTGGTGGACATAGTAGGTACTTACCCTAATACACGACTATAAGTGTATGTAGAAATATTACGATTAATTATTTTGGTTGTGAATATCCAAAAATTTATTCTAGTTTCAAAATAAAAAAAAAACAGACCGAAGCTAAGTTCTCTTAGACAACTTTATTGGGGGGCAGCGGGGTATATGGTCCCTTAGTAAAATTCCACTTGTTTTTACATTTTTTCTTGTTTTGGTTTTGATAACGACACATTAATAAAAGGTTTGGTGGAATTAGTGTAGAAAAAAATGTTTCTTAGAAGAACCAACATGCGGGGGAGGGTTTCTACGGCAGCGCCTTGATCCCATGGAACCTTTCCATTAATATTTACGTTTGTGTTTTGCCATCAATAGAAATAAATTTGTATGAAGTTTGGTTGAAATTGGTAAACAAATAAGAAAAATTTTCTTTGAAGAACTTAATTTGGGGGGGGGGGGGTGGCAAATTTCAAGAAGAGGCATATTACTGAAACTTTCCATTGATTTAAAGTTTAGTGAAATACGCATTTCCAGTTCTCAAACAGTAGTTTACATAATTGAAAAAAAAAATAAATAAGATTTCAACATGATGTATGCCAGATTAAAATATGTACTGCCAGTAGGCTTTTCAAAGTTCCCGCCCTATCGACTTCTACAAGCTTCAGTTGCCTTTTTTATTACTTCCTCTGACCACCGTCCTTAGCGAGCCTATTTAGCCTGCGAACCTACCTATGGTTTCAGTAGATGCTTCTGGTGAAAAGGTATAATGCGAGTGAGAGAATCAATTGTGGGAGGGGCGTGAACCCGAAGGAGGATTCGTAGCACTAAAGCCAGTGGGCTTATTGAACTATGTCAGAGAGAGAATCAATGTTCTTAGTTGTACTCGTAAAGTTATGCCTTGCTATTAAGAACTTTAAATCATGTGACCATTATGGGACAGCTTCAGAGGCTGCCTGAACTCAGTGTGCGATTTCTACTGATTCAAAACACTAAAAAAGGGATTTTTTTTTAATTCAAAAACTAGCTTTTTTCATTGAGTGAGAAAAATAAAGATTTTTTCCATACGCTTCATAAACAGTGGAACTTCTATAATATCCCGACATTTTCCATCAACTAAAGTGAGTAAGCAGGCGCTCTTAGGAGGAATTCCTGTTTATTCATTTTATCCCAAATATCCCCCTGTATTCCAATTTCGCCGAAGATGCCTCTCAATTTTCACAGCAAATTCATTTGACTTTGAGTTACCAGAACCGTAGCACATCAATTTTCTTAGAAACTTGATGTGGGGTCTTAAAATGACAAAAACTTCCTTTTAAACGTCTGCTTGCGTGTACCACCATTTATACTAATTAAGTCACGGTCAGCAGTTAAGACAGCTTGCTTATTAATTGGGGTAGAGGAAATGTAGAAAATCAGATTTGTACTACGGAGCATAATACAAACAAGAAGTGCAGATAGGAGATCCGCCTCTAGCGTTCAGTCCCACTTCTAATTTTATGCTCGTAATGGGCCGAATTGACGAGAGGTCAAGAAGCACGAGTGAAATGATAGTAACACGACATTGGAGAGCTGTTTTCGACTATTGGTTTCACATGATTAGGCCTGTTCGGTACCGAGATTTCAGAACCGGGTTTCGGTTTTTTCGGGAAATTTAAAGGAAATTCTGTGCTTTACAAGATTGTCTCGGCACATTTCGTGCTCAAATGTACTGGTAAGGAGTTATAGACCGCAAACTGATAAAAGAGCCGATTTTAGATGGTTTTTTCAAGATAGCGGCGGGAGCACAGGGGGGAAAGTGACGCAAACTTGGATTTTAACCTACCCCACCTGTCTTTATAACATATAAAAAATTTGAGAAGTCCCCAATTTTTGCAAGGTAAAATCTCCCCGTTGATTGGAGTAAATACTTAGACCAAATACGCATTGACCCTCTGTATATTTTTCTAAAATTTATACGAAAGGTTCCCTTTCGGAATGGAAATGGTTGTGTTCTATTTTCGTCAAATGTGCAAGACTAAACATGAATGCATTATAGGAACGTAAGGAAACACTTCTAATGACCAATGGTGTTCGCTTATGGGAAATTCGCAATTGCAATATTAATTGTATTCTGGTCAACATTATGTACAGCATTTGACCCTGAAGGATCTGGTCAGCTTATATTAGATTGTAATGGTTAAAAATAGAGGGGCTCCGTTGTACATTAATTTCCCCTAATTGAGCCACACTACCTACCATTAAAATATCCTCCACCGTGAATGGGCCTTCCTGTATACATGGATCAGTATGGCGAGGGGAGTCGATCGGGCGATGTCCGTCTGTTGCGACGCGTTTTACTCGGCCAGTTTAAAAGCTATGGAGCTGAAATTCTGCACGCATGCTTCTTTTTATTGCAGGCAGTTTGTATGTTTGAATCGCTAAAGTCAGACCATGGGGTCATGGGGCTGCCGCACAAACCCAACCCGTACAGCTGCTGGACAATGAATAAGACATGCGAGAATAAAATGATCGCAACCGAAAATACGGATAAAAGTTGATTTGATATAGTACGATCATATCAAAGGAGAGAAGCCGCCGGAATCATACGTAGATGCCGAAGCACTGATCTTGGCAATATTACAATCGAGGAGGGAGATGTTTGCTGAAAAATCACAGCCAATTTTTAGACGTGCCATTACCGGAAGTTGCTTCAAGAGATCAGACTTAAAGACGATGGCACATAACAGAACGAGGTGGAAAGTAGGTGTAGTTAATGCTCTATACCCTGAGTCTAACAGGAATCAGAGATTATCGGAAGCTGATAAACGCTACCTCTCGATGCAAAGAAAACTGAAAAAAAATAAGTAAATTAAGAAACATCCAATCTTATGCATATTATCTTTATATTTGTACGAATTTTTAAGCTTTACATGCTTGACATTATTCGGTATATATATAGCTTATATATCATCTCACTCTTTCATTTCGAATACATAAATATAAATTTATTTAAGAATTATAATTTTCCTGTCGTCTTTCTTTCATGTTAATTGAGCAATTTATAATTAATTTAAAATGTTTTTGTGTACATACTTGTAAAACAATTGGGAACTACTTTGGCGAACAAATTGGTAAAAAAAAAATTGTGAAAAAATCTAAATCGACTTATTTAGGCTATCTCAATCAATGTTCAATGTTCGGGTATTTTATACAAGAAATACGGAATTATGAGTTGTAAAGTAAAATGCTGTGCACATTTAAGTTTGTCGCCGATTCAGTCGCCAGTGGTTACTCCACGATGTTATTAATCTTGAGATTTGAGATTGATCCTCTGATCGGTAATAATTTTTCGTATTCGCTAACAAAGCGGCGGATGGAGAGAAAAGTTCTAGCGCAATTATAACGATGTTGCCAGACATGGTTGAGTTAACGTACAAGCGGCTTAAGCGACCAGACAGAGAAACTCAGCCTTTTATTTTACAACTCAAATCTCAGCCGTGGTCGCCTTGAAATTTTTTTTAAGAAATTTCTTATTTCGAACTATATCCAAAACAACAGTACATCGCTCATTATTATCGTCCTACACATATAGATTTCCATAAAAACCTATCTACTGTCTGTCTGGGTATTTGTTATTAAAGTTAAAAAAATAACTTGTTACTTTTTCTACCTAGTCTAAATCTAGTTTGGTAAACAGAACAAAAAAAAAACTACTAATCATAAAATGCCTTTTATCACATTGTTTTGGGAGGGGGATTTGAACTGAAAATCACGATCAAATGTAAAACACGTTAAAAACGATATCATCACTATCTGAAGAAAATGAAAACAAGATAAAACACCACACTCTCTTAAATATCTTATTTCGA
This sequence comes from Microchrysa polita, assembly GCA_949715475.1. Taxonomy (NCBI): domain Eukaryota; kingdom Metazoa; phylum Arthropoda; class Insecta; order Diptera; family Stratiomyidae; genus Microchrysa; species Microchrysa polita. Next base: position 7,450,247 of record OX454420.1, read on the forward strand.
AGAATGAAAAAAGTTCTATTGTTCACTTTATTATCTTGGCAACTATTTGTGGTGACGACTCTTAGAGTTTTTCACTGAGTCCTCGCGATTTTGTGGCAAATTCACTAATGTAGTTTTGTATCAGGCGCTTGTTGACTTTTTCTCTGTTTGAAAGAAAAATTGTTGAAATTTGTTAGTCATAAGTTGTTCAAGAAGAAAGATTAAGATACCCAATACTCACCTCACCATTTGCGACATAAATTTCATCTTATCCGCATTCTCGATAATCGGTGTCGGAAAATTGTACGTTCCCAGAATTTTAATCCACACCACCAATTCGGCTGGATATTTCTTATTGATTGCCAAAAAGATGTCGGCAAACTTATCAACATGAGCGCGAGGCGTGTGACAACCAATGCACAGGATAACGGTGCGAATAATATTCTCACCCTGATCCAAAACCGTTTGCATCATATTGGGATATTGTCGCGATTGCATAATAAAGTGTGCCGTGAATTGCACACCGTAACGTATACAACCTGATTCGGGCATAGTCACGGATCGCATTGCATACGATATGAGGCGGGTAAGATCAATTTGTCCGGTGGACAGGGCATCAGGCATTTTTTTGACAATGTGGAAATTGAAATTGTAAAACATCTCGACAACGTCCGAGATGTGGGAGAAGTTGGCATCGGGAGTTTGCTGGATATTCGAGATTAGATTAAATTAAAATGAATTCTATTGAATAGCGAAAAGTAAGAAAATCTTACATCAAATAGTCTAAATGTGTTGACAATGATTTCAACTAGAAAGTGTTGCATGAGGGCCTTACAGTCTGGATCTTTGTAAAACATGAGCATGCACTGAAATTAGAAGCCAAAAGTTTTTATTATATAAAAAAGAAACACAAAGCGTTCAGTAGACGCTTTTAATTGAGGATTGGCACTCACCGTTTTCGAAACTTCCAAAAGAGGCGCCGAACATACATTTTGAATAATCGAAATAATCAGCACGCATAGATCCTGCAACATTGGCTTGAAGTCATTCATAAGATTTGTAATTGCATGTTTGAGTGCATTACATGCAGCCTGAAAAAAAAAATAAAAATTTACGATCCACAGAAGAAACCGATTTCAACATCTGTCAATGTCCCACCTCTACAACTTGTGTCGTTTGTATCCACAGTTCGGTAATTTGTTTAAAAATTGGCATCGTATTTTGCATCACAATTAAAATCGGTTGAACGCCAACGTTGGCAAATGTTTCGCTAGCGGCAATTTCATCTTCCGTGTTAATGTTCAGCGATGAAAACAATGTGGAAATCATATTCAGACGATACACAGTACGAATTTTGGCTGGTTCGGAGGTCTGCAAATTGGTAAACCGTGGTAAAGTCTCAACATGAGTGAATTCAATATACTTACAACACCATTCTGAACGATCGCTTGCAACTCTTCAAAACACGGCGACACCATCGTATCCAAACACGCTGTGATTTTCGCAGGCGGCAACAGACTCATCAATTTTCCTATGCTAAACATCATTCGAATGGATTCCTGATTTTTCATATGACCACTGAGCAAAACGGCTTGACAAGCTTCCAGTAATGGCTCAACGTACGGTTTCAATTGAAGCTGACAATCGCGACACAATTCCTTCAATCCCAGTGTTGCCTGTGATGCTTGTGTTGAGTTCAATCCTTTTACGAGCAATTGTATAGCTGACGGGATATATTCCGGATTGTCCTTGAACCACAAACAATAGGCACCAACTGTTTCCAGGGCTGTTCCGAGTAATTTATCGTCAAGCTTGTCGTATGGTATATTGTTGAGAACTTGCATCATTTTGGGGATTTGTTCTGCTTCCATGCTGAATGTTCGTTCGGCGACCGAAAGAAAGGCGAATATACATGCTTCGAGTTTGGTCCATGCCACGGGGTCGGATTGAACTTCGATGATCGCTTCATTCAAGGCGGCCGAGAAAATTTCAAAGATACTATTTTTAAGTACGTCGTAGCAGTACAACTGAAATGATTATGAGAAAAAGTTGGAGGTCATTCTAAAGCAACGTTAATGACGCCTAATGTACGTACTTCTAATCGAATGGTTAAGTAAGAAAAGCATACACGGTCTCGCTGAGGCGAGCCTCAGTCATATACTTATGAGTTGCGCTCGTTTACTGTGAAGTTAGAAACTATTTTTGTTGTTGTTGTTGAAGCGACTCAAGAGATATTTTTTTTCTCTCTTGAATCGAAAGAAGTTTTGGCAGCTCTTGGCCGTTGTGACAACGGGTAGCTCCGGGACGATTTACATCGAAGAACCGGCTGCCGTAGAAGCATTTTTATAGACAACACAAACATCCATGGTCGCAGTGGAATTCGAACCCACGCTTCGGCAACTCAGAGATAGAGTGTCATCTTTACCACTGAGCTACCGAATGCCCAGAAACTATTTTTCGTTACAATTGCCATTGTACAACGTTTTGAAGATATTCAGTCGCCGAAGAATGTGATGAATGCACAACGAGTGGAAGAAGCCAGCATGCGTGGACGACCGAGAGCTCATTGGGAGAACTGAACCGAAACTGGAGGACAAAGTCGCGTGACACGGACAACTATAGGTCATCGATTTATGCGGCCAAGTTGCCTGTAGAAATAGGCTTAGACATTACCACCAGAACAGGCATGTGCCTACACAGCAGGCCAATCGACGCAACGTTATGGAGCGTTATAAGGCAAGGAAGTAGAAAGATTCATGCGGCCAAGACCACTGATGATGAATTACAAAAATAGGTTCCAAAACCGAATGCGCCTATGTCCCGCAACCACCCATGCTAAAAATCGCTATCACAACTTCGAGACATACAAAAATAAACCAATCGTGAGCTGCTCATTTATACGATACACTCATAATTGACACCACACAACCTTACGATCTACGACTTACCAACGTATCTGCAATATCTTGTCGATAGCACCTAAACGATTCCAAATCATCTGCATTCCACTTATCCAGTGACGCCTCTTCAGGTTGCTGCGCCTTCCGTATCAACACTCGCGTCAAATGAGCGTACAATGGCTGGACAATTTTCAAACATTTTCCCCTTTCCTCACCATTCTCCAACGAAAACACCTCATCCTGCAACAGATACCAGAACGCCATTGCCAAATTACTACACGACTCCTCGACCGGATATATGCCCGGCTTGTTGGTACACTGTAGAATCTCATTGACAAGTCGTGTATACAGTTCCCGATGTTGTGACTCCTCGGCACACACGCCGGCCATCAGCAAACGAGAATGACGCTCAATCGCCGATATGAAGAGGGTATAAACATTCACGGCTATATCTTCGTTGGGATTATTCTCACGCCATTCGGATTTTGTAATTTCCGTCAGGGAATCGAGACACATTCGTATCAAGGCGAATGCATTGTTGGGATACATGTGCGATTCCGGTTGTATCATAATGTTGGTCAAGGTTTTGAGACTGGATTCGGCCAATTCGTTTTCGTCGGCCGACAAACAACCGTCATCGTGGGCGTTGGGCCAGTACACTTTGTTAACGACTTTTAGGAGACAATCGGTGATTTTGTGACACTTGTCGATTTGGTAGCCGCCGTATCTGAAATTAGAATTTGAGAAATATTTGTTACGTCCACTGCGTCTAATCCACTTCTCTGGCAGATATGGTAAAACTGAAAATAATAAAACAACATCAAATTAAGGACTCAAAGGAAGGTAGAAAATCTTTGTACTACTAAGTTGCCTTAACCCCTTTTGGGTTATAGCGCGTATTCTACACCTACTCGCCATCGCATACGGTTTTTGGCCATGTATCGTAATTGACCCCAGGTCTTTCTTAATGACGTACATTTGTCATCCACCGATCCACGCAACGTGAAGGCGACCCTTTGTCGGTCTCTTTGCAAGAAGGGGTTCGATAGCATAGCGCGACCAGCAATGCAGTTGTCGCCGTTTCGAAACGTAGATCGATGGACATCTTCATTAAACAAAAATACTCGGGCCTAAAAATTCTTTAAAATCGACGAAGACAAGTGTTAGCGAAAGTTTGCAACTTTTTGGTTACAGCAGCGGCAACTTTCTGCTCCCTGAAAAGCCAAGTTTTTTGTGTATACTTACTTTTATTTGTTCCTCAATATTTATATCACATTATGAGTTCCGGTGGGGAATTGTCTTGGGCCACCAGCTGCCAGGAAGTCTCGACTAGAGCTTCATCATCTGGCAAGGTCTGCAAGGAGGTCCCGTCAAGGGACTCCTCTCGTGATTTGATGTCAAAGGGAAGAACTAGTTCGCACAAGAGCGGTCCATCCTCGACATCTACTCATAGTCCAAAGGAAGTCTCGTCAAGAGCTTCCTCGCAAAGGACTCTTTCGTCGATTACGCATAGCCCGGTGGAAGTTTCGTCAAGAGCTTCCCCACAAGGGCCCGTAAATACGTTGCCCCAGCAAAGGCGCGCTCCCGCATGAAGAACAATGCGTATAGGGTCCGTGACTATATATCGAATGTCGAGGAGTCTCAAAGGACCGACAAGCAAAAGGAGTCTCTCGCGTGGGCTTTGGGCGTTATTGCTGATCTTCCAGTTGAAAACCGTGTCGTTAAGCGACAACGCTCAATGGAAGATCAGGCCGTAGGGGAGAAGCGACAGAAAGTTGCACCTCTCAGTGGTTCAGCCCCATCATACGCGGAAGCGGTAAGAGGGTGGATTGAACTGGCGGTTGTTGATCGTAAGGCTGACGATGGGAGCTTCTCGGTCGATAACTGGATTCTTGTCGAGGGAATTTTGTCCGTCAGCTACCAGAGCGTCATGGAGGTCTTTCCAGGTCCACCACCGGTGTGCGAGGATGGAGGCTGGTTTCAAGGCGTTAAACTGATGAAGTTCGCCGATGAAAGATCAGCCTCCATGTTTAAGTATTCTATTGGCAAGGCGGGAGAGGTTTGGCCTGGTGCTAAGCTGGAAGTCGTGACCAAGGACAAAATTCCATCGCGACCTAGGGCTCGTGTATTGCTGCCACCATTTATGTCCGACAAGGACCAAATTATGCAGATGATCCGTACATGCAATGTAGATATTCCAACCGACAATTGGCGAATCATAATGTTGGAGGAGCCGATGGATAATCGCAGCTGTGCGGTTCTACTTATCAACAAGGAGTCTTTGGCCCCGATAAGCAAGTTAGGCGGAGCTGTTAGGTTCGGCTTCATCAAATTAAAACTTCGCGTGTATAAAAGCGACATCAAAAGGGCCCTCGAGCCTGCACCTGTCATCACTCAATCAAGGGATGAAGCGACGGTTGCGGCTGACGGTCCGGCTCTCGCAGAGTTAAGGTCGGCAGATCAAATCGCGGATGATGACCGCTTATCGCTCTGCTCGGACCTGGCCGCTCTGGATACTACCTCTCAGCCGTCTCCGATGCTAGAATCCCTTGGTTCCGACACGGATGAGGAGACGGACGTCACCGTGGATGAGACAGAAGCCTCATGCTAAGATTTCTCCAAATTAATCTTCACCACTCAAAAGCAGCTTCGGCTGCTCTTATTCTTCGTTTATCGCGAACAAAAGAAGATATTGTTTTGGTTCAGGAACCCTGGGTGAGAGATGGCCTCGTTAAGGGTCTGAGGTGTCCTGACTATACAATTTTCTGCGTTACGGGACGGGATAGACCCCGATCCTGCATTCTTGTTAGTAAGACCGTCAAGGCTTTCTTACTACCGAACTTCAGTAACAGTGACTGTGTTTTAGTCTGCTTAGAACTACGGGGTAGGGTATACTGGGTCGCATGGGCATACATGCCTCATGATGCCGATCACTTACCTGCCTCTAATTTAAAAGAAGCCATAGCGGCAGCAAAGGCGTCGGAAACTGATATGATTCTAGGATGCGACTCTAATGCACACCATATCATTTGGGGTAGCTCTGACACCAATGAGCGGGGCGAACTGCTTCTCGAATATATAATGGGAACCAATCTCTTCGTATGTAATGTAGGCTGTGAGCCGACTTTTATAACAATAAATAGGCAAGAAGTCTTGGACATCACTCTAGCATCAGAGATTGTCTTATTTCTTATCAAAGACTGGAGGGTGTCGTCAGACCACTCCTTGTCTGATCATCGATGTTTACAGTTTAGCCTTGCTGAACGTCCTGATGCAGTTCCTCACATTGTGGATCGCAGTAGGACCGACTGGCCCAGATTTCGTATTGTCCTTACCGAAGGGCTTCCAGCATTACCGACTCTGCCCCACAACGAGCAACAGCTCGATAATCTGGTAAATACTTTTACGGCATCTATTGAGGCAGCGATTTCTGAGTCGTGCCCTGCCATCTCATATTCTGCCAAGAAAAAACCGTCATGGTGGAGTCCCAAGATTTCCGAATTGAGATCAGTGAGCAGGAGAAGTTTCAATAAGGCTAAAGCTTCTAGTACGGACTCGGATTGGATCTCCTACAAAAAACATCTCTTCAAGAAAGAGGTAAGAGCGTCCAAACGCAATGCGTGGCAAAACTTTTGCGAGAGTATCGAAGGGTCATCTGAGACTTCAAGATTTAGGAAAATGATGGCATCTAATCCATCGATGCCCAGTTTCCTTCAAAAGGAAGACGGATCGCGGACGTCTTCGAGCACTGAGACGATTGAGTGTTTGCTTGACTCTCATTTCCCGAGAAGCTCGGTAACTGCACCACCTGAATTCCCTTTGAGTCACACAGCACCGTGTGATAGTGATTCGATCTTATCTCGGGAGAAGATATTGTAGGCCACATCTAGTTTTAAGCCGTTTAAATCTGCGGGACCTGATGGCATTATCCCTGCAGACTTGCAGCAATGCTTAGACATTACCTATCCTTGGATAGAGAGCATACTAACAGCATGTCTCCGTCTAGTTTATATTCCTCGCGTATGGAGAGAGGTGCGGGTCACGTTTATTCCAAAAACGGGCAGAAGCTCACACGCCCGACCTAATGACCTAAGGCCCATTAGTCTCTCTTCAACTTTGCTCAAACTACTTGAACGACTTGTGGATACACATCTACGAATGACTATTCCGCCACATCTCCTTTCAACGGCACAACATGCCTACTGGAAAGGAAGGTCAGTGGATACGGCTCTGCACTCTCTAGTCAGATACATTGAAAAATCTATTCATCAGAAGGAATACACGATGGCTGTGTTCCTAGACATTGAGGGCGCCTTCAATAACATTAAACCTAGGGCGATTACCGGCGCACTTCGAAGCCTTCATGTCGACGAGCCTTTCTGCATACTGGTGAATGCGCTATTGACATCGAGGCGCATTATTACAAACCATGGGCTCAACGTCTTTATATAGGTATGTTTCTAGAGGCACCCCACAGGGTGGTATTTTATCTCCCTTACTGTGGAACATAGCAATCAATCAATTGCTTCTGGATCTTGAGAGGTCTGGATGTAAGGTAACTGCATATGCTGACGATGTGGCTATCGCTGTTACAGGTAAGTTCCCGGAAGTCCTTAGTGGACTACTTGAACACGCCCTATCTTTTGTAACTAAATGGGCCAACCTCAGTGGCGTGGGACTTAATCCTGCTAAAACAGAGCTTGTGCTCTTCACTTTATATAGGAGACATACTCTTCCTTCTTTCGGCCCACCTACACTACGGAATAGTCCATTAATTTTTGCTGAAAAGGCTAAATTTCTTGGCATCATGTTAGACCGGAAGCTTTGCTGGAGGCCTAACATTCAGGAACGAGTGAATAAAGCAACTATAGCACTCTATACATGTAGGAAAGCCGTAGGGAAAACCTGGGGCTTGCAGCCAAAAGCTCTACATTGGATCTACACTGCTGTTGTCCGTCCTATTCTATTATACGGTGTATGTGTATGGTGGACGGCACTCAGCAAGACAGCCTATAATAACTTGCTGGCGAAGGTACAAAGAATGGCTTTTCTTGTCATAACTGGAGCCTTTCGTACCACCCCCTCAGCCGGACTGGATACGCTACTTGACCTGCTGCCTCTGGATTTGTTCGGTCAAAAGCTGGCTGCTAACACTGCTTTACGTCTGCGGGAAACTAATCAGTGGCGAACGCTTGATTATGGGCATTCGCTTATACTAAGTAATTTCAACCTACCTTTGGAAACTGACTATACTACTCCTAAATACGCTTTTGGTAAGAGCCATTACAGTTTGATTCCGTCAATGGATTTTTTTCTCCTTAATCGAAGGGGTTTTTTACAGCTCTTGGCCGTTTTAACAACGGGTAGCTCCGGAAATGCTGCCGTATGAACATTTCTATGGACAACACAAACATCCATGGTTACAGTGGGATTCGAACCCACGCTCCGACAACTCAGAGATAGAGTGACATCTCTACCACTGCGCAACCGAATGCCCAATGCTCTATCCCCATCTAATCTCGAAATAGACCGATACATTTCCTCAATGTGAATCACTGCAATGGCAGTTCTTTATGTCCCTTCAAGACTTTCGCTATAGCTCTCGCCAGATAGGCGAAGACAACATCTGACAGGTAGATTCCACTGCGTAGAGGTTGATCGATTAGCTTGAGTGAATTATTAAAACATTGAATCCATCCCAGTAAATCTCATTACGGGATAAAAACAAAACTTACTTTATCCACGTATCTGCACACTTAACCGCTTTTATAACATTAACCACATCCTCGTCACGCCATTCGCGTTCAATTTGTACTTCCAAATATCCTTCGATCACTTTCATCACAATCGCAGCTTTCTTGTTTATTTCTCCCATCAGGGTAACTCGTTTTACCGAAGTATAAATCGCATTGGCCTAAAATCAAATAGACAAAAAATTGGTTTTACAGGATTACAATAATTTCACAGAGTCGATGCCTGACACCCACCTCTTCAGGAATCCCTGACAGCACTTCCATCATAATCCAGAGCTGTGTATCAGGCGTCACATTGGGAATCTGTTGCGACTGAAACGTGTTTAGGACGTCCTCAATAGCTGTTGGCCAATCCTTGAGCATGTGAACAATGAAAGCACTGAGCTGTAAAATAAGAGAAAATAATAATTTCAAATCCATATGGATCTCTATATTATCCACTTACTGCTATGCACAATCTGTTCAAAACAAGTCTCGGTCCACCGGCAAACAGAATGATGTGCTGCAACAATTTCTGTTTGAGCTCCTCGCGACTTTCGGGCGGAACTTCGTGCCAATACTTCATCAGCTTTGAATGCAGCGTGATTGCACCGAAAAATTGAATTTCCTGACTCTGTAATAGAAAAATGCCATCAATCATGAAATTTTATCTATTCGTAGCAATATGATTCAGAAAATTGTGTGATTATCTTTATTGGGGGTGTGGGTCAACTTGTATTTGCCGAATGGCATATTGTATGTACCTTCCCGAGTTGCATCAGCTCCCACGAAAAGGACCATGCCTGCGGACTACTCTGAGCCTTGGTGAGCCAATCATGAGCGACTGCCTGTTGAGTTGACGACGATCGATAGAATAGAACAACGGCCTCTTCGAGAGCCTTGATATCTATTGGATCCATACTAGGCAGATGGGTTTTTTTTCCTATTTTTGCACAAATAAAACCACCTTGCTACGACCTCCTCCTTGGGATGGACACGCACTATTCACACACACGCAGTACTCGTGTGATTTGATCACGATCGCACTTTTGGCAAATTCAATGAAATTGTACACTTTGTAATAATTGGAAAATCATTTCCTTTTGATACTGATTCCTAGCGATATGATAGCACTGGACAAGATGGAATGAAAAATCGCCAAGAGAACAGCAGCAGGCAGAAACTTCAGACGGACGACAAGACAGCGACAGCCCGCTTGCTGTCAGTTCAGTTTTTGTGACACAGACGTTCGACCTATGATATTTAACTGGATTGGAAATCATCGTGTAGATGAGCGTACGTGTGTGTCTAGAAATTTTTTCTCCTCTTCCTCAACGCCACCTCTCGTACACCCCTCGGGCAACCCACAAGATGGTCGGCCGATGAACAGACTGTCAACAGTGTGGTTGTCATCCAATTCGCGCCAAGAGAACGCAGTGAGTGTGAGTGGACAAAATCGAGTTTTTCCAAGTGAATTGTAAGAAATTGACTTAAACAGTGTAGGCCGTAAGGCTGCGAATTCGTTCTAATTTAAAAAAAAGTTTATTTCAGAACATGAAGTGCATTGTTGTCGGGTTTTCCAGCGACCAACAGTGAAACACTATGAGTGTATCTTTTCACAGGTAATCGCGTGAGAGCCTACATTTTAGTGATCATATGTGAATTTTTGTGTCAAAATTATAGTTTATCGCATTGTTCATACATGTTTTCTTGAAAACAAGTGCGCGATTGTGTGGTTGACAGCCAATACAATAGACGAGTTTCCGTTCGTTTGAGTTCGTCCCAGGTTCGTACCTTGTTCGTGCATGTTTTGTACGAAGCGGGCACGAAAGGTTACGATGGAAATTCGTCTCGTCGATGTGTTCATGAACGTATCAATTTCTTTCTGTTTCGGGGGCTCATCACATTGTTAGAGTTTTGCAAATTTTTTTTTGCAATTTTCGTGCAAAGTTTCGAGTCAATTTGATAATTAAACTGCTTTGGTAAAATAATATGCTAATTCTTTCATAATGTAAACCGTTTCTTGCAGATTTCTAATTGATGAGGCGAACGCGCTGTATGGATAGACAAACTACAGTTAAGAGGTGTGTAGATTCCTAAAAGAGCTGTGGTTTGCACGAAACATTTGCGTAATGACGGCATATTTTGACTTGAGAAACGAACTGTGCTCAAAGAAACTGCATTTCCGGAACTGAATCCGTCTGGTATTACGGTAAGTAAACAAATAAATTTAACCGACAGTAGTTGAATTGTTAAAATATAAATTGGTATGCATAATGATTTATCGATTGTTTTCAGATGTCTAATGAGTCTATCGGCGAGCCAAATGCAGTTCCAGCAGGTTTAGGATCGTCACATGCAGGACGCGAGCCGTGAATCTGCGGGACAGTGTACTAGGGAAGCAGTTATGCTCCGCCACCACGAGAGGCTGATAGTGTCTATCAAGCACCCGAGCCCCATTCAAACATATCACCACGTGCGGCATTTTCAAATCTCATCAATCGACTGGACGAACAGTATGGTGTGAAGCAAACGTTGACTCCTTGCGTGCTGCTTGGTGCATTGATCGTTTTCCTCGGCGTGGCGACCTTCATGTATGTAACGATCAGTCTCGATTTGGCCAACACCATCAACGATCGAAATACTTTCTATCAGATATGCGACGATTCACACAGATGACGTGCATCGATGAGGAGGGTTTGAAAGGAGCTCTGGAGTTATTGAGGACCACAAATGTAAAGATATTACAGCACAGTTTAGTTTGGGTACCAAGGAAATTGTTCGATTGGTTCAGGCCACTCATCTGCATCCGAACGTTCGTCGAATGGTTCGCGATCTGCACAATGTCGAATATTTGATTCACAAAAATCCGCAGTGGAAAATAAGTGCAGTCGATGAAGACGGCACTGCATTGTCTTTTGATCAAGTATTGGCGGTCCGCGATGCTCAAGCCTACAGTTTTGCAATTTTGAATCCCCGCCTTCCGTTCACGTGTTCCGTGTACAATAAGCTACAGAAGTTCTTCTTTATGTTGGACTCATCGGGCTAGCGGTTATAGTCGCCGGAGGAGTAAATTTTGCATACAAACTGTTTGTTCGGTACAAGCAATCTAAACGCGATGCTCTGGCCTATTTGAACGACGAGATCATCAATCATTTAATGCGAAAGGCAGCTAATAGTCCAGACGAGCCGCTGGTTGTTGTGAACCATCTGAGGGACAAGTTGATTCCGCTGCATAAACGCCTAAGCATGGAGTGGGCGTGGAATGAATGCAGTCTTAATCGCCTTAATTCCGCCAAAGCCGGTCCCAAGCCCGGTTATAAAAGGAAGAGGGAGGCGATTAACGAAATATAATTTATTTTCTACCCAATCAAAATGTGACATTCGTAAGTATTATTCCCCTGGAGGAAATTAGTATAATGGTGAAAAACTTCCATACAAATTTGACAAAAGTTGTACTCGACCCAATAAAACACACATGAAGCCTTATTGATTCGTTACTCATTACCATTACACCGATATGAAAATCATAAGAAAACTTAAACGTAATTTGCGGAAAACAAGAATTTCGATTTATGTATTTAGTCTTTATCTTTTTTGCTTAGGGCTCCATTACACAGTCATATTTATATTATAATATGTATGTCATATGCCTTAGCCTACTCGATTCATTCAGTATAAATTTTTAGACGTGCAATAAGCGAAATCAAGTAGGCTTAAGCATATTATAATATAAATATTACCAAATATGATTGTGTACTAGAGCCCTGAGTACCGAAATTGTTTGCATGCAGTTCATAAAAATCTATTTGGGAATTCAAATTTTTGCGCCAAATGTATGCCCCCATCGTATGAAAAACTTACGGCGCCTATGGTGTAGTTGATAGTATGTGTGTTTTTTGTGATTGTGTTATAAAAACCTAGACAAAATTTTTCCTTAAGGGCTTATCCATAGTCTACCTAATCCCAGCGTTCGACCCTCAGGCGTCTGGTCTGAGAGGAGATTTTCGACATGATTCGGAGGATGGAGCTAGGAAAAGAGTTTATAAAACCTCTCTTCATAGAAGTAATTAAAAAAGCCTCATATTTACAAAATGTTGACAGTAAAATACAATTATAAATTGAGAGTTTTCATGAAAATTCAATGAGAACTTTTATATTTTCTCTACAGTCACCCTGTAGATTCACTTTGCAGCGATTGTGAACTAGCCCCAAACGTTGTTTTTTTTTCTGATAAACTCGATAAACTTCATTAACAGCTGATTGGACTCATGTTGCACGGTGCACGGATTGGCGCGAATTTGAAGAGGTTTTTCTTTACTTTTTGTTTTTTGTATGATTTTAAAAGCGTTTGGATAAGTATTCTGCAAAATTAGTTAAATGCAATTTTATGGAGATTTTCATGTTATTCTAATATCTACCATTTGAGGTGTATCGTATCAAAACAGGTAAAAGTTATGAATTGATTGATTGGTGTTTTTTGTTTACAAAAATTGTAGTGGGTGGAGATTTTAACCTCTCGGGATTAAAACGCCTTAAGTAGAAAAAAATCCCAATCTTCAGCTCATTTAAACAAAAAAATGAACTCGATAACTAGAGCTGCCACCACAACCAGGCCATGTTACAGTAGTAACATTGGGAGAGCTCATCCAGTACTTAATTTTGGAGGGGTGTCTTGTATGACAATCCTATAACAGAGTACTCTAATTCCATTAGTTTCAAATTTCTACATGAAACGGAATGAAGGGTCAGTGACTCATCCAAATTGTTGGCACTTCGTGTCGTATACTAATTGACGCATTAGACAATACATCTCTCTAGTTCCTGTCAACCCCTTGTGGGGCATAGGGCATTAACCACGCCTACTCTCCACCCCGTTCTGTTTTGCGCCAACGGCGCTAGCTGCGACCATGTAAGATTTAGCGTTTTCGCTTCGCTAGTTACCGATCTTCTCCATGTGTTCCTTGGCCGCCCAACACGGCGTCTTGCTCCGGAGTCCTGTGGATTCCAGTTTAGAGCCTTTTTTGCGACGTTTTTGGGCCCTCTTCGGAAGGTGTGACCTATCCATTGCCACTTAAGTCTTTTGATCGAAGTGCCTATCCTTTCCTGGCCAGTTATAGTAAGGAGATCCTCGTTCGAAATGATCTCCGGCCAACGAATATTTAGGATGCGCCGTAGACACTGATTAACAAAAGTTTGCAACTTATCAGTGATCTCTTTAGTCACCTTCCAGGTTGAACAGCCATATAGCAGAATGGATTTCACATTAGAATTGAAGACACGTAGTTTGGTGCGTCTGAAAATATTGTTGTTTAGCCAGAAAGGAGTCAAATTGAAGAAAGCCGCCCTAGCCTTGTTTACCCGTGATTTTACATCAGCATCCGCTCCACCATCTGCTGTAACTACACTTCCGAGAAGGCAAAATTCATCAACTTTTTCGACTGCCTGTCCTGGAATACAAATTTCGCTTTGCCCACCTGGATATGTGCTCAAGAACTTAGTCTTGTCAGCATTGATTTTCAGCCCCGCATTACGACTCGCGCAATTTAGAGCTTCTGTCATTTGAGCGACATCATCCGTGTTTGTTGATAGAAGGCAAATGTCGTCAGCGTAGTCAAGATGTTGAAGGTGATCAAACAATTTCCATCTGATACCTTTGTTACGATGTAATTGTAGTGCGGAGCCGAGTACATCACTAATGGCAACAAGGAAGAGAATAGGTGACAAAATGCAGCCTTGCCTCACTCCACTGTGCACCTCAAAAGGATCTGAAAGCTTGCCCTTATGCAGGACGTGACATTGGGCTCCATTGTAGGATTCCTTGATGATGGAGATTATCTTATCTGAGATGTTTCGTCTCCGTAAGATGTAGAGACGATCAACGCTATCGAAGGCTTTCTCAAAATCGATGAACATGAGATGTAATGGGGATCTCCATTCCGCGGATTGCTCGATGATAATACGGAGGGTGTTAATGTGATCGCTACAGGAAAACCCTTCGCGAAAGCCAGCTTGTTCATCATTCAATGTGTCATCGATTTTGTCCTTCATTCGTCCTAAAACAATCTTCGCCATCAGCTTGGAAACAGCAGGAAGTAGGCAGATCCCACGCCAATTATTGCAATTCTTCAGGTCACCTTTCTTCGGAATCTTAATAATTACGCCCTTTTTCCACTCACTGGGAAGAGTTTCGGTTTGCCAACACTCTTGGATTAAGGGAAGGAGAATATCCGCTGAAGCGATAATATCCGCTTTCAAGAATTCAGACGGAATTCCATCAATCCCAGGGGCTTTACCGGCGTCCATTGATTTAATAGCGTCTATTAGTTCCTTTTTGGATGTTGGACCAGAACTAATGCCGTCTATTCGAGGGACGTCTTCTGCTGGCAATGAAGATGCACTTGCAGGCCCGAAGGTGTTATTAAGGGCCTCTAAAAAGTGTTCTTTCCATCTTTGCAGCTGTTGTTCTTCGGTAACGAGCAGAACACCTTCCTTATCTTTCACAGGATGTTCCGTTAGTAAAGATCTGCCAGTTAATGGCTTGATAAGCTTCCACTGTCACCGCGGGTAGCCGCATCCTCTGCCTCCTTCGCAAGCGCGTTGATATTATTGCGCTTATCACGCCTAACACTCCTTTGAACGCCTTTTTGGAGCGAACGGTATTCAGCTCTGTATCGTTCTTTAGCTGAATCGTCAGCAGCGGAGTTAATCTGCTCCTTAACTCTCTTGCGTGCTGAGATAAGAGACCAAGTAGAGTCGCTAATAAATGGTTTCCTACCGCGATCCAATCGTCCTAAAATTTCTTCGCCACACGAAATAAATGGTGGTGTATTAGCTTTTTCGCGCAAAGCGGTGGAGAACGCACGCTTGGTTGATGGAAGTTTGAGCTTCTGCACATTATATCTACGGCAAATATTTGCACGGTTAGGACGCTGGATTGCTGCCGTTCGTAAGCGAATTTTTGCGATGACAAGATGGTGGTCACTGCCAATATCAGCACCACGTTTCGCTCTAACGTCTAAGACACAGTTTCTCCACGTTTTGGAAACAGCAATATGGTCAATCTGGTTCTCAGTTCTGCCATTCGGAGAGGTCCAGGTTGATAAGTGGCAATCTTTGTGTTTAAACAGAGTTCCACCAATGACGAGCTGACGAGAGTTACAAAACTCTATAAACATCTCGCCATTCTGGTTTCTGTCGCCTAACCCATGATTTCCCATAAGGTGTTCCAATCCTTGGTTATCTGACCCGACTTTAGCGTTGAGATCCCCCATTATGATTTTAATGTCACCTCTGGGAGCCCTATCAAAGGTGTCGCCAAGTCTTTGGTAGAAAACGTCTTTGTCAGCTTGATCAGCTGGTTCGGTCGGTGCGTAACACTGAATTATCGTGATATTTCGTACTCTGGATTTGAATCGGGCGGTGATAATACGGTCGGAAACTGGTTTCCAATAGACAAGGGATCGACGTGCATCCCTAGTCAAGAGGATTCCGACTCCTGCCTGCCGAGGAGCATTTTGGTCATCATTACAATAAAACAGTATTAGAGCTTGGTGCGTACCATTACTGGTTGCGTTCGCATGTCATCGCAAGACCACCTGCACCAAGAAACCAAGCTGCTAGACCTCAAGGCACACAATGATCTCCTGGCTAAGCAATATCTTGTTGGTTGTCATCGAAGCTTACACCCAAATCATGACCTCATGGACAAAACCCCACCACCACGTCATGTAAGACGTTCGTTAAGGGACATGGAAAGGGAAGTCCAAAGGTTTAAACGAGTTCCTCTCGACAACTCCAACATATATAAGGCGGCCCTAAATCAACTGCACACCAGCGAGGTAACCAAAGCCACAAATAGGCTATCCGTAAACCGCGTCCTTCGCGCTCGACCACCCGACATCTCAGCCGATGAACAACAACTACCGAGAGCAACACGTACCACCTTGGCTCAGCTTCGTTCTGGATTTTGCTCCAGACTAAATTCGTTTTGGTCACGCATTGACAACAGCATTGGAAATATTTGTCCAGCATGTGGAGCCAGCCCACACGACGTGGATCATATATTTGACTGCACTGCCGCACCTACGCATCTAACACCTATCGCACTATGGGAAAACCCCATCGAAGTTGCGATCTTCTTAGGTCTTGACCTTGAGGAGAGGATGCCTACGATTTATGAATGATGATACAAGTTTCCCCCCCCCCCTCTCTTGCGCCGCTACAACAACAACAACAACAGAGCTTGGTGATAGAGTCGCTCCTGATCCGAGCCATCTTGTTTCTCTCAGTCCTAATATAGCGATGTTATACGCGGTCATTTCCCGTTCGACTTCAGTAAGCCTCATGTTGTTACACTCGCCCCACATCGTTCGAACGTTCCAAAACCCAATCGTGGTCCGTTGTTTATAGCCAAAAGCCGTTGCCGGTGAGTCAGTCCGAGGTATCCGAGGCTCGATTAATGTTTCGAGTGTAAAGAAAGTTTCAAGTACGCAGGTTACAAGCCTACGTACCCTATCCCTCAAGTCGCCTTTTACGACAAGCCGGGAACGCTGTGGCATAATTCTTACCCCAAAGTCCACAGGGGTCAATTTTTTGTTAAGTTTCGTACATATCTGAACCTTTGAGCGCACACAACAGAGTCGCTGCGCGCACAATTGTAGAGATATGTTCGAAACTCAGGAGAGTTTTATTCTCTCCTGTCCCTTTAGTCGCCTCTTACGACACGTCGGGAAAGACGGAGGCACTATTCTTGACCCGCGCCACTGGGCTCAAACAGCCATCTAACGAGCATTAATCAAGCATCGTCTTGACTAGACAATCCAACTCTATGTGAAGCACCGTATACTGCTTATATCTGCACAAAAAAATGATCAGTGTATGTAGTGCCAATGGATTCCCTTAGCTCGGCTGAAAACTGACAACAAATAACAGTTTTCACTGCTAAACCATTTCGGCAGTGAATGCCTTTTCGTCTATAACGGGGATGGCTACCCTATTGAATCCTTGTCCAACTTTTTTTAATGCTCTCTGACACACACAAAATTAAATGGTCTGCTTTATGCAAAAGAAAATGTTTTGAGAATATTTTGCCCTTTGGGGGGTCAAAAAAGTGATTCGACCGGTTTCGACTGTCGACGGCGAATCTATTTATTTCAATGCCATGCCATACCCACTATCCTAATCCGCCATTGTGGGAGAACCTAATGTTAGCGTCAGCGTGATTGTCCCTAAGCATCAAAGACAAGAATAAAGGCAAAGCCTAGGATGGATCCACATACACAACCTTCCTGCATCGAGACCTTCGAGGCTCTTGCCAGGGAGGCATTTTGGCAACTCTTGGCCGTTTGTTGTAGCAAACGGGTGTGGTCCGCCCCGGAGAGGCGTATTGCAACTGCAAAATAATGCAATAGCAATGGTTGCCAGTAGGACCACTCACAAGCTGGAACAAAATCCAAGTCTGCCAAAATGCTGCTCTACGCACAGCTACAGGATGCCTTCTGATGTCTGCCCAGGACCACCTACATCAGGAGACACATTTGATGCCAATACGTGACCACAATCGACTACTTACAAAACAATATTTAGTAGGTTGTTATCGAGAGGATCATCCTAACCGTAACCTCATGGACAAAATTCCCCCTCCACGCAACATCAAACGTGGCCCTCGTGACCTTGAGAGAGAAGTCCAGGGTTACAAAAGGGATCCTTTCGATGAAGATTCATACCGGGCTGCCATTGCAATGATTCACACTGAGGAAGTGAGTAGGTCTATTGCGAGTTTAGGTACGAACAGAGTCCTCTCAGCGATCCCACCACCTATTTCGCCTGAGGAGATTAGGCTCCCGAGAGCCACCAGAGTGACTTTAGCCCAACTTCGGTCAGGCTTCTGCTCACGCCTCAATTCGTATCTATCTCGCATAGACCCAAATATACTAAACGTATGCCCTAACTGCGCTGGCACGCCACACGATGTAGCCCATTTGTTTCAATGCCCAGCTGCACCCACTAATCTCACCCCCCTCTCACTATGGGAAAACCCCATTGCAGCTGCCACGTTTTTGTCCCTGGAGATTGCGGACGAAAACGATGACGAACTATAAAACGAGTCCATATAGATACACAGCGGTTCACACCTTTCTGTACCGCTAAAAGAAGAAGAAGAAGGATGGATCCACACAGAATTGGCCATTAAATCCTGTCTGATGCTGTCATAGGAAAGTGCTGAAAAAATACATCGATCACTTCACATTTTCTTTATTTTTGTTTACCTACCTTAATAAGAACTCATATAATATTCACAGGAGTTTCACTAAGCAAGTGTCCTTCCCGGGGGGAAATGAAATCGCACACAAAGCATGAGCGGAAAGCCTAAATTTGCCAAACTCCGTCTTCCAACATCTAAAACAAGATCCAATGGTACATCAAACTCTCAAATATCATCATTCTTCTCGAAATCATCCCAAAAATCTGAAAACACGACAACTGGAAGCAATGACGAGTCACGAGATTCTTGCATATCGGATGTCGTGTCGAATCACTCCAATGAATCGTCAAACAACGACGACCACTTTGTCTCTCAGCCAAAACAACCGAAATTGGATGACAATCATTCAAGTAAGTTAGCACCAGATCCGGCATCACTAAAATTAGATTCATTCGATTCATCCCGTCCTGCAAAACTACGACGTGTCGATATTGATTCCACAACTGCTCATAGCACAATCAAGGAATTCTTCTTGGACAAACAATTGGACGAAAGTGATTTGGAAACTCCAAAACGTGCCGTGAAAAAGGCAACAACTAATTTGGGACGAACGAAAAAGCCTGCGGCGAAAAGCAAGAGCAATGTTAAGAAACAACCAAAAATTCGCAATGTACTTCTCAAGCGGGAGCAGATCCTGTCCAATTTCATTGCGGAACAAAGTATGGCCGAGCATGTTGATCCGAATGAAATTCAAATGGCATTGGCGTTGTCGCGATCGGAAATGGAAACATGTGGTGGAGGTATCTGTGATAACGATGACAGTAGCGGTGGTAGTTCGAGTACTGTTGATGTTATACGTGATAAATTGGAAGAATTTGGCTATAAGGTGGGAAGAACTTATGGAGGTAGGGTTGAATATCTCAAAACATGTTCTTGACTTACTTCACAATTTTTTTTTTTAATTTTATAGGTTTTGGTGCACCAAAGGGGCGCGGTAAGTGGGCTAATAAATTCACCTCGCTGACGCTACGTAATCCGGAGCGACAACAGGAGAAACTCAATCAGAAAATCGAAGAATTTCTCAACTCTCAGTACACACCTGAAATTAGTAAATGGGAAAAATCGACTGATGACTCTAACGGGCATTTTGCAATAACAAGCGATTTTTTAAATGGCATGAAACCCCAAAATGGCGTGTTGCATTTACGGCATGCTGATTATGAAGATGGGAAACTTGATGAATTTTATGTTGGACAGATTTGTCAACCGACTGGATGTAAGATGGGTAATTTACTTAAGGACTATAGATGCATACCTGGACGTGATAAGTCACCCGAACGATTGATTCGTTCGGAGAAAAACTGTCAGAAAGAAAATGACCTGCAACTGGAGGAGGTGACTGAGGGAAGTTCTGCGCAAATCAACAGCGAGCTCGTTGCAGATAATAAGACTGAAAATATCACTCTAAACATGGGCGATTTAGTAACTGGTGGAATCAATGTTCCCATCGAATCTTGTAGTGAGCATGCGAGTAACGAGGACGTTTTCATTCGAGAACCATCGCCAGATCTTTTCGACGACGATGAAGGTAAGATACTCTTATACTGTGGGGCTCAAGAGCAACAACAATCGGTCGGTTCGTAGATCACAGGAAATATTTTTTTTTAATGCATCACTTTCGCCATACTTCCGATGCGAGTAATTGATGTTGCTGTGCTGGTCATGTACTGCGTCCCACAACATCAATTCCGCATCGGAAATATCGGACAACTGCCAACCGCCGTGGATGAATCTACCGAATGCAAATCACTAAATCGTTCGTTGATTTTTTGTTTCATTTCACACTCAGATGACTTGTGTACGAATTCAAACTCCGAAGGAATCGTATTGGCTGTAACTTCGACATCCGAGGATCTTACGAATCAGAGCAGCTCCATAGCTCCACAGGTCGAAACGCTAAAGCCTCCCATTCAAACGGAAGACGGGGGACATTGCATAGATGTTGTATCTCTATCGAGTGAGAGTAATAGTAATGGAATCGCCACATGCGAAAGGTTCTCCAGTGATGATGGTAAGTTAATAAAGAGAATGGTGTAAATTGTCTGCATCCAAAAATTGATTCATTAGATTTTCCATTTAGTGAGGACGACGGCTAACGGATCGGGTATTTGGAATCAAGACTTGAAATGTAAGTGATTTTCTTAGAATTAAATTTGGCAACGCTAGTAGAACTGTGGGTATTCCAAGAGGCACAGGCTTTTAGTGAGTAGTGACACCAGTAACCTGAGCGGCACAGAGAGCCGCTTGGTATAGTTGATACGCAATGGTTTGCGTCTGCAAAAAGACCTTCGGGCGTTGACGCTCCCGGTGGACTTGGTTGATGTCCGGGGGGGTTTTACGTCCGCGCCTACCGAGATGGTTTATCAGACGGGCCTCGAATTGGCCAGATCGGATTGAATTTGTGACGTCAATCAGGCGCCCACTCCAGCAGTGTGGAGGTAACAGTAACATACTGCTAGATGCGAGGTCTGCCTCTGCCGTTCTAGGGTCCCGGCGCCCGGTTGAAAAAGCGCAACTCCACGCTATTCGCGAAACCACAGCCAGCACGATACTCCCACTAGGGGGCCAACCACTTTGTCGCTCGGGGGTCACTGAAGGCAGTGATTCCCCGGGGCTTGTGCGACACCCGTGCACCTAACACGTTGTAATCTAACCTACTCTTAAGAACTACACTAAAATACTCCTAAAACTACACCCAGCAGTGTCATAACTGCGACCATGAAGGCTAGACATATAAGCCATGCTAATTTTGCCACTCTTAGGTGCATCATACGTCGCTTGAATACTTCAGAAGCATACGCCTTTAGGGCAGTGATGCGTTCCTTTGTGGCCAAACACCCAGTGACATCTGCGGCTCCATTTTTCAGGAGGACCCCGAACAGATCCAGGTTTCGTACATCCGAGTACCTCGGGCAGACAACCAGGACATGAAGCCAGTCCTCAGAAACTGCGCCACAACAAGGACACGAGGCATCCCTCACCAGGTTAAACTGGCGCAGTTTCTGGTTCAGAGACCCATGTCCGGCTATCAGGAAGCCTAGACTTAGGTTAAAATCCAAGTCTAGGTTTCCGGCTGTCGCACGGACATCCCTAAGGTACTCGAATGTAACCCTAACGCAGATGGACTGGTCCCATCTAGATTGCCATCTAGATAGGACACAGTCATCCAGGAGCTCAGAGACAAGTCTCTGAGGCCTCCCAGATACACTCTCCTCGCTAACCAACGCTGACGGCGGCAGCGGCAAACCCCTCCTTATATGGAAGGTAGTCCCACGTCGGACTACCTCCAAATCTAGCGGAGGAACCCCCATTAATACCTGCATGGCGTAAGTAGAAACTGTACGACATACAGGTATACATGCATACATTATGATACGCTGAACCGTGTTCAGCTGTCGACTTCCCCGGGCAGATGACGCCCAGGACTTGGTTGATGGTGGAATCCGTAAGCGACGTTCGTTGTAAGACTCGGCGTTGGTTGCGCGCCATAACTCGAGCTTCGAAGTTACTAATTAGGGAGCACCGCCAATGTGTCTATACCTAGCTACTTTGGTGCTTACACGATTCGAATCACATTGTTGACTAGTAAACTGACGCAGTCATCTGAATGTGAAAAGCGGCGCCATCCATCAAACAAGCATGCGCCCGCACGACAAAATGCACATTAAGTTTAACCTCGAAGGGGTCAAAAGAGGATAACCCCTGCAATTGAGTAGTCTTTAGCAAAACTTGAACCACGGGCTGGGCATGCCCTACCCACCCATCAATGCGTTGGATTCGATGTGGTTACGCCACCCCTGGCAATGCATAGGGCGCCACGATGCAGTGGCATCTGATGAGATGTGCGGCATCATACCTTGTTGGTCAAAAACATTTGTCCATTTCTCGTTTACTTTCTATTAGAATTTAAATATCTTTGTCGATTTTTTTTTCATTTTGTAATTTCACTATTCCACAGACACATTGAACAATCTTCGCAATTCGAGTCAAACGGAGAAGCTATTTACTGATCAAATTGGTTCGGAAGACAATATTATTGATTTGACTCAATTATGCCATCAACCTGGCCCCGAGATCAACATGGACTCTAAACAGCTCTCTGAAAAACGAGGAAACATATATAATGATGAGCAAGATGTAGAAAAAGTGATAGACCTGACTCAGGAAGAAATCACGTTGAGTAATGACTCTGAATGTTTTACACAAAACTCTCGGGATAGTACAGAGATGCTCGAGGCTGAAGAAGATCCGTATAAAAATCAACTCGTAACGACCACTGCCGTACAGGATTCGTCTCGAAATAACAATTATTCAGCTGAAGGCTCGGTTCTGGGAAATGTTGTAAATCCAGACCGACCATTGTCACCGTCTTCCCGGACTAGTATAAATGCACCTGACTGCGAATCTGATGAAAAAAGTGTCGCTGGTGACGATTTTGAGTTTGAAAATGTCATTGACCTGACACAGGGTGAAATTAATCCGGACGACTGCAACACTACACCTGAAAGAAATTTTAATGACGGCGAAAGCAATGAGCATGATGAACCCGTTTCACAAGCCAGCGAATCAAGTATCATTATTTTGTCTGATGACGAAGTAAACTATTCAATAAAAATAGCAAAAGGTCTAGACGTAAGCCGACAATCCACTGAAGATAGTGATGACAAAGAAGACAGCTTCGAAGAGAATGCATCAATTAAATGTCCAAGTGAAAGGGACTGTGAGCCTCAACAAGATGAAACGAGTCCCACTAAACTAGATGAATCAAGCTGTCCAAGTCCCGCGAAAAATAGTTTCCATTCAAATTCAACTTCGCCACAACATCAGGACCATTTAAATTACTCCCTTGCACACGAGATTATGTCGCATTCGTTCCAAGAAGAATTCGATCGTGTTGAATCTGCTGGACAGAATTTTGAACCAACTACCACCACAACATCTCTTCCACGAATGAAAACTGACGATATCGTATGCTTGGACTTGACCGATCCCACTCCGCCCGATGAGCCGTCGACTAGCAGAACTGACACGAATTCAAGTCCAATCCGGTCACCCCGAATGAAACACACCACTCTCGATCATTGGATTCGCAACGACAGATCGGATTCATCGTCAAGTAAATTGAACAAAACACGTTCCGACTCCTATCTTCTACCCAAAAGTCCGACAACTTCAAAGTCGCTAAAAAGATTTTCAAGTAGTAAGAAATTCAATGATTTCATAGGGGCAGGAGATTCGACTAATCGAAATAATTCTAGTTTGGAAGAAGAGGAGGATGAATTTGATCGTTTGGTACACGGAAACTTTCAACGTTTCGACAATCCACCGAAAACGCCCGAGGGGATTAGTAAATTATTGTCGGATCCTATCAAGAGTCCAAAGGAGGTGGCGGAAGAAATGACTCTGGACGGAAAAGTGTATTTGGTGAAAACGCAAAATATTAAGGCTAAACCTGACTATCAGCGAATGGATTCGCCGACACGGTTGAACGAATTGTACAAATTCGGTTTGAAGCCGTTAAAACGAAAGCAGGCAATCATCATGTTGGAATATATTTACAATCAAACGCATCCGATTCTTGTGGATGACGACGAGCCGGATGACGAAGACGAAATGCAACCGACGGATGATGATATATCGCCATCTCAAGTTGCGGACAAAGCAACAACATCCAACAGCCAGTCGGTTAAGTATGGACTCACCGACTGTTGTGGTTCTTGTTTGCTCATAGACGATGGACTTAGTGCCGAAATGGCGGGCGAGGAGTATATATTTCAGACGAATACACGATCCAAGGTTTGTGATTCTATTTTTTCCAAATGTTTCCATTTTTCACTTTATTTTGTATACCTAGATGCACACAGCTCGTCTACCGCTTCACATTGCATGGTATAATTTGGTGAAGTCCAATCAACGTATACGCGAAGCAATCTTATACTATGAACCAATTGATTTGCAAGAGATCTATGGATTTTTGAAGGGTATCGGATACCGTTATGATCCAAAGGTATGGCTGCATTTACATTTCATTATTTCCGAGATTTCATTGATTTTTCTTTTCTTTTTTGTTTGCAGGATATAAAACGATTTTTTGATCGTCGTAGTATAATTTTCCAGTATGATCTCACCAAAGATAACGGTAGCAATAGGCATGTTCGAAAAGCACAAAAGAAACAAGGATCTAGAAATACTATCAAATAGTTGGGTGGATATTGTAAATATTATTTTTGCCAAAGTGTGATGAAAAGTAAAAAAAAAAACAAGTGTCGATATTGCCTCTAGCGTTGGGTCCATCAAGTGGAACTTCCATTGATATCGCTTTCTTTATTGGCCATTCTTTAAACGGCTGTATCTCCTAAACGGTGATAGCTAGGGCCCTCAAAGTTTCAGCAAAATGTAGGTCTGGATGCCCTCTTCGTCGACTTTTTCAAACCCCATTTTCGCCAAAATGGCATTTTCAGGCCAAAAGGAGCGTTTTGGGGGTGATTTATTGGCCATTCTTTAAACGGCTGTATCTCCTAAACGGTGATAGCTAGGGCCCTCAAAGTTTCAGCAAAATGTAGGTCTGGATGCCCTCTTCGTCGACTTTTTCAAACCCCATTTTCGCCAAAATGGCATTTTCAGGCCAAAAGGAGCGTTTTGGGGGTGATTTATTGGCCATTCTTTAAACGGCTGTATCTCCTAAACGGTGATAGCTAGGGCCCTCAAAGTTTCAGCAAAATGTAGGTCTGGATGCCCTCTTCGTCGACTTTTTCAAACCCCATTTTCGCCAAAATGGCATTTTCAGGCCAAAAGGAGCGTTTTGGGGGTGATTTATTGGCCATTCTTTAAACGGCTGTATCTCCTAAACGGTGATAGCTAGGGCCCTCAAAGTTTCAGCAAAATGTAGGTCTGGATGCCCTCTTCGTCGACTTTTTCAAACCCCATTTTCGCCAAAATGGCATTTTCAGGCCAAAAGGAGCGTTTTGGGGGTGATTTATTGGCCATTCTTTAAACGGCTGTATCTCCTAAACGGTGATAGCTAGGGCCCTCAAAGTTTCAGCAAAATGTAGGTCTGGATGCCCTCTTCGTCGACTTTTTCAAACCCCATTTTCGCCAAAATGGCATTTTCAGGCCAAAAGGAGCGTTTTGGGGGTGATTTATTGGCCATTCTTTAAACGGCTGTATCTCCTAAACGGTGATAGCTAGGGCCCTCAAAGTTTCAGCAAAATGTAGGTCTGGATGCCCTCTTCGTCGACTTTTTCAAACCCCATTTTCGCCAAAATGGCATTTTCAGGCCAAAAGGAGCGTTTTGGGGGTGATTTATTGGCCATTCTTTAAACGGCTGTATCTCCTAAACGGTGATAGCTAGGGCCCTCAAAGTTTCAGCAAAATGTAGGTCTGGATGCCCTCTTCGTCGACTTTTTCAAACCCCATTTTCGCCAAAATGGCATTTTCAGGCCAAAAGGAGCGTTTTGGGGGTGATTTATTGGCCATTCTTTAAACGGCTGTATCTCCTAAACGGTGATAGCTAGGGCCCTCAAAGTTTCAGCAAAATGTAGGTCTGGATGCCCTCTTCGTCGACTTTTTCAAACCCCATTTTCGCCAAAATGGCATTTTCAGGCCAAAAGGAGCGTTTTGGGGGTGATTTATTGGCCATTCTTTAAACGGCTGTATCTCCTAAACGGTGATAGCTAGGGCCCTCAAAGTTTCAGCAAAATGTAGGTCTGGATGCCCTCTTCGTCGACTTTTTCAAACCCCATTTTCGCCAAAATGGCATTTTCAGGCCAAAAGGAGCGTTTTGGGGGTGATTTATTGGCCATTCTTTAAACGGCTGTATCTCCTAAACGGTGATAGCTAGGGCCCTCAAAGTTTCAGCAAAATGTAGGTCTGGATGCCCTCTTCATCGACTTTTTCAAACCTTATTTTCGCCAAATCTCATAGAAATTGAGAAAAGTGGCATTTTCAGGCCGAAAGGAGCGTTTTGGGGGTGATTTATTGGCCATTCTTTAAACGGCTGTATCTCCTAAACGGTGATAGCTAGGGCCCTCAAAGTTTCAGCAAAATGTAGGTCTGGATGCCCTCTTCGTCGACTTTTTCAAACCCCATTTTCGCCAAAATGGCATTTTCAGGCCAAAAGGAGCGTTTTGGGGGTGATTTATTGGCCATTCTTTAAACGGCTGTATCTCCTAAACGGTGATAGCTAGGGCCCTCAAAGTTTCAGCAAAATGTAGGTCTGGATGCCCTCTTCGTCGACTTTTTCAAACCCCATTTTCGCCAAAATGGCATTTTCAGGCCAAAAGGAGCGTTTTGGGGGTGATTTATTGGCCATTCTTTAAACGGCTGTATCTCCTAAACGGTGATAGCTAGGGCCCTCAAAGTTTCAGCAAAATGTAGGTCTGGATGCCCTCTTCGTCGACTTTTTCAAACCCCATTTTCGCCAAAATGGCATTTTCAGGCCAAAAGGAGCGTTTTGGGGGTGATTTATTGGCCATTCTTTAAACGGCTGTATCTCCTAAACGGTGATAGCTAGGGCCCTCAAAGTTTCAGCAAAATGTAGGTCTGGATGCCCTCTTCGTCGACTTTTTCAAACCCCATTTTCGCCAAAATGGCATTTTCAGGCCAAAAGGAGCGTTTTGGGGGTGATTTATTGGCCATTCTTTAAACGGCTGTATCTCCTAAACGGTGATAGCTAGGGCCCTCAAAGTTTCAGCAAAATGTAGGTCTGGATGCCCTCTTCGTCGACTTTTTCAAACCCCATTTTCGCCAAAATGGCATTTTCAGGCCAAAAGGAGCGTTTTGGGGGTGATTTATTGGCCATTCTTTAAACGGCTGTATCTCCTAAACGGTGATAGCTAGGGCCCTCAAAGTTTCAGCAAAATGTAGGTCTGGATGCCCTCTTCGTCGACTTTTTCAAACCCCATTTTCGCCAAAATGGCATTTTCAGGCCAAAAGGAGCGTTTTGGGGGTGATTTATTGGCCATTCTTTAAACGGCTGTATCTCCTAAACGGTGATAGCTAGGGCCCTCAAAGTTTCAGCAAAATGTAGGTCTGGATGCCCTCTTCGTCGACTTTTTCAAACCCCATTTTCGCCAAAATGGCATTTTCAGGCCAAAAGGAGCGTTTTGGGGGTGATTTATTGGCCATTCTTTAAACGGCTGTATCTCCTAAACGGTGATAGCTAGGGCCCTCAAAGTTTCAGCAAAATGTAGGTCTGGATGCCCTCTTCGTCGACTTTTTCAAACCCCATTTTCGCCAAAATGGCATTTTCAGGCCAAAAGGAGCGTTTTGGGGGTGATTTATTGGCCATTCTTTAAACGGGCCCTCAAAGTTTCAGCAAAATGTAGGTCTGG
The DNA here is from genome assembly GCA_949715475.1 of Microchrysa polita. Lineage (NCBI taxonomy): Eukaryota > Metazoa > Arthropoda > Insecta > Diptera > Stratiomyidae > Microchrysa > Microchrysa polita. The sequence continues at coordinate 7,478,457 of OX454420.1, forward strand.
ATGCCCTCTTCATCGACTTTTTCAAACCTTATTTTCGCCAAATCTCATAGAAATTGAGAAAAGTGGCATTTTCAGGCCGAAAGGAGCGTTTTGGGGGTGATTTATTGGCCATTCTTTAAACGGCTGTATCTCCTAAACGGTGATAGCTAGGGCCCTCAAAGTTTCAGCAAAATGTAGGTCTGGATGCCCTCTTCGTCGACTTTTTCAAACCCCATTTTCGCCAAAATGGCATTTTCAGGCCAAAAGGAGCGTTTTGGGGTGATTTATTGGCCATTCTTTAAACGGCTGTATCTCCTAAACGGTGATAGCTAGGGCCCTCAAAGTTTCAGCAAAATGTAGGTCTGGATGCCCTCTTCGTCGACTTTTTCAAACCCCATTTTCGCCAAAATGGCATTTTCAGGCCAAAAGGAGCGTTTTGGGGGTGATTTATTGGCCATTCTTTAAACGGCTGTATCTCCTAAACGGTGATAGCTAGGGCCCTCAAAGTTTCAGCAAAATGTAGGTCTGGATGCCCTCTTCGTCGACTTTTTCAAACCCCATTTTCGCCAAAATGGCATTTTCAGGCCAAAAGGAGCGTTTTGGGGGTGATTTATTGGCCATTCTTTAAACGGCTGTATCTCCTAAACGGTGATAGCTAGGGCCCTCAAAGTTTCAGCAAAATGTAGGTCTGGATGCCCTCTTCGTCGACTTTTTCAAACCCCATTTTCGCCAAAATGGCATTTTCAGGCCAAAAGGAGCGTTTTGGGGGTGATTTATTGGCCATTCTTTAAACGGCTGTATCTCCTAAACGGTGATAGCTAGGGCCCTCAAAGTTTCAGCAAAATGTAGGTCTGGATGCCCTCTTCGTCGACTTTTTCAAACCCCATTTTCGCCAAAATGGCATTTTCAGGCCAAAAGGAGCGTTTTGGGGGTGATTTATTGGCCATTCTTTAAACGGCTGTATCTCCTAAACGGTGATAGCTAGGGCCCTCAAAGTTTCAGCAAAATGTAGGTCTGGATGCCCTCTTCGTCGACTTTTTCAAACCCCATTTTCGCCAAAATGGCATTTTCAGGCCGAAAGGAGCGTTTTGGGGGTGATTTATTGGCCATTCTTTAAACGGCTGTATCTCCTAAACGGTGATAGCTAGGGCCCGCAAAGTTTCAGCAAAATGTAGGTCTGGATGCCCTCTTCGTCGACTTTTTCAAACCCCATTTTCGCCAAAATGGCATTTTCAGGCCAAAAGGAGCGTTTTGGGGGTGATTTATTGGCCATTCTTTAAACGGCTGTATCTCCTAAACGGTGATAGCTAGGGCCCTCAAAGTTTCAGCAAAATGTAGGTCTGGATGCCCTCTTCGTCGACTTTTTCAAACCCCATTTTCGCCAAAATGGCATTTTCAGGCCAAAAGGAGCGTTTTGGGGGTGATTTATTGGCCATTCTTTAAACGGCTGTATCTCCTAAACGGTGATAGCTAGGGCCCTCAAAGTTTCAGCAAAATGTAGGTCTGGATGCCCTCTTCGTCGACTTTTTCAAACCCCATTTTCGCCAAAATGGCATTTTCAGGCCAAAAGGAGCGTTTTGGGGGTGATTTATTGGCCATTCTTTAAACGGCTGTATCTCCTAAACGGTGATAGCTAGGGCCCTCAAAGTTTCAGCAAAATGTAGGTCTGGATGCCCTCTTCGTCGACTTTTTCAAACCCCATTTTCGCCAAAATGGCATTTTCAGGCCGAAAGGAGCGTTTTGGGGGTGATTTATTGGCCATTCTTTAAACGGCTGTATCTCCTAAACGGTGATAGCTAGGGCCCGCAAAGTTTCAGCAAAATGTAGGTCTGGATGCCCTCTTCGTCGACTTTTTCAAACCCCATTTTCGCCAAAATGGCATTTTCAGGCCAAAAGGAGCGTTTTGGGGGTGATTTATTGGCCATTCTTTAAACGGCTGTATCTCCTAAACGGTGATAGCTAGGGCCCTCAAAGTTTCAGCAAAATGTAGGTCTGGATGCCCTCTTCGTCGACTTTTTCAAACCCCATTTTCGCCAAAATGGCATTTTCAGGCCAAAAGGAGCGTTTTGGGGGTGATTTATTGGCCATTCTTTAAACGGCTGTATCTCCTAAACGGTGATAGCTAGGGCCCTCAAAGTTTCAGCAAAATGTAGGTCTGGATGCCCTCTTCGTCGACTTTTTCAAACCCCATTTTCGCCAAAATGGCATTTTCAGGCCAAAAGGAGCGTTTTGGGGGTGATTTATTGGCCATTCTTTAAACGGCTGTATCTCCTAAACGGTGATAGCTAGGGCCCTCAAAGTTTCAGCAAAATGTAGGTCTGGATGCCCTCTTCGTCGACTTTTTCAAACCCCATTTTCGCCAAAATGGCATTTTCAGGCCAAAAGGAGCGTTTTGGGGGTGATTTATTGGCCATTCTTTAAACGGCTGTATCTCCTAAACGGTGATAGCTAGGGCCCTCAAAGTTTCAGCAAAATGTAGGTCTGGATGCCCTCTTCGTCGACTTTTTCAAACCCCATTTTCGCCAAAATGGCATTTTCAGGCCAAAAGGAGCGTTTTGGGGGTGATTTATTGGCCATTCTTTAAACGGCTGTATCTCCTAAACGGTGATAGCTAGGGCCCTCAAAGTTTCAGCAAAATGTAGGTCTGGATGCCCTCTTCGTCGACTTTTTCAAACCCCATTTTCGCCAAAATGGCATTTTCAGGCCAAAAGGAGCGTTTTGGGGGTGATTTATTGGCCATTCTTTAAACGGCTGTATCTCCTAAACGGTGATAGCTAGGGCCCTCAAAGTTTCAGCAAAATGTAGGTCTGGATGCCCTCTTCGTCGACTTTTTCAAACCCCATTTTCGCCAAAATGGCATTTTCAGGCCAAAAGGAGCGTTTTGGGGGTGATTTATTGGCCATTCTTTAAACGGGCCCTCAAAGTTTCAGCAAAATGTAGGTCTGGATGCCCTCTTCATCGACTTTTTCAAACCTTATTTTCGCCAAATCTCATAGAAATTGAGAAAAGTGGCATTTTCAGGCCGAAAGGAGCGTTTTGGGGGTGATTTATTGGCCATTCTTTAAACGGCTGTATCTCCTAAACGGTGATAGCTAGGGCCCTCAAAGTTTCAGCAAAATGTAGGTCTGGATGCCCTCTTCGTCGACTTTTTCAAACCCCATTTTCGCCAAAATGGCATTTTCAGGCCAAAAGGAGCGTTTTGGGGTGATTTATTGGCCATTCTTTAAACGGCTGTATCTCCTAAACGGTGATAGCTAGGGCCCTCAAAGTTTCAGCAAAATGTAGGTCTGGATGCCCTCTTCGTCGACTTTTTCAAACCCCATTTTCGCCAAAATGGCATTTTCAGGCCAAAAGGAGCGTTTTGGGGGTGATTTATTGGCCATTCTTTAAACGGCTGTATCTCCTAAACGGTGATAGCTAGGGCCCTCAAAGTTTCAGCAAAATGTAGGTCTGGATGCCCTCTTCGTCGACTTTTTCAAACCCCATTTTCGCCAAAATGGCATTTTCAGGCCAAAAGGAGCGTTTTGGGGGTGATTTATTGGCCATTCTTTAAACGGCTGTATCTCCTAAACGGTGATAGCTAGGGCCCTCAAAGTTTCAGCAAAATGTAGGTCTGGATGCCCTCTTCGTCGACTTTTTCAAACCCCATTTTCGCCAAAATGGCATTTTCAGGCCAAAAGGAGCGTTTTGGGGGTGATTTATTGGCCATTCTTTAAACGGCTGTATCTCCTAAACGGTGATAGCTAGGGCCCTCAAAGTTTCAGCAAAATGTAGGTCTGGATGCCCTCTTCGTCGACTTTTTCAAACCCCATTTTCGCCAAAATGGCATTTTCAGGCCAAAAGGAGCGTTTTGGGGGTGATTTATTGGCCATTCTTTAAACGGCTGTATCTCCTAAACGGTGATAGCTAGGGCCCTCAAAGTTTCAGCAAAATGTAGGTCTGGATGCCCTCTTCGTCGACTTTTTCAAACCCCATTTTCGCCAAAATGGCATTTTCAGGCCGAAAGGAGCGTTTTGGGGGTGATTTATTGGCCATTCTTTAAACGGCTGTATCTCCTAAACGGTGATAGCTAGGGCCCGCAAAGTTTCAGCAAAATGTAGGTCTGGATGCCCTCTTCGTCGACTTTTTCAAACCCCATTTTCGCCAAAATGGCATTTTCAGGCCAAAAGGAGCGTTTTGGGGGTGATTTATTGGCCATTCTTTAAACGGCTGTATCTCCTAAACGGTGATAGCTAGGGCCCTCAAAGTTTCAGCAAAATGTAGGTCTGGATGCCCTCTTCGTCGACTTTTTCAAACCCCATTTTCGCCAAAATGGCATTTTCAGGCCAAAAGGAGCGTTTTGGGGGTGATTTATTGGCCATTCTTTAAACGGCTGTATCTCCTAAACGGTGATAGCTAGGGCCCTCAAAGTTTCAGCAAAATGTAGGTCTGGATGCCCTCTTCGTCGACTTTTTCAAACCCCATTTTCGCCAAAATGGCATTTTCAGGCCAAAAGGAGCGTTTTGGGGGTGATTTATTGGCCATTCTTTAAACGGCTGTATCTCCTAAACGGTGATAGCTAGGGCCCTCAAAGTTTCAGCAAAATGTAGGTCTGGATGCCCTCTTCGTCGACTTTTTCAAACCCCATTTTCGCCAAAATGGCATTTTTAGGCCAAAAGGAGCGTTTTGGGGGTGATTTATTGGCCATTCTTTAAACGGCTGTATCTCCTAAACGGTGATAGCTAGGGCCCTCAAAGTTTCAGCAAAATGTAGGTCTGGATGCCCTCTTCGTCGACTTTTTCAAACCCCATTTTCGCCAAAATGGCATTTTCAGGCCAAAAGGAGCGTTTTGGGGGTGATTTATTGGCCATTCTTTAAACGGCTGTATCTCCTAAACGGTGATAGCTAGGGCCCTCAAAGTTTCAGCAAAATGTAGGTCTGGATGCCCTCTTCGTCGACTTTTTCAAACCCCATTTTCGCCAAAATGGCATTTTCAGGCCAAAAGGAGCGTTTTGGGGGTGATTTATTGGCCATTCTTTAAACGGCTGTATCTCCTAAACGGTGATAGCTAGGGCCCTCAAAGTTTCAGCAAAATGTAGGTCTGGATGCCCTCTTCATCGACTTTTTCAAACCTTATTTTCGCCAAATCTCATAGAAATTGAGAAAAGTGGCATTTTCAGGCCGAAAGGAGCGTTTTGGGGGTGATTTATTGGCCATTCTTTAAACGGCTGTATCTCCTAAACGGTGATAGCTAGGGCCCTCAAAGTTTCAGCAAAATGTAGGTCTGGATGCCCTCTTCGTCGACTTTTTCAAACCCCATTTTCGCCAAAATGGCATTTTCAGGCCAAAAGGAGCGTTTTGGGGGTGATTTATTGGCCATTCTTTAAACGGCTGTATCTCCTAAACGGTGATAGCTAGGGCCCTCAAAGTTTCAGCAAAATGTAGGTCTGGATGCCCTCTTCGTCGACTTTTTCAAACCCCATTTTCGCCAAAATGGCATTTTCAGGCCAAAAGGAGCGTTTTGGGGGTGATTTATTGGCCATTCTTTAAACGGCTGTATCTCCTAAACGGTGATAGCTAGGGCCCTCAAAGTTTCAGCAAAATGTAGGTCTGGATGCCCTCTTCGTCGACTTTTTCAAACCCCATTTTCGCCAAAATGGCATTTTCAGGCCAAAAGGAGCGTTTTGGGGGTGATTTATTGGCCATTCTTTAAACGGCTGTATCTCCTAAACGGTGATAGCTAGGGCCCTCAAAGTTTCAGCAAAATGTAGGTCTGGATGCCCTCTTCGTCGACTTTTTCAAACCCCATTTTCGCCAAAATGGCATTTTCAGGCCAAAAGGAGCGTTTTGGGGGTGATTTATTGGCCATTCTTTAAACGGCTGTATCTCCTAAACGGTGATAGCTAGGGCCCTCAAAGTTTCAGCAAAATGTAGGTCTGGATGCCCTCTTCGTCGACTTTTTCAAACCCCATTTTCGCCAAAATGGCATTTTCAGGCCAAAAGGAGCGTTTTGGGGGTGATTTATTGGCCATTCTTTAAACGGCTGTATCTCCTAAACGGTGATAGCTAGGGCCCTCAAAGTTTCAGCAAAATGTAGGTCTGGATGCCCTCTTCGTCGACTTTTTCAAACCCCATTTTCGCCAAAATGGCATTTTCAGGCCAAAAGGAGCGTTTTGGGGGTGATTTATTGGCCATTCTTTAAACGGCTGTATCTCCTAAACGGTGATAGCTAGGGCCCTCAAAGTTTCAGCAAAATGTAGGTCTGGATGCCCTCTTCGTCGACTTTTTCAAACCCCATTTTCGCCAAAATGGCATTTTCAGGCCAAAAGGAGCGTTTTGGGGGTGATTTATTGGCCATTCTTTAAACGGCTGTATCTCCTAAACGGTGATAGCTAGGGCCCTCAAAGTTTCAGCAAAATGTAGGTCTGGATGCCCTCTTCGTCGACTTTTTCAAACCCCATTTTCGCCAAAATGGCATTTTCAGGCCAAAAGGAGCGTTTTGGGGGTGATTTATTGGCCATTCTTTAAACGGCTGTATCTCCTAAACGGTGATAGCTAGGGCCCTCAAAGTTTCAGCAAAATGTAGGTCTGGATGCCCTCTTCGTCGACTTTTTCAAACCCCATTTTCGCCAAAATGGCATTTTCAGGCCAAAAGGAGCGTTTTGGGGGTGATTTATTGGCCATTCTTTAAACGGCTGTATCTCCTAAACGGTGATAGCTAGGGCCCTCAAAGTTTCAGCAAAATGTAGGTCTGGATGCCCTCTTCGTCGACTTTTTCAAACCCCATTTTCGCCAAAATGGCATTTTTAGGCCAAAAGGAGCGTTTTGGGGGTGATTTATTGGCCATTCTTTAAACGGCTGTATCTCCTAAACGGTGATAGCTAGGGCCCTCAAAGTTTCAGCAAAATGTAGGTCTGGATGCCCTCTTCGTCGACTTTTTCAAACCCCATTTTCGCCAAAATGGCATTTTCAGGCCAAAAGGAGCGTTTTGGGGGTGATTTATTGGCCATTCTTTAAACGGCTGTATCTCCTAAACGGTGATAGCTAGGGCCCTCAAAGTTTCAGCAAAATGTAGGTCTGGATGCCCTCTTCGTCGACTTTTTCAAACCCCATTTTCGCCAAAATGGCATTTTCAGGCCAAAAGGAGCGTTTTGGGGGTGATTTATTGGCCATTCTTTAAACGGCTGTATCTCCTAAACGGTGATAGCTAGGGCCCTCAAAGTTTCAGCAAAATGTAGGTCTGGATGCCCTCTTCATCGACTTTTTCAAACCTTATTTTCGCCAAATCTCATAGAAATTGAGAAAAGTGGCATTTTCAGGCCGAAAGGAGCGTTTTGGGGGTGATTTATTGGCCATTCTTTAAACGGCTGTATCTCCTAAACGGTGATAGCTAGGGCCCTCAAAGTTTCAGCAAAATGTAGGTCTGGATGCCCTCTTCGTCGACTTTTTCAAACCCCATTTTCGCCAAAATGGCATTTTCAGGCCAAAAGGAGCGTTTTGGGGGTGATTTATTGGCCATTCTTTAAACGGCTGTATCTCCTAAACGGTGATAGCTAGGGCCCTCAAAGTTTCAGCAAAATGTAGGTCTGGATGCCCTCTTCGTCGACTTTTTCAAACCCCATTTTCGCCAAAATGGCATTTTCAGGCCAAAAGGAGCGTTTTGGGGGTGATTTATTGGCCATTCTTTAAACGGCTGTATCTCCTAAACGGTGATAGCTAGGGCCCTCAAAGTTTCAGCAAAATGTAGGTCTGGATGCCCTCTTCGTCGACTTTTTCAAACCCCATTTTCGCCAAAATGGCATTTTCAGGCCAAAAGGAGCGTTTTGGGGGTGATTTATTGGCCATTCTTTAAACGGCTGTATCTCCTAAACGGTGATAGCTAGGGCCCTCAAAGTTTCAGCAAAATGTAGGTCTGGATGCCCTCTTCGTCGACTTTTTCAAACCCCATTTTCGCCAAAATGGCATTTTCAGGCCAAAAGGAGCGTTTTGGGGGTGATTTATTGGCCATTCTTTAAACGGCTGTATCTCCTAAACGGTGATAGCTAGGGCCCTCAAAGTTTCAGCAAAATGTAGGTCTGGATGCCCTCTTCATCGACTTTTTCAAACCTTATTTTCGCCAAATCTCATAGAAATTGAGAAAAGTGGCATTTTCAGGCCGAAAGGAGCGTTTTGGGGGTGATTTATTGGCCATTCTTTAAACGGCTGTATCTCCTAAACGGTGATAGCTAGGGCCCTCAAAGTTTCAGCAAAATGTAGGTCTGGATGCCCTCTTCGTCGACTTTTTCAAACCCCATTTTCGCCAAAATGGCATTTTCAGGCCAAAAGGAGCGTTTTGGGGTGATTTATTGGCCATTCTTTAAACGGCTGTATCTCCTAAACGGTGATAGCTAGGGCCCTCAAAGTTTCAGCAAAATGTAGGTCTGGATGCCCTCTTCGTCGACTTTTTCAAACCCCATTTTCGCCAAAATGGCATTTTCAGGCCAAAAGGAGCGTTTTGGGGGTGATTTATTGGCCATTCTTTAAACGGCTGTATCTCCTAAACGGTGATAGCTAGGGCCCTCAAAGTTTCAGCAAAATGTAGGTCTGGATGCCCTCTTCGTCGACTTTTTCAAACCCCATTTTCGCCAAAATGGCATTTTCAGGCCAAAAGGAGCGTTTTGGGGGTGATTTATTGGCCATTCTTTAAACGGCTGTATCTCCTAAACGGTGATAGCTAGGGCCCTCAAAGTTTCAGCAAAATGTAGGTCTGGATGCCCTCTTCGTCGACTTTTTCAAACCCCATTTTCGCCAAAATGGCATTTTCAGGCCAAAAGGAGCGTTTTGGGGGTGATTTATTGGCCATTCTTTAAACGGCTGTATCTCCTAAACGGTGATAGCTAGGGCCCTCAAAGTTTCAGCAAAATGTAGGTCTGGATGCCCTCTTCGTCGACTTTTTCAAACCCCATTTTCGCCAAAATGGCATTTTCAGGCCAAAAGGAGCGTTTTGGGGGTGATTTATTGGCCATTCTTTAAACGGCTGTATCTCCTAAACGGTGATAGCTAGGGCCCTCAAAGTTTCAGCAAAATGTAGGTCTGGATGCCCTCTTCGTCGACTTTTTCAAACCCCATTTTCGCCAAAATGGCATTTTCAGGCCGAAAGGAGCGTTTTGGGGGTGATTTATTGGCCATTCTTTAAACGGCTGTATCTCCTAAACGGTGATAGCTAGGGCCCGCAAAGTTTCAGCAAAATGTAGGTCTGGATGCCCTCTTCGTCGACTTTTTCAAACCCCATTTTCGCCAAAATGGCATTTTCAGGCCAAAAGGAGCGTTTTGGGGGTGATTTATTGGCCATTCTTTAAACGGCTGTATCTCCTAAACGGTGATAGCTAGGGCCCTCAAAGTTTCAGCAAAATGTAGGTCTGGATGCCCTCTTCGTCGACTTTTTCAAACCCCATTTTCGCCAAAATGGCATTTTCAGGCCAAAAGGAGCGTTTTGGGGGTGATTTATTGGCCATTCTTTAAACGGCTGTATCTCCTAAACGGTGATAGCTAGGGCCCTCAAAGTTTCAGCAAAATGTAGGTCTGGATGCCCTCTTCGTCGACTTTTTCAAACCCCATTTTCGCCAAAATGGCATTTTCAGGCCAAAAGGAGCGTTTTGGGGGTGATTTATTGGCCATTCTTTAAACGGCTGTATCTCCTAAACGGTGATAGCTAGGGCCCTCAAAGTTTCAGCAAAATGTAGGTCTGGATGCCCTCTTCGTCGACTTTTTCAAACCCCATTTTCGCCAAAATGGCATTTTCAGGCCGAAAGGAGCGTTTTGGGGGTGATTTATTGGCCATTCTTTAAACGGCTGTATCTCCTAAACGGTGATAACTAGGGCCCTTAAAGTTTCAGCAAAATGTAGGTCTGGATGCCCTCTTCGTCGACTTTTTCAAACCCCATTTTCGCCAAAATGGCATTTTCAGGCCAAAAGGAGCGTTTTGGGGGTGATTTATTGGCCATTCTTTAAACGGCTGTATCTCCTAAACGGTGATAGCTAGGGCCCTCAAAGTTTCAGCAAAATGTAGGTCTGGATGCCCTCTTCGTCGACTTTTTCAAACCCCATTTTCGCCAAAATGGCATTTTCAGGCCGAAAGGAGCGTTTTGGGGGTGATTTATTGGCCATTCTTTAAACGGCTGTATCTCCTAAACGGTGATAGCTAGGGCCCGCAAAGTTTCAGCAAAATGTAGGTCTGGATGCCCTCTTCGTCGACTTTTTCAAACCATATTTTCGCCAAAATGGCATTTTCAGGCCAAAAGGAGCGTTTTGGGGGTGATTTATTGGCCATTCTTTAAACGGCTGTATCTCCTAAACGGTGATAGCTAGGGCCCTCAAAGTTTCAGCAAAATGTAGGTCTGGATGCCCTCTTCGTCGACTTTTTCAAACCCCATTTTCGCCATGTTGTAAGAGTATGTCAGATGTCACACACACAAATGTATACCTTTATAGAACACACTAGTATTAAGCCAGTCTTGTTAATAAAGTCAGATAGTAAAGACGTAGTTCCGTTGGTCTTATTCCTAATCTCCACATGGTGTCAGGTGTAAATTTCATTTTTTTAAAAAGTCGAATTATTTTTTTTAAAAAAGTCTTTTGCTCGGAATATTGAAATGTCGTCTGATAAAGATAATGTACCTGAAGTTTCTAATAAGGAACGTGAAGTTTTGAACCAGACCATTACCACCACTGTGCCAGGAGGATTCAATATGCGCCCAATGGACTTCAAAGCCGCCAATCTAGCGACCGCGTGGACGAAATGGAAAGTTCAATTCAAAGTGTATATGCGGGCAAGTGGGCTAGAGTCCGAAGATGATATGAGGAAAACTGCACTTCTTTTGCATCACATGGGACCACAGAGCCTGGATATATTCAGTTCTTTTAAAGAAGATATCGACAGAATCACCTATAGCTATTTGGTTTTAAAATTCGATAAACACTTTGTTCCGAAGATCAACATCACCATGGAGCGATATGCATTCTTCTCGAGGAAACAAAAGGTAAACGAGACTATCGAAGATTTTATGACCGCTCTGAAGATTCTAACTGCCAACTGTGAATTTAAAACACTGAACGATGACCTAGTGAAAGACATTTTTATTTGCGGTTTACATGAATCGTATTTTTACATAAGGGAACGTCTACTCAGTGAAGATGGAATAACATTATCGAAGGCAATAGAAATCTCTCAGTTACTCGAGTGCTCTAGATCACGTGCTAAGCAATTGGAGGACAGTGCTGCTAGATCTCCCGATGCCAGTTTCGTTGGTGCAGTAAACACCAGTAACAAAGCAACAAGTCGTGAAAAGTCGAACACAAATACAGTCATTTGCAGTAGATGCGGACAGCGCCATAGATACAAATGCCCGGCTATAGGAGTTATCTGTAAAAAATGCGGTAAGCCTAACCACTTTGCCAAGCTGTGTAAGTCTTCCAAACAAGTTAATACCGCTGCATTAGCTGACTTCAACGAATACAATGAGAACAGTCATAATACGTCATCAAATGAAAACTTGTTCATCGGCTCGTTATCGAAAGAGAGATCAGAGAGGCGTAAAACAAACCAGTTGGTATCATGATATTCAAATAAATAAAAAAAATATCAAAGTTCAGTTAGACACAGGAGCGCAAACCAATATAATTTCATTTAGTACATTTAAAAATCTCGGTCTAGATATTCATAAAATATTTAAAACAAAAACCAATGTATTGACATTCAGCGGTGAAAAGCTTCAAGTGAAAGGTGTCTGTGACATTCCATGTGTTTTAAACAAAAAAGTCAAAATTATACGATTCCATGTTATCGATTTAAATTGCCAATCAGTGTTTGGTTTGCCCACCTGTGTCGAACTAAACTTGGTAAAACAAATTAATGCTATATCTAAACAACTTGATTTAAGTGAATTTACTGATGTGTTTCAAGGAATTGGCTGCCTTACAGAAAAATGTTGCTTCCGCCTTAATCCAGACATTGCTCCATCCGCAGAGTATGTAAGACGGATTCCGTTCAAACTTCATGCACCTCTTAAAAATGAATTAGAAAGGTTAGTCAAATTAAACATTATAGAGCCGGTTTACGAACCGTCAGAATGGGTTAATCCAATAGTTGTAGTTAGCAAAGCCAATGGTGAATTAAGATTGTGCCTTGACCCGAAGCAGCTTAACAAAGCAATCTATCGACCATATTTTCAGTTCCCAACTATAGAAGATATTAAATCAAAATTATTGCATGCAAAATACTTTTCTACTCTGGACGCTAGGGCAGGATTCTGGGCCGTTCCTCTTTCTAAACAATCATCTATGCTGTGCACGTTTATTACACCATTTGGTCGCTATCGATTCTTACGTCTGCCATTTGGCATTAATGCGGCTCCAGAGATGTTTCACGCTCTTATAACTAAACTATTTGATGACATTGAAAATGTTATCATTTACATAGACGACTTTTTGATATATGGGAAGACACAGTCAGAGCATGATCAAACATTAAAGCTGGTTCTAGAACGCGCAAGAAAAGTTGGTTTGAAATTTAATCGAGAAAAATCGGAATTTTGTTTGTCCAAAATTAAGTTTTTAGGTCATATTTTTTCAGAAGAAGGTGTCAGTCCCGACCAAGAAAAAATTAAAGCTATATGCGAAATGCCATCTCCAAAATCGGTTCATGAATTACAAAGATTTCTAGGCATGGTAAATTACCTGGGATCTTTTGTAGAAGGACTATCAATTAAAACTACTAATCTGCGTAATCTACTGAAAAAAGACTCAATATGGATGTGGACAGAAAATCATGAAGTAGAATTTAGAAATCTAAAGAAAATGATTTCGAACACTCCGATTTTATCCTACTTTGATATTAATCAACCTTCCGTTCTGTCAGTAGATGCTTCTAAAGACGCGATGGGAGCTGTTATCTCTCAACATAATAAACCTATTGCTTATGCGTCAGCAACATTTACAGAGCCCCAAAAATCATACGCTCAAATAGAAAAGGAGCTACTAGCTATTCTTTTTGGATGTGAAAAATTTCGTCAGTACATAATTGGACAACAAGTCATAGTAGAAACTGATCATAAGCCGCTTATTAGTCTTATAAATAAGCCTTTGTACAAAGTTCCCACAAGACTCCAACGCATTATGTTGAGGTTACAACCATATAATATTCAATTGATCTACAAATCAGGTAAACTGTTAGTAGTAGCTGACACACTTTCGCGAGCAGCTCTACCAAACGAAAAATTCTCGGACATAGACAAGGATATACAGCTTCAAATAAATTTATTAATGTCGTCATTGCCTGTATCAAAACCAAAACTTGAAATAATAAAACATGAAACTCTTGCCGACATCGCTTTACAAAAAGTAATCGAATACTGTAAAGTCGGGTGGCCTACGATGGCAAAATCGGTCGATAACCTTGCCAGACCCTTTTATTCCATTCGAGATGAAATCCATTTCAATGATGGTCTTCTACTAAAAGGATCCAGCATAATAATACCGCTCAAACTTAGAAGCGACGTTCTAAAGATAATCCATGAGGGTCACCAAGGAATTGAGTCTTGTAATAGGTTGGCGAGGGGCGTTGTTTTTTGGCCTCAAATAAAAAATGACATCTTCAATGTTGTTTCCAATTGCGCAGCATGTATTCAAAATAGGGCATCAAATCCAAAACTGCCCTTAATGATGCACGATAAAACGGATTTGCCATGGAAGAAAGTAGGAACAGATCTTTTCTACTTTGAAAAAAGTTGTTACCTACTAGTAGTAGACTACTTTTCCAAATATATAGAGATTGCTGATCTTAAGAATGCATCTTCCAGTCAATCAGTAATTACAGCTCTTAAATCAATCTTCGCACGACACGGCATACCAGAACAACTGATCTCAGACAATGGGCCGCCATTTAATTCTCAAGCGGTCGTTGAATTCTGTAAAGAATGGGGAATCGACCATGCAACATCTAGTCCGTATTTACCCCGTTCCAATGGTTTGGCCGAAAGGTCTATAAAAACCATTAAAACCATGCTGAAGAAATGCTCTGAAACAAAGTCCGATCCGTATATTGCGTTGCTTCAATACCGCACCACCCCTAAAGCCAATTTTCATTCACCATCGGAATTGTTAATGTCCCGCAAGTTACGCACTAAATTACCTAATATAAAATCAATTTTATACCCCCAAAATATTAATATTCAAAAACACTTAGCAAATGTCCAAAAATATGAAGACAAAATGAAACACAACTATGACAAACATACTAAAAAACCGGCATCTATAATTTGTAACGAGAAAGTTTATTTCAAGAAAGAACCTTGCGCACAATGGTTGCCAGCCACTGTTATAGACAAATGCAAAGAACCAAGATCTTTTATTGTAGAAGATGTTCATGGCACTCAATATCGCAGAAGTCAAGAACATATCTTAAAAATACCAAAATCTACTCAATATTCGGGAAGTAACGAAAGTAATAACACAAAGTCAATGTCCTTGGAAACAAATCAAGAAAAAAACGATGGTAACGCGATAGCTAGCGATGTAGTTAGGACACGGTACGGCAGAGAAGTGAAGCCTCCCTTAAGATTTCCGGTAATTGAACCATCAGTCAATTCACCTAATTTAAGAAATATAGAGAATAAAAATATATAATTCCATTAAAAATATTGTTGCTCAAATTGAATTGAATTATGAATTAAAAATAAATAATTTTGTACTTGAAGAAAAAAAATTTGTAACATTATAATGCATACGTAAATCATTGAATTAAAACAAAAATAAAACAAAAAGAGAAAGATGTTGTAAGAGTATGTCAGATGTCACACACACAAATGTATACCTTTATAGAACACACTAGTATTAAGCCAGTCTTGTTAATAAAGTCAGATAGTAAAGACGTAGTTCCGTTGGTCTTATTCCTAATCTCCACACGCCAAAATGGCATTTTCAGGCCGAAAGGAGCGTTTTGGGGGTGATTTATTGGCCATCCTTTAAACGGCTGTATCTCCTAAACGGTGATAGCTAGGGCCCTCAAAGTATCAGGAAAATGTAGGTCTGGATGCCCTCTTCATCGACTTTTTCAAACCCCATTTTCGCCAAATCTCATAGAAATTGAGAAAAGTGGCATTTTCAGGCCAAAAGGAGCGTTTTGGGGGTGATTTATTGGCCATCCTTTAAACGGCTGTATCTCCTAAACGGTGATAGCTAGGGCCCTCAAAGTTTCAGCAAAATGTAGGTCTGGATGCCCTCTTCATCGACTTTTTCAAACCCCATTTTCGCCAAATCTCATAGAAATTGAGAAAAGTGGCATTTTCAGGCCAAAAGGAGCGTTTTGGGGGTGATTTATTGGCCATCCTTTAAACGGCTGTATCTCCTAAACGGTGATAGCTAGGGCCCTCAAAGTTTCAGCAAAATGTAGGTCTGGATGCCCTCTTCGTCGACTTTTTCAAACCCCATTTTCGCCAAAATGGCATTTTCAGGCCGAAAGGAGCGTTTTGGAGGTGATTTATTGGCCATTCTTTAAACGGCTGTATCTCCTAAACGGTGATAGCTAGGGCCCTCAAAGTTTCAGCAAAATGTAGGTCTGGATGCCCTCTTCGTCGACTTTTTCAAACCCCATTTTCGCCAAATCTCATAGAAAATGAGAAAAGGGGCATTTTCATGCCGAAAGGAGCGTTTTGGGGGTGATTTATTGGCCATTCTTTAAACGGCTGTATCTCCTAAACGGTGATAGCTAGGGCCCTCAAAGTTTCAGCAAAATGTAGGTCTGGATGCCCTCTTCATCGACTTTTTCAAACCCCATTTTCGCCAAATCTCATAGAAATTGAGAAAAGTGGCATTTTCAGGCCGAAAGGAGCGTTTTGGGGGTGATTTATTGGCCATTCTTTAAACGGCTGTATCTCCTAAACGGTGATAGCTAGGGCCCTCAAAGTTTCAGCAAAATGTAGGTCTGGATGCCCTCTTCGTCGACTTTTTCAAACCCCATTTTCGCCAAAATGGCATTTTCAGGCCGAAAGGAGCGTTTTGGAGGTGATTTATTGGCCATTCTTTAAACGGCTGTATCTCCTAAACGGTGATAGCTAGGGCCCTCAAAGTTTCAGCAAAATGTAGGTCTGGATGCCCTCTTCGTCGACTTTTTCAAACCCCATTTTCGCCAAATCTCATAGAAAATGAGAAAAGGGGCATTTTCATGCCGAAAGGAGCGTTTTGGGGGTGATTTATTGGCCATTCTTTAAACGGCTGTATCTCCTAAACGGTGATAGCTAGGGCCCTCAAAGTTTCAGCAAAATGTAGGTCTGGATGCCCTCTTCATCGACTTTTTCAAACCCCATTTTCGCCAAATCTCATAGAAATTGAGAAAAGTGGCATTTTCAGGCCGAAAGGAGCGTTTTGGGGGTGATTTATTGGCCATTCTTTAAACGGCTGTATCTCCTAAACGGTGATAGCTAGGGCCCTCAAAGTTTCAGCAAAATGTAGGTCTGGATGCCCTCTTCATCGACTTTTTCAAACCCCATTTTCGCCAAAATGGCATTTTCAGGCCGAAAGGAGCGTTTTGGGGGTGATTTATTGGCCATTCTTTAAACGGCTGTATCTCCTAAACGGTGATAGCTAGGGCCCTCAAAGTTTCAGCAAAATGTAGGTCTGGATGCCCTCTTCGTCGACTTTTTCAAACCCCATTTTCGCCAAATCTCATAGAAATTGAGAAAAGTGGCATTTTCAGGCCGAAAGGAGCGTTTTGGGGGTGATTTATTGGCCATTCTTTAAACGGCTGTATCTCCTAAACGGTGATAGCTAGGGCCCTCAAAGTTTCAGCAAAATGTAGGTCTGGATGCCCTCTTCATCGACTTTTTCAAACCCCATTTTCGCCAAAATGGCATTTTCAGGCCGAAAGGAGCGTTTTGGGGGTGATTTATTGGCCATTCTTTAAACGGCTGTATCTCCTAAACGGTGATAGCTAGGGCCCTCAAAGTTTCAGCAAAATGTAGGTCTGGATGCCCTCTTCGTCGACTTTTTCAAACCCCATTTTCGCCAAATCTCATAGAAATTGAGAAAAGTGGCATTTTCAGGCCGAAAGGAGCGTTTTGGGGGTGATTTATTGGCCATTCTTTAAACGGCTGTATCTCCTAAACGGTGATAGCTAGGGCCCTCAAAGTTTCAGCAAAATGTAGGTCTGGATGCCCTCTTCATCGACTTTTTCAAACCCCATTTTCGCCAAAATGGCATTTTCAGGCCGAAAGGAGCGTTTTGGGGGTGATTTATTGGCCATTCTTTAAACGGCTGTATCTCCTAAACGGTGATAGCTAGGGCCCTCAAAGTTTCAGCAAAATGTAGGTCTGGATGCCCTCTTCGTCGACTTTTTCAAACCCCATTTTCGCCAAAATGGCATTTTCAGGCCGAAAGGAGCGTTTTGGGGGTGATTTATTGGCCATTCTTTAAACGGCTGTATCTCCTAAACGGTGATAGCTAGGGCCCTCAAAGTTTCTGCAAAATGTAGGTCTGGATGCCCTCTTCGTCGACTTTTTCAAACCCCATTTTCGCCAAATCTCATAGAAAATGAGAAAAGGGGCATTTTCATGCCGAAAGGAGCGTTTTGGGGGTGATTTATTGGCCATTCTTTAAACGGCTGTATCTCCTAAACGGTGATAGCTAGGGCCCTCAAAGTTTCAGCAAAATGTAGGTCTGGATGCCCTCTTCGTCGACTTTTTCAAACCCCATTTTCGCCAAATCTCATAGAAATTGAGAAAAGTGGCATTTTCAGGCCGAAGGGAGCATTTTGGGGGTGATTTATTGGCCATTCTTTAAACGGCTGTATCTCCTAAACGGTGATAGCTAGGGCCCTCAAAGTTTCAGCAAAATGTAGGTCTGGATGCCCTCTTCGTCGACTTTTTCAAACCCCCTTTTCGCCAAAATGGCATTTTCAGGCCAAAAGGAGCGTTTTGGGGGTGATTTATTGGCCATTCTTTAAACGGCTGTATCTCCTAAACGGTGATAACTAGGGCCCTCAAAGTTTCAGCAAAATGTAGGTCTGGATGCCCTCTTCGTCGACTTTTTCAAACCCCATTTTCGCCAAAATGGCATTTTCAGGCCAAAAGGAGCGTTTTGGGGGTGATTTATTGGCCATTCTTTAAACGGCTGTATCTCCTAAACGGTGATAGCTAGGGCCCTCAAAGTTTCAGCAAAATGTAGGTCTGGATGCCCTCTTCGTCGACTTTTTCAAACCCCATTTTCGCCAAATCTCATAGAAAATGAGAAAAGGGTCATTTTCATGCCGAAAGGAGCGTTTTGGGGGTGATTTATTGGCCATTCTTTAAACGGCTGTATCTCCTAAACGGTGATAGCTAGGGCCCTCAAAGTTTCAGCAAAATGTAGGTCTGGATGCCCTCTTCGTCGACTTTTTCAAACCCCATTTTCGCCAAAATGGCATTTTCAGGCCAAAAGGAGCGTTTTGGGGGTGATTTATTGGCCATTCTTTAAACGGCTGTATCTCCTAAACGGTGATAGCTAGGGCCCTCAAAGTTTCAGCAAAATGTAGGTCTGGATGCCCTCTTCGTCGACTTTTTCAAACCCCATTTTCGCCAAATCTCATAGAAATTGAGAAAAGTGGCATTTTCAGGCCGAAAGGAGCGTTTTGGGGGTGATTTATTGGCCATTCTTTAAACGGCTGTATCTCCTAAACGGTGATAGCTAGGGCCCTCAAAGTTTCAGCAAAATGTAGGTCTGGATGCCCTCTTCGTCGACTTTTTCAAACCCCATTTTCGCCAAATCTCATAGAAATTGAGAAAAGTGGCATTTTCAGGCCGAAAGGAGCGTTTTGGGGGTGATTTATTGGCCATTCTTTAAACGGCTGTATCTCCTAAACGGTGATAGCTAGGGCCCTCAAAGTTTCAGCAAAATGTAGGTCTGGATGCCCTCTTCATCGACTTTTTCAAACCCCATTTTCGCCAAATCTCATAGAAATTGAGAAAAGTGGCATTTTCAGGCCGAAAGGAGCGTTTTGGGGGTGATTTATTGGCCATTCTTTAAACGGCTGTATCTCCTAAACGGTGATAGCTAGGGCCCTCAAAGTTTCAGCAAAATGTAGGTCTGGATGCCCTCTTCGTCGACTTTTTCAAACCCCATTTTCGCCAAAATGGCATTTTCAGGCCAAAAGGAGCGTTTTGGGGGTGATTTATTGGCCATTCTTTAAACGGCTGTATCTCCTAAACGGTGATAGCTAGGGCCCTCAAAGTTTCAGCAAAATGTAGGTCTGGATGCCCTCTTCGTCGACTTTTTCAAACCCCATTTTCGCCAAAATGGCATTTTCAGGCCAAAAGGAGCGTTTTGGGGGTGATTTATTGGCCATTCTTTAAACGGCTGTATCTCCTAAACGGTGATAGCTAGGGCCCTCAAAGTTTCAGCAAAATGTAGGTCTGGATGCCCTCTTCGTCGACTTTTTCAAACCCCATTTTCGCCAAAATGGCATTTTCAGGCCAAAAGGAGCGTTTTGGGGTGATTTATTGGCCATTCTTTAAACGGCTGTATCTCCTAAACGGTGATAGCTAGGGCCCTCAAAGTTTCAGCAAAATGTAGGTCTGGATGCCCTCTTCATCGACTTTTTCAAACCCCATTTTCGCCAAATCTCATAGAAATTGAGAAAAGTGGCATTTTCAGGCCGAAAGGAGCGTTTTGGGGGTGATTTATTGGCCATTCTTTAAACGGCTGTATCTCCTAAACGGTGATAGCTAGGGCCCTCAAAGTTTCAGCAAAATGTAGGTCTGGATGCCCTCTTCATCGACTTTTTCAAACCCCATTTTCGCCAAATCTCATAGAAATTGAGAAAAGTGGCATTTTCAGGCCGAAAGGAGCGTTTTGGGGGTGATTTATTGGCCATTCTTTAAACGGCTGTATCTCCTAAACGGTGATAGCTAGGGCCCTCAAAGTTTCAGCAAAATGTAGGTCTGGATGCCCTCTTCGTCGACTTTTTCAAACCCCATTTTCGCCAAAATGGCATTTTCAGGCCAAAAGGAGCGTTTTGGGGGTGATTTATTGGCCATTCTTTAAACGGCTGTATCTCCTAAACGGTGATAGCTAGGGCCCTCAAAGTTTCAGCAAAATGTAGGTCTGGATGCCCTCTTCGTCGACTTTTTCAAACCCCATTTTCGCCAAAATGGCATTTTCAGGCCAAAAGGAGCGTTTTGGGGGTGATTTATTGGCCATTCTTTAAACGGCTGTATCTCCTAAACGGTGATAGCTAGGGCCCTCAAAGTTTCAGCAAAATGTAGGTCTGGATGCCCTCTTCATCGACTTTTTCAAACCCCATTTTCGCCAAATCTCATAGAAATTGAGAAAAGTGGCATTTTCAGGCCGAAAGGAGCGTTTTGGGGGTGATTTATTGGCCATTCTTTAAACGGCTGTATCTCCTAAACGGTGATAGCTAGGGCCCTCAAAGTTTCAGCAAAATGTAGGTCTGGATGCCCTCTTCGTCGACTTTTTCAAACCCCATTTTCGCCAAAATGGCATTTTCAGGCCAAAAGGAGCGTTTTGGGGGTGATTTATTGGCCATTCTTTAAACGGCTGTATCTCCTAAACGGTGATAGCTAGGGCCCTCAAAGTTTCAGCAAAATGTAGGTGTGGATGCCCTTTTCATCGACTTTTTCAAACCCCATTTTCGCCAAATCTCATAGATATTGAGAAAAGTGGCATTTTCAGGCCGAAAGGAGCGTTTTGGGGGTGATTTATTGGCCATTCTTTAAACGGCTGTATCTCCTAAACGGTGATAGCTAGGGCCCTCAAAGTTTCAGCAAAATGTAGGTCTGGATGCCCTTTTCATCGACTTTTTCAAACCCCATTTTCGCCAAATCTCATAGAAATTGAGAAAAGTGGCATTTTCAGGCCGAAAGGAGCGTTTTGGGGGTGATTTATTGGCCATTCTTTAAACGGCTGTATCTCCTAAACGGTGATAGCTAGGGCCCTCAAAGTTTCAGCAAAATGTAGGTCTGGATGCCCTCTTCGTCGACTTTTTCAAACCCCATTTTCGCCAAAACGGCATTTTCAGGCCAAAAGGAGCGTTTTGAGGTGATTTATTGGCCATTCTTTAAACGGCTGTATCTCCTAAACGGTGATAGCTAGGGCCCTCAAAGTTTCAGCAAAATGTAGGTCTGGATGCCCTCTTCGTCGACTTTTTCAAACCCCATTTTCGCCAAAACGGCATTTTCAGGCCAAAAGGAGCGTTTTGAGGTGATTTATTGGCCATTCTTTAAACGGCTGTATCTCCTAAACGGTGATAGCTAGGGCCCTCAAAGTTTCAGCAAAATGTAGGTCTGGATGCCCTCTTCGTCGACTTTTTCAAACCCCATTTTCGCCAAAACGGCATTTTCAGGCCAAAAGGAGCGTTTTGAGGTGATTTATTGGCCATTCTTTAAACGGCTGTATCTCCTAAACGGTGATTGCTAGGGCCCTCAAAGTTTCAGCAAAATGTAGGTCTGGATGCCCTTTTCATCGACTTTTTCAAACGCCATTTTCGCCAAATCTCATAGAAATTGAGAAAAGTGGCATTTTCAGGCCGAAAGGAGCGTTTTGGGGGTGATTTATTGGCCATTCTTTAAACGGCTGTATCTCCTAAACGGTGATAGCTAGCGCCCTCAAAGTTTCAGCAAAATGTAGGTCTGGATGCCCTCTTCGTCGACTTTTTCAAACCCCATTTTCGCCAAAATGGCATTTTCAGGCCAAAAGGAGCGTTTTGGGGTGATTTATTGGCCATTCTTTAAACGGCTGTATCTCCTAAACGGTGATAGCTAGGGCCCTCAAAGTTTCAGCAAAATTTAGGTCTGGATGCCCTCTTCGTCGACTTTTTCAAACCCCATTTTCGCCAAAATGGCATTTTCAGGCCAAAAGGAGCGTTTTGGGGTGATTTATTGGCCATTCTTTAAACGGCTGTATCTCCTAAACGGTGATAGCTAGGGCCCTCAAAGTTTCAGCAAAATGTAGGTCTGGATGCCCTCTTCGTCGACTTTTTCAAACCCCATTTTCGCCAAAATGGCATTTTCAGGCCAAAAGGAGCGTTTTGGGGTGATTTATTGGCCATTCTTTAAACGGCTGTATCTCCTAAACGGTGATAGCTAGGGCCCTCAAAGTTTCAGCAAAATGTAGGTCTGGATGCCCTCTTCGTCGACTTTTTCAAACCCCATTTTCGCCAAAATGGCATTTTCAGGCCAAAAGGAGCGTTTTGGGGTGATTTATTGGCCATTCTTTAAACGGCTGTATCTCCTAAACGGTGATTGCTAGGGCCCTCAAAGTTTCAGCAAAATGTAGGTCTGGATGCCCTTTTCATCGACTTTTTCAAACGCCATTTTCGCCAAATCTCATAGAAATTGAGAAAAGTGGCATTTTCAGGCCGAAAGGAGCGTTTTGGGGGTGATTTATTGGCCATTCTTTAAACGGCTGTATCTCCTAAACGGTGATAGCTAGCGCCCTCAAAGTTTCAGCAAAATGTAGGTCTGGATGCCCTCTTCGTCGACTTTTTCAAACCCCATTTTCGCCAAAATGGCATTTTCAGGCCAAAAGGAGCGTTTTGGGGTGATTTATTGGCCATTCTTTAAACGGCTGTATCTCCTAAACGGTGATAGCTAGGGCCCTCAAAGTTTCAGCAAAATTTAGGTCTGGATGCCCTCTTCGTCGACTTTTTCAAACCCCATTTTCGCCAAAATGGCATTTTCAGGCCAAAAGGAGCGTTTTGGGGTGATTTATTGGCCATTCTTTAAACGGCTGTATCTCCTAAACGGTGATAGCTAGGGCCCTCAAAGTTTCAGCAAAATGTAGGTCTGGATGCCCTCTTCGTCGACTTTTTCAAACCCCATTTTCGCCAAAATGGCATTTTCAGGCCAAAAGGAGCGTTTTGGGGTGATTTATTGGCCATTCTTTAAACGGCTGTATCTCCTAAACGGTGATAGCTAGGGCCCTCAAAGTTTCAGCAAAATGTAGGTCTGGATGCCCTCTTCGTCGACTTTTTCAAACCCCATTTTCGCCAAAATGGCATTTTCAGGCCAAAAGGAGCGTTTTGGGGTGATTTATTGGCCATTCTTTAAACGGCTGTATCTCCTAAACGGTGATAGCTAGGGCCCTCAAAGTTTCAGCAAAATGTAGGTCTGGATGCCCTCTTCGTCGACTTTTTCAAACCCCATTTTCGCCAAAATGGCATTTTCAGGCCAAAAGGAGCGTTTTGGGGTGATTTATTGGCCATTCTTTAAACGGCTGTATCTCCTAAACGGTGATAGCTAGGGCCCTCAAAGTTTCAGCAAAATGTAGGTCTGGATGCCCTCTTCGTCGACTTTTTCAAACCCCATTTTCGCCAAAATGGCATTTTCAGGCCAAAAGGAGCGTTTTGGGGTGATTTATTGGCCATTCTTTAAACGGCTGTATCTCCTAAACGGTGATAGCTAGGGCCCTCAAAGTTTCAGCAAAATGTAGGTCTGGATGCCCTCTTCGTCGACTTTTTCAAACCCCATTTTCGCCAAAATGGCATTTTCAGGCCAAAAGGAGCGTTTTGGGGTGATTTATTGGCCATTCTTTAAACGGCTGTATCTCCTAAACGGTGATAGCTAGGGCCCTCAAAGTTTCAGCAAAATGTAGGTCTGGATGCCCTTTTCATCGACTTTTTCAAACCCCATTTTCGCCAAATCTCATAGAAATTGAGAAAAGTGGCATTTTCAGGCCGAAAGGAGCGTTTTGGGGGTGATTTATTGGCCATTCTTTAAACGGCTGTATCTCCTAAACGGTGATAGCTAGGGCCCTCAAAGTTTCAGCAAAATGTAGGTCTGGATGCCCTCTTCGTCGACTTTTTCAAACCCCATTTTCGCCAAAATGGCATTTTCAGGCCAAAAGGAGCGTTTTGGGGTGATTTATTGGCCATTCTTTAAACGGCTGTATCTCCTAAACGGTGATAGCTAGGGCCCTCAAAGTTTCAGCAAAATTTAGGTCTGGATGCCCTCTTCGTCGACTTTTTCAAACCCCATTTTCGCCAAAATGGCATTTTCAGGCCAAAAGGAGCGTTTTGGGGTGATTTATTGGCCATTCTTTAAACGGCTGTATCTCCTAAACGGTGATAGCTAGGGCCCTCAAAGTTTCAGCAAAATGTAGGTCTGGATGCCCTCTTCGTCGACTTTTTCAAACCCCATTTTCGCCAAAATGGCATTTTCAGGCCAAAAGGAGCGTTTTGGGGTGATTTATTGGCCATTCTTTAAACGGCTGTATCTCCTAAACGGTGATAGCTAGGGCCCTCAAAGTTTCAGCAAAATGTAGGTCTGGATGCCGTCTTCGTCGACTTTTTCAAACCCCATTTTCGCCAAAATGGCATTTTCAGGCCAAAAGGAGCGTTTTGGGGTGATTTATTGGCCATTCTTTAAACGGCTGTATCTCCTAAACGGTGATAGCTAGGGCCCTCAAAGTTTCAGCAAAATGTAGGTCTGGATGCCCTCTTCGTCGACTTTTTCAAACCCCATTTTCGCCAAAATGGCATTTTCAGGCCAAAAGGAGCGTTTTGGGGTGATTTATTGGCCATTCTTTAAACGGCTGTATCTCCTAAACGGTGATAGCTAGGGCCCTCAAAGTTTCAGCAAAATGTAGGTCTGGATGCCCTCTTCGTCGACTTTTTCAAACCCCATTTTCGCCAAAATGGCATTTTCAGGCCAAAAGGAGCGTTTTGGGGTGATTTATTGGCCATTCTTTAAACGGCTGTATCTCCTAAACGGTGATAGCTAGGGCCCTCAAAGTTTCAGCAAAATGTAGGTCTGGATGCCCTTTTCATCGACTTTTTCAAACCCCATTTTCGCCAAATCTCATAGAAATTGAGAAAAGTGGCATTTTCAGGCCGAAAGGAGCGTTTTGGGGGTGATTTATTGGCCATTCTTTAAACGGCTGTATCTCCTAAACGGTGATAGCTAGGGCCCTCAAAGTTTCAGCAAAATGTAGGTCTGGATGCCCTTTTCATCGACTTTTTCAAACCCCATTTTCGCCAAATCTCATAGAAATTGAGAAAAGTGGCATTTTCAGGCCGAAAGGAGCGTTTTGGGGGTGATTTATTGGCCATTCTTTAAACGGCTGTATCTCCTAAACGGTGATAGCTAGGGCCCTCAAAGTTTCAGCAAAATGTAGGTCTGGATGCCCTCTTCGTCGACTTTTTCAAACCCCATTTTCGCCAAAATGGCATTTTCAGGCCAAATGGAGCGTTTTGGGGGTGATTTATTGGCCATTCTTTAAACGGCTGTATCTCCTAAACGGTGATAGCTAGGGCCCTCAAAGTTTCAGCAAAATGTAGGTCTGGATGCCCTCTTCATCGACTTTTTCAAACCCCATTTTCGCCAAAATGGCATTTTCAGGCCAAAAGGAGCGTTTTGGGGTGATTTATTGGCCATTCTTTAAACGGCTGTATCTCCTAAACGGTGATAGCTAGGGCCCTCAAAGTTTCAGCAAAATGTAGGTCTGGATGCCCTTTTCATCGACTTTTTCAAACCCCATTTTCGCCAAATCTCATAGAAATTGAGAAAAGTGGCATTTTCAGGCCGAAAGAGCGTTTTGGGGGTGATTTATTGGCCATTCTTTAAACGGCTGTATCTCCTAAACGGTGATAGCTAGGGCCCTCAAAGTTTCAGCAAAATGTAGGTCTGGATGCCCTCTTCGTCGACTTTTTCAAACCCCATTTTCGCCAAAATGGCATTTTCAGGCCAAAAGGAGCGTTTTGGGGGTGATTTATTGGCCATTCTTTAAACGGCTGTATCTCCTAAACGGTGATAGCTAGGGCCCTCAAAGTTTCAGCAAAATGTAGGTCTGGATGCCCTCTTCGTCGACTTTTTCAAACCCCATTTTCGCCAAAATGGCATTTTCAGGCCAAAAGGAGCGTTTTGGGGTGATTTATTGGCCATTCTTTAAACGGCTGTATCTCCTAAACGGTGATAGCTAGGGCCCTCAAAGTTTCAGCAAAATGTAGGTCTGGATGCCCTCTTCGTCGACTTTTTCAAACCCCATTTTCGCCAAAATGGCATTTTCAGGCCAAAAGGAGCGTTTTGGGGTGATTTATTGGCCATTCTTTAAACGGCTGTATCTCCTAAACGGTGATAGCTAGGGCCCTCAAAGTTTCAGCAAAATGTAGGTGTGGATGCCCTTTTCATCGACTTTTTCAAACCCCATTTTCGCCAAATCTCATAGAAATTGAGAAAAGTGGCATTTTCAGGCCGAAAGGAGCGTTTTGGGGGTGATTTATTGGCCATTCTTTAAACGGCTGTATCTCCTAAACGGTGATAGCTAGGGCCCTCAAAGTTTCAGCAAAATATAGGTCTGGATGCCCTCTTCATCGACTTTTTCAAACCCCATTTTCGCCAAATTGAGAAAAGTGGCATTTTCAGGCCAAACGGAGCGTTTTGGGGGTGATTTATTGGCCATTCTTTAAACGGCTGTATCTCCTAAACGGTGATAGCTAGGGCCCTCAAAGTTTCAGCAAAATGTAGGTCTGGATGCCCTCTTCGTCGACTTTTTCAAACCCCATTTTCGCCAAAATGGCATTTTCAGGCCAAAAGGAGCGTTTTGGGGGTGATTTATTGGCCATTCTTTAAACGGCTGTATCTCCTAAACGGTGATAGCTAGGGCCCTCAAAGTTTCAGCAAAATGTAGGTCTGGATGCCCTCTTCGTCGACTTTTTCAAACCCCATTTTCGCCAAAATGGCATTTTCAGGCCAAAAGGAGCGTTTTGGGGGTGATTTATTGGCCATTCTTTAAACGGCTGTATCTCCTAAACGGTGATAGCTAGGGCCCTCAAAGTTTCAGCAAAATGTAGGTCTGGATGCCCTCTTCATCGACTTTTTCAAACCCCATTTTCGCCAAATTGAGAAAAGTGGCATTTTCAGGCCAAACGGAGCGTTTTGGGGGTGATTTATTGGCCATTCTTTAAACGGCTGTATCTCCTAAACGGTGATAGCTAGGGCCCTCAAAGTTTCAGCAAAATGTAGGTCTGGATGCCCTCTTCATCGACTTTTTCAAACCCCATTTTCGCCAAAATGGCATTTTCAGGCCAAAAGGAGCGTTTTGGGGTGATTTATTGGCCATTCTTTAAACGGCTGTATCTCCTAAACGGTGATAGCTAGGGCCCTCAAAGTTTCAGCAAAAGGTAGGTCTGGATGCCCTTTTCATCGACTTTTTCAAACCCCATTTTCGCCAAATCTCATAGAAATTGAGAAAAGTGGCATTTTCAGGCCGAAAGGAGCGTTTTGGGGGTGATTTATTGGCCATTCTTTAAACGGCTGTATCTCCTAAACGGTGATAGCTAGGGCCCTCAAAGTTTCAGCAAAATGTAGGTCTGGATGCCCTCTTCGTCGACTTTTTCAAACCCCATTTTCGCCAAAATGGCATTTTCAGGCCAAAAGGAGCGTTTTGGGGGTGATTTATTGGCCATTCTTTAAACGGCTGTATCTCCTAAACGGTGATAGCTAGGGCCCTCAAAGTTTCAGCAAAATGTAGGTCTGGATGCCCTCTTTATCGCAAATTGAAAGAAATTGAATTGAAATTGAATTGAATGATATGTGCGGGTTTTCTTTCTCTTCAAGAGGTCGCAGTACTTTTAGCCACGCTTTGAAGCATGAGTCGTTCAGGAGCGAGGACCCATAATTGTTGTGGGAACCATGGAATTGGATTGATGTCCTTTCTTTCAAATTATCAGCGTTCGAAAGTTGCAGCCGTCCAGAAATACGATTTAAAGTGCAAAGTTTGACCCCTCTACTGGCAAATAGGTTACGAGATAATCCAACTTTAATCTGGGTAATTTATGATTGGACAACCCATTAGCCGAATTTTCACAATTTTTTTACACTTGTAGAGCAGTTTGAAGCTCATATTTGTTTCGACTTATTTTTTGAGGGCCAAAATAATTGTATATTTTCAGAAATTATAACAAAAATCGACATCAGGCTCCATCCAACCACCCAGTATACTAGGATCTTCTTCTTCCTTGCCTCGTTCTTTATACCGCTCCATGACTTCGCGTTGCTCGACCCGCGGTGTAGGCACATCGCCCGTTTTGGCGATAATATCCCAGCATATTTCTACAGGCAGCTCTATCTTGGATCGTGTCATCGCCGAGACCAATGCGTTGTTGTTGCTTTTTCATTTGACACATCCAGGTGTTCTTCGGTCTGCCTCTGGCCTTGGGTCCATCAAGTGGAACTTCCATTGATATCGCTTTCTTTGCGGGGTTCTCAGGCGGACGCCGTTGAACATGGCAATACCAATCCATTTGTCGGTCTTCGAGCTTTTCGGTGATTGGTTGGTCTATGGACAAGCTGCCTCGGATGTAGCTACTCTTGATGTGGTCCCTTTTCGTTACACCAACTGACATGCGTAACATTTTCATTTCCACCCAGTATACTAGGATACCACCGAATAATTGTCTATTCTCTATTAGTATGGCAGCCCGGTGCCGAACTACCATCCTCATAAGGTAACCAGCTGAAAATTTGTACAAGTGGTAGTTCATTACCGCTTCTGTTCCAAACTGCCCAAAATTTTGCGGTTCCTTGTTAAGGAAATTACGCAATGTTTGTGCTAATTTTGAGTTTCAATCTTCCTCATAAGGTAACCGGCTGAATTTATGTTCAAACAATAGATCTCACTTAACCGTATCGAAACATATTGTGGGCTAACCATACACTCTAAACCGGTTTTAACCGGTTCAAAGTATTCAAAGTGCCTTCGTAAAAAATGTATTTTTAAACATTTCCGATTAGGTAACCAGGTTGAATTCGTATTCGCCCGTGTCGAGAGTACCGGTCAGCCCAGACCAAACCGGTTCCTTGACGCATTTTTACCGATTCAAAGTAGGCCTAGAACCGAAATCAAACGCCGATAAGAGAAACGCGTATACAGCAGGCAAAACCGCTTTTCCAGTACATATATGAAATACTAGATTGGGATCCATTATTTTATCGAAAGGATTTATGTTTTCGCGGATAGTTTTTATTATGCACCCCCCTAAGCGCTTAGGCGATCTGTTTGTAGGGAGAAGTTTCTGATGCGTAACGGCCGGTTGATTTGAAATTAAAGGTAACGTTGCGCGAACGTTGTGTTTTATAACCTAACCCAATGACGAACCGCCGCCGCATATAGTCAAATGTATCGCAAACTAACTTGCCGGACGTCAATCCTGCACCGAGTTTAGAAATGGGAAATCTAAACTAAGAAGGATAAAACAAGGCGTACCACAAGGCGGGGTACTTTCCCCCACCTTGTTCAACCTATACATGTCAGGGCTTCCCACCCCACCTGAAGGAATCGACATTGAATCCTATGCTGACGACTGCACCATAATGACATCTGGCAACGACATTCCCGACATGTGCGATCTCATTAACGGTTACTTGGAAGAGCTCAATCTTTTCTTCAACAACAAGAACCTAATGCTATCAGCGCCCAAATCCTCGGCCACCCTCTTTACCACATACAACAAAGAATTCAACCAACGGCTTAACATCAGAGTAAATGACACTGAAGTTCCCACTATCCGCCACCCCAAAATTCTTGGCGTCACAATTGATAATCACGGCCTATTCAACACCCATGCCGACAACATAAGTGACAAAATGAAGGGCAGAAACAAGATCTTGAAGTCCCTTGCTGGCAGCAAATGGGGCACAGATAAGGAGACTTTACTCACCACCTACAAAGCCGTCAGTCGTTCTGTGGTAAATTATGCAGCACCGATTTGGACAAATAACCTATGCAAAACCAACTGGAAACGGATTCAAACATGCCAAAATGCAGCCATGCGTACCATTACTGGATGCGTTCGCATGTCATCTCAAGACCACCTGCACCAAGAAACTAAGCTGCTAGACCTCAAGTCACACAATGATCTCCTGGCTAGGCAATATCTTGTTGGTTGTCATCGAAGCCTACACCCAAATCATGACCTCATGGACAAAACCCCACCACCACGTCATGTAAGACGTTCGTTAAGGGACAACTACCGAGAGCCACACGTACCACCTTGACTCAGCTTCGTTCTGGATTTTGCTCCAGACTAAATTCGTTTTGGTCACGCATTGACAACAGCATTGGAAATATTTCTCCAGCATGTGGAGCCAGCCCACACGACGTGGATCATATATTTGACTGCACTGCCGCACCTACGCATCTAACACCTATCGCACTATGGGAGAACCCCATCGAAGTTGCGATCTTCTTAGGTCTTGACCTTGAGGAGAGGATGCCTACGATTTATGAATGATGATACAAGTTTCCCCCCCTCTCTTGCGCCGCTACAACAACAACAACAACCATCAACGACGTAATCTGCGACGCTCTAGGCGACCATAAAAGTAAGGGTATCAGGTGGAAATTATTTGATCACCTTCAGCACCTGGACTATGCCGACGACATTTTCCTTCTTTCAAACACAGCAGATCATCTGTCTCAAATGACGGATGCTTTGCATCGTGAGAGTCGTAGTGCTGCTTTAAAAATTAATGCCGCTAAGACTAAATATTTGAGCTTGACATCAGAAAGGCAAAGAAACATTTCTTTCTCCGAACAGCCGATAGAAAAAGTCGAGAACTTTACTTACCTTGGGAGCGTAGTAGCAGCGGATGGTGGGGCTGAGGCTGTAGAGTCGCGCATAAATAAAGCCCGAGCAGTATTTTTCAGTTTGACTCCTCTCTGGCAAAACAAAAACATCTCCAGAAATACCAAACTCCGGATCTTCGAAAGCAATGTAAAATCCGTGCTTTTATATGGGTGTTCCACTTGGAAGGTGACCAGTGATATTACAACCAAACTACAAACTTTCGTGAATAAGTGCCTTCGACGCATCCTACAAATTCGCTGGCCTGAGGTAATCTCTAACGAGGACCTCCTCCAAATTACTGGCCAAAATAGGATAGGCATCGACATCAAAAGGCGGAAGTGGCAGTGTATAGGTCACACACTTCGAAAAGAGCCAAAAAACATTGCAAAACAGGCTCTAGATTGGAATCCTCAGGGAACCGATGGAAGGCGTCGTGTGGGAAGACCCAAAAATACATGGAGAAGATCTGTAGAGGCAGAGGGAAAATCTATAGGCAAATCGTGGGACCAGCTAAAGGCGATGGCTGCCAATAGGCAGAGGTGGAAAAGAGGCGTAGTCAATGCCCTATGCCCCACTAGGGGTTAAAAGGAACCAGAGAGAGAGAGAAGTGGCCGCAAGTTAGTCATCAAAAAATGCGATTGGAAGTGTATAGCTTCTACACAACTTTTTAGTTAATTCCTTTATTATCTTAAATAAGCTTTCTCTGTGTCACAATATTAATTATAAAATACCCAGAATTTTCGCTATAACTACAATTATTACAATTCACTTAAAAATTAGTCATTCATTGATTAAGCGTGTGTAAATTTTCTAACAAGACCTAAAGCCACGTTCCTATTTAATTAAAAAAAATGTCCTTTCAATCGCTATTCAACCGACGAATGTGTCTGATTCAAAAATCCACTTGCTATTCTCTCGATATCGTCCAAACTCAATTGATTCATTTTCTTTTCGAAATCTTTCATAAATTCCTCGGCCAGTGCCTGTGATTGTTGTTCGTTGTAGTATTTGCGGAAACAGCGATAAATTACTTCTTTCAGTGGCTGACTCTTCCTCAAAACGAGTGTTAGTTTTGTGCCATCCTTAATTTTGGGATAGGCCGAAATTGGACTAGTGTCCACCAATGATTTGCCGAGAATTATAATATTCTGGTAGGCGACTGGAATGTTTAGGCGCGATTCAACTTCCTTTTTGAGCTCGAGAATGGTCGTGGAGTCGGTGACCTAAAATGGAAACAGAGGAGGATGTTATTTCGATAGTTTTTTAGGTGCTTTTGAGAGCAGTACAGTACCATGATGCAGACACATGTACCTGTTAACTATTACGACAGCAAAAACATTTTGTAAAAACTTGTGGAGTAAAAATTACCTGAACCGTGCATTCGTCTCCATTTAAAACTTTCACGGTGATATTCATTTTAAAAGACTAGAAAATCTCTGCGAGTGGCGATGCGGTCCAGAGTTTTTTTTTATAAAGTGAAGTTGAAGTTATTTTGACATTTCTAGTATAAAAAAAAAACAAATCAGATCCTAGTTCACAATCTATTAAAATCATAAAAATGTGCCAGCCCTGAGCTATCATCGCTTAGTACTATGGTGAATACATCCGATATTTTGCTGTCAACTTTTCGGCTCAGCGGTGAAATTTTACGTGTTTTCTTGCTCTTTTGGTCGGTCGGTTGTTGCAATCCTAATTGAAGTGCGACGACCACTTTCTTTCGTATAAAGTTCAAGGTGCTCCCTATCTACAAGATTCCCTTGTCGTTCGTGCTACCACAAGTGCTATTTTGCCTCGCATTTAGTATATTGCCTCGATTTATTCCGCGTCTTTGTAGTCGAATGTTGTACTCTAGTGGAACGTTTCCTACGAAAAGCAGAGTTAGAACCGCAACTAGCAAACGATAAAATTCCATTTGAATGGTTTAGTCAGTGAGAAGAACTGAAGTGAAGTGACGACAAAATGTGCGAAAAAACGGTTTGTCCATTTCTTCACGATCCGCACACATACAACCCGGACACATTGGATCTGGTCAAAGATCCGATGGCTCGTGATTATTGGTGTGATTGCTTCCTGGGACTAGTCAATAAGTTTGCGCGACAGGCTCGCGATAGTCAGCTAGATGATCCTACAGCTCGTGAACGAGCCGAGGAGTTTCAAAAGGACTACATCAGTCAGCTGAATTCGTTACGCGAATCATCAGGCAGGTATTAAACCATGGTCTAAAATGGGCTGATTGTGTCCTAAAGAAAATCACAAAGAAATTCAAATTGATAATCCTTTCTGTTCTCCTTTCAGTCGAGATGACCTGACCATACGTAAAATGTTGGAACTGAACGACAGCTTGCTAAAGTATTACGGATTCAGTGATCCGTGGTTGGATCAGAAAATTCATGAGAATGCTGCGTCAATTGCGAGACTATCGTCACGTCTTGAGGAACTCGATCGACTCGATTTCGAAGAAAAATGGGTGGAATTAGTCAAGGGGCTTTTAGCAGGTAATCTCAAAGTACAAGTATTCAGATATTCACACTGTACAGCACAAACGACATCGTATCAAATGGCTTTGTAAACCAAGAGCGTGATCTGATAAGGCAGCGCGGATTTAGTTTATCGTATACGCTCGGCCTGATATTTACATAACAAATGGGCGACAAAAAGATTTTGGCTGGTGTACATACAGTTTACATAGTTGTTGCTCAAATTGTATTAATTACTTTGTTTATGTTTATTCAGAAGTGTTTCAATTACACAACAAACTTATTTTGATATCTTTTTTCTGTCATAATGCGATTGTCAGACAATTGCAGTGTGGTAGACAATTTATTGGACATATATAAATATGGATGGCTTCAGAGTGGCTGTATGTGATAATTCGTGTTCTATTTTTCACCTGAATAATTATTTTTAACAGCACACTCTTATCGAAGATAAATATTTACATTTTAAACTGTTCCAATTATTATCAGTCTAATAAGTTCATGAGAATTATTGGCGGCTTATATACATAGATGAGGTAAATAGAATTAAAAGGCTTGAACTTTGATGATAAGTTTTTATTGGGATTTTCGAATTTAAAAAATGATAGTCAAATGAAATAGGCAGCTTTATTTTAATAATTTTTTTACTATTAGAGCACAATACCCTATGATTATGCTTTCCGACGAAACATTACTCAATCAGATCATCATGTCTCAGATTTAAGTTATGTTTCTCTGCAAAAGGTCAATCACCAGTACAGTACAGTCTACATGACCTGTCTTGAGTTTTTCCAAATACAGTAGCGTCTCGTCCGCTATATGCAGGCTTGTCCAACGTCCAGGTGATTTGAGTGTCTCGCACGAGGAAAACTGTTAAGTTACGCGCTGGAACGAAAAGTTTGCCACTAGAAATGATAACTCGACGGAGTGAGATCAACAACTGAACTGATTTATTAATGCATTCTGTCCATACATAACATTCCTTCCCCTTTAAGTAAATACATAATACTTAAATTTAATTAATGAAATGAATAATATCAAATATTAGAACTTTAGTTAACTAAGTGTAATTCAAAAATAATTCAAGTTCAAGATAGGGGAATAGTGCTACAACATAATTTAATTTTAAATTCAAGATACATAGATTGTTGTGTTTATTGTGAAATGATTAGCGTCGAAAATCTTCGGCCTCATATCTCTGTACTGGATACCGTTCCCTCTCGCTTCTTCGTAGCCCTTCCGTCAGGGTTTCTTGGGTATTTTGTCGGGAAGGCGGTGATCGAACTGAATTCTGCTGGCCTGGGCTTCGTTGTAAATCACTACGCTGACTGTTGCGTCGTTGAAACAGCTCATTGCTGCTTACTAATGGTAAAATCCCTTCGCTACCATCATTGGGGTGAGGTGTGTTGTACTCTTTACGCTGAACCCCGTGTGGCTTAATTTGATTTACGTGTCGCTTTAAATGACCATGGAAGGTTTGAACAATGAATAGCTTCTTACCTAATGATCTCACTATGTTGCCTTTAATCCATTGGGGACCATGTGAATAATTCCGAACATAAACTTGTTGTGATGGCTCAAAATGTCCTGTTTTGCCTTCATGGCCACTCCTCTTATTGCTTATCGATGTGGAGATTTGACTAAGCACTGTCCGGCCAGGTCGACCATGTAACAGCTCTGCCGGCGATTTCCCATTTTCCATCGGGAGGAATCTGTATGTTGACAAATATTTTATGACGGCAGCTTTTACAGGTAACCCGTCCTCAATATTCTTTTTAACGGCTGTCTTGAAGGTGCGGACGTGGCGCTCAGCTAGACCGTTGGAATGGACCGGATGGAATGGCGCAATAGTGAGATGTTGAATTCCATTTGCAAGGCAAAAGTTATTGAAGGCATCAGATGTTGGCTGCGGTCCATTATCACTAACAATAGTTTGTGGTAATCCTTCGATTGCAAAAATTGCAGTCAAAGCTGCTATAGTATCGGCCGTGGTCGTCCCCTGTAGCTGCGTCACAAAAGGGTACTTAGAAAATGCGTCTACACAAATTAAAAACATTGAATTGAAAATTGGACCTGCAAAGTCAATGTGTATGCGTTCCCACGGGTTCTGAGGCACTGGCCATGGTTCATATGATTTATGAGGACTCGGTCCTATACTGCTGCAACTGTCGCATTCGGCTGCTTTTCTTTCTATCTCTGTATCGATTCCGGGCCACCAGTAATGTTGTCGGGCCAAGTTTTTCATTTTCGCTGCTCCCCAATGGTGTAGCATATTGAGAGTGCGCTCATGCAAAGAGCTGGGGATGACTACGCGGTTGAAATTCCCTTGAAGACAAAGCAAATTGTGTTCAATCGTTAACTGTAGTCCACGCGTATAATACGGATCCAAAAATCGGTCATTCGCGTCAACCAGCCTTTCTAAACATTGCTTTACGTGTTGGTATAGTTGGTCTCGTTTTGCTGCTTCGCGGATTGTAGCGACAGTCAGGGGTGTTACAATTTCAATGGCAAAGCATTCGAATTTGTCGAATTGTTCATCGGGGCCCAAGGGTAAGCGTGACAACGCATCAGCATTGCCATGTCTTGCAGTGTTCCGATATTTAATGCTGAAGTTGTAGGCCATCAAAATGATAGCCCAACGTTGTAAACGATGCGCAGTCATCGTCGGTAAATGTTTATTAGGACTAAAGATACTCACGAGCGGCTTATGATCAGTTATTAAAACAAATTTGCGACCATACATGTACTGGTGGAACCGTTCAACTCCGAATATAATCGACAATGCTTCCTTCTCTATTTGGCTATATTTCATCTGTGCAGCATTCAAGGTCTTTGATGCATCCGTAGCCAAGTTGATGGGGAGAAAATCCTAGTAATGAGCCAATTCCGTAGCCTTAACAATATGCTCTTTGAGATTATTAAACGCTTCCTCTTGTTGCTT
Source organism: Microchrysa polita (assembly GCA_949715475.1). Classification (NCBI taxonomy): domain Eukaryota; kingdom Metazoa; phylum Arthropoda; class Insecta; order Diptera; family Stratiomyidae; genus Microchrysa; species Microchrysa polita. Next base: position 7,514,422 of record OX454420.1, read on the forward strand.
ACCCCAGTGGAAGGGTATATTGTCTCGACGTAAAGTGTTAACGGGCGCTGCGATGTTGGAGAAGTTAGGAATGAAGCTATGATAGTACTTTACCTTTCCCAGAAAAGCTTCAACTTCCTTAATATTTGTAGGACGTCGCAGATTTTTTACAGCTTCTACTCCACGATGATCCGGCATTATCCCCGATGCACTGATTCTTCTGCCCAAATACTCGATTGTTTCCTCTAAAAAACAACACTTTTCGATTTTGCACCGGATACCATTCTCTTGTAACAAGGACAGTACCTTTTCGAGGTGTTGAATATGCTGTTCAGTATTTATTCCCGTTACAATAATATCATCTAGGTAATTCGCGCAACCCTCAATTCCTTCTAACAATTGTTCAATATATTTTTGGAAAATTGCCGGGGCACTGGCAATGCCGTAGGGCAAACGTTGGAATTGAAACAGGCCAAGGGGTGTGTTTATTCCTAAAACCTTTTTTGAGTCCTCGTCTAGCGCCATTGGTAAATACGCGTCGTTCAAGTCTAACTTTGAAAATAGTTTGCCCTCTCGAATCTTATGCAGTAAACTTTCACGAGTAGGCAAAGGATATTTCTCGATATCGATTTGAGAGTTCACACGCACCTTAAAGTCCGCGCAAATTTGAATGTCACCATCACCTTTTTTTGCAATAACGACTGGTGATGCCCACTCACTAAATTTAATTTTCTTTAAAATTCCGGCATTTTCGAATCGTTTGATTTCACTTTTGAATTGATGCATTAATGCGAAAGGAACCGGACGAATTTAAAAAATTTAGGGGTAGCATTTGCCTTAAGGTGTATCGATGCATTGAAGTTCTTTATGGTGCCTAATATTGGCTGAAACTCGTCACTATATTTTTTGATCAGTTTTCCCGTTAATTCCTTGTTACATTCTGACACCGAGTTCGCTTTGAATTTCGAAACCAAAACTATGAAAAAGATCTTTGCCAAATAAATTGTTCGAATTGGCCACATTTGCAACAATCAAAACTGCGTTTTTAGCTTTATTCCCGCACTTCACGTTTGTTTTTAGCTCTCCGAGTATTGGCATATTTTTCCCACCAAAACCGAGCAATGTTTTATTCGATTCACGTAAGTTAGGTCTACCTATTAACTCGTATGTACTCCGTGTAATAATTGTCACCGTCGCTCCCGAGTCGACTTGAAAGGTAATTTGCTGGCCAAAAAGTTCTAGTTCAATATAGTTTTTATTGTTTTTTTCATACACAAACCCGGTTTTCCTATCCATTTTGTTACTCTCGGCATTGTCTGCGACAGACTCGACGTGCAATATTTCTTCTACTCCTTCGGCTACTTCTACGTTGTTGTTATTGTGGGTAAACTTGCTTGTTTTTTTAGTTTTTCCATTCCGGGCGCCCGTATACTTTTTTGTTAAACACACCGTCGCTATATGGCCTATTCTTCCACAGTTATTGCATATTGCACTTCTGAACTTGCAATTTTGTCGTTTGTGGTAGTGTCCGCAGCCTGGACACGACATTAGATCTGCTGCACTGCTGTTGTCTTTTTCTTGTGCATTCGTTTTGGGATGATTTTTAAATTTTCGATATTCACGTACTACATGAATATCACCATCTACATGATTAGTCTCAAGGGAGGCAATGGGCTGCTCTTTTAGAGAAAATGTTGCCTTCATCGTTGCTTCATATGACTCGGCAATTAATTGAATGTCAGAAAGAGACGGATTGGGCTTCTGAAGTGACGCTGAGCGCACAGCATCATGAGGAGTATGGACAACAATCTCTCAACATTTCGTCGGTATAGTCATGTCCGCAACCTGTCGAACCACATATGAACTCACATCCGCGAGCCAACCCCCGCAATTCTGCTAACCATTCTTTGTAGGACTGGTTTGGCTTCATAACCGTTTTATGAAAAGTGTGCCGCGCAGCTACTACATGAATTTCCTCTCTAAAATGTTTGGTGAGGCCATCCGTTAAATCTGCCATAGTTTTACCTTCCATGTCGCTGCCAAATAGATTTCTCAGGATTTCATATGTATCTGTGCCGAGCCACGATAAGAAAAAGGCTTTTTTGGTAGCCTCATCCCCGACCGAATAAGCCTTGAAGTGCTGCTTCAATTGTTCCAAATATGAATCCCATTTTTGCGAATCTTTGCGGAATGTCTGAAATGCCGGCACCGATGCAGCAGGAGCCCTATTCGTCCCGGAACCACTCCTTACAAAACATTGTATAAACTCCTGTTGGCTCTTGAGAATAGCTGCGAATTGTTGCTGCTGCAACAAAAGCTGGTTTAACACATCTTCGGCCACCGACATCCTATATTCTTCACTCGCGAAATCAGTATTTGCGCGCACGGGTTCTAAAAAAAATTTCGTCGCCACTGTTAAGATATGCGCTGGAACGAAAAGGTTGCCACTAGAAATGATAACTCGACGGAGTGAGATCAACAACTGAACTGATTTATTGATGCATTCTGTCCATACATAACAAAAACTTTAGACGGGGAGAGCGAAAAATCTGGCATCGTATAACGGATTGCCTTTTCCATCCTTGTTTAGCGGCACAAAACGGAGAAATAGTTCATTCAAAGATGAAGGTTGCTTCAATTGGCTGTGTTCATAACGCAAGAGGTGTTAATTGCGTGAGAGCAGCCGGACATTTGGAAATGTGGTCCACATCGTGAGGGCTGCTCCGCTGCGAAGAAGGTGTTGAGGACAAGCAAGAACTTCTTCTTCTTTTAGCGGTGCAGAAAGGTGTCGAACCGCTGTGCATCTATGTGGACTCGAATTATGGTTCGTCGATGTTTTCGTCCGTAGTGTCAAGGGACAAAAACATAGCTACTGCGATAGGGTTTTCCCACAGTGAGATAGGGGTTAAGTCAGTGGACGCAGCTGGGCATTGAAACAAATGACCCACATCGTGAGGAGCGCCAGCGCAGTTTGGACAAATGTTTTGGATGCGAGAAAGGTACGAATTGGGGCGCGAACAAAAGCCCGACCGAAGTTGGGCCAATGTCACTCTGGTGGCTCTCGGGAGCCTAATCTCCTCAGGCGAGATAGGTGGTGGACGCACTGAGAGGACTCTATTCGCACCTAAACTCACGATAGGCCGACTCCCTTCTGCAGTATGAATCTCTGCGATGGCAGCTTTGTATACAAAGTCCCGCTTGTATCGCTGGACCTCTCTCTCTAGGTCTCGTAAATCACGCCTGACATGTCGTGGTGGAATAATTCAGTCCATGAGACTGTGGTTGGGATGATCCTCACGGTAGCAACCAGCAAGATACTGTTTAAGAGAGTAGGAGATTGTGGTCACGTATTGACATCAATTTTGTCCCTTGATGTAAGTGATCCTGGGCAGATATCAGGAGGCAACCTGTTGCTGTGCGTAGAGCAGTTCAGCTTGTATTTTTTTACCTGTTCCAGGAGAGCCCTTAGAGCCCCGGTCTATTTAGGGAGCGTATATTCCAGGATCCGAAAGAATAATCATTTGTTCATTTGCGGGTTCGTTGTTGTTTTTTATCCGTCCAATCCGAGGCTTTGGTTTGTCGGCACATCGCTGAGCCAGGGTCTAACCGATGAAGGCATCATGGGGATGCCTTGAAGATGCTAATTTGCTCGTTGATTTAAACGTTTTCTGTCACCTATCACGTTAAGTAACCTGAGAGGCTGAAGATGTAAATACTCAGGCGCATTGGTGCTTTTTCCAAATTTCGCATTAAGTGAGGTTTTATCTACTACCGTTACCAGGGGCCCGCGTGGACGCGCGAACATTGGAAATGGAACTTGGAAAATTTGAAATGAAAATGGAAATGGAACATGGGAAATGGAAAATGAAAAATCGGAAATTGGAAATTGTAAATGAAAAATTGAAAATGGAAGATAACACCAGAAAATTTGAAGAAAAATTTGGGAAAACATCGGAAAAATTAGGGGATTTTCGCATGAGCCCTTCTTTTATGGTCCTAAATAAAACCCCAAAGGTCCCCGTCTGTACGATTGCGCTAGCGGTGCTATAGAACGTGAAAAACCCTCAAAAACAGGGTTTTCTGAATAGCTCGATAACAGTAACATGCACTGAAAAGTGATATATGGCAAATTTGTAGCTCTTGCGGTTTCTGAATTGTTGACCCGCTCTGTGGCTCACTTGGTTGAGTCGCACTCTACGATGCTAGTAACCTAGAGGTCCGCAGATCGAATCTCGGCGTGGTCCAAAATTTCCGTACATGTGCGAATAGGAAATATATAGTGCTTGCACCATTATATACACTCCGAAATGATATGCAATGTAACGTTAACGCGAAATTGCCTATAAACGGCTGAGTTAACGCACCATGGCCCCACGTGGGGCTATACGGTACTGAGAGGAAGAAGAAGTGGTTTCTGAATAAACTGTCAAAAGTCAGTATTGATTGGCGCACTCCTAATAACGGTGCCAAGAGGCCAAACGGTATTTTTAACAAGGTTTCATAAAATTTTGGCTACACAATTTTGTATTGCGAATTCATAGCCCAGACGGCTATGAAGAAAGTGTTCGAATTTCTTATCGATATGGGGGTTCAAACCCTAGAAAAACGGGATTTTTTTTTTTGGGGTTTTCGGGAGTATCTGTGTAACGGTCTCCCGTTGTATTGTATGGTATGACAAATTTGTGGCTTCTGTGGTTGCAAATAAAATGCCAAGAGTCCCCATTGATGGGCAGCCATTTAAGGAAGTAATGTGGGGCCAAACATTAAAATGAACCATTTTTGAGGAATATCTCCATAACGGTAATGTTCACTAAAAAGTATTATATGACGAATTTGTAGCTTGTACAACGTCTAGATAAATGTCGTTACGTTAAGTCCTATAGTGGGTCCAAACTTTAAAATAATGGAATGGATCGATTTTCTGATTTTTTTGTGAAGGAGTGGACTAGTAGCTGATATAGAGCGTATTTCGGCACACAACATTTTGCGGCAAATTTCAGAGTTGTAGCGGTCTGTTTTCAGTACTTACCAACCGTTCAAAGTCGACCACAGAACAAAAAAAGGTGCAAACAATAGATTTTCCCAAATTTTTATTTTCTATAAAGATGATCAAGAGACCGATGTAGAGCCAGAAATAACAAAAATATAACCCAGAGCTTGCTGAAGAATGGGAATCTAGATTCAACCTAATATAGACAGCTATAAAATAACGGTACATTCTGCAGAGTTTACTTAATCTATATTATTTTCATGATATCGATATAAAACATTAACCCCTATCGAATCCTTATCTAATTAATGCTTGCTTGATAAATATTCATATATCATCCAGCTCTGTCCAAATTAGCGCAATAATGATAAGCAATCAATAAAAAAGAACCCGACAATTCGTAGAGGAAGGGGGTGATCTTACTCAGTCTATATCGGTACAGATTAATTTCTATTAATATGATTTATAGACAAAACAATTTGATTATTATGTACATTTGATAAATATTTATTCACTTGCATTTTCATTGAGATGATAAACATACCCTGATTATGTGAAATTCTAAATTCTATTTTATAATGTTCTCGTTTAGGCAATATGTTCGATTGGGGTGCTCAAGCAATAAATGAAATTTTGGAAAATGACAAATCATTCGGATTGAATGATGCCTTGATGCGAATACAACCTCGACCATGGTTAATCGATCAGTTGGATGCGTGGCTGGAACGATTAAAGGTAAATAAACATTTCATCCCTCAAACACTTTTTTTTTTCTAAAGTGACCTTTCAATTGGAATCGACCCTTTCTTCAATATCTTTAGATAAACATTTCATCAAACTAAAAGAACCAACATTTGATGTTTGTTGCCTTTTTTACAATTCATTCTATTTAAAACATTCTTCTTTGTTTCCAGGGGCCACCACATAAATGTGCCGTCATATTTGTCGACAATAGCGGTATAGATATTATCCTCGGAGTTTTGCCATTTGCTCGTGAACTACTAATACGACAGACTAAAGTTCTATTGTGCGCCAACACGGGACCATCATTGAATGATGTTACATCCAAAGAATTGGAAGAAATCCTAAACCAATGTTGTGATAAATGTAATATATTGAAAAACGCTCGCAATAATAATCAACTATTAGTATATGCTACGGGTCAGTCGACACCGTGTTTGGATATGCGAAGTTTATCGTCAGGTAATACTGATTTTTGTAGTTTATAATAATTTGTTCTCTTATAAGAATTGTTGATCTTTTGCAAGTTTATATTACGAGTGAAAAATGTGTGTTTGGATGCAGCCTCCGCATCATCGTCAGTTATGATGGGCCACTCGCTGCCGTCCATTGGTCCATGATGTGGACAACACGATTCAAATGTATGTACCTACAAAAATTGTGTTTGGGAATGTATGTCCCCTTTCGGGGATGCAAAAATGTGTGTCAACCGGTTTCGACCGACAGTGTATGGAGCGTCTCATCAGGTGCCTTCTCAGCCGCTCCATGCACTGCCGGGGAAGGCACTACACCTAGAAATGTTTGTCGACACTATATAAGTGCAAGTCCCATCTGGCTGGAATCTGTCCCGGTAGTGCCTTCCCCGGCAGTGCATGGAGCGGCTGAGAAGGCACCTGATGAGACGCTCCATGCACTGTCGGTCGAAACCGGTTGACACACATTTTTGCATCCCCGAAAGGGGACATACATTCCCAAACACAATTTTTGTAGGTACATACATTTGAATCGTGTTGTCTACATCATGGACAAATGGACGGCAGCGAGTGGCCCATCGTAACTGACGATGATGCGGAGGCTGCGTCCAAACACACATTTTTCACTCATAAGTGTGCACTAGCGCTACGCTAGAAACGCGTGTTGTTGAGTGGCAGGTCATGAGACTAACAACTGGTTAGTCTAGAAAACATGATTCGCACCTAGAAATGTTTGTCGACACTATATAAGTGCAAGTCCCATCTGGCTGGAATCTGTCCCGGTAGTGCCTTCCCCGGCAGTGCCTTCCCCGGCAGTGCATGGAGCGGCTGAGAAGGCACCTGATGAGACGCCCCATGCACTGTCGGTCGAAACCGATTGACAACAAATTTTTGCATCCCCGAAAGGGGACATACATTCCCAAACACAATTTTTGTAGGTACATACACAAGTTTATATTGATTACAGAAATTCTAACCAGTAATATAAAAATGTTAGCCCGTTTTATCTATGCACAAATTTGCACCACTTTTGTGGACAATATAAAACTGCAGAGACCAATTTAATAGTTTCCAAAATAAAATTGCCAACGTGCGGATGGATAATAAGTAACTTTCCATTTTTCTCCCATTTTCAGAACTCTGCACCGCCATGGAAACCAATGAGACTGATTTGATTATAATCGAAGGTATGGGCCGGGCGTTACATACAAATTTGTATGCAAAATTTCGTTGTGAAACTCTCAAATTGGCCGTTGTGAAAAATAAATGGCTTGCCGAACATTTGGGCGGTGGATTGTTTTCAGTCATTTGTAAATATGAGAATGTATGATTGTTGTTGTTGCGTAAGAAAACTATGAAAATTTGTTAACAAGACTTAGAGAAAGACGTATTTGATCGTACTATGTTTTTTTCGATTGTTTGTAAATTGATCGTCAAACAACAAAGAAATATGTGCTGAACAAAAAACTATAAAGATTATGAGAAACAAATTGTGATTGTTGGAAACTAGATTGTTCTTTTCTGGTGAAACTGTTTATTTCTGTAGCAAGTCGGAAACTACGTTTTTTGACATGTGTCTCGTTTAACTTGTGTACCTATTGCAACTAGTATTGCCCCATCATGAGAACATTATATTTGTATGAGAGTGAAAACAAACAAAAGATTCGAACAAAATAAAATATATTTAATTTTTAACTAAGCGAAAAATGTGTTTTGATTTTTTTGTTGAGAAAAGTGCCTAGAGATTTCGTCAAAAAAAAGGGAAATCTCTATAATGATGTTATGAAAAGGGCACAAAGATGTATACTGTGGCCAAATCCACTGTAAATTTTCGATGTTAAAACTGTGAGCAGAAAGAGAATTTGTAATAATGTGGACGACTTTCCATACAATTTTGCCAAGTTTTATTGTAAATTATGACGCACACAAAAGGATACACAACTCATTTTTTTCTGCTGTTTATAGTCTACGAATTATATTTATAAAAATTTCTAATGCCGTTGTCACATGTCAAATCACTCTCTAATGCCGAATATTCAAGATCTTATTTAATTTGGTCAAACTATGAACATTTTTATATATCACCATTTCGCTCATTTCCCAACTGATCCATCTCATCACCATTTTGACGAGGATGAGGCGGCGGATGATGACCATGATGATGGGGCGGGCCTCTATGTACCCGCGGTGGTTCCTCGTCTCCATCAATACTAATTTTAATCTCCTCCTCTTCGTCGGGTGATCTTACAAATCGTTGTTTGATTTCCGTGTTTCCATTGAAGGATGCTTGAAATCCTGACATTCTTGGCATTCCGGACATTCCGGGAGGTTGTACCTGCGATCCACCTGGCATACCGGACATTTGTTGTTGTGCACCATTGGGCATTTGTTGCGGGTTCCCGTGTGAAATTCGTCCTTGCTCGCCATGATTTGGAGAAGCCTCGCCTTGATTCTAATGCAAAATATTTTTTTTTTCGAATAATTTTGAAAATGTATTTAAGTTACTTACAAATCGCGAAAGGACGAAAAGTGTTAAGAAAATTGCTGGACGTAGGAGTGCCATTTGTGGATGTTTCACGTTGTTTGAATGGAGAAAGCTTCTCTTCACTGATATTTATATCGGAGTAGTTTTATGGAATTAATTGCATTTCTATTTCACACATACCGTGTATAAAATTGTCGCTGTGCATGCAACAAATTTTTATCTTTTTTTTCTATTATAACATATCTGAATGATTCTCCCAAATGATAAATAGGAAATTAGCAATGATCAGAGGAAGTACGTATTATCTGATTAGATGGTGAATAAAACACTTTGCTGAACAGTCGGAAACAAATTGAAATATGTTAAGACAAATATCACTTGGAGGTGTATATGAACATATCATAAAGATTACTTTATGATTATTTTGACAACAGGAAGCTTATGGCAATTCCAGTTATTTACTGAAGCTACTTCCGTAGATTACATAATTTTTAAAGTCATGCCTTATGCGCATTCACTGTCGTCGCATTCTTTCGTTGGGATTACTGTTTACTCGTACAAGGTTACTGGTTACTTAAACGTCAAACCGTTTTACTGTTCACGATGCGTTCAATGTGGAAATTATCCCATGAACTGGGAAACTGAAAATAATGCTTAATGCGAAGAAGAATTGTGGAATCATTTTCGGACTTTGGTTTATCGAGTCCCCCCGCGTTTTCGACTGTATGCATTTTCATTGAGAAAATCGCAACGGAAAAAATATTAATTTTCACTTTTGCCCGAGGGTCATAGTTGAAATAGATTACACGCGTCAGCAGCAGCATCGGCAGAATTTCATAGCTGACAAATATGCTGAATGCCAAGCCTTCTGCTCAACATTTTTGTCAGCAATGTAAAATGCATTGGGCTTGACGTTTCGCGATGCCGATGCTTCTGCTGACGCGTCTAATCTATTTCAAGCATTACCCAGGCCGCGTGTTTAGGAAACCTAGTTTAGTTCGTCCCCTGCTTGGGGGCGAAATCGATTAGCTTTTCTAGTGCCAAAACTGCCAAAAACCCTGATCGATTTCTTCACCTGAAAGTCGTCGAGCTCGTATAGGGTTTCGAGTACATTTTGCGTCGAAAATAGTCAAAAATCCTTGTTCAACTCGTCCCCACGTAAGGGGACGAAATCGATTAGCTTTTCTAGTGCCTAATCCGCCGAAAACCCTCATCTTGCTCGTCTCTTTTTCTGGGGGACGAACTCGCATAGGGTTTCTAGTACCTACATTTTTCGTATAAAACAGCAATAAAACCTTGCTCAGCTCGTCTCCTTGAAAGTAACGTGATCGATCAACTTTGCGAGTACCTAAATAACTCAAAATCCTAGTTTCCTATAAAGTGAAGTACTAGCAAAGGTTTTGGAAAGCATTTCTTGCTGAAAATATTGTTATTCCGATTTGTTTTGTGTTGCCGCATCTGTATCTATTGTCAATCAATTTATATAGTAAACTAAGGGATTATTACCGCTTATCTAACTAAGACAGCAGCAAATGCATTTCCGCTTACAAAATGAAAATTTGAGATCAGAAAATTATGTGTTTTCGCAGTAACTCAGCACTACTATATAATGTACTGAATTGCTTGCTAATTGGCGGTTAGTAATATTTACAAACTACACCATTGAAATACCATAAAGCGCCATATACTTTTTTTTTCTCTGGGCGGTCGCCCAGGGCGCCAAATTACAGGGGCGGCTTTTTGGTTAGCAAAAAAAAAGGTTGAAAAAATCCGAAAGAAAAAAAATCAATATCAACTTAAATTTAGTGGTCTGTGGCTTCCTTTCTACACAGATGAAATAAAAAGGGGCGAAATAAAATAGAAGATAAGGGTAAAAACCTGTTTATAAAGATTAATCTTGCGTTTTGAAGATGCTTATTCCTTGTGAGGGTATGAAGAGCCCACAATTGATACAAGGTGCTTTATTTAGAATTATAAAATGCTAAGTAAGAGCTACGTAAATTTAACGTCTGTGATGCTAGCATCCGCCCTACTTTCGAAAACCAAAGTGGGGCTATTCCCTCAGTTATGTGCTTATTAAATTATATTAAAAAAAAAATACTAATTGGGGAATTACTCCAATGTCCTAATTTGGCCCTCCATAATTGTACATTTAGTTCCTCTTCTTTTCACCAGAATTAAGGAACTTGCATGACCCCTAATTTTGCCAAAGATAACGGCTACCTAATTTTCAAAGATAAGACAAAATTATAGCACACAATTTTATTGTTTCATTTATATACAATTGGATTTCCGGAAGATGAGATCTAAAGTTTTTGTTTAGTCTAGTCCTGTTGAGTAACAGGGGGGCTCGTCCACTAAATAAATATTAAACTCCCGAAGATATTTATATGAAATGAAAAATAGGTACTCGCATAAATGCCAAGCACATAAAGGCGGTTAATGCCTATGACAGATATCCAAATCATTATGACGATAATCCGTCATAATGATGAAAGTTCGAAATTGAGGATTCGTCATTTACTTTTGACGTTTGTGTAAACGAAGAAAATGTCCCTTACAACAGCGATATTTTGATGAATATTCTGTTCAACAATTTAAAGACACACTTTTCTTGAAGAATTTGAATGTGTAAAGATTGATAACAAATTTAATATTTTTGCACAAATTCTTGTTCTTCAATTTTGCAACAGATGGCGTCACCTGTCATTATTGAGCAAATGATGGTCCAAATGTGTAATTTGGAATTCGTCATAATGATGGTAAATTTTCGTCATAATGACGTATTTGCGTCAATCGAAGTTAAGTGTGTCAAGCTTGTAAAACAGACTCTGTGAGAAATGTTATGCCCAAAGGCATTATTTTCATCATTCATTTCTTGGAGTCGTTTTCTATAATTTCCATGGACCTTTCGCAGCCAAATTTAACTTCAATTTGCAAACCGTCGCGTGGATGGATTTCTTCAGTTGGTTTCGATTTCATTGCTTCATCTAGCATCGGAGGACAAACTACGAACAAAATGGTTTGGGTTTTAGCAAGATGATGGATCGAACCACAGAACAAATTGCCAGAGCTCCCTAAATTGTGTTCGGACATGCTAATATCGAAATATGGCTAGGTTTGCCCGATTTAACTAGCTCTGACCTTATTTTCTATAAAAATTTTCGAGATGACGTATATTTATGAAAATAAGCTATGCACGTTGAAAACCCTGAATAAAATCGGCTTTACAGTTTTTAGGGATTTATGGAAACAACTGCAGGAGATTATAGTACCTAATGAAAGCCCTAAAAAACGTTGTGTCAAAAAATTCCATCTAAAAATGTGTTGAGTGTTTTAGTGGAAAACAAGAATTTACATTACCTAATTTTCGATTTCTTACATCGCCCTATTTGTATACAGTCAACAATTCCTAAATTACTTGAATCTCTCCTAACGGATTTTATTTCGCCTTCTATACAAAAAATAATCATTCCTCAACAACATGGATTCTGCAAAGGGAAGTCCACACTGACAAATACGCTTTTATATCAAAACAAAATTTCGGAGTCTTTTGAAAATTCATTACAAGTTCATTCGATATATACAGATCTTGCTAAAGCATTTGATAAAATCAACATTGAACTATTAATTAAAAAACTCTCTGCTTTAGGATTTTGCGGCACTTTATTGAATTGGTTATCGGAATTCCTTCGTGACCGCCAATTTTGTGTTAAAGTCATGAACCAACTCTCTGACCCTGTTTATGTATCTTCTGGTGTACCCCAAGGAACTCATTTGGGTCCATGGCTCTTTAGCTTATTTATTAACGATATTCATAAAATATTTGACGACGTGGACTTCCTTCTATTTGCAGATGACTGCAAAATATTTAAATCAATATCTTGCGTTGATGATATTTATGTTTCACAAAATAATCTCCTGAAGTTTGATGATTATTGCTTTAAAAATAATTTAGAAGTTAATACAAAAAAGTGCCAGTTCATGTGTTTTAATCGAAGCAGAACATCTTATAATCCATCTTACAGCTTAAATGGAGTCCCAATAAAAGAAGTAGATTGTGTAAATGACTTAGGCATAAATTTCGATAGATCATTAAACTTCATATGTCATACAAGGGATATAATCAATGATGCTAGGCGGAGTTTGGGTTTTGTTATGCGAAATTCAAAATGTTTTTACAATGTTATTGCCATCAAAAATTTATATGTTTCGTTAGTTCGTAGTAAACTCGAATACAACTCTTTAGTATGGAATCCGTATTATAAAAACCATTCAGATGACATCGAAAGTATTCAATTCAATTTTATTCGTTTTGTCGCTTACAAAATGAAAATACATCCACAACATATTGATTATCCTGCACTATTGAATTCTCTAAATTTACAAACGCTTGAAGTCAGACGGTTATCAGCAGGGGCCCTATTTTTGTATAATTTAATTATCGGTTACATTAACTCACCCGAATTATTAGCGGAAATTTCATTTAATATTCCTATTCGTAATACACGTAGCCATCAGCTGTTTGCTCTCTCTACACATAGAACTAATTACAACCATAATGCACCATTAGAAAGAATTAAAAGAATTGGTAATGGATTATCACAATTTATTGATTTTTTCAATTCTAATAAGGTTTTAATTAAAAACATAATTTTTCAGATACATTCTTTGCCTTAAAGCTACAATTTTAGTATTAGTATTCATATTCATTAACAGTAGTATTTTTTTTTTCTTTTTATATTATTATTGAATTTTTTACCAAAAATTAAGGATAAATGATAAGTTGAATATTGTGTTCATTTGGAATATTTTGCTCATATTGCTTATGTGAAATTTTATTTTGTAAATGGACTACCAGTCCGTGAAAATGATAATAAATAAATAAATCAAGCTTTACAAGATTTAATTTCGAAATTACAAACAAACTCCATGAAGGACCCAATAGACTCAGCGATTTATCGGCCAATCAAAGCTCATTTCTGCGGAGAAAGCATTTTTTAAGTTCACTACCGAATTCGCAAGAGAAAATGAGCTTTTTCCACAGAAAATTTGCTTTCTCCACAGAAATGAGCTTTGATTGGCCAATAAATCGCTGAGTCTATGAGGCCCTTCAGGCTTTGTTGAACTGTGCTTAAGTGTATAAATGATAGCTGAACGTTGGTTTGAATTTCACTGCTGGTTTCACTATTCAAATCGTTTCAGAACAACGACCATGAGCTACCACAATCACTCGATTCAAGAGGAAAAAATCCTTTGAATCGATTCTACAACAACGACGTCAATCCATACTATCTACTAGGCCTGTTTGGTACCGAGATTTCAGTACCGGGTTTCGGTTTTTTTCAATACCCGGTACCACAAGCGGTTTCCCTGACTCAGGTTTTTTTTTCAGTACCGACGGTTTTTAACCATAAGCCGGTTTTTTTGAGTACCGGATTAAAAACCGACTCAGGTTTTTTTTTCAGTACCGACGGTTTTTTAAACCATAAGCCGGTTTTTTTAGTACCTGGTTAAAAACCGGTACCAAAAAACCTGAAAAAACGGCTCATGGTTGAAATGAATCGTTCTTTTTAACTCGGTACCAAAAAACCGACTCGTCTGTCGGTTTTTTTTAACCTCGGTACCAAAAAACCGGGATATCGGTACATTAGAATATAGGGTCCGGTACCAAGTGAACACCGGTTTTGTACCGGGATCCCGGTTTTTGGAACAGGCCTACTACTATCAATCTACCTCGTGCAGTACCCAAGAGGCGGCAATTTGTCCTATTGCCAGGGGCGGCATAATTGCAAGAGCGGGCGCTGAAAATCCCCTAAGCGCAACCTTGCATACTCTCACTTGACTGATTTAAAGAAATTTACCATCTGACAGTTGAACCGTACATTTCCGGCCTCATTTATTTATTAAACTATTTAATATCGAAATAAAGTGCAATTGAATCTCGTTTGAAACTGGAAATTTAATTTCAAGAACAAAACGTATCAGCTGTAAAAGTGTCAATTGTCACATTTTTCACCTTCCGCGAAATGGCGGTAGGAAGACCAAATCTGATCCGCGATCCTATGCCGAACAAAATAGAAAACAGTTTCCGCAACATACGCAACTGTTTTGTTTCGTAAAAGAAACGAGAGTATTAGCACTTTAAGAAATCTAAATAACTGAGGAGAAACCAGGACGTCACTGCAAAGAAGACAAAAAACTGCTAATTTTCGAATGCGCGAATTGAAAAATGCTTTTGTGGTAAATGTGAGTGGAAAGTCGTTGGTGCGATGGGGACTAGGCTTAGTAATTTTGCAAATTCGGTTCGCGATCGACTTTTTACAACTTTGGCTCTCTAGAGATCAATTCAACACCGCCAGAGACATTGCTTAATGAAAATCAAAAATTTTACAAGAATAGTCACTATAGTCTTCCGCGGACCACCTCTAGGGCTCTCACGGACCACCTTCGGTCCGCGGACCACCAGTTGGGAAACGGTGATTTAGGGAGTGGTGTAATTTTTAATACATACGCATGCATGTGAAAAAATTATTATTTTATAATTCAAACAAAATTACTATAGTTGTATGGAATCTGATACCCCAAGCAACAATTCGTTTTCTTTAAAGAAGCACTTTACACTGTAGCAATCATATAGTACCAAGAAATTCATTTATCGTGTGACATCGCTTAAAGTAATATTTTGATCCGATAAAACATCCTTAAAGTATTTTCCGGAAAGCTTCTATCATCATTATGGAATAAATTTAAAGATAGTGGTATAAAACTTCGATAAAACTGTCTCTAAACGTTAACCTAAAAAAGACACTCCTCTAAATACTCCACTCTTGTGTTTATTGGATGATACAGCACACACATGCAATAGTCTCTCTAAGTTAACTCACACACATGCATATATTCTTCTATAGCACAGTCGGTGTCATTTTTATAGTGTGACATTCGTATGGTCATCCAATAAATTGTTCACCGTAGTTTTATAGAAGGATGGACTTTGTGATTTACTGAATTGACACTTATAAGTGCTCTGGAATACCACGTTTCTTGAATTGAATTCATTGAAATATTGCTTGAAACCAACATTTCCTCACTCCTTGTTAGCTTATGAATCAATTAAGATAATCTCAGCGCAGAAAATGTCTGTATTTTATTGAAGAATGTGTGAATTTAATTAGCTTCAACTGATTGACATATACAGAAGAAGGTGCATAGGAGAAGGGTCGATAAAGAAGTGTCGTGCACTTGTAGTGTTTACGAGCAATGTTATCTAAATGTGAGGTTGGCCGAGTGGTTAGGGCGTCGGACTGGCGTACGACAGTCGCCAGTTCGACGCTGGCTGCGGGAATTATTTTTTTTTCTCTTATTTTTTGCAATCGCGAGAAAATGACAGAAAATGATGACATAACACATGATGTATGTCTTTCTGGAAGCGTAATTCAGTGCTACAATGAGGTTCTATTGGATCAAAAAACGGCGCTAGATGCCATTATTGGACTATTATTCAGTGTTTATACCCTGTAAAGTGCCCCTATTGTCGTTAGAAGAGAATATTTTACGAAGTATTATAGGGATGAAATTGTTACTTGGGACTCATCAAATTTTACTCATATTCCGATTGATCATTGTGACGATGGTGCTGATGATGTTGTCTATGATGGGGATGTCTATGCTTTCTTTCCGGTTCATCATCATTATAATCATCATCGTCATGAATATCAATACTAATTTCAATTTCTTCATCATTGTCCGGCGATCGTACAAATCGTTGTTTGATTGCTGACATCCGAGGCATCCCAGCCATTCCGCTTGCTGCTATTTGTTGTGGTTCATTTGGTGTACTAGGCATTCCTGGCATTGGTGGTTGTGGTCCATTTGGCATACTAGGCATATCTGGCATTTGTCCATTTGGCATTCCCTGACATTCGATGACTGCATCTGGATTGGGTTGACCTTGGCCAGAGCACTAATTAGGAAAAGAGTTTGGCTATAATAAATTTAATTAAATTTAAAACTAAAGTTTACTTACAACGCATAAAAGAATTAACGGTACAATCATATTGCGAGGTTGAATCGATGCCATTCCAGTGGATAGTTGATTCCTTGAATACTTCAGTTTAACTTTCTCATACATATTTATAGTAACTGACGATTAGTGGTAATGCTTCAAATTATCCAGGGAAATACCTCACTGATAAAATTAATAACTAAATTAGTCATAATCATATATATACAAAAAAAACGTTATTTTGTTTCAATGTAATGAATTACAGATCTATAACGTCCGGTGCAATTAAACGATTTTAATCTATTTTATTTCCATAGATATATGCGCTCAAAGATCTAGTTTATTTAAACGTTGTGTCTTACGAAGTGATGACAGCCATGTAGGTACAGTATCCATTGTACTCCTTAAAAATAAAATAAATAAATAACAGGCACGACAATCCAACATTGGACTAAGGCCGCAGGATGTGTTAGTGACATCCTATTTCCAAGATCTTATCTGCTTTTTGTTGAGGTAATGAGATCAGCAACACGTTCAGCAGTGTTATTTATCCCCATAAATGGGTACTCGTTTAACATCTGAGTGAGATCATAGTCCGCCACAAGCTCGTGAGCTCGAAAAACACCATGGATCACGGTGAGATTTGAACTCATGACCCTGTGCACCGAAGGTGCGCGCACTAACCGCTAGACTAGCCAGACTACAAAAATAAAATAGAAATGAAATGAATGTTAGTAAATTATTGGACATCCCAAGCAACAATTCGTTTGCTTTAAAGAAGCACTTCACACTGTAGCAACCATATAGTACCACGGAATTCATTTATCGTGTGACATCGCTTAAAGTAATATTTTGATCCGATAAACCATCCTTGAAGTACTTTCCGGAAAGCTTCTGTCATCATTATGGAATAAATTCAAAGATTGTGGTATAAAACTTCGATAAAACTGTCTCTAAACGTCAACCTAAAAAAGACAATCCTTTAAATACTCCAGTCTTGTGTTTATTGGATGATACAGCACACACATGCAATAGTCTCTCTAAGTTAACTCACACACATGCATATATTCTTCTATAGCACAGTCGGTGTCATTTTTATCGTGTGACATTCGTATGGTCATCCAATAAATTGTTCACCGTAGTTTTATAGAAGGATGGACTTTGTGATTTTTTAAGAATTGACACTTATGAAGTGCTCTGGAATACCACGTTTCTCGAATTGAATTCATTGAAATATTGCATGAAACTAACATTTCCTCACGCCTTGTTAACTTACGAATCAATTAAGATAATCTCAGCGCAGAAAATGTCTGCATTTTATTGATGAATGTGTGGATTTATTTAACTTCAATTGATTGACATATAAAGAAGAAGGTGCAATGGAGAAGAGTCGATAAAGAAGTGTTGAGCACTTGAAGTGTTTACGAGCAATGTTAGCTATATGTGAGGTTGGCCGAGTGGTTAGGGCGTCGGACTGGCGTACGACAGTCGCTGGTTCGACGCTGGCTGGGGGAATTATTATTTTTTTCTTTTTTTCACGAGAAAATGACAGAAAATGATGACATAACACATTGATGTATGTCTTTTTCAAAGCTTAGTTCAGTGCTACAATAAGGTGCAATTGGATCAAAAAACGGCGCCAAACGCCATTATTGGACTATTATTCAGAGTTTATACCCTGTAAAGTGCCCCTATTATCGTTAGAAGAAAATATTCTATGAAATATTATAGGGATGAAATTGTTACTTGGGATTGCATCAAAAGTATAATCTGATAAAATTTTCCTTTCTATGCTGTCCCAGACTGATCGTGGTTTGCCAAACCGCGCGGTACAAAATATCAAAGTTAAAAGTTTTGGCAATGGGGGAATTCAACAAACATAATTTGTCCAAAAATAGACTATTATTATATTAAACTTTTAACTGGAATAGCGAATGATCACCTAAGCCTAAAAAAATAACCACACTAAAATTTGATGTGCAATTTGGTTTCCATAGAACTTCAAAGTAAAATTTTTGTGATTTGACCCAAAAACAATTTAATTATTATTGTTGAGTTGAATTATTACTATTATTATTATTTACACATCAATTTTCTCCAACTTCTACCAAGATGAGGTGTCCTTGCCAATTTAAAAATTGGCGCATAGTTTTACAATTATATCTTTCTGTATATATTCTACATAGTTCCATTATTCCTAAACGTTTTAATGCTTTAAATACAGAAAACTAGGGTCAGGTAGGAATTTTGATATTTTTGCAGTTTGAATAAATAAAAAAATCGAATCTTCGCCCTACCAACTTCTAAAGTGCCTTCGTGTCAAAGACTGTTATCATTCTACATATTCCTACAAAATTGATGTCTATCGGCTGAACCGTTCGCGAGTTATAACAGTGAAACACATATCTTCGAATGACGCAAATACGTCATTATGACGAAAATTTACCATCATTATCACGAATTCCAAATTACACATTTGGACCATCATTTGCTCAATAATGACAGGGGACGCCATCTGTTGCAAAATTGAAGAGCAACCATTTTTGCAAAAATGTTAAATTTGTTATCAATCTTTACACGTTTCTATTCAAATTCTTCAAGAAAAGTAAGCCTTTAAATTAAATTCATCAAAATATCGCTGTTGCTAGGGACATTTTCATCTTTACACAAACGTCAAAAGTAAATGACGAATTCTAATGACGAAAACATATGTGTCACCTCAATTTCGAACTTTCATCATTATGACGCAATATCGTCATAATGATTTGGATATGTGTCAAGCCTGTTATTTAGTGAATAGACGAACGGACGGACACAAATCGATTTTATGTTTTTCAAAAAATAAAGATGAAAATAGAATAAAAAATAAAAATATATGTAAGGTAAAGAAAATTGTTTAATTTTATTAAAACAAGAAAATTTCTAAAATAAAATCAATAAGTTTTGCAATATCATAGCCGAAGAAAAATTAACCAAAATATGGCCATCGAGCGGCAAAAATCAAACAGCTCCGAATTTTTGCAGGATGGCTGGAGATGAACCCCGGACTTGCTAAAACAAGTCCTGATCGATTGAGGGACTTTCAGCTTTGAAAAAAAATGGGAAAGGGGGGTTATTTTCAGTTTTCTTGTGATTACTTTAAGAATAGTTGCAGCAAAATGTTTAGAAAAAAACTAAACGCTCGACCAAAAAAAAAATTGGATAAGTAGCATAGTATTTCGTATTTTTCTTTGACTAATATGTAATTGAGTTTGGCATGTTTTAATTTTATTAATCAATATCCAACTTCTTGAAATTTCCTTCAGCACCAAACACATCAGAGGTATTTTTCGGGTTTCCTTCGCGAAGTTTTTCATTAACTCTTCTGGTTTCCTCATTTTGAAAGTATTCGCTGTTTCCAGATAGTTTTTCATAAAAACGATCTGCAAAGTATTACACAATTATATAATTAAAAAAATATTTTGAACGGTTAGAAACCTTACCGCAATGTGATATGAAGCTGTCTTTATGTCCACCATAGTCCTCGGGTAGATAAGCTTCCGAAACGAAAGGATATAATGTTTTTGCTGTTTTGTGCAATAGCAAGGCTTCCATTAGATCCTTTTTAATAAATGGTTTCATTAGACCCATCAATTTATCCATAGCTGGAACTGTGTTAATGAAGTGGAACCCATTCAAACGGACAGGACACGCTTCCTGGATAGATGAATGGGATAAATCGCATAAGAAGAAAATCTTGTCAAAACGGGAAATACCATATTACCTGTAAATAATACAAAAATTTCTTCATACCAAAAGGACTTATTCGTAGGACATGACCCAAGGAAAATCCCGTTATATCCACTACTATAATAAATCCTTTTGCTGTGCCTTCCTCGATCATCCATAGGTCGAAACACATAAAAAACCTTCAAGTGACATAAAAATTAAATTATAGAATTATGTATGTATATGTTGTGACTCTACACATAATACAATATTGGGAGATTAATAGTCCAGTCAAAATATCCAAATTGAGGCCTCCAAATAGAAAAAAATAGAGTAAGGCTAATTTTGGCTGTTTTCGGTTCAGTATAGGGTGCCAGGAGTATGAAACTCATTTTGCTAAGAAAAATGTTAATAGGAAAGGTCCCAAGAAGGACAAAAAAGGACACTAATTAATCCTTGATCAGAGGTGGGTATGCGGGGTGTCATATCAATGGGGACGCCGAGTACATTACATATACGGTGTTTGTTTCCTGCTTCAAGGATCAAATAAAATCGTATTTGAATGTAAAATTTTCGGGTTTGCCGTAACTTATCAACTGTATCTTTCCAAAGCCATAACTACGCGAATTCAAGTTGTCACTACTTTCTTAATTTCTTAGAATCTATAATAGCTGAAGAGTCTACCATTAAATTTGCTACAAAAAGAAAATGTTCGGAAAGCTCCGAAAAAGGACATAAAAGAACACTAATTAGTTGTTGATTCTAGGTTGGCATGTGGGGTGTCATATCAAAGGAGACGTTGAGTACATTGCATATCCGGTATTTGTTTACTGTTTCAAGGACTCTAAACGGAGTGAATTTGTCATCTGTCTGATTGGAAAAAAGCGTGAATGGTGCCAAATCAAAGGGAATGTCGAGTATATGATATTTCAGATCATTCTAATCTATAGAAATTAATAACTCTATTGCTCATTTTGCTATGAAAAAATCTAGCGGAAAGGTTTACAAACGTGTCCTTTTTGGGACCTTCCAGATTCTTTAGCAAAATGAATGGCAGAATCTTCAGTTATTATAAATTCTAAAAAGTTAAGGAAGTAGTGGCAACTTCAAATCTTTGCATAGTTATGGCTTTGAAATATTCAGATGATCATTTACAGAAAACACGAAAACATTTTATTAAAACGCTTGTCCTTGAAACTGGAAGAAAATACCGAATATGTAACGTATTCGACGTCCTCTTTGATCTAACATCCCGCATGTTCTCGTCCGTTCAAAGTTAATTAGTGTCCGTTTAGGTCCTTTTCGGGAGCTTTCCGATCAACAATTTTCTAAGCAAAATTAATGGTAGAATCTTCAGTTATTAAATTGGTTGGCAACTTGAAATATTCGCGTAGTTATGGCTTTCCATTCAAACACCATTTATTCCGTTGAGGGTCCTTGAAACAGGAAAAAATCAACGGATATGTAATGCGCTCGACTTCCCCGTTGACATGGCGACCGCCGATCAAGGATTAAATAGTGTCCTTTTTTGTCCTTTCAGCGATCATTCCGATCAAATTTTTTTTTAGCAAAATGAATTTAGGACTCTTGGAATCCCACTGATTCAAAAACAACCAAAATTAACCTTACTCTATTTTTTTCTATTTGAAATGCTAATATATGAATGACTGCACTATAATGCAATTTTTCACCAAAAAACAGAATCTTACAATTTTATTACATCAGAAAAATGAAATTGATCTGAATCTGTCTTTAAGAATTTGAACATTATTATTTTGTCGCCTCCCGCTGTTGTGTAGGGCAAAGGGGCAATTCCACTAGAAATAAAGTACAAAGAAACATGATTAAAAAAAAGAAAATTATGTAACACAAATAATTGAATTTTTATTAAACGAAAATGCCACCCACACCCAGAAAAATTTCAATAGGAAATCCCATTAAACCAATAATTTTGTCCCATTATTTTTAGTCAATAGGAAAAATCGGATTACTTAAAAAATATAGGAACCATTACTTTCACTCGATAAATATCCGTTTGTTTTAATAGTTAACTCCTTTAAAAACAAACCATGTGTCTAGTTATTTTCCAATAGGATATATCTTATTGAATTAATAGGATCAATCCTATGTAATAAAAAAATCGTTTCACTCGTAATCTGATCGAAGTACATATATTGTGTTCACACTATATTTATAAATCACGATATTTGGCCAGGCCGAGTATTAAACATCCGATCGGCTAGTACTCTTTAAAACTTACCAAGTCACGGGGAGGCAACCGAACGATCCCGGCTACGGAAAATACGTCTATATGCTTAAAATTCAACTAAAAGACATATCCCATTAACGAAATAGGACAATATATAAAACAAATGGTATCCATCCTATTATTAGTTAATCATATCAGATCTTGTTAGTTTAATGGGACAAACTGATTAAAATGTAATATGGTATCCCATTGGATTTACGGGACACATTTCATTTCATACAAAATATCTCAATAGGATTCGCCCAGTTATATTAATTATTGCATCTGTTTACTTTTGTGAAGAAATCTGGTAAATTGCTCTCCAATTAAAATAATGGTACAAAAACTTTTAAGTTTACGGGGCCCATTTTTCTGAGTGTAGGGCGTAAGATCTGTGGAAAACGAATAAGCAGGAGCAGGACAAAATTTCCCATAAATCATTTCAACCACCAAATTATCTACAATATTATAGGCCCAAAACAACACTTTGACCTTTTCCATTCAACATTGTTCAATTGTTTACATAATAATTCATGCTAAATTTAACTGCATTCGATAAGAAATACAATTTTGTACGATAAGTTGCGTTTTATTTCTGCAGTATAAATATATGAACCTGATATGAATATTCATCAAATAAAAGATTACCCCCAAAGAAGTTTATTGGCATAATTTCTACAGTTAATATTGAAAGTAGTACAGGACTTCAGAATTCATTGATCAAAAAAAGAAGTTGTCTATTCAATATAAAATGAAAGTGGCCAGTGTCGAGGATCAATATAAAAAATATCCCGAGCTAAAGAAAAGTGAAGTGGATAAATTTGTAGAATGGGCTCGCCAACAAAAGCATTTGCCGGATATTGATGAATTTATGGCATGCTGTTTTCTGCATGCATGCAAATTTAGCTTGGAAGTGGCGAAACAAACTTATGACCTTTGGTGTACTACTAGGACCGCAGTTCCTGAATTTTTCGCGAATCGTGATCCATGCGGAAAAGAATTAATGGATATTATGAAAACAATGTAAGTATGTATGTATGTATGAATGTTTTAATTGTTACAACAGGACAGTTACGTCTGATTTTTACTGATTGCACCCAATCAAAAAACATATTCTTTTGTCGGCGTACAACCGCACAGCTCCTTGTAGATTCTTTGCAAAGTAATCGGCTCACTGCGTTCCAATTGCGTTGTATGACTGCAGCACTAAATCCTCCAAATTATATGGTTTTCTGCTTGCTTCTCCCATTCCCCAGATTAATAGTGTTATCTATTAGCTGCCCTGGGCTCAGCTTGAAACCGATCGAACAAAAGATGGTGGAGATTATGCTTTTAAGAAAATCTCTTTAAATTCTGCATAATAATATTTTTTATGTTTGCCCTATAGCCCTCGCAGATTTGTTTCGAAAAAAGTGGGCTGCGAGAATCGTTTACATGCAATTGACCTATTCACCCCTCTTTACTGCGACTCCATATTCGCCGAGCAATCTCCATATATTCGCGTGTATCAAAGAACCGAAGAATTAATATTGTTCGTCATTGTGGCACGATAGCCCGACGTCGGGCCCAGCAGCTAGTGGGCGTCTTCACCTACAGAGATCTCGTAGCGAGCTTTCGGTTGTGCACGCAACCTCGCTCCGTCAATTCGTCGTGCGTTCATCACCTTCTTTGGTATGTGATTATCGTCCATTCGTTGTACATGATGCCCCGTCCATTGCAAACGTTAAAGCTTCACGATTTTTGATACTTTCAGCTCATCGTACAATTGCCTCGGTCGCCGTCGCCCAGACCGCGAGGTTAAAAGGGTACATACAGATTTCTTGCCTTAAACATATTTTTGGATTTTCTTTTAGAAATATTATTTTGTATTCGAAAAGGAATTCCCTTATACCATAAATAGTATAAAACAGGGTAAATTCGGGTTTTTCTTATATTTTGCGTTTGAAACGACGTTTGTCGTGGACAAGGAAGTGTAACACGGTTGAGCTCTGATCGCCGCAGGCACAGAAAACTTTTGCTGCTATGGGGCCACAACCACTGCCATCTAGATAGACAGGCCGAACTGCAGAAATTTGTTCGTCTACAAGTGGACAAAGTGCGTTCGTGACCAGTGACAGTTGACATTTGTAAAGCCCACAACCTCCAGTGCTTTTGAACCCAAAAGTTTAAATATGCCGAGCGTTTATTACGAAACAAAGGTTATGGTTTGCTTTAATGTGTTTTTGATGTGCAAGTGGTAAAATAGTATACATCAACATCGTACTTACCATATTTATCTCAAAAATCAACGCACTGGCATGTGTATATCATAGCAAGTCACACGAAATGACAGGCTGACAGCCACTGATATTTGGATTGTGGACAATTTGTGGATTGTACTGAGCGGTACTTTGGCAGTACTAAGCGCGGACCATGACCAACCATGGCACTACTAGTGTTGCATGACCACTGACAGATCAGCTGATAATCCGGCCTGTCTATCTAGATGGCAGTGGAAAAAGTCATCAGCCGCAAAAAGGATTGATATAAATACATTCCCGCCAAAATACTCGCATCTTGTGTCAAGGATGGTGGTGGAGCAAATTTTTTTTCAACGCTTATTGGCGGGGAGCTGAACGAGGGTACTATTTGCTGCTATGTTCTTTTCTTGATAATTTTTAAGCTTCCAGTCTTATAGAAAATAAAAATGCGTTTTAGAACCTTATTTAGCTTTCCTTCGTATGGAACTCGTTTTTTTTCTATACGATAAAAGTTCTTTCATAAATTTCTTAACATTGATTTTATTTTGTTATTAACCTTATTCAAGCTCCCCGCCAAATAGCGTTGAAAAAAATTTGCTCCACCACCATCATTGAGACAAGATGCGAGTATTTTGGCGGGAATGTATTTATATCAATCCTTTTTGCGGCTGATGACTTTTTCTTTGGCGAACACCTTTTACAACACAGTTGTTTTTGTGAGATATCATATCTTTTTGCAGTTTTCGATTTACAAAATTCGTAAATATATTATGAAGACGATATTCATTGCCCTATTGTCACGAATTTGTTTGAGAACAATAATTATAAGAATGATAAACCCCTTGCTAACCTTCGTCTCCTTGGTCTCCTTGGTAACCTTGCTCGTCTTGGTAATCTTAGTAACCATAGTACACTTGACTACTTTGGTGATCTTGCAAACCCTTAGTAACCTTGGTAACCCCGATGGCCTTGGTAGCCCTAGTAACCTTGCTAACCTTGGTATCTTTATACATAACATTAAACTTAATGATAACCCTAACTTTGACCATAACCCTGGCCTATACCTAAACCTCAAACTCATACTAAACCTTAACCCAAACCCTATCCTTACATTTAACCCTAATAATAACGTTAACTGCGATGTAACAATAACTTTAACCCTATCCGTTACCCTAAACTTGATTTTGACTTTAACACCTTAGCCCTAAATTGAGTCTAAACCTTTACTTCATCTCTATCACATTCATCCTAATCTTAAATCTTAATTTTTAATGTAACCATTAAGCCTCACTGTGTACTCAATATGTGATTCAAATAACATCCATATTTCCTAAGTTCCACATTGCGCCTAAGACACATAGAGAAAGACATGTACATGTGAAAATATCCTTTTATCCCTCATCAAAGGTCCCGAAAACCTGTTGAGTTCTGACGAGCATTGCTCTTACAACAATAAAGTGGTTTCATGACCAAGAATCAGGGATAGCTATGAAATTCACTATATAACTAACAGTACCTTTTTGCCTACCACAACAGGATCAAACCGGGTGGAATTACAAGAATAAATCTACATGCCAAATTTTGTTAAAATTAACTCATCAGAATTCCTTGAAAAATCGATTTTCCATATGCCATCATCACGTAACTCTGGTTTGAACACAACAGAATACACCGTCTTGACAAAACCGATTTGGTGTCCCAGCGCCATATTTAAGCTTCCACCAAACCAGCGCAGAACGGTAGCGGTACGTGTCAGAATGTATGAAATAGTTTCCGCCGCGGTACACCACGGAGTACTTGTCAATTCTTGTGGTGTGTGTGTTGTGTGTACCTCGTACCGCTACCGCGCTGATTTGGTGGAAGCTTTAGGATCATCGGGATGAATGAAACAGTGCGTATGCTCATCCAATATTAAACTAATATGTACGTACTCGTATATATGAGACGAACCAAAACAGGAACTTTGACCTGCCCCCTTTCTTGCAGACGATCTAAAACTGAAAATTTTAGATACAAAAGATTGTTCGGTCCTACCAATTATACTATACTAGGCTTTTTTCGGGCCTATCCCCGACTTTTGCAAAATGCTTCCTTTAAAACATATAAAAAGATTTAAGCGAGAAACTCTATGTATTTTTTCACATTTTCCGCTGTATCTTTTTTTCTACTTCACGGATCGGAGCAAACGATAGCCTATGCACACCTTCACGACAGACTCTATCAATGGGAAAAGAGACCAAATCCCGAGATGCCCTCTGCAAGGCTGTAGCCCTGTCAATGAACGACAAGAACAACAAGAACAACGAGAACAACGAGAACAACGAGAACAAGATTTTTGAAAAAATGCGATTTTCAAACTCTTATATCTCCGGTGTTTCTTATCGTATCATCTTGAAATTTCCTACACTTCGTAAGACGGCGCGAGCGACAACGCTTACCGAATTTGAAGACTCAGGACCAACCAGGGTCCGAGCTACAGAGGTCCGAAAACCCGTACTTGTTCCGTCGTGTAAACATAGTCTTAGTCGCTTCTCACTTTTTATTTGTTCAAATTTCTTCGTTTTTCTTTGGCGTGCGGGACGCTCCTGCGTCCCTAGATTATGACAAAAATCACATAAAAATATGTAGATGAGCATAATCTGCGTTATATTATTTCCACAATATATTTCTTCATAGCTTTCAAATTTGTTTTCCCGCCATCTACTCTGATATATGGCTACTTCGTTGCGAAGCGTTGAAATTTTGCACTAAGTAGAGGACGATTGGGTTATTTGACCCATGCCAGCACACCCCAGCTCTTCAGATTCTTCTTGAATACTTCACCAATCCAGAAAATATAACGAATTCTCCAAGCATCCGCCAGTTTTGAGTTAGAATTAGGGTTAAACTTGCTTCGGCTTTCTATCATTGCATTCGATTGTACACAACATCTAACGTTGTCGCTGTCCTTTGAATTAGATTGGATTAGTGATTACAGAGGTACCGAAATTTCGTTTCTACGAAATATATGCGAGTTTTGGCGGAAATTGCTTATTTATGCGAATAAAAGCGAAATATTATAATTTGGACTTTTTCCGCAAAAAAAGTTTTTTTTGTCCAAAAAAGTCAATTTATTGGAGACAATTTTTCATCTCAGATTGATTTTTTCAGATTTTCCGTTAATAACAATAGAGAAATAGGCAAATGCAGAGAGTTCGATGAATCACGAGCACGATGGCTTGCCGAACACCGAGCAAGCACTTTATTTGGAGGTTAGACGAATGAACTTTGTTTCCTGCCGGGAGAGTTTTTCTCGTGTTTCGTCAGTCCCAAAATTGAAATGAACTTTACATAAAAAAGATAAAAGCGTAACGATATGCATATGCCTCAGCAGTTTCCCTTTTTACCGTTACTTCTCGAGGAGTGGTCTTGTCGACTAGTATCGATGTGTTCTCTGAATTCGGAGTATGATGCAGTTGGCAGACACACTTTATACTGAATAATGATAATGAATCTACAGTATTTCTAGAGTTATAGAAAACAATAATAACAACAAGAAAATTTCCAAAATTAGGTTTTTATGCGAATTTCAGCGAAACTTCCAATACAGTAGAGCGTCGATTATCCAAACTAAGGTCGACAAGGGTGGTTCGGATAAACGAAAGTTCGGTTAATCGAACTCCATAGAAAATATATAAAATAGCCCAAATATGAAATTAAGCTAGAAACTGAAAACATTTAAAAAGACTAGAACTGAACAAAAATAAAAAAATCGAGTTTAATAAGCGATGCAGACGAGAGATTGCTTCCTTCAAACTCTTGCTTTTTCATTTAATTCGATGTCTGGTCATATGAAAAAAAGCTGATTGCCTGGTTCGGTTAATCGAATGTTCGGATAATCGACGCTCTACTGTATATCCAAAATTAATTTATGCGAAATTCCTGATTTTTATTTTGCGAAATATCCGTACCTCTAGTGATTACCGATACGACAGAAATAATCATTTCTTTATTGATTGGATAAAAGCCCATCGAACGGAACATTTTATTTGAATAGTCGAAATCGATAAACCCCAAAATGACACAATTAAGCCCAAATATGGCCATCGAACAGCAAAAATCCTACATCGCTGATTTTTTTTGCATGATGGTTGGGGATGGCTCCCAGATTATGGGGAAAAAAGTCCACCAACCGATTTTAGACCTTTTTTAAAAGCTCCATAACTCTTGAAAAATACTAGTTTAGTTGTGAAATTTTGTGTAAGAATTCACAATAAGTTCCAAGATCATTTTGAGGGAAACATAGAGTCGCTCCGATCAAGGACCCCCATTATCCCCCATTTGAATTTGGCAAAATGGCATGTCTATAACCCCCTCCCCCCGATTGGATATTACGATATTACGATTGGAGGGCATAATCGCCCCACTCACCAAAAATCAGATCAATCGGATAAAAACTAAGGGTACCTCCCATATACAAAGTGACCCAAGATAATTTTGTTCTACAGTTTATAACCCACACTACTAACGAAATTGAATTCCCCATCGCTTCTGTCCCTCTCAGGCATTCAGCACTCACCTAATAAAAGTAACTCACAAATAAAAATTTAAAAAAATATCTAGTAGAATCAAAATTCCAACTTATTTTAGAAATGGGAACGACACTATGATTTGCAAAATTAATAAGGATTTCCTTAAGGCTTTCCTCAAGTATAAGTGAGGGCTACGAATTTAGTCTTGTATAGTTGAATTTAATTATAAATTGTTTATATGTATTTGTTTTAAAATTGTTTCTACTGGTATATTTCAGTGCAATCTACGATATTCCGTGCCGAACACCCGAAGGAAATAAAATCTTTTTTTGTAAACTCCTCGACACAAATCCTAGTAATTTTAATTTTGCAGCATGTGTTAAATTGTAAGTATCTCGTAATATTTATACTTATATTAAAATGCAGGTACTAATATATGAAATTAAATTTATTTACGTCTAGATACTCCATGGTAATTGAAATGACTCAAATGGAAGACGGTATCGATAATGGGATTATGTTGATATTTGATTTGAAAGGATCACAATTAGGACATGCTGCTCGTGCATCTTTCATGCAATTAAAGAAATTTGTTTTCTTCATTTCGGTAAGTATCTCTGTCTGTCTCTTAAGTACGCTCCCACCGAGCAATTCATTTCAGAGAACTGATTTTGGCTTTTAGTAACTTTTTCCCCTAGGAAGGGACACTAGGCTTTTCTTATCAAAACTGTTGGTTTTAGGAAGTAAAGAGCTCAAAACACAAAAAGATACTTTAAATATGAGTTTTGAATATAATAAACAATGATTCTGGCCCATCGATTGCATTTCATTAATTTGTGTTTACACTCTTTTCAGAAAACGCCTCCAATTCGTATGCATTCTATTCACTACATTAATCCTGTAACATTTATGGACAAACTGCTGGGCCTACTTAGTCCGTTTGTGAGTAAAGAAGTAATCGAGCAATTGCAAGTACATACTAAATTGGAAGATCTTTACAAGAAAATACCAAAAGAGTATCTTCCTACTGAATATGGTGGCACAAGTGGATACAGTATGGATAAATCCTATCGTACGTATTTTTTTTAATCGTATATAGCTGTAGGCATCTAATTATTTGTTTCTATTCCATTCTCATCCAATCCAGCTGAATTGTACGAACGGCTCAAGGCCAATAGAGAGTTCTTCTTGAATGAGGAGAAAAATTGCAGAACCAGGGAAGAGTTACGAGAAGGCAAACCCAAGGATGCATCGGACTTATTCGGAGTTGAGGGAAATTTTAAGAAATTGGATATTGATTGAATTATAGTAAATAAATTATACTTTTTCCTGTTTATAATTACGTTAGTTTTTTATACCCTTCGCTTATTAAGCGAAAAGGGTATATTAACTTTGTCATGAAGTTTGTAACGTATTGAAGGCATCTCCGACCATATATAATATGTATATATATGATCAGCGTGACAAGCTTAGTCGATTGGACGATGTCAGTCTGTCCGTCTGTTGCGACACGTTTTGCTCGGCCAGTTTAAAAGCTATGGAGCTGAAATTTTGTACACATGCTTCTTTTTGTTGCAGGCAGTTTGTATGTTTGAATCGCTAAAATCCGACAAGGGGGTCGTGGGGCTGCCATACAAACCTACCCCCCAAAGTTAGGTTCTTCTTAGAAAAACTTTTTTATTTATGCACCAAATAAAATTTCACACAAATGTGTTCTCATTGCTGACACACAACATATGTAAAAATCGACCAAATCGGACAATGGGGTCGTGGGGCTGCCATACAAACCTAGTCCCCCAAATTAGGTTCTTCTAAGAAAAACTTTTTTATTTTCTCATCAATTTCAATAAAATTTTGCACAAATATGTTTCTAGTGATACCACAGAAGATATGTAAAAATGGACCAAATCCGACTATGGAGTCATGGGGCTGTCATACAAACCTAGCTCCCCAAATTAAGTTCTTCTAAGAATTTTTTTTTTATTTATACCCTAATATCAACCAAACTTCACACAAATGTGTTTCTGTTGATGACACAAAACATATGTATGAATAGATGGAGTCGGACCATGTGGCCATGGGGCCACCATACAAACCTAGCCCCCCAAATCAAATTTTTCTAAGAAAAAACATTTTTATTTGCACACCAATTTCAATCAAACCTCATAAAATTATATTTCTATTGACGCCACATAACAAACGTGAAAATAAATGAAATCGGACTATGGGGTCGTGGGGCTACCATACAAACTTAACCCCCAAAATTAGGTTCTTCTAAAAAAATACTTTTTTATTTGGACCCAAATTTCAACCAAACCTCATGGAAATGTATTTTTATTTATGTTACAAAACATATGCAAAAATGAATTAAATCGGACCATGCTGTCATGGGGCTGGCATATAAACCCAACCCCCAAATTAGGTTAGGTAAGAAACCCATGTCCCCCGCTTCCCCCAATAAATCTTCGCCCCGGCACTTATGTCAAAATTCAAGGAAAAGCTTGGAAGCGGGGACGACTGCACACAAGTCATAGGTACGCCCGAAAAAACTTTTAGCCCGAGAGGAGCGAAGGGTATCCAAATTACGAACGCGCCCGAAATTAGCCTCGGTCTCGTTTTTTGGTTAACATAATAGACATATAGACAATCCTAAGAATATAGAAAATGGATAAATAAAAAAAAGCACCAAAAAGCCTCCCGTTTCTTTTTTGGGAAAATGTTGGACCAAATTCGTAATTCACTAGCCAATAACTAAGTTCGGTTCTAGTACTAAAATTTGACATACTGCCATTCAAAGATGTCTGGGAGAAATTACAATTATTCAAAGCAAGATGTAAAAAGATATTTCGATCGGATATATTTGAAAGGTCTTTTTCATTCTGAATATTTTTAACTTTAAGCCATTATCGAATATACTTTTAAGTAGCAACAAAAGTGATTTTCGCTTATGTACATTTTAACCACACGATAAGCAGTATAGGGGGTATAGGTTTAGGTATACCTACTTATACATCAACTCCCGATTAAATAATTCCTAATCAGCTTTCAGCTTTTCCTTCTGTATAAATATTTGTTCATACTACCGATATTGTTCAGATGTTCTGATTAATTTAAGACGCAATCGACGACGTCTTTCACATCCAGTCCATATCAAACGCTGGAACTATAAACTTTTCAGTATCGCTTCAGTGATAAATTTCATAGCATTTTTTTTTTTGCAAAATTTGAATGGAAATACGATTTTTATCAAAATGAAGGTGGCTAATATCGAGGACCAATACCAAAAATATCCTGAATTGAAGAAAAGTGAAGTGGAAAAATTCATAGAATGGACCAAACTTAAGAAACATTTACCCGTCATTGATGAATTGATGGCATGTTGTTTTTTACATGCCTGCAAATTTAGTTTGGAAGTCGCGAAACAAACGTATGATTTATGGTGCACAACGAGGACAGCACTTCCGGAGTTCTTCTCGAATCGTGATCCTACCGGAGAGGAAGTGATGGAATGTATGAACACGATGTGAGTATGAGAGTGAAAATTAATTTTATTTTGGGCAAACTAACTGGTGACATGAATTTAGCATTGGGGATTAGTGTTTTGCCTAGACAAGTGATAAGTAGATGAGGAGGTGAGGAGGTCCTTCTTCTTCTCAGTACCGTATGGCCCATGTGGTGCCATGGTGCGTTAACTCAGCCGTTTTTTGGCAATTTCAAGTCAACGTTACATTGCATATCATTTCGGAGTGTTTAATTAACCGCACTAAAATCGGATAAGAAGTTTGGTTTTTACAGAACTTCAAAGTCAAATTTTTGTGATTTGACCCAAAAACAAAATATTTTTCCCTCTCAATTTTCTCCAACTTCTGCCAAGGTGAGGTGCTTGTACGATTCTTTAACACACAAAAATTTCACTTTGAAGTTCTGTAAAAACTAAGCCTCTTATCCGATTTTAGTTTTGTAATAATGTTGGCTCTAATAATCATCTTATTTTGCTATTCTAGCTAGTCTAGCTTTTGAGATATTGAAGTTTTAGTCGGATAAGAAAAGGTTTTTTCCAAAAATATTCAAATGCCTGTGGCAGCTAAAGGGTTAAGCTAAGGGGGTATGTTCCCTACAACTTTTTTGCTGGAAATCACATGAGGAATCAATATCCGGTGCGTTTATGCGGCAGTTTCCGGACACCCTGTATAATTTCCTATCCGCACATGTACGGACATTTTGAACCACGCTGAGATTTGATTTCCGGACCTCTAGATTACTAGCATGGTAGTGTGCTACTCAACCAAGTGAGCCACAGAGCAGGTCCTATAGGAAATGTATATAGCCGTATTAACGAATGTATCGTCGTCTGTCGTCTTATCCGAAGATGATTGCTTCGACAACGCGTGTTCCGAATCTTGTACCTACTATAAATTTATTATTGAGAGTTCAATGTGCATTGATAAAAGATAAAACATTCAAATATCTACGTTACCGGCTCATAGAATCATACCATCTTATCGGCAGATAGCGGTTGCAATCTGAAATCGCATTATTGAGTGATAGAATTATGATACTTACCCATGTGATAAAATACAGTAGGTACAATGCTGAAAATAGAATGAGAACAGCAGCAGCAAGGATAATACAGTTCAATGCAATTCAAATGAGTGACGTCACGCTGGCAGCAAACGCTATTTATAGCTTTTGCTGCAACCCATTTAAATTGCATTGAGCCGCTGCTGCTGCTGCTGCCATTCTATTTCAAGCATTAAGGTATGTTGTGCTCGACACGACTGCATCGGCTCTAGTGACAGCGACTCGCTCATTTCATATAAAAACTCATTTTTCTCTCATTCTAAAAACGAGTTTTTATATGAAATAAGCGAGTCGCTGTCGCTAGAGCCGATGCAGTCGTGTCGAGCACAACGTACCTTTAGTCTACAGGGCACTGTCATGAATATTTTTGTTGTAACATTATAAAGCTGCATTATCTTTTAGTCCAAAATACATATATGAGACCTACCTTTCAATACAAAAATCTTGTTCTGGACTAGTTTAACCATTCGTGTTCTTAACTGAAATAAAGGCTTAATACCTTAATCCTGCAAGTTTAAATTGACTATACGTATCTTAATAATAATATGAAGGACGAAATGGCTAACATTTTTGGTCATGCGTGACTTCGTCGATCTTGCCGTGGTGTCATCTTCACCAAATTTGGTGCGCATATTCTCCTTTGATGCCCCTGACAAATAATAATCCAAGAGCACAATTTAGATCAGTGACTGGAATAGCGGTAAATTCACATTTGAAGTGAACGAAAAGTGATCATTTAAATAATCCTCCATGGTCTACCCTTGGACCGATTTCGATGAAACTTGGATCGTATTTCAGTTGTGGGGGAACTTTATATTGGCTGGGGTTCCAAAACGGAACAGCTGCGTATGTTCCGCAAACATCTTTGCCATTCTGATCCCCTATCTGCCATTTTGCCGATCAGAAATCATCTCCAGCTCTTTTCGTTAACATATTTCACAGAGGCAAACAAAGGAAAATAACTAGAGATTATTCCTGATTCGCAACTATTCCGTTTTGGAAATAAAATTTTGGTATAAACTTATTGTTAGTATGTACAATTGGTTCAAAATAGCCCCAAACCTAAACATTAAAAAAAAAAGTTTTGATGCCAAATTGTTAAATATATTGCCCAATATACACAGTAAAAAGTTACACTAATTTGCGCCATGGGTTTAAGGGGGAGGGGGTGGCAAAGGGCTTAAGTTTTTTTGCAAATATGATGACAAAAAAAAATACACAAAATTACCTCTGTAATATAATATATATAACACTCTAGATATTTACTCAGAAAATTATACCCTAGACCCAAAAGCATTATAGTGAATTTACATTTTTTGAGTTTTACATTTCGCAGTGTAACTCTTGATAGAGTAGACCTAGGGTAATACATCTCTCCATATATTCCTTACAAAATTTATTTGATTTGTACCAAAAATTGAAGTGCTCCGACCATTGACACCCCCCTCACTCTTCCTAACATTTTTCAAATTGAGCCAGGCAGATCAATTTGGTGGAGTGCCTAGTCTAAGCCCCATTATGCTCCTCACCAAAAATTATTACCACCCGATCAAACCTAAGGGTACCCCCATGCAAAGTGAACCTAAATTCTAACAAATTTCAATTTTCGCACTTCTAAACTCTATCTAAAATAGAAAAAATACCGGCGTACAGAGGGCTCTCTCTCTCTCTTCATTACCGTAACTCCTAGTGGAGCATTTTTTTTTTTTTTTTTTGCCTCACAGAAACTTTTGTCCCGGGACTAGGCTTCTCGGCATCACTTTACTTACTATCCGTACGTAAGTGACTAATCAATCAATCGAGTGTAAACTCTAGCAGATCGTAAAAAAAACTGAAAACAAAATATATTAATAAGGAAATTTATCAAAATAACTTCTTTTAAACAGTAGTTTATTAGTACAATTAAAATTAACTAAGTCCTTCAAACTATTATAAAGAATAATTGACCTTGTAATTGGTTCATTAAGCCCATAGTTTACTCTATGATAAGGCTGAACAAGAAGGTTGTTCCGCCGCAAATTGTGAGGAATATTTCTGACTTGAAAGTTATTTAATATATCTTCACAAACAATATGAGAGCAAAACAGGTCTCTTATAAACATAGCGTTTAAAAATGTTCTTCTATAATCTAAGGCTTGTAAACCCAATAAGGAACAGCGAGTTTTATAATCTGGCTTGAAACGCCAGCCAATTTGATAAATGGCAAACCGTGTAAAATTGTGTTGAATTCTTTCTATACGCTCGATATGCACCTTATAGAACGGATTCCACACAATAGAACAATACTCCAGGTGCGAACGAACGAAAGCTGCATACAATATTTTTAAAGTAAAAGCATCATTAAATTCGCGCGCATTACGTTTAACAAATCCTAACATACTATTCGCTTTTGAAATAATGTAATCAATGTGTTGTCGAAATGAAAGCTCATGGTCGAAAATTACACCAAGATCTGATATTTCGACAACCCTTTCAAGAACACTACCTGTTAAGGAGTACTCAAAGAAGACCGGAGTTTTCAATTTATATATGCTAAGTACTTTACATTTACTAACATTTAAATTTAAATTATTATCGCGGCACCAAAATTGCAGCTTTTCTAAATCGGATTGCAACTTAAGGCAATCATCAATGTTGCGTATTTTCATAGCGATTTTCATATCATCGGCATACTGCCATACACGCACGAATTTAAAATTTTGGATGATATCGTTTATGAAAACTAAAAAGAAAAGTGGTCCTAAATGGCTTCCTTGCGGAACCCCTGATGAACGCTTTATAACAGAGCGAGATGTACAGCCATTTAACTTCACGAACTGAGTCCTATCCGTTAAATAGGATCTCACCCAGCTTAGAAAAATTGACTGTATTCCTAAATGTTCTAGTTTTTTAAGTAAAATATTATGATCTACTCTATCAAAAGCCTTCGAAAAATCGGTATATACCACATCAACCTGCATTCCCTGCTCAATACCATCAGCAACAAATTTAGTAAATGATACCAAATTTGTTGAAGTTGATTTGCCTTTCAGGAATCCATGTTGACATGGCGATATCAAACGGCTAATTAAAACATCTATTTTATTTTTAATAAGCATTTCAAACAACTTCGGTATTGCAGATATTTTAGCTATGGGTCTATAGTTATCAATAAGATGCTTCGGACCCTTTTTGTGAACAGGCGTTATGTATGAAACTTTCCATTCATCAAGAAAAACACCTGAAGTCAAGGACAAATTAAAAATAAAGGCTAAAGGACGACATAACGATTGCATGCAATTCTTCAAAAATATATTAGGAATGCCATCAGGTCCGGCCTGAATACTAACATCAAGATCACGCATAGCATTCAATAGGTCATCCTCAGAAATCTCAAGAGCACTCGTAAGGTCCTCCTGAGCTATCCGAGGGACCAATGCACTCTGACTTCCATTGATGTTAGCATTCATTTCTGATGAAACGGAGTCTGGCACTTTGTAAACTGAACTGAAAAATCTAGCAAATCCGTCACAAACCGATTGAACATCTTTGTAAAAATTGCCATTGAATTCTAAATTTTTTGGGATTCCCGTATTCTTACGCTTGCTGTTTATAAAATTCCAAAATGTCTTACTGTCATTCTTTATATTATTTTCAGCTCTCGCAATATACTGTTTGTAAAGATTTTTATTCATTAATTCATACTCTCTTCTCAATCTAAAGAAATTTTCTTTATTGGCAAGAGAGGATGACTTCTTGTATAATTTATGGGCCTTATTTTTTGCTCTCTTAAGTTTGAACAATTCTTTGGTAGCCCAAGGATTTTTTGCTTTTATTTTGTTCTTTTTTAAAGGAACGTACTTGCGAATAGATTTATTTAAAATTGAATTAAAAATTGTATAACTTTCAATAAGATTACTATTCGATATAACTGGAGCCCAATCCATATTAAAAAATGTTGAATTTAGTTTTTCAAATTGGGCTTTTTGAAAATTTCTAGTAGGAATAACTTCGGGCTCTTCTTCAATGTAATCATAAAAAACATGGTGCGTTGATGACTACCGTGTGTAGTCGATTTTTTTCAAACGTTCGGGACACCCTGTTATCTTCTTCCTACCAGCTTCTAAGCTATTTGTGCCAAAGACTGTAACCATTCTACACATTCCTACCAAATTTCATGACAATCGGTTGAGCCGTTCGCAAGTTATTTAGTGAACCGACGGACAGACGGACAACACCGATTTCAGAAGGGTTTTTTGAAAAAATTCTAAAAAACCCTTTCTTAGAAGAACTTAAATTGGGGGGCTAGGTTTGTATGGCAGCCCCGTGACCCAGTGATCCAATTTCGGCGATTCAAACATACAAACAGCCTGCAACAATAATAAGCACGTGTGCAAAATTTCAGCTTGCTAGCTTCAATACTCGCCTAGTAAAACGCGTCGCAACAGACAGACAGACGGACATCGCCCAATCGACTACTTTTTACATGGTCGGAGATGTATCCTTCAATGCGTTACAAAATTCATGACAAAGCTAATATACCCCAAAAAAACTGGAAAATTTTTACCCCGTCCTCCCTTAAACCATGGACATGATGGGTATCGTTCAAAAGGGGATATTTAGGAGAATTTATGTTATCCGTTTTTAAAAGATTTGCGGCCGTCTGGAGAAGCAGCATAAAGGTAAATCCGTGTTTCATTCAACGAAAATGTCAATATGTAACTGCAGCAGTGTCGCAACCAGAAATTTGTCCTCGAGAGGGCTAAGGCCACCCATGTTACTAGACATTTCAGGTCTTTTCCCTTGAATCGAAGGCCGTTTTGGCAACTTTTTACCGTTGTAACAACGCGCTGGGACGATTGAAAATGGTTATATTTTTCAAGACGAAATGTACCTTTTCACCCTGAAAATCGTACATAGTCAATATGGGTATCAAAAGACAAGCTTGTTAAGAGAACTCCCCATAATGGTAATGGTGGTATTCTTCTGAAGCATTAGTTTTTCCTGAAAAAGATCCTTCACAGCATTTTGGTATTTTTTTGGAAAAATTGTTTTTTTTTTCTAACCCAGATTTTTTTTATTATATACAAGTTATGATTTGAATTTTTTGAAATATATACTCGTACATACACATTATGATTTTTTTTTAATTTTTTAGTGGTATCTACGATATGCCGAAAAGAACACCGGAAGGACATAGAGTCTACTATTGTAAATTGTTGGATAGCAATCCCAGTAATTTATATTTTGCTGCCTGTACTAAAATGTAAGTAAAGGCGGAAGTCATACTCCTGTTTTATATGTTCTCAAGGAAACCATTAAATCTTGAAAATCATCTTAAATCTTGAAAATTATTTTCCTATATTCTATACATTTATAGATTTTTAATGGTATTGGAAATGAATTTGGCTGAAGACGGTATTGACAACGGAGTCGTTTTAGTGTTTGATTGTAAAGGAGGGCAATTGGGTCACTTGACACGTTTTAGCTTTATGCTAATTAAAAAATTCGTATTCTTTTTAACTGTAAGTTCACATTAGATAGCAAAGTTCCTTTACCCACATTTTTGACAATTTTTTTCAATTTTAGAAAACCCCACCATTTCGCATACCCGCAATGCATTTTATCAATCCGGAACCGTTCATGGACCGAATGTTAGGTCTGTTCAGTCCGTTTGCCAGTAAGGAAGTTATGGAACATTTGCAAGTGCACCACACTTTGGAAGATTTTCATAAAAAAATCCCTAGAGAGTGTGTTCCAACTGAGTATGGCGGAACTAGTGGATTGAGTATGGAAAAATATCGTAAGTAGATAGCTAAGGCCTCCATTACACAGTCATATTTCTATTATAATAGGTATGTCATATGCCTAAGCCTACTCGATTCATTCAGTATAAATTTTTAGACGTGCAATAAGCTAAATCAAGTAGGCATATTATAATAGAAATATTACCAAAAATGATTATGTACTGGAGCCCTAACGATCAAGTATCAAATGTATATTTAATTTGTGACTTTTTTTTAATATTTAACCATATT
The DNA here is from genome assembly GCA_949715475.1 of Microchrysa polita. Classification (NCBI taxonomy): domain Eukaryota; kingdom Metazoa; phylum Arthropoda; class Insecta; order Diptera; family Stratiomyidae; genus Microchrysa; species Microchrysa polita. Next base: position 7,554,400 of record OX454420.1, read on the forward strand.
TTGTTTCATATTAGATGAATTGTACGATAGACTCAAGGCGAATAGAGAATTCTTTTTGAACGAGGAAAAAACGTGTAGAACTAGGGAAGAATTACGAGAGGGCAAGCCGAAAGATGCATCTGAACTGTTTGGTGTAGAAGGAAATTTTAAACAATTAGATATTGATTAAGGAGATTAAATAGATTTTTGAAAGACACTTTGAATTGTTGTTTTTTTTTCTTGTGCTCCAAATTTATATTGCTGGTTCTTTCTACACAGTTGTCAGTGACAAGCATGCATAACGAACATTCAAGCTTTATCGTGATATCCTTCACACTTATTTTTTTTTGTATTTTCTTTACTTCAGAATTACTGGTTGATGTATAGTGGCTAGCCCACTATTTGTGGGCTACCTTCATACCCTTTTGAAAATATTTGCCATATCTTTTATGCTTCTTTCTGGTTGTCCAACAGATTTAGTAGAGAAGGAACGGTAATCCAGAACCGGAATCCACCAGTCTTCAGATCAGAAGTACCTTTCTACAGGGCTACATCCCATACCCGTGGAGAGTGGTATTCATTCCAAAAATGGGAAACCGGCCGAAAGAGGATCTTAAATCATGTAGACCAATTGATCTTACGTCACTCATGCTCAAATCAATGGAGAAAATCATAGACGAGTGCATTAAAAAAAAAACACACTGATAAAAAACCCGCTACATAACAGGCATTTTGCTTGCTAACCTTGCAGGATAAATCGCAAATATCGCTCTGGCTGCTTTCCTGGACATTGAAGGAGCTTTTGAAAATACTGCCTTCGATGCAATTGAAAGAGCACTTAGAAATCAGATGGTAGAAAATACGATTACCGGATGGATAGAAAGAATGCTGCTCCTTCCAGAAAAGTCTTCTGCCAGATTAACAAACATACTCTCCTTGCTGAGGTTACCAGAGGCTGCCCACAAGAGAGGATTCTTTCGCCCCTCCTATGGTGTCTACTTGCCTTTTGTGGAAGTCAACGTTAACGTCCATACAGGGATATGCCGACCATGTGGTTATAGTGGTATCGACGTTTGTGACCAGATATACTCCCAACCAGCACTAAAAATACTACAAGAATGGTGTGACTCCGAGAAAGCCCAACCAAAGCGATCTTTACACCGTTCTCCAGGAACAGAAATCCGTCTGAACTCAGACACCCGATAATATACAACTCCCCTCTACTAATTGAGAGTCAAGTCAAATACCTTTGGTGTCATGCTTGACAGTAAACTTCACTGGCAAAAGCATGTCGAAGCTGCGGCAGATAATGCTCTTTGGATATACAGGGTGGGCCACGAAAGACCTACCATTTTTAAACGCGTATAACTCTTGTAATTACCAATCGTTTTATTTAATTTTTTATATATATGAAATAAATTTTATGGAAATTAAGTATGAAAGAAGACATCTGACAAATGTGCACCATTTCGCTCGATACAGACATGGGCTCTTTTTAGCGCATTTTCCATTACACCACATAATGTTTCTGGTTGAAGGCTCCGTATTTCGCCTCGATTATTCTGCTTTAGTTGTCTAATAGTCTCGGATTTATTAATATACACTTTGTCTTTTAAATAACCATATTAAAAAAGGCGGGCGCAGTTAAATCTGGTGAACGAGGTGACCAAGGGAAATCTGAACTCAGTCGCTCCATATCTTGTTGAAACCACAAATTAGGGTGCTCTTCCACCATTGGCCACAAGAAGTTGTCGATCGTTGTTCTGTAAGAAGCCCCGGAAATCGTTTCTGGCGTTTCATCTCCATTTTCGAAGACATATGGGCCGATAATTTTTTCGGCCATAACACCGCACCAAACAGTGCATGTTAATGGATGTAACTGATACTAGTGTGTTGCCCTTGTTGTGTACTGTATGAGCTTATTATAAGTTTCTAAGAGTTAAATTATAATATGTTAAAAAAAAAAAATACGCGTTTTAAATTGGTAGTTATTTCGTGGCCCACCCTGTACAAAAATTACGTAGGAAAAACCTGAGGTATGAAATCCTCCTTCATGCTCTGGATATACAACACAATTTTTAGACCCGCCCCAGACAAGACCGCGTAAAGATATTGCTAGACTTACAGCGGTTATTACTGGACATTGGCCAATAGGAGACCATGCAGCCAGGCTGCATATTCCCCACAACTCGCACTGTCGCAGTTGCGATAATGGAAATGAAAGAGATGTCTATGTCACTTTCTATACTATTATATGCCCAGGTCTCACCAGATGCCGCTACCAAAAGTTGGGATTTGCGTTTTTTTGGCCGCCTAGAGGATGCGTCGAAAGCGCAAATAGGGGAGCTGGCTCTAGGTGCGTCTTCTTCTTCATTACCGTAACTCCTAGTGGAGCATGGTGCGTTGATGACTACCGTGTGTAGTCATCAACGTTACAGAGACAGCTGAATTCGGAGTTTGATACGGTTGTCAGCCATACCACTTCCTAGTCGCATTGTTAGTTTATTATTCTACGATAAGAATATTTCTTATCAACTTCTTCTGAATAATAAACTTGCGACGAGTCGTGCCGAATTTGGAAACTCGTTTCTCTATGAGTGTCTATTTCACAGAGTGGCGACCGAACGATGACGGCCACAGAGCACGACAAGGTGTGTCTCCACACTCGAAATTATATTTCCTGTAATCTACATCCTTTAAGTAGCTTAACAGAGTTTTTTGGTCTCTTAACGGCTCTTGTCGTGCTATTTGGGTTCTTGGCCTATCTCGCCTTTAGCAGTTTTACCAACCAACCAAACCTACCCCTAATTACGGTGCTGTGGTCTGGTGGAAGATAGCCCTGATAACGGCGGGCGAATCCATTCTAGGCAAGGTACATTAGCGTTTCTTGCTACAACCGGTGCACTTCAATCTTGTCCTAGCAGCGCTCTAGAGTTTTTACTAGACCTAACCCCAATTGATCAAAACTAACATAGGCCCTATGTTTCACATGACATGACTATGTTTGAACAAAACTAACATAGGCCCCACTCATTGCGAGCGATGCCAATCTTGAGCTGACTACGGGGCAGTTAACATACCTTAACAACATAACTCTCGCCAAAATGCCTTCCGACCACCTTGCAAAGGAGCTATCATTTTGGCTCGGTACCAGAGTCTCGATATCATGAGACTCGAGAGCGTCTCGCCCGTCAACGAAAAAAATGAGACGCGAACAAGTAACATTACCGGGCGAAACATTAGTTTACTGATTGACAGGGCTGCAGCTTTTCAGGCAACTTTGCGAAAAAATCTTTTTACCAAAATATTTAGCACATAAAAATATAGTGTACAGGCTTTCAAATTCTTCGATCGATGCCATAACGGCAAAGATATATGCAATAAACGGCAATATGTTTTTTCTACCAGACTTAAGCGAGTTACCCGCTTTTCATTTGGATTTCTACGGCTTTGGTACGCATGATCCTGTGGCTCTGATAGTCGTATAAAAAAATCCGACACCGTCATTTAGACCAGTGTCTAAAATGAGGGTAAATTAATGTTCAAATTGAAAGAAATGATGTCCGTCGAATGGTTCGTAAGTTCGAAAAACATCAAACTGAATTCGTTCACGGTGAGTCTCGAACCCATGACCCTGTGCACTGAAGGTGCGCGCACTAACCACTACACCAGTCAGATCTCAAAAAACAACAAGGTGGAAAGGTGTGTCAAAGAAAAAATTATTATATTAGCTCCAAACAAGAATTGATAACACTTCAATCCGCCAGTCATATCAAGTTTCGCATATATTGGGTGGATGCAGTGGGGGATAGGCCTGAATGCAGAAGGACTTTAATTGTAGATGGTATCTAGTACTTCTGTATTTAATTAATGTCATAATATCGTCATCGTATCTGCTGGTACATATTTCTTGCATTTGAAGCTCCCACCAAAGAACATTAAAAGATAGTCCTGTACATTCAGGCTTCAGGTTTCCACTGTATCCACCCGACCCAATACGCTAAACTGTTGAATTAAAGTGATACCAATTCCTTTTTGTAGCTAATGATTTTTTCTTGGTCGGGCACCTTTCCAACTTGTTGGTTTTTGTGAGATAAATGGTACCCTCCAGTACTTGGAGGCAACATTGTTTAAGCCGAAGTTCAAGACAACAAGGACACCAGTTTTTTAGGTTTTCGTATTCAACACCAAGAAACTGAGGGGAACGAAATAGCAGATGAACAGTTTTCATTAGACCGGAATCGAATTGGGCCTTACCCTAATCAATAATTGCGGACTGATCCAGACAACAATGGGTGCGCCACTGGTATATTAGTCGGGGGCTCCGTCAAACGATGGAGGGCGTCGGAACAGTACGTCGTAGCGCTGCAATAAAAAAACGATTTAACAAACAAATTATTACTTTTGACGGTAAAATTTTTGATTTGAAAATTATTACTGCTAAAATTAAAATGTTTGTAGTGATTCCCTTCCAACAAAAAAAAAGCGCCCGACGCCTATTCCCAATAAGCGATTAACAGGAACCATAGAGTGGCATATTTCATACATCATACTTCAACCTTTAATTATCGCACTTGCGATAAGGAGTTCAGCTTTATTAACTCTTTCAGTATAAATATCTGGCTAAGCTCTTGATATTGTTCAAATGCAAATTTACCGTGGAGAACATAAATATAAAGAATTCTATTGGCTTTATCAGTACAGAAGTGTATAGGTATCATAAAGATTAACCAAATCATAAAAATCGCAAAAAGTGGCTATTGTGTGTGTTACTAAAACGACTGGAAAACTAATAAATGGATATTTGAAAAAATATAAGAAGAGCTGAACAAAATGAAGGTGGCCAGTGTCGATGATCAATATAGAAAATATCCCAAGTTGAAGAAAGAGGAAGTTGAAAAATTCATAGAATGGACGAAACAACAAAAACATTTACCCGTAATCGAGGAACTTATGGCATGTGCCTTTTTATATGCTTGCCACTACAGTTTGGAGGTTTCCAAGCAAACATATGATCTTTCGTGTACGACAAGAACAGCCATTCCGGAATTCTTTGCAAATCGAGATCCTGAGGCAAAGGATCTAATTGATATCATGAATACAGTGTAAGTATACCTAGATATATGGATCAATTGAAAAATTAATTTAATCTTTTGTGTGTATGTACTTTGCTTTGAAATTATCGTTTCTATTTACGAGCATCAGATTAATGTTCAGTTCCAATGCACTTGTTGCGTTTCTCAGTACCTACCTTGGCAATGCGATAATAAGAGGATATGGACTTTAACATGAAAATGTTGGACGAAAAAATTGTTAGATTTGACCTGAAATTTAAAAGGCATAAAGACAACAACGAATAATTTAGTTTTAGTTCCTCCTGAGCTTTCTGTCCTAGTTTTAGATTTTGCCGAAAATGTTTAAAGCAGTGTTTCCCAACTCGCAAATGTCTACGGACCACTTTGCTTGAAGTAAATCACTACGGCCCATTTTTTAATGAAGGGAATTTAGCGATTTGTTTTTAAAGGTTTGAGACTTCTTTGTTATTTTTTGATGTCAACAATCGCTAGAAAACACCACATTCCTCCTCTGTGACTGCCTCGCATTGAAATAATTTTAAGCAGACTACATAGACTTTGTCGAAGCAAACAGAAAAAAGTTCCCAACCACGCGTCGAACCACGCTCAAAAGATCAACGAACCGTCAAAGGGTTGAACCCACTGAAACACGTAAATTACAATAAATCTGAATTTTTCTGTTTTTCTTTTGCGTGGTAGGGCGAACACCGGACCACCTTCGGTCCGCGAACCACCTGCTGGGAAACAGTTATTTAAAGAAACCCTATAGTGTGAAGATTTTTGCTACGATATTTGTTACGACGTTCCATAACAAAGTTATTTGAGATTGTGAATAGCGGCTATTTGTACGTACACAGTATACCCATAACATATTCAAATACTTTATTTATGTTCCTAATTTTTTGATTTTTCATTTCAGTGCTATCTACGATATGCCGAATAGAACACCCGAAGGATACAGAGTGTATTTTTGTAAATTGATCGACACAAATCCCAGCAGTTTATTCTTTGCAGCGGGTGTTAAGCTGTAAGGGATGATCTATGTAGCGAAAATTGTATTTTTTAAAGTAAAGGTCAAAAATGAAACTTTTGCAGATACTCCATGATATTGGAAATGAATCAAGTCCAAGATGGTATCGACAATGGTATTATACTTGTGTTTGACTTAAAGGGAGGACAATTGGGACATTTGACTCGTGCAAGTTTTATGCAACTCAAGAAATTCGTTTTCTTTTTAACAGTGAGTATATCCTTCTGTTAACTTAATTTCAAGTATATGTGTATTTGAAACACATGACATCTTACTACAAATAGATGTGTTAAAAACTGAATTAATCTTTCATTTTAGAAAACACCACCGATTCGCATGAAGACTATTCATTTTGTCAATCCAGTGGCATTCATGGATAAGCTATTGGGTTTGTTTAGTCCGTTTATAAGTAATGAGTTAATGGGATACATGTTAGTCCATCCCAAAATGGAAGATTTACACAAGAAAATACCGAAAGATTGTCTTCCTACTGAATATGGTGGAACGAGTGGTTACAGTATGGATAAATGCTATCGTGAGTACTTACGCCTATATTTAATTTTTTTTTTTAATAATTTTTGTCTATTCTAGACGAATTGTATGATCGTCTGAAAGCAAACAGAGAATTCTTCTTGAACGAGGAAAAAACATGTAGAACTAAGGAAGAATTGCGCGAAGGAAAGCCCAAAAATGCATCTGATTTGTTCGGTATCGAAGGAAATTTTAAGAAGTTAGACATAGACTAAATTCAATGAATAACAAAATAAAAATAAAAGTTTTCTTTAAAAAAAAAACAATTACTTATAAAAAGAGAGAACTAAGAATATTACAAATGCAGGATCTTGTAGTTCCGATACTGTTGCCACTCTTCAGGAGTCTTCTGACCTTCATTTACGTCCCCCAATCATGGCGACGCGTGCGAGTCGTATTCATACCAAAGGTAGGCAAACGTGGACACGAGGTCGCGAAGGATTTCAGGCCTATTAGCTTATCCGCCATCGTATTGAAAACACTGGAGCGTATTATTGATCTCTACATTCGGCAAAGCATGGGAAGCTCAGCACTCTCTAGGTCGCAGCATGCATACGTAAGGGGTAGATCCACAGAAACGGCTCTCCACGAAGTAGTGCGCAGCATCGAGTACAGTCTGCAATACAAACAGTACACGTTAGCCGCTTTCCTCGACATAGAGGGGGCTTTCAACAATGTCCGCATAGGATCTATTCACGAAGCCCTTGCGGATTCGGGAGTGGAGGTGGGACTCAGCAAATGGATAGTAAGTCTGCTGAAGACCAGGGTAATTCATGCGGACTCAGGAAACAGCCAGATGACAAAATTCGTCTGCAGAGGGACACCTCAAGGTGGTGTCATCTCTCCGCTACTGTGGCTAGTAGTGATCAATAAAATCTTAACTAAACTCGACGAGGAAGGTATAAAAGTAGTGGCGTATGCGGATGATGTAGCGATCATAGTATCAGGAATGTGTCTCTCCGTGATCAGTCAGATCATGGGAAGAGCGCTCGGGTTAGTCAGCAAGTGGGCTACAAGCTGTGGCCTTGGTGTAAATCCAAGCAAGACAAAGCTGATGCTGTTCACTACAAAAACCAAGACACCATCTTTTTCCCTTCCAAAGCTTAACGGACAGCAACTCACACTATCGACTAGTGCGAAGTATTTGGGAGTCATTTTAGACCCGAAGCTCAGCTGGAAGTTGAATATTGAAGAGCGTGTTAAGAAAGCCTGCGTAGTTTTCGACGCCTGTAGGACAGCCCTCAATAAAAGGTGGGGCGTTAAACCAAATGTAGTACTCTGGCTTACACAGCTTATACAGCAGTGGTAAGTCCCATGCTGACGTATGGAGCACTTGTGTGTTGGCCAGCGCTTAGCAGCGAGAACAATATAACGAAACTGGGTAGGGTGCAAAGAACGGCATGTCTTGGCATCACAGGGGGTATGCGAACATGCCCAAGGGATGCGTTGAATATAATCCTGCATCTTCTACCAATCAACCTTTTTATTAATAGACTGACGGCATGTAGCTCGGTAATGCTTAAAGAGTCCGGTGGCTGGACCTCCAAGCCATATGGCCACGCTGATATCCTCAACCAGCTGCCACTAGATGAGATAAAGGCTACATACAGACTTTGCAGTGACTACACTGAGTCTTGGGAAAAAATTTGCTGTCAAAATTCCGACTAGGTGCGAATGGGGTACGGGTGAGGCAGTAGGGGATTACGAAATCTCTATATTCACAGAGGGATCTAAAAGCTGCGGTGTAGGTTCAGGAGTCTTCTGCGCAGTGGCGGCTCGCCCATATGTGCACAAGTGCACGTGCACCCCCTGAGAAAAAATCGTAAAAGCACGTAATTCAATTCTTCAAATCGAAAATGTGTATCTGGGAAGATGAGCACACGCTCCGAATTTGGATATCTTTGCGGCTTCCGGGGTAAGGGGGTAGTGCACAAAGCCGTTGTGCACAGTGCCTTGTAAATCATATGAACTAAATTCTAAAAGAAGAGAGGTTGTGTCGCGATGAATGAAATTGCAACGGTCAATGTCTTTAAAACAAATTTCAAAATATCTTTTAAAAGAAAATAAGATTGAAAAAAAAAACAAAAACGCGAAGACCTACACCCGTGATTTCTTTAGTGCGGAAAATAATGATTCCGGCGTGAATTTAAAGCGGCAATTTTGACAGAATTAAAATTTAATAATCCATGGTTTTGCCATGGGTGTGCGGCTCTTTTGTTTTCCCTGTTTGTTCTGCGGGAGTGAAAACGATCGTTCCAGCTGACGAAAGTCGGAAATAGTCTGCGGAAAAATAATACGTAATATAAAAAAAATCTGTTGAATTTTTGGCTTTTTTGTAGACTAGTTTTTTTTTAATACAAACTTTGGAAAATTTAATTACATCATATTCTTCCTGAATTCAATAAAATAAATAACAGGGGCGACAATCCAACATTGGACTAAGGCCGCAGGATGTGTTAGTGACAATCCTATTTCCAAGATCTTATCTGCTTTTTGTTGAGGTAATGAGATCAGCATCACGCTCAGCAGTGTTATTTATCCCCATAAATGGGTACTCGTTTAACATCTGAGTGAGATCATAGTCCGTCACAAGCTCGTGAGTTCGAAAAACACCATGGCTCACGGTGAGATTCGAACTCATGACCCTGTGCACCGAAGGTGCGCTCATTAACCGCTAGACCAGCCAGACTACAATTCAATACATTTTTATATTTCCTTGTGAACCCCCGGTATTTTCCACCACGAGCCGCCACTGCTTCTGCGATACACTTAACATCTCTGAATCCTACCGTCTTCCTGATCATGCTAGCATTTTCCAGGCGGAATTGTTTGCAATCATGAAGGCCTGCCTCGCACTCGGAAATAGTCAAGACAGCCAAAACATAGGCATCTGCTCAGATAGTCAGGCGGCTATTAAGGCACTTAACTCTGCGAAGATATCCTCTAAGCTTGTCAAATGCTGTGAGGAGAAGTTAAACAATCTTGGTAGAAAGCACTCAATCACACTAATTTGGGTGCCTGGACATACGAATATAGATGGCAATGAGCTGGCATATGAGTTGGCCAGAAAAGGGGCCTCAATGGACACCTCCTATGAGGAGCGCGTACACGTTCCGATGTCAACTGTCAAGGGACAGATTTCCTTGCATTATCTTACGATTGCAGGCGGTTACTGGCGAAACATAAGAACTTGTGCCATATCACGGAAGTTATGGCCATCATATGACTGGAAAAGGACGTCCTAACAAGACCGCGGAAGGATATCGCCATACTTACAGCAGTTATTACGGGCCATTGGCCAATAGGGGACCATGCGGCCAGGTTGGGTATACCTCGCAACTCGCATTGTCGTAGTTGCGATAACGCAAATGAGCGAGAAACTCTAACTCACTTTCTCTGCAAATGCCCAGGTCTCGCTAGATCCCGCTATAAAACGCTCGGTCGTGCGTTTTTTGATAGTCTAGAGGATGCGTCGGAGGCGAAAATACGGGAGCTGCTTCAGTTTCTCAATTGTACTGCGTGGCTCTAGACGCCTCTCCACTCATGACATTTAACCTTCTGTAACCTCCTTCTTTATTAGTTTAACGGAATATGTGGTTTCAAAACGGTGCCTTCTGCGCTAATTGGGTTTCTGGTCTGCTTGACCTAAGCCACCACTTTTACCTACCTAAGAATATTAAGAGAATTAAATCAAAACCCCTCCTCTGCTTCGGTTAATCTGAATTAAACTCTTCGTAACTTTTGAAAATGGGCGAAACTTTCACAACGGATTCATATCCTTATAAAGATCAAATTAAAAAAAAAGAGTATGTATCAGTATGTATTTTGACACTTTACCACACTTCCATTGCTTGCCGCACACCAGCATCCATAACATCACGTTTCGCGAAAAATTCGGGACACAGAGTGCGCATAGTGAAATTTAAATCGATCGTTTTCTTTGCCATTTCCACACTATTGTGGCACGAATACAAAAAGAGGATAGCCTCGAGTTCGCTAATATCCGGTAAATGTTTTTGATGTCGTGACCATTCTACCAATTTCAGCACTTCCGATTTATTCAAATCACTGAACTTTTTGTATTGATTTTCAACACTGATTGCTGTCATTTCGTAATTTAATTTTAAGTTTTTTATTTATTGGAAAGATTAGAGAAAATTACGGCCTTCTTCCGCGATAACTAAAGAAAGTATTGTGAGCGATTTAACATTTTTATATGTGTATTTAGGTGTAAAGTTTAATAATTTTTTTTTAGTATTTTTCATATATGTAACGTATCTACACTATGTAATTTTTATCAGGCACATGGAGGTTGATATACAAGTGCGGTATGACTACATAATGTACCATTATTATCGAGAGCAGTATAAAAATGTTTATCGAAAGTGGTATTTTTTTCAGATAGGGTTAAAACGACATTCGTATATCAACTGCACTTGATTGTTTGAATTAAGCTGATCAGCTACATTTCGTCTTGAATAAATTATAGCGTTTAAACACCATTACCATTTTATCATGTCGAAGTTAGTAACCCAAACTAGGCATGTTCGATTATTGAAAATAATCGATTATAATCGATTATTAGAAATAATCGATTATACGATTAATCGATGATACGATTAATCGAAAAAAATTATCGATTAATCGATAATACGATTAATCGAAACTACAAATAATCGAAAATACGATTAATCGAAAATACGATTAATCGAAAATACGATTAATCAAAACTACAAATAATCGAAAATACGATTAATCGAAAATACGATTAATCGAAAACACGATTAATCGAAACTACGAATAATCGAAAATACGATTAATCGAAAATACGATTAATCGATAATACAATTAATCGAAACTACAAATAATCGAAAATACGATTAATCGAAAATACGATTAATCGAACATACGATTAATCGAAACTACAAATAATCGAAAATTCGATTAATCGAAACTACAAAAAATCGAAAATACGATTAATCGGAAAACCCGCTATTCGCTGCTTAGCGGAATATTTCGTTTCATTTGTCCCTAGTCACCCCCGTTCTCCCGCTGCAGCTCCACAAAGTGGTTTCACTGCTTGCTGAGTGACGTCTGGCAGTAAACGGAAATGACAATTTTCATGTCGCCGAACGAAATTGGTGGCAAATGAAAGGTCTCGACTCCCTATTGACTATTCCGAAGTAATTTATCCCTAGTCACCCCCGTTCTCCCTCTGCAGCTCCACAAAGCGGCTGTTTCGATGCTTCGTGGGTGACGTCTGGCAGTAGACGGAAATGACAATTTTCATGTCGCCGAACGAAATTGGTGGCAAATGAAAGGTCTCGACGCACTATTAACGATTCTTGAGCCATTTTTCCCTAGCCACCCTCGTTCTCCCGCTGCTGATCCGCAAAGTGGTTGTTTCGCTGCTTTCAGGAAATGTCCGGCTGTAGACGAAAATGAAAATCTTAGTCTCACCGAACGAAATTGGTGGCAAATGAAAATTGTCGACTCCCTATTAACGATTCCGGAGTCATTTTTCCCTAGTAACCCCGTTCTCCACTTCCAATCCACAAAGTGGCTGTGTCGCTGCTTGGCGGGAAACGTCTGGCATAGACGCAAATGACAATTTTCATGTCGCCGAACGAACTTGGCGGCAAATGAATGGTCTCGACTCTCTATTGACGATCCCGAAGTCATTTTTCGCTAGTCACCCTCGTTCTCCCGCTGCAGCTCCACAAAGTGGTTGTTTCGCTGCATGGCGGGTGACGTCTGGCAGTAGACGGAAATGACAATTTTCATGTCGCCGAACGAACTTGGCGGCAAATGAAAGGTTTCGACTCCCTATTAACGACTCCGCAGTCATTTCTCCCTAGTCACTCCCATTCTCCCGCTGCAGCTCCATAAAGTGGTTGTTTCGCTGCTTGTCGGGTGACGTCTGGCAGGAGACGGAAATGACAATTTTCATGTCGCCGTAGGAAATTGGAAATTCGGCGACATGAAAATTGTCATTTCCGTCTACTGCCCGACGTCAGCCGCCAAGCAGCAAAACAACCACTTTGTGGAGCTGCAGCGGGAGAACGGGGTTGACTAGCGAAAAATGACTGGGGAGTCGTCAATAGGGAGTCGAGATCTTTCGATTGCCACAAATTTTGTTCGGTGACACGAAAATTGTCATTTCCGTCTACTGCCAGACATTTCCCGCAAACAGAGAAACAACCACTTTGTGGAGCTGCAGCGGGAGAACGGGGGTGGCTAGGGAGAAATTACTTCGGAATCGTCAATAGGGAGTCCGGATCTTTTATATGCCACCAATTTCGTTCGATGACATGAAAATTATCATTTCCGTCTACTGCCAGACATTTCCCGCAAGCAGCGAAACAGCCACTTTGTGGAGCTGCAGCGGGAGAATGGGAGTGACTAGGGAGAAATGACTGCGGAATCGTTAATAGGGAGTCGAGACCTTTCATTTGCCACCAATTTCCTACGGCGACATGAAAATTGTCATTTCCGTCTCCTGCCAGACGTCACCCGACAAGCAGCGAAACAACCACTTTATGGAGCTGCAGCGGGAGAATGGGAGTGACTAGGGAGAAATGACTGCGGAGTCGTTAATAGGGAGTCGAAACCTTTCATTTGCCGCCAAGTTCGTTCGGCGACATGAAAATTGTCATTTCCGTCTACTGCCAGACGTCACCCTCCAAGCAGCGAAACAACCACTTTGTGGAGCTGCAGCGGGAGAATGGGAGTGACTACGGAGAAATGACTGCGGAATCGTTAATAGGGAGTCGAGACCTTTCATTTGCCACCAATTTCCTACGGCGACATGAAAATTGTCATTTCCGTCTCCTGCCAGACGTCACCCGACAAGCAGCGAAACAACCACTTTATGGAGCTGCAGCGGGAGAACGGGGATGACTAGGGAGAAATTACTTCGGAATCGCCAATAGGGAGTCGGAACCTTTCATTTGCCACCAATTTCGATCGGCGACATGAAAATTGTCATTTCCGTCTACTGCCAGACGTCACCCTCCAAGCAGCGAAACAACCACTTTATGGAGCTGCGGCGGCGAACGGGGGTGACTAGCGAAAATTGACTTCGGGATCGTCAATAGAAAGTCGAGACCATTAATTTGCCACCAATTTCGTTCGGCGACATGCAAATTGTCATTTCCGTCAACTGCCAGACATTTCCCGAAAGCAGCGAAACAACCACTTTGTGGAGCTGCAGCGGGAGAACGGGAGTGACTAGGGAGAAATGACTGCGGAATCGTTAATAGGGAGTCGAGACCTTTCATTTGCCACCAATTTCCTACGGCGACATGAAAATTGTCATTTCCGTCTCCTGCCAGACGTCACCCGACAAGCAGCGAAACAACCACTTTATGGAGGTGCAGCGGGAGAACGGGGATGACTAGGGAGAAATTACTTTGTAATCGTCAATAGGGAGTCGAGGCCTTTCATTTGCCACCAATTTCGTTCGGCGACATGAAAATTGTCATTTCCGTCTACTGCCAGACGTCACCCTCCAAGCAGCGAAACAACCACTTTATGGAGGTGCAGCGGGAGAACGGGAGTGACTAGGGAGAAATGACTGCGGAATCATTAATAGGGAGTCGAGACCTTTCATTTGCCACCAATTTCGTTCGGCGACATGAAAATTGTCATTTCCGTCTACTGCCAGACGTCACCCTCCAAGCAGCGAAACAACCACTTTATGGAGCTGCAGCGGGAGAACGGGAGTGACTAGGGAGAAATGACTGCGGAGTCGTTAATAGGGAGTCGAAACCTTTCATTTGCCGCCAAGTTCGTTCGGCGACATGAAAATTGTCATTTCCGTCTACTGCCAGACGTCACCCTCCAAGCAGCGAAACAACCACTTTATGGAGCTGCAGCGGGAGAACGGGAGTGACTAGGGAGAAATGACTGCGGAATCATTAATAGGGAGTCGAGACCTTTCATTTGCCACCAATTTCGTTCGGCGACATGAAAATTGTCATTTCCGTCTACTGCCAGACGTCACCCTCCAAGCAGCGAAACAACCACTTTATGGAGCTGCAGCGGGAGAACGGGAGTGACTAGGGAGAAATGACTGCGGAGTCGTTAATAGGGAGTCGAAACCTTTCATTTGCCGCCAAGTTCGTTCGGCGACATGAAAATTGTCATTTCCGTCTACTGCCAGACGTCACCCTCCAAGCAGCGAAACAACCACTTTATGGAGGTGCAGCGGGAGAACGGGAGTGACTAGGGAGAAATGACTGCGGAATCATTAATAGGGAGTCGAGACCTTTCATTTGCCACCAATTTCGTTCGGCGACATGAAAATTGTCATTTCCGTCTACTGCCAGACGTCACCCTCCAAGCAGCGAAACAACCACTTTATGGAGCTGCAGCGGTAGAACGGGAGTGACTAGGGAGAAATGACTGCGGAGTCGTTAATAGGGAGTCGAAACCTTTCATTTGCCGCCAAGTTCGTTCGGCGACATGAAAATTGTCATTTCCGTCTACTGCCAGACGTCACTCTCCAAGCAGCGAAACAACAACTTTATGGAGCTGCAGCGGGAGAACGGGGGTGACTAGCGAAAATTGACTTCGGTATCGTCAATAGAGAGTCGAGACCATTAATTTGCCACCAATTTCATTCGGCGACATGAAAATTGTCACTTCCGTCATACTGCCAGCCGCTTTGTGGAGCTGCAGCGGGAGAACGGGGGTGACTAGCGAAAAATGACTTCGGGATCGTCGATAGAGACTCGAGACCATTCATTTGCCACCAATTTCGTTCGGTGATATGCAAATTGGAATTTTCGTCTACTGCCAGACGTCACCCGCCAAGCAGCGAAACAACCACTTTGTGGAGCTGCAGCGGGAGAACGGGGGTGACGTGAGTTTTAGTTTCGGTCTGCTGCCAGGCAGACATCTTCCGCCAAGCGGCGAAAATCGTGGTTTTCTAATAATCGTATTTTCGATTAATCGTATTTTCGATTAATCGTATTTTCGATTATTTTTCGATTAATCGTATTTTCGATTATTTTTCGATTAATCGTATTTTCGATTAATCGTATTTTCGATTATTTTTTGATTAATCGTATTTTCGATTATTTTTCGATTAATCGTATTTTCGATTATTTTTCGATTAATCGTATTTTTGATTATTTTTCGATTAATCGTATTTTCGATTAATCGTATTTTCGATTATTTTTCGATTATTTCTCGATTATTTTAATAATCGATTAATCGTATAATCGAAACAAAAATAATCGATTAATCGATTATTGAAAATAATCGATTACAGTTCGATTAATCGATTAATCGAACATGCCTAACCCAAACCTGTGCCCATATAAATTTATTTGGATTTGGGAGAGTTTCGAACGATCCTGCTAATTCGAAAAGTCAGCAAAATTAGTCAGTATTGAAACCTCTGAGAATATTAAATAAATGAAATTCATATTTATAAAATAACAAAATTTCTTAATTTCTCAATTGTAGTCGGTTTTAAAGGCTGCCACAACCCTTCGGTTTTTGCTCGGTGACTCAGGATCCATAGGTTATCTCCGGGTTTCCGGTTAATATAATCGGTATCTCAGAAGGAAACAATCTTGGTTTAACCCTCCGTCGGGCGCCCGCTGCCTGACAGGCCACCCATATTTTACGACTTTTTTTCTGGACGTGTCATTTTCAAAAGCTCTCATAGGGACGGGGAGACAGGCGGAGAAACTCCATCTTTTTTACTTTTCTACCACTCGCGATTTTCTTGCTATATATAAGTTTCTATACCAAAACCAAAGGAGGATTGACTGGCTGAGTACAGGGCCGGATTTGCCATATGGGCAACCTGGGTAGCTGCCCGGGGCGGCAGATTTTGAAGAGCGGCAAATTTTTAAAAGTTTTGGTTGGTTTTAAAGTCTATGAAAGATCAACGATCAGTTGACATAATTTGAAGAAAAATGTAAAATTCCTCCATTTAATTAATTATTGTTATGTGACTTCGTCTTTAAAAGTTGAGATTTATACTTCACTCTGCAACATTTTTCGTTCGCCGAATGCAGCCTTCACTTCAAAACAAGGACAGGGATCCAGAACTACACTGCATTGTCCTTTTTAATATGAGCTTTCTGGTGTAAGAATTAAGGAACTTCTGAGCCTACATTGTAAGTATAAATCGCCTTCAAGGAACTAACTCATCTAACTACACACTCTGGGTTTGGTTATCCCTATAGATACATTGGAAAAAAATTAAAATCGTTCTCACTGACTTATTTGATAGGGCATTATGTTTTAGTTTAAAGATTTTAGATTTTAATTTCCTTTTATAACAGAATGTACCGTCTTCGCCTTGTTATACCCAATCAACTATTGCCAGGATATACTTGTGTACGAAATTGGCAAGGGTTGTCAATTAGTAAAACCGAGGACACTTTCGCGTTATCCGTTGCTACTTTACTTTTTCCCCAATCATCAATGGCTCCCTACAGACTACACCAATTGAGGTTGAACTCTACAAAATGGTAAATATAGCAATTTCTCTCTCGCAGGATCCTTCCCTCTTCCTTTTTTGCCTCTGATGCGAAAAAGTATACTCGTGGGACAGCATTTTTGCCGCTAATGCTTTAGTGAAGGTTTACATATGCCGTCGTGCCCTTTGGAGGTGCCTCAAATATTACTGTATACAAAACTCGGCAAAAATCGTTCCAACAACACTGGATAAATATCTACGGGGACAACAAGCAACGGAAATCCATTATTTAGTTCAGGCATATGCCTGACTTTCCTAGAAAGCGAAATTTGACATGACGGCAAATGCAGTTATGCCCCTACACATGACCGCAATTTTGACGGCATATGCCGCGAAAGGGTTATGATCCTTTTTGTTGAAAAAATAATACGCCATTGTTTAATAGCCCCAGATGTGTGACCCCCTTAAATGTACCAACTGAAACTTTTGTCAAATTGGAATTTCTGACGAAAAACACTTCTTTCGGTATTACCTTTTCGCATTAAATTTGACGCCAATAACAAATTTTATTTGTCGGAATTTCGTTAATGATTTCCAAAACAGTCGACAACAAAAAAGAATTCCGAGCGTACAGAGGGCTGCGCCCGCAATACGAGGGTTTTTTAGAATTTCAATGCATAATGAATATTTTTTGTACATATATTTTATAAGCAATAAATAAGAATTGTACATACACAACATTAATAGCGACGTTTTTTTCGCATCGAGGGTAAATCTGACTCGAAAAAAACGATCGTGGGTAACATCCCGGTTAAGACCAAACAGCTGACATTTGACAGTTTTTGTGCATCTTTTACTCGCTTTCGTCGGCTTATTTTCTAGATGTGGTGGATTTTGTCACAAAAGATGATTATTTCTTTGCAAAATATTTTCTTGTGATGAGAAAAACTCTCACATTTGGTTTGAAAAAAAAACAAATTCCCTCATATTTCCCCTATGCGTCCGCCATCTACATTTGAGCTCAATCCCGTGTAGGGTAGTTGCACTGGTGAACTTTACCTGGGTAAGTGTCATTTTTTTTATATGAAGTTCTACCCAAACCTGCACGGGATAAACTCAATAAAACGTACCTAATGAAATGTTTCCTGTAAATCTATTTTTGGGTTGGTCTAAACACTTTTAATTAGACCAATCCGAAAATTGATTTACTATGTATCCAGTTTAAATATAAGTACAGTCATACCCCGATTTACGTTGCCCCGGTTAAAGTGTTTTCGATTTAAGTTTCTAAAATTTTCACTACCTTTTCCCGAACAACGTTTATTTTGCCACGATTTGAGTATCGGGAATTCCCCATTTTTTAAATCATTGCCGCTTTTCTACAAGAACCACTGAACTGAAGTTATTCGTTCATTTTCTGTATTAGGTGTGTTTTTTTGGTTATCCCGTGTAGGTTTGGGTAACGAAACTCCATATAAAAAAAAATGCCAGCTGATCCACCTGTAATTTTTTTTATATGAAGTTTCGTTACCCAAACCTTGACAGGATAACCAAAAAACACACCTATTGAAACGATTTTCAACTTGGTAGGGGATTTCCCTGTTTATAAGTAATATCCAAAACTATTTTTGTTTATGAAGTCCATCCATATTAACGTCGGCTAAGCTGTGTAGTGACCCAATAGGAAAAAGAGCGCTCCAGAAGGGGAAAAGGAGCGCTTCTCGGGAAGCAGAGAAGCGCTTCCCATTCCATTCCTCTTCATGTACTTTTTAGCATTGCATGTCCGCGGCGGCAAGCAGTTCCTTAAGATGCGCTCCAGAAGCGCTTGTAGAGAAGTGAGTGGTAAGCGCTTCTGGAGCAGCTACAAAGAGTCTATAATTTTCTATTACGATCTTGAAGTGCTCCCTCACCATTCGTAATTATACTTCTGTGGAAGCACTTCCTCCGAAGCACATTTGGAAATGATGAGGAAGCGCTTCTACGTCGCTTCTATCGGAAGCGCTTCTATTTTTCCAGTGTTTCGATAAATTTAATTAAAAATTCCTGTGGTGCGATTAGTTTAAAGTGAGATTATATGAGCGGGGTGAATTGATTTAGATTTGTAATGGAAAATATTTTTACAGAGACTATACGACAAGCAAAATGGGCAGGGACAAGCGAGAAAGATCCAAAGTGATGAAAGACAGGAAAGCGATTAGCTTAAAAACCAAACTCGAAATATTAAAACGTCTTGGAGAAGGTCAAAAAGTCAATGCAGTGGCATCTTGCATGGGCTTAGCCCCAAATACCATACACTCTATCCGGAAAAATGAAGAAAAAATCCGAGCAAGCGCTGCTTCTTTCAGTTGCCAAGATACAATAACTAAGATAAGGTCACCGGAAATTGAATAAATGGAGAAGGCACTCATGGCCTGGATCTGCGATTTGAATTAAAAGAATATTCCCGTGTCGACAACCATTATCATGGAAAAGGCGCTAACTTTGTACGATATTATTGTAAAACGAAACAGTACGTTAGAGGCTGAAAACACCAAATCGTTCAAAGCGAGTTGAGGTTGGCTCGATCGTTTTAAACGACGATTCCAATTACACAAAAAAATCATTGGCGAGGCAGCAAGCGCGGATACTGAAGCAGCGTCGGATTATCCGAATATTTTGAAAGCAATAATTGAAGAAGGGAATTACAGTTCGCAACAAGTATTTAATGTTGACGAGACAGCATTGTACTGGAAGCCAATGCCCAGTCGAGGCTTCGTTCCTGCTGAACAAAACTCCATTCGCGGTTTTAAGGTAGCGAAAGACAGATTGTCGCTTCTTCTCGGGAGTAATGCATCTGGAGATTCCAAATTGAAGTCATTATTGATATACAAAGCAGAAAACCCACGCGCATTAAAAATATCAACAAAACAAGTCTGCCTGTAATATGGCAAGCCAATAAAAATGCCTGGGTAACGTTTTTTTAACGTCTTCTGCCCGGAAGTAAAAAAATACTGTGAACAAAACAACATCGGTCATAAGGCTCTACTTTTAGTAGACAATGCACCAGGTCACCCGACAGACTTAGATTCTGTCGACTCAAATGTAAAAGTGATCTTTTTGCCAGCAAAAACGACCTCACTTCTCCAGCCAATGGACCAAGGGGTAATCTCCTCGTTCATGAAGTACTATCTGAGACGAACGTTCAAACAATTAGTCGCTGAAATGGAAAAGGAACCACAGCGGGAATCTTCTGCCTCATCGGTCCCTCAATTTTGGCAACAATATACTATTAGTCGCTGAAATGGAAAAGGAACCACAGCGGGAATCTTCTGCCTCATCGGTCCCTCAATTTTGACAACAATATACCGTTCAAAATATTGGAGAGTCCTGGAAGGAAGTAACGGTATCCAATCTTAGTAAAGCTTGGAAGAATGTTTGGCCTGAATGTGTGAAAGATCAACTTAACCAAGAAGAGGTCGTATCAATGGAGCTGGTGAGTTTAGCACAATCAGCTGGTTTCTCTGATGCTACAGAAGCTGACATACACTATTTGATTGAATGCCAAGAGGAACCTCCAACCAATGAAGAAATATTTGAAGTTATAGGGCAACCTGTCGCGCAAGAAAATGACGCGGAACGAGTTGTTGAGAACAATGATGCAGACTCTTCATTTCCTTTGCCGAAGCTTGAGGAAGCGTTTAAATATTTTGATCTTTCGATGGAGATATTTCGTGAGAATGACTCTAATTCAGAGAGATTTGAATCTATACATAGGAATCTTTCCAAAGAATTGGAAGTTTACAAAGAAATGCTTTTGGATAAAAAACTAAATGCTTGCCAGGAAAGAATAAGCTATTTCTTCAAGAGCTCTAATCAAGTATCGGCTGGACCATCATCAAATTAAACGCCTTCATTTTTGTTAAATGTGGAATAATTTCTGTTAATTTTTTTATTACTTTTTTATTGTTGTTTCTAAATTTTTTTTATTTCTGAATTACTTCTCTGTTGCTTCGATATGAGTATTGTTTTTTCTGGAAGGGATTGAAACGTAAATCGGGGTATACCTCTGCTCATATTGACCAATCATTATGCAAAGCTGCATATCGGCAGCTATAACGGCTTAGAAAAACCGAGGTGAAAACGTAAGCTTAACTTCAAATGCCCTTAACTTCGTTACCGTTACTCGAAACTGGAAAAAAAAGTATCTGAAATAAAATGTACTCGTATACTACTTTCATTTGAGTACCCATACGTCCATCTCCGATCTAAACTAAAAAAGTCAACTTTTTCAGCTCTTCGGGACACCCTGTTATCTTTACCCTATCAACTTCTAAGTATTTTGTACCATAGACTGTTACCATTCTACACATTCCTACCAAATTTCATGACGATCGGTTGAGCCGTTCGCGAGTTATTTAGTTAACAAATTTTCGAATCTTCAGGACACCCTGTTCTCTTTGCCTTAAAAACTTCTAAGTATTTCGTGCCAAAGACTGTTACCATTCTACACATACCTACCAAATTTCGTGACAATCGGCTGAGCCGTTCGCGAGTTATTTAGTGAACAGACGGACGGACAGACAGACAGACGGACGGACAAAATCGATTTCATAAGGGTTTTTTGAAAAAATTCTAAAAAACCCTAAAAACAACCCAAAAAAAGGTTTCTAGAAAACATTCTGAATGCATTCCAAAGAAAATGTACAGCCAAATTCAATGTGTGCATTATTTTTATTTAAATTTTTATGTAATCATTAGAACTTTGATTTTTGAAATATGTACATAAAATCTGCAAGGCCTGGACCCCCTGGACCCCTGGCTACCTTCCTGGGAAGCAAAATATTTTTGAGTAAACAAAAGACGATTTATGTACTAGTAAAAAAATCAAATTTTTCATATGTTTCGCGACTCTTGCTACTTCTAAGCTTAACCGCTTGCAGAGGGCGACCATTTGGCTACTGCATAGGGACATACAGGCTAAATCCGGCCCTGGCTGAGTAGACTGAAAACTCGAATGAAAACTTTGAGACGGCCCTTTTATCTTTATTCAAACGCCTCGTGTTGAGGGAAAAAAGTAAAACTTCGGGTCATTTATTTTGATTTAAGGACTTGGCTCAATTTTTTTGGCTAGCCATATTAAACAAATCAAGGTACCACTTTTGCAGAATTTAATTTATTTTCGTAATTGTATGTAAACTGCTTCTTCAGATCTCAAAAGAAATCTTTAAATCAATGGAAAATATGAAAGATTCGTAGATATGCCGTACCAGGCAATAACTAGGTCGCCCATATCAGAAATCCGGCCCTAGGTATATTCAATGAGCCTATACATACATACTTGCAAGACATGCTAAGTTAAAATGGTGTACCTACTGCTGTGTATAATAGTCCTCACTCAACGATATACTCGTAATTACTGCCACAGTAATTATATGCAATGAAGTCTGGACAAACTCGATATAAAATTAAACACGCAATAGTGTATTGAATTGTCAGTAATCAAACCAACAGCTAATAATGAAATGAGAATTGAAAAAAATACCCAAGATGCATATCTATAAATGGCAATGTGCATTCTATGACGGGGCATAGTTCTAAAGAAACCTATACTCGGGAGCGCAGAATTTTTTTTTATATCAATAAACATAAAAAAAGTGTATTACATAACATAACGGCAATAATTAATTAAAATATAAACATTATTAGTTATAGTAATTTAAAATGAAAGTGATTAGTGTTGAAGATCAATACAATAAATTTAGTGATTTAAGTAAATCGGAAGTTTTAAAGCTAGTGGAATGGACTCACCATCAAAAACATTTACCGAATATTGATGAGCTTGAAGCCATCCTGTTTTTATATTCGTGCCATAATAGTATGGAATTGGCGAAGAAAACAGTTGATTTGAATTTTACTATGCGCACACTCTGTCCGGAGTTTTTCGCAAATCGTAATGTTCTTGATATGGAGGTGCGACAAGCAATGGATGTGTGGTAAAGTTTGCCTTTGTTTAAAAAAGCTTAATCAGAATATCATAAACAGTTGTTAAAGATTTTTGTTTATATTTTTTGTAGTGGCTTCGTTCCGCTTCCATACACTACAACTGACGGAGATAAAATTATATTAACCAAATTTCTAGTTTGTGACCCCAACGAATTTCAATTTACAAATGCAATAAAACTGTAGGTTGGAAAATTTTATTTTATGTCTTTTTTTAATGGAAAAATGTAAAAATATTTGAATATTTCCAAAGGTATTTTATGTGTTTTGATCTCTGGATGATGGAAGAAGGTACTGCACCAGGGTATATTCTAGCCATGGATATGAGTGGATGTGTATTAGGTCATATTTTGCGAATTAATCCGTTTGCCATGAAGAAATTTCTGTTTTATTTGCAGGTAAGTATACATTATTTTTTTTAATTGATTTTATCAGCTTTATTCCGAAATATTTAATTTTGCCAACCCATAAAATACTAGAATACAAATTTCACACTTTGAATAAATATAAAATTTGCCAGGAAGCCTGCCCAGTTCGCATAAAAGGTTTCCACTTCATCAACACTGTTCCTGTTATGGACAAACTATTGGCTATCATGAAACCATTTATGAAGAAGGAACTGCTAAATGTGATGCATTTACATTCGACAGTGGAAACATTCTATCCATTCGTTTCACGAGAATATATGCCCAAGGACTATGGCGGGAAAAAGGAGACCCTCAAAACATATTGTGGTAGGTATCATTCATTTATAAAAAAAACTAATAATTTGACATCTTGAACTTCGTTTTGGTTCTGCACAGATCAATTTTATTCAAAGCTTCGTGAAAATCAGGATTATTTTCAAAATGAAGAGAGAACCCGTCGAATAGATGAAAAACTTCGCGAAGGAAAACCGAAAAATGTCTCAGAAGTTTTTGGTGTTGAAGGAAATTTCAAAAAGCTGGATATTGACTAAAAGTAACGGACGAAATGATGTAATAATGTATTGAATACAAATAGGGTATGCGGCGGTGATTTGTAAAAGTAACGAACAATCTTGTATATCGTCTGCTTAGAGGTAAAAGTGACCAACTGATAAACTAAAAACTTTTCAGGAGAACCGAAAAACCAATCCAATCTGTATTAAAAATCCAGTTTAGAAATTTTACAATGAAGGAGTGTTGAAGTTTGTTTTAGAGCCAAAGGTGTATTCCAATTTGTTTGAGAAACTTTAAGATTTTGATAAATGGGATAATTTTCTAATTTTACACTTGGTGATTTTTACTTCTGAAAAAATTTTTGCAATCAAGTATACTTAGCATTTACACAAAAGTAATTTTTTTCAATAATTAATGATGGATTTAGTATACAGGGTGTCCTAAAACTCAGCTTCATTAAGAGCGCGGACGGTAGCGTCTAAAACGGGGGCTAAACAAATATTGTTCAAAATGATAGTTGTGAATTTTTACAGAAGTATTCTGAAATGCCGTGAGTGGTGCAATGCAATTGTATTGGTCATCGATTCAGGCGAGCAAGGCCTCACGTCAGGATATCGTGCAACGGTGATTCTAATATCACAAAATACTATCAAATGCAGTTTTAAGAGTAGAGTAGTTGTTCACAACTCAACTACTAAAACTATTTAAAACGCCTTACATTCTTAGTTGAGCCTTGAAGTTAAGACAAAACGGTTCAAATTCGCACTAGAGACTAGGACTAGGGCGTTGTAGAAAATAATTTGGAAAATTGGTACATTTTGTCTACATTATAGTTAAATCATTGACTGCATTATTTCGAAACTGGGTGAAATTGAACATTTTTTCAGGAAGTATGACTTTTTTTCTTCTTCTTCCTTGCCTCGTTCTTTATACCGCTCCATGGTTTCGCGTTGCTCGACTTACGGTGTAGGCATATCGCCCGTTTTGGCGGTAATATCTCAGCATATTTCTACAGGCAGCTCTATCTTGGATCGTGTCATCGCCGAGACAAATGCGTTGTTGTTGCAGGAAGTAGGAAATCGTTACGAAAATTTATATTTTATCTCGTGATAATGAATGGTTCTTCTTTGAAAGGAGTCAGCTTTGTAATTGAAAAACAGCTGAGTAAGTTGTTGTTTTTCAAGAACTTAACTTCGAAACAGTACGAACCGAATATACAAAAAAGTAGTTGTCCGAATTGAGAGAAAGAGGATTTACAGTTCAAGCTTTATACAGTCATATTTACGGTACTTCAATTAGCACATGATTTTTTCTCTCATTTCAATAACTGTTGTCACCTATTGATTAGTTACGCCTACAGATTTTAAGTTGCTTTTTTCACGAGGTAGTTACGTAATTGGCCTTTCTGACGACCTACATTTATGCAGAACAACTAAATTGAGAAAATAAAAGCTGTCCACAAATTAAAGCTAGATACAGTTACATCCTTACTTTAACATTGGATCCTAAAGTGTACTGAATAGGGCTTTCTACGTAACTATACTTTAGAAAAACTAAATCCACAGCTTTCCTGACGGACACTTTTTTTTTATAGCAATTTTTTATGATAATTTTGCGTAAATGTTGGCTAATTTCATTGATGTGTCCTTGAA
This sequence comes from Microchrysa polita, assembly GCA_949715475.1. Taxonomy (NCBI): domain Eukaryota; kingdom Metazoa; phylum Arthropoda; class Insecta; order Diptera; family Stratiomyidae; genus Microchrysa; species Microchrysa polita. The sequence goes on from OX454420.1 coordinate 7,580,007, forward strand.
TTCCCTTTTTGAATACGCAGATATATTTGGGTTGTCGCTAGAAACCATCGATATAAAATAAACCTATAAAAATAAATCTAGTGCAGTCATATTAGCATTTAAAATAGAAAAAAAATAGAGTAAGGCTAATTTTTGTTGTTTTTGAATCAGTGGGCTCCCAGTAATATAAAACTGATTTCGCTAAAAAAATTTTGATCGGAAAGGTCCCAAAAAGGACAAAAAAGGATACTCTTTAATCCTTGACCGGCGGTCGGCATGCGGGATGTCATATCAAAGGGGACATCGAGAACATTACATATCTGGTGTTTGTTTCCTGTTTCAAGGACTCTCAACGGAATAAATCGAGCTTAAATGGAAAATTTTCGCGTTTCCCGTGTATCTTTTCAAAGCTATAACTTCGACAATAATTCAAGTTGTCACTACTTTTATCACTTTCCAGAACCTATAATAGCTGGAGGTACTACCATTCAATTTGCTAAGAAAAAAGATGATCGGAAAGCTCTCAAAAAGGGCATAAAAGGACACTAATTCCACACCTTAGTCGAACGTGGGCATGTGCGGTGTCATATCAAAGAGGAAGTCAAGTACATTCCATATCCGGCATTTATTACATGTCCCAAGGACCCTCAAAGGAGAAAATTGGGCTCAACTTAAAAATTTTGGTGTTTCCCGTATCTGTATCTTTCTAAAGCCGTATTTTTCCATTTAAGCCCGACTTATTCCATTTAGTGTCCTTGAGACAGGAAACAAGCTTCGGATATGCAATGCACTCGACGTCCTCTTTGATATGACACCCCACATGCCCACGTTCGATCAAGGTGTGAAATTAGTGTCCATTTATGTCCTTTTTCAGAGCTTTCCGATTAACTTTTTTGTTAGCAAATTTAATGGTAGAATCTCCAGCTATTATAGATTCTGAAAAGTGATAAAAGTAGGGACAACTTGAATTATTCTCGTAGTTATGGCTTTGGAAAGATACACTCGAAACTCGAAAATTTTCCATTTAAGCTCGATTTATTCATTTGAGGGTCCTTGAAACAGGAAACAAACACCGGATATGTAATCTACTCGACGTCCCCTTTGATATGATACCCCGCATGCGGACCTCCGGTCAAGGATTAAAGAATATCCTTTTTTGTCCTTTTTGGGACCTTTCCGATCACAATTTATTTTAGCAAAATCAGTTGTAGATTCTTGGGTGCCCACTGATTCAAAAACAACAAGAATTAGCCTTACTCTATTTTTTTCTATTTGGAGGCCTGAATTGGGATATTTTGACTGCACTAATCCGTGATCTAGCGCAAATTCGTATCATGGAAAGGAAATGTTTTAAGGTCGATCCACACTTTTCAGTCACACAGTCCCAGTCACAGACCAGTCGGTCACATCACATGTAATTAGGCCAAGCAATGAAAGCATACAAAGGGGGTGAAGAAAACATCGAAGGGGTGACGATTTTTTTCTTCGGTATTTTGTTAGGAGTAGTTAGGAGGTAAAGGTACTAATTTTACTCGAGGCTGAGGGGTGCGCTAACACGGGGAGAGGGGGTTAAAGGTGCAATTTTTTGGAAAAAAGTTGTGAGTAAGCATTAAAGCTTTCTAAATATCCTATTTATTTGCCCATAATTGCAACTGCAAAACTCCTAACGGTTCTTCCGATATTGGTTAATAAAACTAAAAAAAATTTTTTTGCATTCCATTCCATAGTGTCTCATCGAATTGTTTTTCCAAGGACTTTTGTAAGGCAAAGTTAGTAAGCGTTAAATTTGCTTTAATTTTATACACTTCTTCTTGGCTTGTCTCCTGTCATTCGAGAGTTAAAAGAGTCTCTCTCTCGATTACCGTAACTCCTAGTGGAGCATGGTGCGTTGATGACTACCGTGTGGGCTAAAGGATTCATTTTTGCATGTTTTCGACTTAATTTCGGAAATATCTCGGAGGAGGTGAGTCCTCCTGAGAGTATTTGTATGCCAGTATTAAAGCCCATTTAATTTCCAAAAACTTATTTGAACATACAAATGCCGAATTCCTAACGGTTCCCCCCATACAGGTTATTGAACTCCGAAAATTGTTAAAAAATCGTTTTTTTTTTTATTTGTTTGGCTTTGGTGTCTCCCGCGATTGTTTTTCGGAAAACTGTTTCACAACCAATTTCTACGATGTTTAATTGGCTTTCGTTTGATGTACTCCCCGTTGTCCGGTCTTCAATCAGTCAAAAGCTTAAGAGTTTAAACCGAGCTTCCGAATTAAATTTTCTCTATTTACAAGGATAAAGACAAACATTGTGAAAAAGCGGGAGGGGTGACGGTTTTTTATTTCATGGATCCATAATTGTTGGTTCGGAGTAAAACATACTAAAGGCTCGCGGTCATGAGGTGTGCGCTAACGTGGGGAGGGCGGGCTAAAAGATTCAGTTTTGCAGGCTTTCGACTTAATTTCGGAAATATATATCTCGGAAGGGGTGAGTCCTCCTGAGAGTATTTGTATGGCAGTATTAAAGCCCATTAAATTTCCAAAAACTTATTTGAACATACATATGTCGGATTCCTAACGGTTCCCCCGATATAGCCTATTCAAAACCGAAAATTATCAAAAAAGTAGTTTTTTCCACATTTGTTTGGTTCTGGTGTCTCCCGGGATCGTTTTTCAGTAAAACGTTGCAAGATAATTTTGTGCAGTGTGCAATTTAATTTCATTTGATATACTTCCTGTTACCTGGTCTTGAATCAGTCAAAAGTTCAAGAGCTTAAACCAAACTTCCAAATTTAATTTTTCCCATTTATAAGTATAAGGACCAACATTGTGGAAAATCGGGAGTGGGTGACGGTTTTTTATTTCATGAATTTATAAGGGGGATTTACGAGTAAAAAATAATAAAAGCACGCGGTCATGTGGAGTGCGCTAACGTTGGGAGAGCGGGTTCAAATATCCCATTCTTGTGCTTAACTATATCTCCGAAACCGCGAACTCTACAAAAAAAAGTCTGAGCAAGAATGAATGCTTACACAATTTCCTATAAAGTCCATCTTACATGCATAGGTCGAATTCCTAACAGTTATCTAGATATAGCTAATTTAAAAATCAGAAATTTCAGATAGAAAACATCAACACAGCGTACATGCATATAGATACACGTATACCAATATTATGGTGTGTGGATGTTTTCTATGTGAAATGTCTGATTCTTAAATTAGCTCTATCTGGATAACTGTTAGGAATTCGACATATGCATGTAAGATGAACATTATAGGGAATTGTGTAAACATGGCAACTTACCAGCTACCAGCTACGCGGAACTTTGTCTGTTTGGTGGAGAAGAGCCCCAGCGGGAGAAAAATCGAGTTATTCAATTTCGGAAATGTCACATTGGAATTTATGCATCAGGACCTCTAAGCGTCTATAGCTCAGTAGGTAGAGTTGCTGACCTTGTGACTGAAGGTCCTCCAAACATACAAAGTTCCGCGTAGTTCCCATAGAGCTGGTAAGTTGCCATGTCATAAAATACCACAGACATGCACCGCAGTTGGTGTATAGAATGGAACGATAAGTCAAGATTTTCACAATTAGTTAAAACTCGCACCCACGAAATTGGGAACCAGAATTAATACAGTAATTGGGAAAAATTAAATTTGGAAGTTTGGTTTAAGCTCTTGAACTTTTGACTGATTCAAGACCAGGTAACAGGAAGTATATCAAATGAAATCAAATTGCACACTGCACAAAATTGTCTTGCAACGTTTTACTGAAAAACGATCCCGGGAGACACCAGGACCAAACAAATGTGGAAAAAACGACTTTTTTGATAATTTTCGGTTTTGAATAGGCTATATCGGGGGAACCGTTAGGAATCCGACATATGTACGTTCAAATAAGTTTTTGGAAATTTAATGGGCTTTAATACTGCCATACAAATACTCTCAGGAGGACTCACCCCTTCCGAGATATTTCCGAAATAAGTCGAAAACATGCAAAAATGAATCCTTTAGCCCGCCCTCCCCACGTTAGCGCACACCTCATGACCGCGAGCTTTTAGTATGTTTTACTCCGGACTATCCCTTATAGATCCCTGAAATAAAAAACCGTCACCCTCTCCCGATTTTCCACAATGGTTGTTTTTATTCTGATGAAAATAGAATATTACTTCGTTGAAACTCTTTTAACTCTCGAATGACAAGAGACAAGCCAAGAAGAAGTGTATGAAATTAAAGCAAATTTAACGCTTACTAACTTTGCCCTGTAGTCTGTAGTCTGGCTGGTCTAGCGGTTAGTGCGCGCATCTTCGGTGCAGAGGGTCATGAGTTCGAATCTCACCGTGGATCATGGTGTTTTTCGAACTCACGAGCTTGTGACGGACTATGATCTCACTCAGATATTACACGAGAAAAATCATAAAAGTTGGAAATAATTATGCTGTATCCTGGTATCGTTCAAATAAGCAGTGTTATGGTGCTTACGTCTTAATTATATGTTTTAAGATTAAAATTATTAATCAACCTGCGCATCATGAATGCTGTACCCTTTTCAATGCTCTTCAGAAAATCGCAATGCTGTTGTCTCCTGCCTGTTGTAAGTGATGTTGCGCTGACATGGTTTCACGGCGGATCGCACCTTTTTGTTATCAAACGGCAAACAGTCGCCAAAAACGCCTCCCTCCAAAAGAACTAATCTTTGTATATGTATTAACAAATCTAAGAGGTGAATTTGCTCACCCCATATCAAATGCATTTAGGTACATATTTTCTTAAGATCACTTTATATTTTGATTTATCTATTCCATAATGTTTTTCGAGGTAAAACTAACTAAATGTTGCACTTGATCAATTTTACCCCAAAACATTTTTGACAAAATTGCACTTGTATTTTTCATATTCTATAACTTCGGTTTTACTTAATTATACGTCACAATATTTTGGTTACAGATGCAGAACGTAAAAGTTCACAATTATTTAACGTAAAAGTGATTCAATAAAACGATTTTTGAAAAAAAAAAACTGCACTTAGTCACTTTTACCTCTAGACCAATGGTTCTTAACCGGTGGTCCGCGGACCACTAGTGGTCCCTGAAGCGTCCCTAGGTGGTCCGCGAAGCCTTTGCTGTGGTTCCCTCAAAATCCGATACGACAATTCTCGAATTTCACGCAGCTCAATCTTAACTTTCTAATAGAAACTTGAATGTTGGAAGCGGATGGGAGTCCGTTTTGACTGAGCAGGACAGACTGTTTTCATTGAGAAATTGACCGTTGTGCACTGTGTAAGATATTAAGTGTAATGTATTGTATTGGTCGCAAAAAGAAATGTGAGTGTCGCTTATTACGATGAAATGAAATACCGTCAAAATTTGTTTTATATGCTTCTTTTTTAGGTGACGAACGCAAGATGATTGCGAGGACGGCCGAGAGCTTGATAGGAATGTTCACTTTATGTGCAGTAGCTACGTGTCTTTATAGACTTGAGGGTTGTCATAATTGTAGGTAAACAGTTCAGGTGTTTAAGGCGATGAATATTTTGAAAACCTCTTATTTTCCGGCCAGACCATAATGGTAATTTACATTGCTGAATTAAGATAATTAAGCTATTATTGATTACATAGGTTTCTGTTAGTACAACATGAACCAGCAATGCCATATTTATAGGAGTTAATGTAAAAATGGTTATTCTTCCAGTAAGAACTGTACGGAAGGCCTTTATAATCTGATAAACAAAACTGGATTTGAAAATTATGAGCCAACTCTCGATGAAAAAAATCGAAATATTGGGCAACACCCTTTACGAAAATTAATGAGGGTTTTGAAATTCGTTCAGACTTAGCAAAATCACACCTTTGAGTCCTTTACAAGATTATCAACGTCATTTGACTTTTTCTGGATGATGGTCTTAAAAGCAACAAAATCCGTTTGGCGTTATTTCCACATTCTTCTAATCGAAAACATCAACTGACATGAAAACAGTAAGTTGTGTTTCAAAGGTAAATTAAATGAATTCTATTAGTTTCCCTCAGGGATTTGGAGCAACACTTTTTTTCGCTCCGACCAATATGAAACCGCTCCGCTCCGACTAAAATTTTTTCGCTCCGCTCCGCTCCGCTCCATTACAAACATACGGCAAAACTTCATTGTTCTTAGTAAATATTTATAATTTGCCGCGAATTCATCAATTCAACTTATATCTTCTTACGTATTATAGAATATGGCTTAAAAGGTGCGTTTTATTCGATCAAGTACAGAACAGGATAGCAACAATTTCGTACAAATTTGAGCATAAAATTGAGTTGTTCTAGATTAAGCTGACCAGACGTACAGCATTTTGCTGTACAGTACAGCATTTTGACCTCTCGTACAGCATTGGGAAATGTACAGCAAAATGTACAGCAATTTCCATGCCTCACAATGAAGCCTAATTGACTACATAATAAGGTCCTCGATGATGCCTGTGATTAGTCTTTTCTGCTTTTAAGGTGTAAAGTTGGACTATACTGTACCTTGTACGATCGATATCTAGCGAGATAATCGCTTTGGAAATCTTCAATTTTCGATAACTCGGGGAAACCTTTTCGATCTTTCTGAAATTTGGCACTCACATTTACTCCATATCACGGTCCTACGTGTCCTCGTTCGGAAGTTACGGCTGGCCAAGTCGCAATTTTGACTTTTCTAATTAAAAATTGTCCATAACTCGGAGATCCGTAAGCGAAAAACTTTGAAATTTAGATAACTGGTAGAGCATCGTTCTGTTCATATTTGATAAAAATTTCAAGGTTCTAGCTGTCAAGTGATATAATCGCACTTTTATATGTTTTCCAATCATTAATTTTCCATAACTCGGAGCCGACTAAAATTTCTGAAATTATGCACACTTTTAGAGACACTTGACGTATATCTCATCCAAGGTCTTTTCTATCCGCTTTCGGAAGTTACAACTGCCAAAATCGCACATTTGTGTTTTCTAAGCTTATCAGTACATATGTAGTTACTTTGCGGGCAGCACGAAAAGCCAGATGCCAGGTCATACGACTGTCCAACTTACAGAAATCTGAAATTTCTGAAATCTATCTTTTATTTTATGAGTTTAATCTTATTTCGAGTACTCTTCCTTGTTAAAGTATTTTGTGTTAGAACATACATTTGTGCTTCACCTGCTGATGATTTCTTGCCAAGGAGAACCAGTGGCTTAGATAGTTTTTTGGAAGGAGAGGGGATCGGTGGTGAGGATTTTTTTTCAGCAGAGAGGAAATTACAAAACCGGCTGTCGTTTAAAGGCTGAGATTTCGGAGGACGTTGAGGACGCCTCTGTGAAGTAACACCGCAAGATGGTCCGGCGTATGAGCGAAAGCGAACGAGATGGTTGTGATTTTATTCGAGAAAAATCGGGTAGTATGATGCACCATTGTTCAAGCAAATTAGTCCTGCATGTGTCGTAAATAGAAGCCTGTTGTATCACTAGATATTCCACACTACTGATTTTCGCTAAAACGCCAAATTTTATTAGTAAATCCCACCTGATCTGTTCCTGTGGCAGTCAGACTATGTGAAAAACGAGACCGAGGCTAATTTCGGGCGCAGCCGAAATTTGAATACCCTTCACTCTCCTCGGGCTAAAAGTTTTTTTAGGGTGAACCTATGACTTGTGTTTAATCCTTCCCAATTCTTTTCCTTCTGTTTTCGCATAATATTTGATATTGACAAATTCTGTGGCGTCGATAAAACAATAATTTGAAAACTTTATTGGGGAGATTCGGGAGCATGGCCTCATAGTACGATACCATTTGTTTTACTTTTTTTTTGTTTTGATAAAGACGTATTAAGGTTTTTTGAAATTGGTGTAGAAAACATGTTTCTTAGAAAATCAATTTGGGCGGTTGGCATTGTATGACAGCCCCATGACCCCACAGTCCGATTCCATCCATTCTTACAAATGTTTTGTGGCATCAATAGAAACACATTTGTGTGAAATTTGGTTAAAATTGGTGCACAAATGAAAAAGTTTTTCTTAGAAGAACCTAATTTAAGGGGTTAGGTTTGTATGGCAGCACCATGACCCCATGATCCGATTTGATCCATTCTTACATATGTTTTGTGTTATCAATAGAAACACATTCGTGTGAAATTTGGTTGAAATTGGTGCACACATGAAAAAGTTTTTCTTAGAAAAACCAAATTGGGGGGTTAGGTTTGTATGGCAGCCCCATGACCCCATGGTCCGATTTGAGCGATTCAAACATACAAACTGCCTGCAATTAAAAGAAGCATGTGTGCAAAATTTCAGCTCGATAGCTTTTGAACTGGCCGAGTAAAACGCGTAGCAACAGGCGGACAGACGGACAGACGGACAGACAGACAGACGGACATCGCCCAATCGACTCATGCTCGTCATGCTGATCATATATATACATATTTTATATGGTCGGAAATGCTTCCTTCAATGCGTTACAAACTTCATGACTCTACGAGTGAAGGGTATAATAACGCTTGAAGAAATCCAAAACTCATGTACGCCAGTAGACGCTAGGAATTGCCATAATTCTAGCCAAGGCAGTATCAATTATGCAATTGGAAGTACTATAAAAAGAATTAATTCCGAAATCCCCCTGTGGATGGCATTTCGGTAAATAATGTTACAAAATGTACACAATTAATAGCAAAGAACTAAATTTCAAATTAATAAACTAAATTTATCACAAGGATCAATCCCCTTGACCCCCCCCCCCTTATCTACGCCACTGAGGAGAACATTGAGAACTTTAGGGTTCCCTGTTTAGTATCAACCGAACTCAGTTCTATTCACGAAGATATCACTTATGAAAAGAATAATCATGGTAGCCTCGTGAGATATTATTCTTTCTCCAAATCGGCGTGAAGAGGAGAGGGGAGGTTAGTACGGATGATAATTTGCCGGAAAACCGAATTCCGCAAATATGTACAGCATTGGGTTTTCGGAAGTCTGGTCACCTTATTCTAGATAGGGTGTCCGGAAACTTAACTATCGCATAAGTGCACCGAAATATGATTCTTAATGTCGTTTCCAGCAAAATAGGTGTACCGGGAATATCCCGAGTTCTTAACTCCTTAGCTACCAAAAGCATTTAAAGATTTTACAAAAATGCTTTTTACACAGCTTAAACTGCTTATCCGATTTTTATTGGGTTTATTCTTAGGAAAAATTGTTGGCCACGGCCGAAATAAAATACGTAGGTAATATGAGTAAAAAAATTTCCAAATTTTTGGAAAATCTTTAAATGTCTGTGGTAGCTGAAGAACTAATAATAATTCGGGCTTTCTTTATACTCCTTTTTGCTGGAAATATCACCAGGAATCATTCTTGGGTGCGATAGTTTTCGGACATCCCGTAAAGAACGAGATCTGTAAAATTACTATGGAAGCTGTCCTGTACTCCATTCAATAAAATGCACCTTATAACTAATTTAAATTAAAACGGGCGTTTCATTCAGCGAGTACAGGACAGGACTTTTCTGTCATGGATGATCTTGAATTTTTTAATAATGAAGAGTGATGATTATGATGACTAAACGCAAAACCTCTTTTATCACAATGAATTTCACAATAATTCGAAATTTTGCAAGTCTCTCAACGAATTCTTTGCCTTTAAATCGTCCAAAATCATCAAATAGTGCCATAAAATGGAAAATTTCGTCGAAAAAATTCAATTTTTTATCTGGGAATTTTCTTGATTTTTTACCTCGGAGCGGAGCGGAGTGGAGCGACTATCAAAGCAAAAATCGCTCCGCTCCAGCCTGCCGAAAACCGCTCCACGCTCCGCTCTTTCGCTCCGAAATTTAAGGTCGCTCCGCTCCAAATCCCTGGTTTCCCTATTGATATTACCAAGATGCAGTACGGTCACCGCAAGAAGTAGTTTTCGGTACAAGATTTCATGATTTGAATCGTTCTTATCACAATTGCAATTTGGTGGTCCGCAACAACTAACGAGTTTGATCAAGTGGTCCCTCATGTGCAAAAGGTTAAGAACCACTGCTCTAGACAGTCGTATAAGTATATTTAAGTAAATTTGAAAAAAAAAAATATTTTTGTGAGTGTAATATGCGAAGAATTTATAATGGGAAACAAATGCCTTTGTATTTACGTTCAATCGCAAAAATTGACGCAATTTTTTACAGAAAAATTCAAGTAAATTATATCGTTGAGATTGTTATCAAACACGATATTTTTTTATTAATCTCTGAAAATCACATAATCTTGAAAATCTTTATCAGACTAACAACTTGACCTTTGTAGAAATGAAACTATATACGTAGTAGGAGTTCGATCGCTACTTTGTATGGTTTATTTTACGGACAATAATCAGAAATAAAACAAAAAAATAAAAAAAATAAAATGAAAATCGCCAGTGTTGAGGAACAATATCGGAAATATCCCGAATTGAATAAGTGTGAAGTGGGTAAATTTGTAGAATGGACAAAACAACAAAAACATTTACCAGCGGCTACCGAATTTATTGGATGCGCCTTTTTGTATGCCTGTCAATATAGTTTGGAATTGGCAAAACAAACTTATGATCTCTTCTGTACCACAAAAACCGTAATACCCGAGTTTTTTGGCAATCGTGATACGATGGATAAAGGATTAGTTGAAATGATGGAAACAATGTAAGTGTATTATGCAACTCTAATAAATTTTCCAGTAAATATTAAGGACTTTTTTAACTACCTTAATCGAAAGTCCAATGCTAAAGAATTGAATTAATAAATTTTACAGTGCAATCTATAAAGTCCCCAAGATCACGGAAAAAGGACATCTAGTGTTCTTTTGCAAGCTGATTAATCCGGATTCGAGCAAATTTCATTTTGCAAATTGTATTAAACTGTGAGATAATTGTTCTTAATAAAAAACAATAAAGAAATTGAATAATGTTAATTATACATTTAATTTTATAGATATGGCATGTGTCTGGAATTGATACAGCTGGAAGAGGGAATTGCTAAGGGTATAATTATGATATTCGACACAAAAGGCCTTTCATTAGGTCATTTAACTCGTTTAAGCTTAACTCAGGTTAAACAATTTCTTTTTATGTTACAGGTAAGAAAATATAAAGGATATTCAATTAAAAACCTCAGAAACAGCCTTAGTTTTAGAGGCACAGTAAAAAACACTGGCAAATTGACAATTTTTCATCGGATGCATTTTTTTATCGTTCTGAAACAAATATTTCCAATGAAATATTCAACTAAATTTATTACAGATAAATCTAGTTAATCTGACAAATTGTCAGTTTTCTTAACAATATAACAATACTTTTAATTTGATCTTATCATCAATTTTATCTCTTAGGAAACACTTCCCATTCGTTTGGCGGAAATACACTTTATCAATTGTATTCCAATTGTTGATAAACTTCTTGCACTTTTGCGTCCTTTTACACGAAATGATTTGATGGATCAAATGCAAATGCACACTAAACTGGAAACATTTCATAAATGTTTTGAAAAAGAGCTGATTCCTATCGAATATGGAGGCACTGTATACAGCATGGATAAAGAGTATAGTAAGTTTCTGTGGACACTTTGAGAAAAAAATATAAAATTATATTGATAAATCTTATTTTTCGAAAATAGAACAACTCTATGATAATATCAGGGCAAATCGCGATTACTTTTTAGAGGAGGAACGCACTGGACGAAATAAGGAAGAACTGCGCGAGGGCAAGCCTAAGAATGTGTCAGATATATTTGGCATTGAAGGAAATTTCAAGAAATTAGACATAGACTAATCTAAGATGTAGGCCATATTTGCTAATATAACGGGTGGTCCAACTAGAATGCACAATGTTAATTGAGTGTCACACCTTAACGGTAAGTTTCTCGCCCAATTTTATTAGACATTTCTTTGCTTCAGTGTTTGGCAAATTCAACCATGCTGAAGTACACAATTGAGCAGCGCGTTAAAGTCGTTGAAGCCTTTTACGAAAATGGACGTTCAAATCCAAATGCTTTTCGTGCACTTTGTGGTTTTTTTTTGGTCAACATAATCCACCAAATAACGGACTTCTTCTGTGGCCAGAAATCGAGGATATGGACCTGGACGATATGTGGTTCCAACAGGATGGGGCCACTTGCCACACAGCCAAAGAAACAATGGCTCTTTTGCACGAGAAATTCAATGGCCGTGTTATCTCTCGTCTTGGCGATGTTAATTGGCCGCCACGGTCATGTGATTTGATACCGTTGGACTTCTTTCTCTGGGAATATTTAAAAGAAAAAGTGCACGTCAATAAGCCAAAAATAATTCAAGAGCTAATGGATGAGATAATTCAGCACATTAACGATATTTAACCTCAATTATGTCTCAGAGTCATTGAAAATATGGACCATCGGATAGAAGTATGCAGTGGCGTAACGATTTTCAAATTATTTGTGTTCGAACTCAAAGCGGGGGCCCTTTCGTTATGCAGTCAAATTTTCGGTTTCATTTATTGTCACCCTGAATGTGAAACGCTCCTACGGTAGCCTGTTTTTCGATACAAATTATCCCGAAGCTACCCCGTCGTTACAGCGGCCAATAGCTGCCAAAATCCCCTTCGAATCTAAAAAACAAATCTCTTGAAGATCTAATTGACGAATTTATAAAACAAATTGACGAAACTCCATGTCAACTTGATGAATTTCAAAATAATGCTGACGAGGTTCCATTACAAAGTTTTTATTTTAAATTGACAAATTTCAAATTCATGTTGATAAATTTTCATGAAACATTTATGTATATCCAGATCAAATTGACGTAATTCCATTTCAAATTGGTAAAATTTCAAATCATGTTGATGAATTTCCATTACAAATTGCCGAATTCCAAATTGGCGAATTTCGAAACCATGTTGTCAAATACTTATTTCCAGACCAAATTGACTTATCTCCAAATCATGTCGAGGAATTTATTCAAAATCGTGTGTAAGAATTTCAAATTGTCGGGTTTACATTTAAAATTGACAAATTTGAAAAACTTTCTGACGGATTTCCATTTTAAATTGGTTTTGATTCGTCAATTTGGCCAATTTAAATGTGTCAATTTGTAACGGAAATCTGTCCAGCATATTTTGAAATTCGTCAATTTGGCATGGAAATTTGTGATGTGCATTCGTCAATATGATTGGAAAATTCACCAATTAGTAAAATACGTCACTTCGATCTGGATATTCATGGAATTTGCGACTTGACAACTAGTAACCATTTATATTTGGCCCGTGTTCCAATGCACACATGGAACACCGTACGTTACGCCACTGGAAGTATGCCATAGATCATTCTATCATAATAAAAAAAAAATTAGATAATTCTCTAAAAACTTTTTGTTTAATTAACAATTAACTTCTTGCATTCACGTTGGACCACCCTTTATTTGATAATATTAATAAAATAACTTTTTATTTACCTTCAAATTATAGCAATTCTTTTATTATTTAAATTCCATCCGAATTATTATTTGATGATTTCTAGCAACTTTATACAGGTTTACAGGTAACTCCACGTACATATTCCTTGCAGGACGTTGAAATACGTTAAGTGCAAGTAAGCAAATTTTACAATTTTTTTAAAAAAATAAGGTGATGCAATTCATAAATTGTGTATTCTCTGATTGAAACTTATTTAAGAAGTTCTAAAAAAAAAAACACTATAATCGTTCTCTGAATTATTATTAATGAGTTCACTATTTATGAGACACATGTGTCCACTCTGACTAACTAACAGTTTCATGTCCCATTTCCAGGTATACAGGTCAATACTGCACCCCGTGAGTGTTTTTATTTTAAAATACATAATAAAAAAAAAACAATTGACGAAATCATTAATTTAAAAAACGTTAAAACAAGAACGCTATTCTCAATATAAGAATGCAAAGAGTGAAAGCAGTTCTTAGCAAAACTATTTTAAGTACGACGTTCTTAATTTTAGTAGAAACACTGTAAAGTCAAAATCATGTTTCAGAAGAGTTAATTTAAGGTCGATTCACACTTTTTAGTCATCAGTCACAGTCATATCATACTGAGATATTACCGCCAAAACAGGCTGTGTGCCTACACCGCAGGCCGAGCAACGCGAAGCCATGGAGCGGTATAAAGAACGAGACAAGGAAGAAGAAGAAAGTCTGAGTCATTTCCCATACAAATTGGCCAAATAGTAAGTCAATCAATTAACTGACAATCTGTCAACATGTATGGAAAATAACTGTGCCTGATGACTGAAAAGTGTGCTTTCGATTGATTTTTTCTCAGTGTAGGGGCCCACTCAAAAAGTTGGCGGGAGGGCCCCGAGTGAAGTTGTTCCGCCACTGATTATATCCCCTACAACTATAATACATGCATACTCATTTTCAATATAAATGAAACAGATATAATTATATCTCTCATGGATAACCAATATCTCTTATGGATATATATTAGGCATAAATATATCTCCCATACAGAAATAAACTTATTTCAGTAGAGCTAAATTTTGATTCTCATAGCTATATTAGCACATATAATATGGCCTCATGTGATTTAATATATCTGCTACGGATAAAACCTGAAAATATTATATCTCCGTCTTTTTATATCTGCTACAGATATTTTTTTTTTTTTTGTGTATATGAGTCACAGTTAAACACAGCGTTCTCCCTCGTTCACGTCTACGAGTCATATGTGACTCATGCAACATAGGGTGAACAAAAGATTTTCAGTAGGCAGACGTGGTAGTTGTATCGATGAATAAGGGTCAGACAGTGAACGTGTTGAGAGTGTGAATTTTCAATTTAATGTTTTTTTTCATAAGATTTCAATTTAGTGTTCATTTACAACGTTTAACATTAATGGTTTTGTAATTTACCACTATATAAATAATTTATCAATTATCAGTTTTGCGAATCTGACAGAATTAAGCTAATATTTGTTTTACGGATTTTTAGTAAACGACAGTGCTAAATTTCTAGCTACACTGAAAAATTCATTTGCTAAAAACAAGAAAAAATACAACAAAAAACAGCCAAGGAATAGTTTTTCCTAATTATAAACGATTTTTAAAACGACAGTGCTAAATTTTAGTCTCTAGCTACACTGAAAAAATTATTTGCTAAAAAGAAAAGAATACATCAAAAAACAGCAAAGGAATCATTTTTCCTGATTTAAGATGTATTTTATTCTTTCAAGAAAAGCCTTTGCTTAAGATAAATAAATAAGCATTATTTTAAGCAAAAACTTTTCTTGAAACAAGAAAATACACCTTAAATCAGAAAAAATTATTCCTTGGCTGTTTTTGGCTGTATTTTTTTTTCTTGTTTTTAGCAATTGATTTTTTCATTTATTCGTACCCTTTTATTTAAATGCCTATTTAAAAAGAGAACCGCTATTTTGCAAAAAAAAAAAAACAATTACTATTCCTAGACAGCAAACAAATAAGTTATTATACTGTACAGCAAGTACTGCAAAATTGTTCAATAACTGTCCTTTTTAAGAGAAATAAATAAATGGTGGCGCTCAGCTGTGTTTTACTTTTTGCTCCTGTATATGTACATTTTTTGTAAACAATTCCATGCATAATACATATATTGAGCATAGCCTCCGCGAATAACCAACCGGTTGGAAATAAGCGAAGCAGCAACCGGAAACGCCGCTTCCTTCCATTGCAGGTTACATCCTGAAATAATGTACTAAATGCAATAAGTGTACTAATCATATCTCTGCACAAATATTTACTATTTTCTAAAGAGCGCAATTGGTGTAAGTGCGCTAAACATATTGGGTTTATAAATTATAATCATGGCATGTCCGCGAAATTTGGAAATACGATGGAAGAACTTTAAGGAGCTACAAGAGCAGCGGTGTGGAATGGAACGCAACTGTCCGAAACGTTTCAAACAAATGTTGGAGTCAAACAAGATTGTAAGCTTAGCCCGGAAGCTTTTGCGGTATTTTGCGATATGCGGCTTTTGGCGTGAAAATAAAAGGTCTTCTTTATGCCGACCATATGGTGTTCTTTGCTGACTCACCCGCAAGGCTGCAGAATATGATAAAGTATATTGAAAACTATTGTACACGGTGGAAACTAACTATAAATTTTAAAAGTCAAAAATGATAATTTTCAAGATGCGGTTTAAATTGGCGTGTGATGAAAGATTTAGAGAAAACGAAATCGAAGTAGTCAAATGATCGTGAACGTTATCACCCTGAATTCTCATTTCCATAACAAGGAAGCTCGACGAAAAAACACGTAATCAAAAAACCATGGTGGATTAAACGATAAAGAAAACACGACAAAGTAAAACGAAAAAAAAAGTGAAAACTAAAAATATTTAAAAACGAGACCGAGGCTAATTTCGGGCGCGGCCGAAATTTGAATACCCGTCACATTTGAATGAAACTTAAGCTTCTTTTGTGTTAACAATTTCTACCGCATCCCTATGACGTGTTCCGATTCCATCTGTTCCTAGATGCGTTGAGGCTAGTCCAGGATGAATTTTGTTTGGTTAAGATTAAAAAGAAAAAAAAGTTTCTCTTACATGAACCATATATTCGGGTGTTGGTTTGTATGACAGCCCTATTACATAATGTTCCGATTCCATCCATTCCTAGATATGTTTTGATGCTTTACTAGGAACACATTTGTGTAAGGTTTGGTTGAGATTGGCACATAAAGAGAATTTTTTTTCGGAAGACGCAAAAAAAACCCTCTACAGCCATTTTGATCGCCAGTAGCGGCAATAATCAGTAAACACGTTTTTAAACAGTTTTTTTTTGCGGACTATAACATAAATGAAAAACATTCAAAAGCTACACTGAAAGAAAAAGGTGCCCTGAAACAATGAAATTGTTCATTAAAGTAATGAATATTTACACCGATATCCCACCGATAAGACGGCTTTCATCAGTCTAATGAATCTGATTTTATCAAAACAACGAAAAAAAATTTCATTAAAATCATTAACTAATTCCTAAAATTAACAACTCGTTCATTGATATAATTACTGAGTTCATCAATTAAAAAAAAAAAAAAAAACTGGCGCAGGCCGGCATCCAGCTTCATAAGTGTTGACGACATCTATTTTACCTATGCTCTGAAAAGTCATTGAAAATTACCTACCTACCTACAGTGGGAATCGATCCCGGGACCCTATGACCACCAACCAGACTATATGTTACGAAGGTTTATAAAATACACTTAAAGCTTAGTGACATCAATATGTACTACAATGAACGATGGCATGTAATTAATGAACAATAACATCAAATTTTGTTTTATTTACTTACTGTCGCGGCTAATGTATGGGTTCATAGTCCGAATGTACAATGCATAAGATTCTACTGGAAGTTCATTGTGTTCATGATCGCTTTACATTAAGTTGAAATTTTGTTTTCGTTATACTAACGACCGGTGTTTTGTAAAATAGATGAACTCTGTATTATTTTAAGGAAGAGAAGGTAAATAAACCTATAAACTAATTCATCATGGTAATGAAAAAAAGTCTATACTCCTAGTTTATTAATTTTACGATGATTTTTTTTTCAGTGTAGAAAACGTTAAAAATTATTAAAGAAAAAAAAACTTGTTTTCAACATTTTTTAATAAATTCCTCTTTAAGCATTTTTATATTACACTGTCTTCATATGATGCATCTTACAAAAATAACACCCAATCCATCATAATCATCTAATTAATTTCTGTAATGATGATCATCGTAGCCCAACTGATTGGCTTCCGAGGTCGCTTCAAAGGCCGCCCGTTGAGCTGCATGTTCAGCACCGATTTGAGCATGTTCGGCAGCAATCTTTTCGAATAAGGCGGCATGATAGGCCTTGCGATGAGCCACAGCGGCACTGTCGACTGGAGCGTTGGCCGGTTGCTGAAAATTACAATATTTCACGAATAAAATTACAATTAGTCACCAACTGCATAGTCACACCTAATCAAGGCTATTATAACGCTTAATAAATATTTCAAGATTCATTGCGATACTTACGAAACTAACGGCTGGATTTTGATGAGACTCGGCAATTCGTTGATAGAGATCAAAATGCCGGGCTGCAGCTTGCTTAACAGCTTCCGTCTGTTGTGGTTCATGGCTCAATTGGGGGTGGAAACCATGTTCATCGGCCACATATGAAACTTCACGCAATTGATTGCGAGGATCAACATAGGCGAATTTACCACGCACAGTTCCGCTTCCATCTGATACTTCGGTGTGGCTGCGATCAGTATGATTTGGATAACGTCCGGCAGTGTAGCTGAAAGCGTATGGACGTGGTGGCGGTGGTGGAGTGGAAGTTGTCCTCAGAAGATGTTGTTCATGTTCATAGGCATCATGGTGCCCCAAAATATGCGATACGTCGGCGAAAGAGCCGGCAATCATGCATACAACTAATGCCTGAAAAAGGTGCATTCTTAATAATGTTTTGAAAAATATAAAAAAAATAGTGTAATTGTAGTGTAATCTTAAGCCACATAAGGAACCCTTTCATAAAAAACATTTTTAAATCAAGACCCCAAAACTTTCGTTTTCATTTAGTGATTAAAAACTAAATAACTTCCTATCTAATCTAAAGCCCTCTGTATGGTTAGCTAGCGAATAAACTAGGGATACAAGAAGACACACTAAAACGTTTCAGCCAAACATAATTTGGTTAAGATCATAACTTCCCATACGAATCTTATCCTATTTAAATGTATCCAGAATAACTGCCGATAAATTTGTATGAGTAATTACTGTTCTGGACCCAGGAATACCTTATTTTGTTTTAGACCGGCAGAATAATTTAGCGCTTTTCAGACAACATACGATATATTTATGTTGTAGATAAAATAAATAATCAAAACATCCTTACAAATGTTAAACATTGTCAGTATTTTTCCTACTCAAAGGAAAAATGCACTAAAACATATAAATCTTAAATCTTCCGATCACAAACGCGTATGAAGCAATCACGTATGGGTCTCGATAAACAAGTCTCTTGCACGCAATTACATCACATGGCCATGGAAATGGAACAATTATTACAAGCGTTGCAATCACACAACTCGAGCACAGACTTTCTATATTGGCGAATATCGATCACACACTTGCATATTAAATCCACATCATATTTCAGTTATGAATTTCGATTAATTTAATTTTTTCTTCAGTATTTCTAAAACGCACTGGGGCACTGTTTCAATTTGCTTCAACTTACCAATTGCACAATATTTCTCATTTTTAACTATTATTAGTTCACTTTTTACCACACAAGTTAACTCCGGTATATGCGACGCGACAGACAATTTCTTAATATGTCGAACTCAAGATTGCTACTAACTTTTGAGCTTCTAGTTTGAAAAGAGACTCTGTGCGGATCTTTGGAACGATGGAACTTAAGATTTGCGACAAGAGATTTTTATTGGTGACGCGAGATGATACAACACCACTAACTACACATCGAAGTATGTATAGTGGATCTACCAGTCTGCGACGTATGTTTTTCGATGACGATTCAATACAAATGTTACTCATGCTGGATACCATGTCTTTTACTTGATGGCATTTAAGTTTTTCCCCACAATAGTGCAAAAATTGAATATCATTTTAGGAAGCATAACATTTGATTGTTCGTAGTAACAGATGCTTACTAGCTATATGTGTTTTTTTAACTCGCTCTTATGAGCTCTACCATACACTGCCTGTTATAACTATATAGTCGCACCATAAGACAGACCGATCCTTGGAAATTTAAAGAGAGCAGATCTGGAATACATCTGCTCTCTATACTATAAACATAAGGTATATTAAAAAGACAAATAACTTCATAAAAAGTTTAATCTTATTTCAAACCCTTATTTCTCTATAAAGGAAAACTAAATTTCCGGTCCGTCATATAACTATAGCCACAGTATGGTAAAACTGATTAAAAAACGAAGATAGAGGAAATTAATAACGGGGGAGATACTTTTCGATTAAAATAGACCCTGAGGGATTGTTTTGTTTATTTCCACGAAATCATTTTAAGAGTTTTTGAGTTTCTACTTATTCACCTCTTAGCATCGATAACCGCTGCTTTTACATGGACAACTCTTTGAAATCGTTTTTTACGCAATAATGTTTCTCGAAGGTTCCTGTCTAATTAGAATTAATAGGAGTGCCCTTCCCTAGCAATTGAACCATTTCAACCAACTTTAACCCTGGAATACTCACATGACTATGGTTAGGGCGTTATTACTAACAACACGTAATTTCGACGTATTCATATTTTCCTACAATCTATTTCGCATCTTTTCCCCAGTTTCGTGTCATACATTTTTTCAGCCGATAAGTGATTATTTTTCAGTGCCCCAGACAAAATTAGTAGACCAAAATACGCCCTTAGCTCTAAAATACACGTGGGTTTCAGAGGCGAAATTCGGGTATTCGTATTTTGAAGCTCCATTTCATGATTGGTGTGTGTCAATATAATCTGCACCATTTCGTTACTTATGAAAAGGTCAGCGCCCGCTCTAAGGGGGGGGGGGGCGAGCCGGGCGGTCGCCCGGGGCGCCAAATTTTTGGGGCGGCTTTTTGGCTCGTATAAGAAAAAAGTGGAAAAGGCCGAAAAGAAAATATTAATATCAACTTCGATTTACAGATAAAATACATAAAAAGGAAAGTTGTGTTTTAAAGAAAAAAGTCTTTGCAAGGTTTTAATAACCCACAATTGATACGGAGAACTGCATTCGGAATCAAAAACGGTCAGGAAAAATTGCCAAAATTGTTCCTCCTTGATTCTAGCACGCGTCTTACTTCCGAAAAGCAAAGTGGGACAACATATGAAATGAGAAATAAGAAGCCACATCGCATAACACTCACCACATAAAAGCGTTAAAATCAACCTCTACTGTGAGAAATTGTATGCCCGAGACACTGAGCACTGAGATGACAAATTTTGAACAGGTTGGTTTTGATTTCAGCAAGTTGAGGGATGGAACCACAGTACACATTGTCAGAGCTGCAACCAATCTTCCCTAATATTTTTTTGTAGACATGCTAATATCGAGATATTGCTAGGTTCTCCCGATTTAACTAGCTAGCTACCCAATTCTCTATAAAAATTATCAAGATGACGCATTTATGAAATTAAACCACTGAAGAAATCAGTTTGCGAAGAGATCCGACTAATTGAAGTTTATCTGCTGCGCAGTGTATAAAGATGTTATCAAAAACTATTCCAAAAGATTAGTAATGAAAACGAGCACCATTGCAAATTTCCAAAATTTTCCCAAGCAGTGTTTTACAAAATGTGTTGAGTCTTTTAGTGAACAAAATAACTTTGCATTGATTTTCAATTTCTTACGTCGCTGTGAAAGCCTCCAGGTTTCCGTGTGCCCTCCGCCTATTTTTTGACGGTGGTGAAAAAAATGTCGCTCGGGGAATTCAATACTAACCTCAATTTTTGGAACTCCAAATAAACTCTATATCAAGCCTTGCTGAACTGTGGCGAATTTCGCTTAGGAGTGCGAACGAAAGCGGAACAGTTTTCTAGTGTATACTTTCTGGGCCTTTTCAGTGGATCAAGATTATATTTTCTGAATTATTAGGGCGTTGGTTCGAGTCCTACTATGTCACCATCAATTTTTGTGTTGTCTTTCAAAAAATGCTTCTACCCAACTAACAATTATAGTTCTATATTACTTCGTAGAATATTCTCTTCCAATACTATTAGAAGCAGATTTCATGATATGAAAACAGGAAGGTGACATTTGCCGCCGTTTTTTCTAAACCAATAAAACCTTGTATTTTATATGTTATATCATCATTAGTTTCGTGCCTCGTGCATTACCTCCGATAACCAATGTGAACAGATTAAGTATTAATGCCATCTATAGCAAGCTTATAGAATAACACTGATATCTGATGAAGTACCGCATAGCTAGCATTGAACCCATGCCCACCGTATCGCCGGTTTTACTAATAGTGGCAATAGAAAAACTGACAATCATTCGTTTGCAGTGAAAATATTTTACAGTTTACAGTTTGTTTCAATCCACATATTTATCAATAACATGTGCTCAGTTTATGTGTAGAGATTTTCTTAGCGGCTTCAGAAACTGACAATAATTCAAGACTTCAAAGCATTCAATTGAAGATAGTTGGTTTCCATTTTGGTATTTCAAAGTACTTCATCACTCTCAACTCTTCCAAAAATTACGAATCCCTTGCTCCTACAAAAATACGATAAACAATTTATCGGATGACAATTTGATGTCATACTATTAGGATAAAACAACACTACCGATTATCTGCTATAGGAGAATATTGCATGTGTATGTTAATTTGTGAGTGATTGATTACATATTTGCTAACAGGATTACCCCTGTGTGTTAAGCCATCCGATAAAAACAATAAAAAAGTATTAATGGAGTACCTATATTTTTAGCTTCATATTAAGAGCAAGTATTACAAAAGCTTTACAGCACCATCTTTGAATTCCTCTTACAATCTACGTTTAATTCGCCTTGAATAGTACCTAAGGGGCGGCAATTTGTCCTCTTGCCCGGGGCGGCGTAAGTGCTACAGCGGGCGCTGGAAAAGGTCAAAGCATCCAGATGGAGTTGTGCCGTCTGTTTTTTTAGCAGTTGGTCCCGGTCGTATGTGAATAATGTTTCGAGAATGGATTTTCCCGGAGGAACATGCCTGCGCCTCGGATGTCCAATAGTAGTTAGATTTTCTAAATCATTGCTAAACTTACCGAATTAGACCACAAACAGGATGTTTCCACTCACATAAACGTACAACAACTAACTAAGGAAAGCACTGCTGCACTGAGTAGTTAACCAGACTCGTGGAATTGCATATACACATTATAATGTGAGCGAACACGTCAATTTTACGTATTGTTAGTAATTTAGGGTTAAGTACAGCGACTGGAGAGAAATGATGCATTTCCTTGCTTCAAAATCCGTTATGTGTCATATCTTCTGTTTAATATGGAAGCAATTTATCGTCAGGACAATCCTTGGAAATTTTTCCTTTGCTAGAAGTGACGAAATCAACTGTTTCATAAGTAGACAATCCTGGCCAATACTTTAAACGAGCACTTGCCGGATTATTATAGATGTCCATACCAATTATTGACAGAGTTCCTTAATAGTCTTAAGCAAGATTGTATATGTATTTAAAAGCTGATGTCTCTCTCTCTCTCTGGTTCCTTTTAACCCCTAGTGGGTCATAGGGCATTGACTATGCCTCTTTTCCACCTCTGCCTATTAGCAGCCATCGCCTTAGCTGGTCCCACGATTTGCCTATAGATGTTCCCTCTGCCTCAACAGATCTTCTCCATGTATTTTTGGGTCGTCCCACACGACGCCTAGCATTGGTTCCCTGAGGATTCCAATCTAGAGCCTGTTTTGTTGTTTGGCTCTTTTCGAAGTGTGTGACCTATCCACTGCCACTTTCGCCGTTTGATGTCGATGCCTATCCTATTTTGGCGAGTAATTTTGAGGAGGTCGTCGTTCGATATTACCTCAGGCCAGCGAATTCGTAGGATGCGTCGTAGGCACCGATTCACGAAAGTTTGCAGTTTGGTGGTAATATTACTGGTCTCCTTCCACGTGGAACACCCATATAAAAGCACAGATTTTACATTGCTTTCGAAGATCCGGAGTTTGGTATTTCTGGAGATGTTGTGGTTTTGCCAGAGAGGAATCAAACTGAATAATACTGCTCGGGCTTTATTTATACGCGACATCGGCATTAGCCCCATCATCTGCAGTCACTACGCTTCCAAGGTAAGTAAAGTCCTCGAATTTTTCTATCGGTTGTCCGGAGATAGAAATGGTGTTTTGCCCTCCTGATGACAAGCTCATGTATTTAGTCTTAGCGGCATTAATTTTTAAGGCAGCACTTCGACTTACATGATGCAAAGCATGCGTCATTTGAGCCAGATGATCTGGTGTGTTTGAAAGAAGGCAAACGTCGTCGGCGTAGTCCAGGTTCTGAAGGTGATCGAATGACTTCCACCTGATGATACCCTTACTTTTATGGTCGCGTAGAGAATCGCAGATTACGTCGTTGATGGTAATAAGGAACAGCATTGGTGATCAAATCTAGCCTTGTCTGACTCCATTATTCACCTCAAAAGGACTGGACAATTCACCCTTGTGCAAGACATGACCACTTGTAATACAGTAAAAATATCTCTGGAATATCCTGACCGAAAACGTGTTTCGTTTTAATACAGAAGACATGACACATACGTATTTTGCAGCAAGAAATTGCCTCATCTCTCACCAATCATTACACTTCAAGAAGGTTCCAATATAACAAATGTTACGGAGGTGGCCCTCCTTCATCAAAAGTAGACAAGAAAATCTTTAAGAAACATTATTATATTAAATGCAATTTAGTTTTTCCTTTATAGAAGAATAACGGTTAAAGGTGAAAGGAAAATTTGTTTGAAATTTGTTGTGTTTTTAATATTTCTTAAGTTTACAGTATGTGAAAGAACTGCGGCTATGATCCTAACAGGCGTGTATGTGATCCCCAGATTTGGAGTGAACACTTCTACTCTAAAATCAATGACTGTTACGAGACTGGCATGTTGGTAGGTAGGGGTGGATCTCCTTTAATTTCAAAAATTTATCTTTAATTAAAAAAAAAATATTGGAACATGTTGCTCAAACAGACAATTTTCGTTGCGCTTGCTTATTGGTGGTCTGCTTTAAATGCGGATTCTGTCAATATTTTCTGGTTAAAAATCGAAGATAAGAGGGCCCTCATTCCAATTCCGAACACAATAAATTTGGGAAACGTTACGCCACTGGTTATTACATATTCTAAGAAATTTCTGAAAACCGTGCGGGCTTTTTTATTGTCGCCAGGATTTATGCATTTTATGACGTTAAGTTAGGAACGTACCATTTTTCTAACAAAGAAAAATAACTTTATTAAGGATATCTCCACTCCACAATAATAGTAGGAACCGAATTAAAAATTCGTCAAAACCACAACGATTTTAATCAAAATTCAACAATTTATTAAACACAAACAACTGGTAACGTTACCTTTTACCAAATTTTATCGTAAACAAATCAAAATCAATCAATCGATATCCAACTTTTTGAAATTCCCTTCAACGCCAAATAAGTCTGATGCACTCTTGGGCTTGCCTTCACGCAATTCTTCCTTGGTTCTGCCAATTCGTTCTTCTTCCAAAAAGAACTCACGATTCGTTTTAAGATTTTCATATAATTGTCCTTGTGACGACACCGGAAAAATTTAAAAGGATCATATTGATATGTTGAAAAAATTAAACAAAAAATATTAACTTACCACACTCCTTTTTTAAACTGAATATGGTTCCTCCATATTCAACAGGAAGCACATCCTTATCGATGCATTGAAGAAATGATTCCAATTTTGAATGAATTTGTAGTTGATCCATTAGATCGTTTCGAGTAAAAGGACGTAATAGTGCAAGAAGTTTATCCATAAATGGAATAGTGTTGATAAAGTGCATTTGTGCAAGACGTATGGGAAGCGTATCCTTATCAAAAAAATGTTATTAGCACATGCATATTTTTTTAGTTTTTATAAGCAGGTATACCTGAACGCAAAATAAAAGCTGTTTCATGTGTGTCAAACTTATTCGAGCTAGATGTCCTAAAGTAGAGCCTTGTAAATCGAATACCATAACTATATCGTCAGCTATTCCATCTTGCAGTAGAATCATCTCAAGGCACATGGCGTATCTTAAAAAAAAAATAGAAAGACCTCGGGCGAAAGTGAAAATGGATTTTTTCCGCTGCAATAAATTTTTCAATGAAAATGTATACTCACTATCGCGGAATATGTGGAAAACAATGAGGTAATTCAATAAACTAAAATTTGAAGATTACTGTACATTTTTTTCGCCGTTTTGTATAATTACTTTTTTAAATAATAAAATATCCAATGACCGGAGAGTCAAAAATTAGAGGTAAATCCTAGTATAGTGACATCGAGAGTGAAATGTTTGTCCGCTGCGATTTTTTTCAATGAAAATGTATTCTTACTGTTGTGGAATATGTGCGGAATGCTGGGGAATTCCATAAGCTACAATCCGAAAGCAGTTCCATAATTTTACTCGGCCATTTTATGTATTTTTTCTGATTCCCCGGTTATTTCATCGTGAAATGTCAAATGACCGGGGAATCCAAAAATTATACATAAAATGGCTGAGGAGAATTATGTAACCGGTCTCGGATTGTAGCTTATGGAATCCCCTACCGTTTGTGACATATTCCACGACAGTAAGT
This sequence comes from Microchrysa polita, assembly GCA_949715475.1. Classification (NCBI taxonomy): domain Eukaryota; kingdom Metazoa; phylum Arthropoda; class Insecta; order Diptera; family Stratiomyidae; genus Microchrysa; species Microchrysa polita. The sequence continues at coordinate 7,606,239 of OX454420.1, forward strand.
ATGCATTTTTATTGATAAAATCGCAGCGGGAAGAATTTCACTCTCGATCTTAACTCGGCCCTTCTTAAGTACTATGTTCACAGAGCGAATAACTAGCATTTATGTCCCCACTGAAAAACGTGCCCTGGAGACTTGCCACTAATAGTTGAAATAGATTACACGCGTCAGCAGCAGCATCGGCAGAATTTCATAGCTGACAAATATGCTGAATGCCAAGTCTTCTGCTCAACATTTTTTGCCAGCAATGTAAAATGCATTGGGCTTGACGTGCCGATGCTTCTGCTGACGCGTCTAATCTATTTCAAGCATTATTCACTAAATCTAATATAAACATGCACTGGCGACACCTTTCCACTGAGAAATAAAGTGCAACTGCATTCAGTGACGCAACTAAGATCTTGTCCTGGAGTGGGCTAAGGCCATCCATATTACCGGACACTTTAGAGATAGATTTATTACCGCACGTTAGGTGAAAGTGTTATTTTCTAGTAAATACGCTATACGGTGGTTTTTTTACGTCCCGTTGCATGCACACGAAGTCATTGGTTGGCCATTTTGATCTTCTTCCTAAGATGCCGGTACACGAAGAGTGACACCACGGATACGGGCGAGTTTTCATGTGGATTGTGGATTTCGCAAAGGATTGTCAAGGGAACGTATTTTTTCAGGCGAAATAGATAACTTACACGATTCTGGCCCATTCTCTCGTAGATCTTATAGAATGGTTAGTCTTATCGCCCAGAGAAGACACACACAATATTCAAAAAGCTTCTCCATTATATTGAATTGATTTTTTGTTAATTTTGCATAGTTATGTTATCTTTTGCTTATTTACGCTGTTGGATGAAAGTGCGCAATGATTTTCTCAATCTAAGATGATGGCTTAAATAAGCAAAATATGGCGTAGCTATGCAAAATAAACAAAAATTCCATTCAATACAATGGAAAAGCTTTCTAAATATGGTGTGTGTCTTCTCTACGTGATAAGACTAATCAGCCGACAGGTACTGAATAAGAGCTATCAGAAACCCGGCCTCTGTCTAGCAATGAACTAATTGATGTGAATTTCTGCGCGGCTTGTTCTGCTATCTGTTCTCATAGTGGGAACTTTTGTGTTTCCGATATTTTCCGCTATGTGTCCGCTAAATGGCGGACGGTAAGATAAGTGTCGCTAGTGTCGATAAGAGGAACAAGAAAATGCTTCTTACGAGAGCTGATAGCGTAATGTTCCAAAATATTTGAACAACAATTTGGCTTAAACGATTCTTACGAAATATCGTGCACAAATGACTACTTCTTCTTTACGTACACCAGGCCAATTAATTACAACTAAAATTAATTCAGGCAACCAGCAGGCTTAACATTAACAAAATGCTGTACCTACAAACTTGTGTGAAAAAGGACATTTTGTATACACCTAAACATTTGCGGGTCTAGTGAATTTTTGTACAAAAAGAGTGTACACATTTTAGTGAGAATTTGTATGCAAAATGTCGAAGAACATTTTCGCTGGCTAAGGGTTCATTCAAACAACGAGCCGTACGGCTCGCAAGCTCCAGCCATAAAAATGCATTGGGATATATGGGAAGCTCACGACTAGCGAGAGCCATGCCGCTGTCAAAACACGACTAGCGAGACGTGTTTTCACATATCGTGTACCACAACCCGCAAATTCACGGCTCTCGAGCCGTGTTCTGACAGTGGGAGAATTCAAATTGTAAGACGAAACCGGACGGGTAAACTTGCAAGACAAGAACTATCGTTCTTACAATCTGAAATGCATAATGCTTGTCTGCTGGCCACTACAAAAGCTCTCGCCGTCCGTTTGTTTGTGCTAATAATTTGAATTCAGCCAATGGGTGAATTCAGACTGTAAGACGAAACCGGACCCGTAAACTTGCAAGACAAGAACCATCGTTCTTACAATGTGAAATGCATACTGCTTGTCTGCCGGCCACTACGAAAGCTCTCGCCGTCCGTTTATTAGCACAAACAAACGCCCCAATGAGTGAATTCAGATTGTAAGACGAAACCGGACGGGTAAACTTGCAAGACAAGAACCATCGTTCTTACAATGTGTAATGCGCAATGCTTGTCTGCTGGCCACTACAAAAGCTCTCGCCGTCCGTTTGTTTGTGCTAATAAACGGACGGCGAGAGCTTTTGTAGTGGCCAGCAGACAAGCATTGTGCATTACACATTGTAAAGGACCACATAAACTCAGCGATTTATCGGCCGATCAAAGCTCATTTCGATGGAGAAAGCACATTTTCTGTGGAAAAACCTAATTTTCTCTTGCGAATTCGGTAGTGGAACCTAAAAAATGTGCTTTCTCCACAGAAATGAGCTTTTAGCGCCCGATAAATCGCCAAATTTATGTGGTTCTTAAGAACGATGGTTCTTGTCTTGCAAGTTTACCCGTCCGGATTCGTCTTACAATTTGAATTCACCCATTGTATGTCTCGAGCTTGCGAGCCGTTTTCGCGTCGTTTGAATGAAGCGTCAAAGTCAAAAGCTTTTGTGTAAAGTGAGTACCACGAAGCCAGTAAGCCAGTTCGATTTCACGATTATCAAAATTTTGACAGTATTTCCATGGATTTCACGTGAACTGACTATGTTAGAGCCTACCCTAATAAGCAAAAACGGCGGAAAAAAAATTTGAAACCATTTTCGGATTTAAGTTCAACGAATTCCACAGCGTTTCTGACAAATCCCTAGACATTCAAAAAATTGCAGCGGATAATATTCCGATTAACTTGCAGATTTAAAACCTCTTATATTGGAAATTGGAATATCTTACAATTTAGTACAATTGACGAAACTGAATTTGCTTGCATCGGGGTTAATTAGTTTGCATATTAACAGCTGATGTCCTTCGACGGTGCGCTTAGGTGCTTTATAAATTCCGCTGAATATATTAAGAAAAGTAATATTAATAATAAATTATTATTAGCCCAGAACAACACATAACAAAGAAATGCAGCTAAGGCGATTAACCAACAAAACAACTTACAGTGTTTCCATAGCCTCATTTAGACCCTTATCCAAAGTATCACGATTCGAAAAGAATTCCGGTATCATTGTTTTAGTTGTACAGAAAAGATCATACGTTTGCTTTGCCACTTCTAGACTAAAGTGGCAAGCATGTAAAAAGCAGCAGGCAATTAATTCATTTATCACCGGTAAATGTTTCTGTTGTTTTGTCCACTCCACGAGTTTGTCCACCTCACTTTTCTGCAACGCAGGATAGTTGCGATATTGCTCTTCAACGCTGGCCAGCTTCATTTTATGTATGTATTTTGTATAATAAGGATATATTGAATTTCTAGGTACTCGCGATTTCACCGCACCGGACAAAATGCATTTGTCATTATTCGATTAAATTAGTTGTTTTTGCGGAAAGTTCAAATTTTATTTTGATAAAGATTGATTAAAAGGTTATTATCTATTATCACAGTATAGATATGCGCACCAGATAGCAGCACAATCGTTGTTAGAGGGGTGAGGAGTAAGGGAAGGACATTTCCCTCATTACTGATAGGCGAGCAGAACATTATTATCATACTTAGCGATGTATGGAAGTTGTGCTGTTCTGTCTTGTACCTAATAGGTGTGTGTGTGTCGAGTACAGAAAAGCAGAGCTTCCATACAAATTCCAACATAAAGTCAGATATGAATTGTTCTATACATACCCGTCGGATGTTCTAGGAAATGGGGCTATAAAAAAAAATTTAATAAATGGACCCCCTTTACGCTTGTTATCCCCCCCCCCCAACCCTTTTCGATTTTTTATTTTCATTGGTCCATGAAAATTTGAACGGCTGTAACTTCTGAGCACGGACATGTAGGACCTTTTCGATTTTTTTTTTGGGCGGCTAAACTTCTGCAAAATGTGGACAGGAATATGCTCGACATTGGCCCTTCATACGCTTTTTATGAAAAATTTTCTAAGAATTGGCACCGTTTGCTCTTAATCTCCCGTTGGGGTTTTTTTTGTCGTGGATCACATCTTTGAACGGCTGTAACTTTTGAGCACATTCACTTAGGACTCTAAAATGTTGACCAAAATGTCCGCCGCAACATATTCGACATCGGCCCCTTAATCCGCTTTCAATGAAAAATGATTTCCGAAAAAGCTGTGAGTTTACGTTTAATCGAAAGAGCATATCCTTTGTGCTTGAAAGGTGTGAGATTTCTTCATAAAAAAAAGAAAAACCCATAACAAATTCTATTTCAGTTATTAGTTTTACGTAGTGGCTCTTAACCTTTACCAAGGACCAATTGATAAGACTCGCCTATTGTCGCGGACCACCATATATTATGAATGACTTGAGACATATGTGAACGCTCGTTCCTTATCGTTCACGTCTAGAGTCAAATGTATCTCATAAATGAATGGATTTCTTAATTTCAGACGCGGTGACAATAGCCGGTAGTGGTTAAGCCGGCCCCACACCGACCGAGTGTGGCAAACACCGCACAAAAGATTGATACGAAAAATCGTGCAGCAGCAGTGCAGCAGTGTGGTTGGGCGACTCCAAGGCACCATTCTTGGAACCGGTCTTTTGTGCGGTGTGTGCCACACTCCGGTCGGTGTGGGACCGGCTTTACATTAATACGTCCACTAAGAAAAATATCTGAACGTGTTTATTGCAGAGTTTTACAATATCTGTCGTGAATCTGGAAACATCCCTATGCGATCCTGCTAATTATTCGTTTGGAATACTTGTTTCGTATAATAGCCATACAGTTCCCGAAACGGCACATTTGAAAATTCCCTACATATCTGGTAACCTCAACATTGTGATGCCTTGCCTATAGCTTTCTACACCGTTTCACAGGCTTTGCTTGCTCCGCTTGTTGCTTAGAAAGCTGCTTGACTTTTACTCCCTGGAAGCTGGACACGCCTTCTAGACTTCAAGCGTTTCCGCATAAAATTTATGCTATCGTAATCTAAGCTGACCAGACTTCAGAAGATCCAATGCTGTACACATACTTGCGGTATTCGGTTTTCAGGCAAAGCCCCTCCCCTTCACGCCGATTTGGAGAAAGAATAATAACCACAAGAGCAGATCAGCTGGAATTTACTAACATAACTTAACATTATAGCGAAAATCAGCATTGTGAGATAATCTAGTGATACACTAGGGCTCTAGCGGCATTACGGCACATGTTCATGTTGTACTAACTTGCGTAAACAATACCTCATCATGCTACCAGGCATGCAGTTATGTAAGATTTTTAATGAATAAAATCACAACCATCTCGTTCACTTATCCGCCAGACCATCTTTCGGTATTACTTCACAGGGGCGGTCTCAGTGTCTTTACGTCCTGCTTCCTCGTCCTGCAGAACATTATTGTATGCTACAGACAAACCACTCACTGTGTATAAAAAGTAAAGTATATATATAAATGATCAGGGTCGGTCCCTGATTCGAATAAGCCATGTCCGTCTGTCTGTCTGTATGTCCGTCCTCGTGTCTGTCAGTTCGCACGATAACTCCCGAAATAATGAAGCTAGCGTTTTGAAATTTAAGTCAGATGATTGCTTTGATAAAAGTTTGGATGGTATTGAAAATGGGCCAAATTGAACCAAGGGTTCCCCTACCTCCCATACAAATTACCCCTCCGTGATAGTTTAATTCGCCAATATTTTCCAACAGAATATCGCTAGCAACCTGAAATTTTCATGAATGCCTAATTGTGACATATGCTTGAAGTTGGTGGAAAGTGGAGAACGTCCGACTACCCCTACCCCCACCTCCCCTACAAAGTTATATTCAGCCATATCTTTTGCTAGAATGTCGCGAAAAACTTCTAATTAGTATCAAATGGTAGCTGTTGGATGCCTTCATATAATATTAAATATTCCCTTCCCTCCCTACAAAAAGCAAAATTGAACCATTTCAAAACCTTCAAGCCACAGCCCATTTTCGATCTAGTCAGCAGACCTCAAACGACCAAAGGAAATTTTTATTCAAATAAAATTTATTTATCAAAATTGTCGGGTTGCGATTTTTTGCTGTTGTAAAATTAGTTGAAAACTCTCGTAAAAATTTTACGTACGATTCGCGCGGGAATTTTTCCTTGGAAATCGGGGATTACCTATACGGTTTTTCATACGGCAGTGTAAAACTCTCTAATATGGTGGTGACTATACCTTTAATTCCTTATTTAGAACTCCTCAATTTAATGATTTTCTCCTGTGCCGAAAAAAAATATACTGATCACTGATCCCTTCTGAAAAGCTATCTACGCCACTGGTTCTCCCTGACAAAAAATTATCAGAATTTGAAGCACAAACGTATGTTTCAAGACGAAAAGCGGAACAGGGAAGTGTATTCGAAATAAGATTATACACATATAGTAGCTTTCCAGGTACAGTTTCAATGTAGCTATGGAGTGAAGTCTAAGGAGAACCTCGGTGGAAGGGTTGCTTATCTTGGTTGCAATATTTCTGGAGGAGAGTATGCAATTCTTCATTGTTCCATTAGTGATGCTACGCCAGTTCCCTAGGCTCGCCAATTGATTCGAAGGTCATATTGTGGGAAAAAAAACCTTTATCTAAAAACCCCTGGCAGAGTCCTTTCTTAAGTATGCTTTTACCTATAGAGGTTGATAGGGAATTTCCAAGTTAAGCCTAGTACTGACCTCGAGAGTGAAATTTTTCGCCGCTGCGATTTTTTCAATGAAAATGTATTCTTACTGTCGTGGTATATGTGGGGAATTCCATAAGCTACAATCCGAAAACAGTTCCATAATTTTTCTCGGCCATTTTATGTGTTTTTTCCGATTCCCCGGTTATTTCATCGTGAAATGTGAAATAACCGGGGAATCGATAAATAATACATAAAACGGCCGAGAAGAATTATGGAACCGGTCTCGGATTGTAGCTTATGGACCACCGTTTGTGACATATTCCACGACAGTAAGTATCCATTTTTATTGATAAAATCCCTGGGCGAAAAATTTCACTCTCGATCTTAATTCAGCCCTTTATGGAGAATTTTCGAAAATTTTAGAAAACTCAAAATGCGATTTGGGCAGCCGTAACTTCCGAACGCGGATAGCCCGTGTCATTTGTAGCAAATGTGAGCGCCAAGAAGTTCTCCAAGTTTGCCGGATTTTAGAATAATAAATAAGCTCAAAGCATTGTAGTGTAAACGACTATGCTATAAGTATGCTTAAAGTTTAAATTATGGATAAATATGTACGAGTAACCGACACTGAGTGAGTCATTGTGTGGGATGGCGAATGCTGTACACTTTGCTGTACATTTCCCAATGCTGTACGACAGGTGAAAATGCTGTACTGTACAGCAAAATGCGGTACGTATGGTCAGCTTATCGTAATCTGAAACGTTGTAGCTCGCTGAAATACACTGAGCTTCAATGAAACCGATCCACACGGTATGCGCGAACTCTAATCAAAACAGGCAAATTGTTTGTAATGTGAGCTAACGGTACTTCAGATAAAAATCATAGTCTATGAATTGCCATTAAATGCACTTTCTGTAGAAATAACTTTCATAGTTGTAAGTTTCATACTTTTTGAGAAAATTGAATTTGAGTCGAAAGTGGCGAGTGGCCCGATTTTTGTGAAGCCGAGTGTATATAAGACTGGGGCGTACACAGAAAAAAATCCGGGTAGAGTTTTAGCAAAAAGTTGATGTTGGTCAAAGAGCCCAGCCCAAGGGGATGTCCTAAAGCTTCTAAGCGCGATCAAGCCATTGTGCTTTTCGAAGAACATTACGGAATTTACTTGGATTCCGTTATAGTCAATAATAAATAGCCAGCGCCCGCTCTAGCACTTATGCCGCCCCGGTCAAGACTAAACATTACCGTCCCCATTTTTTTTTGGGATGGATTGACTTTATTTATTCAGACAGGATTTGCCACACTTCAAGTTTGAATCTGATTCAGAAATACGTATTCTGTACCTAAGATTTGATACGAAAACAGGAAAGAAACGGAGACTGCAATCTCGAAGACTAAATTTATACTTGTACTTTTCAGGCCCAAACCGACGTGCAAGTGTCATTATTTAATATTCTTTGATATCATATCCTGAAATTCTACAAGAAATTTCCAAGGGGAATACAGCAACTATCCTATCAACGAATTGAGAGGACGTGTTGATGCTGGAGTCGTTAAGAACTCCCCCGGAAAGATTTTGAACAAGAAACAGAGTATTTATTTTCGCTCTGTACTTTTTGTCAGATAGCCACACACAATTAGTTTACTATAGACGAAACTCGGTTATTAAATTTGTCGGGTAGATTTAACTCCGATTTGGGTTGTGCTACTACTCGTACTAAGTCGTTTGTGGGAAAATATATTCTGCCGGCGAAATACTGCATTACTGAAATAATACCCAAGGTAGTACGTCCTTATGATCTGTCTGAGCAAAACTCGCACTATATCACCTTAGCATTGGTAATTTTACGGGTTATTTGGAAGGTGAGATTAAACTGAGAGATGACGAAAACTAAGGATTCCCCTACCTTCCATACAAATTACTCTTGATATTTTAATTTGTGCATAACTTTCGACAGCGGTAGCGACCTGAAATTTTGATTAAATCATGTCCTTGAAGTTGATAGAAAGTGGAGTAGGTCTGACATATTAAAATCTTCTATTTCCGCTGATCAGATCTGGCGGCTATTGTTATCAACTTAAGATTATTGGGATAACAGAATTGCAGAAAACCTCTTGTTTGATGGCCCGAGGCTATTTGCTCCAAATCACACCAAAACCACTGTGGCCACATTTTTCACGGCCGATAAATAACAGACCCAAACGATATCATTTCTCCTGCTACTAATCTTCAAATTTGAATAAAATTTTAAAACGTTCAACAATCTACTTTATATCAAATTATGTGTACACCCCACCAAGGCTTAGCGAACCACCTAAAGTCGCCTCAGGGACTACGGACCACCGGTCCTATGTACATTTATTGAATCGAACAATCTGTGCATAAATTGCCGGTAATTGTGACTGAATTTTTTTAATTTACAAATATTCAGATAAAACAATCGAATCAAAAGAAATCAGACAACAAAAAATTGTTTTGCTTAGTTAAAGTTTCAGGATTTCTTTTTCAGTTCTACGAGTAGGGGAGACTGGGGCTGGTTCTAACAAATTTTAAACAAAACTTCTTAGCTACCCAACCTTTTGCGTTAGAGACATGACTTTCTGCCATATAATTCGTTATTAATAGGACTTTAAATAGAAATTATTAAAATTATTGTAAACGTATTGCATTCTGAATAATAAGGCTTTTTTCCTAAGAAACTCACAAGTTAAAACTTACCCCAGCCTGGGGTTGGTTCTAACAGCCCTGGGGTAAGTTTTAACAGGAAGGATAATCAACGAATTTGAACTTTTTACAAATAATTGAACACCAGTTAATCTACAAAATCAAGCTTTATTTTTTTCAGTCTCATATTAATTAAATACAACGATCAGTATCATCATATTCAGTACTGAGTGATATTTTAAAGCTAAAGATAATTAAATAACAAAACTTTAGCTTTTATAGCAGTTTTCTTAAACTCAAAAAATTTAATAAACATCTTCTTTGAAAAACAATCACAGGTAATTAAAAAAAATGGAACTCTAGCATTAATATCCTAACACAGGAACTTAACTCGCGATTTGGGTAAGTGTTAACATGTTAGAACTTACCCCGTGTGTTCTGTTAAAACTAACCCCAAAGCCCAATTTTTCAGAAATCACATTGCACTATAATAAGTACGTAATTTAGCAGCAAGAAATTAGAGTGCATCTATACCTGAATAAACACTTTTTATATAAGTTAAAGTTTCACATCTCTGAAATTTATATTAAGATTGAAAATCAAGAAAATAAAATTGCAAAAAAGATCGTTTACCTGTTCATATGGGCACACCACACACAACTCGTTACTGCGACGGCGCAGACTAAACTGACGAGTCTCGACACGTTTAGCATTGTGTACAAACAGGACAATCATTATTTGTTTGTCTCTCAGTCTGATAGTTTGGCGTCTATCAGCCTGCCCCTGTTAGAACCAGCCCCGGTCTCCCCTAATTATGAAAATTTTATATCTTTTACAATATATTTTTACAAAATATGTTGGCTTTCGAGGGAGTAGCCAGGGGAGGGGATATGTGGTCCGTACTCTTACAGACTTTTTGTTTTGTTTTAAAAACGAGGGCAACATGAAAACTGAAATGATGCACACTCATCCCATTCGGATGTACATTTTCTTCAAAATGCTTTAAGAATTTTGTCTTAACACCTTTTGGATTGTTAGTAAGTTGTTTTTTTTATTATGGATCTTTTCGGAACTCATGGACCTCAAAAAATAAAATTAGTGTCATATTTGACAAGAAATCATCATACCGAAAAAAAATGATTTTTCAGTTGTTTTTTTGTCTTTCCTATTTTATGTAAGCTTACGGCGAATTTTGAAGGAGACAGTTTGACCTCTTCAACTGGGGCTTTCGAATAATTTCCGTCATGGGGGTATACAGGATTTCGATCAGGCGGGGAGAGACGGAGGAGCAAGCCCAACATTTTTTCAAACATCATGGTTTTCAATGGTGGTTTTAGTATTAATTTGAAATCTACAACAACAATTAAGATTTTCGTCGGTTTAAATTGATGGTCGCAAAAATATTTTTTGGACAATTTTAGATCCAAATTTTATGAAAATACCGTTGGGAATGACCTGCACGTGTTTTGACTTTTACTCCTGATTACACCCAACTTATACTTATTTCTTTATATGGTCCCTTACCAGGCAAATCGATATACCCTTTGTCACCAAATGTAATGAATGATGTTAAATTCCATTAATTTCTCGGAGTGACCTTGACATACGTGACATATCCTTTATTCAGTAAAAATGGTATAAATGTTCCCTTTAAGCCATGTATGATGATCTAACACAGAAGAGTCTCACCATGTAAAAGATTTAAGATTTGAAAGCAGTAGCGCAACCAGAATCTTGTCCTGGAGGGGGCTAAGTTTATCCACATTACTGGACATTAGAGATTAGAGCATGCCTCCACAAGCTGGGTGATGGTGCTGTTTCAACCTTACTTTCGATGTACATTTTTTCGTAACTTATATGGTCTTGAAAACGCGAGTCAAATGTCATACTCGTAATCGGCTCGTTCTTTCTGTTGTTTTCATGAAAGGCCAATTTTGAATCACTCTTCAAGCATTGCAATTTTAGATTCACATTTTAAGAAAATACCATTGAGAATAACCTTCTTCGCATTTTAATGATAAGTTGCACTTGCTCGCGTTTTGACTTTTACTTCTGGTTACATGCAACTCGCCTACATTTTTTTTAAACCACTAGCTCGGTACTTATTGCTAGAGAGTTTCAAGGATTGGGAAAAATCTAGGCCAGGAAAACGTGGTTCAAAGTCATCATGAAAAATTTTCATTCAATTTTATTTGACTAATTAATACGCTTGCAGTAGGTTTAAAATATTCTAAAGACTAAAGAAACGAGAGATTGCAGGATCTGATTATGTTATTGATTAACGACAATCCCACGTGAGTTCTCCGTCCCAGATAAGTCCTGAAAATTACGAATATTGTAGTCTTCAAGACTGCATTCTGAGAACATGAATTTCATATTTATGCCAGGGTTAAACCTGCAGGTTCAGCTGTCTGGGTTTCCCTCATTTTCACTGAGTTGCGGACCGCCCATCGCCTACCTGTCCTGACCCAAATCGCGACAAATATCTAACGACGAATGATGAACAAAGTAGTAGTCTGGCTAGTGTAGTGGTTAGTGCGCGCACCTTCGGCGCACAGGGTCATGGTTTCGAGACTCGCCGTGAACGAACTCAGTTTATGGTGTTTTTCGAACTCACGACCCATGTGACGGACTATGATCTCACTCAGATGTTACACGAGTACCCATTTATGGGGATAAATAGCACTGCTGAGCGTGCTGTTGATCTCCACACCTCAACAAAAAAGCTATGTATTAAGATCTTGGAAATTGGATGTAACAAACACATCTTCGGCCTTAGTCAAATGTTGGACTGTCGCGTCTGTTATTTATTTTATTTTAATGATGAATAAATGTGTATATATTAATCTCTTCTGTTAACTTAAAGTTGATAGGGAAGACAAAAGTCGCACACACAATTGTGGTCGTAGCCATTAATATTCATTAGTGCTACATTTTGTTAACTTTTATATTTAAACGATTTTCTGGCTGTGAATTTCTCGTCCTACTCTGAGCAAAAAATGACGAATTCCACAATTTAAACGTAAAAAATTGGAAAAACCTGTTTCAGCCTTTGTATGAAATCTTGAAACTGAGACACAAGCATGACTGGATCTTATAAAATATGCCAGAACAATTTTTAATTTTTTCAATGGGGATGTTGCCTTTCTTGAAGGCAATTCACAATTTACACTCTCCAAAGGATGGGTAGAGGTAGGTGGCTTGTAGTCGGAACATCAGCAGCTTGCGGCAAAGTACTCGCATATTAAAAACATGTCCAACCAAATTATCCGCCCCCAATAGGCATTTCCGAGGGAATGCTTCTGGTAGGATGAATCCCAATTTTTCAAGACTCGCTCAAATAAAACAATTTAAGGTGAGATTGTGATGGGGCCCCATGGATTAAGACGAATAGACGTAACTAGAATAAATTAAAACGAACTCCTCCAATAGCAAGTTTCAAAAAATGCACGGCCCCTTGGCCACACATTATTTTTAATTTTTTTTTTTTGCTCAAATTAAGGACTTCTTACGGGTATACATCATTGGTATTAAATTCTTCTATCGTATATCTCATCTGCATTACAATGGACTGGACTGTCCGATTTGTCCTCAAGTACGAGCGCACAATAAACATGGTATTCATGGAATCATTGAACATTTTCGGTGAATAATCCATGAAATTTATTGTTTTTACTTTAAGGTTGACAAAAATATGTTGTTTACCAAATTGAATTGTGAAAAATAGCAAATGAGCTCTGGGTCTTTCTACTGAGCTCATCGACTGCAATACACGCTAGACGTCATTGTTATTCAATAGAAACAACAAGCAAGTAAATGAATACGTATTGCGGATATAAATTCCAAATTGCATCAGTTTATTGGATAAAGTTGTATTGCGATATTAGGTACGTTTTATTGAGTTTATCCCGTGCAGGTTTGGGTAGAACTTCATATAAAAAAATGACACTTACCCAGGTAAAGTTAACCCGTGCAGCTACCCTACACGGGATAGAGCTCAAATGTAGATGGCGGACGCATAGGGGAAATATGAGGGAATTTGTTTTTTTCAAACCAAATGTGAGAGTTTTTCTAATCACGAGAAAAGATTTTGCAAAGAAATAATCATCTTTTGTGACAAAATCCACCACATCTAGAAAATAAGCCGACGAAAGCGAGTAAAAGATGCACAAAAACTGTCAAGTGTCAGCTGTTTGGTCTTAACCGGGATGTTACCCGCGATCGTTTTTTTCGAGTCAGATTTACCCTCGATGCGAAAAAAACGTCGCTATTATAAGCGACCGCGCGATTTGTAGCGTCTCTACCGGTGATGATGATACAAAACAGACAAAATGATGAAGATGAAGCAGTTGACCTTGTCCATTTCTCAACTGGTTTTTCGGATTATCACTCTGATGTCGTTAAACACGTGAAATACCGAATCTCTTTCGAGCTCATCTTCACAAGAGTGATCTTAAGATGAAAACACAACACAACATCGTTCGATTGTAGACTCATAAGACAACAGAGTCATTGATTAGGCTATTTTATTGGTTGTTTGGAATTTTCGCGACTTTTCTCAGTAGTCGGGAGTTGGAGCAAATATTTATGTGGGAGAGAAGAATGCCATCATGTTGTGATTTGGTGGTGGGAATCTTCCAATGCGGAGATGCCTTGATACATACAATGTCTGAGACATGGTTCTATAACCCAATACGACTGAAACACATAAGAGAAGAAGCGGAATTTGTGTGGGAAAGGTTAAACTATTTGCTAATTTTTTGACGCAGATGCTGCTGGTAATAACATGAAGACAATATTTCTCACTCATATGATTTTTTATTACAAAATCGGGTATACATTTCTTAAGATATATTTCGATCAAAAATAATACAGTATGTTGGTGTAAATATTATTTCATTTAGAATAAATTCAAATGCATGGTTTATCTTAGTTCATAAATATACGCACAAAAAATACGATCCACAAATTCTTATAATGATTGTCCCAAAATATGGAGCACCGAAGCTACAGGCAGCTCATGCGTGATACAATAGCTGATTTCTCTTACCCGCTCAATAAATTACGTCGACATATGGCCTAATTACAATAGTATTTCTCAGGAAGCCATATGTTGTAGATTCAATTTTATTGGACTAAATATTGTGTTAAATGTCTCGAGTAACAATATTCATACATGGAAGTCCCAAATCTTCCAAAAGTCGAAACACTTTTCACTCATTACCCAATCTACGACGCTATGACACTTTTCACACATTGCGGACTGCAAAATGGCATATTATTCTTAACGCAAAATCGTCCACCAATCAACGATTTACCACAACCAATACCAGCACACATAAAACACTCACCGTGCCAATGTATCGTACCCCATGCCACGCCTTGTTCGGCCGGTCCAATTACATGCTTACAAAACTGACATCGTTCCGCATAGTAGACGTCGTAACATTTCAAACACAACGGCATATTGGTCTTCTCGTCGGGCACATACTGTTGTCCGGCCAGCGGCGTATCACATTGATAACAACAGAAATGCTTAATATGGAATGTTGCACCTTCGGCTGCCGTATACTCCTTGGTAAAGATCAACTCGTCGCATGCATTACAGCGGGGAATATTCAAAATCAAAGCCAAATCACGCCCGCAATACACATTGCCGCCGTGGAAGAAATACACTAGATCGGCTAACAGTTCGCGACACGTGTTACAGACGAAGCATTGTGGATGCCACGCGGTCTCCTTACCAGCTCGTTCAGCCTTCACCGCCACCTCACCCGACATTATGTCCTTAGTACATTCGCGACATTTTAGCACCGGTACGGATTGCACCTTGGCCGCTCTCGTAGTGGGCGGATCGGACAACGAAAGAGTTTCCAAACTTCTGGGCAAATTTTCCACGGCTTGGGCATATTTCGTGGGAGGTTTAACATGCGGATACATGTTCATATCTTCAATACCTGGAATGGAGTTCCATTTACCAGCATTAGCACCAATACCGAACAGAGTGGGATCGGAGTCTGAATTGCCAATCGCACCAGGATGAGAAGCATGATTGGGCGTCGGTGGTTTCGATTCGAATCCTGAATCGGAGCTCTTCGATACCGGGAGGGCACTAGATGGATGATACTGTCCACCAGCCGTAACTGCTGGCTCCGAGTACGAAATACTGAAATTATTCGGCAATGTCTCCACAAAGCTTGCGACCTCTTTCTGGAACGGCACGTTTTCAACAAACTCATCCCGAAATTGATCCATCGGAGCCAACACTTTACAATTCTGAAAGTTGATATTACGATCCTTTAGAGCACCAAGAAGTTTATCATACATCGGTCCATTCACCACGCCACTCTGCACGGCTTGCTGATTCACTCCTATTCTCTCCAACTTTCTTCGCACCGGAAGACTCAAACACTCTACACCGCCCAGATCGGACTCCATCGGCACATTGGACAAAACTATACCCTGTTTTCCCAGCAACGAAGCCGGATTGCGCAAGGCACTATTCAGTATTTCGGAATTGACAATTTGCGCAAAGAATGGATCACGCTCTATGACTGCCTCTTCTGGGAAGCCCAAATCATATGCAATACTAACTCCTCCGAATTTCACCTTACGCATTGGCGTGTCCTGATTGACAAGATTGCCAATTCTTGTCTGGACAGGATTGCGCAACTGAAGAGGCGAATTGAACGCTTCCTGGTCGGATGGATGCTTGGATTTTGTTGGCGTAGCATACGGCGTGGGCACGAGAAATTTCATATCATCAATCATTTTATCAATATCACGTTTGAATTGATCGTTTGATAAATACTCGGCACGAAATTTATCTATCGGCACGATGATAGGGTCTTGCGAGAAATCCACTCGTTTTCGCTTCAAATCATTCAGAATTGCATCGTAAATTGGTCCGTTTTCGACTAAACTCTGAACCATGCCCGTGTTCAGATGCATGGCACGCAATTTCTGTTTGTTGATCGGACTTAATGGCACATCATTAAAATCGGGACTCAAAGCACACTCAAAGGCAACTAATTTATTAGGAATTGTTTGCGGGGGTTCGCATAACAGTGCATTGATTAGTCCTTGGGAGCTTAAAACGGCTGTCATCACTCGATCGTTGATCAGTTGTGCTTGCGTTGCGCGAAGTTTTGTTAAAACTTTAGCCGGTGGACATATGACACCTTCATGTTGGACATCTTCGAGTGTTTGAACGCCAGGCACATTGCCAACGATGCCGTGTGAAACGATACCTACACGCACCACATTGCCTTGACCGACACAATGATCGCGCACTTTGTTGACGTATTGTAGCAATTGGGCAGCTTCGGCATCGCTTAAATTGTGACAAAGTGTTGCGTCCAAATCGTGCGGTGGCACTTGGAATTCGAGTTGTTGTTTTCGCTTGTTGGCTGCATCGCTACCTTCGACGGGAATCTGATCGGAACCGAGCTTGTCCATGTAGTCGGAGACAACATCCGGGGTGGTATTGGGCGGGATCCATTCGAGTTTTACCGGTTGATCAGCGAGGGCTTCGATTTTCATAACTGGAATAAAGAAATTAGATACATAGTAAGATCGTCGCTAAAAACAGTTATGTACATATTATTATTTTCCAACTTACATGCTGGTTTCGATCGTATTTGTCCCAGAATTTCAAACTGAGCCCAGCCGGATAGTTCATCGTCGTCGCAGTGATGTTGATCTTTGCGACATTTACAATTGCGACACACTTTTCGCCAGAAGTGCAAATCAAGTCCCGGACATGCTGATCCTGGAAGAAATTTTTGTAAGTTAGGACATACATTATTTATATCAATAATAAAGTCGCAGCATAAATTAATTTCGGACAAATGACCTCTAATGATAAATAGTCGATACGCACAGTTCATAGGTAAAAGGTATCTCTTAAGGGAATTCGGTATTTCAGATTATAATAGATTTCCGTGACGTATCCTTCATTCTTGTACGTAGTGGCATATTTAAAACGGGGGCACAGGTATACATTTATGCTCAAAACTCGTTTGGAGACCAAATCCCTTCATGTGCAAAAAGAGCTAGAGTGCAGAAGGCAAATATTTTAAAGGTACTATCGGCGATTATCGGCGTTTGGTAGCTTGGTGGGAAGAACCAACACTGTATCACTTAATTGCTGGAGCGTGGTTTTGAATCCTACTGTCGTTTTTCAGCGTATCAAAGTAACACAGAATGTTGTACTATCTGCAGTGAAATCATCGAATTCACCGATCCGACTTTTCTTTGAACGAGACTTGCTTATGTTGTTGTTATAATATTATTAACGCCTTGGAGAGCAAAGTATTAGCAACGGGTAGCTTCGGGACGATTTTATTGCAGAACCGGCTGCCATATGACACATATTTTAAAGACAACACCAACCATAGTAGTTGCTTTGGGTGTAATTATCACTTACCGGCCAGCTTACAATTGGTGCCATATACATAACTACACCCAATATGCTAATTCGCATGATTTTCAATCATACGCAACAGATGCAAATATGTATTTCTCAAACGTTCAACTGTGATGGAGTATGTATAGTAGTTCCCTCGTAAAATTGTAGTTCCCAAGAGTAGGTTCTAAAATCATAATTTCACGTGAAATCCATGCTAAAGGTATGTACTAACATTTTTTTTTCAGTTCACGTGAAATCCATGCAAATACTGTCAAAATTTTGATGTTCGTGAAATCGAATTCGCTTGGTGGTACTCACTTCACACGAAAGTCTCCACATTTGTTTTTGACATTTCGCCGGCGAAACAAATGCAGTTGCACTTTATTTCGCTGTGGAAAGATGTCATCGGCAATCAATCAGAACGCGAGAGAACATTTACCTTAAATTGAGTGAATAACAAGCAAGTCTCCACGGCACCGTTTTCACGGGAGACATCTATGCAAGTTTTTCGCTAGGTGAACTCAGTACTTACCTTAATAATGTAAAAATTTTGATAATTGTGAAATCAAATTCACATGATAGTTCACAATGGGTTGTTTATGGCCTATTTCTGCCTGAATTATCAGCGAATTTCAATAAATTTGCCCCACCGGATTGGTCTCCGGAGTAGCAGAGCATCTATTAAAATATATGAAACCTTCAAAATGAGAAAAAAAATCTTTTCACATATTTCTTTCTGTATTTCTTGAACAAATCAGCGGATTTTAGTAAATTTGCCGCATCGGATTGATCTCCGCACCCCTAAACACTAAAATAACTATTGAAATAGGGCACTTTAATTAAGCTGATTATTTTTGTGAACTTTCCCATTGGCTTTTTCTTCACTCGAAATATCTGAAAAACCACTGAGGCATGCAGAATCACCTGTCGTGGATTACATTTCCACTTCATCATAGTAGTATTATAAAAAATAATGTTTTTAAATATCGTTCGGGAAGCATTGTATATTTTTGTAATAAATATTTTAAATCAATAAATAAATCTATTAAGAATAAATAAAATATTGTAGAAATTATTCTCTACACACAAGCACGAATGAGCAACATTTTGAAGTCAGATCCTCTTCGAATCCTCTGACCGGATACGGGAAAGTCGTGTTAGTCACACCATTTTTATAACTCGGTCGAAGAAAAACAATGAAAATTCACAATAAGCAACAATTCACGATGATTTCTTATTCACATACCTCTGGCTGCATTTATCGAACGTGTTAATGAATTTTCGAAAAAAAATCCTTCCCAATTGGTCTGCACCCCATATTGAAAACTGAGACAAATTCCGAATGAGAAAAAATTTCGCCAATAATTCTTTTTTTCAAATATTTCTGCCCGCATTTCTTAAACGAATTATAGTTCAGTAATATCGTGTCGATTTAGTACCATTCCGTGAAAAAAATACAGAAGTTTTTTTCTCACTGTTTCTTTATGTATTATGGGGCGCTGATTCCGAATATGAACTTTGCACCCTAAAAAAAGTGCCGCAACCTTTAAAAAAGGGGGGAAAGGGGGGCATTTTTTAGGTTTTTTGCGATTATTTCAAAAACGGTAAGAGATGCAGAAAAATGGTCTGAGAACGGAAAAAACTACATAAAATTATCTTTGCAATGATGTATAACACATTAGAGTTTAATTGAAAATTTCGGCGTTAGAATAGAACATAAATTAGAATATTTTCATTTTAGACCTTTTTTAAAAGCTCCATAACTTTTGAAAGAATGTTAGTTCAGCCGTTAAATTTTGTATAAGTACTCATAATGAGTTCAGGATCATTTTAAGGTAAACATTGAGTCGCTCCGGTCAAGGACCCCCATTATCCCGCCATTTAAATTTTTCAAAACGGCATGTCCATAACTCCCCCCAAAATTAGAGCAGAGTGGTAAATTTTGGTTTGCTGCGATTGGAGGTCATAGTCACCGCACCCACCAAAAATCAGCTCATTCGGATGAAAACTAACGGTACCTCCCATACAAAGTGACCCAAGACAACTTTGTTCTACAGTTTATAAAATGACTAGTACCTACTCGTACGTAGAACAAATTCCTGATGGGTCACTTTGTATGGGAGGTACCCTTAGTTTTTATCCGAATGAGCTGATTTTTGGTGGGTGGGGTCACTATGAGCTCCAATTTCAACAAACCAAAATTTAGCACTCTGCTCCAATTTTGGGGGGAGTTATGGATATGCCGTTTTGAAAAATTGAAATGGGGGGATACTGGGGGTCCTTGACCGGAGCGACTCAATGTTTACGTTTAAATTATCTTAAACTTGTTGTGAATACAGGCTCAAATACGAATACCAGCGTTATCCTGCTGGAAAGTCCAGTTTCCAATTTCTTTTTAGAGCGTGTGACTTCTTGTTTTTTTAAATTTTTTCCAAAAACTACTGTAACAGTCAGGGTCGTCTAAATTGAATTTCTTTTCGTCCGAAAAAATTATTTGCTTTCATTCTTGCGCCCATGTAAAATATTTTTCGACAATTTGTAGACGGGTTTGTTTGTGGTGACGGACTAATTTGGGCTTCGAATTCATTTTCCTGTAACGCACAACGCGGACAATATGCTAATACGTCACGGAGAGGCTAAATTTTTTCTTTATTTGTCTAGCCTCTAGCTGATTTGCCGTGGCTTCACAGCGAATTTTGTTTTTGTTTCTTAACGATAGCTTTACTTGTCCTTTAGTTGGAGGCTTCAAACCGTAATTTTCTCCTTTTTTATTAAATTTCGAATTACATGTTCTTAACGATCTTTTTTTGCACTTTCACGATTTCCTTTAACAGTGTTTTGATCGCAAATTGCTCTCCTTCAGATAGTCGCTTTCCATAATCTAATTTTAATCGAAATTGTAGGTTTAATGTTAAATTTGAAAATATTATTTTTAACTTACTTGATCCCCAAATTTTTTTAATCTTTCTTAAACATTAATTTCATACGCGTTCCGACGTTGCGCCCATACGTATATTTTGAGGAGAATAACCAAAATGCAATTGAAATGTCAAAAGTCCCGTTAGAAATTATGAAACTTAAAATTAAGCGTTTCCCATGTATATAAACTTTGCTGCACGAAACAGGAAAGTAAAGCAGATACACTTTGCAGTGTAATTTAGTGAAAAGTGCACTGCGATCATACGTATATGTACCACTGTACCTTTGGTTATACCTCCTGAAAGAGTTGGCATATTTTCGCCCCTCCCACTAATTTTTTAGTTCCCTCTCTCTCTCTGGTTCCTTTTAACCCCTAGTGGGGCATTGACTACGTCTCTTTTCCACCTCTGTCTATTAGCAGCCATCGCCTTTAGCTGGTCCCACGATTTGCCTATAGATTTTCCTTCTGCCTCAACAGATCTTCTCCGTGTATTTTTGGGTCTTCCCACACGACGCCTTGCATCGGTTCCCCGAGGATTCCAATCAAGAGCCTGTCTTGCAATGTTTTTGGCTCTTTTGGAAGTGTGTGACCTATCCACTGCCACTTTCGCCGTTTGATGTCGATGCCTATCCTATTTTGGCCAGTAATTTGGAGTAGGTCGTCGTTAGAGATTACCTCAGGCCAGCGAATTTGTAGGATGCGTCGAAGGCACTGATTCACGAAAGTTTGTAGTTTGGTTTTAATATAACATATAAAAGCACGGATTTTACATTGATTTCGAAGATCTGGGGTTTGCTATTTCTGGAGATGTTGTGGTTTTGCCAGAGAGGAGTCAAACTGAAAAATACTGCTCGGGCTTTATTTATACGCGACTCTACATCAGCATCAGCCCCACCATCCGCTGTTACTACGCTCCCAAGGTAAGTAAAGTTCTCGACTTTTTCTATCGGCTGTCCGGAGATGTTTCTTTGCCTCTCGGATGTCAAGCTCAAGTATTTAGTCTTAGCGGTATTAATTTTTAAAGCAGCACTTCGATTTTCACGATGCAAAGCATCCGTCATTTGAGACAGATGTGTTTGAAAGAAGGCAAATGTCGTCGGCATAAGCCAGGTGCTGAAGGTAATCAAATAATTTCCACCTGATACCCTTACTTTTATGGTCGCCTAGAGCGTCGCAGATTACATCGTTGATGGTAATAAGGAACAGTATTGGTGATAAAATAGAGCCTTGTCTAACTCCATTATTCACCTCAAAAGGACTAGACAATTCGCCCTTTTGCAAGACGTGATATTGGGATCCGTTATAGGACTCCTTTATGATGGCAATAAGTTTCTCTGGTATGCCTCTCCTACGTAAGGCTGTCCAGATATAAGCCCGGTCAACGCTGTCAAACGCCTTCTAGAAGTCAATGAACAATAGATGATCGCTACATGAAAAGCCCTCACGAAAACCAGTTTGTTCATTGTTCAAAGTCGATCGTTTTCTTGATCCGGTCTAAGATTTTGTTGGCCATCTGTTTAGATACTGCTTGGAGGATACACATTCCACGTTAATTATTGCAATCCTTGAAACTTCCTTTTTTGGGGGTTTTAATAATGACGCCCTTCTTCCATATCTGAGGGAGAGTCTCGGTTGTCCAACACCGGGGACAAAGAATATCCGCTGTAGCGTTGATGTCCGCTTTCAAAAATTCCATCGGGATACCGTCTTCCCCCGGGACCTTACCTGCTTCCAATGATTGAAGGGCCTTAGTTATTTCCAGCTTGGATGGTACGCCGGTGTTAATTCTGGCCATTTGCGGAAGACTTACTGCCTCAGGTGGAGATGGGCTTGAAGGGTTAAAGTTGTTATTAAGAACCTCCATGAAATGCTCTCTCCATCGGCGCAGTTTTTGTTCATCTGTGACTAGCAGAGACACGTCTTTATCTTTTACAGGATGCTCATTGGTAAAAGATTTGCCAGTCAGTGGATTTATGAGCTTATGGTTCCACTGTAACCACGGTAAACCGCATCTTCTGCCTCCAAAGCTAACGCGTTGATGTTGTTGCGTTAATCCCGTCTAATGCTCCTCTGCACTCTTTTTTGAAGAGATCTGTACTGGGTCCTCAATTGTTGCTTAACTGAATTGTCAGTACATAATTAATTGTCCCACTAATTAGAAACGTATAAAAGGTGCGGTGAGACGACCTCAGCCTCCCCTGAATTATTTATTTCGTTAGTAGCACAATAACTCTTGAAGGAAAGAAGAAAAAAAAAGAAAACATTAGGGCAGTTCATTTTCTCCTTTCTAAATATATTTCTTAAAGTGATTTGCGGAGTTCTGTAATTTCACACCCACCAATTGATACAATTTATTGAAAGATTGGGGCTTTACGAATTTCGCCGATCCATCTTGTGTGAACAGAAATTCAGGCGATTACCTATGACGAAAGTAGGGAACATTTTTTTGCATCATTGGGGCTTTGAGTATAGGTGAAGGCACCGCTAAAGCTGAACTGACCGACACTTATGATGACGTATGACGGAGCCGATATCTAAGACATTCATATAAAATCTACCGCGGAGATTCAATCCCAAAATTAACACAAATAATTGCGTAATTTTCCTAACAAGGGAACGCTAAATTTGAGGATGGTCAACAATTTTGAACTTAAGCGGTGATGAACCAGATCCGCACACATTTCCAGCCAGTTGCCTAATGAGGAAGGTATTTTGGCACTGGTTTCCCTATTTGCGAATAGCTCGTGATTTTGATTTTGTATTTCTAGGTATGGAACGTCCCGAAGAGGTCAAACAGAAGTAATAAAAAATCCTGGAGTATGCATATATAATTGGGAAACATGTATGTACTCGTATATGGATGAAGGTACAATACGTCTCCACCACTTTTTGTTTCATCCAGCAGGAAACGAGTTAGGAAATTTCATCAGTGAATGAAATAAATTGACTTTCAATATTCAATTTGAATGTGAAGACTTGCAACTGCCTGCCTGATGCAATTATTTTCAAAATTCTTCACATTTATTGCACATTTGATATTTATTGTAAAACCAAATCGTCCTTCTAATATCAAATCTTCACTCAGTGCCGGATTAACCACGTGGCAGAAGGTGGCAAATGCCACAGGCCCCGCGCTTAGGGGGGCCCCGCGCTTGCCCCAAAAAATAAATAAGCTGCAAAATGTTGGAAAAGGCATAAATTTCCGTTACTTTCGTTGAAAATTTATATTCATTTTTATTTTCCTTCAACCTATCGGTGGGGTATTTTCACGAAGGTCATACAAGATACTGGTTCGAAAATACCAATCTTGAAAAGATTATCCGATACTATAGATGATCTGCACGACCTGATGCGACGAAGGCACTTTTAGGTGGTTTTCCCATTATCAAACGAGTTTTGGGTGACTTATCCAATAACCACGATGAAAAGCTGAGTGTCGTAATCAAGCTTACGGACTAGCTTCCAAAATGAACAGGCAAGAAACAGAAATATTGATGGTCGAATGAAATGACATTTTAGAACGGTTACGACTGATCAAGACCTCAATACGAGATAGGCTCTGTATAAGTCATTATACGTTGCTACGTACAAGCAATGCGGTTCGCATACAAAGATATAGAATCAAAAGCCATAGATCTAATTGGTTGTAAGGAATGCCAATCGATCGAAATCGAAAGCGGAACACAAATTATTACCATTTCAGTGGCTCCTCAATCCCCGATGAAATTGTTGACAGTCAAGGACCTGCCTAAACCTTTTAAGTCAATGTCTTTATTGTCACAATTGATAATATACTTTCTACACTAACTAGACGCATGGAAGCTTATCATCAACTAAGTAGTGTATTTGGTATACTTCGGGAGTTGATGATTTCATCGGCAGAAGATATCTTAGAAAGAGGCGGAATTAACGTAAGTTCATATCCGGACCTGGGAAATGAACTGGTGCCGATCATGTAATTCAATTCGAAAGGAATTGCTTTCGAAATAGCCAAAGAGGTATCATGTAGCTCGAAAACGAATAGCTTCTTTTCGAAAGTAATAGGACTTTCGTTTTTCGAGCACACGAAACAAAAATCCTCTATCATGTAATTCGAAAGTGTTCGACGATTTGGACGAACGTCAAAAATTCATTCGAATGATAGGGTACTCTAGAGGAGCCATCGTTTATGTGTTTTGTTGCAAGCGAAGATGGAAAGCGAAGGACTATGGGTTTTCGTCAAAAATATGCGTTTATAGATTTAGTGAAGGCGAATAAAATTGCATTAAAAATGCTACCTCCTTTACCATGAGGGCGGTAATATACTCGGCCGTTGGTTAACGTGACGTCAGAGGTACACGGCCTCCTTGACTAATAATACATACTTGACAGTGGGCTGCGTTCGGTATGGGAAATAATTACTATGATACTAGCCCTATTCGACTGACTGGATCATTGATCCTGTCCAAGTCGAATGAAATCGGATCAAAATTTCCCAAATCGGTAACAGCTGACTATCGTGTCATCTAGCCCCAACGCGATATTCTAAATTATAAATTGCATTTGTAATTATGCACCGTGCGAAATACAATTAAAAGAATAAGTTGCAAGAAATATTGAAATGATTAACTCTGAAAAGTTTACAAACCAAAAATACTGAATAACAAAATGACATACGGGAAATTTTAGGGAAATTGTTCGCGGAGACATCTAGGGGATTAGTTTGGCAGATGATCCAAGTCATACCCTTGATCAACTTCCAGGATTATCATTTTGTATGGGATTTCTAATAAATCTGGAAATGATCCAGTGAGTCGAATAGGGCTACTATTCCTATAAATCAATAGCCGCTGTAAAGACAAATTGTTCGGTCCGGTCGTGTGCTCTGACGTGCCGTTGCATGACTACGGACTCTGCCATTTGCGTAGCAACTTTACTCAATGGTGGACATAGATACCATCTACGGGGTATACCGCCAGGGGAGCACCTAGCCGTTACGGCCTTATCTCCCGGACCTTCGGGCGGTTTAGACCTTCGGCGTTTTACTGACAAGGTCTTATTGTCAGATGGGGATTTCTCCATCCGGTGAATGCACTCACCTTCAGGAACCCAACCCCGGGGCTGTATCACCAGCTCGATGTCCCAATGGTGGACATGTGGAAATGAAAGGAAAAAAAAACGTGATTAAGCGAAATAACGTTTTGCAAGGATACAGTTGGTAAGTGCGGCAACCACTTAACGCTATTGAGCTCAGTCCATAGTGAAACGATATAAAGCGTTCTTCATTTTCCAAGGTTCGTCTCCACTATAACTGGAGCTAAGTGCATAGTGAAATGGTACAAATTCTTCTTCATTTTCCAAGCTTCGTCTCGACTTAAATTGGAGCTAAGTTATAATGTATTTGTTGAGTTGAATAAATTTAAATTGTCTTATGATAGAAATGGAATGGAAATAACGCAGCAGCGGCCCAATGCATTTTAAATAGGTGGGAGCAAAAGCTATATTGACGTCATCCATTTAAAATGCATTGTGCTGCTTTCTTCAGTAGCATTCAACGCGTCTAATCTTTTTAAATAGTTACTTTCAATAAACTTCTATTAATCTTCTCTTTCTAGTAAAGATAGATAAGATTTTAGAAAATTCGGATGAGTTACGACAGTTATTAGTTGGGTTAATCCAGGCACCTGGTTTCAAACATTAATTTAATGCATTTCAAGGGGCCCCGCACTTGTCATTTGCCGCGCTGGCTTAATCCGGCACTGATCTTCACTGTAATTCAAACGATACACATCAAAGTGTACATGAAACGAAAACCTGTCTCCAAACCGGACCACGTAATCCCTAAAAATAGACTCCAGTTTCACAGTACAGTGCGAATGCGTGCCCTTCCAACCGTCATCAATCATCCGCAACTCTTTCGACCAAATCACAATGCACACTTACCACAAACATTGCAAGGAGCACCCGCGCCACTTTCATGACCCAATTTCTTGGATTTTGTCAACTTCTCGCGTCTACTTTCCAATTTCGAGAGCCATTCAGGTGCGGCCGGCGTTTCGACACAAGACTCTCGTTCAACGCCTCCAGCTAAATTCCTGTTTGAGTTCATTTCGTCGTTGTTGTTTGTCCGGAATTTCGCGCAGCCATTCAGCACCAATCGGACAACAATGATCCAATTGGCCACATATAGGAAAACACAAATTGGCTGGTAATCACACTTGTACTTCCACCAGCACACACCTTACAACCGTCACACGTTAATTGAAAATGTTCGTTATCAGCAAAAATTGCACTACTTGTTGGATATGCGGTCGATTGGCATGCGCACGAATTGGAGCCACAAAGAATTCTGTTTTAATGAATGATTCCCACGGGGGGAGTGTGAGTCACCGTCGGGTGTAAAGGGTTCTTCAGGTGATTTGATCCGGAGATTTTACGAGTGATTGGGTTGTATTTCCAGGAACTTTTGATGGGAGACGGTAGACAGTGCTTATTTGTAACAGTTTGGGTAAAAACTGATTGAAAAAAAGTACAGAGAACCACAATAAATCAAACAAATCTCAACAGCACAGCCAACTGATTTTGGGAACTAAACAGATAAACACAAAGGGGCAACACTAAACAGCATTGCCATAAAGAGTTCGAAACGTCAAAAGTCGTGATGTGGGTCGTAATTTGTGGAGAAAAGGAATCTTACCGGAAGTGGCCCAGGTTGGCAGTTAAATTATTATTTCATTATTTTTAAGAAAGTAGAGCTTCTTGTATACTTACAAAAGGTTTGATTTACTCACCGAATTAATGCTACTAAAAATCAAAATCAGTTTCTGCTGAAAAACACTTTTCTGTAAATTTCTCCAAAAAGAATCTCTCCACAGCAACTTTTTCATGCGACAACACTTCTTTTTGTCCACCCTCTAATTACATGACAGCTCATTGACAATTTCTAGTAATAAACGCATCATCAAGTCATAAAAAGTTTTCACTTTTTCGTTTCGTGTCAATTTTCCCGTAGTCCTATTCAAGATTTCTGTAATTTTCATCAACGTGCATCATGTCGGGCCATAACTACATATCGAATCCGAACAGTTTGTTTGAGGACGACGACGTGGATGACGAAACTTTCCTGCGAAACTCCAGGGTCAATCCAAATGCAAGTACGAATCCATTCGAACAACAAAAACAATCTTTCGAGGAAAAACGTCGCGAAATCGAGAATCGTACTTTGGATTCATCGAAACGTAGTTTAGGTATGTGTGCAAATTCTAATTTGCATAAGACACCATATGCGTCATACATATTCTCTGCATCGTATACGTTCCTTTGCAGGTTTGCTGATCGAAACCGAGGAAGTGGGCAAGGCCACAGCTGGCGAGTTGCACAAACAACGGGAACAACTGGAGAAGACTAGTCGTCAGTTGGACGAAATTGGCGAAACGTTACGATTCAGTCAGCGACATTTGAATGGCTTGAAAAGTGTTTTCGGCGGTTTGAAGAACTATTTGTCGGGCAATCGTGGAATGCCACCGCCTCGCAACGCACAACCTGGACCGGGTCCATCTTCATCCGCGGATTATCCATCCTCCGAATCGAATGGTTATGATCCAGCCATCGCGGCCGAAGAACGCTACAATTCCCACCCGATAAATCGTCTACGAAGTGACGATGCGGGCCAGGTCAAATCGCCAACGACCAGTTTCGAGTCACAGCTCGAGGACAATTTGGGTGAAATGTGCGAGAGTTTGTCGCGTCTCAAGAATCTCGGTCTGGACTTGAAGACAGAGATTGACAGTCAGAATGACTTGCTCGATAATATGAACTATAAAATTGAAGATGTTGACATCAAGCTGGGAAAACAGAACAAGGAAATGAACAAGCTGTTGGGGAAGTAGAGGCAGCGCTTTGTGCTGATTTGATTAGTGAAAGAAAGTCGTCGTCGTCGTTGTGTGATGATAAGAAATGTGTTTTCCTATTGTATTAGTCATTTAGTCGTGGGGAGTGTTTTGATATCAAACAAAATGCTGTAAATAATTTCAATTTATCGCTGCGTCGGACGGTGGTGTTCTCATTTTTGTTAATTTTGTTATTTTGAATATTTTTTTTTTTTGTGACGATTGGGAGGCGAAACAGTTTTTGTTTCGTGAAGGCATAAATCACATTTGCAAACAGATCTAGAGCCATGCTTGTTATCGTTGCAATCAATCATTACCATTAATTCATAAGAGGCATCATATTTTAGTTGTATACACTTATATTGGAAGTATTCTAGAGGAAGAAGTAAAAATTTGAAAAATATAGCAGAAAGTTTTATTTCTCTTTATATTGTTCGACTGACTCCAAATATCTCTTGCTCATCGGCATGCGCGACTAGGCTTCGTTTAACCAGAGCGGCGGCGCATAGCTTGGAATTTTGGGTAGTCACAATGGCAGTTTTATAGGATTCCGTAACTTCCACAAAATCGTCCTCGAGGTTCCTACAGCGATTGGGTCTATGCCCCGGAACCACCTAAGCTTTTTGCACACACCACTCAGTTCTTATCCTAATGGGAGCAACCTTGGCCGGCACAGTTGCTTTTTTTTAAACTTTACTTGTGCGCGCCGATATCGAAACAAATCCTGATCCAAATGTTGCGTCTGTGGTATAAAGATCAGTCAGCAATGTCAATGCTCGTTCTGTGAAGAATGATGCCATCCAAAAAAACTGTTTGGGCTAAACAGGGACTAAATAACGAACTAGCACCTTCATAGGTGACCAGACTCCCGAATACCCAATGCTGTAAACATACGATTTTTAATTTTCAGGCAAATCCTCAACCGGCCAGAGCGCAACTTTTTCATGATACCCGCAATTTATAGTGGAACCTCCCTATGTTACAAACATGATCACCACTTTAAATTGACCATCTTATTTGTCACTCTATCTCTGAGTTGCAGGTGCGTGGGTTCGAATCCCACTGTGACCCATGGATGTTTGTTGTCCATAAAATGCTCCTACGGCAGCCGGTTCTTCGATGTAAATCGTCCCGGAGCTACCCGTTGTTAAAACGGCCAAGAGATGCCAAGACCCCCTTCGATTGAAGAGAAAAAAAAATCTCTTGAATCGCTACAACAACAACGACCATCTTATTTCCGCCCTTGTACATCCAACTACGTTAAACGAGTCTCTGTAAGTTAACAACTCTCTCTATCTTCGCCGAAAATTGTCCGCCCTTGGGTAGTCAACTTATGGAGGTTTTACTGTATTCAAAAGGGTCGTTTCGTGTATTGAAATAGATAAACTGATACCTTATTGACTAGCTAGTAGGAACAGTAGACAAGCGTACAAGCTAATTAATTCAATTAAAAGTGGATACCAACCCAGGACCTGCCTCTGTAAGGATAAGGATGGCAATATAATTAGCGACACCGATAGCGTTGATAAACGCTGGGCCTCACATTTTGAAGAACTCCTTAATGTTCAACCGAACAACCCCACACAAGAAGCGCTGGAGCTGACGGCTGAAACAGGTCCTCCCGTTCAACCCCCGACAGTAGAAGAAGTTGATCTCGTCATGCAATCACTAAAACATAATAAAGCCCCGGGCGCTGACGAGATTCCAGCTGAACTGCTGAAGCATGGTGGGGAGAGCCTTGTTAAGGCTATACACACACTTATCGTTAAAATATGGAACGACGAAATAGTCCCGGAAAATTGGCGCTAAAGTATAATTTGCCCAATCCACAAAAGATAAGTTAAAATGTGAGAACTACAGAGGCATCTCATTAGTTTGTACGACTTATAAGATTTTATCTAAGATTCTAGAAAATAGAATAAATCCGTACGCAGAAGAAATCATTGGCGAGTACCAAGGCGGCTTTAGACCTGCTCGTTCGACAACAGATCAGCAGGTCATGAATCTGTTCTGAACTCTGACCTGCGAGACCTGACCTTATGAGTCGCACTAGCTTAGCCGGTATTCCAAAATGCAGCAAAATGTTGTTTTCTTTTTGCCTCACAGAAGCTTCTGCCCCGGGACAGGGCTTCTCGGCATCACTTTACTTACTATGCGTACGTAAGTGACTAATCAATCAATCGAGTGTAAACTCTAGCAGATCAATAAAATAAAATCTAAAACAAAAAATAAATTAATAAGGAAATTTATCAAAATAATTTCTTTTAAAAATTAATTTGTTAATGCAATTAAAATTAACTAAGTCCTTCAAACTGTTATAAAGAATTATTGACCTTGTAATTGGTTCGTTAAGACCATAATTTACTCTATGATAAGGCTGAACAAGAAGGTTGTTCCGCCGTAAATTGTGAGGAATAGTTCTGACTTCAAAGCTATTTAATATATCTTCACAAACAATATGAGAGCAAAACAGATCTCTAATGAACATAGCGTTTAAAAACGTTCTTCTATAATCTAAAGCTTGTAAACCCAATAAGGAACAGCGAGTTTTATATTCTGGCTTGAAACGCCAGCCAATTTGATAAATAGCAAACCGTGTAAAATTGTGTTGAATTCTTTCTATACGCTCGATATGAACCTTATAGAATGGATTCCACACAATAGAACAATATTCCAAATGCGAGCGAACGAAAGCTGTAAAATATTTTTAAGGTAAAAGGATCATTAAATTCACGAGCGTTACGTTTAACAAATCCTAACATACTATTCGCTTTTGAAATAATGTAATCAATGTGTTGTCGAAATGAAAGATCATGGTCGAAAATTACACCAAGATCTGATATTTCGGCAACCCTTTGAAGAACACTACCTGTTAAGGAGTACTCGAAGAAGATCGGAGTTTTCAATTTATATATGCTAAGTACTTTACATTTGCTAACATTTAAATTTAAATTACATATTATTAAGGCACCATATTTGCAGTTTTTCTAAATCGGATTGCAAGTTAAGACAATCACCTATATTGCGTATTCTCATTGCGATTTTCATATCATCGGCATACTGCCATACACGCACGAATTTAAAATTTTGTATGATATCGTTTACGAAAACTAAAAAGAAAAGTGGTCCTGATGGGCTTCCTTGCGGAACTCCTGACGAACACTTTATGATAGAGCGCGATGTACAGCCATTCAACTTTACCAACTGCTTCCTATCCGTTAGATAGGATTTCACCCAGCTAAGAAAAACCGACTGTATACCTAAATTTTCTAGTTTCTTAAGTAAGATATTATGATCTACTCTATCCAAAGCCTTCGAGAAATCGGTATAAACCACATCAACCTGCATTCCCTGCTCAATACCATCTGCAACAAATTTAGTGAATGATACCAAATTTGTTGTAGTTGATTTTCCTTTAAGGAATCCATGTTGGCATGGTGATATTAAACGGCTAATTAAAACATCTATTTTATTTTTAATAAGCATTTCAAACAACTTCGGTATTGCTGATAGTTTGGCTATGGGTCTATAGTTATCAATAAGATGTTTCGGACCCTTTTTGTGAACAGGGGTTATGTACGAAACTTTCCATTCATCAAGAAAAACACCTGAAGACAAGGACAAATTAAAAATAAAGGCTAAAGGACGACATAACGATTGCATGCAATTCTTCAAAAATATATTAGGAATGCCATCAGGTCCGGCCTGAATACTAACATCAAGATCACGGAAAGCATTCAATAGGTCATCCTCAGAAATCTCAAGAGCACTCGTAAGGTCCTCCTGAGCTATCCGAGGGACCAATGTACTGTGGCTTGGCTTGGTGTTAGTATTCATTTCTGGTGAAACGGAGTCTGGCACTTCGTAAACTGAATTGAAAAATCTAGCAAATCCATCACAAATCGATTGAACATCGTTGTAAAAATTGCCATTGAACTCTAAATTTTTGGGTATTCCTGTATTCTTGCGCTTGCTGTTTATAAAACTCCAAAATGTCTTACTGTCATTTTTTATATTATTTTCAGCTCTCGCAATATACTGTTTGTAAAGATTTTTATTCATTAATTCATACTCTCTTCTCAATCTGAAAAAATGTTCTTTATTGGCAAGAGAGGATGACTTCTTATACAACTTATGAGCAAAACAGTACGCTTCGATCGATACTGTCGTATGCCTCGCTAGTGAACCTTTTAAAGGTATCCCAGTCAGCTTTGTTGAAGTTAGTGTACGTTTTCTTGTCGGGATGGACGAATTTGTGTGGCATATCCGGCGTTAGTAGAATTGGTAGGTGATCAGAATTCAGAAGACATAGAGAGGATAGGTTCCCATGTGATGTTATTGATAAGTCCAGCGCTAGCGTTGGAAATATCAGGCGAGCTGGTGCATGATCGAGTGATACGAGTCGGTTTATCGTCGTTGATGGGATAGAAATCGGATGCATCCAGTTGATCGGCGATTATGTTACCTCTGGTGTTGATGTGGAGGTTGGAGTGCCATAGATCATGATGAGCGTTGGAATCATCAAGCAGAAGATGATGTTGGCCGGTTAGTAGCTCCCTACTAAAGTGCACGAAATAAATGACCTGATCAAGTATATCATCTGCTACTACAGCTCAGTTATTCGTTTCTATAACTCCTTCTAACTACTATGACCTTCTAAAATACTTATTTTGCTTATGATGAAAACATTAAAGGCGCAATCAGGTCCCGTTACTTTTACCTAGAAGCTCTCGCAATTCAGTTTCCAGA
This sequence comes from Microchrysa polita, assembly GCA_949715475.1. Taxonomy (NCBI): domain Eukaryota; kingdom Metazoa; phylum Arthropoda; class Insecta; order Diptera; family Stratiomyidae; genus Microchrysa; species Microchrysa polita. Next base: position 7,639,448 of record OX454420.1, read on the forward strand.
ACGAAATAATTGAACTTATCAATTTATTGTTTCGTGTGACGCAGTTGCGATAGGAGGTAAATTATAGCGGGATTTTTATTTATCGAGAAACGAATTACAAAGAAGTGAGTTTTCATTTGAAATTTGCAGTATAAGGTTTTAAATTATTCATAATTCTGTAGAAATGCCTCAAAGCCGTTACCTCTCGGATGAAGATCGAGTTAAAATCTCAACATTTCACGAAACAGGGATGCCTCTGCGAAAAATTGCTGCGAAAATAGGGAGAAGCTACTTTACAGAGCAAAAGTTTTTAAAGGATCCAGCGAACCATGGGAAAAACCTCGTAGTGGTCGCCCGCCACTAGTGAAAAATCGCGATAAACGACGAATAAAAACGCTAGCAGTCAAAGAAAACAAAAGCGCTGCTCAAATTTGCCAAGAATTGGCTCTCCCAGTTTCAAAACGTCGATTGCAACAAATTTTAAGTGCGGATCCATTTGTGTCATATGAAAAAAAACCCTTAAATGTCAGTTACTGCCTAGGCATAAAGCTGACAGGGTACATTTTGCAGAGACACACAAATTCTGGGACTGGGAGTGGCGAAATAGAATCTTCAGTGACAAGAAAAAGTTCAATTTGGACGGACCAGATGGGTATCGATATTATTATAGAGATATCAGGAGTCCAAAACAAGTGAAAGTATCACGTAATTTCGGAGGAGGTTCGCTGATGGTTTGGGCTTCATTTGGCTTCAAAGGAAAGAGTATGTTTCATAAATCATCGTATGAACTCCGAACAATATGTAGAACTTTTAGACGGAGTTCTTATCGACTTCGCAGAAACTCATTTTGAGGAATCCTGGACCTTTCAGCAGGATAACGCTCCAATACACGTATCCAAACGCACTAAACAGTTTTTCGAAGAGCGAAATATACCGGTTTTGACGTGGCCTGCTAAGAGTCCGGACCTTAATCCAATTGAAAATATTTGGGGCATCCTTTCCAGCAAGGTTTATAAAAATGGAAGACAGTTTGATACTCTTAAGAAATTGAAAGAGTCTATTGTGACAGACTTGGCAAATTTAGATCTGTCCATTCTTTGAAAATCTAATCAATTCGATGCCACGAAGAATGGTTATGGTTCTTAACTCCAAAGGAGCTCCCCTCTAATCACAATTTAATTAAAACTACAGTTCAGGAGAATCAAATTTTCATTTTTTAATGATTAGTTCATTTATATTTCGTTCGGAATGTGAATTGATCAGTTCACTTATTTCGTTCGGAAAGTGAAAATGATCAGTTCACTTATTTCGTTCCGAAAAATTTTGTTTTAATTTTTAAAAATGTTTGAGTTAATCGCTGAAATCTTTTTATGTTTAATTTTTAGTCTTAATTTTATGTATATAACAGAAAAAATAAAAACTTGAAAATATCCGCAAATTTGTATTTTTACGAAAGAAAATCTAGTTGGTCAGGTGAATTATTTCGCACACCTTATTGATTTTGTATTTTGTGGGTCAGCTGGAGACTGGAGGAATGTTTATCCAATATTTCCTAATTTGGCCCGTTGTTCCATGATGTTAATGGCGGAAGTGACATCAACGATGCTGTACGGTAGTTTGTTGTGAATTAGGAAAGCTTAAACACCTCCTGCATTGCTTTCTCGGTCGCATCTGATAACATTATTGTTCCCATGTGAGCTAAGCGCATTATTGGAGTTGAGTTTAGTCTCCTGAACAGCTGCTATTTGAATGTGATGTCGGTCCATGAACTCTCTTAGCTCGGCGATTTTATTCTGGAGTCCGCTGCAATTAATTTGGACGATTTTAATGGTGGAGTAGTTCACGTCGATAGTTCGTGGAGCTGGGGTCAAATTTGGTCTTGGTGGGACAGGTCGGACAGCGTTTGCAGGTGTAGAGGGTGATAATTATTGGAAACCTTGGCTGTACGGCTGTTGAGAGGAGTTAGAGGATTATCGTTGCCCTCTCTTTCTACATCTTCTCGCAGTATACGTTGAGCCCCATTGGTTCAGATGAGTAAGTCCCGAGCAGTTTTTTAGGTGGACCCATTCTCCAGAGCACGTGCATTTAACCAACGATTGTACATTGGTCGAAATCCTATTTCCGCAGACGCAGCATATCCATGGAACTGGGTTCGAAAGCGTAATATAACTCTAAAAATACGTGACATATCTTTTTTAAATACAACTGATGCCCAATGCAAAAAAGGACGGATATTTGAAAAAAAATTTGATTATGAATGAATTAATGAAAAACTGCTGATCCTAGATGTAACTACTCACCTTCCTTTTGTTCAAACCAACGCTGCACCTGCAAAATAAATCCGTGCTTTCAACGACTGGAGTGCGAGAGACGCAATTTTTTATAAGTAAGAACGCATTGAATTTTATTAATTTTTCACTTTATTAATATTTTTTTTCACGACAAAAAAAGAAGATTTATACTTGTCAAATATTCGGTATCTTTCAGACTTCTCGTTCTTGCTTCAAATTTCCCGCTTGTATTTGGACTCATCTATTGCTCTCCACGGTTGAAAATATTTCCTTTGTCAGCTCTTTATGGCGAACGATGAAAAATGACGATCGTGTCAGGAATCGAACTTGTACCTAGCACTTCATTGACCTGAACAAAAAAAATCGCCATATTTTAGGGGATATGTACTTACATGCATATATATCCTTTTCTGGTCGAGTTGAATAAAACAAAATCTGTCAGTTGTGCATTCTAAATATTTTGTAGACTCTGCGATGGCTATGCATACTGATTTATTACAGAGACTGCACCTGAGATCAACAAACGTATTTGTCTATTTATCTGTACCCGATAAAACCACTTTAAATTTATATTTTGTTCCATATTATTGGCAATATTTGACAGATTTATAGCATCCATCAAGACACAAAATACCCATTTCGAATGAATTTTATCTAATCAGTACATATAAATGCGATGTCAACACAAAAGGTGTTTTTCTGGTGAAAGACTATAGTAAGAAATTCTGATCTTTAATAGCGCAGTATCAATTTGTATTTTGAATTGAGTTTGTGTACTTTTATTGAAAAGAAGAATTGAATATAAAAATTATAAAAAATGTGGAAAATACTACTTTTGACCGTTTGTGGAATATTAGCAGCGGTACCATTGGTGGTGTATGCAAAACCAATTGACAACGATGGTATTTAAAGTTATAAGCTTAATAAAATCACCTGAAATATTACAATATTACAAAGAACAGTGTTCACTCAAAAGAGCAAAAACCTTTTAGAAGAAATGGCTTTTGAAAGCGATATCCAATCTTTTATGGATAGTAGTTCCTCTGAGTGTCTTATGAATCATTAGCAGTATCAAACTAACGAAGGTTCATTGTTTTATTTAGAATCTGTACGTCTATACGAGAACAAAATCTTAGAAATGTTAGAGGATATCCGTCTGAGAATGTGCTATGATGATCCTGAAGGACTGTCGCAATTAGAACCTCTTGTGTTGAATAGTCAATACGATGTCAATTTTGTGCATGAAACTATGCGGTAAGTTCAAAAATACGTCCTCATATAAACTTAACATTGTAAACATTTTCCATTAATATTAACAAAACCATATCTTTTTTAATTCCAGATTGAAAGCATTTATTAAAAATATAAAAGTTGAAGGGCTGTCGCGATTCATGATTGACCTATTGACATTTAGTTTAACACTGAATTTTAACGTTGGTGTAACAATTCCACGACTTGTTATAACCGGTGAATATGGTTTGGATAGTAATCTGGCAGGTTACTTAAAAGTCAATGGAGAAGGACCTTTTAGGTAAGGAGCAAGAATCTGAATGTACCATTTTTTTTGCTTTAGAATTAATTTTGAAACTATGTATTCTTCTTGAAGGCTTGAATTTGGTGGAATAAGCTTAAACGCTAAAGCAGCATTTGTCTACCAACAAAAACTGATGCTTAGAAACTTAAATCTTAAGGTAAAGCACTTCTTAAAAATACGGCTGGAAGAAAACTCAAATTTTTAATACTTTATAAAATTGTGGAAATTTCCTATTCTTTTTTTAGCCAGAATTAAAATCACTTGGTGGTTTTGTCGACGGCCTGACAGCCAACCAATTAATTACGGAATTTATAAATGAAATCGCTTCAAATGCCATACCCGAGCTTGTAAATAAGCATATTCCGCCGGAATTGATGACTTCTCTACAGACGAGTTTAGAAGATGTATGGGAATATTTAATTTTATCATACGAAAAATTACAAATATTCTTTTCATTTTAGTTGGCATCCGGATATCTGGAGGACTTTACCGTTGCTGATCTGCTGGCTATTATAAGCGGTAGCGGTGGAGTGGGTTTACCGCCTATTGATTGGGAAAGAGCATGCAAAGTGGAGCAAAAAACGAATAGTGATTACGAGGATTATGATAATGATTATTCTGTGATCGGTTTTTAGTTTTTAGTGCATACTCGTACATAATAAAGTTTTTCTAAGAAATTATCTTAATCGATATCGATTGTTGAGTTCGGTAAGTGATGAACAAATTTCTAGTAAGCCTCAATTATTCCAAAAACTATTTAAAACGCCATCTATGTAGATATGAGCCGTTCTATTTGAAAGTGGTACAAGTCCATTTAGTAATGTTTTGAGATATTGAAGGGTTTGCGTGTTGATCAAATATAAAACCATAGTAGAAATTTATTAATGAAATTGTGTTTCAAACATAAGAAAACACTTTGAACTTTGGCTATATAAATTTGTTTGTGATAAAAGTTTGCCAGGTCGTATAGGGGAGAAGGGGAAACAGGCCTATTTTGCATTTCTTGAATTTTTTTGCAAACGATAAAAGTTCCAGCAAAATCATGTAAGGGTGAATTAAAGCACAGATAGTTTCCTTTATAATGGTGTATAACACCCATGCAAAATTATACCCTAGACCGAGAAAAAAAAACGTTTTTAGGAAGTTTTCAATTTTCATCTTATTGGCTGCAAAAATGGCAATAATGTAACTAATTTACGTAAAAATAGTATTTAGAGAGTTTTAGCAAGCGGTTGTGGTGTAGGAATTGACCTTGTACGTCTCGGAATAGGTAGTGATAGGGTTATGATCAGAGGTACGGAAATTTCGATTTAGAAATAGATGCGAATTTCGGCAAAAATTGATAATTTTTGAGAATAGAGCAAAATTTTCTGTCCTTTTTCATGAAAAGTTAATTTTTCCCCAAAATAATTCAATTCTGGAAGATATTTGTCATCTGAGATTATTGAGAATAGAGATATTCCTAAATGCATGGAGTTCGCAGAACCACGAGCACGATTTCTTAACAAACATCGAGCAAGGTGTTTAGTCGGAGGTTTGATGAAATAACTTTGTTTTCTGCATTACGATTTTTGTAGCAAAAGATTTGCAAATTCAATTTATTCAACCAATTCAGAAAATATAATTAACATTAGATTTACAGAGCTTATAAGTTAGTGATCGAGTAGTAATAGTAACGTTTTCTGTTTCTAGATAACCAAAGGAGCGAGTAGCAAGATGTTGATTTAGAAAATATGTCCCGAAAGCCTGGGCTTTTTCAGAATTCGTCATTAGAATGGCATTTGACCCCTTTTAAAGGCGGAATAGTACTACCACCACGTTGTTTGGTGAGCCCCGAAGTTTAAATGAAAAATACGTAAAAAAAAACGAAAAAAACGCAACAATAATTGCGTTTCTCTTTTTATTGCAAATCCTTGAGAAGTGTTGTTGTGTTGTCACTCGTACTACTCCGTAGTTGATTCTTTGCTTATTATAATCGTATTTTTTTTTTTTTTTAGTTTTGAACACTCGTACCACTGCGAATAAGCAGATTTTTTTTAGTAAAAGAAAGTAAAACAACACTGTAACGTAAAAAAATACGTTTATGTGCGAATTTTAGCGAAATTTTTAATGTTTAAACTTAGTTTATGCGAATTTTTTATCTGCGAAATTTCCGTACCTTACGTTATGATTTATTATTAGATCGATTTCTTTTGCCTTAAATTGTCCTTGGATACGCCGCCAAACAATTACGTATTTCGATTTGCATTTAGCGCTTGTATGGCTTGCTAAAACTCTGTACCTACTAATTAAGATGTAAGTTCTTCCGAAAAGGGATTGCTGCGACGAAGAATAATAACGTTCCCCTACTACTATTCAGAAAAATATCATGCCTAAACTCGATCCCACTTTACAGTAGGTTTAGTGTTAAGGCACTATACTCTGCTTTGATATTTAATTCAAGGTTTTTATACCCTATACCCATAAGATGGTATAGGGTATATTGTTTTTGTTACGCCGATATTATGTAACACCTCAAAGGAGCCACCGGAGGTAAGGCAAAGTATATATATAAATGATCAGGGTCGGTCCCTGTGTGGTGGTTACTCTGTCACGGTCGCCATGTGGTGGTCATTTCTGGTCCCGGGGAGCAGCTGGTTAGCTCGGACTGCTATCAGAGACGAGGAGCAGCTGAATAGCTTGCACTCCTGTGTCGTCCGCAAACAGACAGATTTCACAATTGGCTGGGGTGGGTATGTCGCTGGTAAAGATATTGTAGAGTATAGGACTCAGTGCCGAACCTTGTGGAACTCCAGCAGGAAGTGTGAATGACGAGGACTTTGTCCCATTAATAGATACCTGAAACGTTCGGTTGGATACGAAATCTTGAACTATTTTCGTCAAATGAAGCGGAAAATTGTAATTGAACATCTTATAGATGAGACCGTCGTGCCAGTCACTATCAAATGCCTTTTCTATATCTAACGTAAGCATACCTATCGATTGTTGGACCTCGAATTTGGCTTGGACAATTTTTTTGATACGAGAAATTTGGTGAGTTGTACAATGATTGCTCCTGAATCCAAATTGTTCCTGGGGTAATATATTATTTTCGTCTATTATTTTTACAATTTCATTTTTCCAAAGACGTTCAAAAATTTTCCCGACATTACTTAGAAGGCTAATAGGTCTGTAACTACTAATCGAAGTTTTGGGTTTGTTGGGTTTGGAGATACAGATGACGGTGGCGTTTTTCCAGGCTTTGGGAAAATATGAGTATTTGACACAAGCGTCAAATATTTTGCACAAATATATGGCTGTCTTTTTGTGCATATTTTTGAGAAAGCTCAGGGATAGAGTCCTCGCCTGGGGCTTTGTTTGTTTTACAATTCTTAATGATTTGCTTTATTGACGACAGCGGGAAAAACGGAATGTAATAATTACTTGTATTGTTAATTTGGGTGATAGACTCGTTGACGGAACTTAGAGTGTCAGCATCTCCTAAATTATTTGTTATTAGATGTTGATTATGAAAATATTTTCCAAAAGCTTCACATTTTTCTATGTTTGTTAGTAATGTGGTACCTCCTTCAGTGATTGGAGGAATATTGCAATGTTTTTTTTAAGAATTTTAGTCACTTTCCAGAAGGCTTTTTGGTCGTTATTTAACGACTTGACTTTCTCATTCCATGGCTAGTAGGGTGGCAGCCAAGTACTCGCGTATTTATATCATTTAATGTGGCTTCAGGCATAATGTTTAAAGTAAAGCCAAACATGATTTATACTCCTACTCTCATTGAACTAAAGGCCGCCACGCCATTCAGAGTGAATGACCCTACTAGCCATGGCATAAGGAATGCATCGATGCCGGCATCATGAATCTCTGGATGAACCGAATCATTCCATTTGTTCTAGCCGCGGGACTAAATTCCCTTATATATTTCTCAAAGATATGGTGAACGACTACATGAAGACCACGTGAACCCAAACATGACTTTCCCTCATGATTTCATTAGAGAGGTACTGATGATAGATGCGGTGCGGATCAGCAATGAATTCATCAGAAAGGAACTGAGGAAAAGTACGATGAGTTTCACGGGCGAATTCATCATGCTGGAACTGATGACAAATTTAATGAATTTCCCCGAAGAGTTCATCAAGTTCGCCCTAATGAAATAATCGATGAATTTCATTCATGCGTTCTTATATGAACAACGTATGAAATAGTCGATTAGTTTCATTAATTATTTCATCAGTAATTTATACATTTAGCACGCTATGTGGCTCACTTGGTTGAGTCGGACTCTACCACGCTAGTACTTTAGACGTCCGGAGATCGAATTTCGGCGTTTCCCAAAATTTACGTACATGTGCGGATAGGATAGTGCTTGCAACAAGCACTCCGAAGCTATATGCAATGTAACGTTGACTCGAAATAAGCGGCTGAGTTGACGCACCACAAGGGGTCACGGTACAGAGAAGATGAATTTATTAATTTATTCAAATTACTCGATGCAGAGGCACACACTACGAAGGCCAACTTTAAAGTGAAAAAGGTTCCGCTATACAAAAAAAAAATATTACCCATCGGCGCAAAATGACGAGAAGGAAGCGAAACTGACCGAAATTTCAAGAAAATGTCTCTCGATGAATTGGCACCGATTCTTCATCGAGACAGTCATCGGGTGATGGAGATTCAGTCGAAGTACATAAGCCAACCCGTGTGGATGAGAGAGTGTTCACGAATACTACGAAAATTTTTGCATTCCCCCGTCTCTTCGGATTTATCGTTCACCGATTGTGGCTAGCAGGGGAGTGTATGCTTCAAGCAAAATTTTGCGTAGTCCCAATTTTTGAAGGCGGAATCACACTAAAATTTTAATTTGAGGTTGCGATTAGGTGCTTTGGATTAAGACGAACCGGTACATCTAGGCCAGTCAATAAACCGAAAAATAAGGCGTTAGGTCGCAAAAAATTGCTCGGCTCCGGTTTTTTGGGATATTGTTAGGATAGATACCAGAAGTGTACCACCAAGTTTGCAACTTCGAAAAACCTGTGCTAACCCCATGACCCTCAAAAAACCTCAAAATTTTCGGACTTTTTTCATATTTTTGTTTGTAATTTCTAAAAGGTGCTTTCTACAAGTAAGTTGTCCACTGCACTGTTAAAGCTAATAAAATCTTCTTTAATTTGAGTGTAATCCCAGTTTTGTAGGCGCAAAGGATCCCAAAATACAGCACTTTAAACATTGTTTTTTGAAAAAAAAGTTGAAATTGTAATTTCAGTCATGTTCCGAGCTGAATATCGGCTTAAATGCGCATTTTACAGAGAAAGTCATGTGACATGAAGTTAAAAACCAGTTCCTTAGCTATATATATGTCGGAACGAATGGAATCAGACCATGGGGTCATCGGGCTGCCCGTGAAAATTAGGTTCTTCTAAGAAAAACTTTTTTCTTTATGTACCAATATTAACCAAACTTCACCCAAAGTATGTTGCTGGTTAAGCCTAAAAAAAATATCTAGGAACGGATGAAATCGGAACACTACGTTATAGGGCTGTCATACAAACCAACCTCTGGAAATTAGGTTATTCTAAGAAAAACTTTTTTTCTTTATGGACCGATCTTAACCACCCTTCCCCCAAATGTGTTTTTTAGTAAAGCTTCAAAACATATCTAGAAACGGATGAAATCGGAACACTAGGTCATAGGGCTGTCATACAAACCAACCCCTGATAATCAGGTTCTTCTAAGAAAAACTTTTTTCTTCATGAACCAATCTTAACCAAACCTCACCCAAATGTGTTCCTAGTAAAGCCTCAAAACATATCTAGGAATGGATGGAATCGGAACATTACGTCATAGGGCTCTCATACAAACCTCTTAAAATACAATTTCGGACTTTTTTTTACAAAAAAAAAACACATTTTTTAAAGTGCTGTATCTTGGGATCCTTTGCACCTACAAAGCTGGAGTTACACTCAAATTAAAGAAGATTTTCCTAGCTTCAAAAGTGCAGTGGGCGACTTACTTGTAGGAAGCACTGTTTAGAAATTACAAACAAAAATATGAAAAAAGTCCGAAAATTTTGAGGTTTTTTGAGGGTCACGGGGTTAGCACAGGTTTTTCGAAGTTGCAAACTTAGTGGTACACTTCTGGTATCTATCCTAACAATATCTCAAAAAACCAGACCCGAGCAATTTTTTGCGACCTAAAATCGGTAATTGACTGGCCTAAAAAGCAATTTATTTTCTACAATTATTTTTGAGTTTTCAAAATCCATCTTTCCCCTAATTTTAGACCAATGAAAAAATTTAAGAATTTGCCGCCCCGGGCAGCGTATTTAGGAACCCTAGTTCAGTTCGTCCCCAAGCAGGTGACGAAATCGGTTAGCTTTTCTAGTGGCTAAGTACCAAAAAACCCTCGTTCAACTCGTCCCCACATAAGGGGACGAACTCGCATAGGGTTTCGAGTACATTTTGCGTCGAAAACAGCCAAAAACCCTCGTTCAACTCGTCCCCACACAAGGGGACGAAATCGATAAGCTTTTCTATTGCCTAATCCGCCCAAAACCCTATCTTTACTCATCTCTTTTTCTGTGGATGAGCACGCATAGGGTTTCTAGTAGATTTTTCGCATAAAACAGCAATAAAAACTTTGCTGAAAACATGGTTTTTCGAAAGTGTTTTTTTCTTATACAGATTTGATTCTGCTTGGCAAAGCTGCAAGTCTTTATATGAATATGTACATACTTTAGGACAAATTTACTTGAAAAATAAAAATGTTTTGTTAAGAAAATTGCAAGGTGGGGATAATGCTTTTTTAGATTGTGTTGGTGCTTCTGTTTCTCTTGTCATTCAATGTATTCAGTAAAATAAGAGATTTTTCCGCTTATCTGACTGGGACTAAATCAAAAGCATTTCCGCTTTACATATTGCAAATTTTAGGTTTGAGCTCCGGAAAGTATGCTGTTCAGATAAAGTTGTTACTGGTAGCAGTGAGAGAAAATATGTAGAATAAAATGAAAAGTCAATAAATCAAAATTTTCGTTTTTCTAATTTAATTTTTTTTACATGTTTAATCGATATTTAACCATTTACCGCTCAATGTTCCCAATGATTTTTTAAGGATATTGCTACGGAGTTCGAGGTAGAGGAAGAAGGCAAATCGAGCTCTAGCCAAACTAGAAATATCCCTTTTGAAAATGTGTGGAATCAATTTAATTGCCCTATTGATCCCAAAGACCGAACCGAATTACCTGATAACATAATAAAAATTAAAAACGAAGTTTCGCGTTTAGGAGCTGGTCTTGAGCATAACTTTGACATTACGGCGACAAAGCAAGTCGCGAAATTCGTTACAGTTCTCGAAAACTTGCAAACACCGTCACAAATAATTTCATTTATGACATCGAAAACCGCTCAAAAAAGAACTCGCAAAATAAGGGTACAACCTACTACTTCTAGTCGACGCAAAACCAGAAACGGTTCAAGCAGCAGGATTCCATCTGGCCGACCAACTAAAAATCATAATAAAAAAAAAAAAAACAAAAAAACGTTTACATAATTTATCCAAGAACATTGAAGACAACGAACCACCACCGAAAAAAACACTAAGAATTTTTGTTTTGTGTAACTTATGATTTTTTTAAATGGAGATTAAACATGTATAAAAATCAAATTAGAAAAACGAAAATTTTAAATTATTGACTTTTCATTTTATTTTATTTTCTCTCACTGCTACTAGTAACAACCTTATCTGAACATCATAATTTCCGGATCTCAAACCTAAAATTTGTAGAGATGGACAAAAAAAACTGAAACGGTTTTAAGAAACCGTTCTTAGCTAAAAACGAAAAGAACGGTTTTCGAAAATCAAGAAAAACCGTTTTTTCCATTTACTCCACTCTACTAAAACAAAAACTTGCCTAAGAATTGAGCATAACAATTGTACGAATTTATATTCTTTACATATTTGATTACCCTATAATTATAGTCACATAGCTCATAACAGGTGTTATGCATTCTTCGTTCACTACCTAACGCTCACACCATCTCTAAAGCACGACTATACTATACGACTATGTATACATACAACATACATACATACGCCCGAGTATCATATCATATCAATCAGCACAGCATCATGCTATTATAACAAGAAACAATACAATCAAAACAAAACCACCAATCTCCGAACCCTATTCTCAAGGTTATTCCCCGATTACTTGCGATGCGACTGCGACCAACACTACCAAAACAAAATCAAGAAGCAAATATTTTCGTCCCAAAAACAACACTTGCCGTAAAAAATGGTTGCAATAATCGCAGTCGTTCTTCCAAAACGAAAGCGCTTTTCTCTTCAAAACGTTCTTTCGTAAAACCGTCTCTCTAATCTCTACAAAAGCGTTCTTTCCCGAAACAGTTTTTTCCGCAACCGTTCTTTACGAAATCGTTCTTTTCCGAAACAGTTTTTTTCCGCAACCGTTCTTTAGAAAGTCGTTCTTTCCCAAAACAGTTTTTTTCTGCAACCGTTCTTTTCGAAGTCGTTCTTTTTCGAAACAGTTTTTTCCGCAACCGTTCTTTTCAAAATCGTTCTTTCCCGAAACAGTTTTTTCCGCAACCGTTCTTTTCAAAGTCGTTCTTTTCTGAAACAGTTTTTTCTTGAACAGTTTTTTCTTAAACAGTTTTTTCTTAAACAGTTTTTTCTTAAACAGTTTTTTCTTAAACAGTTTTTTCTGAAACAATTTTTTCTGCAATCGATTTTGTGCGAAAGTGTTCTTTTTCCGAGTCGTTCTTGACGAAAAAAAAGTTTTTGTTTCATTTTAGTCCAGTAAAAATTTCATTCGAAGAAGAAAATTTTAGTTTGTTTAGGATTTTGTTGTTTCGAAGTCTATGATGTTATTGGACTTGCTGACGACAATGACTAGGGTGGGAAATTAATTGCCGCATAAACGCTCCTTAAAATGATTCCTTACGTGATTTCGAGCAAAAAAAGTTGTACTCCCACAATTCTTAACCCCTTAGCTGCCACAGGCGCTTGAAGATTTTTTGGTAGAAAATTGCGATAGAAAAAAAAGTTTGTTTTTGGGTCAAAGAACAAAAATTTGACTTTGAAGCTCTGTAAAAAGCAAACCATTTATCCGATTTTAGTGCGGTTAGTTTTATTATTTAGGTAAAGCTTTATTTCGCTCTTCTAAGTTAGTATAATTTTGGAGATATTGGGGTTTAAGTCATGCAAGAAAATGCATTTTTCAAAAATCTGCAAACGCCTGTGGCAGCTAAAATGTTAAGAATTGGGGGTATGCTCACTATAGGTACAACTTTTTTGCTGGAAATCACGTGAGAAATCATTTTCCGGTGCGTTTATGCCGTAGTTTCCGACCCTGTATAGATTTTAAAGTAAAAAAAAAAATATTTCAAAGTGATCTCTATTTATTTCGAATATTTTACTGGATTATTTCTGGCCATGGCAGGTTATTATCACGTTTGTTATCTAGAGAAGATGAATCGTTTTTGATTTGCAAGTGTTTTCAGATAGAAAAAAAAAACCGTTTTTAAAAGAACGGTTCTTAAAAACGGTTCTTGGCAGGAAAAAAAACCGTTTCTTCCGTTGTTGGAAAAGAACGGAAACGCCCACCACTAAAAATTTGCAATATGTAAAGCGGAAATGCTTTTGATTTAGTCCCAGTCAGATAAGCGGTAAAGATCTCTTATTTTACTGAATACATTGAATGACAAGAGAAACAGAAGCACCAATACAATCTAAAAAAGCATTATCCCCACCTTGCAATTTTCTTAACAAAACATTTTTAATTTTCAAGTAAATTTGTCCTAAAGTATGTACATATTCATATAAATACTAGCAGCTTTGCCAAGCAGAATCAAATCTCTATAAAAAAAACACTTTCGAAAAACCATGTTTTCAGGATTTGGAACTCTCTCTTGTTACGCGCAAAGTTTTTATTGCTGTTTTATGCGAAAAATCTACTAGAAACCCTATGCGTGCTTATCCACAGAAAAAGAGACGAGTAAAGATAGGGTTTTGGGCGGTTTAGGCAATAGAAAAGCTAATCGATTTCGTCCCCTTGTGTGGGGACGAGTTGAACGAGGGTTTTTGGCTGTTTTCGACGCAAAATGTACTCGAAACCCTATGCGAGTTCGTCCCCTTGTGTGGGGACGAGTTGAACGAGGGTTTTTTGGTACTTAGCCACTAGAAAAGCTAACCGATTTCGTCACCTGCTTGGGGACGCACTGAACTAGGGTTCCTAAATACGCCCCCGGGCAGTATCCCAGGTTGCCCATATGGGAAATCCGGCCCTGCTAACATTGATAGGCCCACAAATAATAAAAAATATACCTCATCGAGCAAACTATTTAAAAAAATTTTAATCAGAAATACTTTTCTGGTGGATAACGACTTTTATTGTTATAGATTTCGATCGAGTATTGAAGGGTTAAATGTCCATACTTCCGGTTTGGATGAAAGTATTCAAATGAAATTCCGCAGATCAAATCCTGACACTGCAGAGGACATCTAACAATAAGAAAAGTTTTTTCGAGTTGACGCATTCGGCCAATATAGCACGGCAAACATTAAAAATGCTGCCCTGAAAATTTATACTTTTCGACTTATCCACTTATTCCCCCCAACCCTAGAATATATTGTGTTTTTCCGATTTGGACACGGGCCGCACAAAGCTGCTGTACTAGGTTTATCACCTGGTTACTACACTAAAAGGCATTCCCGCGGATGTTAACCAATGTCTTAATACACATACAATTTAAAAGCGCAATTGATGAATGATGATGTACACTTTTTAAATTAAAATTGCATGTTTACACACACTTCAGCAGAACTTTCTTCTGCTGTTCAGTTTACTTTTTTTTCACAGTAATCTTGAGTACTTATTTCCTTGTTTCTAGTAAATGCTCATATAAATATCCTTTATACACTAAAAGAGAAAATACACATTTATTTTATGTTTTTATTCTTTATTCAAATGTTTCTTGTTTTTTTACACATATATTTACTTAAAATGTTCAATAAGAAAAAAAAAAAAGAATCGTTTATTTCACTTATGTATGATGTATGTATACTTATTTACTCTCTCGTAACAAAAGGTTTTCAATGCCAATGCCGTTTTATTTTTGATCGAAAAAAAAACAATCAAAACAAAATCATTCTACTCTTGATAATGATCCTATTAAAGGGATAGTAATATACATAATGTTATATATTTATATTAATAGATGATGAAACTAATACAGGAAAAAAATGTTAAGAAAAAAATACTAAAGAATCAATTTTTTCAATGAACTATGCAATACATTTTCTTTTTCTGAATATACTAACGTGATAAAAGAAAGAAAGAAAGAAGAAGGTAACATTTTCTATGAAATTCTCTTGCCGAAAAAAAATGGCGTAAAATAAAAGAAAGAAAACAAAAACATAGAAAAGAAAAAAAACTTCAATATGATCAAAAGAATAGTATTGTGTTTAATTTTGGTTAAACATTTTTCCATTTGTATCTAAGTTACAAGTATATATAATGATGATATAATATCGAAAACAGAAAGTCGTCTTTTTACAATAAATTTTTTGGAACAAATGAAAATTACATACATTTTCCTTAGGGAAAAAAAAATTGTTATGCATTTTTTCTTGTCTCTATAAAGTAATAAGTTTGTTAAGTTTAAATGAAAAGAGAAAACTGTTAATCTCTTGCGTTGTTTGTTTCGAGTGTCATAGAATCAATCGTCATGTATCGGAAATGAACAAATATTTTAATATATATATATATATATCTATTTATATTGTATCTGCTGTATTGGGATAAGTATGAAATATTTTTTTTTTCTGTTAAAGCGGTTGGAAAAATCAGAAAGTCGAAAATATAAAACACGTATCGTCATCCAAAATTCAGAAAAATATTTCCATAAATTTTCATAATAAAGAATACACATTTCATGTTTATTTCGGGAATTTTTTTAAATTTATTTTTGTCTTCTTGTAAAAGGATGTGGACACAAAGAGGGTCGTTTTTTTATACAAATGGTGTAATTTTCTTTTTTAAAATGGCATTTATAAAATGTGCACATTGTGAAAAATTTGTATGTGATAAATTCGATTTTCAATGATGGAAAGTCTTGAGTTATTTCGAACCGCTTTTCTTCGTTTATATTATTTTTTACCAAAAAACAATTTTCATCTAATTCTTCTTGTTTTGTCAAATTATTTCTCTTCGTTTCAGACCAAAAAAAATAAGGATAGAAAGAAAAATCAGAGCATGAATAAAGAACTAAAATTATTCTTGATAATAAATGGATTATAAAATGTATATGTAGTAGTGAATTTCTTTCTGCATGTGTATGTGGGTGTGTGTGTGTGGTGTATACTGTTCATATCTTGATTTCTGTTTTCTTGTATATATTTTTCAGTGTTTTTGTTTTGTTTTTTACGTTTACGTTCTAAGCTTTCTCTTAATATTTCTGTTTTCTTTAAATGTTAAATGTAATTATATTTTTTTTTTATTTTATATAAAGTGTGTGTGTATGTGTGTGTGTCTCTCTCTCTCTCTTTCAACTCTTACAAGTCGGAAGAAGAAGTAGCAACAGAGCACAATTATTTCTTTTCTTTTTGACGCGATCGGCTTTTATGCTATCGCCGCCCATATTTCAGTTCCTTCGGGTGGTGTCTGCATAGATAAAAATTAAAAAAGAAAAAAGAAATGCGTTAGAATGATATTTGAACACTTTGAAGATATGGGATTGTGATATTTTTTTTTTGTATTGCAATTTTTCGTCTCTTTTTTTTTTGTTGAATTTTCTATTATGAATTTACTGTTCGTTTTTTTTTAATGCAAAAAAAGTTTCAGAATTCAAATTGATTGAACAAATTCTCTTTTGTTTTAAACATTTTGATCTAATCGAAAAAAATGGAAAAGATATACAATTATGCGATAGAAAAAAAAATGTTTTTGTTGTTGTCGAAGGCAAATTGTTCTTATTTTTTTCAGTTAGGAGCTTTTAGAAACAGAATATACATTTTTGACATTCCGAAAACCGATTCGTTTTCATGATATAGCGAGTTTGTATGGATATGCGCATTTACACTACTAAATGGGCGTCGAATAAAAAAAAAGAGTCAATTTCTGCATAGCCGGATAAGGCAACGTCTTGCTATCCATGGAAATCGACAAAAAAAACTCCAACAAAGAGTTCTCTAGCGAAAAAAGCTCTGCGAAGACAATGTCAATATAAAAAGTATAAAAAAGAAATTATCAAACAAAAAGGACCAAACACACATTTGGCAGAAAAAAAAACGATGGACAAAACAGGACGCCGTTACTATATTTTGTGTTTAATGGAAAACGTTTAATGGGAATCTTCTAAATATGTATATTTATATATAGATATGGTGAGAAATAAGTTGGCAAAACAAGCGATGTTTAACATAAAATGTTTAGACAAAATATTTATTTCAATTGTCTAGAATATGAATACGATCTTTATTTCCGATTTAACGAGCATGGCATTGAAAAGGAGAGTAAATATGTATTTTTATTCTCTTAATATAAGAATAATTTTTATTAAGTCATATATATGTGTATTTACAACAATTAAAGTCATTTTTCAATTTAATTACTATGTAAATAAATAACTGTTTTTATAATAATACATATCATACATCATTTGCGCTATTCAATTGTTTGTCGAAACAATTTAAAAATTTTGCAAAAAAACATACACCTAATTACGAATTGTTAGTAGAATTCTGAAATATTTTCGTTTGTACAAATGAGAAAAATGGTGAAAAAGATGTGTTATTTATTAGATCATTTATATGGAGTCGTGGCTAGATAACTGTGTATCTACATATCTTCTGCGCGGTTGTTGTTGCGTGTGAAAAATATGTGATATGTATGTGTGCAAATATAAAAAGTCTACAGTGAAAAGCGTTTTTCTTTCATCTTTGAATTGTCTAGTTATGACACGTATGTTGGTACGATGATAATAAAATCATATTATAAAATGCCGAGAGTATGTATGTACAACAGAAAATGAGGACATAGTTCCCTCCGAACGTGCCAAAACAGTCCAATGTATTATATAGTAAAAAAAAAGATTATTATGTACATATTTTGCTATAAACTTTGTATAATCACCTAGGCAGCCGAAGAAGGTGACAATATGTATTTTTCATTTGTTCGGAGAGTCTGTCTTGTGATCAGGATCCCACTGGTCCTTTCAGAGATGAATCCCGGTCCCGGTAGTACACACACGTGCAGGTTTCGCTTGAACAAATACGAGATACACTTATTACTGAATCCTACTTTAAAACAAACTTTTTTCTTAAACACCTCATGCAAATGTGTAAATTTAGTGAATATAGAGATACGAAGCGTTTTATTACATTTAGCATGATTGATCTGTATACTACGCCCCAGCCGAAACGTGAAGTATGTACACTCCCAATCAATAGGATAGTTCTACTTGAAAAATGGCTGTATTTCGGTAAGTGATAACGGTATTTTCTTCAAACTTGGTGACAATATTTTCAGGAGCATGCTTGTTCTTTCAATAATAGAAGGTCTCAAATCCGGAGTCCCGTTAGGATTTTCTTACGAGAATTCTTAAAAACAGTACAAATGGTGAAGTCAATAGGATAGTTCCAGTCGATATAAACATCAAATAACGGTACGAAAGAATAATTTTACTTCGAAAAATAATAATAATAATAAGTAGAACTATATTTATGTAATTTGATCTCAAAAAGTTAATTTGGGATAGAATTGTATAGGTTTTAACGGCAAATTAAGCTGATTTCATTCAAAGCTCCTCTCAACGTTCGCCAAAGAGCTTCAGTGTTCTTAAACTATCGTCTAACGGTATAGATCTTCCTTGTCATTTATTCCCACACATTTTTAGTGATATTTAGATCTAGGAAGTAATTGGTGTCATTATCTTGTTAAAATCTTATAGGAAAGGCATCGAAAATGTCGGAAGTGTTTAGCAACACATTAGGAATAAGAATATCTTTAAAAGCCTGGGTACTCTGAATACCTCTAATTTAAAAAAGCTCAATAGTTCCATACCAAGATATTCAACCTCAATATTGAAACTGTATGGATTCGAACTCACGAGCTTGTGACGGACTATGATCTCACTCAGATGTTAAGCGAGTACCCATTTATGGGGATAAATAACACTGCTGAGCGTGATGCTGATCTCATTACCTCATCAAAAAGCAGATAAGATCTTGGAAATAGGATGTCACTAACACATCCTGCGGCCTTAGTCCAATGTTGGATTGTCGCGCCTGTTATTTATTTATTTATTTTTATGGATTGGTCAAACGCGTTATTTTTACTGACCGAAAAAATTAAATCTCGTCGGTTAAGATGGATTTAGATATTATTTCCACGATTTGAGCAAAAAGAAATTAATTTTGTAGACACTTCACTCACGAGTAAGAAATGTCGATGTGTGGGGTTGAATATCTCGGTGTGGAACTATTGAGCTTGTGGAAATTAGGGATATTCACAACGCCCATTCTTACAAAAATATTCTGGGTAATATAATTCTCAAAATTACCGACATTTTCCATGCAACATCTTTGAGATTTTAACAAGATAATGGTGTCAATCATGGAACAACACTGATAAAAGATTAGTTTCCAAGACCAACTAATCAAAGTTTTGGAAAGCCCTCCCATACTTCCTAGATCTAAATACCATCAAAAATGTGTGGAGATGAATGACAAGGAAGATCTATACCATTAGACGATAGTTTAAGTACACTCAAGATCTTGTGATAATGTTTAGAGACGCTTGGGGCGAAACTAATTTAATTTACCGTTAAAACCTATACAATTCTATCCCAGATTAACTTTTTGAGCTTAAATTACTTAAATAAAGTTCTGCTTATTACCAGCTGCATTTTTCAAAGTAAAATTATCTTTTCGTACCGTTATTTGATGTTTTATTATTCCACTTGAACTATCCCATTGACTTCACTATTTGTACTGTTTTTAAGAATTATCGTAAGAAAATCCTAACGGGACTCCGGATTTGAGATCTTATGTTATGCAAAGAACAAGCAGGATACTGAAAATATTGTCACCAAGTTTTAAGAAAATACCGTTATGACTTACCGAGATACAGCCAGTTTACAAGTGGAACTATCCTATTCATTGGGAGTGTATGTTGTTGAAATATTTCGAGAAAATTAGATCGTGACTGACCGAAATAAGTCGAAACTGGTTACATGAATCATACTAAAAAAAAGGACACGTATTTATCCTATTTAAAAAAAAATTAGACCTTGTAAATGCACTTGTACAGACTACGCGAAACTGCACGAAATCGATTTCTGATTAAATGACGGACATTTTATGTTTGTCCTTGTCTGTATCAAAACTCTAAACACTTTTTAGCATGCTCCAGTTGGAACTTGAAACTACGTGAAACTGCGCGAATAGCATCGAATTTCGGACTTCAGTAGTTGTGAAAAAAAAATATATTTAGGGTTCCAGTTATTCAGTAATGAGATTTTGCATACATAATCTTTCGGCCTGGGTTTACCCACTAAGTCAAATAGGCATACAACTAGCAATTTGAATATAATGTTTTTAATAATGTTAAAACAATCGCCACTATACGAAATGCACTGTAAAAGTTATGTACGACGTAGCTTCTCCTCGTCAACAATTCCGTATACTGGACATTTTATTTTTCTTATCTGAATTATTATTGTATTTAATCGACTTTAATATAATTTCATCTCTATGTAAACATCGTTTGTTCGCACCAACTGGAAACAAAAAAAAATCTATTTAAAAAAAAACACTTTTCGGGAAGCATTACATTGTTCTTATAAACAAAAATGCAGGAAACTATTCGTGTTAAACAGCGGGAGCTTGAAGAAATTGTCTTGTGTACAAAAACGTAGCAGGATTTAACAAAAAACAAAAAAAAATCAAACAGACGTGTATAGTTGAAGATTAAAAAAAAAAATCAATGGATAAAAGAACCACTCTTAAAAGTATTTAACTCAATATTTCTTAAACTGTGTAAAATCAAAATTTAACGATTATTGTGTAATTGTGTAAAATGGTTGTTTGTTTTATTTTTCATTTTAGGAGGCGGGTTTGATTTATTTTCTTTTTTTTACTAGAGTATCAAAATTGCTAATTTCTTTGCTTATTGTTTCATGTCGTTCACATACATTTTAATATTGAGATATCGACTGACTTGCCTGACTGTCCTAACGAGATTTTAATCCAAAAAAAAATGAAATTTTCCTCTTAATTTTTCAAACATTTGAATGCAATGAAGGCAATTATTTTGTGAGTGGTGTCAATCAAAAAGGAGAACCGGTGCAATGAAGGGGTATAATGGACAAGAAAGAAGATGATGATTTCGTATAATTAACAGCTGGCTACAGAGGGGGCTTGATAATTGACTTGACAACCGTTCGTGCCTCGGTTGATGATATGAGACAGAACAGCAGAGACGTTTGAAGAGTTGAACAGCACAGAGCTCATATGCACTTGAAAACTACCATAAACTGAGTACGCTTGTAGCAGACGTGTTAAACTCGCGGCACACCAAGCAAGCAAATATAAACTCAAATACACTAATAATAAGTTCAATTCGATAAAACCACTCAGGTGTTTGAAATTGTAATAGCGACGCTGCTAAAACTGAAACGGATTTAATCAAGGGATGTTCAAGGCGCCTAATGTATTGTTCAGCCAGAAAATGCTCAGCCAGAAAAATGATGGTAAAACAGTTCAGCCTAAAGAATTACGGCCACGATAACCGATGAAAAAAGAACGATGTCTTGTCTTTGTGAAACAAAAATTTCCAACAAATGACACGAATTGACAACGCAGAAGTTGACATAGCGTGATGTTCTTTCTAATTTGCGTTATTTTTATAAATGTATGCTCTCAGGACGTGCTGGTCATTTTGCAATCAGTCCGGAGATCGAATCTCGGCGTGGTCCAAAATTTCCGTACATGTGCAGATGCAGATAGGAAATATTTATAGTGCTTGCAACATTATATACGCTTCGAAATGATATGTAATGTCGTTGACTCGAAATTGCCTATAAACGGCTGAGTTAACGCACCATGGCCCCACATGGGTCTATATTGGTTTCCAATCTTTTTCAGCTCGCGCCCCCTTTGCGAGATCTGCTGATCCTGGCGCCCCCCCCCCCCGAGAAAATATTGGCCAAAAACCAACAACAGATCCAAAAATTGCCATGGGCAAAGAATGCTTTTAATTTTGGACATAAGTCGCAATTTAAATTGTTTGAACTTGAACATTTGATTGTTAGTGCAGCCCATATTTTGGAACTACTGGAATTTTTAGAAAGCATAATTTAACTTTCATGATTTCCACATCCTGAATTTCGTCGTCAGTTCGGCCGTCATTATGGCTTTAGTGATCGAGCAGCAAAATTGATATCAATATTACTGGAGCGACCAAAATCAAAAATCATGCAAGGACTTTGGCTGATGCGGTACATATCAGCCATATCAAATGATTTTTTTCTCGATCTAATATTCTCCGCAGTGTTTATCAAATGGCTAGTAGCAGCGAAATACTATTTTTGCCATTTGGCAACGCTTTGCAACATCCGATTAGCTCTGGTGTAATTCATTAATGGGAAGCAAACTATAATTTATTGATGGAATCAAGATTAGAGTTGTGCCCGGCCCCCCTTCCCTAATCGCCACGTCTCCCTAGGGGGGCGCGCCCCCTAGTTTGGAAATCACTGGTCTATACGGTACTGAGAAGAAGAAGATTATCATCTCTTAAATTGATTCGTGTGCGGCAGGCAAAAAATAGTTTTCGTACGTTAAAAAAGAACGTAAAATTGTTCAAACTTTTTTTTTTTAAAAAGTTATTGCCTTTCCCTCCCGCCCGCCCGGCAGATGACAAATTGGAGTTGTATAGGGTGTTTTTTAAGACCGATAGAACTTGAATTTTTAAAAATTAATACAAAAAATTAAATTTTAATCAAAAATGTTTTTGCATTTGTTTCAGCATACTCTGGCAAATCGCCATGAATATACTCAAGCTTGAACGGCACTCTCAAATTATTCAAATTTACTTCGAAAATCAGTCGTCGATTTGCGCGACTTTTAGACGACTTCGTGATTTTTATGGTATGCACATAATCGTCCATCTGAGCAAGCCATTCGTAGAACTGTATGGATAGATTTCATACCACATACTCTCTTAATCAGTGGTTCCCAACTCACAAGTGACTGCGGACCACTTTGCTTGAACATGAGTCACTACGGACCACCATATTTTTTAATAAAGGGAATTTCGCGATTTTTTTACAAGGTTTTAGACTTTTATTGGTTTTGACACCTTCTGACAAAAATGGCTCGAAACATCGGAGAAAAACACCACATTCCTCCTCTGTAACCGCCTCGTATTGAAATAATTTGAAGCAGACTCTACATAGGCTTTGTCGAAACAAACACAAAAAAGTTCGTCTGAACCACGCGCAACAGTTCAGTCGAACCACACTCAAAATATCAACAAACGTTCAGCGGGTTGAATTCACTGAACCACCCAAATGACGATAAAATTCAATTCCTCTGTTTTTCTTTTGTGTGGTACGGCGAACATTGCGCTAAGGTGGGCCGGCTTTAGAAAAATTGAAAAACTGCAATGTAACATTTCATCGAGTAACTTAGTACCGACTTTTGTCCATCTTTCATGAGCACTCTTATACCTTCGACAAAATGAATATGGGTGAAGAGTTTACCAGTAACTACCAAAATTAAAGTATAGGCACAGGCAGTAACATCGGTTCTTCAGAACAGGACAGAGACACCTAACTTTCAGAATTAAAGGCGTCTAACTTTGTCCGATAATAATTCATTGGATGCGGTTTTACCGGATTAAGGAGGATTGAAGTGGTTGATTACTCTAACATGGTTTGTCTTCAAATGATACTGTGGCAAAATTTGGACACTGCTGCCACTGTGACAATTAACTTAAGAAGTAAAAACAATTAGGTACAGACAATAGTGTCACATTATGCGAGGAAAAATTCACTGCTTCCCGAAAATCACCGGTACAATGTAGAGTGAGACCACCAAACTTTTTGCAACTTATCTTAGGTCTGCATATCGCATTTTCAGATCAACCACATACCTAGTAGCGAAAGTATTCAGTTCTTTATTTATACTATAAAATTTTTCAAAGCTCATGCCTGTTATTTCAATTAATCACGATTAAAACTCCTTTTTTCAGTCTCTCACGGACCACCTTCGGTCCGCGGACCACCTGTTGGGAAACAGTGCTCTAAATGATGCAATAACACCAACACGTCGAAGGAATGTGCGTACTGAAGAGAATATCACCGCTGTAAACGAAAGTATCGAAGAAGATTCAAATTTAGCGATTCGTCGTCGGTCTCAGGGATTGGGGCGCTGTCCGCCCATACTATGTGGAAAATTTTGCGCAAAGATCTTGGTCTACACGCATAAAAGACCCAATCCACACGATACTCTACACGCTCCATTACATCGAGAGAAATGCACGGTTTGATGCGCGGTTTACACGCTGGTGGCATGATCGGACCTTATTTCTTTAAAAAAAAAAGACCGAAGCTCGCGTTACGGCCAATGGGGATCGTTACCGCACCATGATCAATAATAATTGATCCGGACGAGATGTTGTTTCAACAGGATGTTACTACGTGCCATACGGCGACCGAAACCATCGACTTATTGAAATCAAAATTTGGTTAATTTCGAGAAATGGACCTGTCAATTGGCTTCCAAGATCGTGCGATTTAACACCTCTCGAATATTTCCTGTGGGGTTTTAGTGAAATCACTAGTTTATGCTGATAAACCAGAAACAATTGACGCCTTGGAGGCCAAAATTGTTCGTGTTCTTCGTGATATACGGCGGCCAGCAGTGCTCGAAAAAGTAGCCCAAAATTGGATATCCAGAAGGTGCTTCGTCAAGAACAGCCGCGGTAGCCATATGCCCCAAATAATTTTCACATGCCATAATGCCAAGTATTGATATTTCGAATATAAAAAAAAAATTTGATTAAAATTTAATTTTTTGTGATATATACTACAATTTCAAGTTCAATCGGGCTTGAAAAAAATACCCTTTAGTTGCACTTTGATCATCTGAATATGTTTGGTGGTTGCTAAATGTTTGAATACTTTAGTAATATTTAAACCACTCGAAATTTCTCTGAATAAAATAAGTCAAAACTAATTGTTTCGAAAATCAAGTACGAACACGATCCGAAAAAGTATTTTTGGGTCGCATTTTCTCGCCTCTAAAGTTACATTTTCCTAACGACTGTACGACTCGCTCATTTCATATAAAAACTCGTTTTTAAAATGAGAGAAAAACGAGTTTTTATATGGAATGAGCGAGTCGCAGTCGTGCGGCCGCGTCTAGCACAACGTACCTTTAAAGGTACATTTTCCTCATTACGACCGCAGCGGCCCTAGCGACTTCACGGCTGTAGCTGTTGACTATCAAGGTACGTTGTCCTCGACACGACTGCATCGGCTCTAGCGACAGCGACTCGCTTATCTACTATATAAAAATAAGTCGGGTTTTCCTCCCTGACGCTATAACTCCAGAACGCACGAACCGATTTGGATGATTCTTTTTTTGTTTTATCCGTCTTACGTTGGAGAAGGTTTATGGACCAAAAATTTTTTGAAAATCTCGAAGGAAGTGGTGGTAAATATCGAAATTTCATTTTGTATGAGAGTCACCTGTTGCAATCAAGTTTTCATCGACAACATTTAAATTTAATGGGAATATTTTAGTTGTCATTGGATCAAATACAGTGTTAATTGTAGTCAAGGTGACTATGTTTTTACGTACACACATCCTTGATGTTGGTCACAGCAATTTCACAATAGACTTCGTACTACTTCGGGAATCCGTCGATATCTCCGCAATCCTTTGGCGGAACGACACGGTTGAGATGTCGCCGGATTCGCAACAAAATTGCCTAAAGGGTCATGGGGTTTTTTTTCTAATAACCGTCAGCCTGGATGTTGGCATAGCAAGGTTACAATTAATTACAATTAAGTTAAATTAACAACCGTCAACCTGGATGTATGATGGTTTCTGGGATAGTATGAGCATTGTAGGTGGCGTGCGCACATTTTAGTGCACGAAAAACTGAGTAAATGAGTGTGCTGACATATTTAATGGAAATTTATTAAATTAATGATTTTCGAAATAACTCGCTAATATAGTTGAAGGGCAAGTGCAGTCTCATCAATCAGTCAGGGGGTTGAGTACATATGTTGTTGTTGTATTACCTTGACCGCTTAACCCCCCGACGGAAATCTATAGCGTTGTTTCCATTATACACTTTGGTCTCATCATCGAGAGGTCGATCCCAATAAATTATAGTTAGCAGGTTGATTGGCATTCAAATTAGTGTCAAGTTGTGAGTGAAGCCAATAATGCGAGCGAAGCGAGCTCTCTCAGCTAGTTTCATATAAAAACTCGTTTTTAGAATGAGAGAGAAATGAGTTTTAATATGAAATGAGCGAGTCGCTGACACTAAAGCCGATGCAGTCGTGTCGAGGACAACGTACCTTCACCTAGTGGGGTTTTCCTCGATGCGACTGCAGCGATCGCGGCTTATGTACACTGCAACTTCCAAGCAGCCGTCGCCCGAAGCCTACAAACAAACGAGTGCACCACGTTCACCACTCATGCGGAGCGGACCTTATTTACAAAATGAGTCGCGCGATTCAATCAACGATAATATTCATTGTTGACCTATGCTAGGCGATTATCATCTATCATCATCATATGGAATGAGCGAGTCGCTGGAGACATTGGAATCGTGCCGAGGACAACAAACCTTTAATGATACCCGGGGGCGACTGCGTTTCGGTTCTCCCTTCGCACGGCCCTGAATTCGGCGAAGCGGGCAGTTGACAATGATGTGGGAAAATCAGTATAGAAGACACAACCCTGTGATTCGAAGACGAGCGCACTAACCACTACGTTAACCAGACTGCTGGCCTTCTTACAGATGTGAACAATCCTGGGTGCAATTTTTTTTGCATGCCCGATTGACAAAAGATTTGCTACTCAAATGTGCTTCTGAGCCTCCATATAGGAGTTAGAGTAATGGAGAGTTCATCTCACCACCGCGAAGCTCTTTAATTTTGTACTCTAGGTAAACCGTTTGGTAGTGAATACGAGGCAGGTGTAGTTAATTTCTTTTATGTATATTTATTTAGGGACTACAACTAATGAAGAGCAGACCTGGCATTCTGTAAGGCGAAGTTAATTTTCATTTTTGTTAGGTGTCTTGCAACGCTAAATATAACAAGATAATGGACCTGGACTGACTGCGTATCACCAAAGCTAGATTTTGGCAGCATTAGAGTTAGAAGGTGCAAACAAAATGAAAGTGACTGTCGCCTATCGAATGCCAGCTCTCTGGTTAGTTTCCGATCAAGATTTTTCTATGTCGAACACATTGATACGGATTGGAAATTATTATCGGGCAATACGCTAAGTTTTCGTCAATTTGAAAGAGGCTATCGAATCGGGACCCAATATTGTGATCAGGCGTAGGAGTGACGCACAGGTAAGAAAATTTCAGTACGTTTGCACGATATCTGTGTTGCATTAGATACTATGAAATAAGGTCATGTTGAAGTTTAGTGACAAAAGAAAGAACCACACTAGGAAAACAGGTGGCGGAGCTGTGACTTATACCGCAGAACAGAGTACGAAAGCGCGTAGATTTACGCTATACTCCACTATGGGTTTGTTGTCTTGTCTACTACCCACTTTAGAGCTGTGCCTGATCATTTGAAATGTGATAAACTCATCACTTCGTGCACTCATTTAGCATTCGAAATCCTAATTGGACACCACTACACACCTAATGCTACAATAAATCCTTATGACAAATTTTCCTATCAATACTATCAATATGATGAATGGTGCTAACTAATTTATTTATTCATATATATATAATTAATTAAAACGTTCATAGAATCAACCTAATGCAAGCATCCCTACTTTTTTTCGATGATGTAATGAATTTATCATAATGTGCACTTTACAGTCGGTGTATGATAAGTGCGCATATCTGGCATCGAATTGTGACTACTTAAACTTCTTACGTACTCACCTGTCTAGGACTGTTTGTTTTTAGGAATTTACTGAAATTGAGATACATATATTTGTGTTTGTTTGCAATATATATATATACAGTGTAATATTTCAACTTGAAAACAAAAAAAAAAAACAATATTTTAAATAAAACCTAATAAACTGACTGCTTGTTTTCCGTGTTATTTTCCTATCATTTCGATGTGTCCACTTAATGAAATAAAATTAAGACTTAAAGCATTCACCATAAAAACAGATACAAATACAAAATGTAAACACAATTTTTAAAGCCATGAATATGACAAACATCTTTGTGTGAATCATATCTTTCTGGGACGATATGATAACAATGCACGGGGTTTTGAAAAAAATGGGATTTAAGATGTTTTGTTTAAAAATAAAAAATAAATATTAATCAAAAGCCGAAGGGGAAAAAGGGGTCATAGTAAAGCCTGCCCCACACCGAACGGAGTGTGGCACACACCGCACAAAAAATCGGTCCAAGAATGATATCTTGGAGTCGCCCAACCACACGGCTGCACGGCTGCTGCACGATTTTTCGTATCAATCTTTTGTTCGGTGTTTGCCACACTCCGGTCGGTGTGGGGCCGGCTTAAGGTAAGCGATTGATGTGGATATATTTCTCTAGGGAAATCGTGTGACCGGGTAAAGATTATGGTGCCTAATAATTAGGCACTATGTCCGGCGCGGCGGAATCAAATACTTTTTTTTTTGTTAATTACTAAAGCGGAATTCCATTTTTAAATATGAAAGGTATCTCGGATCTCTTCGTTTACTAAACGAAAACGCGAATTTTGTCTAGGAGGATTTTTTCCGGGTAGATTTCAGAACAGATTTAAATACATATCTGAAAAGGCAGTATTTTTCCAGTTGTTTTGATAGAATTCCTTTTTATTAAAATGAGCATTAGTTCTTCTATTCTTCGGAAACTTTTGGCTATTGGTACATTTTCGAATCTGCCTCCTGGGGTACAAGAAAATAATGAATTATCATGAATTGTTTTAGAAGTTTGCGTCAGAGCTTGTATACTTTGGGAGGCAAAAATAAAATATACGCTCCCGCAATAGAAACAGCTGACTTTAATCAATACAAACAGAAATATTCGCAAAATTTGCTTTTTTTAAATTGCAAGTGTCATGGAAATATACACGAATTTTAAAAAATACATAAAATTCGGTTAAACGACACAAATATTTTGTCACACTGAAGAATTCTTTTTTTTTTGTTTTTTGTTTTTGGAATCTTGCCAAAGAAATGTCTACAATATTTTCGTGTTCGCTCTTGTCAATTTGTTTGTGTTTGTGTAAGTTTTTACACGAAATTTGTAACAGAAATTTCTTTTCGTCTTTTTCTGAAGTATGTAAGTGAATAAGAGAGCAAAATAAAATCAAGTAGAGGTCAGCAAACTTTCTTTAGAATTGGAACATGTACGTTCTTGGTTATTTGATTTGAAGTTTAACCCAAATATTTTTGACACGTAGTCCTTTTAGTATAGTACAATTGGCTCAAAAAAGGCCCTAACCCAAACATTCAAAACAAAAAGAATTTTTCAATGCCAAATTATTCAATACACTGCCAAGTATACACAGTAACAAGTTACACTAAATTGCGTCATGGGTTAAGCGGAGAGGGGGTGGCAAAGGAGTGAAAATTAAGTTTGTTGCAAATGCATATCTGGAAAACTGTGAGACTGACCGTAAAACGTCTTGAGTACGAAATGTACACAAAATTACCTTTGTAATGATTAGAGATGCAAGGGATCTTGTTTAGCGGATGAGGATGCAAAATAGTATAAGATTGAGGATGCGGTTGCGGATATTAATGAAGAAATTTTTGAGGATGCTGTGCTGACCGAGAAACTAAAGTTCAGCATTTGTGTATACGATACAGAAAACAATTTGTCTCAATGCAGCTCTCTATAGATATGCTTGAAATACATTTTACGCAGCAGCATCGGCATCGCGAAATGTCAAGCACAATGAATTTTACATTGCTGACAAAAATGCTGGTCAGAAAGCTCGGCATTCAGCATATTTGTCAGCTATGAAATTCTGCCGATGCGGCTGCTTCTGCGCGATACGTATTTCAAGCATTA
Organism: Microchrysa polita; assembly: GCA_949715475.1. Lineage (NCBI taxonomy): Eukaryota > Metazoa > Arthropoda > Insecta > Diptera > Stratiomyidae > Microchrysa > Microchrysa polita. The sequence goes on from OX454420.1 coordinate 7,669,519, forward strand.
CAAAGTAACGTCTGCATATAAAAATGAGGATTGCGGATGAGGATGCGGATGTAAATATTGATAAGATGAGGATGAGAATGCGGACGTGGAGTTTAATTTATATGCGAATAATTCGCGATTGCGGATGCGGATATCCGTTACATCTCTAGTAATGATATATAATACTCTAGATATTTTCTTAGAAAACTATACTCTAGACCCAAACGTATAACAGTGAATTTACATTTTTTGAGTCTTACATTTCGCACTGTAACTCTTCATAAGAATAGACCTAGAGTCATAAGATTTTGTACATATATTGCTAACAAAATGCGTATGATTTAAACCAAAGATTTTGTGGGTCCGACCATTGACACCTTCCTCACTCCTCCTAACATTTTCCAAAAAGGCATGCCTGTAGCTTCTTTTTTAATTGAGACAGGCAGATCAAATTTGGTGTGGTGCCTAGCCTAAAACCCATTATGCTCCTCATCGAAAATTATTAACATTCGAACAAAACTAAGGGTACCCCCATAGAAAGTGAACAAAAAACCTAACAAATTTCACATTTTTTCCCTTCTAAATTCCGACTAAAATAGAAAACAAGTATTTATCTCTTAGAACGTCATTAAAACAGTTAATTGTAGTCTTCTGATCGTATGTTCAAAAATTTGTTCGAAAGCGTACGCGACAAGTGTCAAAAAATTGGGTTTGAAGCTTAGTGGTGCCAGTTCTAAGGCTATTTGGGAATACATATCGAATAACGTGTACTAACAACCTTTAAGCCTCATTTTTCGTACTTCTAAGGCACGCTGTGGTACACATTTTGGTATATCCAAATCAATTCAGTTAACTGCAACCGTTTAAAGACGTTTTAAGAGATAAATCGATTTTTTCTATTTTAGATAGAATTTAGAAGTGAAAAAAATTTGAAATTTGTTAGATTTTTGGTTGACTTTGTATGGGGGGTACCCTTAGTTTTGATCGGATGGTAATAATATTTGGTGGGGAGCATAATGGGGCTTAGGCTAGGCACCACACCATATTATATCTTCGTGGCTTAATATTTAAAAAGAAGCTACATGCCTTTTTGAAAAATGTTACGAGTAGTGAGGGGGTGTCGATGGTCGGAGGAGCCATTCAACTTTTGGTTCAAATCATAGGAATTTTGTTAGCAATATGTGGACAACATTTTATAACTCTAGGTCTATTCTATCAAGAGTTACAGAGCGAAATGTAAAACTCAAAAAAATGTGAATTCACCATTATACTTTTGGGTCTAGGGCAGACGTGTCAAACTAGCGGCCCTCCTCGCAATTCTGTGCGGCCCGCGGCCATGTCGAAGCAGCACTATCTGTATCAACACAAAAATGGTGAAATTGGTAAGCTGTACAAATTTAGAAGTTGAACTCAAGTCTACAAAAATTACTAAAACTCGTCAGTGGGTTATGCAAGATTATTTTAGTTTTTTTTTTCTCCAAATACTACCAACAATTTGAGGCTGGTTATTTGATTTTAAAAGACAGCTCATCTTACACGACAATACGACAGAACAGTTTCATGAAGAGACTTCATGAAACTGTTCTGCCCCGAAATGCAGTTAATACAAAATTGGTTGGCTTAACCGAACATGAATTGAGATTTATTTCGAAAAATGAGAAAGCTTTAAAAACTACGGAAATCTTGGAGGTGGTGACTAAATCACCTGGATGTGAAATTCCAACATAATAATTAGAGCCCAAGTGCCTGTTTTTTAGACCTATACTTATCAAGCAGTATTGGTGCATGAGTTTGTTAAAACCCATATCACAAACAACTATGTGTCTCTTTAAGCCACCTTTCTGCTGAAATTAATTTATTCTGACTATTTTGCCTCCCAATGGGCGACCTCGGATGACTGGTGCTAAACATTTTTAATCATCTGTCCAAAATCTGGAGCAAATCATGTAATTGTGCTTACTTGCAGATCAATCATATTTTCACGCTTTCAATTCTTGTCTTAATTTTTTAATGTTCTTGAAGTACATTTTCGAAAAGAGGAAGTTCTCACGGATAATCCCGAAGTCTCTATAGTGATCTAGAGACTCTCTGCTATATTTTAAAAGTAATATTCTGTAATCAACTTTCGTTACACGATTACATAAAAGTTTTTGAAATTTTCCTCCTGCGGCCCACCTAAACCTGAGGAGAGTCTTATTTGGCCCGCGCCAGGTTTTGAGTTTGACACCCCTGGTCTAGGGTATAATTTTCTAAGAAAATGTCTGGAGTATTATATATCATTACAAAGGTAATTGTAAAGGTAAGGTAAATGTAGTTCATTTCGTACTCAACTCAAGACGTTTAGCGATCACAGTTTTCCAGATATTTTCAAAAACTTAATTTTCACCCCTTTGCCAGCCTCTCCTCCCTTAACCCATGACGGAATTTAGTGTAACTTTTTACTGCGTATACTTGGCAGAGTATTCAACAATTTGGCATCACAAATTTCTTTTTTTTTTTTATGTTTGGGTTTTAAACTATCTGTAATATACTATGTACATATTTAGGGTAAAACTGATCTAACTAAACAAATTCAACTTAATGTTTTGTTTTGCAATAAAGATCTTAAGTGAGGTCAAATGATTTTGAAACAAATATTGCTAGGGGACACTTGACGCGCTAATTTTTACAACTTATGACCAAAAACGGTATCTTCAAACAACTAGAAAAAAAGACAGAATAAACTCCCAAGCGGTAACATTAAAAATTACACTCACAAATTTCCACTCAAAATTATTTAGTTCTGTTAAAAAAAATAAAACTGATTTAAAAATATAATTAATATAGGGAAGACAAATAAAATGTAATTAATTTTTACCCATTAGTTGCATTGGTTATTCAGAACGTAATTTTATAGTTTGCCTTAACAACAATAAAACCATTAATAGTCTAACCCATCAATTGGATACTACGCGAGTTTTTTTTTTTTGAGTGCATCCATCCAATGCAGCTTGTTGTCGGGTGTTAGCATGGAATATAAGAACCAATTGGTCTGTGTATCGTAACTTGTTGCTGCGTACCATATGGGGTTACCCGACACTGACCCCTGCTAGATGCACGAATAAATTCGCTTATTATTGAAAATTAAACTGTTGACATTTATGTTTAAACAAAAAAAAAAAAAACAAATATGATTATAATTCAATTACGAAGTGATCGGAAATTTTCCGACAGATTTTTTTGCAATCAAATATTAAAAATAAATGAATAACAGATTTTACTTTGAATAGAAATTTTTAATTTTTGTTTATATTCGAATTACTTTGAAACTTTTCCGTTTTTTTTTATATTGCAAGACAAAAAAAATTAAATATTTCTTTTTATTGTATAGAAAGGCTTTCTATTTGTGGTCGGGGGTGGTCATTTTCAAAATATAAAGTGGCGCATTATTTTTGTTTATTTATTTTATTATTATTATTTATATCGTTTACTTTGCATTTTGTGTGTATGTGTAAAACTTATCTCGTTTCGAGCTTTTCACTTTTTTTTTTTTAAATTGTACTTCTTAAAATAATTAACTTTTATTTATCGATAACGAAAGTTAAAAAAGAAAAATTGCGCGCGAGAAAACATGCTCGACATGTACTAGTTGATTGATTTTTATTGTTATCCGTAGCGATGTCACACAAAATATATTTTATATGCTTGCAAGCTTGCGCGGCGCATGGTGTCAACGACTGTGATTTTCTTCAGACGTTTATTAATTCTACTTTTAAAAATATAAGGCTTGTTGTAAATCATTTACATGGAAAGTCCATTAAAAACAAAAATTAAAATTAATTTTCCCGATTATCATCATTAATTTTATTTCGTAGCCAAAACCGGGAAAACGATTGGAGGAATTGTGTTTTTTTTTTGTGAAACAAGGAAAAATATTCGCGAGAGAACTAAAAGCAAAACAAAAGTGTTTGAACACAAAACGAGAAACGACACGTGTCGTTGCGGTGATGGTAGATCAGATCGTAGCGAAGGCAGGAGGACTCTGGCACAGTATGACATAAGCAAGTTAGACAAGAGTACAGTTACGTACAGTTATGTTGAAAAATTGCTACGATTGCTGATTGGTTGATTTTATTGAATAAAAAAAACGAAGTTCAAAGAAAGTGACAACGCCAAAGAAGACTCTTATTCAATTCACTTTTTTCGTTTCTTTTTTTTATTTATTTATTTATAAGTAAGCTATATTTCACTTTAATAAATGTATATATATTTCCTTCTTAAATATTACCATCGTTTTGTTTTTGTTTTATTTTTACTTTACTTTTCTAAATTATTTTGCATTTTTTGTTGTTGTTTGTGTTTTCTGTTTTTTTTTTTTTAGTAAAATTTATTCCAATTTATCAGGCAAAATGTATAAATTAATCGAGTCATAAAAAGAGATTGTAGGCATATTTATATTATATAGGTTGCACGGGAGCACAAACAAAGAAGAAAACAAGAGACAACTATTATTTACTATATTATATGTATAAATGACTATATGCGACGTCAATGTATTACATGTGAATGCATTGTTCATATAATATATGAAAAATGAATGTAAATGTGAGTGTGTATGTGTGTGTGTTATAACTGTGCGCGAGTGAAAACTTGATACATATATTTCTAAATTCAATTCTTTCGCGATTTTCTGTTTTTATATTTTTGGTTTACGTTCAATCTATTATAGCCACCGAGCTATTACAGCTATTCTAATTATTGTTGTTGTTGCTTTTGTTTTGTATGTATTTTTTGTAAAATGAGTAACAAAATCAGCCGCATACACGGACACAAACGTTGCACATATTGGCCCATGTAGGTAAAATTAAAAAAGAAAAATTAATAATAATTCCGAAAATATCTCATAGCATCTTTAAGGTACGTTGTCCTCGACACGACTGCATCGGCTCTAGCGACAGCGACTCGCTCATTTCATATAAAAACTCATTTTTCTCTCATTCTAAAAACAAGTTTTTATATGAAATGAGCGAGTCGCTGTCGCTAGAGCCGATGCAGTCGTGTCGAGGACATCGTACCTTTACGTTGTTAAACGATGTTTTCTCCCTATATTTTGTTTGTATGTATTTTTTTACCGTTGTGAATTAAAAAAAAGATAATAATAATTCATACAGATAACGCTAATAAATTACTTAAATGTGTTGCTGAGATTGTTGTTTGCCTTTACAGTCGACACAAAACGAATACACAGAAAAACATAAATATTTAAGAGGAAAAAAAAAACAAATGCGCGCGCGCGCGATCGGGTAAGTTCTGCAAGTTTTCAATTGTTGTTGTCTCCATATACTAAAGTTTTTATTTTGTTGCAATATGTTTTTTTTTATTATTTATATTTCTTAATTGTTTATGAAAAATTTATAATCTGTCAATTTCATTTGTGTGTGTGTGTGTGTATTTTTTATAAATTTAGCAAGTTTTTTCCCCCCTTTAATCTATTCTAACTCATATCCTATCCGTCCCCGTTACACTTTCGCTTTTTCTCTATCTCTTTCTCGTTCGTTTTGTTTGCGTAGATAGTTGTTGTTTCACTTTTTGCTTTGCTTTGTTTTTATTTTTATTCAATTTTTTGCTGGATTTTTGTTTTTTTTTTTCATTGTTGTTGTTGTTTTTTTTTAATATATACTTTTAACGTTTAATTCAAATAATAATAATAATAATGAATTATGTTGGTTTTTTTTTATATTTTAAATTTTTTAAATTTGTTTTTTTTTTCTCGTTTGTTTATTTATTTTATTTATTTCTTTTTATTTTTATTATTTGCGCCACGTGGTGGTGTTAATGGTCGCCCCGAACCACTAAAGCCTGGATAAACAAATCTACGTTTGTCAGCTGGCTTCAATATCTGGAACGAGCACATCAGCGTATCGTCGACGGACATCATTGCACCTGTATACAGAGAGAAAATTGGGGGAAAAGGAAAGAAAAAAGGGAAGAGAAAAAAAGAAAAGAAAAAAATAAATTTTTATTTAGTAAAGATGAAGACACTGCGCTCAGCTACCGGAGCAGACGATTAATTTTGTAGGACCGTTTGATGTTCGAGTGATAAGAGAACCACACATTCAATGATTGTTTGATAATAATAAGGATGTGTAAACAAAAGTTTCGGGCCATGAAATTGCCAATGATTAAGGGTGCGATTCAGATCTTTCGCGAATGGCTTAAGCGTAAAGCTTTAAAGTTGTCAGCGCTTTAAAGTTGCAATTGCAAGCAGTAACTCGCAATTTGCGAATTTCTTTCCAAAAACGTAAGATCTCGCTTTTGCAGTTATAATAGCTTTGAATAAAAACTGTCAAATAAAAACTGTCAAATAAAAGTGATTGTAAAATGTACCGTTATTAAATCCAGCCCAAATATTTTTTTTACTGTATGTGACATTGCTTGGCCACACACCGTCATGGTATTTTGTGGATTTCATTTTATGGATTTATTCAAAGAACATACACACGTCCATTGGAGAAGAGGAAATTAAAAATTGCATCAACGAAATTCAAGTCACATTTACGTATGTTCTGCATTGTTTCGTTTTAAATATAGTACAGTACCTATCGCATCTTTGCCATCAAGGTCATTCCATTAGCTAAAATCGAGACATCAATCCGACAAATCGTCATTTGCAGTTATTACAAGCCCATTGCCCTTACCGAGGTACAGGGTGGACCAGAGGAAACGCATGTTTTTTTTACTATTGAATGACTGGGAAACGGTACAATAAAATTAATATAAACAAGCATTAAGTAATAGATTTTTTAATGCAGTTTTGAAATATACATACTTTAATTAAGTTCGAAAAATAAAGTCTTGGAAATGAAGTCCTTCTTGCTGGATACAAATTTGGATCCTCTCCTAATAGTTACGGACGGCTCTCTCCAACATTTCATTCGGCACGGCTTCAATTTCCTGACGAATGGAATTCTTCAGGTCATTGATTGTGCGAGGCTTGTTCATGTAGACCACGCATTCTCAAAGTGGTCCCTACGGACCCCTTGGGGTCCGCGAAACTGTGCGGGGGGTCCGCGGGAGGTGTGAGAAAATTTGGGGGTTCGTGAAGCCGATTAGGGGGTCCGCGAAAGATTTCGATAAAATTAAATATTTACTAACCATTTGTATTCTATTTCAAATTTATTTTTACGAGAGACACTATTACCCAATGAAATTTGAACAAAAATGTAGGAACTTCGGAAAACTAAGGGAAAAACTGTATTTTAAGCCTTCCTTTCGAGGTCCTACACAAGACCCCCGTCTGAACGAATGCCGGCGCTACAGAGGGTCAAAGACACTCTAAAACTGTTTTTTTTTTTCGAATATCTCGATAACGTTAATATGTGCTGAAAAGTGGTGTAAGGCAAGTTTGTAGGGCTTGTGGTTCCCGAATAAAATGTCAAAATTTGATTGTGATTCGAGCATTTCTAACGGTGCCAGTATTTTTTTAAAAGTTTCACGAAAATCTCTATAACGGTAACTCTGGCTATAAGATGTATGGCTAATATAGCAAATATGGTTCTGAAGAAAGTGGCCAAATTTCTCATCAACATGTACACCCTTAAAAACGAGAATTTTAGGGTTTTTTTCGTGAATATCTCTGTAACTGGGGTGTACGCTGTAAAGTCGTCTATGAGGAATTTGTAGCTGCAAACAAAGGAGACGATTATGACTTAAAACTCAATTTAATAAGTATTAAGCTAGATAGGTACAGCTTACATGACCGACATATTCGGTAAATTTAATGAAATCAATTTAAAACTGCAGGGTGATAAGTTGAATTTAATTCAAACTAAAAGTGTATTGTTCAAGCAAAATATAGGGAGACGCAAATGCTCTCAGTTTCCAAATCTTCCAAATTAAGACCTTTTGGTTACCTAAGAGCTCCTTGATGAACTTCATTCAGATTTTAATAGAAAGTGTGAAGATATTCTTAAACTCAGTATTCCTCATTGAGTGTTGAATCCGTTTTCATATAGTCAAGAAGGAGACATTCACAAGCAGGAGCCACTTATTGAGTTGTCAACGAATGGAGCTGAAACCTAAATTCGAGGAAGGGTATCAGCAATTTTGACTTCAAAAAACCATACCAAGTCTGTATCCTGAATAGTGGTCCACGGTTGAGTTCCTTTTAATCGCTTTTCCCTCATCGCATTTAGTTGAACATGGTTTTAGCGCCGTTATAAGGCTTGTAACAGAAACCGATAAGACATAAGTGCTCGTGGGGACTTAAGGCAACAAACATGGAACCCGGCATCAAAAATCACATATCGTCCCATCAAGTGCACGCATCTCACTGAACATTATAATGTAACTTTTTGTTTTATTTTTGGATATGAAATGTGTAGTAATGTATGTGCTACTAATTATATTATGCACAATAAAAAATTTGTTAAAACATCAAAACTCTTTTTATTGTGTACCTATGTATTTTTAAATATTTAAAACAATTTAAACATTGAAGGCTTGGAATTCAGTCGGGGGTCCCTAAACAGGCTTCTCACGTATGAAGGGGTCCGCGGTGAAAATAAGTTTGAGAATGACTGATGTAGACCCTTTATTTCAAATATCACCACAAAAAGAAGTCGCATATCGACAAATCGGGTGAGCGAGGGGGCCAGTGAACATCACCATTTCTCGAATTAACATGTCCTGAGAACATTTGTCGAGCCACTTCCATGGATGCTCTCGCCGTGTAAGCTGTGGCACCGTCCTGCTGAAACCATATTTCTCTCATGTTCACTTGACGCCTTTCAAGTTCTGGATGACTACAGCCTATCGTCTGGCCGTTCGCTTCGGACAACTGCCGTTCTCACTCGGTCTACATTTTCCGAAGTTCGTACTGAACGGGGAAGACCAGGTGGTTTCCTTTTCATCACAAATCCAGTACTTCTATACGCTGTAACCCATCGGAGTACAGTATGTATTTCGATCAGGTACTGCACCTCGACGTCCAACTCTAAAATTTTGACGGAAAAGACGTTGCACTGTGACTACGGAATCATTGTTTCTAAAGTACTGCTCCCGATGCTCTACGCTCCATAGCGACTGAAACTGCGTTGTATGGGCAGTCTGCCAACATTCATTCAAGGTCAATATCCCCTCTCGTCGCCGCGTACTACCAGTTCAAAAAACATGCGTTTCCTCTGCTCCACCCTGTATAACCTAAGCTGGTTTCGAATATCAATCGATCCTAGCTATGGTTGAAACTGAAAACACGCCACAATGAACTGGCAATAACAAATCATGAATGTGCAATTGACCTTCTCGAACATCAATGGGATTTCTCTCGTCTGTCCGGGCTTATTTTCATAATATAAAATTTTTATTCTTAATGCATGACATTTGCAGCTCTTAATCTATGTATGTTATCTTTTGGAAAATTTTAAGATTTGAGAATAATAAACAAAAACAACTTACCGGCATTATCGAATTCACCACAATAATTGGGCGCTGAGAACAGCGTTACTAACTGTCGTTTCGCAAAGAATTCATAGCCATCTTCAACGACTTGATGGGCTCGACATATCAGATCGAAATCATGTTTTTGTAAGAATTTGCCGACCACCTGAAAATATAGAAAAACATAAAATGCATTAGAATAAGTTAAAACCGGTGTTGAACGTTCAAGCCTGTATTTTTTATATATATACAGATGGAGAGTCTTGCATAGATACTGCACACTGCGTGCAGTCGATTTCTCCAGTATGCAGGTATGTCGGATTCTTACCGATTAAACATATAAACCCTCTTTCGTCGCCGTGCGCCGTTACACCCTGCGAGACCATTTTTTAATAATACTTCACAGGACCATTTTTAGTTAGTTATCCATCAGCATGAGTAGCTAACTTGCGTCTACGCTTCTCGCTCTGTAGCGCGATGGGAACGGCACAATTTGCCCAGCTTACTGAATCCCAGTTCTTTTATGATAGCAGCATCAGGGCCACTAGGTTGTCGGGGCATATGTTTTTCCCAGTTCCGCTCCCAATTGACTGCAGATATCTTCAAATTTGGGACAACCAAAAAAATACATGTTTCGCTTATTTCGCTACTCCCCTGCATTTTGGGCATTCTGGCGAGTCGTCCAGCTTGAACCGATGTTTATAACACACGGCGAGATAGCTTTTTTCTTCTCCTCCAAATCACCGAGTCGACCAAAACAGAATTGGCACAATTCGCACTGGCTTTTCAGATACGCACACAATGATACCGATTCTGTATGCGTTTTTTCACAAGAAAATTTCAACGTATTTCACGTATGTGTAATGCATCAACGTAGGTTATGAGTAGAGGTACGGAAATTTAGTTTTTACGAAATAGATGCGAATTTCAGCGAAATTTGCTCATTTTTGCGAATTGATGCGAAATGTTCGAACTTGTACTTGTTCCACGAAAAGTTAATTGGAAGATAGTTTTTCATCTCAGATTGATTTTTTGTCAAACGATTAATAAGAATTAGAGAAATTTCCAAAAATTCAAGAGTTAACAGACGAGCACGATGGCTTGCCAAACACCGAGCAAGGTGTTTAGTCGGAGGTTGTTTTTTTGCATTTTGCAATTTTGAAGCTAAAGCTTTTCTCGTGGTGCGACGATCCCCAAAATTCAAATGGACTGTATGTATAACAACTGAACTCTTAGTATGATTCAGTTGTCCACCACACTACTTCCTAGTCGATTTTTTTGCTATTTGAATATTCGTTTCATTGTGATTCCCTAGAATTTCTAGTTTAATAAACTTTAACAGCAACAAAATGTTAAAAATTACGTTTTTATGCGAATTTCAGCGAAATTTATAGTTTTCAAAATTAGTTTATGCGAAATTCCCGTTTTTTATTTGCGAAATTTCCGTACCTCTAGTTATGAGAAATTCTGCAGGCACAAAAGTAGGAATGCTTTTCGCTTGATGATATCTTGTTGTAGTAACGATGCAGAAAGGCATGAACCGCTGTACATGTCTGTGGATGTGCACTAAGTTTCATCGTCGTTCTCGCCTATTGTGTCAAGCGACAAGAAGGTATCAGCTGCAATGGGGTTGTCCTATAAAGCCCTCGGATTGAGGTTAGTTGATGCAGCGGGGCATCGAAACAGGTGGGTCTATTGGAAATAGGTAAGAATTGATGCGCGAACACCAGCCTGACCTAACCTGGGCTACTGTCGCTCTTGTGGCTCTCGGGAGCGTAGTCTCTTCAGACGAAATAGGTGGTGGGAGCGCTGTAAGGACTCTACTCTAACATAATCTCTCTATTGACCGATTCACATGTCTTGATGGTATCTCGACTTTGACAGCGGCGAAAGTGTGTTGTCCAATCTGATTTGTTCTCATATTCGTATCAATCAATTGATGAATATGTACGGTATATACCTGAAAACTGATACAACTGATAAATAATCATCAAAACTGACCACCGACACAAAAGTGGGCCGAGAACAGATCCCTGCGGCACCCTTGCAGTCACCACGTATTACACATGTTCCTGCCCAATGTTGTAACTTAGCACGCGGTGTGAGAGGTAGCTGCTAATTCACGCGGCGAGGTATTCGGGCACATTCATCATTTCTGGAGCGGCATGTACCTATTCACAACCCAGTTAAATGCGAAATAATGCGTTTTTGAAGTCTAGCATCGCCAGAATTGCCAACTTTATTGCCCTATTAGGGACACCTAACGGGCCGGGAAGAAGCAGCCTTCACAAGTTCTGTCTACGTAATCGGAGGTATATCATCTCTTATCGTACAAGGATTTTCCTCTCTCAGTTCATGTTGAGGGAAAAACAACACCGGACATTTGAGCTTCTGTCGCTTTCTGTCCAATCTTCCTCATTATCACTCACTGTTCACAAGCCTTAGCGATCTGCGGGCTGTTTTTTATTCCCCTAGCAAATCACTTTTCTAAGTTAGTCGTGTCACACATTGACAAAGGCGCCGTGCTTTAAGGCATTTGTGCCGAATGCTCGCGATCTCGCCAGTCCACCAGTAGTTTTCTCGTAGTTGATATGTCCACCTTCAGGACGAACTGCTGTGAGATACTGCCTCTAGTGCCAAAAATCAACACAAACATCTTATCTTCGAACAAAAATCCACTCCAGCACTTTTGCAAGTATTGGAAGAAGACTGATGCCATTCTAGGAGCGAAGGTCAGTCCAAATCTTGCCAAGAGCCTTTCGGTAGTACATACTATCTTTAGGGCCATTTTCCAATGTTTGGGAGAATATGTGCTCTCGGAAGAATTTTCTCAGTAAACAAATGATAACTGTCGTAAATTGTTCGCTTATGCGGTCATCATACCTTGAGGAGTTTTATTTTGTTAATATTTTTTTTGTCTTTTACTGAATATACCACATTCTCAAAAGGGTAACATCTGATTCATATTATCTTCATATTGTAAAAATATTAATACGAACTTCAACTGACGCATCAGAACCATGAAGTGTTCTTGAAAACATTATTTTTTACAAAACTCATTTTAAACCTCCAATAAGGAATAAAACACTCTCATTCGACCTACACAATTCTAGTGAATTTACATGTTGATTGTTCTTTCATTATACATTACAGATACTGCTGAATCATGCTACACGACTGAATACTTTTGTCGGTCAGTACTTTAACCTTGGATCGTTTGCAAAACAGCTTGCCATAAAAGACCAACTGTTGTGACTACGATAAATTACATACTACCGCATTGGATATTTTATTGTGATTTTGCAGTAAGTATACAGACACTCCGTTAATCTCTGATACAGAATCAAAGTGAAATGTGAAGGCGTAAGTTCAACAAACAATAAAAAAAAAGAAAAAGAAAAGAAATGCATTTACATTTTTGTCCAATGCTCTACACGCTTGTCAATAATATAATTGCTTTAACCTAGAAATGCGTTAATCTCCAAACGTGATCAACATTTTTGCAGCCCAAATTAGGAATTGTTGAACTAATTATGTCTAGTAGAATAGAGCTATCTACTAGTTTGTCGAGATTTATTTAACGGAACAATTTCATTTAAATATATAATCGCAATGCATGATGAGGTTTTACATGTAGGAGAAAAATAACTGTTAATGTTTCCTTTCACGCATTGGTTTCGAATCCGCGCAGATGTCTGCAGATCAATTAGCCTGAACATTCGTCTTTTCGAACCACCCAATGCCTTTAGGTTCGAAATAACTAATTTTAAGGCTAATTTGATCGGTAGACATCTGCAGGTTGAGAGCCACTGAATAAAACTCAATGGTGAATGATAAATTATTCAAAAGTACGATTTTTCACATATATTCGGTTAGCTGAGGTATTCTAGCCGATATACACTCCCAATCAATAGGATAGTTCCACTTGAAAAATGGCTGTATCTCGGTTAGTGATAACGGTTTTTTTTCTTCAAACTTGGTGAAAATATTTACAGTAGCCTGCCTGTTCTTTGAATAACAGATTGTCTCAAATCCGGAGTCCCGTTAGGATTCTGTTACGAGAATTCTTCAAAACAGAACAAATGGTGAAGTCAATAGGATAGTTCCAGTGGAAATAAAACATGAAATAACGGTACGAAGGGATAATTTTACTTTGAAAAATGAATCTGGTAATATGAAGAACTTTGTTTAAATAATTTGAGCTTAAAAACTCAATCTCGGATAGAATTGTATAGGTTTTAACGGTAAATTATGTTGATTTCGTCCCGAGCTCCTCTAAACGTACGCCAAAGAGCTTCAGTGTTCTTAAACTATCATCTAACGGTGTAGATCTTCCCCGTCATTCATTCCCAAACTTTATTGATGATATTTAGATCTTGGAAGTATGTAGGTCTTTTCATAACCTTGATTAGTTGGTCTTGAAATCAATCCTTTATCAGCCTTGCTTCATAATTAGGGTCATTATCGTGCTAAAATCTTATAGGAATGGCATGAAAAATGTCGGAAGTTTTAGGCAATACATTAGGAGGAATATCTTCAAAAGCCTGTGTACTCTGAATACCCCTAATTTAAGAAAGCTCATTAGTTCCATACCAAGATCTTCTTCTTCCTTGCCTCGTTCTTAAAATAAAATATATTTTTCAATAAGTTCGATCGAAGACTTAAAAAAACATTTTAAAATGATAATTCTGTCTGCTTCTTTTATAATTTAAAAAAAAAATTTTTTGCCCTTAGATTGATCTTTTCTTCCGTGATTAAAATATTGTATGACATACGTTACGTGTTTTTATTTTCATTTTATCCTTGCTACGAAGTTAACACAAACACACAAAAATACTAAGCGGACGTCAGTCAAACTGAATTCTAATTTTTCTCCTTCAACCTTCTCCTGACCATTTTTAGCATTGACTTCATCGCAATCGTTCGTCACGACAAAGATCTGAAGCTCGTAGAAAAAAAAAACTGTCAAATCGATTAGATTACATAAATCAATAATACTGTAGATCCATCTGACAAAATGTTTATCGACCAAAAAACATGTGACCAGCAGCAATTTGTATAAGCAAATTCAAGTTATACGATAAGTATTCGTATATTCAGCAAAAGGAGAGTATGAGGGGTCGGTTATACATAATATCGGGTGATCCATATCTATCACAAAACACAAAAGAGTGTATGTATTATCATATCGCGAAAATAATATTTAATCAAATGATTAGTACCATATTAATACATGTTAGGCATACATACTGAGTCCAGATGTTTGTACAAATTAAGAGTGTATTGACTGATTATGTCTGATAATATGTATTCGCATTATTTTGTGTATCGGATATTTTACTAGACGCTAGCAATTCCATTAACTGTATAATTACGAAGGATATTGCTGATAGTTTGTGACATGTCAGGGGGAAGGAAAAATTGAAAGAAAGAATAATGACGCCATGACTATTTCAATCAAGACATTAATCATTAATTTTCCTATTAAGGGGCTAGTATAGTGATTCTGTATTGAAACATGGCTTCCTTCCATGGTATTTACACGATTTCCAGGAAGTTTTTCAAAATGAGCGTGATCAACTGCACACACAACCGGTAATGGTAAATTCTCGATATTCATACATAAATTACTTTTCTGCTTATCTCGTGCATCCATTTCGGAAGCTTTTTTATTCGAAACTGAATGCACCAATGCACAAAATGCTAAGGCACAACCTGACACTTTTATGTAACTTAAAATTATTGTTAAAAGACTAAAGACTAGAATTTGTCATATTTCCTACAGTTGGACCGCGATAATTCGGACCCCGAAAATCCGGATTCGGCAAATATTCTTTGATTTGATTTGATCTATCGTAGTGCGCCCTAGTGCGTCTTTCGGAATGTCTATAGGTGTATTTCGAAAATCCGAAAAATTCGATAATCCGGATTGTGCCCGGTCTCAATCAATCCGGATCGGATTATCGGATCTCTACTGTATTTTGTTGTCTTCTGAATCTACGAAGGCCATTAAAACGGGGTTATTAATATAAATTTCCTATTTATTTAGTAAATATTTCATGAAAACAGAACTTTTAGGCCAGTGCTAACCAACATGTGGCAAGCGGGCCACAATTCGGTCGACAAGAATTTCATCCGGCTGCAGAATTTTGATCAATCAATGAAACCATCATATAGAATGTAAAAGAAAATTGAATTGAGTAGTTTAAATTTGTCTGGCCCTTAAGGTGGTTACGCTTGTAACGTGGAGTCAATCAGTAAACGCATTAAATAAGATGATCGCAATCTTTTTACAAATTTTCAATAAATACAAACACATCACGTATCATACGATACAATTTTATACGATATGATTTAACCTTCCGATGCTCGCGCGTATGTGAGAGATACGGTCTGATTTTTGCGTGCTCATCACTCACATATAATACAAAGCTGTAGGGAGCCCCGTCTTCTAATCTCCTATAACGCTGAAAAGAAGCTTCCAGCCGCTTTTTGAGTGCCGCAGGATCCTCGTGCTCCGAAGGACGAGTAAATTGTATGTCTCACATACGCGCGATCTTTCTCGTCAGTTTTTCGATTTTATCGGTTTATTACTTATACGAGGCATCCCAAAAATTCAAAAAACATCACAAATTGATGGACTTGAACCCGGCGACCAAAACACAATATAATTGCAAATTATTTATTTGTTAAACGTCCAGATAATAATGTAACTAATAATTGTCTTGAAACCGGGAACTGCTATGAAAGCCATTCGCACTCAACATCCAAATCAAATTTTCTTTGATTGTACCAATTCCTGTGTGCCTAACTTTTTATAAAATTTAATTGGAATAAATGGCTGAGTAATTTTCTGCATTTTCCTGAAGAGTCCTTGATTTTATTCTAGGCAAATCACATTGATCAAAGTATGCGTATGTGAGACATACGCGCGATCATCCGTGTTCGGGTGGAGGTGCGAGCGTCGGAAGGTTAATCTAATCTAAACGATTAAACTGAATAGTCCAGGGGTGTCCAACTTAAATTTTACACGGGCCACATTGTTGGTTTGAAAGGACACATTTCGATTTGATTAATTTCATATTATTAATATTTATAAAGGAGATTCATAATTGCAAATGGAGGGTGGCCGCCATTTTTGCTGACTGTTGTTTTGTGGTGGAACTCGGGGGGCAGCTGCTGACGAATACGGAGGAAAAGCTAGTTAGGTGTGTTTATTTTAGTTAGGGAAGTGTCTTGCGGAATGGAAAGAAGGCAAAATTGGCCCGTTTTAGCTGGAGAATAAGATTAAGGACTTCCATTTTGGATTAAAGGTTTTCGTGTTAGCACGAGAGGCCGCCTAGTCCCGATTCTTCAGCTAAAGTCTGTGGACTTCTTGGTTCCACTGCTTCATTTTCAGTTCCGCGGTTTTTGCGTTGCATCTGTAATATTTGTAGTAAGCCCGCAAAAAAAAATAAATAAAAATAATAGCTTTGCAATATAACATTGTGCGCGCTTAAATCATTGACACTCGTCAATAAATGTTATGTTTTTCCCTAACCTCATTCAGGGAGGTAATGGGTTAACGGAGGCGTGTATCTCGTTCCCATACAATATGAACGACGCTGACTACTTTTCCAGCGAGGAGCGCTCCAGGTCAGGTTTTTTTTTTCAATAAGCCGGGGACCCAACATGTGGGAAGTCCGAAATTCTAAAATAAATATGGGTCTGTACAGCTAGTTACAGCTGTTCTTTGTCAATTTGTTCTCAAATTGGAGATGGCACGATCAGCCTTCCACATTATTTTTACGTCGCTCATTTCGAGAACAGCGAAAGCGCCTCCTCGACATGTCGACCGGAGTCGGCTGACGAGAACATGGCCAGGCCAGCTAATATGTATTTTGGAGAAGCCTCGCTGGAAACATTTTGCTGAAGAAGCCATAGACGAGTTTTGGCTCTGTAGAAAAAATGGAGTCGAACCCTGATTTGTTGGGTTTTTTTGAATGGGTTAATATAGTCGAAGTTTAAAGTCAAACACCTTTCAATCGATTTACGATGTCTATTTCTTGTCGTGCTCTGTGGCCGTGAACGTTCGGTCGCCACTCTGTGAAATAGAGACTCATAGAGAAACGAGTTTCCAAACTCGGCACGACTCGTCGCAAGTTTATTATTCAGAAGAAGATGATAAGAAATATTATTATCGTAGAATAATAAACTAACAATGCGACTAGGAAGTGGTATGGCTGACAACCGTATCACACTCCGAATTCAGTTGTCTTTGTAACGTTGATGACTACACACGGTAGTCATCAACGCACCATGCTCCACTAGGAGTTACGGTAATGAAGAGAGAGAATATAGTCGAAGTTTAAAGTCAAACACATTTCAATCGATTTACGATGTCTATTTCTAGTAAAACTTGTGGGAGCCTCTCCTGAACGTTTATATACCAAAATAATCCATTTCCAATTCATAGGATAGTTTTTCTGCTTTAAAAGATTCTGTCCTTCTTTGACTCCTCAAACGAGTAAAATTTTATGTAATGCAAAAATGTGTCTTCAATATTTTGCACTAAAGTGTCTATAGCTCGCCAAACATCGTCCAATCGATTGAACAGTCGATTGCTTAATCGATTGCTCACAATGGGGCCATTCGGTGGCTCAGTGGTAGAGTTGTCACTCTAACCCTTAACTGCTGGAGCGTGAGTTCGTATCCCACTGTAACCATGGATTTTTGTGTTGTCTTCAAAAATGCTCCTATGACAGCCGGTTCTACGATAAAATCGTCCCGGAGCTACCCGTTGTTAATACAACAGCCAAGAGCAAAAAAAAACTATTGAATCGCTACAAAAACAACATTGCACACAATCGATCTGACTCCCGTACAGACATACACAATACAATTTATCGTACAATCTAAAGTGACAATTTCACAATCCACCTGACACAACGCAACATAGCGAAAATTATATATTTTCTGGCGATGGAAGATGGACATCCATTGCAACTTTCGATGGAGAATAACCAGCACATCCACAACATGAAGAGTTACCATCGGTTTATGTGAAAAAAAAACAGCCACTGACAGCACATGATTGTCAATCAATCATATGACAGATTACATGAAAAATTGCATGGCAAAATGTTCCATACGTCCTATCAAAAAATTGGATTCGATGGTCACATACACCTTCCAATTTGTCTGACGATCAAAAAGATTCTTCAATCGATTGGAAGGTCGATGGGAGCTTATTATAGATAGACACACACGTCTCACCAGTTACCTATTATTATCGACGCAGTTGAATAATTTTTAAAAAGCATAACAGACAAGCTTTTAGTTCGCTTCTGAATTTGCAGATTAAATTTGTCGTTTTTTTTGCGTGAAAATTTGTGTAATGTTGTTTTAGTTAGGCGTGAAGTAGCCGTACGTTTCATAGCCATGCAGCCAACTCAATTGCAAAATTCTTGCTGACAAAAATGGCGGAAATGCGGCAAAATTGCGTAATGTAAAGAAACCTACGACCAAGAACAGTGGCGCCGGAACGAATTTTTTATTGGGGGGCAAGATTTTTTTTCTCAAATTCATTCAGTTACTCGGAAGTTTTGAGAACTTTTCCCTTTTATATTTTAAATTAACATTTTCAAAAATTTCGAAAATCGCGATTTGAAAAAAATGAGGCAAAAATTTGCACTTTCTGTGGAATTTTTCGGCGATTTTAATTTTTAAATTGTGATAGTTAGGACTTCCGCTATAATAACCTCTCCAAATTTTCGGAAGTTTCTGTTTAAAAACATAAAAATTCGAAATTATTGAAAAATCGGATTTGAAAATATAAAAATGCGAAACAACAAAATGAGCAAATTTTGATTCTTAAGTTTTCAAAAGAAAATGGAAAGTCCGCTTTTTCTTAAATGGCGACAATCTAAAAATGAATATCTCTCGAATTCATTAGAGGAATTATGTATTTTAAAAGAATAGCTCATACTGAGGGGTGGCTCACTTTAACTGTAACTACGGATATATCTAAAATTGAAGAGAAATGGAGTATGACAGACAGGTAAAAAAAAGCCGTTTTCAACACACTTGCACAGGGCGCCATAATACCTAGGACCGTCGCTGCCTCTAGCACTTTAATATCCTGTGAAACGATACCAAAAAGTAATTATGAAAAATGTTAGAGAACAACAGCGATCAGAAACCACCTAGAATAGTCTTCAATATGAGACCAACCTTTACGTTTCTTTTTGTTACCCATTTTGATCCCATTGTAATTCCGAAGTGTTGAAGAGTATAAACATATTCTTTATTTTATATAGCTTTATAAAATTAAAGATCAAACGATGTTCTCAAAGGTTGTTTTCCGGTTTCCTCGGGAAACGAATTCTTTCATGATTTTTGAGGAATCTAAATTCCCTGTTCAATCCCTGTGAACATGGAGAAAGATTAGATGTGCCAGACGTTTTTGTGTCATTGTTGAATGTAGCCTTGTTAAAGACGTGGTAAAGCACTGAACGACCTTTCTGATGATGCGGCTGATCACTGCCATCTAGATAGACAGGCCAAACTACAGAAATTTGTTAGTCCACGAGTGGACAAGTGCGTTCGTGACGAGTGACCATTGACATTTCTAAAGCTCACAAACTCCAGTGCTTCTGAACCCAAAAGTTTAAATGTGCCGAGCGTTTATTAAGAAACAAAGGTTGTGGTTTGCTTCAATGTGTTTTTGATGTGCAAGTGGTAAAATAGTATACATCGACATCGTACTTACCATATTTATCTCAAAAATCAACGCACTGGCATGTGTATATAATAGCAAGTGACACGAAATGACAGGCTGACAGCCACTGATATTTGGATTGTGGACAATTTGTGGATTGTACAGATAGGTACTTTCGCAGTACTGAGCGCGGACCATGACTTACCATGGCACTACTTGTGTCGCATTACGACTGACAGATCAGCTGATAATACGGCCTGTCTATCTAGATGGCAGTGGGCTGATGCTGGAAACGTCAGAAGTAATGTTACTAGCCGTATTAACTTGCTGTGCTCGATATGCTTCGAAAGTGATCAGCAATTTGGTCGCAACATGTAGGTGAAGCTCCCGGCATACTCTTTAAAAGAGTTAACTGTGAGCGAAGATCAACAATATCGAAATCGAGCATAGCAGCCCAATCTTACTGTGAGATTCTCGACAATGGGCACAGTTTTCTGACAAGGAGAATGAAAAACTTCGTCGTTTTCGTTGATCAACGGTCAATAGTTTCGCTATCGTTGGCCTTGTCGTTAAAAAATTGTATAAGAAATCTATAAGACGGAGGAAATGACGCAAAAAATGGGTTGTGATTTTTATAAGGCGCCTTATACAAACATTTTACTAGCTCATACAAAAAATTCGAGGTACTCTTGTTATCGAAGAAGAAATGAAAATGGAATGATAATGTACATACTCGTAGTACCTATACATGCACTAGATGCACGTATGCAACTTTCTGCGAACCAAATATTATATCATGGAAAAAAAATATCCACTACTAGAATAATAAATTGAATATGTACATTGAAATAAAATTTATATGTATAAAAATATAAAATAAATTATTCTTTATTTTTAATATAGTGCAATAGTATTGATTGCCTCTTAACCCAAAATATTGAGGGGGCAGTTGCCCCCGCTGCCCCCCTGTTCCGGCGCCATTGACCAAGAAAGTATATCACCACCTGAAAGGAACACTGGAAAATTTTAACATTTTCATTTTATTGGGTTTTGAGAGAATGTTTTAGCTTATTTAAAAAAAAAACTGTGCGGCAACTTTGATTTTTTTTTTTGAGGGCTCTCTCCTCAATCTAATTCATTTCTACGGTTTCGCAAATCTGTAAGGACATGACACAATGTCCTCTCCGTCATAATAACCTTCTGGATCGCTAAGTTTTTTAAAGCAACAATGCGGGTCTCTCGAAAATCAAGTTGGACAGCCCTGATTTAGTCTCTACACCAAACTCAAAACCTGGCGCGGGCCAAATAAGATTTTCCTCAGGTTTAGGTGGGCCGCAGGATGAAATTCCAAAAACTATTATGTAATCAAATTACGAAAGTTTATTACAGAATATTACTTTTAAAATATAGCAGAGAGTCTAGATCACTATAGAGGTACATACGTACAATATTTTTCAGAATGAAGCTCTCCGAGCGATTTCCTGATTTACAGGCATATCGACTCGGAGAGTGCAAAAAATGACATTCGACCGGTTTCGATCGAATGCATATGACACAGCACTCTCATCAGGTGCCGCCGCTAGTGCTGTGTCATATGCATTCGAGGACGGCACGACTAGGAATGCACCGGCAAGCTGTTACTCAGCCGTATATAAACCAAAAAAAATCATTCGTTGCTACGGATCACATTTTAGTCGAATAGCAACTTACTATTACTGTGATCCGTCCAACATCCCACTTTTTGGCTACAACCAGTGTTTCCAACTCATTTAATTGATAAGTAAGTAGATTTTTTTTAAAAGTAAGTAGAAAGGGAAAATAATAAGTAGATAGAATAAAAGCATGTGCAGTTTATACTAAGACTGCTGCACGCTGCCAAATATTTTATAAATGATTTTTACTAGCAATATTTTAACAATGAAAGCTCACTTGAAATATCGCTTTAAAAATTGTTTACTAAATAGTATACAGCTGCAGTTATGTAGCGGTTTAGGACATATGCTCCTAGTTTCTTAAATAAATGCTTACTTTCAACTATTAAAAAATGGCTAAAAGTGGAACCTTTTGACGTATGTGTACACCAAAAATTAAAAGTTGTCAGTTGGTCAAAAATTCAATTTTACTTCATAATTAAAATAAATAAATAAATAAATTCATAACAAAATAAAATATTCATTTTCCTTAAAATCACATGCATTATTAAATATATTTATTCGTTTGACTTCAAATTATACATAAACTGATTGAATTTTCTTAACATTTCAGACGATATTTTAAAATTATAACAATTAGATTCTGTTATTTTAAGGAGTGCTTTGGCTTGAAGGCATCCTTTGATCGACGAAATTCCAATCAAGTTTCTGGTTTTGGTTTTAATAAGATTATATTGTGAAAAGACGCGTTCAACATTTGCAGAAGAGTGTGGAAAGGACAATATATTGAATACAAAATCGCATAGAATTACAAAAGCTTTTTGATCACCTATTTGGACTTTCGCAACATCCTGCCAAAACTCAACTAACGTCATGCTCATATCAGAACTACAGTTTTTCAAATAATTACCCAAGAGTCTGAACTCATCATCCAGTTTTTGCAAATTTCCCTCTTGAATTAAATATTGTACTGAACTAGCCAGCTGAATGATAGAGTTAAATTTGTTTTGAATATTATTTTCAGGGCTAATTATTTCAATTGTTTTCAAAAATTTTGAATTAAAATCGAACCGTTTAAATATTTGTCGAGCACTTTCAATATAGAATTTTCGACAATTTAATTTGAATGATTTTAATGAGTCAGGATCGATATCATTGTCCAAAATATATTGTTGCACAAAAACACCACAATATATATTCTCCAGTTCCTCAAACTCGCTGCTCTTGTCCACTTCAATTCCCCCAATGTCTGCCGACATCAAATACTCTTTTTTAAGGTAATTCCCTAAAAATGTTAGAACTAAACTCTTAACGGATACATAAAGATTATGTAACTGAGAATTTTCTGATTGGAAAAGCTTATTCAAATTATAAAAAAGTAGCAGAACATAATTCAAAAATAGCAAATAAAGTTTATTTATTGGATCGCATAGCATATCATAGATCCGTACAGCCGCCGGAAGAGTTGAATCCCTTACTTCTATTGAAAAAAAAGCTGTTAAAATTTCATATTTTTCGATCAATCTGGACACAACACGTTGAAGAGACAACCAACGTGTTTGTGAAGGTAAAAGAATTTTTAGTGGTTTAATTTCAAAAAATGTTTGTAAAGAAATAAAATCGGTTAAACGTTTCGAGCTTCTTAAATAATTGTATATGTCTCTAGCTAAATTTTCGACTTCTCCCGGCAGCTGTTCACAAGCGTAGGATGCACATAGGTGAAAAGAATGGCATATACATTTCAAGATAAAAAGATTTGGGATCTCATTTCGCAACAAAGTCGCTACAGAGTGCTTTTTTCCGGTCATAACATTGGCTCCATCTGGCTCCATGGCTTCTTATTCATTGATTTAGCCCAAAGTATCGTCGGTAATGACCTAATTGCATTGACTGAATGCAATTGAAATATCCGTTCCAAATTTAAAAAAAAAGTAAGTAGAATTGAGTGACTTGTAAGTAGGTAAGTAGAAAAATGCAAAAATGTTAAAAAGTAAGTAGATCTACTTACTTTTGGCTAGGGTTGGCAACGCTGGCTACAACGCCAATGGTCACGCATAGTAATATAAATGGGAACAGGGACGGCAGCGGAGGGCTCCACGGCTGTTTCGTGTGATGCGGAGGCTGCGTCCCAACATGCACTTATATCACTATAGAGGCTTCGGGATTATCCGTGAGAACTTCCTCCTTTCGAAAATGTACTTCAAGAACATTAAAAAATTGAGGCAAGGAGCAAAAACGTGAAAATATGATTGAACTTCAAGTAACCACAATTACATGATTTGCGCCAAATTTTGAACAGATGCTAAAAAATGTTTAACACCAGTCATCCGAGGTCGCCCAAAATAACATTGAGAGGCAAAATAGTCAGAATAAATTAATTTCAGCAGAAAGACACAAAAAGTTGTTTGTGATGGTTTTAAACAAACTCATGAATATTGGACTAAAAATCAGGGCTCAAATTATTATGTTGGAATTTCACATACAGGTGATTTAGTCACCAATTCCAAGATTTCCGTAGTTTTTAAAGCTTTGTCATTTGTCCAAATAAATCTCATGTTCGGTAAAGTCAACCAATTTTTTATCAACTGCATTTCGGGGCAGACCAGTTCCATGAAAAGACTTAGTATCGTCCTGTACAAAAAAGATGAGCTGTCTTTTAAAATCAAATAAACCAGCCTCAAATTGTTGGTAGTATTTAGGGAAAAAATAATAATAATATGTAATAATATAAAAAATAATCTTGCATAAGCCACGAGTTTTAGTAATTTTTGTAGACTTGAGTTCAATTTCTGAATTGGTTCACCTTACCGATTTCACCAATTTTGTGTAGATACAGATTGTGCTGCTTCGACATGCCCGCGGGCCGCACAGAACTGCGAGGAGGGCCGCATGCGGCCCGCGAGTTTGACACGTCTGCTCTACACCCTTGAAGAGATTTCAATCTCCGTAACCCAAATGTTATGCGACTTAAATCTCGACGAAACCAGACGGCTCAATTTGAGAAAACAGTCGCCTAGACTTTGGATGATCGTCGAGGCGTTAGTATCTCTCGTGGAAGAGGCCCTTCGATCCGATCGTGTAATCAAACTGGCATACGGGAATAGTGCAGCCTCAGCTATTATAATCCTGAATGCTTCAATCATGTTTAAGGCTTCAAGGCTGCTGTCTTGGCATGGTATGAGGGTGTCAATTTGTATCTTCCAGTATCTGTCTATCCTAGTCTCCGACATTAAACTCTCTCTATTTGAAAAAAAAAGCCTCAGATCCTACTGACTGGAAAATATTGCAACGCTACACACCGTGCAACAAGTGAATATTAAACAAAAAACATTTATGACTGCATATTAAATACATCATGTTCATTGAAACGTTTCACCCGTTTTTTTTATGACCAATAAAAATCATATTGTACCGAGTGTACGAGTACAATACATCAAGCAAACACAGGGGTAAAAACAACTAAACGCTCAAAACACCCAGCTCATTTTGCAGTTGCGATAACAACATAATGATTTATATTTCAGTTGTTTTGGAACATGAAGAAAAAGAAGACAAAATGGTGAAAATTGTTTATTCTTGTATTATCGGGTTATCTCTGTATACAAAATGATATTTTCATCGCAATAAACTGCAATATTCATTTTTTTTTCGTTCATGTCAGTCAATTATCTCTAATTAAGTTTTGCGAAGCTAAAATACTGCATCTGTAATTTTATTCGCATAGATTCTGGCTGGCGTCAGAGTGATCGATTAAAAGATTAGTATGTACAACATCCTCTCATTTATAATTAAGTATACGTATAGGTACTCATATACTCATATGTTATGTATATATGTACTCCACTTTATTTACAAATTGAATTAAATGATGTGTGAATTGGAACGATTTGAAAATTCCATGACCGCGTAATTCTCTCTATCTGATCTGATCCGACGAGAGTCTATCAAAAAATGTTGTATGTAAACATTGATTGACCTTGATCCGGTCATTAGTAGTTTACACGATTTATTGATAGGAATAGGAATGCAAATAAGCTTGTGCGTATATGTACGCACATGTGGGGGTGAACATTTTTTATGAAGTTAATCAACAACAGAACACTGTGTGAACAACATTCAATTGGAATTTTAATTTAGATCGAGGAAATATTTAAGAGATAACGCTGATTGTAACATATAACATTTATTGTTATGATGGAGAATAGAGCAATTAATTTTTTAATGGTTGTAAGTAACATAGTCACTAGCTTTCCCTTTTTTGAGTTAAACGAAGACTCACATTAGCTGGAAAATTATCATGATTTAGTATTAATATTAATATGATTTCCTACATGCAAATGGGATCGATTCTCTATCAAGACAGCCTCAAATATTTAAACTTCTTGACGGACATGACAATTTTTACCTCATTCGGAGCACTTTCGTTAATAGTCCAGTATATTAGCATTTCAAATAGAAAAAATAGAGTAAGGCTAATTTTTGTTGTTTTTGGATCAGTGGGCGGGCTCTCAGGAATCTAAAACTTATTTTGCTAAAAAAAAAAATTTCATCGGAAAGGTCCCAAAAAGGACACTCTTTAATACTTTACTGGAGTTCGGCATGCGGGGTATCATATCAAAGGGAACGCTGAGTACATTACATATCCGGTGTTTGTTTCCTGTTTCAACGACCCTCAACGGAATAAATCGCGCTTAAACTAAAATTATCTTCTTTTCCGTGTATCTTTCCAAAGCCATAAATACGAGAATAATTCTAGTCATCACTACTTTTCTCACTTTTCAGAATCTATAATAGCTAAAGATTCTACGTTTAAATTTGCTAAGAAAAAATACCGGCGTACAGAGGGCTGCGCCCGCAATACGAGCGTTTTTTTAGAATTTTGATGCATAGTGAATATTTTTGTACATATATTTTATCAGCAATAGATAAGAATTGTGCGCAGCATCAATGGAATGCTTCCTGTAAATCTATTTTTGGATTGGTCTAAATAAAAGCGTTCCAGAATGAAAGGCGCTAGCCACTTTTAATTAGACCAATCCACAAATAGATTTGCTATTTACCCAGTTTGTCTAAAAGTAGGTACTTCAGTGCAAATCTACAGGCATTTTTCGATTTAAGATTTCTGATGGCCTTTGAGCAAAAATAAACTCAGGCAAACGTAAGGCCGGCTTGGCTTTATATATGAACTAAATTATTGGCTGTAGAACTACTGTTACTCTTTTTTTAATCAAGGAAAAGCAACTTACATGAAATGATTCCATTGTGTCCTCTGACATAAGAGCCCATGCAAGCTTTCCTATGAGTATTGAACAAGTATACTTTTGCAGCTATTCAGGGACACCCTGTTAGCTTGGTCCTACAAACTTCAAAAATATTTGTGGCAAACACTATTACCATTCTATGCATATCCACCAAATTTCTTGTTCATTGTTTCATCAAGTTAAAAGATATGCGTTGAAGAAATGCTTAAGAGGCTTCCCTTGCATTGTGAAAGGCCCTTACTAAATACTTCTTTGGCTATATTTCCGGTTTGGATACAGATATTCGAATGAAAATTCGTAGACATATTCCCTATGTAATTTTCTAAAAATCCCTAGCAGAATTTTCATATTTGGAAACCCAAAAGGGGCTACACACGATCAAATTCACATTTTACAAATTTACTGTTATTTACTTTTCCTTAGCAAAAGTCAACAGTCTTAATATTTAACGTATATAAAGCCATACTGACCAATCTTTGTGCAAAGTTTCATATCGATCCCTATAACGGTTTAGAAAAACGTAGGTCGAAAAGAAAGTTTAACTTTGAACGCCAATAACTTTTTTACCGTTACTCGAAACTGGAAAATTTTAACTGATGTGAGATGTGCTCGTTTAGTTCTTTGATTTAAATACCCATATATTAATCTCCGATAAAAACTAAAAAAGTTCAAACGTTCGGGACACCCTGTTATCTTCTTCCTACCAACTTCTAAGGTATATGTGCCAAAGACTGTAACCATTCTACACATTCCTACCAAATTTCATGACAATCGGTTGAGCCGTTCGCGAGTTATTTAGTGAACAGACGGACGGACAGACAAAATCGATTTCATAAGGGTTTTTTGAAAAAAAAATTTTCTAAAAAACCCTAGAAAATTGCTCTGAAAAAGGACACTAATTACACACCTTGATCGAAAGTAGGCATGCGGGGTGTCATATCAAAGAGGACGTCGAGTGCATTCCATATCCGGCATTTGTTACTGGTTTCAAGGACCCTCAAAGGAGAAAATCGGGCTGAAATGAAAATCGGGCTGAATGTTTCCCGTATCCAGTAACTTTCCTTTGCGTAATTTTCCATTGAAGCCCGAATTATTCCATTTAATTTCCTTGAAACAGGAAACGAACACCGGATATGCAACGCACTCGATGTCCTTTTTGATATGACACCCCGCATGCCCGCGTTCGATCTAGGTTTGTAATTAGTGTCCTTTTATGTCCTTTTTCAGAGCTTTCCGATCAATTTTTTTCTTAGCAAATTTAATCGGAGAAATTTCCTCCAATTATAGATTCTGAAAAGTGAGAAAAGTAGTGACAAATTGAATTATTCTCTAAGCCAGGGGTGTCAAACTCAAAACCTGGCCCGGGCCAAATAAGACTCTCTTCAGGTTTGGGTGGGCCGCAGGAGCAACATTTAAAAAATTTTTACTTAATCGTATTACGAAAGTTGATTACAGAATATTACTTTTAAAATATGGCAGAAAGTCTGGATCTCTATAGCGGCATTATCCGTGAGAACTTCCTTTCCTTTCGAAAATGTACTTCAAGAACATGAAAAACTTAAGACAAGCAGCGAAAACGTGAAAATATGATTGATCTTCAAGTAACCACTTTTTGTTAATTACATGTTTTGCGTCAAATTTTGGACAGAGGATAGCAAAATTGTAGCATCCAGGACGCTCAAAATAACATTGGGAAGCAAAGTAGTCAGATTAAATTAATTTCAGCAGAAAGGTGGCTAAAAGAGAAAACAGTTGTTTGTGATATGGTTTTAAACAAAACTCATGCACCAATTCAGCTTCATAAGTATAAATCTAAAAATCAGACACTGCTGTAATTATTATGTTGGAATTTCACATCCAGGTGATTTTATCACTAATTCCAAGATTTCCGTAGTTTTTAATGCTTTGCCATTTTTCCAAATAAATCTCAATTCATGTTCGGTAAAGCCAACCATTTTTTTATTAGCTGCATTTCGGGACAGAACAGTTTCATGAAAAGGCTTAGTATTGTCCTGTCCTTTATTAATTTTTGTAGACTTGAATTCAACGGCTGAATTTGTTCACCTTGCCAGCTTCACCATTTTTGTGTTGACACACATTGTGCTGCTTCGACATGGCCGCGGGCCGCACAGAACTGCGAGGAGGGCCGCGAGTTTGACACGTCTGCTCTAAGCTATGGCTTTGGAAAGATACACGCAAAACACGATAATTTTCCATGTACTCGTAAGCTCGATTTATTCCGTTGAGGGTCCTTGAAATAGGAAACAAACACCGGATATGTATGTACTCGGCGTCGCCTTTGATATGATACCCCACAAGCCGACCTCCGCTCAAGGATTAAAGAGATCCTTTTTTGTCCTTTTTGGGACCTTTCCGATAAACATTTATTTTTAGCAAAATGAGTTTTAGATTCCTGGGAGCCCACTGATTCAAAAACAACAAAAATTAGCTTTACTTGGCTCCTGCTTGTGCTTGGTATCCGACGTATTGTACGATTTTGGTCGGGAGTCAAATAATGCGGCACCTATCTATTTCGCAGAAAGGTTTAACATGGCCAAATGTTCCTGTAGGATAATCCATAATGTGATCACTGATCTCCTAAGATGTCCACTGTCTCTGCTATCTTCACTAAATTTTCTGTGAATCGACATGTACCGAGTACTTTATTACAATTTTTTGATTTGTGACCGTTTGGATGTTCATGGCGGGGTTCAACTTCCATGCCAGTACGGATACGTTTACATTTTTTTTTGTCAAGAAGTTGATAGTTTTTAACGAAGCAGTATATGTGCTATGAATTTCTTACTAAATATATGGTGAAACTGGATCGCTTTCTTCGCAGAAAAAAGACAAATTTTACCATTGCTAAAAAAATCAAATTTTTTTTATTCAATGGATTACCAAAACAGAACTAAACATCAGAATTGGCTGAAATTTTGACACAAAACATAAAAAAATACCGGCGTACAGAGGGCTGCGCCCGCAATACGAGGGTTTTTTTAGATTTTGGATACATACATAGTGAATAATTTTGCAAATATATTTTATAGGTAATAAATAAGAATTATGCACAATGTTAATGAAATGCTTCTCGTAAATCTATTTTTGGATTGGTCTAAATAAACGCGTTCCAGAATGAAAGGCGTTAACACTTTTTAGTTAGACCAATCCAAAAATAGATTTACTATGTATCATGGCTCCACATATTAACTGGATTTATTAGCCGTAACGCCGTTACCATGACTCCAAACTGGAAAAAAGCGACTGATATGAAATGTACCCATCGAGTTCTTTGATTTGATAAAAACTAAAAAAGTCGACTTTTTCAAATCTCTTGCTTTGTCCTACCAACGTCTAAGTATTTCGTGCTAAAGACTGTTACGATTCTACACATTCCTACCAAATTTCATAACGATCGGTTAGTGAAAAAATTTGTAAATGTCCGGGACACCCTTTTATCTTGGCCATACCAATTTTTAGCCCTCGGATGGTTCAGTGGGGTCTGACAGACCCCAGAGAAATTTAAATCTTAAAATTTTCGTAGAAAAACTTGCTGAATGGTATTTTGATGCATATGTAATTTAAGTATGTGTCACATACGTTCATTTAAACATGAATTTGTTTGAATTTGTGATTTTGTTAATAAGTTATAGCACTTTGAAAGTGCTCTGGGGTCTGTCAGACCCCACGAACCATTTACGTGTGTCTTTTTTACAAAAGTACATTTTTCGTTTTGTGGGAAATTTTCAAAGTATGTTATTTAAAATAAATAAATATGTAATAATAATAGTCGGGAAGTGTTGAAACTTTGTAATTAGAGTACATTTGGGAAATTAGATATGTTAATTTTGAAAGAAACGGAAAATTTAGGCTGTTTCGAATTAGGGGGCTTTAAATTTTTTACTCAATTCATTAAAAATTATGCCATTTTTTACCTGTCTTTCATTTATGAGGATCTTCTTTCACTATTGTGTCATTACCTTATGTTTTTTAAGTCAAGACATAAATTAATGACTTTTATGAGCGTAAGAATTAGGTGGGTATTTTACATAATACATAAAGCTTCCTCAGCGAACTTGGCTAAACACTTGTCGAACCTCTTCTAAGAAGGAGGAAATCAACGGGCAATATTCGCCAAAGCACAGTGCAAAATATTGAAGACATTTTGTGCATTGCTCAGCTTGCCCCCCCCCCTGGGGGCTGATGCCCCAGGTTCCCCAATGGGGTCAGATGGTCCCCAAAGAGGCGAAGATGTTTTCTATGCCCACGAGCAAATGATCGGAAGACAAAATGCAATTGCAACGAGTGCAAAAAGCCAATCTGCGAAGACCATCGAGGAAAAGGCTGCGAAGAAGAATGCTCTAAATATTGACTAACTTTGGATCCCGATTTAAGAAAAAATATTAACCTTATCTAAAAAATGTTGATGTACTTATCTTTGTTAATTAGTATTAAATACGTTTTGACTAATAAAAATAAAATTTTGTAAAAATTGATTTATTTGTGATAAGTTCAAATTACCCTCAAATTTGACACCACCTAATTTTTTCTTCCACATACTAAAAGCTACTGTCCGAATTCCACTTTTTTTATATACCACTTAATCAAAAGGCTTCACAGTTACTTCTAGTTCAAACAAATGTGCCAAAAACGCAAAAAATTAAGTATTAGAGTGATTTTGGCCTTGGGGTCCGTCAGACCCCACTGAACCATTTACGTATGTAAAATTTACTTGAACCATCCGAGGGTTAAGTATTTCATGCCAAAGACTGTTACCATTCTACACATTCCTACCAAATTTCATGACGATCCGTTAAGCCGTTCGCGAGTTATTTAGTGAACAAATTTTCAAATGTCCGGGACACCCTGTTATTTTCGTCCTACCAACTTTTAAGTATTTCGTGCCAAAGACTGTTACCATTCTACACATTCCTACCAAATTTCATGACGATCTGTTAAGCCGTTCGCGAGTTATTTAGTGAACAAATTTTCAAATGTCCGGGACACCCTGTTATTTTCGTCCTACCAACTTTTAAGTATTTCGTGCCAAAGACTGTTACCATTCTACACATTCCTACCAAATTTCATGACGATCCGTTAAGCCGTTCGCGAGTTATTTAGTGAACAAATTTTCAAATGTCCGGGACACCCTGTTATTTTCGTCCTACCAACTTTTAAGTATTTCGTGCCAAAGACTGTTACCATTCTACACATTCCTACCAAATTTCATGACGATCGGTTAAGCCGTTCGCGAGTTATTTAGTGAACAGACGGACGGACAGACGGACGGACAAAATCGATTTCATAAGGGTTTTTTGTAAAATCTAAAAAACCCTAAAAAGCGACCAATTTACTCAATGTGTTGACTGATTGACTCTACGTCACCCGCCTTCAGTTCAGTTCTACGTGAACTTTAATATCGCATTCAAACTCAGAATTTAAAACATGATACTCTTTTTGCTATATGCGTGTTTTCTGTGTATGGCATACGCTTTCCGAACGCCCTCGTATAGGATAAAGTGCTTAGCACATAGTAGGAACTAGTGATTGGCTTGGATACGATATCGCCCCTCATATTCGGGTTTTTGAAAATCCCGACGTTCATAGTCTCGCCATTTCAATATCCCACTCAATTGAAATCCTGCCATTTGCCGACGTTCATAATCCCGCCATTTCAATATCCCGCTCAATTGAAATCCCGCCTAATCAAAATCCCGCTATTTCAAAAATACCACTTTTCAATATCTCGTCATAGAAGGTAAGTATACTTTCAAAAATCACGCGCGCGATTGATGAAAGAATACTTACCTTCTATGACGGGATTTTAAAAAGCACCACCGCATTTACCGTTAAAATAATGGGTCTCCCCGCATGGGGATACCTAAATCTTGGAGACTCAGGAGCCAGTTGACTTAATTTCAAAAATAGGTGGCCTGGTCTTTCGGTAGTCGAGACTTAAATGACACTGACACAGTCCTGTTCAGTAGGTGCTCAATTATCATCTTGATCGAAGAAATAAACAAATATTCCGACGGATTTGTGCTTAGAGAAATTATCGCATTTACTGCTGGGAATCACATAACTATTGATTTTTTGTTAACCCTTTCCCGGACAGAACGTCTATAGACGTCCAATTTTGAGCATTTGACATACAAATCGTGTCAAATTTTGGCGTTGTGTCCGGCAATGAGTTAACAATGAAAATAATTTTGGTGGTATTTTGACGGGATTATTTCACAATCCATTAGCGGGATTTTTAAAGGGCAAGATTTTCCATTGACGGGATTTTATAATGCCGGTATTTTTAAGTGGCGCGGGATTTAGTAATGTCGGGATAATGTAGAGAAGGATTTTTTGTAAAAAGGGGGTTTATGAACGGGCGTGATTTTGTAGGTATCCCGTCATATCCCTATGAATTTCCGAAATTTTATATGAACCGGGAGATCCAATTTTTTATGAAAACATTAACATGTGATATCGGTGGATTTTCTTTTTTAATTCGAGGATACACATTCATTCATTCATATCCAGGATTTTCAAAAACCGCTGATCGAAATATGTACATATATTTAAATTTGATAAATCATGATATCAGTTACCACTCACCTCAGCTCCAAACGTAAAACTAACTCCACGATCATTTTCACCCCATCCCATTGTATCCTTATCGGGATCGGACCACAAGAGATCACATAGCAAGCCCTGATCGGGAACATCTGTGGGCCTCATAATACGTCTAATTTGTTCCATGGACGTGAGATCGGGACTGAGACCTCCGTGACAGCAGAAGATCTTTTCATCAACTATAAAAGAAGCAAGACCATAAATACATATTAATGATTATGATTAATGAAACTAACAATGAAACAAAATGTTTCAAACAAAAAAATATGTTAGACAAATAAAATAAATATGTAATTACCGATAGCTGCTACTGGCAAACAGTTAAAGCAATCTGTAAATGTTTTCCATAATTTTATTGTGTAGCGTCTTTTGCATTCGTCATAGAAACTGGAATTGAAAGAGATGACGAAAACAATGAGTATTTTGATTAAATGTGAAATTCTTTTATATATATTTTTGCGTTAAACAATAGCCCATGCCAAGCAGTTGGAAGACAATAATACCTAAAATTGCTTATCGGATGGTTAATATGAATTAAGTACCAGTTTGCTACAAAACAATTGTCGTTGTTCAGGTTGATTTAAAAATTTAAACGAACTTTATGTGCATATGTATTTACAAAAATGTTTTTAACCTCTTTTGGGGGGCAAAGTTTATTGACTTTTCAGTGTGGCTTATTCGTTTCAGTCAAATAAATGCATAAGCTGCATTGCATTTGACTATATTGTGAACAATTTCGCTTTTCCTTCTATAGTATCTCAGCCGTCGTTTCGTTAGAAATTGTTTTCAGATAGCAGGTAGTTGTTAGCTACTGGTTTAACTTAATTGTTAGAAGGGTCACATTTTTGATTTGGAAATTGGGAAAAGGGCCGAAAATGTGTATGAAGGAAAACTTTTTTTTCAATTCCTTTACATATATCGCCTAAAACGCAATGAAGAAGCATTTCGGACTAATCTAAATCGATGAAGAGTGTGTCATCATATGGTAAATAAATTAGGAAGCTAGCAAAATATATTACAAAAAATCGAACATGAAGATGCGCAACATTATCTTGCCAGGATATTGAATGGTTGCCCCAAATTTATAAAATACGAAAAATTAGAATTTTGGTTAGATTTATGCGACGCGTAGTCGAGATACGAGCCCTTCAAAATGAATATAGTCGACACAGTGGCGTAACGTACGGTGTTCCATGTGTTCGGTCGCACACGGGCCCCCAGCCCACAGGGCCCCCTCTAACGTAGTGAAGAGGAGTGGACAATTTTGGACTGTGACTAAAAAAAAAATACTAGATTTCTTATTCATAGACACACTGAAGCTAGATTTAAAACAGATGAACAAGTTAGGAGTGCTTTTAAATGGAACATTTTTTTACTTCGAAGCAGTTTGATATGAGAACTTCAAGGAACATCTTAATGTTTGGCTGAAGAACTGAATTTTCGTATCCAGGGATGACCTTAGGGAACATTAAGCTATCAGCTCTCGAAAGAGGAATTTCTTCCTCTTTTTGTCGACACTAGCGACAAATCAGCAGCAGCCGCCATATAGGAAAATATTTGTAACACAGAAGTTCTTCTTATGAGAACAGATAGCAGAACAAGCCTTATTTTTTTTTAAGAATGGCGAGGGCTTATCTATTGACTGTTCTACAAAATATTCGTTTTTTTTTCACATAGGTATGGTATTGAGTTCAATGCAAATATAAATTTAATTTTTGATTTTGTCATTTGTGGCGTGGTGCCTTGCCCTGTCTGCTCCTATTCTCCCTAAATATTGATACAATACATTTCTAAGTAATTATTCAAAATAAATCAAAATTAAGATAATTTCACATTTTCAAAATGTGTTTTTAATCTGAATAAAGTGAACAGAAGAAATTATCACCCATTAACAGCTCTGATCTCTCTCTAGTTCCTGTCAACCCCTTGTGGGGCATAGGGCATTAACCACGCCTACTCTCCACCTCGTTCTGTTTTGCGCCAACGGCGCTAGCTGCGACAATGTAAGATTTAGCGTTTTCGCTTCGCTAGTTACCGAT
This sequence comes from Microchrysa polita, assembly GCA_949715475.1. NCBI lineage: Eukaryota > Metazoa > Arthropoda > Insecta > Diptera > Stratiomyidae > Microchrysa > Microchrysa polita. Next base: position 7,705,190 of record OX454420.1, read on the forward strand.
CTTCTCCATGTGTTCCTTGGCCGCCCAACAAGGCGTCTTGCTCCGGAGTCCTGTGGATTCCAGTTTAGAGCCTTTTTTGCGACGTTTTTGGGCCCTCTTCGGAAGGTGTGACCTATCCATTGCTACTTAAGTCTTTTGATCGAAGTGCCTATCCTTTCCTGGCCAGTTATAGTAAGGAGATCCTCGTTCGAAATGATCTCCGGCCAACGAATATTTAGGATGCGCCGTAGACACTGATTAACAAAAGTTTGCAACTTATCAGTGATCTCTTTAGTCATCTTCCAGGTTGAACAGCCATATAGCAAAATGGATTTCACATTAGAATTAAAGACACGTATTTTGGTGCGTCTGGAAATATTGTTGTTTAGCCAGAAAGGAGTCAAATTGAAGAAAGCTGCCCTAGCCTTGTTTACCCGTGATTTTACATCAGCATCCGCTCCACCATCTGCTGTAACTACACTTCCGAGATAGCAAAATTCATCAACTTTTCCGACTGCCTGTCCTGAAATACAAATTTCGCGTTGCCCACCTGGATATGTGCTCAAGAACTTAGTCTTGGCAGCATTGATTTTCAGCCCCGCATTACGACTCGCGCAATTTAGAGCTTCTGTCATTTGAGCGACATCATCCGTGTTTGTCGTCAGCGTAGTCAAGATGTTGAAGGTGGTCGAACAATTTCCATCTGATACCTTTGTTACGATGTAATTGGAGTGCGGAGCCGAGTACATCACTAATGGCAACAAGGAAGAGAATAGGTGACAAAATGCAGCCTTGCCTCACTCCACTGTGCACCTCAAAAGGATCTCAAAGCTTGCCCTTATGCAGGACGTGACAGCTCTGATACTAAAGGTAAAATCCAATTAACAGAAAAAAAAATCACCGGGTTCATAACGCGATTTAAAACAAAATCCCTGACTAAATCTATATAAGAAAGATTGGTAAAATGTGGTTAATTTCGCCTATGTTGCAAAAAAAAAAACAGTTTTAGTCATGCATCAAATATTCGGAATGTACATTTAAACGGATTTTACTCTACTGTCAAGTTGTGTAAAAAGTTAAGACGACAGTCTGAACATTATTCGAGATTTCATAATAAACCTAAATTTGTCAAGTTTAGATCTCATTTTTACATACATATATATGTACCCTAATAACCGCCTAAAAACAAATCCTGGATTTGAACTAAAAATAAATAATTTCGACCCGCTTACTCGATTGAATCGTGAGGTTTTAGTATATACTGTCGTTAGTGTAAATCCTCGCATGTCAGTTGGTGTAATCAAAAGGGACCATATCAAAAGTACCGAGGAAGCTTGTCTATAGAACAACCAATCACCGAAAAGCTCGAAGACCGACAAATGGATTGGTATTGCCATGTTCAAAGGCGCCCGCCTGATAAGCCCACAAAGAAAGCGATATCAAAGGAAGTTCCGCTTGATGGACCCAAGGCCAGAGGCAGACCGAAGAACACCTGGATGTGTGAAACGAAAAAGCAACAACAACGCATTGGTCTCGGCGATCACACGATCCAAGATAGAGCTGCCTGTAGAAATATGCTGAGACGTTACCGCCAGAACGGACGATGTGCCTACATAGCAGGTCGACGTCGAGCGTCGTATAAAAAACGAGGCAAGGAAGAAGAAGAAGTGTAAGTCCCTTTAAATATAGTCCTCGAGTTACTCGTAACTTCAATATTTTTCCATATTTACAAGAGCGTGTGCTAATCAGCAAAAATAGTGGTTTCAACAATTTTATTTAATTATCAATTACACTTTGTGGGGGCCCCCATTTCGATCTCGCACACAAGATATTTTAGAAACGTTCCGCCACTGAGTCGACATAAATCAATGCGATGTGGGATGATGCAGTAAGGGCACCACATGTTGACAGGATCCTTTTGGTACGAGAAGGATTATTTTATAAATGAGATAAACCTAATGTTAAATGTAACTTTTCAGTGTCATCCAAACTGTGCAAGAGCTTATGAAAATCATTTTCTGTTTTTGTAGAAGTGAGTGATGAATCTGGAGAAATCGATGACACGAGTTCTTCTACGATGAGTGAAAAAACGTGCCCATCATCAAAACCAGCACTTGCTGATATCTTTCCGTCAAGTTTAGGTGATTATTACGTTCTGAGTTCTAATTTCTTTAGTGGGACTTGCTGAATTACATTAAATTTGGTTAAACATAAAAATGAAACGGAACTGCTGATCTTTGAGCATTTTATAACACTTTTAGTGCACATAGTAGCACGGTTACGTGGAGTATGAGTCGTAGTAGTTTATTGAATTAAAAGATTTGTATTCAGCGACTATACATTTTGGAATGGATTCTTACAGGATACTTTACAACAATTCCGGGAGTCTCTTCTCTTCGTTTTTAAGCAAAAATATTTTTTTGAACCAGTAATCCGATTTGTATTGTCGTTTTGAAGGACAGAAAAGGCTAGCCACAACCGAAAACTAATGAATCATTGAGATGGAAAACATCATAGACATTTGTGTAATTCAGTTCAGCATCATTAGCATATAGTCTGGCTGGTCTAGCGGTTAGTGCGCGCACCTTCGGTGCACAGGGTCATGAGTTCGAATCTTACCTTGGATCATGGTGTTTTTTGAACTCACGAGCTTGTGACAGACTATGATCTCACTCAGATGTTAAACGAGTACCCATTTATGGGGATAAATAACACTGCTGAGCGTGATGCTGATCTCATTACCTCAACAAAAAAGCAGTTAAGATCTTGGAAATAGGATGTCACTAACACATCCTGCGGCCTTAGTCCAATGCTGGATTGTCGCGCCTGTTATTTATTTATTTATTTATCATTAGCATATCTTCTACCAGCATTTTTATAGCAATAAAATCTGCAATCTGTGATTTAATACGATGACGCACAGACTCCCAAGAATTGACGCTGTGATGATGCTTACCATATATATGAGTTACACCCAAAATCAACTGTAGATATTTCAAAATTTCAATATTATTTCCGTCCAGGAAATGACCCCTTATGCACACTCACTCATTTCAAATTTTGAAATTTAAATTCCACATCCATCAGTATTCACCGAAAACCCCAAAAAAAGATGAACACACGCAAATTGCAATCAAAGAAATAATTCAAAATCAATTATTGGCCTTTGACCAAAATATATTATTAGCATAGTCAATGCCAGCCGCCAGCCAACCCAGCACTGCTGTAGTGCTATGCTATTTTTATTTCCTCCGAAATCAACAGGAAATGGAAGTGATTAATAATAAAGCTCTGTGAGATAGAAGTGAATTAGGAAAAGTTTTTATTAAATAATACATAATGGCTATATTTGATGAAGGAATTTTTAGGGCTTTAGAAATGTTTTAAAAGTTAGTTTGATGTTTCAGTTGAAAATATTTCAAGGCTATTTATTTTTATTGTGGGAAGGTAAAAGCAATCAATCGGCACAGGTTGATGTGATGACACAATTTCTTTTTCTGTTTTTATAGTGAGATAGATAGATAGATAGATAGATAAGTGTTTTATTTGTAAAGCTGTGTTTTTTATACAATGATAACAATTCAATAATTCAATTCATCACTAACAATAACCGCAATAAAATTATTAAAAACAATAAGGGCATGGCATAGCCGTCAGCCCGATTAAGTTGACTTTTTGATTATAAATTTAATTAATTTACATTTAACTTTTATATTTTATTATGTATTAGGTTATAAAATAGTTATAAGTCTTCTTTTATTCCCGTTTTGTATGTAAATATATTATATAGCTTTGCATCGAAATTATTATTTTTTTTTATTAATTGCACGTGATATTCAGCATTATTGCTCTTTTCCTTTTACTGGTTGCCTGATTATAGTTGTGTTTAAATACCTGTGGTTTGATGAGTGTACTGGGCGATGAAGTTCACACAACTCCAGATTCTGCATGTTCATCTACCCAGCACACTCGACCACAAGTTTGAATTTAAAAATTTTCGTTAAATATCCGCTGTCGATATCGCAATGCGATTTTGCAAAATTCGTACAAGCCATTCCAGTCTAGTCCATTTAATAATGCCTTCACTTCCATGGTATTCAAGTTACACTTTCCAAAAAGAGACCTCCTTATCTCCCTTAACACGGGGCAGATGCCAATAAAGTGTTGAGTATCTTCCTTTGCTCGCAGATTGCATAAACTACATAACATGGGCAAATCTCTTCGATGGGGAATGTAATTCAGAGGAAGCAACTCCCCTCTTGCTCTAAAAATTATCGAAATTTTATAAACAGGAAATTCGTTTTGGAGATACGTGCTTTCCTGAAGGTTGTGGTTTAATTCGGCATATATGTCTCGAGATTGTGTCATTCTCGCACTTTCTGCATTAGCTCGGGCTTCCGCAAGTTTTGTGTCGCTTATAAGAATCTGCAGTAAGGCGCTAGTTTCGACTGTACCGTTCCAGTTACATTCGGAGCCGTTCCTATTCCCGATTTCAATCAAATCTGCCACGAAGATTATTTTTGCTTCAGCTGCATAATTCAGTATTTGTTTTGGTAGTCTGTCGTTACTCATAGCTGCGATCTTTTTTAAATAGTTGACGTGAATCTTCAATGTCTCTACGTAAAGGGGTGCTAACCCGGTTTTCTGATGCAGCATATAGTTCGGTGTAGTGACCGGAAGATGAAAAGTTCGTTTTAGGTAGTATCGCAACAGTTTTTCCACTTCTTCATACTTTTTGTTACCCCATACTTGCGCACCATAAAACATAATCGACATAGCGACGGCTTGAAAGACTTTATATTTCGCCGTATGCGATATGTAGCCATTATTGAAGCAGTTTTTCCAGGCAGCATTGATAGCCCATTTCGCTTCTTTGAGTTTTTGGTCTAGATGTAATTGCATATTTAGATTGCTTGCAATCAATATTCCAAGGTATTTATAGCTTCGGACCACTTCAATCTCGTTGCCCATATAAGTCCATTTTTCGTCACGTGCCAGGCAAAAGCGTTTTTTAAAAACTATTATTTTAGACTTATCGAGATTAACCGTAAGCTTCCATTGCATGCAGTAACATTCCAAATGATGTATCATTTTTTGCAGGTCGTCAGGTGATTCGGCCAAGAAGACCATATCGTCTGCATAGAGCAAGCCCTTCAACATTAGTCCAAACGCCCTTGCTCCACCCGGCATATCATAAAGTATATCATTTACGAATACAGCAAATGCGTCCGGGCTAAGCTTACATCCTTGGCGTACGCCCACGTTTGTATGGAAAGATGCTGAAAGCTGCGTTCCATTCCATACAGCTGCATTTGTGTCCTGGTAGAGCCTTTCGAATATATTGCCAAATTTCGTAGACATGCCGCAATTATAAAGCTTGTAAAAGAGACTCTGTCGGTCAATCGTATCGAATGCAGCTTTAAAGTCTACAAAGAATGCATAAAGCTTTCGGCCTTCACTTAGGTAGAGGCGCGCCCAGTTGTGCAGAACGAAAATGTTTTCGCTGGTCGAGTAGCCCTGTCGAAATCCGGCTTGATTTTCCGATATTACATTTTCCGCCATTAGCCACTTTGCGAATCTTATTTGAAGAATGGTAGTAAAAATTTTTCCCGACGAGTTCAAAAACGAGATACCACGATAGCATGTTGGGTCGTCAACATTTCCTTTTTTGAATATCGGGAAAATCACTGAGTCCCGGAACTCGTTGGGAATGTTTCCGCTTTCGAAAATGTTATTGAATTCGCCACAAAGAACATCCACAAGACTATCGGGGCCATACTTGTAGAACTCCGCAGGGATCCCATTGCTTCCAGCCGCCTTATTATCTCTACATTTATCCAGAGCACTCCGCACTTCATCCGTCGTTATTACTGAGTCTAATATGAGATGAGTTTGGTTGGGTCTCGCAAATTGAATAGTGTTTTCGATTTCACCGCCTTGGAGCATTTCCTTGAAATGAGTTTGAAGTCGGTTCACGTCCATTGCGTTGCCGATGGTATAACCTTCAGATCCATTAATACTTCTTACTATCTTCCAGAACGTTTTCGAGTCTGAAGAGTCACTTAAAAGTTCGGCTTGTCCTTGGAAAAACTGCCTTCTCTTTTCCGTGCACGTGTTTTTGTACTGGCTGTTTGCTGTCACATACATCATTCTGGTGAAGTTATCGTTATGTTTTTTGAATAATTTAAGCCAAGTGAACGATCGCATTCTCATCTTTTCGCATATATTATCAAACCAAGGGTTTTTGGCAGGTTTTTTCATTTGTTTAGCTTTTGGAGCGTGGCTCTTAATTATTTCCGTCAACTGTGCGATGTCAGGTCTTTCAATACTCGATAGATGTCTATTCACTTTAATTCCGAATTGCCGCCTATTTTCTTCTCGCCAAACAAATTTGGGAAGGAGGTGCATTGGCATTGGCCTGTTTTTATAGTGTGAAATTTTTCACTGCGAGAAAAAAGTATGTTTGGCCTTCTGATTTCACTGTGGACACATATTTTTATGTGACTAAAGAAATTCGAAAAAAATACAGCTTTGGGAGAGCAACATTTTGAAAATCAGACGGAAATTAGAAAAAACTTAGGGAGCAACACAATATTCACATGTGAAAATCCTGACCTTTTCCTAAATTCAATAAAATTAATTAGAAAAATTGTTAATTGTGGCTGCAGCAAAATAAAAATTTAGCCTATGCCTCGAGATATGCTAGCATCATCACTTTAATTTTCTTGAACTTTTTTTGAGTTGTGGTCACCAGAACGGTCTATCGAATTTTTAATTTTCTGCTCTATGTTCCTGTCCTGTGTTATTTATACCCATAAATGAGTACACACTTGACATCTTACCATGATCTGGGCTCGCAGCTTGATCATGACCGAAAAAGAGATCTTTCATGTAAAATAGTAGAAGTGCTATACAATATGGGTATCAATCTACAGCCGGGGTGGTGTTAAATTCAAATACAAACATGGTCTAAATAACACAAATTTAGTTTCAAGTGGTCCGCAGACTAAAAAAATATATACAGGGTGTCCGGAAACTACCGCATAAACGCACCGGAGAATGTTTACTCACGTGATTTCCAGCAAAAAAGTTGTACGGTACAACCCCCAATTTTTAACCCTTTAGCTGCCACAGGCGTTTGAAGATTTTTGAAATTTCCTTTTTATTGCACGACTTAAACTCCAATACATACTTCCAAAACTATCCTAGCTAGAATAGCGAAATAAAAAAGCTTTCATAGCCAACAAATTTACCTTAAAAATAAAACTAACCACACTAACCCATTCCCCGCTAATGATGCCATATGACATCAAACGCAGCGATTTTCTAGAGCACCCCACAAGCAAGGGCGATCATGATCAAATATAATTTTCATTGCATTGCACATGGCAATGCTCCCACTATGGGCAGGTGTACATTTGAACTAGATAGTATTTCGCCAGATTTGTGTCTGTACAGTGGAGAGAAAAGTTGTGTGATTTTCACAGTGAACAGGGGGTAATTAAATTATATATCCGTTATGTTTTTAAAGAAAGCAATTGCACCAAATCACAACACAAGACAGTCGTTTTCAAAGGCCATTAAAAGTTTTTCGGAAATATCTTCTTCCTAGGAAAAAACAGTAAATTTCATTTGGTGCTGATGACGTATGGCATCATTGTCGAAAACCACTGTCAAAAATTTGTTTTTTTGCTTTCTCGATGAAAATGGTAGTTTTTATTTATTCTTTTTTTTGGGAAATTAATATTTATTATGCAGAATGAAATTACATGATGGCGATGGAATATCTGGTATCGATCATATCGGATGATGAAGATATTGGCTATCAGCACGAAATCTACGTGGAACCACCTGATGTGGGGTACGATTCTGGTGATGACGACGCAGATGAACGCGAGGGAGGGATTATTTACGATCTGCATTTCGATCAATTGAGGCAACCGTGCGGGTTTAGAATTCCAAATAGTGAATTGAGGGAATCGCTGGATGAGGACAACGAACCAAGTGACCATACATCATCAATGCCGACCTCTACATTGACCTGTACCTGTAAAGCAACGATAGCATCTAGACCTTGGAAATATTTGGGTCCACTAATTGATTTTGAGGAACCACAATCAGTACCAAATATTGATGATGATTTCAAATGGACACGGAGGCAAAAATTACATCAATCAAACGGTCTTTTTCCCGAAGCGAACTATGTGGACTGTACTCCACATCTCCACATGAATTATTTGAGCGCTTTTTTGATGAAAGCGTCTCGAATATGATAGTAGATGCCAGTAATCGTTACGGGATGATGCAAGAGCAAAGTAACCGGAATATCAGAATTGACGAACTCCACGTTTTTACAGGCATAATGATAATTTCGGGTTATAATGTTGGTGCGGATCGTGACGATTATTGCTCTACGATATGCACAATGCCATGATTTCAGCTGCTATGAGTCGCAACGGATTCAAATAAATCAGCCGCTGTATTCATTTTGTCCAAATGTGGAAGTTGCGTTCGCTCATAACGCAATTGAATGAGAACCCCATGCGTTTGTTCCATGCGGAGCAACATTTGTCATTCGACGAATCAATGATTCCATATTTTGGTCGGCATAGCTGCGTAAGCAGTATATTCCTGGGAAACCAATCCGTTTCGGAACGGATATGATCTCACTCAGATGTTAAACGAGTACCCATTTATGGGGATAAATAACACTGCTGAGCGTGATGCTGATCTCATTACCTCAACAAAAAGCAGATAAAATCTTGGAAATAGTCACTAACACATCCTGCGGCCTTAGTCCAATGCTGGATTGTCGCGCCTGTTATTTATTTTATTTTTATTTGATAATTTATTCACTGGAATCCGAAATGAAAGACTTCCGTATAGGAATTGTGGAGTGGAATGACAATAGTGGCGTTTTTGTGGCCTCGACTGTCTACGGAAAGTATTCGAAATCATAACCGAATCGATATAGCCGAGTTGATAAGCAATATATGTATATACAGGTTGATTGACCAATGGTCGTCGAGCAATATAATAAGTTTATGAGAATACAGACCGAATGGCCCAAAACATTGGCTATTATCGAATCGGTAAATAAAGGAAATTAAACAACTCATTAATCATTCAATTCTTATCCTTTTTTTCAGGAGTACGTAAAAATAAACGGTGGTCACTTTTTACATGGTTAGTGGTTGCGGCCATCTGAAAAGCTTGTCTCTACAAAAGAAATCGGGGCTGCCATATGTCATCGGTTCCTCACGAGCGAACGGGGCCACGCACAGAAAAACGGTCAACGATTTTGGCCTCTCCTTTAAACCATGTACCAATTTTCCGGGTGAAATTCGAAAAAATGCCTTCGCGGGGAATGAACCCGACAAAATTTCGAAAACTATGAAAATTATGCCTTGAAAAAATGCTCAAACACTTCACTAGATTCAAACAGAAGACATTTTCCTTTACAATAGAATCTTTTGTTTTGATATTTGAAGAGCACTTCAAGAATTGAGCAAATGTTTTTGTCAATTTCAATAAAAATGTATTTCAACAGTTTAATGGTGTCATCAGTAATGTCTCTAGTGTAGTATAGTATTCGTTTGGTCGTATGTTTTTGAAGTTGGATTACTGCAAGTTTTATTTTTAATTGCTATTATTAAGGTGGTTATTATTTTCTATCTTCTTAATAAGTAAAGTTTGCTCGATTCAAGGTTAGTTTTTCTCGGTGTCTTTATTTTTCTTCCTTGCTTTTAGCCACGTTTTCTTTACTTTAGCATACGATTTGATTCACTGCAGTGCATATTTCCCCTAAGAGTATTATATCTAATTGTGGTGACTCGTTTATTCAAATTGAACAAACAAGAACAAGAATCCGTCCAGTAAATGTACGTGTGACGTAAAGTCTTGAAAATCGATATCAGAACAATAATACTCTATTCCATACTATTATTACCACGGAAATCAATTCAACAATCGTATATACGCTAGAGGGTACGTATAAAATCCAACAGAACCCACCCTCGCAATTCGTAACACGTTGTGCACGTACACGCAATCCAAATTTTCACTTCGAGGATTTGCAATAAGACCAAGAAACTTTTCCATCTGTCGTGTACATAATATTATTATAGTACCCCGTCGCGGCTCGTCCTACACCACACCACACCACTCCATGACAACGACAACCAATCAGGGTGATATGCGACATTCAACAATCATTCAATGTCATTATAAATATTTCCATGAAAACTAATAACACACGACAGAAAGTCGATTTTTTATATATTTTATTGTTCAGTGTTCAGAACATGCAATTGCACATACACTTTAGGCTGCGCTCATATGGAGAGATTTCAGTTTCGGAGAATGTAATTTTTCGCGGTCGGGAAGCAAAAAAAGACTATTATCCTCACACTGCCCTAGACTCAACTTATTTGATAGCAATATACTGGTATTCGAGATTGAGAAATTCCTGGGTAAATGTCGCCATTTAAATAAATAAATAACAGGCGCGACAATCCAACATTGGACTAAGGCCGCAGGATGTGTTAGTGACATCCTATTTCCAAGATCTTATCTGCTTTTTGTTGAGGTAATGAGATCAGCATCACGCCCATTTAAATGCCCATACCAAATGTTGTAGCCTTTGGGTCGCGGAAATTATGAAGTATCGCCGTGTGAAGAAGACCTAAGACTTGCAGTGGCCTTTTGTAAGAGTATATGAGACAAAAGTACTTATTCGCGTCTCTCGGCGACACAACAACATTGTTGTGTTTATTGTTGAAACGATATATCGTGTCGCAGCAATTTATTGAAAAAGAGAAAACTATACATATACGACAATGATGGGGATGGTGAAGTAGAATAATGCATTGCAATACGGTACTCACTCACTAACTTAATGGTTGGCACTGTTGACAGTGAATGAAAATGAATAAACTTTTTAAATTGCCGGACAATAACACATGCAGACATGTGTATCATATATATAACGTGAAGGGGTGGCAATGGTTTCAGCAGACTTATGGGGTAGTTTATCTTCTTATGCAATTGAAATATGTATCGCATAAGAATGAAACTGATGGGGCATAACACATTGTAGCAATATGCATGGCATGACATGATGTTATATAATTCCGGAGAAACGACAATAAAATCATTAGTTGATGTACCGGGTATTTGACGTTAAATCAGAATCAGCATAAGGGGCTGTTGCCAACAACAATACTCAGAAAATTGAAGCGTATTTTTAAGCAGGTGTTTAAGAATATAATATTCCAGGGAAAAGGAAGAAACAATAAATTTTGGGCTCAATTTCTTCAAAGAACTGACTGAGATTTGATTCGATTCCATTCTTGGTATAAGAATCGCCGCGAAATATGTATACCCTTCCAGCTCCCGCATATATAAATAGAGCGTACGGTGATTGTAAGGAGATCACTGAAACTTAAAATTATATTTTCCAAATTTTTGAAAATGTATCTATTAAATAAGTTCTCTAAATAAATGTTAATAGCCGGTAAGAGCCTCTAAGAAATTTCACACCATTATTTTTATCAAAATGCATAGAGTCGTCAGACACAAATGACATGTTGTCAACAGCCAAATTTCGTGTTTTTATAGGCCTATAGATCTGACCCCATTAATTTTATTTTTCTGTAGCCACGAGCGCATTATTGAGGCTACTGAAAATTAAATAAGAAAAAAATGTACTCCAACGCATGGCTTTAAAATAAATACATTTACATACATATAAAATATATGCATGAAAAGAGAATCTTTTCTATTTATACTAAAATGCAAATATAGACACATTACTTACCCATAAATTCTGTTAATACTAGCACACTCATGATTTCCGCGAAGTAGGAAAAAATTCTCTGAATATTTAATTTTGTATGCCAGCAATAGACATATTGTTTCTAACGATTGTTTACCACGATCCACATAATCGCCCAAAAATAAATAATTTGATTCTGGTGGAAAGCCGCCATATTCAAATAGACGTAATAAGTCGTAATACTGTCCGTGGATGTCACCTGAAATTCAAAAGAAAAATGTACGATGTTAGTAAAAATTGTTGGAAAGTGCAATTATCTTAAGTGTTTGAAAAAAAGGCAGTTAAATATAATAATTTTGTGGTTTTGATTTCCTTTAATTTAATGATATTACAAGTAAGATGGGTAATGTTTCAATTGAACCATCTATTACGAATTGTTCTTGAGTCATCATAATTCATAATCATAACCCTTTGCTCAAGTTCAGTAAAGGGCAGTGTTCCAAGTTTTTCTCATATAGGGCGACTTGAATTAGCATATCAATATGTGACATATATGAATAACAAAACAATTAAATAACTTATTTACCGCCTGGTTCATGCAAGTGTTTTGTTCGGAAAATGTTTTCTTCATTATTTTCGAAATGACAGATTTTAACATTACTGAAAAGATAAATAGTTGAACGGACACGTATTCGTTCATCATAAAAATCATTGCATTAACTCACGTTTTTTCTACACATACCGTCTGTTTATTTTTCTTTTCATTTCAATCTCATTTAAACGAACAGTGTGCAGAACATGTTCCGCAAAACGATAAAATCAATTACACGTTGTGTTCGTGCACAGACATAGAGAACCATTGATAAAATACCGTCTGTTTATTTTTCTTTTCATTTCAATCTCATTTAAACGAACAGTGTGCAGAACATGTTCCGCAAAACGATAAAATCAATTACACGTTGTGTTCGTGCACAGACATAGAGAACCATTGATAAAATTTAATTGAATTAGACATTGTGAAGAAATACGTTAAGTTAAGCGATAAGGCAATTGAACAATATGGTCGTACGTAACCGATATGTTTGTCTATTCTATAGATATGATAAAATCACTCTACTACTCTATTACTCATATTGGAAGGATCGAAAATACATTTGAGATCGTATAAAAAGAGTCACAAAAAAATTAAGCGATTTTTGGACAAGACCAGAAAGGATTTTATTAAATAAAATTGATTGAAAGTGCAGTAAGCCTCATCTTATGTAATCATACAGCCTAGAGTTACCGGTATTTTTTTAGGACTAAAATACCGTTATAATATACAGGGTGATAAATGGTCTTCATAATGGAATAATAGCCTTGACAAACAAACTTAAAGTTCACCGTTAATAGTACAGTGGAACATTTAGAAATCGAACCATGCAGCTAATACAAATTGATGGACCGACAATGGGTCTAGATCAGGTATGACAAACTCAAAGTCCGAGGGCCGCATGCGGCCCACCAATCAGTTTTGTGTGGCCCGCGCGCCAGGTCAAAGAAACACAATGTGTATCAGCAAAAATGCGTTAAAAAATGTGAGGCGGTCAACTCTAAGTCTAAATTCACTAAAACTCGCAAAGAGTCGGTGGCTAATGCAAGCTTACAACTACAGTAGGCTCGCGTAAACGTGAACTGCGTCAAACGTGAACACCCGCTTATGTGAACAATTTTATGTTCACCCAGACTACTCTGAATCGTGAACAAGTCCTGAAAGCCCTAAAACTCTTAAATGTCTGTAAAAATAACTGTAGCTGTTTATTGTAGGTTGCAATTTTTAACCCCTTATGGGGAATTGCGCGTCTACTGCACTTACGCCTCAAAACGTTCCTACAGTTTCTTGCAATGTCTCCTAATTGACCACCGTTTTTTCCTGAAAGTCGTACACTATTCATCCAGAAATTCGTGCGACATTATTTTAGGGTGACTTCTTTTTCCATCGCATAACACGACTAGCAAAGTAGGTACGTAAGGTATGCGTATCACTATCAACTACCACTTTCACTTGCAATTCAATTCGCCATAATTTAAAATAATATCAGCTTAAAAAGTGTGCTACTTCTCGGTAGCGGCAACTTTCCAAGTGCTGCTCCGATAAAGCTGCTGATAGAAATAGGAAGCGGAACTAGCCAGGTTTGGCTTTTACACTTTAACCATATTTTGGACAACACGCCGAAGGCGCAATTAGCTTTTTACGATTTTTTAACTTTTTTTGCTCAGTTCGTTTGCCCAGGAAAAAATTTCGTTTGCTCACCCCCACAAAAACAGTTATTGCAAAAACAAAAAATTGTGAAGTTGGTGACGATTTTTTTTTTAGTTTTTATTACGCAGTTCGTTTGCTCATCGTTAGCCCAGGAAAAATTTTCGTTTGCCCACCCACCCAAAAAAATTTATGGACAAAAAACATTTTAAATTTCACTCAATAATGCACAGGGAAAATTTTCGTTTGCCCACCCCCGGGAAAAAAGTTATTGGCAAAAAACCTTCCACGCAGACATTTCACTCAATTATTTGAATGCCCCATCTGGCCACCCTAAATACGCCAGGCCAATCGGACTTAGCCACTTTGATTGCCCTGCCCCTTGAGGGGGTGGGCAAACGAAAATTTTTCCTGGGCAAATGAGGGCTAGCGATGGGCAAACTAAATTTGTAAAAAGGTATTAAAAATTCGAGTGGGAAGTACTAGTCAAATTTACCAAAATGAGAATTTTTTTGAGTGAAATTCCTGACTAGTAACGGTTTTTAGTGAATATCTCTTTTCGTAGGGGTGGGCAAACCACGATTTATCATAGATTACTGAGGGTACCCAATGGGCAATCCAAGTGGCCAAGTCAGACCGCGGAGGCATGCTTAGGGTGGCCAGATCAGGCACTCCAATATTGAGTGAAATTTAAAATGTTTTTTGTCCATAACTTTTTTAGGGTGGGCGGGCAAACGAAAATTTTTCCTGGGCAAACGATGAGCAAACGATTGACGTAAGAAAAAATAAAAAAATCGAAAGTGACGTCGCCAACTTCAAATTTTTTGTTTGTTTTTGCAATAACTTTTTTGGGTGTATGGGCAAACGAAAATTTTTCCTGGGCAAACCTGGGCTAACGATGGGAAAACGAACGAACGATTGCAAGGTCACTCTGATACAATATTGGTTCACATTGTCGAAAACATACTCAAAACAAACTTCCTTGCCTTTCTATTAGTTAATGCACCTATTTGCTTGTAAGCTGTGGTTCTGATTGGTATATTTCGACAGAAGACGCGATATTGTCGAACCAAGCAATACCAAGCAGCACCAGACCATCTAACCGACATTGCATTGATCCCAGCTGATTGGGGGAGGGGATCAGATACGTGCGTTTTATTGGATATCATATGAGGAGAGTTTCGCCTGCTGTCATACAGTGTAATACAACAGTGAGCTATCCATTCCAACGCCTCAACTGTTATTCGCCTTGTATAAGTAGCCTTCCATCATTATCTTTCACCGAATGACACCCCTTAAATTCCTTGAGGGTAACTGGAACCAGAGTGCAGCCGGATATCCGTTAGAGACACGTTTCTTTAGTGTGCGAAGTTGTACCGCTGTGACTGCATCGGTTCACCGGTGAGGTTTTTTCCCGTTTTGTGAGGTGTCGATTTTCGAAAGCAACGCGCGGCTGTGAAATTTTGATCTTGTGTTAGAGAAATTGGCCATCAGGGAATCTATTGTAATTCTTAATTCTGTCTTAAATAAAACCAGAGGCTATAAGTGTTCTTCGCGTTTTGATGGTGGTGAAATGTGAAATAAAGGCAGACCCCCTTTAGGACGCCCCTCAATGCCAAGAAGTGACATTGCCAATAAAATCAATGCTATCGTTCTTGAAGAGCGTGGCTGAATCATTGATCTATTCCGTTCGATGTCTGAAATTTGATTGAGCTTAGGAATTTATCGGAAACTTTCACATGAGAAATGTTACGGCCAAATTTCTCTCTCGTCTTCTCTTAAGTAATCAAAGTGAGTGTGGGCTACAGGCATGCTTTGAGGTTCAAGATAAGCTCCAAGAGGAGCCTGCATTTTTGGCAAGGTTATTAATCGTAGTGCAATAACTATGAGCTTGAAAGAAAATAGCATAGCCATCCGTTGCGTTATTCCGTTGTTAAAAAAAAAATCACGGCTGAATCGATGCATTAACAGCGACATAACTGTGCATATGAACTCAGGAGACGTGTCCCCAACGGATACCTGGTCGAACGATCGGTTCCCCCACTTACCTTAATCACCGCAGCGAAATCCCATTACTATTAAGGTGTTTGAAACAAAACAATTATTGTTTTGATCAGCTTACTTAGGTCGCACATACACAGAATCCATGGATTCCCGAAATCCAACGAAACTCCATATAAAAAAATTGCAGCTGGGTAAGTTGCCATTTTTTTATATTGAGTTTGACAGAACGAAGAATCAAAAAATGGATTCGTGGATGTAGTGACAATTGTCATCTAATGACAAAGTTAGACGCTGTTTTATATGTTTCCTTTCAACTATCCGCTGCCATGATTCGTCCGATATCCAGGGATTCGGCTAAGAAGCCTCGGTAAATTCTAAGTATGTATTTTTTGAACTAGTAAAAAAACATAAAAAATATTTGTGTGAACCACTGCATAACATGAACCCCCGTAAAGGTGAACAGTCGCGGTTTTAATTAGTTCGCGTTCTCGCGAGTCTACTGTATGAAGGTATTTTGGAAATTTTCCACAATGTTCGTTTTTTTTTGCCCTTTTGCCTATTATGATTTACATGTCTTTCTTTCACACCACATAAAGGTACATTTTCCTCGACACGACTGCACGACAGCGACTCGCTCATTCCATATAAAAACTCGTTTTTTAAATGAGAAAAACGAGTTTTTATGTGGAATGAGCGAGTCGCAGTCGTGCGGCCGCGTCGAGGACAATGTACCTTAAGTAATAAGTGTTTGCCTATTTTTAGCTACTTTTTTTACCGAAATTTATTTATGTCAGCCTAACAAATTTGGCCCCAAGGTTGTTCTGGACAACCTGGATGTTTCTAGGCGACCGGTGGTATGTTCTGATCAGCTGTGATCATTAGTGACTAGTGATGTATAATCATAATCATCAAGCGATTTTGATTTTTTAACAAATTTACACATTTCTGTAATAATGATAACGCTGTCTCCCGCATAATTTTTAAAGGTTAATTTTAGGTTGTCTACAAACTACTCCTAATATTTTGCAATTTGGGAAGATTTAAATATGCCAAAATCGAGCAATAACTAATTCTAGTTTTCTGTATTTAAGGCCTTAAAGCTGTTATAAATAGTAGAGTAAATTTAAAATTAAGTAAAAAAGATATGATCGTGAGACTATGTGCCGTTAAAGTACCTCATCTTGGCAGAAGTTGGAGAAAATTGAAATGGAAAAATAAATTGGTTTTAGGATTTTGTCCACCTTTTGCTTTTGCATTAGTTTCCGGACCAGAAATTTTAGGTATGGAAATCATCGCTTATAGTACGGGAGCCAGGTACCCAACTACCTTCCTCATAAGGTAACCGGCTGAAAATGTGTACAGGTGGTAGTTCATCACCGCTTCTGTGCAAAACTGCTGGTCAGCCCAAAATTTAGCGGTTCCTTGTTAGGGAAATTACGCAATATGTGCGCTAATTTTGAGGTTCAATCTTCCTCATAAGGTAACCGGCTGAATTTAAGTGCATGTGTTAGATCTCGACTTCCAGATGCCGAAAGTGCCGGTCAGCCCAATTTTTAGCGGTTCCTTCACCTATGCTGACCGCCTCAAAGATGCAAAAAAATGACCCCTACCTTCCTCATAAGGTAACCGGCTGAATTTATGTTCAAACGATCGATCTCGCTTAACCGTATCGAAACATAGTGGGCTGACCGCTCTGAACCGGTTCCTTGACCGGTCTTAACCGGTTTAAAGTATTGAAAATACCCTCGTAAAAAATGGATTTTTGATCATACCTGATTAGGTAACCAGGCTGGATTTGTATTCAAATGGTAGATCTCAATTCGCCCCTGTCGAAAGTACTGGTCAGCCCAGACCAAACCGGTTCCTTGATGGATTTTTACCGATTCAAAATAAGCAAAAATACACCAAGTACACAATATAAACTACTTAATTTTGGGGGGATATGAAGCATTCACCCGATTAAATTTATGTTCGTATGATAGACCTCAATTCGCCTGTGTCGAGAGTACTGGTCAGCCCAGACCAAACCGGTTCCTTGACGCATTTTTACCGATTCAAAATAAGTAAAAATACACCAAGTGCACAATCTAATCTACTTAATTTAGGGGGGATATGAAGTAATCACCCAATTAAATTTATGTTCGTGTGACAGATCCTGATGCGCCAGTCTCGAAAGTGTCGGTCAGCCCAGACTGAACCAGTTCCTTAACGCATTTTTACCGATTCGAAATAGGCCAATTTACACCAAGTACACAATATAATCTACTTAATTTTGGGGGGATATTAAGTATTCACCCAATTAAATTTATGTTCATATGACAGATCCTAATGCGCCAGTCTCGAAAGTACCGGTCAGCCCAGACCAAACCGGTTCCTTGACGCATTTTTACCGATTCGAAATATGCGAAAATACACCAAGTAGGTACACAATACAAACTGCGTAATTTTGGAAAAACTTAGGCCCAATTTCTCAAAACTCTTATCGAATGGTTAGTCTTATCGTATTTAGAAGACACACAAGCTTTTCTTTTATACTGAATTGAATTTTTGTTTATTTTGCTTAGTTATTCCATATTTTGCTTGGTTACACCATCATCTTAGATTGAAAACATCATTGCACACTGGTCTAGTGACTCTGTCGTCCCTATCTTTAAAGATAAAATTGTGTTTCTCACCGTAGAGGAAAAATGCTTTTCTTATAGAGTTTTCAATAATAAGGTGTTGAGAAAAGAAACATGTGGATATGTATGTTATCATGAAGAAGCAGACACAAGGATAATTTACCATGCATCCAAAATTGCAGAAGAAAACCCTACCGCAAAAGTTCTCATCAAAGCGAACGACACAGATATTTTAATTATTACATTATGTAATATACATAATTTCCCCTATTTAGAGATATGGATGGCTGGGGCTAGCAAACATGAAATGGAAAGCATCAATTGTACCGAACTATCAAAGGTACTTGGGCCAAATTTATGTAAGGATTTGCCTGCACTACATGCCTTTACAGTTAGCGACTACACTGCGGCATTCTATAGAAAGGGGAAAATCGGACCCTGTGAGATATTAGAAAATAATGTTATATTTCAAAATATATTTTTTTCACTTCGATCGAGTCTGACGTGGATGATGAAGACTAAATGAGTGGCATTCAAGAGTTTACCGCGTTAATGTACTCTGTTAAAAATTGCGATAGCGTAGATAAAGCTCACGTAGAAATTTTTGAGAAAATGTATGCTAGAAAAAAAATCAGAGCAATTTCTAAAAAAAATAAGGGGTTTTGATTCAACTTTCCTCCTTGCTGGAAATCATTGAAGCAAAAAATATTGAGGACAATATACGTTTCAACAATGTGGCGAAATGCCACAAAGGCAACATGTACAGTTTTACCTCCTACAAGGTACGGATGGAAAACCACAACTGCGAATGATTCGGTAAGGCTGGAGCTCCATTGGTTTGACGGCGAACAAACCCCTTTGAAAATAGAAGACATCGTAGAACCAACGCCACACGACGATATTGACGACAATGACGATATTGCTAGTAATATCTATAGCTCCGAGATAAATATGTAATATAATCAATAGAACTGAATTAATTGTTTGTTTAATAATTTAATTTGATTTAAACATTAAATATATTTATATGCATACTTAATTTTTGCCTACTTTGAATCGGTAAAAATGCGTCAAGGAACCGGTTTGGTCTGGGCTGACCGGTACTTTCGAGACTGGCGCATTAGGATCTGTCATGCGAACATAAATTTAATTGGGTGAATACTTAATATCCCCCCAAAATTAAGTAGATTATATTGTGTACTTGGTGTAAATTGGCCTATTTCGAATCGGTAAAAATGCGTTAAGGAACTGGTTTAGTCTGGGCTGACCGGCACTTTCGAGACTGGCGCATCAGGATCTGTCATACGAACATAAATTTAATTGGGTGATTACTTCATATCCCCCAAAATTAAGTAGACTATATTGTGTACTTGGTGTATTTTTGCTTATTTTGAATCGGTAAAAATCCATCAAGGAACCGGTTTGGTCTGGGCTGACCAGTACTTTCGACAGGGGCGAATTGAGATCTACCATTTGAATACAAATCCAGCCTGGTTACCTAATCAGGTATGATCAAAAATCAATTTTTTCGAGGGTATTTTCAATACTTTAAACCGGTTAAAACCGGTCAAGGAACCGGTTCAGAGCGGTCAGCCCACTATGTTTCGATACGGTTAAGCGAGATCTATCGTTTGAACATAAATTCAGCCGGTTACCTTATGAGGAAGGTAGGGGCCATTTTTTTGCAGCTTTGAGGCGGTCAGCATAGGTGAAGGAACCGCTAAAAATTGGGCTGACCGGCACTTTCGGCATCTGGAAGTCGAGATCTAACACATGCACTTAAATTCAGCCGGTTACCTTATGAGGAAGATTGAACCTCAAAATTAGCGCACATATTGCGTAATTTCCCTAACAAGGAACCGCTAAATTTTGGGCTGACCAGCAGTTTTGCACAGAAGCGGTGATGAACTACCACCTGTACACATTTTCAGCCGGTTACCTTATGAGGAAGGTAGTTGGGTACCTGGCTCCTAGACTATTAGACCAGTGATTGCCAAACTGCACGCGCTTCTCCTAGAGAGGCGTGACGGTTGGGAAAGGAGGGTGAGAGAACAAATCAAATATTGATGTCGTTTGTATATGATGATTTGCTTCAAGACCATTATTCCCACTTAAAATTCTTTCTAAATCTACCGGAGGTACCGTTTCTGCAAAACAATAGCCAACAATATTATTTGTTAGATTAAAATAAAAATCGCTGCAACTCAATCCGTTGAATGAACACTGCTGAGAATATTTTAGGTCGAGACTAAATCCAAAAATTACTTGATATGGCTGATTGAAATTGACGAAGTCTCGCGCTTCTGATATAAACGGCACCAACCAGCCAGATTCGGAAATTACGGAATTTACAAAATACTTTCAGTAGCTCCAAAATATGGGCTGTACTAACAATATTGATCTTTTTTTTTATAGAGAGGGCGATATGGTTTCTAAAGGCAATTTTATAGGTTAACACATCACTGACTGACCCTTGTCGTCCAAAATATCACCACGTGTGCCTTCCGAAATCTTGTTCTTCGTTTGTTTCATGAGTCACATGTGACTCACAGACGTGAAGGAGGAAAAACGCTGTGTGCACATGTGAAAAAATAAACAATGGATAGGTTTTGAATTTTTTTATCAACTAATCCGGTCATAATTTAAATTGCGCAAGGGGTGCAAGGGTGCAGACCTCGCAAGGGGGCGCGAACGAAATAAAATATTGGGAACCACTGCCATAGACTCTGAATAGCGAGGAGATTTTGATGGAGGCAGTTGTTTTGCCTAAATTGACGAGCAATCTGTCTACTCGTCCGACAAAACGTATAAAACATTCTCAGCTCAACGGGATCCAATTGGCGAATTCAACATATTATACTCCAGCTCGAATTGATTTGGTGTTAGGGCTGAATTATATGAGAAGTTGCTGTTGGATGGCACAAAACTACTATACAGTGAAATTTTGCTCCAACAGACAAGGTTAGGTGGGGTTTTGTCGGGTAAAACTGATAAGGGTAGACAAATTAAATCACGTTTCTGGGAATTGGAAGAGCCAATGGTGGAAACTCCTCTCGTACCTGAAGACGCCTTTTGTGAATAATTCTTCAAACAAACCTTCACGAGGGACTCTTTAGGCAGATTTGTAGTCCGTCTACCGTTCAAGGAAGAACCAGGAAAGGAGAAATTAGGTGGTTCTCGACGGGCTACAGAAACAAGTTTGAAGGGACTTGAACGAAAATTCGATCACGATATTCCAAGAGGATGAATGAATATGTAGGAGGAGGTTATATGAGTCCGGTCGAAAGGAAAGACGAGCTGACAATGAGTCATGGAGCGTTCCGTTGCCAGGCCCATTATCTTCCTTATCACGCCGTGCATAAGTAGAGCTCGACCACGAAAACCAGGGTTGTTTTCGATGCCTCTAGAAAAACCACTTCAGGATTATCGCTTAATGACGTTTTATGGACTGGAGCGTGCATAAAAAATTACATAAGAACACTTTTTTTTATTACGAACGAAATCTATTTTATCTGCTCATCCAGAAATATTCTGTTCTGTAAAAGAAATTTTAATTGTCTAGCTATGATTACGAGAACAGCTCATTAAATCACAGAGCCCCCCTATTTCGTATTATATTATGTAAATCATCGACTAATAGTCTAACGTTACACCCACAAGAGTCTCATGAAATAGAATATAGTATGTACATATATGACTATAATGTCTCAAGAATGTGCATTACTCACTCGCTTGACCCCTGACGATAAAATACAAAATGAGAATATGCCGAGAATATTGGCGGTCAACTGTGTACGTATCATTAATTTGTCTTTTATATTCTATCTCAAAGAGACGCCGACCGATAGAAGACGCCATACAATCAAATTACCCTTGACATAATTAATTCTTGGCACAAAATTATAATGTGCACTTAATTTTGATCCTCTCGTCCCGACCGACTTATAGAGAGATAGTTATTTCATCTTTATGCATGCATTTATTACTTGTATTATGTAGTTTGAGTCAAAGCGTTATCGTCATACCAGGAGTATAGTACATATCTGTATTCCTCCATGAGTTTGAGACTGTGGGCAGAAGAGAATATTTTTATGGGGGGCGGCACTATTGTCCATAGTCTATACGATAGGTTATATAGATGCTCTCCTGATTTATGTCTGCTATTTTACAATATGTAATAGTGATTGATGATCGAAATTCATTTAAAACTAAGGATATGAAGGGTTTATTTTTTATACAGACTGGTTAGTCTAGTAGTTAGTGCGCTTGCGCCTTCGAAAAACAGGTTCGTGGGTTCGAATACCACTGCGTGAGCAGATTTAGTTTATGATGGTCCTCGAATTTACGATTCATATGACGGACTATAATCGTAACTCTGCAGAGCGTGCTGTTGATCTCAACTCTCTACAAAAAAGCAGTTAAGATCTTGGAAAATGGATGTGACTAACATATCTATGCAGGCTTGGACCCACGTTGGACTGTCGCGCTAGTTATTTGGCTTTATTCAATTTTTTTTTTTTTGCATATGAAACCCAAGATTTTGACAAAATAAAATCCTTAACTAGATTGTTGCGTGTTATTTTCATTTAAACCAGGACATGATCTCAAGCTCATGGGCGATTTTGTGCATAATTCAATTTGAATTGAGTTCAGACTGAAGTCGTGGGTGGACTGAGCAGATAATAATCTCAAGACCATTGAGCTTACTGATTTTACAGATCAGACTGAAGTCGTGTGTGTGCAACTTTCGATTTTTAACAGAATAAATCCTTCCCATGTGAGCACACTGTGAAATTATGCATGTACATACTTTTATTGAATTTTTCTAATTGACAACTAACTATACTAGAATGGGAGCTGCTTGTCTAGAAAAGAACTCAATTTCCATGACATGAAACGAATTCCCTTGACCGCAGAAATGTATTTTTTGTGCTCAATATCGACCGGCTTTACTACAGTGTGTTCTCCTTAAAAAAAACCTAAAGCTATCAACTGTCGCCATCTAGTCGCAGAACTAGCATCATAAAGCATGAACAACAACAGAAGGCAACATTGAATCAAGTCAATATTTGGACTTTTTACATTGTTTTTTTTGCAGGCTTATGGCATGGTATACGATTATGTTGTGCGGTTATGGTCGTTGTCTTAATGCTTCACAATTTACATTGACTTTCTTCTGTTTGTCTTTACGATACGACATGACTTTTTGTATATTGTCCTCTTTTTTTGCTGCAATGCAATTGAGTAGATATTCTTATGAAAGAGTGTTTATAGCAGAAACTTGCAAGATCAGAACAGATGAACTCAAAAAGAGAGGTCAAAATGGCAATACATATTGCATCACATCATGCATCCTATACGAGGCCAACACTGGATGTATACAACACATACTATCTGTATGGGCGCACGGATGCGAACATATCTGTATGTCTCGTATCCTTGGCAGACTGAAAAATATGTTTGCATTTTTGAACTGCAGCCAAAATGCTGGAAGTTTAATGCTCTCCGGTCTCGGGCAGTGATGAGATTCTGTGTCGATGAAACGGAAATGTCGCATCAAGGAAATGATAAAGAAAAATGAATATTCATCGTCGTCTGCCTAAGCTCTATGATGAAGGACGACGACATCATTTTTATCAGCATTTTTCCACAGGATATGGAGATTGTCTGGATAAAATTGATTTATCGTTGATGGAAAGTTTTGAGCCAATTTCGATGCCTTCGGTGTCACATATACATTTTTGTAAGTAGACAAATTGTAAAGGATTTAAAAATTTTTTTTTTTGATAAAATGAAATTGAAATCAGAATCGAAAATTAGTGCTAAATGGAGCGTTTTTCTGATTTGGGCGGTAATTGCTGAATGATGTTTTTTTGGTGAAGAAACACTGTTTGGCACCGCACAACACCTGGAACGATAAAGTTATCAGAAGGGACAAAAAATGTATAAATTGAGGTAGAGCAAGGGGTTCTTCTATACTGTCAAAACTTTCGCAAGACTAGCAATAGGCTTACCATTTGCTCTAAGGCAGGAGTGTCCAAGTTAATTTTTAAACGAGCTACACTTCTGATTTGAACAGTTATGGCTGGTCAAAGATTATATTATTTGTTATGCAGAAACTCACTGCTACTTCATTAAAATGTAATGGTTCGATAGACACAGATAGCTCAATTTTTGAATTCACTTAGCCTTACAATTACGCCCTGATTTGATTAATTTCAGTTGCCGACTAGGAAAAGCTTGCTTACGTGTTTTTGTTCGAAGAGTGTATTGTGGAATAGAACATAGTTTTTAGTCCTGATGGCTGCAAAAAATATGAAAGCCCCCTTTTTTTAAATAAGAATTTCGGCGTTAGCACGCGGAAAGATTAATTTATTAAATTATTTTAAATTGATTAATAAATCTGGCCGACATCGTCTGGTTCTTCGGAGCTCTCCGTATCACCAATATAAACCTTTGCGCGTTATTTTTATTTCGTCTCATTTGGCGATATACATGGGATTTATCGCCTAATGTGGGTACGCAGCTGGAATATGCCATCATATAACAGGTCAGCTGGAGAGATTACGGACATTTTTTGCATGTCCCATCTATGAGGTATGCCTGTCATTGTATGGTAGCATTCTGGAAAGGGAACGCCTATTATAGAAAGGTAGACTGCGGAACCGCATCATCTGTTCATGTTGTTTTTTAGCGAAGATACCATTCTATTCTTCCCTAATGATTAGTGCGCGCAGCTTCGGTGCACATAGGGTCATGGGTTCGAGACTCACTGTGAACGAATTCAGTTTATGGTGTTTTAGTCCAGTACAATTGGTTCAAAATAGCCCCAAACCTAAACATCCAAAAAGAAAAGAAATTTTTGATGCCGAATTGTTAAATACACTGCCTAATATACGCAGTAAAAAGTTACACTAATTTGCGCCATGGGTTAATGGGGGAGGGGGTGGCAAAGGGGTGAAAATTCAGTTTCTTGCAAATATCTGGAAAACTATGAGTCTGACCTTAAAATGTGCTGAGAACAAAATAAACTACATAAAATTACCTTTGTAATGATATGTAACACGCTAGACATTTTCTTAGAAAATTATACCCTAGACCTAAAAGTATTATAGAGAATTTCCATTTTTTGAGTTTTACATTTCGCACTGTAACTTTTGATAAAATAGACCTAGGATCACAGGATCTTATTCATTATATTACCAACAAAATTAGTTTGATTTTTATTAAAAAGGAAAGTGATCCCTCCATTGACGCCCCCCTCACTCCTCCTAACATTTTTCAAAAAGGCATGCCTGTAGCTTCTTTTCAAATTAAGCCAGGCAGATCAAATTTGGTAAGGTGCCTACCCTAAGCCCCATTATGCTCCTTACCAAAAATTATTACCATCCGATCAAAACTAAGGGTACCCCCCATACAAAGTGAACCAAAATTAAAAAAAAATTCACATTTTTTCACTTCTAAATTCTATTTAAAATGGAAAAATAAAATGTATCTCGTAGAACGTCATTATAACATTTATTTGTAGTCTTCTGAATGTATATTCATAAGTTTGTACCAGAGCGTCTCTTACAAGTACGAGAAATCGGGTTTGAAGTTTGCTAGTACACGTTACTCGATATATTCGGAAATAGCCTTAGAACTGGTACCAATGACCTTCAAACCCAATTTGTTGATACTTGTACCGTACGCTTTGGTGCAAACTTTTGCACATACATTCAGAAGACTACATTTAACTGTTATAATGACGTTCTAAGAGATAAATTTTATTTTTCCATTTTATATAGAATTTAGAAGTGACAAAATGTGAAATTTTTTGGAATTTTGGTTCACCTTGTATGGGGGGTATCCTTAGTTTTGATCGGATGGTTATAATTTTTGGTAAGGAGCATAATGGGGCTTAGACTAGGCACCCCACCAAATTTGATCTGCCTGGCTCAATTTAAAAAGAAGCTACAGGCATGCCTTTTTGAAAACTGTTAGGAGGAGTGAGGGGGGCGTCAATGGTCGGAGCACTCCAATTTTTGGTACAAATTAAATGAATTTTGTTATCAATATATGGACAAGATCTTAGGACGGTAGGTCTATTCTATCAAGAGTTACAGTGCGAAATATAAAACTCAAAAAATGTATATTCACTATAATATTTTTGGGTCTAAGGTATAATTTTCTGCAAAAATTTCCAGAGTGTTACATATCATTACAAAGGTAATTTTATTTAGTTTGTTTCGTCCTCATGACGTTTCAAGGTCAGACGCATAGTTTTCCAGATATTTGCAAAAAACCGAATTTTCACCCCTTTGCCACCCCCTCCCCCCTTAACCCATGACGCAAATAAGTGTAACTTTTTACTGCGTATATTGAGCAGTGTATTCAACAATTCGGCATCAACAATTTCTTTTCTTTTTGGATGTTTGGGTTTTGAGCTATCTGTACTAGACTATTTTTCGAACTCATGACCCATGTGACGGACTATGATCTCACTCAGATGTTAAACCCATTTATGGGGATAAATAACAATGCTGAGCGTGCTGTTGATCTCAACACTTCAAGATCTTGGAACTTGTATGTCACTAACACATCTGCGGCATAAGTCCAATGTTGGACTGTCGCGCCTGTTATTTTTTTTTGTTCGCTTACTCTGGATATATTTTTTGTCAAACGCAGCCTAATACTACCGTTCTGAGCTGAAATTTCACCTTCAGCCTTAATAACATGGATATGTTGCCGATGAGTCTAGTGCCAATTTGTGAATAAATTTCAAAAAGTTACTCCAAGAAACTATATTGCTGCGAAAAATTGCGGGAGCCTCAACTGAACGATTTTAAATTAAAATATTTCTTTCTTTCCGTATACACATTCACTTTAGTAGAGCTTGACTATGCTTTGAAAGATTTTACAAAAATTGGCCTTTAATATTTCGTAGCAAAAATCTATTTTCGATGTCGATAATAGGTAAAAAGAACTAATGTCCTCGATTCAGCAACAACAACGCATTGGTCTCGGCGATGACACGATCCAAGATAGAGCTGCCTGTAGAAATATGCTGGGATATTATCGCCAAAACGGGCGATGTGCCTACACCGCGGGTCGCGAAACCATGGAGCGGTATGAAGAATGAGGCAAGGAAGAAGAAGAAGTCCTCGATTCAAGGGGAAAATCTTAAAATCCCCGCAAAAATATTAGTATCGAAGCAGTTGGATAAATTTCAATTGAAATTTTCAATTTTAAAATAATTTCTTTTCCGAAG
Organism: Microchrysa polita; assembly: GCA_949715475.1. Classification (NCBI taxonomy): domain Eukaryota; kingdom Metazoa; phylum Arthropoda; class Insecta; order Diptera; family Stratiomyidae; genus Microchrysa; species Microchrysa polita. The sequence continues at coordinate 7,733,059 of OX454420.1, forward strand.
ATACTTGCGGGCCGGATAAAAGCCATTCGCGGGCTGGATTGTGGCTCGCGGGCCGTTTGTTGGACAAGCCTGCTCTAAGCTCTATGGAGCGCGCACAACTCGAGTATTACCTATATTTATAGGGTTTTTCTAGGTTTTCTACCGTTGTGATTTAAGATAGACAAACGCCCACTGCGCCCCTCACAATCAGGTCTGTAGAGAGGGTGGGGGAACGGGGTGATTCCCCCCGGGCCCGGGATTCCAAAGGGGGCCCGAAATTGGACACAAAAGTTGTGCTTTAGTGTTTTTTTGTTTTTTTTTTTACATACAAATTTCTATTTTGAGGTCGTTAACTAAGAAACCTTATTAGAACTGTATCTAGCATTTAGTATTATACATTCTGCACTAGGCTTGTGGCCCCAAATCTAATATTGAATTGTTAGGACTGGGGCCCGAATCATCATATTCAATCAACAAATCAACATGATCGTTTCTTTACTAAATGTCTAAATTCAATCTGCCCTCGCATTTTGAAAGTGCATGTATAACTTTTTACGTAAATAAATTAGAAAATTCGACTTCTTCATCCATGAACGTAACGTTTTTCAAAAAAATACGTGTTCAAAGTAAAAATAGGAGAGACATTTTTTCTAGAAGGACTTTTCCGGGCGATCATTTTGTGTACGTAGTAGTAGTCTGGCTGGTCGAGCGGTTAGTGCGCGCACCTTCGGTGCACAGGGTCATGAGTTCAAATCTCACCGTGTTCCATGGTGTTTTTCGAACTCACGAGCTTGTGACGGACTATGATCTCACTCAGATGTTAAGCGAGTACCCATTTATGGGGATAAATAACACTGCTGAGCGTGATGCTGATCTCATTACCTCAAAAAAAAGCAGATAAGATCTTGGAAATAGGATGTCACTAACACATCCTGCGGCCTTAGTCCAATGTTGGATTGTCGCGCCTGTTATTTATTTATTATTTATTTTGTGTACGTACTGCGCTGCTGCTAAATTCTTTTCAAGGTACGAACACCGAGATTTTGGTCACTTAAATTCAGCGTCCCGTCTAAGAGGGAGCAAGCCGGGCGATCGCCCAGGGCGCCACATATTAGGTGCTGCATTTAGAATGGATAAAAGGCTAAGTAAGATCTGCGTAAATTTCAAGTCTGTGATGCTAGCACCCGCCCTACTTTCAGAAATAAAAGCGCGACAATTCGCTGCTATGTGCTAATTCATTCTTTAAAAAAAAGACACTAATTTGAGAATTACTCGTATGTACTAATTTCGTCCTCCAATTGAAAATTTAGTTCCTCTTTCTTTTCACCAGAATAAAGGACATCGCATGATCTCAAATTTTTGCCGAAGGGAGCGCTACCTGATTTTCGAATAGAGGACGAAATTATAGCACGTACAATTTTATTGTTTTATTTAAATGCGATTTGATTTCCGGAAGATCCGATCTAAAGTTTCTGTTTAGTCTGTTGTGTTACAGGAGTAACTCCCGAGGAAATTCGTATGAAATAAGAAATAGGGAGTGGCATAAATGCTGACCACATAAAGGCGTTTAAAACACACTCTTCTGATGGAAATGTGTGGAAACAAAGGCATTCATTTCATAATTAATTTTTTGGGTTCATTTTCCTTTATTTTCATAGACCTTTCGCAGCATAATTTCAATTAAATTTGCCAAACCTTCGCGTGGATGGATTTCTTCAGTTGAGTGCATTGATTCATCTAGCATTCTTTTCAGCAAGGTGAGGAATCAAACCACACATAACACATTGTCAGAGCTCCTAATTTGTGTTCGGGAATGCTTATATCGGAATTTGGCTACGTCTCCTCGATTAACTAGGTCTAACCTTATTGCATTAAAATAAGCCATGCACAAAATCCGGCTAATTGAAGTTTTTTTGGCTGTGTAGTTTCCAAGGAATTTATGGAAGGCAAATGCACGAAATTGGTAGTGAATGCGAGCACCATTTTTTGAAACAATTTTTTGAGAGCAGAGTTTTCTAAAAATGTGTTTCAGTGGAAAACAAAATTTCCCATTTATTTTCGATTACATTATGCTTTACAAGATTTAACTTTGAAATTCCAAACAAACTCTATAAGGCCTTGCTGAACTGTGGTGAATTGCGCTTCATAGTATAAATGATAGCTAGACGTTGGTTTGAACCCCATTGTGACCATGAATTTGTGTGTTGTCTCTGTAAAAATGCTCCTACGTCAGCTGGTTTCACTATGTAAATCGTTTCGGAGCAACGACCATGATCTGCCACAAGCACTCGACAAGAGGAAACAATCCTTGGAATCGATTCTACAACAACGATGTCCATCCATACTATCTTTACTATCAATTTGCCTGGTGCAACACCTAAGGGGCGGCAATTTGTCCTCTTGCCCGGGGCGGCGTAAGTGCTAGAGCGGGCGCTGCTTAAATTATTGAATTTCCATTTCAATCATTCGTTTTTCGTTTCCCAAAAATTAGGATCGAGCCACTTCTTCTCTTCTCAGTACCGTATAGCCCCATGTTGAGCCATGGTGCGTTAACTCAGCCGTTTATAGGCAATTTCGATTCAACGTTACATTGCATATCATTTCGGAGTGTATGTAATTTTGCAAGCACTATATATTTCATATCCGCACATGTACGGAGAATTTGGACCACGCCAAAATTCCATCTCCGGATCTATAGATTACTATAGCATCGTAGAGTGCGACTCAACCAAGTGAGCCCCTGAGTGCCACTGATTAAGAATGATAAGATGCCCTACAATTCAATACAAAAAGAGGACGGGAAAGAAATCAGCAAATTTCTTCAACGAAATTCCTGAGCTCTGGAGATGTTTTAATATGAATACATCATCAATATACGATGTCATGCATCAGTATCCGAAAAATGTGCGGCAATTAGAATTTATTATTGTGCAATTCTTGGAGACAACAGTTTACGTAAACTCAGCTAACTTTCTGGAGCAAGTTAAGGCTGTTTTTCGCAAGATATTTTTAATTTGAAAATTTGAACGTCCAGTGATTTGTCTGATAAATTTTCAAAAGTTTTAGGACAGAATTAATTTTTTGAGTGTACTGAACGCTTATGTAGAGGAGTCGCAATAAATCTTTCTTACGTCTTATGAACCCCTAAGCCTCGAAGACCAACAGTAGGCTCAGGAGAGTTATTTATCTCTATAAATAGGTACTCGTTTAACATCTGTGTGAGATCATAGTCCGTCCACATACGTGATTTATAAGGTAAAAAATATAAATATACAATTTTTTAAGAACCGAAATGTAAAAAAAAAATGTTCTTCGATTTATAATTTTTTATCGTATGGAAGGGGAGGGCCCGGAATCGTTGTCCCCCCGGGCCCGAATTTTCTATCCACGGCCCTGCTCACAATGTGTCTCGCAAATTCTATACTGTTCGCAAAATTTTCGCAAAACTTCCCGCTTTCAATCACAATCGATTTACCTTTTCAACCACACAACACTTCTGTCCCCGTGTTTTTTCTCCCAACCAAAAACCATTGTTCTATTCTAAATTTAATTCAATTTCTATACCTTGTTCTAAATGGCGCTATAGAAGAAAACATCATGCTCTCTCGAAACAATTTCATAAATGCAACACGACGGCAATGGATTTGAATTGACACCTACATAAACGAAATGATAAACTTTCTAGCAAGACTAGTAGATAGATATTAGTACCACTGCCAAAGCAAGCACAAAGCCATACACACTGATGAAAATTGCACCTGAATTGAGGTCAAAATTGCAATCAAATTCTATCTTTAGTGGTTAACCACAGATTTTTTTTCGTTTCAATTTACGTATATTGTTTGTGGTTTCTGAACAATTTAATTTATGCGTTTGATCATTGTGCTTCGAGCGCGATATGTGGATGTGCGCGGTTATCACATGCTGTATAGTCCCAATTAACATTAGCATGCCAATTAGATTAAATATTAACATGCTCAGGGTTGTTTTTTTTTTTTAAATACATACGTATTATCATTATATGCATCCGATTGTGTATGATGTTTAAAATTTTAATTTGAAACTCGTGAAAGATATGGACGATTTGGAAATGAACACGGAAAAAACACATTGGACTTGTGACCACTTTTTCTATTTCACATATCCCATAAATATAGGCGAAATCAGGATTGCAATAAAATATAGAAGAATTTACTATACAGATAGGAGTCTAAATGAATAGCAAATATCATTATACATATATGCACCACTGCTATACTTTGTAGCTTATAGTACAATTTCTTATGGGTTTTCTTCCACATTGATTTTGTAAAATTTCCTAATTAATATGCATTGAAATGCTACCCTAGTTTGCGCACAGCGCCAAAAAAAAGTCGTATCATTTCATAAATATATTGCATTTATTCCTATTTTAAAATGTAAACCTATCAAATTATAAAGTATGTATTCCCATATTTTAAGGTGGTTGTATCGATATTTATAGTAGATTCCTTCCTGTGATGAAAAACTTGTAATTGCGTGGCTCGCCTTGTCGCTTGTTCACCGAAAACTGAAATAAAAATGTGGGCATTAGTTTGTCACTTTGTTGAATGCACTCAAAATAGTAAACGCGGGGAACATTTGAGGAAACCGTGTCCCGTTTTTTTGTATTTTCCACTGTGGAGCTGGACATGATTTATATTGCAAAACTACATTGAAGTAATCATTTTATTATCGTCCCGAATTTCGTTAGTAGACCTAGCCTGGACCTAGTCACAGAAACCATTTACTAATCACACTTCCGCCATTTCGCGCGATACTGCAATGCAGTTTTGCAAAATGCAAATTGTGTACACTAACACGATCGAGTCACTAAACGAGCGGCACGGTTTGTTCGAAGGCTCGCGCACTATTTTTATGATAATTTTTAACAAAACTTACCCTTTTTTCACCTTCTAAAAACAAAAACACCGAAAAACTTGCACTTGCATTAGCATACCGCGGTGATATGCCTTGCTTTGTCGCGATTGCGGGCGCGTTGTGAAAATAGCATTGTCTTTTTGTTTCTAGTGCACATTTTATAGCATTCGGTACTATATTTTTTAGACGGCAATGTAATATTGTCACATATGAAAAACAATATTGGAATAAATACGATAAATTTAAGATATCCGACAATAAAGTGATCGAATATAAGTTTATGGAATATATAGACTTAAGAGTTATATTTTATAGGTATTGCTTCCACAAATATAGGATATTTTTCCAATAAATGTTAGCATTTGGCCTATATGGTAAATGCTATATTTTTTGCGTCGAGGACTACATGTATTTTTTTCCGTGAAGTACATATATATTGGGAACAAATTTAATGCATACAGATTTTGTAAAATAAATTTGTATGTGGTTAATATTACATTAGACGTAGAAAAAGCATTTTTAGGTCTTTATTATATCATTCATATTGTATCATCATCGAAGCGCTTTTCATATTGTCTAACCGCAAAATAGTATTGAACGCAAAGTACATGGGTACTATTAATTAATAGCTGTCTCTCGAGATTAATAAGTCTCTTTTTGTTCATTAATGATTCCTAATCAACAATACGAGGGAATTTCGAAAGAATTTTGTGATAAATGTCAATTTATTACTTATTCGAAAATAGGGAATTTTCTTCGTTCTCATTTCTTCTTTTTTTTGCAGATTTTTTTTATGTAAATTCTTTTCCATAATCATTTTATTTCATATGCCTTCTAGACGCTAATTATTCAGCGGAATCTGAATGCAATTGAAAGTAAATTGAACGAAAGTTGAATCAAAATTGAAATTGCTGATTTTTTTATATTTCATTCAGTAGATAGTGCCTAATTATTAGGCATAAAATTGCATGGAATTGGTGTTGTAGTGATTATTGCCGTTCAAATTCAATTCAATAAGTATTCAATTAAGAAACATTCCCTGAGTTGAACAATTGAAGAAAGAATTTTGTGATAAGTGTAGATTTTTTACTTATTCGAAAATAGGGAATTTTTTTCTTTCTCATTTTTGCTTTACTTCCATTCACGCTTTCAATACAGATTTACCATCATCATCTGATTTTTATGCCTTCTAGACGCTAATTATTCAGCGAAAACAATGCAATTGAAAGTAAATTGAGCAAAAGTTGAATATGAATTTAAATTGTTGATTTTTGTATATACACTGAGCTTCAATGAAACCGGGCCACACCTTAAGCGAGAACTCTAATCAAAACAGGCATTGTGTTTGCTGCGTGAGTTAACGGTACTTCAGATGCATTAAATGCACTTTCTGGAGATATAAATTCATAGTTGTAAGTTTCATACTTTTTGAGAAAATTGAATTTGAGTTCGAAAGTGGCGAGTGGCCCGATTTTTGTGAAGCCGAGTGTACATTTCATTCAGTAGGTACTGCCTAGTTTCCAGACATAAAGTTGCTTGAAATTGGTGTTGTACTGATTATTTATTTATTATGAAAACTAACTTATCCGGTGTTAGATAAGAATCAATCCATTTAACCAGTGCAATAGGAATGTCTACGGCTATGAGTTTAGTCAGAAGTCTGTGAAAACATATCGTGTCAAATGCCTTCGAGAAATCTGTATAAACTACGTGAACACCTTGGTGGCAATCAAACATTTGGCAACAAATTGCGTAATCTCGAGTAAGTTCGTCGTGGTTGAGCGGTGTTTCTGGAAACCATGTTGACAGGAGGATATTAAATGCTCAAAATGTATTATCAAAAAGTCATTGACGATTTTTTCAAAGACTTTAGCACAAGACGGAACCAATGAAATAGGTCCATAATTTTGTTCCGAAGAAAAATTGTCAGTGCCTTTAGTGATAGGTAGAATTAAAGCTTTTTTTCCAGACAGATTGCCGTTCAAATTCAATTCAATTCGTATTCAATTTACAAACATTCCCTTTACCAGATGTAACCTTTGAAATTGGTTGTCTGTTTTGATTATGTATAAACGAACAAACCACTTTTTTTTTCTACATTTACGTATGGAATTATATTTTTATAAATTTAAACGCGACACCATCCTGATATAACAGTCTATGCCCTATGTAGCAACGGTATGCAACATGTTAAGACAGTAGTTTACGTGAAAATGAAAAACTGGTATAGATAGACATGAACAGTATGACGTCGGTGATCCTAATTTGAAGATGCTTAGGATAGGTCAGAGGTCGCCAAACTTTTTCTTAACGATTAGATTTAAAAAAAAAATGTTGGCAGGTCTCATTATGCAATTTGGAAGGAGTACAGATTTATGATATTTTGATAACTCTGATATATATATATTTTGAGTGATGTCTTTTCTACTGCTGGCCAGATTTTTCTAATCTCTGTATGAACTGTACAATGAGAAATAAGCATGTTCCAACTTAGAGCACTCCCGTCAATGTACTTTTTATCGGTTAATATATATCAGTGATAGCATTGGAAGAACTGAATGAAAGCTCTTCACAATAATTATTATGTCTCATTAAAATTTTCCTCTAGTACCTGTCTTTGATGTTTGTTAAAAACGCAATCAGCCGCCTCTATAACTAAAATTGTAATCCCTTCAAAACAAGACCTCACTAATTAATTGCACACAGTATCGACCATATTAATTAATAATCCTATGGCATATGAACTTGACCTTGTGTTCATTGACAACTCCCAAATGTGTATACACTACACATACAACTAACCATATGTGAAGTGACTCATTATAAAATATTAAACGAACTTCTTAACGGCAAAACTTTTATACAATCTGCCTCCGCCCTCCTGTATAAACTCTGCCACTCACTAGTGGCTGTCATTGAATACACAATTTTCATTTCCATGTTGAATTTTTCTTGCGTCTAATTTATAAATTTATGATGAAATGATATGATAAATACAAGTACACACGCGAGACACAGACTATACGTTGACTGACAAAAATATTTTCAACACGACACTCTCGGGAACTCTCTCAACGTGAAAAATAATGCGGCGGATGGGCATATGGAATGTCGTGCCGCGAAATACAGAATATTTGTTATAGATCTGCATTACATTCTTTCAACTCTATAAATCAGAATTCCGGGGACGTAGACATATTTTGGTTTCGTGATGTGTATGTAGATATGTTTGAAATTACATATGCCTATATCATATCAGATGGCTACACTGAGAGAAAAACAGAGTATCCTCAATCGTAAATATGCTTAAAATAACTCTTTTTAAACATAATTTTGACGTTACAGTGTTCCTACTAAATTTAAAAATGAAGAAAAACATTCGCTATACATTCAAGAATGCAGCAATTTTGTGTTCGAATTTAGAGCGATCAGTGTAGCTTCAATCGCGTTTAGTGTTGAATATGAACTTTCGAATATTTAGATTGTTTTCGATACTCTTAATTATTAATCATAAGTTCATCTCAGTTAATTTGGAATGAAGTCCTTCGATGCCTCTTCACAATTAGAGGAGAGAAGGAGCCGCTCCAGTGGATTTAAGTTAAGTTTTGTTTCAATGCAACTGGTTTGAAACTGTTGTGATGTTTAGTAACCGAAGACACAGTGATTTGGTCGCGCTTAGCCGCTTTACGCCTGCCGTCCATTACCTGCTTCGAGCGGCGCGGCGCTCCCGCGTTTAAAGCTTTTCCGAATTTTAATGGCGTAACCAAGCAAAATATGGCGTAACTATGCAAAATAAACAAAAATTCCATTCAATACAATGGAAAAGCTTTCTGAATATTGTGTGTGCTTATACCTTTTACTAGTAAAAGCTTTTTTTTCGCACATTTTTTGAAAGCTTTGCCGCTGGAGCGCCGCGCCGCTCAAGTTTACGCTTGCAGTGGACGAGAGCCCTTATGCTGGCCCATACATTGCGAAGCCGATCCCAGTGCAGAAGATCGGTTCCTTGGATCTCCCCAACCTCACTGCTAGCAGTTGACCGAATATGGAACACTACGAGGGTGGTTCAATAAGTACCCGTGTTTGAAGACATAGGACGATACTGAGGGAAGTTGGTGTCATCATCGTGTGCTGCCATCTATTAAACGACGCCAAAACAAATTCCAGACTAATTTATAGGTTAGTTTTGATTATACAGCCATTCGAGTAACGCGTGTTTCGTAATTTTCGATAAGATGGAAAAAGAGTAGTATCGTTCGGTAATTCGATTTCTGTTTTTGGTTCAGAAAAAATGCGAGGAGATAAAAGCGAAGTTGGATCCTATTTATGGGGACACTTCGCCGTCTATAACCACCGTTAGATATTGGTTTAACGAATTTAAACGTGGGCGAACATCCGTTTTTGATGACGAGCGACCAGGACGCCCGGCAGACGTGGTTCCCGATGAAATCATTGAAAGATTCCACGACATGATTCTCGCTGATCGACGAAAGAAAGTGCGCGAAGTAGCAGAGGCCGTAGGTGCGACCGCAACGGCAATTAATATGTTACATGATAAGTTGGCCATGAAAAAATGGTCGGTCCGATGGGTGCCGCGATTGCTCACGGTGGACAACAAGCGGATGCGGCTCTTAACTTCGAAGCAGTGTTTGGAGCAATTTTAGCGAAATCCGAACAATTTTTTGCGTCGAGTTGTCACCGTTGACGAAACCTTGATTCATCACTACACACCAGAAACTACGCAACAGTCAACAAAATGGTGGATCTGCTCTAAAGAAGGCCAAAACGGTTCCATCGGCCGGAAAGGTCATGGCGACGATTTTTTGGGATGCGAAGGGCGTCATCCTTATGGATTTTTTAGAAAAAGGAAGAACGATCACTGGAAAATTCTACAGTGAGTTATTGGACCACTTCGACAAAAAATTGAAGGATACACGACCGCATTTGGCGAAAAAGAAAGTGCTGTTTCACCACGATAACGCATCAGCGCATTCATCCGGAGTCGGCGCCGCCAAACTGCATGAATTGCGTTATGAATTGCTGCCGCATCCTCCGTATTCACCCGATCTGGCTCCTTGCGACTTCTTCTTGTTCCCTAACATGAAGAAATGGCTCGCGGGAAAAAATTCAGCTCAAACGAGGAAGTCATCGCCGGGACAGAGGCGTATTTTGGTGAATTCGACAAATCCAATTTTTTGGAGGTGTTAAAAAAATGGCCGGAGCGTTGGGAAAAGTGTATCTTACTAAAAGAGGACTATGTTGAAAAATAAAGATAAAAATTAGAAAAAAATTGTGCTTTCATTTCCTACTTATTGAACCGCCCTCGTACGTTCGTTGACCTTCTCCATTGATAGTCTTTGTCTCTTCCAGGGGAGTGTTGTCCACAACTTGGATTTCTTGTACCGCGCAGTTCGTAAAACCCCGATGAAAGTGATTGCGACCACTCGTGCTGGACTCTCTGACCAACGGTAACCTCGTTGCCAAAATACCGAAATATTTTTTTTTGCGTACGCCACTGGTTGGCTGAGATATGAATTTATATACACATGATTGAAATATGAAAGCGCGATTGTAGGTCTAGGTGTGCGTATATCTATTATAGTGCATATTACCACTAAAATATATAAAGTCCAAAGGCTCACAAACTATTTTACGGTCACATCAATTGACGATGGATGGATTTTTTTTTTACAACAGATTGCCAGCCAGCCACGCTATTTAAAATGTCACGAACATGATGAAGTTGTTGCCTGTTTCGCGTGCGTTGACAAACTTTTATAAATTTGTTGGGTTAGAGTGGATATTTTTATTATATTTAGTTTTCGTGACAAAGTCTAGAAAACAAATGTGTCGCTTCAGGCTTCACAATATGTCGCGGCCTTGTACATGAAAACATAAAATATGTACGTTATTCCAAAGGACAGGAAAGATTGGAAGAAGAAATATTTAATGTTTGGTTTTATGAATGGTATAGCGTCTGAATAACGGTTGTTGACCTTATGCATAATTAAAATAAAAGGCAGATGTTGCTTTTGAAATGGAGGAGAAAATGTCACCTTAGTTTGAACGATGGGAAAAATATACGAGAAAAGAGATTGATGAATTTTGACAAATGTCGTTTTATTGCGTAGATCCAAATAAATGGAACGTCAAGTTTTTATACCCTTCACTCGTAGAGTAAAGGGTATATTAACTTTGTCATGAAGTTTGTAACGCATTGAAGGAAGCATCTCCGACCATTTAAAATATGTATATATATGATCAGCATGACGAGCTGAGTCGATTGGGCGATGTCCGTCTGTCTGTCTGTCCGTCTGTCCGTCTGTTGCTACGCGTTTTACTCGGCCAGTTTCAAAGCTATCGAGCTGAAATTTTGCACACATGCTTCTTTTTATTGCAGGCAGTTTGTATGTTTGAATTGCTAAAATCGGACCGTGGGGTCATGGGGCTGCCATACAAACCTAACCCCCCAATTTGGTTTTTCTAAGAAAAACTTTTTTATGCGTGCACCAATTTCAACCAAATTTCACACAAATGTGTTTGTATTGATAAGACAAAACATATGTAAGAATGGATCAAATCGGACTATGGGATCATGGGGCTGCCATACAAACTTAACCCCCAAAGTAGGTTCTTCTAAGAAAAACTTTTTCATTTGTGCACCAATTTCAACCAAATTTCATACAAATATGTTTCCATTGATGCCACAAAATATATGCAAGAATGGTTGGAATAGGACTGTGGGGTCATGGGGCTGTCATACAAACCCAACCTTCCAAATTGAGTTTTTCTAAAAAAAACTTTTTGATTTGTGCCCGAATTTCAATCAAACCTCATAAAAGTGCATTTCAATTGATGCCACAAAACATATGTAAAAATGAATGGAATCGGACAATGGGGTCATGGGACTGTCATAGAAACCCGACCCCCCAAATTGAGTTCTTTTACGAAAAACTTTTTTATTTGTGCATCACTTTCAACCAAAACTCGTAAAAGTGCATCTCTATTGATGCCATAAGACATGTGTAAAAATGAATGGAATCGGTCTATGGGGTGATGGGGCTACCATACCATGCGTCCTTGTCAAAAAAAAATTAAAACGAATGGAATCATACTATGGGACCATGCTCCCGCATCCCCCCAATAAAGTTTTCTGAGTAAATATTTTTATTTTCCCACTTAACCAAAAACACACAAATATTGTTTTATCGACGCCACAGAAGGAAAAGAATTGGGAAGGATTGACCACAAGACATATGTTCGCCCAAAAAAAAACTTTTAGCCCGAGGAGAGTGAAGGGTATTCAAATTTCGGCCGCGCCCGAAATTAGCCTCGGTCTCGTTTTTTTATATAGAAGGAACCCTAGTTGTCGTCAACTGTAGCTTTCCGTACAAGTGCAAAAAGTCAACAAACCCCTATATGCATATTCACACCACTAAAACAGTCATTCACTTTGAACTCATATTTTTAATAAATATACATACATTTAAATTTAATTGGGTTTCAACAATCCATATACGAAATTTTTTTTTTTTTTTTCAAAAATCGTTTTGTTGCTATTTTAATATTTTTAATGGATTCGCTACGCTGAAAAGTTCAGTTGAACGTTGTTTGTCCATATCATACATACATACAGTATGGTTGTGATGGACTAAAGTGTGTGATAGTCACATTTGCTTGAATTTTTTTCATCTTCTTTTGTGTTGCAACTGCACCAAATTGGTTCGCGTGGTAACGCAAAAATTGAATGGTAAATGACCGCATAAATAAAGAAGACCATGATTCATCGCAGCGATTTATTAAAATTTATTAACCACACACATAGACTGTTTGTATATGGATAGTAACGATGAATGGCGTAAAAGCTCGTCTGAATGACGTAATGCATATTATGTTCATATATGACTTTATATTTTGAAGTTACCTGTAATAAAACTATATTCAGTAAAACCCTGACAATCTGTACCCCGAAAACTGAGAAATTCGGATTGAGACCCACTCGAGCGGTAATTAGTGTCTGTCGAAAATATGTACGTTCAATTCGATTTTCCGGAGTGGTTCCATTTCTAATCACGACTATTCTTTATCAGAACTCCAAAGAATGTCTTCGTTTTTTCCATACATCCATCTGGTGAAAGTTTGAAAATCCACCTTTTACCTACAATAGGTACGACCCCTACCAGATTTATCGTGGGCTCGTTACCATCTTAGAAATTTTTTTTAATTTTTATTAGAGCTAGTTTCTTTTTTATTTTTGATAAATTTTAATTTTGGGTAGATTTTAGTAGTTCTTTTTTTTGCTGTTGACTCAAAACATGCATAATCAAATTTCTTATGCTACGCCCGTTCTAACTAGGTTTGCAATTGCATAATTACTTCGAATTGTAAGCACATGTGAATGAGAGACTTTTCAGTGAGTTTTTTTTTTTGAAGAAAAAACTCGAGAGAAAAAAATGCATATTTATGAGTGTCGTTCACGATTTCCAGGTAATGTTAATTTTTGCATGCCGAAAAACTCGAAAACCGACAAATGGATTGGTATTGCCGAAGACCGAAGAACACCTGGATGTGTCAAATGAAAAAGCAACAACAACGCATTGGTCTCGGCGATGACACGAACAAGATAGAGCTGCCTGTAGAAATAGGCTGAGACATTACCGCCAAAACGGGCGATGTGCCTACACCGCAGGTCAAGCATCGCGAAACCATGGAGCGGAATAAAGAACGAGGCAAGGAAGAAGAAGTCAATTTTTGCTTATAGGATTAAAATTTTCCGACATTATGGAGCTCGTTCGCCTGAAACAAACAGTTGCGGCCTAACTAACATAAAACAAAAATATAACATCCCTGCAAACAATCGGTCAGCCGTCCAGGATTGAGAATATGTACACGCACACATACTGGTCTTCTGTTTTTTTCTCTCTATATCGACATTTCAATTCATAGAGAACAACGATAGTGGCATTTTGTGTGTGTTTTGCTGATAAGTGTTCCCTTTCTGGATTATTGAGTATGTAATTGTTATTTTCGCATGCCAAAGAAGGTGATTAACGCACAACGAATTGACGGAGCTAGGTTGCGTGGACGACCGAGGGCTCGCTGGGAGAACTCCGTAAGTGAAGACGCCCACCCAGGGCCGTGGAGAGAAAATCCGGGCCCGGGGGGACAATGATTCCGGGCCCACCTCTTCCATACGGTAAAAAATTATAAATCGAAGAAATTTTTTTTTACATATCGGTCCTTAAACAAATTGTACAATTATATCTATAATCCAGCCTCCATTTAATCCGGAACACCTCATAATCCGGCGTCCACACTGAATCGGCTCAGTCTCAGTAATCCGGATGTTTTTTAATCTAATATAGTCCGGCATCCGGCATCAGTACGATAGATATTTGAAGAATGTTTTAAAGCGGCCTTCTGCGCATTCAGGTGCATTTTTATATTTAAGTTCTGAGGTAAAATGATGGGTTTTCAGAAAAATACGAATTATAGAAAAAATAGAAATAATAAAAAATAACGATACTGGATAAACCACTTGCCAAGAAACTGATTCATTCGTGATGCATTTTTAGATACTAAACTCACAAAAAACGGGGTTGACTGGATAGTTTAACAGTTTGTGTGTGTGTGATTTTTTTCATATCCGTCACTATATGAAAGGGTATATTAACTTTGTCATGAAGTTTGCAACGCACAAAAGGAGGCACTTCCTACTATATTATAAGAAATACAAATAATTTACCTTTATATTAACAATTTACATGCACTTGCATATACGTTTTTCCACTTGTACATAGCTTTCTATATATGTATGTATAGAAGGCTGATATGGGATTGACATATAAAAATGTAAATTAATATTTTTATATAGTCGGAAAACTTCAAGGAGGAGAAACGTATAATGTAAGTATATCTTACGAGCAATCTTTTTGTTTCAGGATTAATTTAATATTTCTTTATATATTTATTATATATGCGCACATATTGAGATATATATATTTCTATTTGTATTATATTTTATCAAATGATATTGTTATAGTAAATACTGAACTTCAAGGAGGTTATCCTTGAAAGTTCAGAAGCGATGGCTGATCCCCAAGGAGGTTATCCTTGGGTGAGGTCCGAGGTTGGGTTACAACCTCGTAGGGACGTGCACTCCCTGGCCATTTCGGGGTCGTGAGGAGGTTATCCTCATAGTGGTTGAGAGGAGGTTATCATCTCAATCCAGACCATTGTTCGACAGTTTTCCGGGTAGGAAAACTGGCTTTTGAAATTTAAAAATCATTTGATGAATATATTTTAAATATTATATTTGTTTATATCATTGCTCAGGTGTTGTTTTCTATTATTTTTCAGATTGACCGGAAGAATACAAATTGAAGAAGAATTGAAATTAAAAAAAAAATAATATTCATTACTGAATTAAATGTTTTCTTACAATATAAAGTATATATGTATATTATTGATCAGTGTGACGAGATTTTTTTAGTGTACGTTGTGTATAACGAATGAAATCGGGCCATGGGGCCATGGGGGCTGCCCCTGAAAATAAGGTTCTTCTAAGAAAAACTTTTTTCTTTATGAACCAATCTAAACCAAACTTCACCCAAATATGTTCCTAGTAATAGTAAAGACTCACTGTGGTAGAAATTGTTAACGCGAAAGAAACATAAGTTTCATTTTAATTTCCGCTGCGCCCGAAATTAGCCTCGGTCCCGTTTCAAGTATATTTTGAAGACGATTCGAGAGTTGAGTGGCGAATTTTAAGGAAATACAGAAGCCAAAATCATTCTAGAATATGGTTTCTTCGTTTTACGTGCATTTTTGGGTAACGAATCTTTATAAAAAGCTACTGCTTAAAGGGTTAACTTTCTAGTATGAAGTTTCTTTACTAAAATCTGCCCGTGATGAAAATAAGTTTATTGTTTAATGGTCGTGCCCCTTACACAAGATACGCATAAAGCGAAACTGGTAGCCTGGTAATCTTCTAGCATTTAGTTCTCCCAAGAAAAAATATTGAAAAATTATTGATTCCCTTGTCCCAACAAAATTATTTAGAAAATTTATATTCTATTGGTGAAATAAGATTCCAACCTATATTCGAACTTTGATATGAAGAAAGCCTTGAAATTTTCGACAATCATTCTCGATAGGATAGGATCATTCATAAATATTATTTTTTAATTCGATTTGAAGGCTATACGGGTGAAATTGGCTCAAGTGTTCATTTTACAGATGAATAATAGAGGCTGTACTACTCGCAAAATAGAAAGTGTATAATGCAATAAACTGGGCAAATTTACTTATTTTTTTTTTCTGGTTGAAGATTTTTCGAAGGAAACAGCTGTGGTCTATTCTGTACCTCAACCGTTACAAAGCTTTTAGCAAGACAAGGCGGATACACTTCACAGTTCTAACAAATGCTTGGGGAGCACAAATCTGTAATTTATTAGCACACTCGCAGTGGCCCAGAATGTTGGTCTTTACTCTATAAAATTGACTTTCGACATCCGCAACGCTACGAATTTATAAAGGATTTTTATTTCGTCCTATTTTACCTATTTCAAAAAACCTTAAATTTTTTGTTACCGAGTTGGCGAGTACTGGTAGGTAGATAGATTTAAATTAAGATTTAACAAGTGATCAACATCTGTGTGCTGGTATCTTGAAAACAATTTCATAAGCAGCAGCAGTATGTACACAAAATCAAAATCGCTCGTTAAAGTCCTCCTTGAAAAAAATGACGCTGTACTCCTATTTTTACTTTAAACACAAATATTTCGAAAAACTGTACGCTACTGTATGAAGAAGTCGAAATTTCTT
This sequence comes from Microchrysa polita, assembly GCA_949715475.1. Classification (NCBI taxonomy): domain Eukaryota; kingdom Metazoa; phylum Arthropoda; class Insecta; order Diptera; family Stratiomyidae; genus Microchrysa; species Microchrysa polita. The sequence goes on from OX454420.1 coordinate 7,749,760, forward strand.
AATTGAAATTTAGTAACGAAACTATATCATGTTGACTGAATATGCTGATTCGGGCCTTAGTTCCCAAAATTCAAAAATAGATTAGGGGCCCCAAGCCTGGTGCACAGTATGTTATGAATTGTTGTTAAAACGCTAAAAACAGTACATATGTATAAGGGTTCTTAGTTAAAGACCTCAAAATAGCAATTTGTATGTAAAAAAAAACACTAAAGCACAACTTTTTGTCAAAATCCGGGCCCCCTATGAAATCCCGGGCCCGGGGGGAATCCCCCCGTTCCTCCCCCCTCTCTACAGGCCTGCGCCCACCAGCTGCTGGGCTTATGTAACTGGAGGACAAGGTCACGTAACCGCGACAATTGGAGGTCAACAAAAGCAAAAGCCCGACGTCGCCGTCGGGCTATAGTGCCACATTGATGGTGATGATGAATATTATTAATTTTAACCGTTTTTATACATATACCCAAAATTGCAACCACTAACATAAGCATATTCCGTGTATTTTTTTCAGAAGAAATCTTGCAAGAACGGACGACACGGTTTAATGGTGACAAATTCTATCCGCAATTGGAGCGGATTTTGTACAAATTAATGTGCAATATCGGAAATAACGTGTGTGAATCGATGCCGTTTGCAAGCGTACAAAATGTCTCTGCCCCATGTCCGCAATTTTTCTAATGAAGGAGCAAATGGATCCCTTCACAATGGTAAGCTAAAAGAATCAGTTTTAACGTGTGAATCAATTTCAATGTGTTTGAATGTGTCTCGCTTTCCAATTGACAATTTCAAAATTTTGAAAGTATTTTTTTTTGTGGGAATGGCCAATTTTCTTTCATGGAAAAAAGTCAACGTGTTTTCAGCTCTACACGATGGGTTAATACAAATTGGGATTGGAACCAATTTGAAAGTACCTTATTTAGGCTGGGTGACCCATACATGACAAGATGCAAAAGCATTGAAAAAGAGGGCTTCCACTTTCTGGTTCGTGCAATCTGTAATTTGCCTTCAATATTCCTGTGACCAAAAACTTATACCATAAGGTAGCTGAGTTTGAGTCCACGACTTAATCTGGGCAACGTATCAATAAGATTGGGAGTTTTCGGTATACTTCTTCTAAATTTTTGTGAGGAAATGCGAATATTATTGTAGGTTTTGAAGTCAATGTCATTGATCATTTTTTATTCGGGTTAAATGATGGCCAGCGACATTATTCTCGGACTCTGGTTCTACAAACGTCGAACATTTAACTCTTCATATTAATTTTTATAAAAAGAGCATGTTCATCAGCCTCTGGACTATGTATTATTAAGTGATCCTAATAGCTTTAACTGGGGTATTAAAAAATAGAAATATGTTTAAGTAGGCCTGTTCCTAACACCGGTACACTCTGGTTAAAACCAGCGTTTGATCAACACGGGTACCAATATCTTACGTACCGATATCCCAGTCTTTTCAAACATGGACCGGCCCGGTTTTTTTTTCAGGTTTTTAGGACCTGTTTAGTACCAGTCTTTTTCAGGTTTTTAAAGGACCTGTTCAACACCAAATGAACTAAGTGCTAGGTTCTTCTGTACCGCATTTTAGCACAGTTTTTTTTTCAGATTTTTCTTTACTTAACTCACGATAATTATAGATCGCTGATTCGGAATATGGCGCGAAAGCTAAAAACATTTTTTTTTTGGTAGGCTGTCCCAGAATGATACCCCGAATTCTCGGGAAATACTCGTCGAATCGGCGCGGTAGAAACTTTAAGGTAATTATGGGTAGCTGATCCTAAATTTGAGGTCAAAAACAAGAAAAAAAATTGGGACTGTATACCGATTTTCTAGGGGAAATACTCGTTGAATCGGCGTAGCCGAATTACTAAGGTAATTTTGGGTAGCTGATTTCAAATTTTTGTTCCCGATTACCATCAGCGGAATCAGCGACCTAAAATTAACTCAGTGCTAAAGAAAAGCGGCACTGAAATCTGAACCTACCTACCTGAGGCCTACGTATAAGGAAACTTATAACTATTCTATGGTAGTACGATAAGTAATGGAAGGCACGAGAAAACGTAGATAGACTCAATAAAACTGAGGGGTTCCAAACAATAACGTTGCTAGTGCCAGCAAATTCAATTTGCATTCGACATTTTTAAATAGGTAAACGGCAAGACTATTCGTTGATTTGGTTTTTAATATCAAAACAGTTTTCTGCAGTATTAAAGATTGTTTTGGAAAGAAAGATACCAAAAACTTGGAATAAAAACTCTATGGAAGCACAAAATAAAAAATGTTGCTGTCCAGTTTTCAATGCTGCGCGGCAAGTCAAAATGATGTACAGTACAGCGAAATGCTCTACGTCTGGTCATTTTAAACTGATGACATAATGACGTATGTAATTACAGTACGTTCCTTTTCTTATTTTCGGGTAAACTTTCTCAGATTTCAGCTAGGCAACCTAATGAATGAAAAATGCATTGAGATCCGATTGAATTCAGAATGAGATCGAGATTACAGACCAGTCTGTACATTTGTATAGATAGACCGACCGAATCGAAAAGAATGCAGCTCATATCTGAAAGTCATGTTACTTTTCGTCGCTCTGTTGAAAAATGCTACAATTGGTACTGGCCGTTTTATTTCCAAAAAAGAAATCTCGATTGAAAGATTTAAGACAGTAACTTGACTAATGAAATATTTGCTTAACTTTTAAGTAAATATTTTATCAAATAAAGAAGAAGTTTTGTTAATTCTAAACTTCTGTAAACTCGTTTCTACACATTTGCACAAAATGCCGGAATAACAACAAATGGAAATGTATTTACATGCGAGTGAGCGTCTATATGTCACGTAATGCATTAGCATTAGATAAAAACAAACCATAATACAAAATTGCAAACTCTATTCGTTTTCTAATCAGCTTAGACAATTAGATTTGCATTCCAATGTGCACACATAACATAACATTACCCAACAAAGTTCAATAGTCACATAAAAACAAAACACAATTTCATATCACTGTCTTTTCCAGGCATTTTACTACAATTGGCAAAAACTACTATAGTAGTCGCAGTCGCGACTATACGACGACGGTACAGTTGCTGTTTATGACCACGTTTTCTTAAAACATGGTTACACGACGATGATTGCCAGGCTAAACACGTTTTCATATAAGCACCTAATAGGGCAATGTACGCTACAACTTGAGAGCCAAGTTTACGAAATTGCTCTTAGGGTGCACACCGCAAAAGTATAGTCTTCCTAAATGCGGCCGTAAAAAGCCTGAAACTATCTAGTCTAGAGAGCTTATGGATTTTTCGAAAGGTTGTAGGTACATATAGGTGTAATCCATACATATTACGATTGCAAACAATTTTTTCTTGTTCTAAATAATTAAGAATGTTGCAATCAGGCCTGTAATGCCTTTTTATAAGTACATATGCATTTAGAATGTCGAAATAAAATTCTGTAAATATTTTCTATACGTAAAAATGGTTCGTCTTGCTTAAAACCTTGACCTTGTTCCAAGCAAGAAGAAGCACCGTTGTCATGAATACTGATAAAGCAAAAAAAGAAAATCATTTGAAAACTACATTAAAGGTGCGTCAAAATATTTGTGCGTCACAGTGCTTAAAGGACAAGGTCAGAAGGACGTTACTAATTATGTATACATACATACTTGAATTCATGACAAATTGGATAAGACTATTTTTGGACTGACCAAGCGTAACAAAAGACAAAAATCATCGTCTTTTTGTTCTAAGCTAATCATTGGTATCTATACAATAGGAACATTTGTGCGGGAGGTCACGAGTAAAAAATAGAAACAATATTACCATGCAGAAAGATTTGTATGGACGCAGCACACGCAACAAGTCTAAACGAGTGGCATGCTAATAAGTTGTTTGTTGGAAACAATGCGTGGAGAGAGGTTTTTTTAGAGGTCGAAAATGTTTTTTGGTTTATTAGAGTTGCACGTGATTTTAATTGATAAAAAATTGATTTTTTGTTTAATCTTCTTAGGGATGACGTCAAGGCATATGAGAAAAGCCTATAATAGTCATGAACATTAATGCATTAGTGAGTAACAAGGATTCCAAGCAAAACGCGTCGAACTTTAATGCGGAACTGTAAGCCACACCGCATTTTAAGAGCAGGCGAACGCAAACGTTCCAAAAAACTGACCAAACAAGAGAACCTGTAGATTTAAAAAATCCGCAATTCATCCAACGTGGGTCTTTCGTGCGGCCATTTTTTTTGTATTCACCAAACAAAGGCATTTACATATAGGCCTGTTCGATACCGAGATTTCAGTACCGGGTTTCGATTTTTTTCAATACCCGGTACCACAAGCGGTTTCCCTGACTCAGGTTTTTTTTCAGTACCGACGGTTTTTTTCAACCATAAGCCGTTTTTTTTTTGAGTACCGGGTAAAAAACCGGTACCAAAAAACCTGAAAAAAACGGCTCATGGTTGAAATGAATCGTTCTTTTTAACTCGGTACCAAAAAACCGACTCGTCGGTCGGTTTTTTTTAACTCGGTACCAAAAAAACCGGGATATCGGTACTTTAGAACATCGGGTGCGGTACCAAGTGAACACCGGTTTTGTACCGGGATCCCGGTTTTTTTGGTACCGAGTTAAAAAAAAAAACCGACCGAGGAGTCGGTTTTTTGGTACCGAGTTAAAAAGAACGATTCATTTCAACCATGAGCCGTTTTTTTTTCAGTTTTGTTGGTTTCGGTTTTTAACCCGGTACTCAAAAAAACGGCTTATGGTTGAAAAAACCGTCGGTACTGAAAAAAAAACAGGCCTATTACATATACAAATTTATATAAACAAAATTACAATTAAACAAAACTTAAGATAGTGGATTGGATGTACTCCTAGGGGTTTGTTGGGATAATACTAGCAGGGCCTGGGTCAACTTATATTTGTAGGAGGATTAAGGTATGCCAAGGGAATAATGTGTACTATAAGCATTGAAAGTACGACATTTATTTACGGGTTCATTATAACCATATAAGCTGGTGTGCTGATATTCTTTAAGTAGGGTTGTAGGTCTGGTACGTCTGGGTTGATCATTAAGCGTTATTCTTTCAGAGAGAAAATTGACGTTAATGACACCACTAATAATGTCGACGGTAAAACAGGAGGAAAGTAGTGTTCTCCTACAAGAAAGAAGCATTCAATTTAAGAGCTGAAGCCTGTATGTACACTGCGCGACAAATGCTTAGGTTCATGGATACTTTCCTTTAAAATTATATAATTTCTATGTACTCTGATCAGAAATAATTTTTAAATAATGCTCTCTCAATTAACGGTTATTTTAATAAATATTGCAACTCTATCAAGCAACTCGCATAGCTAACGGAATTTTTTAAAATGAAAATCGCAATTTCCACTGCGACAATTGTATAGGTTCACTTACTTTAAAGAGTTATCTCGTCCTGGTGAGAAGTGTTTCTGTAAAAAAATTTTTCGCGTTATACTCTGTGAGTCGTATAGTGGATAATGTCAAAAGGAAAGCAACTTTCTGCCTAGGAAAAGGCGACACTTTCCATACTAAAGCAAGAAGGATATTCAAACGGACAAATGGCAATATGGATTCAGCGGAGCTCGAACGTTGCAAGTAATTTTATACGAGATAGTGAAAATTATGGCCGGCGATACGCAGGAGGCAGAAAAAAAGCGATTTCCGGTGCATTACGGCGACGTCTCTTAAGATAAGCCTCAAATTCGTCCCTTACTGAGCGTAAGCATGGGGAGAATTTGGGGTTATCAACAATTGTGAGGACCATCCAACGAGTTCTTAGATCTTCTTCTTGTTTGAGACGTTTATGGTTAAAGAAAAAACCAGCCTTAACCCCGCAGCATCGCATACAGCGCCTGGAATTCGCCTCAAGATTCATGAACTGGACATCGCAATGGAGAGGTAATATTTACGGATGAAAAACGGTTTTGTGTGGACGGTCCAGATGGGTTCTCTTACTATTATCATGATATTAGGAAGGAACCTATGTACCTGTCACGCCATCACTCCCGAATTGGTTCCGTTATGGTATGGGGAGCCATATCATATCTTGGAACTATCGTCTTGGTCATCATACGAGGTCGCCAAACGAGTTCATCTTATAAACCGCTCTTAGAAGAGGACATCCTTAAGATAAATGTCATGGACGAAGGCGACCCTTGGATATTGCAACATGATCTTGTCCCAATTCATACAGCGAGGGTAGTTAAATCGTTTATTTTGGAGGAAAATGTGACTTTGTTAGACCGGGTGCCCAACTCTTCTGACATTAACACATTAGAAAACATTTGGGGGTGGCTTCTTCGGGAGGTTTACAGTAGTGGTAAACAGTAAAACCCCAAAGAAGAGTTAATTCATCATCATCGCTCGGTCTAAAATACCGCTATCCGTGCTGCATTCTTTACACAATTCCCTACCTTGAAGGCTTTATAAAATTACATATAAATAAAAATGGCGGAAATACACACTATTAAATAAAGAGGATCGTAAAGGTTTCTTAAAGCGAAAAGAATGAACTGTTTTTAAATAGATTTGAATATATTTCTGTAAATCTCGAAGGCATCGTTCCAAACAACGCAAGCGTATTCAAGTAAGGGCCGTGCTAGTGTAACATATAAAGATTTAGTAATTAGTAAACCAGATATTACTCATAAGCGCGTATCTTGATGAAACCAAGCTGTTTATTAGCCATGGATAAGATACTATCGTAATGGAGGGTAAAACGCATTTTGTGGTCCAAAATTACACCTAGTTCTTTGATATGGTCAACCTTTTTCAAACTAGCATTGTTAAGATGGTAGGAGGTGGGCAAAATTTGATTTTTTCGAGAAAAGCTTATTACCTGACACTTATTGACGTTCAGGTGGAGATTGTTAAGGTTACACCACTGGTCAAGGGATTGGAGATTTGATTGAAGAAACTCAGAATCATCAAGCGTTTTAATAGAGCAGTATAATTTTAAGTCATCGGCATATAACTTGGGGTATATTAGGCAATATGGATAAAATATCAGATGAACATATTGAATAAAAGAGGACCTAGGTTGCTTCCTTGAGGAACTCCGGAGAAGACATCTGGAATCTGACCCTGGATTTTTACAAATTGAATACGATTGCGGAGGTAGGATCTGAGCCAGTTGAGAAGTGGTCCAGTTATGCCAAAGGTATCTATCTAACAAAATTTTATGACCGACATTGTCAAACGCTTTGCTAAAATCAGTATAAACAACATCAACTTGATAACCCCTTTCCATGTGACAGAAGACATCAACGACAAGAACTGTAAGGTTTAGTGGTGGAATGGCCTTTTCGAAATCCGTGTTGTTGTTCATTGAACAAAGGATCGATTAATGGAGTGAGTTTATCACAGACCATTTTCTCAAACAGTTTGGGAATTACAGACAGAATAGCGATACCTCTATAATTTTCTACCGATTTTTTATCACCACTCTTGTAGATGGGCGTTATTTGAGAGGATTTCCATAAAGACGGAAACGCTCCTAATTGAAGGGATTTGTTGAAAATTAAGTGTAGTGGAGCTAGCAACTGGTAAGCAGTGTGCTTTACGAAAATTAAATCAAGACCGGGCCCTTTAGTGACGTTCAATTCTTGGATAGCTCTGGCAATTTAAACTTGTGTCAGAACAATTCCATCGATCAAAGAAGTTGGGGGACTATCAATAGGACGAATTGAGGAGTTGGGGTTTAAACCTGAAGAAAAGCAGTCCTGGAAATGATCAGCAAATAAATTACAAATTTCCTGGGGACAAGAAGAGGTCGTGGGTCCTTTAGTCATGGAAGAAGGGAATCCTGTAGTCTTATGTTTTATATTAAGGAAATCAACGAATTTTTTGGGCTCATCGGTAATTTTTTCTCCCATCAAATTTACATAAAGTCTATAAGCATCGTGGGATTTAATGCGGAATTCTTCGGCTAGCACATCATAGTTTTTCTTAAGATCTTCACTAATGTTGGAGTTATTTTTGATAGACTCATTTCTACGATTTCTAAATAGCCTTAGATTTCACTATTGTACGTTTGAGTAAGAGATAACTCAGTGGCAGAAAACTCGACTGTAAGGGCAGAATGCTGAAAGGTGTTGGAAAAGAGATTCTCGGCGTCGATTGTAGGAGTAACTTTCACTTCGTCATAGCAGTTAGTGAAAATAAGTTCTAACCAATTGCCATTTTGGTTGGTTATGGAAACAATCTGCTGCAAATCATTGCTATAGAAAGTGCTGACGAGGTTAAAGTCAGTATTGTTATGCAGGTTCACAGAAAGAAGCTGATTATCATTATCGTCGACTATGAATTTGATATTTGGACGATTAAAGTCACCAAATACAATGATTTTGTCTTCGTCGTTCAGAGAAGCCATAACAGAAGAAATTATTTCATAGAGCTCATTATATGTATATTCATCCGTGCGAGGGGGCATATAAACAAAACCAATATATAGTAATGGCTTTTGATGGGGATTTTGTCAAATGCATGTTCAAAAGCTATGTTAAAGCTGGTTGTGACTAGCTCACTAGGGAGCGAGTTGTAGATGGCGATGAGAGCCCCACCACCTCTAGAAACACCGGTTAATTTATAATTATATTTATGATCTGACCTATACAGTCGAGAATCTCTTCATTTTTAAAAGTCATTCAGCCAGGTTTCTATGAAAGCGATGTTATTTATAATGGGATGATTTAGCATCAAGGAAAAGGTTATTAATTTTGCCCCTCATGCCACTGCAATTATAGTAGAGCAATCTAGGAATTATGGAGTTCGCTCTATCATTAGGAATAGTACTTGCGATGGTCTTGACGCGATTTTTGTAAGCGCGAAATATGTTTAGAGCTTACAAATGAGCGGTAGGTCTCTAGATCACAATTCACTTCCTCCTGAGACATGCCCAGCTCTTCATGATATCGGTTATAAAAACTTCTCAAAGAGGTAACGTCGGTAGGTAAACCCTATTGTTGGATCAACACTTTTAAATTGGTTTTAGTTTTACCGTCGATACACGTGCTTTCGGGGCATTATGCATATATGCAAGATACAAACGTACGCTGTCATAAATCTTATGATCTCTGAATCTGAATAGTAGATAGAGTCAAGATCATCAATTGAGTTCTTAGTAAGCTTTACGACAGATGGTATCAGTGGATTAAGGAATTTCGGAGACGATGGTTGTACAGGAGAAGTGCTTGGAATATGCGTGCAACCTGATTTAGATGGATTCAAAGAGGCACCGCGAATGTATATTTAGGAGTTTTATCAGCATTGGTCAAGGTGATAGCATGAGAACTACTCGCGAAGGGTTAGAGGTTGAAGGTTGTGTTTTTTGTTTTTCAATTGGAGTGGGAGGTTTTATGTTTAGTTTAGGTTTGGCGGAAGAAAGATCACCTAGGGACTTATGTGGCGCAGTTTCTAAATTAGGGGCAGCAACATTTTGTGGGATTCTGTTGGAAGTTGAGTTAGGTTTTGATATTGAGGCATATTTAAAATTATTAGTAGAAGATCTATGATTATGGGATATCTCTCTCTCGATTACCGTAACTCCTAGTGGAGCATGGTGCGTTGATGACTACTACCGTGTGTAGTCATCAACGTTACAAAGACAACTGAATTCGGAGTGTGATACGGTTGTCAGCCATACCACTTCCTAGTCGCATTGTTAGTTTATTATTCTGCGATAAGAATATTTCTTATCATCTTCTTCTGAATAATAAACTTGCGACGAGTCGTGCCGAGTTTGGAAACTCGTTTCTCTATGAGTGTCTAATTGACAGAGTGGCGACCGAACGATCACGGCCACAGAGCACGACGATTATGGGATATAGGGTGGATGAAATTACCTAAATACATATTTTTTCTTACATGTAAATTTTTCACTGTAGATATTTTGGATGATGTGGGATGTTTCTCAGGATGAACATCTCGAAAAAAAATCACGTTATTTCTCTTTTGTTAAATTATGAAACATTTAAGATTTTTAAATTATAAAGTGGATATAAAACGGATAACTTAAAAAAAATGTTGATTTCGTCTTTTCATGAAAATATCTAATATAAAGAAACGCACTCCCCAAATTTCAAGTGCCCATGCCCACACACTTGGCGAATCCCATTTTGTTTAATTAAATAAACAGCTAACGATTTGAAGATCTTATACATTTTTCTTTCATGTAAGTATTTATACTCATGCATATATTTTACAGTCTGCCAAAACACCGTTTTATGTCTGTTTTCATTGCATCTTTACATTTCAATTTTATGTATTTATTTATTTACACAATTGTTTTTGTTTTTTTATTCAAAGACCCGCACGTGTGTCAGTAATTTCAGATCAGGTATCTTTCTATCTTAATTTTTTTTTCTAACTAAACTAATTCTCTTGAAAGCATAGGGGTGTACGTATTATTAACGCAACATGATTCTTGTCTCTAATTTATTCATTTAACTTTTAACACCGATCGACATCATCATCAAGTTTTGCACATCTATTTTGACCTCGAAATAGATATCTCCGTGTAGTATGCCATTATGGCATACAAAGGCAAGAAAGTCAAGAAAAAAAATGTTGCAAAACCGAAAGCTTTCTTCCCGATTCCGACTATAAGGTGTGAAGAAATTCAAGTTGAACAAACACAAATCCGTAAAAGTACATCTTAATACAATTATGTATGTACACATAAACGAAATTACATTATACGACCCGAAAAACAAACTGCCCAAAACGGTCAAATGCCATTTAACTTCTTTTTTTTTTGGAAATGTCTATTCATTCAGATTTTATCGTGGTTAATGTGAGGCAATTGTTATTATGTTGGTCTTGCGAATTATATTGTCTTGACTTTGATGCATGATGGCTTGCCTGGCTTATTTTGTCTTCTTTCTGTTTGTGGATTTATGCACATATAATACAACACTGCGAATACACGTGTTTCCATTTATGTCTAATGCGATGATGATGGTAGATTGAGAGAAAAGCTATCAGTAGCTGTTAACAGAGTCATAAATCTATTTAATTGTTCGTGTAAATTTTGGTTACTTGTTTTTGTTTGGATCACATATACATATTAGGAAAATTTCGAAATTAGTTTGTGCCGAGCCTTGCTTTATTAAATTAGCTTTCGCGATAATGTAGAAAAAATGGCCGAACCCGAAAAACGACTTTAAACAACGTTTCTAAAAATTGTATTAAATCACGATGTCCGGAAAATTTTTGAACATACCTAATGGCACCTTGAGTAGTTTTTAAATATTTAGTACTTACCACAAATTTTTAGTGGAGCCTCCAATTCCAATAGGATGGGTTGTGATAGAAAGATTTCTCGAGACTTTAGACATAATCCACGTATTTCACTTTCGGATAGCTGAACACTTTTTCCAGGCCGTGCACCACGCACTAAAAGTAAAAAAAAAACATTGAAAAAATTAGTATGGTCCATAATGTAAAAATAAGACAATGAGAACGTATAAAGCAAAAGAAATGATCAAGAAGAGACTATCGCAGCACAAAATATGTGGAAAACATGACGACATTGGCGTTCGTAGTAAAGAAAAGATCTCTGTACCCTACAGCACGCCGACTGGCGGTAACAGAAACAGTGCAGATTTTACAGTCATTTAGCCTTAGATCAACGGTTCCTAACCGATGATCCGTAGATCACTCTGGTATGGTCGCTGAATCCTTTTTAAGTGATCCGTGAAGCATTCACAGATAGCAGATCAACTGGATAACAAAATTCTGGGTAATTTTTACAAAGAGGAAAACGATATTCAATTTTCAAAAAATTGGAACGTGAATTTGACAATTCTCTCGTAAGGGTTACCGTTAATCCAAAAATTTGTTCAACATCATAATTGTAGCCAGGAATTATCTTTGGCGATCGAGGGAATGTAATTGGAATCAATGACAACAATTAAGATTTCCCTCCAATTTAAAAAATACTTTTAGATACATTTTCCAGAACGTCTTTTCACCTTTAAACGATTAATCGTCAACAAATTTATCATTGTCAACGGTACTGGGGCAAGCGGAATCAGTAGTCCCAAGTCCCAAGAGTTGAACTCAGTTTTCTAAGATAAAATGTTGATCGGAAAGGTCCCAAAAAGGATACTGTTTAGTCCTTAATCGAAGGCGGGCATGCGGGGTGACATACCAAAAGAGACGTCGAGTAAGTTTCGTATCAGGTGTTTGTTTCACGGACCCACAACCGAGCTTATCGCGTTTTGATGTTTCCCATAATTCATCATGTGTATATGTTTCCAAAGCAATAACTACGCGAATACACCATGCTGACACTATTCCTTTAACTTTTTAGAATCTGTATCAACTGACTACTCTTCCATTCATTTTTGAAGAAAAATTTTCCTTTTCTTCGAAAAGGCCTCAAAAAGGACATCAATTAATCCTTGTTCGGAAAAAGTCATGCGGAGTGTCATATTAAAGGGTACGTCGAGTGTATTACATATCCGTTGTTTGTTTTCCGTTTCAACTTGGAGCTTCAACTTCAAGGACCTACAATGCGTAAAATGCACATTAATGAAAAATGTTAGTGTTCCTTGTAAATTGAATAAATAATAAATTTGCGTCCTTTTTGGGACCATCACCATCAAAATTGTTCTTAGTAAAATGAATGATGAATTGTCAATTACTAAAAGTTTTAGTAAGTTAAGGAAGTAGTGATATAGCTTTGCGTATTCGCGAAGTTATGGCTTTGAAAAAATACTGATGATATTCGGGAACATTAAAATTGTTATTAAATACACAATTTACTCTGTTGTGGGTTCTTCAAATAGAGAACAAACACCAGATATGAAATGTACTCGACGTCCCCTTTGATATGACACCCCGCATACCTACCTCCTATCAAGAATTAATGATGTGTCCTTTTTTGTCCCTTTAGGGACATTTTTTATAAAAAAAAATTCTCAGAAAAATAAATGGAAACAGTTAAAAAAGATTCTTAAAAATGGAGGAAATAGTGGCAGCATGGTGTATTCGCGTAGTTAAGGCAAGGATACAAATGATGAATTATGGGAAACACCAACATTTCTCATTGAAATGCGATATATGTATACCATTTTTCAGTCAAGTTCATAATTTTGGAGCATCAAGTTCGTAAGATTGGAACATCAAATTTCATATTTCGGGAGCTTAAACCGTAGCTGTAAATGCATATTTGAGCACTGAATTTTTTGAATTTTAATAAAAATGTAAGATGATCTAACTTCTATAATGGAAGATATAAATTTTGGTTATCCATAGTTACGAATTTGAAATTCGAAAGTTATGACCTTGACTGAGAAATGGTATACTCGGTTGTGGGTCCTTGAAACAGAATACAAACACGAATACAAACGGATATGTAATGTTCTCGACGTTCCTTTGATATGACACCCCGAATGCCAACCTCCGATCAAAGATTAAATAGTGTCCTTTTTGGGACCTTTTCGATCAAAATTTTTCTTAGCAAAATGAGTTTCAGACACCTGAAATCCTACTGATTCAAAAACAACAAAAATTAGCCTTACTCTATTTTTTCTATTTGAAATGCCAAAATGACTGAACTATTAAGTCGAAAAGGTATTCCGGAAAACCTTTTTGTTTCTTTAGACGTTTGATCAAGCATAGATCACTTTGAGGCACACAACGACGCGGACTTTCGACATTTTTCTGGGGCCATAGAAGCTTTAAATTCGTTACAATTCACTGAATTTTTCGTTAAATGTACCGTTATAGAGGTATTTCTAAGAAGCATTCCCAGAAACCTAATTAAAAAAAATTAACCGACTCCATTTTTGGAACACTCATAGATGGGGTCTTTTGGCATTTGATAGAAGGCATGCATAGAAGATACAAATTTGTTGTGGATACTACCTTTGAGATATCACATTACCGTTATGAAGATTTTCACGAGAATTATAATAGCAACCTGGTCCCCTGAAGGGGCACAGATCGCACTAACAAGCTACATATTTGCTATGCACTGGTTCCAATAATGAGTATTACCGTTGCATATTATATTTTTAAAAAACCTTTTGATCCTGGGAAGAATGCATCAATGGGAACTTTTGGTTTTATAATTAGATTAGCGATATTCACGAAAATAAAAAAAATATAAACGTTTTAAGGCCTCGTAGCGTCCTTGTCCTAGCGCAATCGTGAGAAATTTGGCCAATCTCTTTAGAGCACTATACGGGATATACATAATAAGTTTACCGTACATGTCCGGCAATGGCGAATTATAAAATGAATAAAAGAAAAACGATGTAATTCAAAGATTTACGGCTACAGACCTTCAAAAATTATGGCACAATGTGCACAATTTTATGAATTTTGTTTTTATTGCGTTTAAATACCTAACTGTCAAAATGCATGTAAAATTAAAAAAAAAAATTCTGTTTTTATGTATCTATTTGTACGTTCTTATCTATTTTTGGGACACCCTTGTTATCTATCTATCTATCTTATATATATATAAAAGAAAGTCGTGTTAGTTACACCACTTATAACTCGAAAACGGCTGTTGGATTAGGTTCTGGCCAGAATAGCATGATAACTATTATAACATGCAAAAAATTCACAATGAGCTAAAACTCCCAATGGGTTAACATATGAGTGGATTTCAGTAAATTTCTTCCACAGGATTGGTCTCTACCCAAAGTTTGAAATGAGCAGCAAATTCACAGTGAGCGACAATTCACAATGAGTTCTTTTTTCGCATATTTTTGTTTCTATTTCTTGAACGTCTTTGCGGATTTTTGGAAAATTTTCCTGCCGAATTGGTCCTCTCCCTGAATATCAGAATAACTCTGAAACACGCGAAAAAATGTGTAATGAGCAAAATTACATATAAAGATTTGTTTTTCATATATTTCTTTCTGTATTCCTTGTAGTCTAGTACAAATAGCTCAAAACCCAAACATAAAAAAAAAAAAAATTTTTTTTGATGCCAAATTGTTGAATACACTGCCTAATATACGCAGTAAAAAGTTACACCAATTTGCGCCATGGGTTAAAGGGGGAGGGGGTGGCAAAGGGGTGAAAATTCAGTTTCTTGCAAATATCTGGAAAGATTTTTCAAAAAGGCATGCCTGTAACTTCTTTTCAAATTGAGCCAGGCAGATAAAATTTGGTGAGGTGCCTAGTCTAAGCCCCATTATGCTTCTTACCAAAAATTGTTACCATCCAATCAAAACTAAGGGTACTCCCCATACAAAGTCAACCAAAATTCTAAAAAAATTCACATTTTTTCACTTCTAAATTCTATCTAAAATGAAAAAATAAAATTTATTTCTTAGAACGTCATTATAACAGTTAATTGTAGTCTTCTTAATGTATATTCAAAAGTTTGTAGCAGAGCGTGCCTTACAAGTACGAAAAATGGGGTTTGAAGGTTCCTAGTACACGTTACTCGATATTATTCGGAACTAGCCTTTGAACTAGTACCAATGACTTTCAAACACAATTTGTTTATACTTGTAGTGTACGCTTTGATGCAAAATTTTGAACATACATTCAGAAGACTACAATCAACTATTATAATGACGTTCTAAGAGATAAATTTTATTTTTTCATTTTAGATAGAATTTAGAAGTGAAAAAATGTGAAATTTGTTAGAATTTTCGTTCACTTTGTATGGGGGGTACCCTTAGTTCTGATCGGATGGTAATAATTTTTGGTGGGGAGCATAATGGAGCTTAGACTAGGCACCCCACCAAATTTGATCTGTCTGGCTCGGTTTAAAAAGAAGCTACAGGCATGCCTTTTTGAAAAAAGTTAGGAGGAGTGAGGGGGGGGGGGCGTCAATGGTCGGAGCACTCCAATTTTTGGTACGAGTCAAATAAATTTTGTTATCAATATATGGACAAGATCCTATGACAGTAGGTCTATTGTATGAAGAGTTACAGTGCGAAATGTAAAACTCAAAAAATGTAAATTCACTATCATACTTTTGGGTCTAGGGTATAATTTTCTAAGAAAATGTCTAGAGTGTTACATATCATTACAAAGGTAATTTTATGTAGTTTGTTTTGTCCTCAGCTCATTTTAAGGTCAGACTCATAGTTTTCCAGATATTTGCAAGAAACTGAATTTTCACCCCTTTGCCACCCCCTCCCCCTTAACCCAGTGCGCAAATTTGTGTAACTTTTTACTGCGTATATTAGGCAGTGTATTCAACAATTTGGCATCAAAATTTTCTTTTTTTTTTAAGTTTAGGTTTGGGGCTATTTTGAACCAATTGTACTGGACTATTGAACGAATTGCCAGATTTCAGTCAACTGATTGGTCTACACCTCCTTCCTCTTTGAATTTGAATATTGAATTTAGTATCTTTCAAATATACAATTTGTTTTGTAAACTTGCGAGCGGAGTGAGCTCAAGATGGGAGAGCGAGCGAAACGAGCTCTTAGCTTGTTTTTAATAAACGTAAAATTAATTCTTCGCATTTTCTTAAAGTAAAGAACGAGGTATGTTTGCATTTATTTACAGTGACGTGTTGTTCTGAAAGCAAACATTATTTTTAAACATCCATTAGTAAATGATCAATTCATGACATCGGACCTATTTTAGCTGCTATTAAAACAATACAAACATATTGTCACTTCCAATGTAAATATCACCTCTGAACCTTTCACCTACGTCACTGAGCATACACTCAAGTTTTGGTAACCATGACGCATCACTATATACGCCACCATCTGTTGTTTGGAAAATTCACCGCATAATCGATTTTTCCAGCCACTTCGTTTCAATTCTCACGAAAGTGAAAGGCTCTCACTTACTTCGTGGAACCTCTCTTCCCTCCGTATAGACACATATATAGCTGGGCGCACAAAAAAAAAAAAAAAAAAAAAAAAAAAACAAAAGCACCAAGGAAGAATCGTGTAAAAGTGTATATGGCTAAGAAATTTACCAAGACACCGACCCGCCCACACAAGAAGAAGATGAACGTTTTCGCTCGGCTGGCTCCGCACTTCATTTCGTATATTGTAACATTTTCTTAACTCGGCGTGTTTCTTTGTAACCTTCCTGGTTTATTTCAAACATCTGAGCGTGCGAAATAGTGAAGTACGTATTCTCCGGCTCAGATTACATAAAGATAGAAATTGCTGAAGCAAAAATACAACAAAATACACATAGAGAGGAGGTCGCAGTCGTCTGGTCTGTCAACATAAAGATGGTATGGTTCGGTGAGCTTCCAAGTCGTGTAGTTCCTTCTTATACCATCATTACCATTCCATCATGAGTCGATCGAAACAGCAGATTTTTTTTTAAAATGCATATGCGAATAGATTACATAGGGGGATTGGAGAAAGTCTTTTCTTTCTTACGGCCCGGTAAGTTTATGCGATCACGTTTCGCATCAGTTTGTCATTGTCTTAACAAAAAAATGATAAAATATGTGGTGGCAATGTTGCGATATAGTGGTGCAAAGTTAGAGCTAGCTATACGAGGGGCCAAAACGAACGACTATGTTTTCGAATGGCATGGAATGGCGGCATACCACCTCTATCGATGGTAAGTAAGGTCGTCGCCTTTAGCTTCACCACATTGTCTTTGTCGACTATCATCACACACAGTCGTCATAAAGAAAATCCATTGAAATTTAATGCAAAACGCGACGAATCGAAAAGAAAGTCCACGAGATAGCAAAAGTGTCTATGGTTGACGACAACTATATAGAGGTAGGTTCGTTTAAATTAGCAAAAAAAAAAGTAAAAACATATTTTGTTAGTGATTCTTCTTTAAAGAAAAAAAGAAAAATACTTTCAATTTCGTTGAAAAGAAGAATTTGATGACTGATGATTTGTATTGCCAATATGTGCTGATTAATATGCTCGGCATCAAATTTAATGTGCTAGCAGTGAATTTTGGCTGTTTGTAGTTGGCTTGATTAATAGCTCCCAGTTTTGGATTATTTTTACTAAACTTGATGTTATGAAAAAAATAGTAATTGTTAAAATTTAATTTAATTCACATCTTTTCCCAAAATGTGTATAGAAACATTTTTGTATGTGCGCATTTATCATTTATGTCAACTGTTATGCATCTGATTGATACTATCCAATAAAACGACACAGGACAGTACCTAAATTAACTTAAACTATTCTATGGACAAAGTCCAGAAATTTGCTAGTTTCAATAGCAACGTGAATCTTTGCTAAATGGATGCACCAAAGCACGTGAAACTTCGAGGGTTGGTACATATGTATCTACTTTGTCGGATGACGTATTACGAAAATTTCAGTTCATTTAGAAATTTGCATTTCACGTGCACATGATGCGCACCCAACATCATATTGACAGCAACAAGGCTGACTGCTGGCTCGCGTAGTTGTTGAAAATGTTTAAACTTTGTAATTGAGAACATACAGAATAGATTGCACTGACGACTGCTATTCAAATGAACCACAAAGATTATTATTATTGGAGCACTATACACAATGATAAATACGTCATGATATTCTTGCATTCTTCTTAAGTGGACAAGTTGAATTGGAGTCAATGATTGCGTATGTTGTAAGATGGGCCAACTATATGTATATGGAATGTTTTACGTTTGCGTCAATTTATAGGCTGTGAAATATGTTTTTGATGCGAAAAACTGGTAATTCCAGAGGCATTAGAAATAGGAATATGCAATTGAAAACAAACATTTCCTTCTCCTTCTTTTCCTTCTCAACTTCAAATTTGATGACCGTCGTGTATAAAAATTATGTAGTTATCTAGTCATAGCCTAGCCCAGTGGTCGGTAAAATGCGACCCGCGAGCCGCTCATTCTGTGTGGCTCTTAATAGATTCAAAGTACAGGGTGGCCCATTTAAAGTGAACTATTGTGAACCATGCACTTATTTTTTTAAACTTTTTTTCTGAAATTTATTAAGAATAAACTAGATACTTGGGAGATATGTTTACACTACCTTCCAAATGGGTACGCGTTGAGGAAGGGTCGATTTAGTTAGATTTTATAAAAGAGCTTATTTTTTAACCATTTCATCCACAAAAAGTACGTATGCGGACAGATAGAATGGAATTTTGCTAACGATTCATTAACTCAATGTTTAAAAGGTAATTAGTGCCAAATTACTATTATTAAACAATTTATTTAGAAATTAAGTCGTAAAAATGCGTCAGGTAATGACACCATAATAACAAAAAATGAATGAATGGTAATGAATGCTTGTCTCGTTGCTCAAATTTATCAAGTTTTTATAAAATTACATTGATAAAATAAAATGGAAAGGACTCATATGCATTAGTATTGAAAAAAAAACAACATGGAAAGATATACGGTTGAGTAACGAGTTCAAATAATACAAATTTACACGCGGCATAATAATTCGATTGTCGAGACACAGCGCGAGTATCGACGAACGCTCCATGTAAGAGTTGCTCCCTCGAGATCCAACGATTCCCAGAATTGTTCGCCGTTTTCGAGAACAATGAACCGTTAATAGCCCTCGACGAGCCCCGAGACGAAGTGCGAGGACGCACGAAATCATTGAGCGGTTGGAAGCCAGCGTCGAATCAGATGAAACAACATCACCCCGAAGAAGGACAACGATATCGTGAGATGCTCAACAATGTTACTCGTCCTTTTGTCCAAAACCGACCAGATATGTGGTTTCAGCAAGATCTCCATCTTGACATACCGCTGCAACCACAATGGAGATTTTAACGGACGTTTTCGGCGAAAGAGTCATTTCCAGAGGATTTCCAATTAACTGGCCGGTTTAGAAATAAAAAAGTTATTCATACACTAGTTCACTTTAAATGGGCCACCCTGTATATCCGATTTTTTCTAGTTTTTACTCACAACAGACTTTCAAAACAATAATGCATCGATAATTTAATTTAATTTTTTCGTTCTTTATACCCTTCGCTCATAGAGTGAAAGGGTATATTAACTTTGTCATGAAGTTTGTAACGCATTAAAGGAAGCATTTCCGACCATATAAGTATACACATATGATCAGCATGACTTGGGGAGTCGATTGGAGCATGTCCGTCTGTCTGTCTGTTGCGACGCGTTTTACTCGGCGGGTATTGAAGCTAGCAAGCTGAAATTTTGCACACGTGCTTCTTATTGTTGCAGGCTGTTTGTATGTATGATTCACCCAAATTGGACCACTGGGTCATGGGGCTTCCATACAAACCTAGCTCCCCAATTTGAGTTCTTCTAAGAAAAACTTTTTTATTTGTGTACCAATTTCACACAAATGTGTTTCTATAGATAACACAAAATATATGCGAGAATGGATCAAATCGGACCATGGGGCCATGGGGCTGCCATACAAACTTAACCCCCCAAATTAGGTTCTTCTAAGAAAAACTTTTTTATTTGTGCACCAATTTCAACGAAATTTCACACAAATGTATTTCTATTGTTGACACAAAACATATGTAAGAATAGATGAAATCGGATCATGGGGTCATGGCTCATGGGGCTGCCATACAAATCCAACCCCCAAATTAGGTTCTTCAAAGAAAAACTTTTTTATTTGTGCACCAATTTCAACCAAATTTCACACAAATGTACATATTTCTATTTATGACACAAAACATATGTAAAAATGGATCAAATCGAACCATGGGGTCATGGGGCTGCCATACAAAACGAACCCCCCGTTTTGGTTTTTCTTAAAAACATTTTTTACACAAAATTTCACAATTACAAATTAATGTGTCTTTATCAAAGCAACAAAAAAGGTCAAAACAAATGGAATCATACTATGGGGCCATGGTCCCTCATCCCCCAATAACATTTTCCAAGTAAATATTTTTCTTTGCCCACTTTAGGGTTACCACCTCGACCACGACCCTCGCCCGGCACCTGCAAAAGGGAGGGGACCCCCTCCCCTTCTTGTGTTCAAAAAATTCTTTGCGAGTATGTATTGAATTTTTGAGGCGCAGTTGCCAAGAAGCTAAGACAGCCCTATGAAATAAAAGCTTAATTGATCAGATCAGCCTTTTCGATTGATAAATTAATAAATTCTTTGAAGGATTTTTCTATAATGGCAGAGGAAAGTTTGGTAGGACACGTACACACTATCGATTCAAAAATGAGTCTACTATTCCGGCTCTATAGAGTGATTATTAGCAGTGCTAATTGTCATGCGAAGGAAGGGTGAGGGCAATCAACAACTCCTTTGAATGAGTGAGAGTTGGAATATTACCGAAATAGCGCATCCGCATTATTTTGGACTGATTCGTAATAACAGAAGAGACCCAATCCATGATACGATCAAATAGAAATCGGTGGAGTCTTGCCTACTCATTCCATTCGCTGCACCACTTCCCTCGATTACTTTGTATCCCGGCTGTCAATAAGTATCCATTGCAATTGATATCCTGGGAATGAACCCAATACATTCAGCAAAAACTTACCAAATTATAAACATTATCTGGTTGAAAGAGACTGCCTATTTTTCATTCTGAGCTGGTAGGAATTTATTGCCTAAATATAACTCCACGGTCATCTGATCTTAAGCCGGCCCACACGGATCGGGGTTCGCCGAACCGCGCGGTGTAAAAGATCAAAGTTGTGTACAACACTCGCATGGAAGGAACAGAGGGGAGTCAACGAAAAGGTAACGTCCGTTGAATTACCCTATTGCCTCTATCCCTCCCAGACAGACGTGTGTTGTTCACAATTTTGATCTTTTTTACAGGACGGTTTGGCGAACCCTGATAAGTGTGGGGCGGACATTCGTCTACGAAGATAAATTAGAGCAGCAGTGTTTTCTATAAAGCTTCGATCCGGTCAAAAGCAGGAGTCGTGCAATCTTGTGAGGCACAGCCATTCCAAGGCAATCAAGCTCTAATTTCAAATTTAAATATTTTTGTTTGCTTAAACGCCAATATTACGTGCAGCAATTTCAGTGACCTTTGATAACTTAAGTTTGCAGCGATGCAGAGTAACACGAGACGTGTGACGAGATTTTTAGTTTCCACTGAATATGGTAAGACCACCATACCTAGGGACATACATCCACAGAAGTAATGTTTTTTTTTTAATTGCGAGTAAACATTTAAGCCGCCACCTATCGCAGAATAGACTATAGGAACTCTTGAAAAGCAGACATTGGAAAACTAAATCAAACTCACGATCGTCATAAGGGAGAATATTTTAAGGAAAAGCTTGGCTACATATTTCAGTTGCAGCTACGTCCCTATGAAAAAAAAATGTAGGAAAACTAAACTGTCAATTAAATTTTAATTTATAGTACTGACTTTTCAGGAGGACTACATTTTTCTACACCAAAGAGCGCATCCCGGCAAAATTTTCCTGAACCCCGCGTCCCGGCCGCACCTTCTAGGCCCGTCACTGCCGGGCGAGGCCCGAGCAGGTGGCAACCCTAGCCCACTTATTCCAACCAAACCCCACAGAAATATTTTTTTGTCGACGAAACGGAACTTTTGTGAAGACGGAAGGAAAAGGATGTGGGGGGGGGGTGAAATACAAGTCCTAGGTCCGCCCGAAAAAAACTTTTAGGCCAAGAAGAGCGAAGGGTATCCAAATTTCGGCCGCGCCCGAAATTAGCCTCGGTCTCGTTTTATTCTACCTTCGTTATTTCTAACAGTTTTAATGCCTTAAGTGAGAAAAACTAGGGTTAATTTTGGCTCGATTTCGACATACTTTGAATAGATTTTACCAATTGCAGATCTTTAGGAGCAGTGTGAATTGAATTGTATTGAATTCGAGCTAAAATTAACCCTCGTTTTCTACACTTAACGTATAAAGCTAAGGGGGGGTATGTTCCGTACAACTTTTTTGCTGGAAATCACATGAGGAATCACAATCTGGTGCGTTTATGCGGCAGTTTCCAGACACTCTGTATAGTCTTTCTGCGTAATACTGCGTAAAGACGTGTATAGATGATATAGGGGAACATCGACATATACTGAAAACTGTACATGAAAATATGAAAAAAACAAATGACTGACGACATTGTATGTTTTTTGCTGGCTGGGCATGTTCGCTAAATTGATAAAAATTTCACCATGTTTAAAGTTACCGAATATAGGCAGCAGCGCTGTTTTTGTTCATTTTATTTTGTTCTTTTCAAGAACACAGAACCAATGGTGATTCGTACACAACATTTGATTCCCTTCAAATAGGTCATACATTCATCGAATTTTTTTTATGAAAATGTTTATCTTTATAACTTTCGCCTAATTTAATTCAATATGTACATTTAAAAGGTTGTTATGAAGTATTATTGACCTACAAGAAAACAAAATTACCGCCTAGAAATTAGACCTATATACCCAAACTACGAAGCGGTTCTAATTATCCATCGTCTACTGTATTAGCAATTCCTCTTTGTTTATAATGGTGCATGCATGCTTAAATAAATAAAATTCTGTGTCATTTAATGATTTTCTTACTTTTATTGCCATTCAACCCTAAAACACCTCCGGACAACCAACATGAGTTGTCGTTTTGCATTGACCGGAGATTATCAATTTATAGGCACACGACTGTGTTTTTATTAAATTCAACGGGTCGTTTAATTCAATTAATACATTGCTGACCTATGCCTGATTTTGCTGAATTAAAACTGTAAAATGGAAATCACAACGTGCGGTAATTATGCAATGGGGTACATGAATAAAATGTAAATCCAACATTGGATTCCAAGTGTAAGTATGTACACGGACTAAAGAGATTATGTACATTAAAATAAATGCGGACAAATGAAACATTCCATTAAGAATAATTTCCCTGCGGATATACTCGTCTCGTACATATGGAACCGAAAAGGTATGGAGGCAAGTTGGACTGTCTGGCGAATGCATGATAAGGATGTTGGATATCCGAATGCATTTTTCCATTTTGCATTCACATTTCCCTGATGTTTGCAAAATATTGTTCCAATCAGAATGAGTGAACTATAAATTTTCGTCTGTATGAATAACTTTTGAGAGTTTATTCGGTCTACGGAATTTTTTTTTGTTGATAAATTGCTTTTATACAAATGAATGTTTTGCTTTCATTCGAATAATATAACTTGCAATTGAAGGCACTTAAAACGAAAACGGTAAAATCAGTAGTTTTAGAACCATTTTAATATTAAAATATTTTGGACTGTCAGCCATATTTTTTTATATTTCTTTCATTTTCACGCAACTCATTAGCCCAGCTTCATGCAGATAAAACCATCCCGACATTCTTTCACACTTAACCCCAAAACAAAATAAAAACTATCACGCCTCGCAGGGATGCACCAATTTAACTTACACACAAATGACGGCATCAACATCTTTCTGTAACAAAGTTTTTGCAAAATGAAAAAGAAGCTGTCAGAATTTTGCTACAACATCCAATTTGCATATCTCATCTCATCAAATCGCGCACACATATTTGACTTTCACAGAATTATATTGTCGCGCTCATTAAATGCGTCTACACTGCCGAGCGACTATATATGGTGGTGCTAACGATGCCTATTCCTCGGAGCTGCTAACATAGTAGAGTGCGAGTTAATTGAATATGCACAAGTAATAATGTAGGGCGCAACAATTGTGGGTAATATAGACGCAAGTGCAAAAGTTGCTTTGGGTGAGAATTGGGTTAAGAAAAAGAAAAACAAATTCAACCACTCTGTAGCGTTTCTAAATGCAAATTCATACTAGTATGTACATAAACTTTAGAGACATGGGACATAGGCAAAGTTTTGTAGATTTTGGCGTTTGCAAGGTTTGCACTGAAAGTGAGTGAATATGTGAGCGAGTACATTTCCATATATATGTACAAACATACTTAGACTTAAGAACAGTGTGAAATAAAGTCAAGTACACATTCCTCCAGTTTCCGTTTTGCAAAGCGTAATATGGGGCACTCGAAAAATGGTCTTTGGGAACGTTTTTCCGGTACGATGATAATTAAGAAGTGACACGGATGAATTGTCTAAGTTTAATTTGATTTTTTGCTTCCAGAATTTTAAACGAGATAGATTTTTGAGATTTTACAAATTTATATCCAGTGTTGCCAATTAAGCCGTTTTCCGGCCAAATTTAGCCGGAAACCGTGCGGTTTAGCCGGAAGAAATTTATAATTCCGGCCGGCCGGATTTTTAGCTGGAATTGATTTTCTTCGGCTGTTTTTCCGGCTAAAATTATTTAATGAATTTCTTTTACTTTGAAACTAGAATCAATTTTTCAATATTCACAAACAAAATAATTAATCAACGTGAAAAGAGGAAAACTTGCATTTATGTCTGCTGGGAAAAATTTGCCGCGGAGACTAGCCTTTTTTCAATAAATTTAGGGTAATGGTTTTCACGTAAACTGACGTTATTTGTACCTAGTCTAAGCATGTAATTTTCTAAGATAAAATTCTTTGCTGAGCAATTCTTGGAGCATGGGGGTACAAGGGTGAAAACCTTTTAGCGCGATTCATAGATATTGATAATAGAGAGTTTTAGCATATTGTTCAAAATATTACGATAGGACGAATAGGCTTTGACATTTTCTATGAAAAATTCGTTTGCCTGCCGTACGCAAAACAGTATACTACAATTTTGTATGCTCGAAGTAGGCATAGCCGACAAATAAAATATCATGAACCCACAACTCCAGCTGTTTATAGTCAGTCAAATTCACGGAAATACACCTATGCCTATTTGGGACTTGACAAATTGTTTACGCCAATTTATCATCATTAGCACGAGTTCCAAATTACGCATTTGGACCATCATTTGCTCAATAATGACTGTGGACGCCATCTGTTCTGAATATTTATCAAAATATCGCAATTGTAACGGGCATTTCCACCATTTACACAAACGTCAAAAGTAAATAACGAATTCTAATGACGAAAGCGTATGTGTCCCACCAATTTCGAACTTTTATCATCATGATGGATTATCGTCATGATGATTTGGATATGTCTTGGGCAGTGGCGTAACGTTCATAAAATATCTTGTGTTCGAAAACGAAATGGGGGACCCCACACAATATAATCTACTATTAGCCAACCTTGCTTGACCGATATAGGATTTACCATTTACAGTTGCATTACTTTTCAAATTAGCTACTATTTTTATTGCAGCGATTCGTATCTTCTTTTTCTGATAGGAGCAGTGGCGTAGATAGCTTTCCGGAGAGGGAGCCGATCTTTGACATGATTTTTTCTTAACAAGGAAAATGCAATTTCCATGAATATCCTGAATTCTTGCACTGAATATGTGTGTTCCAAGACGGGAGGAATAATTCTTTTAATCCTCCCGTTTTTTACGCCACTGGGTAGGAGGGTACCGTTAAACTACTAACTACCAACAACAATTACAGTCAAACCTGTTAATCGGACCACTCTATAATCGGACCACCTTCTAATTGGACCACCATTGGTCAATTTTATTTGGTTTTTCATACAACATAACCTTTATAAACGGACCACCTCTTAATCGGACCATGGACCACGATCGATGACTCCAATTGGATAGATCAGTACTAGACGTACCTCCACAATCGGACCAACCACTGTATAAATTTCCAAAATCGGACCAAAACTTCAAATTGATTACTTACTTGAGCAGTACGAGGAAATTTCACCAAACCGACCAACAGATAGGCAAAGTGGCAAGAAATTTTGTTGACAAAAAAAAAAATCTTACGAATTTCGTTACTAGGTTCACTTCAGTTCCGATTACCATGAGTTATATTATTTCCCATGACCACGGGAAATTTCGTAGACAGCATCAATCATTGCATCAGTGTTGGGTGGATGAAGTGGTGAAACAATTCTGGAGTTTCTGCGACAAGAAGATGCTAGTGAAGGGAAGATTGAAGGGAGGATTGATTGAACCATTAACCATGACTTTGATTATAGAAATGCTTTGTAGAATATTGAAGAATATTCAAAATTTTGGTGGAACTGAGTGTGGGGAGAATTTGTAATAACGAAGCTGATTAAAAAAAATCACAAAGTATTTACGGTATTAGCGGTTTAAAAAACATTTATTGCATAGGGCATAGGTGACCTTTGTACAAAATGTTCATGAATAACGTTTAAAAATTATTTCCTTATTTTTTTGTACTTTTCTGGCATCCTTTAGTAATCGGACCACCTGCTAATCGGACCAAGTTTGATCGGTCCCGTCAGTGGTCCGATTAGACAGGTTGGACTGTATATCATTTTCACATTTGTTGTTAAACTACCCAATAACAGCTTTTTGGAGAAATAAGTGAGTCGTAACCCCCAGTACTATTTTATTATTCGCAGTTGGATGTATTTTTCATGGTTTTGGTCCTCGGCTCATTTACCGATCGGCATGTATGATGTTTTTAACTTATTTCATAATACGAGGTTTTGGTAATGTATCAAGATTTCATTATTGTGAATCGCGTTTTAAAATTCCTAGCGGTTCACCATATCAAAATCCACCTCTTCAAGTACTAACATTGATAGAAACACTTAGCGTAAAAAATACACTCGGTCTAGTATTTTTACGTTGAGTGTTTCGAACAATTTCAAAATTTGTGTACATTGTTTTCAAAATGTTCCCCGAGGCAAGAATTCCTCTTAAAATATTCCGAATTGAATCAGGGCGGACAAAAATAACCGGCAATAACATCTTTAGGGGATGCTGATCCGGGTAATTACCCAGAACCTCGCACTTGTCCAGAGTCGTGGCCTCCCACCTCACCACAGCACAAACATGTTCCTTGAAACACTCGCATAAAAATACTTCGTAGCAAATTAGAACACTTCTAAATTGTTCAACAGATTCCATGTTTCTATGACCTAGAAATCCAAAAAACAGCGCAAAATCTACTACTGTTCGTGACTACGCCAAGGGCCCCTGACGGTTGGGGGCCCGTGTTCCACCGAACACATGGAACACCGTACGTTACGCCACTGGTCTTGGGCCTAAAATGGTTAAATTTTAAGCAAAATATAAGATTGTTCTGGTGCGATGATGGTAAGATCCATACATAAATGCGGTTGCCCTTGTCCATAGTTACGCATTGGACGTTCCTTTTACGAATTGTATTTTCTACAATTTCGAACCTAATGTTATGGACTTGACCGAGAAATTGTACCTGTATACCTACAACAATTTTGACTATTTGAGCTATCTCCGAGCAAAGTAAATTTTCACTGTGATGCTAGCGATTGCAGCATATACTCGTATGTATGGAAAAAAACTAAGAAATCTGCCTAAAGCATAGTTTACGGGTAGTACTCCAGAAAAGAAATAAAATTATTAAAATCAGTTTTTTACTATACTTTTTCGTAATGTGACTGTTTTGTACGATTTAGCCGGTTTATTGGCCGTTTTTCTCACAGGGTTTTATTTAGCCGGATTTTTAGCCGTTTTTGAAAAAACTATAGCCGGTTTTCCGTCTAAATTTAGCCGTTTTCTAAATTTCCAGTTGGCAACACTGTTTATATCTATACAACATAGCATGTGCTCTTACATCCAACTCAAATAAACAAACAGGTATTTATCAGGGGCCTCATTGGCTCATTCTGTTTTACCAGTTTTAAATTCACTTGTAGTGAATAAATACGCTATGAGGATTAGCCAAGAATAAATATAGAATGGACAATTATAGACTATGATTAAATACGCGTAAGCTTCAATTGAAATCATGATCCACTGAACGTTTACGGACCGTCAAGGTTGGGTGTGTGCATACATAAATTTTAATATCCACTAGAAGCATTATGAACTGCCTGAACTCCCCTTTAGATATATAAATGGAAATATTAACCATATTATCAGAAAATCAGGGATTAAAAAAATTATTTTATAAAACGTATTAAGCAATCAATCAAAAATCAATTAAAATTTAATTTTAATGTTTATTCCAGGGGATGATCAAACAGTGTCGGATTTCTAGGTTTTATGTTACAAAAATAGTATTTTAGTCATTGCAATATAAATTTAATTCATTTAATAAATGTTCAAATCTTTTTTCATTCGTTTCAATGTAGACAATCGGAAAGTACATTGTTAATCATCAAGAATAGCATAGGGGATAGAACACAGCCATGTACCATTCCACTATTTACCTTAAAATGACTTTCAATACACAGCCTACTCTTGTGGAAGACGTTATAGCAAGAAGGAAACAGCAACAAGCGGAAATCCACTTAATTGCAAAATTTCCTAATTTCTATGGCTGTGCTATGGCAAAAGTGAATGGTCAAATTACTGACTCTATACCTACATACACTCCCCGACAATAGGATAGACGCACTCAAAAATGCGACGTAATTTTTTGAATGTTGAGAATATTTCGATTAAATTTTATATTTAATTCTCTTTTGTGATGCTGCGTGTTAGCTAGCAACAATGAACCGAAAATTTACCAAATCAAAACGGCAAATTCAAGTTTATCATTTTGCGACTGTTACAAGTGCGACAATAGGATAGACGCACCTACAAAAATTGGTAGTTAAACAAATGTTTTAAATTTTTTTTATATTTTTTTTTGTTATTAATAATGCGTATATCCTCCATCATTGCGTACGACTTCAAAAAGTCTCTTTGACAAGGAATTGTACAAACTTTTTAAGTAGTCTAATGGGACTTGTTGAAAAGCCCCTTTGATTGCTGGTATTAGTCCTTCCCTGTTTTCGAACTGTCTTCCATCCGCATAAATTTTTCGCGATATTAATGTAAATTGATATGATTCTAGATTTCTTCTAAACTGATATGATTCTAGAATGCGACTCTAATGCATACCATATCATTTGGGGTAGCTCTGACACCAATGAGCGGGGCGAACTGCTTCTCGAATATATAATGGGAACCAATCTCTTCGTATGTAATGTAGGCTGTGAGCCGACTTTTATAACAATAAATAGGCAAGAAGTCTTGGAAATCACTCTAGCATCAGAGAATGTCTTATTTCTTATCAAAGACTGGAGGGTGTCGTCAGACCACTCCTTGTCTGATCATCGATATTTACAGTTTAGCCTTGCGGAACGTCCTGATGCAGTTCCTCACATTGTGGATCGCAGAAGGACCGACTGGCCCAGATTTCGTATTGCCCTTACCGAAGGGCTTCCAGCATTACCGACTCTGCCCCACAGCGAGCAACAGCTCGATGATATGGTAAATACTTTTACGGCGTTTATTGAGGCAGCGATTTCTGCGTCGTGCCCTGCCATTTCATATTCTGCCAAGAAAAAACCGTCATGGTGGAGTCCCAAGATTTCCGAATTGAGATCAGTGAGCAGGAGAAGTTTCAATAAGACTAAAGCTTCTAGGACGGAGTCGGATTGGATCTCCTACAAAAAACATCTCAGTTCCTTCAAAAAAGAGGTAAGAGCGTCCAAATGCAATGCGTGGCAAAGCTTTTGCGAGAGTATCGAAGCGTCATCTGAGACTTCAAGATTTAGGAAAATGATGGCAGCTAATCCATTGATGCCCAGTTTCCTTCAAAAGGAAGACGGATCGTGGACGTCTTCGAGCACTGAGACGATTGAGTGTTTGCTTGACTCTCATTTCCCGGGAAGCTCGGTAAATGCACCACCTGAATTCCCTTTGAGTCACACAGCACCGTGTGATAGTGATTCGATCTTATCTCGGGAGAAGATATTGTGGGCCATATCTAGTTTTAAGCCGTTTAAATCTGCGGGACCTGATGGCATTATCCCTGCAGACTTGCAGCAATGCTTAGACATTACCTATCCTTGGATAGAGAGCATACTAACAGCATGTCTCCGTCTAGTTTATATTCCTCGCGTATGGAGAGAGGTGCGGGTCACGTTTATTCCAAAAACGGGCAGAAGCTCACACGCCCGACCTAATGACCTAAGGCCCATTAGTCTCTCTTCAACTTTGCTCAAACTACTTGAACGACTTGTGGATACACATCTACGAATGACTATTCCGCCACATCTCCTTTCAACGGCACAACATGCCTACTGGAAAGGAAGGTATCCACTGGATACGGCTCTGCACTCTCTAGTCAGATACATTGAAAAATCTATTCATCAGAAGGAATACAGGCTGTGTTCCTAGACATTGAGGGCGCCTTCAATAACATTAAACCTAGGGCGATTACCGACGCACTTCGAAGCCTTCATGTCAACGAGCCTTTCTGCATACTGGTAAATGCGCTATTGACATCGAGGCGCATTATTACAACCATGGGCTCAACGTCTTTATATAGGTATATTTCTAGAGGCACCCCACAGGGTGGTATTTTATCTCCCTTACTGTGGAACATAGCAATCAATCAATTGCTTCTGGATCTTGAGAGGACTGGATGTAAGGTCACTGCATATGCTGACGATGTGGCTATCGCTGTTACAGGTAAGTTGACGGAAGTCCTTAGTGGACTACTTGAACACGCCCTATCTTTTGTAACTAAATGGGCCAACCTCAGTGGCGTGGGACTTAATCCTGCTAAAACAGAGCTTGTGCTCTTCACTAGGAGACATACTCTTCCTTCTTTCGACCCACCCACACTACGGAATAGTCCATTAATTTTTGCTGAAAAGGCTAAATTTCTTGGCATCTTGTTAGACCGGAAGCTTTGCTGGAGGCCTAACATTCAGGAACGAGTGAATAAAGCCACTATAGCACTCTATACATGTAGGAAAGCCGTAGGGAAAACCTGGGGCTTGCATCCAAAAGCTTTACATTGCATCTACACTGCTGTTGTCCGTCCTATTCTATTATACCGTGTATGTGTATGGTGGACGGCACTCAGCAAGACAGCCTATAATAACTTGCTGGCGAAGGTACAAAGAATGGCTTCTCTTGTCATAACTGAAGCCTTTCGTACCACCCCCTCAGCCGGACTGGATACGCTACTTGACCTGCTGCCACTGGATTTGTTCGGTCAAAAGCTGGCTGCTAACACTGCTTTACGCCTGCGGGAAACTAATCAGTGGCGAACGCTTGATTATGTGCATTCGCTTATACTAAGTAATTTTAACCTACCTTTGGAAACTGACTATACTACTCCTAAATACGCTTTTGGTATATAAGAGCCATTACAGTTTGATTCCGTCGAGGGATTACTGGGACAACAACATGCCTCGGGACGTTGAGTCATTTGCTATCTACACTGATGGCTCCAAGTCACACGAAGGAGTGGGTATTGGCATCCACTCGGATGTTCTTGATGTTAACCTGTCATTTCGTCTGCCTAATTACTGTAGCGTCCTGCAGGCGGAGATTTCGGCGATTATGGAATCCTTAACATGGCTAGGTAATCATGTCGTCACTGTGAGGGATTTCACTATTTACACTGACAGCCAGGCTGCAATTCGATCTCTCGAATCGGTCCTGACAACATCTAAAGCTGTCGAAACCTGCCGCTCGGCTCTTATAGAGATGGGTCGTTTTTTCAATATTACCCTCTGTTGGATACCTAGCCATAGTGGATTCACGGGGAACTGTAATGCGGATCGCCTGGCCCGTAATGCGACAAATATGAATTTAGAGGACCATCATAGTAATCTAAAAACGCCCATTTCCTCCTGCAGAGTGGCAGTAGAAGCGGCTGTTTTGCTCAGGGCTAGTGTCAGATGGACTCACGGCAGCACTTGCGCGACAACTAGGTTGATTTGGCCACGGCTTGACTCGGCCCGGTCAACAATATTATTGTCACTGGACAGGAAACACATTGGTGGGGTGCTCGGTGCTATAACAGGGCACTGTCCTATTGGGGAGCACGCAAGGAGACTCCGCATTCTCCATAATGACTATTGCAGAAGTTGTGATGACGAAGAAAAGGAAGAAAGCGAAAGCGAAGTACGAAGACGTATTCTTGGTTCTAGGTTTTTCTATGATATGGGCGATCTTCGGGATATGAGCCGAATATCGCTCAATAAGTATATTGCCAGAACGGGCTGGTTTTACTGCATGACTTAGTACGTACTTTTCTTCTTCCATGGGGTATCACAATGGACCAATCATTCGGTCTAAGTGCACTAGATGTCAATTCTAGTGGCTCCTGCACCTAACCTAACCTAATGTAAATTGCATATCGGTTAGCATTCCATCATTGACAAATTCAAGATAGAATGATATATTTACCGTTAGAAAGACATAGACGTAGTTAGACGTAATTTGTCGTAATCCTTAGTGGTCAAACTATATTAGAATAGAAGAAGACTGCACACCAGTGATGTCAACTTTAGTTACATTTCAGTAATCGGTAATATTCGTTACTTTTATTCCGTGTAATCGTTACTTTGTAAACGTTTCTTTTAAAAACCACCTGATTCACCAATCGGTTCTTATTTCTGAGCGTCTACTGTATAGTTAATCAATACAAAGTTCTCATTTTCGCCTAGCCCTTGAGCTCTGTGTTCCATACATACAGCAAGCTACTTTCAAACCTATTTCACCTCCGGTTAAGAAGGCGGTAGTGGTAGGTAGAGCAAGACGCAACGATAGCGGTAGGTAGAGCAAAATATTGTCCGATTAGTGGAGATTTCCGCGAGTGCCTCCAGAATTCAGAAATAGGTATTACAGTCAAACCTGTCTAATCGGACCACTGACGGGACCGATCAAATTTGGTCCGATTAGCAGGTGGTCCGATTACTAAGGGGTGCCAGAAAAGTACAAAAAATTAAGGAAATAATTTTTAAACGTTATTCATGAACATTGGACTTGTACAAAGGTCACCTATGCCCTATGCAATTTAATGTTTTGAAACCGCTCAACGCCGTAACTGCTTTGTGATTTTTTAACCAGCTTCCTTATTATAAATCCTCCCCACACTCCCTTCCACCGTAATTTTGAATATTCATCAATATTTTACAAAGCATTTCTATAATCAAAGTCATGGTTAATGATTCAATCAATCATCCCTTTAACTTCACTTGCATCTTCTCGTCGCAGAAACTCCAGAATTGTCTTACCACTTCATCCACCCAACACTGCAATGGTTGATGCTGTCTACGAAATTTCCCGTGGTCATGGGAAACAATATAGCTCATTGTAATCGGAACTGAAGTGAATGTAGTAACGAAATTTCTAAGATTTTTTTTATTCAACCAAATGTCTTGCCACGTTGCCTGTCTGTTAGTCCGTTTGGTGAAATTTCCTCGTACTGCTCAAGTAATCAATTGAAGTTTCGGTCTGATTTTGGAGATTTATCCAGTGGTTGGTCCGATTGTGGAGGTACGTCTAGTACTGATCCATCCAATTGGATTCGCCGATCGTGGTCCATGGTCCGATTAAGAGGTGGTCCGTTTATAAAGGTTATTTTGTATGAAAAACCAAATAAAAAAGACCAAGGGTGGTCCAATTAGAAGTTGGTCCGATTATAGAGTGGTCCGATTAACAGGTTTGACTGTATATAAAAAAACGACCCTATGTGGCTTTGATAACGCAAAGGGAAGGCATTGATGAGCTGGGCATTCGTTGGATCAATGGTAGAGATGACACTCTGTGACTGAGTTGCCGGAGCATGGCTTCGAATCCCACTGTGACCATGGATGTTTGTGTTGTCCTAAAAAATGATGGTAGCCGGTTCTTCGATATAAAATGTCCCGTAGCTACCCCTAATCACTGAAGGCATGTCGTAGTTTCGAGACTCACTGCAGACGGATACAGTTTATGACGGTTTTCGGTTTCGAGACCTATATGGGACACGGTTTTGATCCAATTCTGATGCTAAAGCAAAACCCATTTACGGTTTTGTTTTAGATAGTTGGCAATACATCGAATCCATCACGGATATGAGTAGTGATCTCATCGATTGCTGTAGTCGTGCAATAGATGTTCCTGGTTGGATTCTAGCTTAGCATGCACTACAAGATTAAGCGAATGACTTTTTTTGCGACAGGAGGCAGTGTCGTTAGAGGAAAATAGGATTCGCACTTTTTAAATAGGTCTGCAGTGAAAAATGTTATTTGATCAGCTGCTCGGCGGCTTATCCTTTTTTAGAATGAATAGGACACCGACAGTAGCGGCATTAAGGTTAGAGTCGTTGATGCACTCGTTTCTTTCCGTATTTTATAGTCTTTAGTTTCCGTCTAGTTTTACTCGTAAGGCCCCCTAAATTCAGGGATCATAAGATTTGGTGATGTTTTCCCTATTCAACAATTGGGAAAGGTTTGCTATTCATTAACTCCTCTGAGTGGATCTAGGCGCATCCTTCCTAGACTACTTCTTCTTCTTTTAGCGGTACAGAAAGGTGTGCATCTATGTGGATTCGAGTTATGGTTCGTCATTGCTTTCGTTCGAGATGCCAAGGAACAAAAACATAGCTGCTGCGATAGGGGTTTCCCCCCAGTGAAATAGGGGTAAGATCAGTGGGCGCAGCAGGGCATTGGAACAAATGACCCACACCATGAAGCTCGCCAGTGCAGTTAGGACATATGTTTTGGGTGGCTAGGTCTATACAACAGAAGGTAGGAATTAAGGCGTGAACAGAAGCCAGACCGAAGTTGTGCTAATGTCAGTCGGGTGGCTCTCGGGAGCCCAATATCCTCAGGCGAGATAGGTGGAGGAAGCGATGAGAGGGCTCTATTCGTGCCTAAGCTCGCAATAGACCGACTCACTTCTCGGGGTTGTTGTTGTTGTAGCGGCAAAATATTGTCAACGTAGCTGTTGAAGACGCCATGATTGTCAATTGTGACGCCGAGGATTTTGGGGTGAGGGACAGTGGGGACTTCGATGTTGTTTACTTTAATGTGTAGCCGTAGGTTGTACTTGGAAAAGAGGGTGGCCAAGGATTTGGGCGCTGATAACTTCAGGTTCTTTCTAACGAAAAAGGTGTTGAGCTCTTCCAAGTAACCATTGATTTCGATTCCTTCGGGGGATGTGGGAAGCCCGGACATGTAGAGGTTCAACAAGGTGGGGGATAAAACTCCACCTTGTGGTACTCCCTGTTTGATCCTTCTTAGTTTAAATTTCCCATTTCTAAACTCTGCGCTGGATTGACGTCCGCCAAGGTAGTTTGCGATCCATTTAACTATATGCGACGGTGTGGATGAGTTTACACTGCAGGTCGAGCAACGCGAAACCATGGAGCGGTATAAAGAACGAGGCAAGGAGCCATTGAGTATCTCACGGCCGCCTTTAACTTGTCGTTGTCCACGCTTGCCATCCCTGAAATCTGGAAAACAGGTCGAATTGTTCCCTGTCTCAAGCCAGGGAAGGACGCAAATCTCGGGGAATCCTACCGCCCCATTACGATACTTTTTCCTGTCGCAAAGACGCTGGAGGCCCTTATTCACCCCACTCTTGTTGCACATGCGAAGCTAGAACCTCACCAGCATGGCTTCAGGAAGATGCATAGTACCACCACTGCCCTCGATGCGATCACTACACGCATTCGTGATGGGCTAAATCAACGCAGTCGTTGTCACAGAACTATTCTGGTGGCAATAGACCTATCAAGCGCATTCGATAAGGTCAATCATTCAATGCTTCTAGCAAACCTGTTGAATATGCATCTTCCTGCACAAGAGATCCATTGGATTGCCAAATATCTAGCTGGTCGGCACTCCTTCACTGAGTTTCGAGGCAAACGTTCTAAGCTTAGGAAAATCAAATTAGATGTTCCACAGGGAGGGGTACTCTCCCCCACTCTGTTCAACATCTACATGTCCGGCCTTCCCACACCACCTGAAGAAATCGAGGTGATTTCCTATGCTGACGATTGCACCGTACTCGCCACAGGGAATGATAAGGATGAAATGCGCCTCCGAATTAATCGCTATCTAGGACGATTACAGGCATTTTTCCAAAGCCGAAACCTCACCATCTCCAAATCCTCTGCAACTTTTCTAACCACTTGGTGGGAGGACATCAGATGGGAGATGGATATACGTATTGGCAACAATTCTGTTCCTACTGTTACCCCAAAATTCTCGGGCTTCACCTAGAGAACATGATGACGTCTGCGAATCATGCAGCTTCAGTCTGTGAAAAAATGCGCAGTAGGAACAACATCCTAAAAGCTCTAGCTGGTAGCACCTGGGGCAAAGATAAAGAAACCATGCTAGCTACCTATAAAGCGGTGGGTCGAGCGGCCGCTGATTATGCAGCCCCAGTTTGGACACATAGTCTATGTGACACAAACTGGTCCAAAGTTCAGGTCTGCCAAAATGCCGCTCTACGCATCGCGACAGGTTGCCTTCTGATGTCTGCCCAGGATCACTTACATCAGGAGACAAAATTGATGCCAATACGTGATCACAATCTCCTACTCTCAAAACAGTATCTTGTTGGTTGCTACCGTGAGGATCATCCCAATAATCATCTCATGGACCGAATTCCTCCACCACGACATGTCAGGCGTGGTTTACGAGACCTTGAGAGAGAGGTTCAGGGATACAAACGGGACCCTTACGATGAAGTTACATACCGAGCCGCCATTGCAGCGATCCACACTGAAGAAGTGAATCGGTCTATCGCGAGTTTAGGTGCGAATAGAGTCCTCTCAGAGCGCCCACCACCAATTTCGGCTGAGGAGATTAGGCTCCCGAGAGCCACTAGAGTAACACTAGCTCAACTTCGGTCGGGCTTTTGTTCACGCCTTAATTCGTACCTTTCCCGCATAAACCCGGACATCCAAAACATCTGTCCAAACTGCAATGGTACTCCTCATGATGTGGGTCACTTGTTTCAATGCCCCGCTGCGCCCACTGATCTTCGCTGTGGGAAAACCCTATCGCAGCAGCTATGTTTTTGTCCTTAGACCTCACGGACACAAACATTGACGAACCATAAATCGTACCCACATAGATGCACAGAGGTTACACACCTTTCTGCACCGCTACAAGAAGAAGAAGCATTGTCATTGCTATACCGTCGGGACCAAACGCTTTTGAATTTTTGACGTTTTTTATGACATTGGCTACTTCAGTGGTGGTGGTTTGATTGAAGATATTCATCTACCTTGGTGTTACGGATGGCTCGTTTAATTTTGGCGCTTGAGTCTATCCTTGGGTGGGTGCTCGACGAACTGTTTGTTAAACAGATTGGCGCATTTCCTCTCGTCGCTCACGGTAGAATTGCCAAACTAGATGGCGATCCTCCCTTGAGTTTTAGTGGGGTTTGATAGGTTTCTAACGGTGCTCCACAGTTTGCTCCACTTCTCGGGGTGAATCGCTGTAATGGCAGCACGGTATGTCTCTTCATTGTAAGGATTCCGCTTGTATGCCTGAATCTCTATCTCTAGTTCTCGTAAACCTAGCCGGACATGCCAGGCTGGTGCATAAGATTGTAGTTGGAATGATCCTCACGGTCGCGACCAAGACGATACTGTTTTGAGAGTAGGTCACGTATTGGCATCACTTGTGTCTCCTGATGTAAGTCATCTCTGATCTCTGTCACATAAACTATGTGACCAAACTGGGGCTGTATAATCGGCTGCTGCTCGACTCACCGCTTTATAAGTGCCAGCAGCCAGTGCCTTGAGAATTTTGTTTCTATTGGGCATCTTTTCACATACTAGTGGTCCTACGGCAACGTTGCTTCACGGCAATTTCAACCTCTTCGGGGCGGACCACATCCGCTTTTATACGAAAAACGAACAAGAGTTGCTACAACGCCTAGCTGGCAAAAGCCTTGAAACCGCTCTTTAAGCGTTGCTTCAAAAAAACGTATCCAATTCTAACAGGATTTAGTGCGAGACTCGATTATCTCTGTCTACTACTACGATATCCACTTTTGTGCTCCTTCTGGCAACACTTGCCTGGTAATCACGAATCTGTTCTCACACATTCCTACACGCCAGATTAGTGGAAAACCGGCACAATTTTCGCATAAATGCCGAGATGGCGACTACAAGCGGAACACATTCCGTAAATTCCTAGAAAATGGAAAAGAAAAAATTGTACAAACGCCATCATGGCCGGTCATCGTCTTTGACAGCCCCCGTCGGCATCTGTCAAATGGGGCCCGCTGCTAGAGCCACGCACGACTGACGGTTGCGCCGCCACCACGGAAGCAAAATTAAAAACCGCAAAACATAACGCTTTCGCACAAAACCAATATCTTGCTTCAATCTTGCTTACCTTCCAACAGCCGTGAAATTATGCTATCGATATTCAGCAACTCAGCCATTTAAGATGTTTCGTCGTTTTCGCTGCTTTTCCAGATGACGACAAGTGTGGCGTTATTGGGGCACGTTCTAACGAACCAGAAGGGCGCGAGCAAAGGACTCTTTTCGTTGGCACAACACCGGGCAAAAAGAAACGCGCGTTCACGACCGCGATTTGATTTGGTCTCAAGGAAAAATATTTTTTTTCCGTTCGTTTGACGTGATCCCGAAAACGACACGAGGGGCGATTTTAAGCACACACGCACGCACACACTCCTCCGCGCTTGGCAAAAAGACCGGGTCGGGCGGGTTATTCAACTATTCGACGTCGTCGTCTGCACGGGGGCACGGGCGGCGACTTGAGGAATTTTCCTTGCGAAAAATCTGTTCGGATGTCACGACACAGCCCAGGTAGCAATGACGCGTGAACGACACGGAAAGATGCGATCGACGGACGAGACACTGCTTTTTCGGGAATAAAATACTTTTTTACGTCATTAATCCACCCACACACATCGGGAAACACTTTTCACACGAATTACGGGCAAGGAGCACTCCTCTGGGACGTTGGCACAAGCAGCAAGTTCCTCGCACGTATGGGAACGGGGTGGTTTTTCTGGAATTTTATTCGCGATTTGCTGGCAACCAAAAGGCGCGGGTACACGCGTTTTTTTCACTATTTTTTTGCGGTGGTTGCGTGTTTACGGGGCGCGCACGACGACGAGACACATACACGGTTTACACAACTCTGGGCGGCGGACGAACGAAGCGCGTGGCAAATATGCACAGCGAATCGACGATATGGAATTTGCAAAATGTAGAAATGTTGCACACACGTCGAGACGTCGCACAATAATTTTTGCACCCGTGAGCAGAAAAAATCTTTACTACACA
This sequence comes from Microchrysa polita, assembly GCA_949715475.1. Taxonomy (NCBI): domain Eukaryota; kingdom Metazoa; phylum Arthropoda; class Insecta; order Diptera; family Stratiomyidae; genus Microchrysa; species Microchrysa polita. Next base: position 7,789,653 of record OX454420.1, read on the forward strand.
CCAATGGCGGCGATGGAGAAGAATTTGTCACGCTTCTTGACGGGTGTACGGACGAATGCGACGAAATGATTAACCGAACAGAATTTCCCCGGGAAAAGGACCGAATGAGCACAAAATGGAGGCGTGTTGATGGGGGAAGTTTTTTCGAAAAATGCCGATCCTTAGGTGATTACCTCGTTGGTTTCAATGTTGAATTGGAAAGAAAAATGGGATATTTTCAAAATGTGCAAGAAAACGAGTACAATTTTATTCAAAGCTACGAAAATATTGTAACAATGTTTCCGAAGTTGTTTATTTACAACATTTATCTAAATAACATACAACAGGAGCACAAACATTTTCCCTAAATTGGATTTCATACTCGATTAGAAAGCACACCTAACAATCTGTCAAAAGATAAACGTCACATCGCCAACTTTTTCTCCAAAATTCGTTTAACTGGAAAATTTATTCACTAATCATTCATACAATATCGTCCTTTTTCAAATCATAGGTTGATGCACCAGTGCTAAACTATTTGCAGGCCTGGCACGCTTCATTCTCACTCCCTTCGTGCTCTCCTTGCCTTTGGTGATGTCATCACCGACGACACTTCCGTGCAATTCAAGGACAAAACGACTTGCACTCGTTTCCGTGACAACCGGCACTCGGCCACTTTTCGTCTCGTCGTCAATAACCCGCCGACAGCCCGGGCAAATTGTCTCACCCTCGCGATTTGTACAAGCCGGCTCCAGCAGCCCTCTTTTACTCACCCTATAGCGAAATTCACAAACATGCTCCGGTTTCACCGTGCGTCCCAACCGATCATTGATGGCATGCTGACTGAGAATACCAAAACAGTCGCTGGAATTGTGCAATCGAAAATCATTTAGCGATTCCAAATCACGACGGCCACGACTCATCAGACTCTCGCAGGCCAGCGTTTCGGCATATCCTTGCTCATCGGCGGGCGCTGTATCCGGCCCATAGTGGAAGTCTTCTTTCATCACTTCGTATTGGAGACGTCGATCGGTTAGCGGAAGATCCGTGGATTGGGATGATGATGATGCCCGGGAAATTGTCGAGGATTTCCGAGAGTATGATGAGCCCTCGCTGTCGAGGGAGTGTGCGCTGCATTTGCTCTGACTTCTGGCGGATGGTATGACGGACTCGGCGATTCGTTCGCATCGTGGCTTGAGACGACCTGCAGAATTACGTGTTTTGACAAATTCGGACTTTGTGTTGACTGATGGTGGACGGTCGGGTGTGCTGCAGTAGCAGGAACAATTACAATAGCACTTTTCACGATGTTGGGGCGTAAATCGGGGAATAAAATTCATTTTGAAATGGAAATTGTGACGTGTTTACAAATAGATTTGACGTTTGCATTTGTTTGAGTCTTCTTCTTGAAAAATGCGTATTTGCAATGGAGAGGCTTCTGCAAATGTGGATTCGAAGTGTTCGGGTTGTTGTCTTTGCTATAAGTATGGCAATTCAAGATGGCGCGAAAAGTATCCGATCATAGATGGCGCAAAATTGGCCGGAAATCGACTGAATTTCAACGGATAATTCTAAAATTTATTTCCGGAACAGTAGACTAGGCACAAATTATGATTAGAATTTGCCGCATGTTTTCTGTATTGATTTAGTCTTGTTTTAATGACAATATTCGAAACAGTACAGTTGCACTTTATTTCACAAGGAAAAGGTATAATCGACAAATCAACCAGGTCCCGAGTGCACATTTATCTTAAATTGATGGGATAAAGGCATAAGTCTCCATGGCACATTTTTCGAAATTCGCGACAGTAAGCTCAGCCTGCAGATAAGTTCGAATTCCAGTTCCATCTACCGGGTCAAAAGCCGTTCAGAGAAAAACTACCCAGACCAAATCATAATCCTTTTCTAAAATGAATTTCCGCCTTATTTATTAAGAAGATGTTTGAGTTTCAGAAATGTGAATTTTCTCTGGGTGGACTTTGACGATTTTGTACCAGACTCTTCAGTTTCATATGCTCCTCATTATTGGAGAAGAGATTTCGACCGGATTTTGACAGGACGTAGGCGTTTCATTTTGATTTACATGTAGTTAGATTAAAAACAATATCAACGTTCAAAATTAGACATTAGACAACTTGAAGTGTATGGTGTCGTTAGGGCGACACCCGTTTTAAGGGAGTGAAGGAGCAGCAAAGAATCGGATGGAATCCAATACAATACGGATTCTGCGGAAGGTTTTTTCCCCGCTAGCGAAAAGTGGCAACTGCAAAAAAAAAGATAGCCGAGGAGTGTGTTACGATTTAATTTCTCATCCAATACCTCATGTTTAACTATACCTGTAACCGCCTGTATCGAATTGAGGCTTCTCGCGGCGGACCAAGTATCAATGAGATGGGAGTTGGCGCCACACGTTTCAATGCGTCCCTGTCGCGGCGGACTCGAAAGTGGAGTGGGCTGACGAATCGCCAAACCTCAACCCGACATGTGTCCTTCACCACATCCATTAATTTCACCGCCGTTGTCACGGGTTTAGGGCGGATAACCCTTTAATGCAAGCATAGACTTGGCGGAAGAGAAATAAGGGTATGGCATTGAGAGGAGGACAACACAAACATCCATGGTTACAATGGGATTCGACCCCATTCTCCGGCAACATTTTAGAGTGATATCTCTACCACCTGCCACGGACTCGACAACTCGTCCTTGCCAGGGACTCGACAACGGACCTTTCGTCCTTGCCAGGGACTCGACAACGACCGCTCGCTCTGCCACGGACCCGACAACGACCACTAGTCCTTGCCAAAATGTCGACAACAAATCACTCGTCCTGCCACAGACTCGACAACAGACCACTCGTCCTGCCACGAACTCGACAACAAATCACTCGTCCAGCCACGCACTCTTCTTCTTCTTCTTCTTCTTCTTCTTGTAGCGGTGCAGAAAGGTGTGAAACCTCTGTGCATCTATGTGGGTACGATTTATGGTTTGTCAATGTTTGTGTCCGTGAGGTCTAAGGACAAGTTGTCAGAGTTGACTCATTTTCACGTTGAAAATGCATTCGGACAAGGGGGAAATAATTTTTTTAGTTATTTTTAAGATGTTTTACGACGTAAAACGGGCTTTAAGCCCCGGATAGAGTTCGAGCGGAATGAAAATGAAACGGTAATGAACCGGCATAAAAACCGTGGTGAATTTAAAATTTTAGCTTCGAAAATTGCTACAAAGGCGTTTTACGTCCTAAATCATCTTAAAAATAACTAAAAAAATAATTTCCCCCTTGTCCGAATGCATTTTCAACGTGAAAATGAGTCGACTCTGTAGCATATTCTCCGTCGGGCGTGGTGAGTTTTGCAAACGTCAAACCGATTCACTGTCCACGACGAGTTCATCGTGGAAATTATCTAATCGAAAAATAACACATAAAATGGCAGAGACAAATTGTGAAACCATTCTCGGATTATAGCTTATGGAATTCCCCATCATTTCCGACATGTTCCACGACAGTAAGCATGCATTTTCATAGAGAAAATCGGAGCGGACAAAAATTTCATTTTCATTCCGCCCGATGTCTATCCAGACCTTTAGATGGAGGTCTGGAATTAATACCGGCTACTGTATGGACGTCTTCTTCTGCCGATGAAGATGCACTTGCAGGCCCAAAGCGATTTTTTAGGACCTCAAAAAAGTGCTCTTTCAATCTCTGAAGCTGATGTGCTTCGGTAACAAGCAGAAATTCTTCTTTATCTTTCACATGATGGTCGGTAGTGACCGATTTGCCAATTATGGCAATTATGGTGTCTAGTTTAATTAGCTTGAATAGGATACCGCATTTACCACGGTAAGCCGCATCATTTGCCTCATTGATGTAACGCTTATCACGCCTCCCACCACTCTGCACGCCTTTTTGTAGTGAACGGTATTCAGCTCGGAGTTGATTTTTGGTTGAATCATCAACAGCGGAGTTAATCTGTTCCTTAACTCTTTTGTGTGCTGAGATAAGAGACCAAGTAGCGGTAAAAGGTGTCTCCTTCCTCGATCCAATCCTCGCACAATCGGTTCGCCACACGAAATCAAAAAATCCTTTGCAAAATTCCATCTATCTTCAATTGTAGGATTCGGAAGAAATGTTTCTGCAAAAGCTTTTTCGTGCAAAGCGGTAGAATAGTTTAGTTAATAGATTTTTTTAGCGAAATTTTGCGATAACAAGATGATGGTCGCTGCCAACATCAGCCCCACGCTTCGACATGACGTCTAAGAGGCAGTTTTTCCATGTCTTTGAAACAGCGATATGGTCAATTTGGATTTCTGTTCTGCCATGAGGAGAAATCCAAGTTGTTAGGTGACAAGGTCTATGCTTGAACGAGGTGCCGCCAATGACTAGTTATCGAGAGTTACGCAGAACTCCACGAACATTTCGCCATTATTGTTCCTCTCGGCAAGCCCGTGATTGCCCATAAAGTGTTCCAAGCCTAAGTTATCAGCACCGACTTTGGCATTGAGATCGCCCATAATAGTTTGATGTCAACCCTGGGAGCCCTGTCAAAAGTGTCGTCAAGTGGCTGATAAAATGCGTCCTTCGCAGGTTCAGTCGGTGCGTATCACTGAATAATCGTGATATGTTGCGTACTCTGGATTTGAATCTGGCTGTGATGTTTCGGTCGGAAATAGGTTTCCAGTCGAATAGGGATTGACATGCATTCCTAGTCAACTTAATTCCGACGCCTTCCTGCCGAGAAGTATTATCGTCTTCACTTCTAGAGTAGAGCAGCACTGTGCGAGAGCTTGGTGATAAAGTTAGTCGTTTCGTTCGTGTTTCGCTCAGTCCTAGTATAGCGATATTGTCAGCGGTAATTTCCCGCTCGACCTCAGTGAACCTCGCGTTACAACACTCACCCCACATTGTCTGAACTTTCCAAAAACCTATCGTAGTCGGTTGAGCCGAAATTCGTTGCCGTTCCGAGGCTCGTTTAATGTTTCGATTGTAAAGTGAACTTCAGGTACACGGGATACGAACCTACGAACCCTATCCCTCTAGTCACCATTTACGACAGGCCGGGATCGCTGTGGTATAGTTCTAACCCCAAAACCACAGGGGTAAATTTTTGTTTCGTACATATCTGGACCCTTGAGCGCAAAACGAAGTCGGTGCGCGCACAGTTGTACAGATATCTACGAAACTCAGGAGAGTTTTATTCTCTCCTGTGCCTTTAGTCTAAGCTGACCAGACGTACAGCATTTTGACCTGTCGTACAGTATTGGGAAATGTACAGGAAAATGCACAGCATTCCCCACGCAACACAATGAAAGCCAATTCACGGCTAACTTCACATAAGTCTGAAATTTTGCACACTTGCTGAACTACTTGGCGCTCACATTTCCTCCAAATTACATGGTCCTACCTAGTCTATCTGCGTTCGGAAGTTACGGCTACCAAAATTGCAATTTTGAGCTTTCTAATTGAAATAATTGTCCATCACTCGGAAATTCGTAAGGGAAAAATTTTGAAATTTAGAAAACTTGTAGAGCACTGTACTGGCCACATTTGGTGAAAATTCAAAGGCTCTAGCTATCGCAAGGTTCAGAAGTAGCGATTTATAGTGCAAAGTTTGACCCATGGACGATCGATATTATTCAGAGAGATAATAACACTTTTACGTTTGCCAATCGTTCATTTTCGATAACTCGGAATCCGACCGAAATTCCTGAAGTTCGGAATACTTGTAGACCTTTCGCGCACATTTTCTCCAAGTTAGAAAGTCCTACCTCTTCGCATTCGGAAGTTACAGCTGCCCAAATCGCACTTTTCTATTTTTTTATCAAAAATTGTTCACTTGGAAATTCTGGGGCGAAATTTTGAAATATGGCAGACTTGTAGAGTATTGCACCGTCCATATTTGGGGAACATTTCCAGGCTCTAGCTACCAGGGTTCTAAAGTTACATCCGTCGAAAGATGAGATTTTTATTTATTTTTCCTATCACAAAACGATATAATCATCTGATTCCCTCTGCACGGCTTTTCAAAGTTCAAATCCATTAAAATTGGGTTAAGAGCTCAGGGGACCGGCGCATGACATCACTAACGTAACCATGAAGGAATGGGTACTCTCCTCCAGAAATATTGAAACCATGATAAGCCAGCCTTACTCCGCTCTGAAGGTTCTCCTCGGACTCCACTCCATAGCTACATTGAAGCCGTGCCTAGAAAGCTGCCACCAGCTTAAGCAGGGTCCTTTCTAGGGTTTGGGAACTCGGGTAAAATAATATCAATTGGGCCCCAAATTCAATTAGTGCAGAGGTCCATCGAAATTTTCTTGGTTCTCACCATTACCAATAATTTAATTGATATTCCTGGCATGTTTTTCCGTAATAAGTAAAAAAATTTGCGGAAAGAAAGTAACTTCGCAATCCAAAATATTGTTGGAAAATTGATTAGGAAAAGGTTTCAAAGTACGGCTAAATGCGAGCAATATCACTCACAAGGAGTAAACAGCAATCATAGAGAGAGAGAGATTTCTGGGTTGTATTACGCGTTCTGTAAAAATAGTGCCCAAAAAGTCATATCTGAGTAGATCGCATATGAAGACCTAATTGCCAGTATCAAGTGTAATGCTTACGCGCATCAGCAGCAGCATCGGCAGAATTTCATAGCTGACAAATATGCCGAATGCCAAGTCGTTTGCTCAACATTTTTGCCAGCAATGTAAAATGCATTGCGCTTGACGTTTGGCGATGCCGATGCTGCTGCTGATGCGCGTAATCTATTTCAAGCATAAATCATGAAATTACCGTACCATGGTAGTATGGCTGAGGATTTATCTGAAAGCCGAATTCCGCAAGTATGTGTACAGCATTGGGCCTTCGGGAGTCTGGTCACCTTACTTTAGTCGCCTCTTACGACACGTCGGAGAAGACGGTGACACTATTCTTGACCCATGCCACAGGGCAATCTCATGCGATGTATTAATTTTTTTAGTTATCTAATAGCCAGTGGCGTAACGTACGGTGTTCCATGTGTTCAGTGGAACACGAGCCCCAAGCCACAGGGGCCCCCAAGCCACAGGGGCCCCCAAGGCCGAAAATATAAAGAATATATCCTTGGGTAACTGTCTTTTTTAACACATTTATTTTTATTAGTTTGCAAGACAATAGGCAAACCAGCTGCAGAATCTAACATGGAGACAAAACATTCCGTGGCGTAACATTTTTGAAATTTTTTGTGTTCGAACTTAAAGCGGGGGCCCTTTCTTTGTGCAGCCAAATTTTTTATTAACATATTTGAAATCCCACTGTTCATGATGACATGTTTGTGTTGTCTTCATAAAGAAAACGCTCCTGCGGCATTGTGACGGCAAATTGACGAATTGCTAAATCAAATTTACGAGGTCTCATGTTCAATTGGAGAATTTGAAAATTGTGAATTTAAATTTAAAAAAAAATGATAAATTTCCAGATCAAATTGACGAATTTCCATTTTAAATTGTTGGACTTCAACATCATGTTGACGAATTTCTATTACAAATTGGCGAATTTTAAAAACATGTTGACGAATTTCCATGTCAACTTTACGAATTGTCACATCTTTTTGACGAACTTCCATAAGTTGACGGATTTACGTATCAAATTAGTCTTGATTTATCAAGATATTCGTCAATATGTGATGGTAATTCCTCAATTTGTATCGGAAATTGGTTCAAACATTTTGCAATTCGTCAATTTAACATGTAACTTCGCCACTGTGACATTGAAAATCGTCAATTTGTAATGGAAATCCGTCAACATCATTTTTAAATTTGTCATGGAAATTCGTCAATTTGGAGCATGTTTGTGTCAATACTTTTAAGTTAAAGCATAAATATTAACTTAAGTCGGCGGGAATAGAAAACTACTAATTTTGTGAACGGGGAAGCTTGAACTCCGAAGCATTTAACTATGGATACTAGAGAGCCGTAACTTTACAATTGGCATAATTTTGCAATAAAACAATCATCAGAACAATCAGTAAATTATGAAGAAAATTTCTCACAATCTTATTGAGTGGGGATTTGTCTAAATATCAGCTTTTCTGGATTTGGTTTCACGAACATTTCGAAAAGATATAAAGGTTCAACTTGCGGAAAGGAGTGCTTATCTTAAAATGCGTAAAATTGAGCCATTGTGATCCAGTCGAGTTTTTGAATACTGAAAGAAAAGGGAAAATATGTTCACAACGTTGTAGATCTACTAGTCGAAAGATCGTTCATTAAGTCAAAAAGCTTTTTTTATCTAGGAGTCATATAATCAAGAAATATATGCATGTCGCTAAATCCTTTTATCCAGATAACGGATCTGTCATTTCTCCTACAGAATGCATTTTCCTTTGGAGGAACTCTACCAAATTTCATTTCAATCGATGAAATTCGCCATGGATACGCCAACGACTTAACTTAGCCAGGGTCGTCAGAGCTGTGAGCTAGCTGACTTGATCCTCAGATTTATGGTAAAAGCTCTAGTCTAGGATCAATGAAAGTTATATACGAAACAGACATGCAGGCGCACTTCTCGAGGTGGTGTTTTTTTAGTACCATCTTTTTAGCTTAGTGATAAATAGTCAAGTAGGACATGTAGATGATCTTTACACGTTCTCCAGTATATTTATTAAAATTTATATTTTTGTCTCAAATTATAAAATGTTGAAACAAGTTGCTGGGGCTAAAAAGTCGTACGTGGGGGGCCCCCACTCCAATTTCGAACACAAGAAATTCGGAAAACGTTACGCCACTGCTAATAGCGTAGTGGGTTTGGGTCTTAGAGCAGGTATTAATAGCAGGAGAGGAAATGTCACTTAAAAAGTGTGCCGAAAGCGCAAATTAATGGGAGAGAATAATATAAGAACAACATTGGTGGAACAAAGCCATTTGACACAAGTAGAGTAACAGTACATTTCAATTCAAACAAATTTCTATGCTTTGACCCACTATTACAGGCCAAATACAGCTGCAACTTGGTTGCCAACCTAAGTTGGCAACACGCAAAAAAACCGGAAATTAAGTGATTTGTAGGCACGTTGCAGGTTGCAGTACCAGGTTGCAAGAACGTGAATGGCGTGGTTACTGGAATGTTGCAAGTGTGTAGTAAGGTACCTGCAACCTAGGTTGGCAACCAAGTTGCATATGTATTTGGCCTGTTAAGGACAAAAAGAATGAAGAAGAAGAAGAATTCAATCAAACCACCGCCGTCTATATATTAAGGCCGCAATCTAGACTCGTAAACGTTAAATCCGCAGATTAAATTGCATTGCATTGTTGTTGCTTCTCATGACATTGTTGTTGTTTGCCCGTGTCCGACGAACAATGTAAGCAGGATCCATGCCGTCATCGTACAGCTGAGTTGCGGCCTTGATATATCTAGGATGGCGTTGACCAAACGCACACGAATTTTTGACACAATTACTACTTCACTGTTTGATGCTTGCTCTCCCATGTATTAGATTCTCGGCACATTTTTGAGCTGCCACTTTGTATGGAATTCGTAACTTTCGCCCTCTCCTTAAATTAATACCTGCTCTAAGGTTTGGGTAACCAGTGTGTCCATGGCCAGTCTAAGAAGCCTAAAGGAGAATAGTAAATGAAGTCAACAGATAAGTTAGATTGCCAATTGAGCGTTTTGTGTGTTTTGAAATTAAGGATCACGCTAATTTTTAACTCCTCCGATATCTTGACCGCTCCCAATTGCGCTTCGATGAGTCGCTTTGACTCATTTGAGGTTATTTTTACTGATATCGTCCCCTTCCAGGGGTAAATTGTGATTTTACATGGAGCCATTGAATTCGCATTCTAAGCTGTGTGGGAATAGTTCAACAGAATAAGGTGGTACTTTTCTGGCTGGTTGAACATTTTTAATATTTATCGCCATTTCAACTGCCATGTACTGTGACCTTATCACGCGCGATATCCCTTTAAGTAACTAAAGAACAGGAGCAACGAGCGGCACAATCTCGGCCATCACTCCTACATAACGGTAAGCTTATACAATCAACCGAACGTCTTAATGGGTTAAATTTATTCTTTCGGTAAGAATGACCATGTATATACCGCAAGCAAGATAACATATTTTAATCAAAAATGTTTTAGTCTTCACCGACTAACTAGTTTGAACGAAGTTTAGTACCACTCCGACCCTTTTTTTACGTGTTTGACAGTTTATGATAAAATGAACTAGAATTTAGTCCCTATAGAAAAACTACTATCTGCAAAAATGTTTTAAGATAGTTTATTTTCGAGCCGGTATACATGCGCTCAATGGTAACTCTTTCCGGGTATTAAAAATAACTATAAACACAAACCATTTTCAGATGGAACTCATATCTCATACACAGCCCGACACGTACTATAATCATATGTGAAAATATCGTGAGTACAGCTCCTCACGAGCCCTCAATGTATAGTGTGAAAAGCAAAATGTGAATTCCAGGACTCACAACTACTACACTGGTGTCGGATACGGGCCATAAAATGCAAATCTTTTGAAACACAGCAACGTGATCTCACCTCAGGGGAATGAAAAACTTCGCGCTTGACAAAACTACATTCAGAACAGGATTTGGTCGTTGTATAGCTTGAAAACGGCTTCTTCAACTATTATTTACCACGTACAAGAATATCCTGCTGCCATGTATACTTCTGTGCCGAATTTCAAAGTTGTTCCGGATTGGTGCCACTATACCACTCGGTAACGGTAATGTAGAGCGAGGCACCAAGCATTGCTAAAGATTTTACGTTTAATAAAGGAGGGATTGTGTTAAATAGACAAAACAAGAACGATGAGATTTATGATATGATTTTCAGGGAAAGAAAGGATATATCCTGCATTTTACACCCACCGCAAATCCTACGACACCGAACAAACATTGAATAGTTTCTTCGTCGGCCCACCATCAGCAGTCAGCACCCTGTAGTACGGGCCACGGAAAGGAGTTGAAAAGCAACTGAATGTGCAAACGACTTGTTTACTATTCATAAAAGGGAATTGTGTCCTGACTTAGTGCTATCAATACTCGGCCTCGGGAAAACTTGCATCCGAAGTCAGCCAGAGGTCCGGAGACCGGAGACAGGAGACACCGTATACGTACCCATGAATGAAGAAGCTCTGCCGATCTGCGTCGAGCAACGAGACACTATGCACATCCTTTGGAAAACTTAAACTTTTCTTAACAATTTATAATGCTTGTTGTATGCGGGACGAGGATATTGTGTCGTGTCGTCCTTCTACAATACGGAAGATTCATTCTCGTTGTCATCATCATCTTATTCATTGTACCGGAACATCCAGGCCACAGTATAACGGCAAGAAAATCAGAACAGATTTTTGTTTAAAATTCACACGTGTGATAGTACACATAGTAACGGTACAATACAAATGGACGATGAAAACATCCCGGACAAACGTTCTATGGTCGTCGTATCTTATTTCTTCGAGACTATCGGAGAGCACCAGGATATTCCGGGTGACAACTATTATCCCAAAGTTAAGAACGCATTTTACGGTACGACACCATATTCATCGTGTGCTGCAAAATTTATGGTTTAGCATTAAATTTATAGTGAAGATGTTTAGTAAATAAATGAAAAGCTTCTTTGGTTCGTTAGTAACGTAACGGCGGCGGCGCCAGGCTATGGGGCGTTTGGGTAGACCATAATCCTTATTGATTTAATTTGCAAGAAATCGGTGAAGGAAATGTTTAGAAGCGAGAAGCGATAATAATAATGGGTGAAAGGTTTACGGGGACATAGTTTTCATGAAATTGGAATTTTCAATGAGCAAATAAGGTGACCTACATAATTGGTGCTAAGAAAGGATTTTTGTGGAAGATTGAATATTATTTTCTTTGGGAAAATCAAGAGAACATTAAAGCGAAAAGGTGTAATGGAGTAAGCTGAACATCCGAAGATGTCCCAGGGGACGGAGCCAATGCCTCTATAACCGTGCAGTTTTGCCCAAAGAAAGAGCTCCTCAACGAGCGAGCAGCGGCATGCGCTTGCTGTAGCTCAGATCGGTAGATTTGGGCTAAGGTTGTGCTGCCCGTTGCCCCTTGTCCTCTACATTAAAAAAAGAGATATTGCATGCCTTAGGTATACGACCACAAACAGAGGGGTGAAAAAATGGGGTGAGAACTAAGGCTAGTGACGGCGAGAACAGAGTGCAGAGGTTTTTGTTTTGCATCGTTGCAATATGGAAAGTAAATGGTGAAAGAGGTCTTCCCGTGGCGCACAAAAGGACGCGGTTCCGCAACTCATCTTCCTACTATGGGTGCACCAACCTCCCTCGTTGCCTACTGGGGGTGCAGTTCGTACTACGGCAAACAACGTACACGGGTAGGTAGGCGCTTTTAGTTGCGCCTAGCCCAGCTGGCCTGCCATACGATGGCCAAGCTCGCCAGCTGCACCCACCTCGGTGGACAAACTGCAACTGCAGCCTTTATTTACCTCTGTTTCCATAATTATTTCCTAAATTGACAAAATTATTAATAACATTTACGGAAAGACGGATTCTCATCCCAATTTCGCGGTTACTCAATTGCATTTCTTTGAATGCGTTAATTTTCGCAATTTCTTCAGCTTTCCTCTTCGCATTTCTTAAAAAAGTTATTAATTGTAATGCAACCGCCGCTTAATTTTTCCAATTAGAATCCAAACATTATCTTCTTTCGTTTTTGTCCCAAACTTATCAAAACTTTTATTTTTATTAGATTCGAAAGCTACAACACTTACACAACTACATGAACCTATTCTAATTTCCGGCTGTTGGTTGGCTTTAAACGCTATAGGTTCAAATGAATTAATCGAACTGACGAGTAAATTCAATAGAACTGCCATACCTATGGCAAATACCGTTATGGCGGTGTTGGGGAATGTTTACTTTGAGGTGGTTTGACTTGTGTTTGTTTGCTAAGTAACGGAAATAAATGCGTTTTGGGAGCCCTTCAAGGTGAATCTATTCCAATTTCCACCACTGTATGTACTTTAGTTTGGTTTTTTACTCAGATTATTTACTTAATGTATTGTGATCAATCATCATCATCAATGTGGCACGATAGCCCGACGTCACAGTGCGTCGAATGTATGGAGAGGGTGGTCAAAAATCAATATCTTAACCCTTTGAGGACCATACATTTTTGGCCGAAGCGATTTTGTTTTTTGCTTTATTTTCGTGATCACTAGGTCAATAGTAGTTATGTCACTAAAAATTGTGCCCCTAGCCCCCCATTTTACCCCTCATTTCGCATGGCAAATATATTTGCCTGTGGGTTGAAAGGGAATTTATCACCTAAAAACGACTGAACAAAATAACGGCATTGTGACGTGTAATTCATGTATTTTAAGAGTAAAGATCCTAATTGAAAACAATTAATGTTAGGTGTGGTAAATATTAAAGCAATCTCGAGATGTTGTGGAGCAAAAGGACACATTATGTTGGGTAAAAGTAAATCTGTGCAGTCATATTCATCCATAAAAGTACCACAAGCACAAACTTCCAAATTCTATCGGTTTCCCATTTTATGAAGAGTTATTTCCTGAAAAGCCCAGTCCTCATCATCTCTGGAAAAGGGTGGACTCGTGGTCTACCAAAGTAGATGTGTTCCTCCGGCAAACCGGATATTCAGAGCGGATTTCTGTAAGATAGCTATAGGTTACGGTAGAGTATTGTAAATGCTTACGTAATTCGAAAAATATCCAAGAGCAAACTTGCCTTTTTGTATGTAGTAGCTGACAGCAAATAGGCACATTACGTATATTTTGCTAAACTATGCAGCGAAAAATCGCGCCCGTTTAAGTTTAACACTTTCCCGGACACAACGTCTATAGACGTCCAATTTTGAGCATTTGACCATACAAATCGTGTCAAATTTTGGCGTTGTGTCCGGGAATGAGTTAATTGTATCAGTCGGTCAGATGAAGATATTATGTCCCTTGCATTATTCTTTATGTCGATGTCAAGGCTTTATGGAATAACCCTTAAATTCAAGCATAGTCTAGGTGGAAGGAAAATTAGGGTAATTAGGGTAAAGGATCGAAAGGGGGACAGCATAAACATCCATGGTCACAGTGTGACTCGAACCCACGCTCCGGAAACTTAGAGATGAGTGACTTCTCTTCCACTGAGCCGCCGAATGCCCACATATGCAGATATGCTCCCCACTGCATAGAAACCGATGTACCCTCGCTTCATTATATGCCAGAAATTGTCCACCTGCCATATTAGAATGTTGCTAGAGAATGGGAAATTGATTGACCCTTACAAAAACCTGTCAACATAAATTTCAACCATTTTCTTTGCTGTCGATGGGCATTAATATAATACAGCAAACTCATCGAGGTTATAAATGTTTTTTTTTTTAGTGTAGACGTCAAAGTTGTGTAGCTAGTTTCAGACACATAGAGGCGCCAAATTGCTTTGGGGGAGTAAATAAAGTTGGGCTTCTTTTTGAAACTGTCTATATTAGGAGTAGATTAGGCCTTTTGGAGATACAGCGGATTTTGCTAAGTCAATGACAATTTTTAGACTTAGCCTTGATTTGTCAAATATTATTTCCAGAATATACCACATGTAGTAATATAATTTGACAACGTTTTCTTCGCCATAATCACTAGATTCGTAAAGCAGTAGTTTCTATATTTCGTTTGGTTGCTGAAAAAAAAACAGCTGTCGTGAGGTTGAAGGTTTTTACATTTATGAACGCTATATACCGCAAATTATTTGACCTTTCAGATTTATAAAATTTTAAATTTACCCCATTACAAATTCGATAAACTCACCACAATTAAGTGCAAGTGCGAAAACCTTCTTACACTATTCATTTTCGCGACTCTAACTCTAAATGTTGCAAATGTAATAAAAAAAGACATAGTGCGTTTTGTTCCGTTTCAGACCATAGGCAAATATATTTGCCCAACTTATTTCAGGCCTGTACGAGTTCACTGAACTTGAAAAAACCTGGAACGTTGCAATTTTACAAAGAGAAGGGATAGACCAAATGCACTATTTGAGGCTCATCCATTTTTTCGATTTTACCGTTACATTACAGCCCCTTGAACTGTGACTACTTTTTACTAAACTTTGAGGGCCCCTGGGGGGCAAAGCGGGTCAGATAGGAAATTATACCCATAATAATGTTGTTGCCCCAACTCTCATTTATGAATTTCTTTCCGAGTATTTTGTTATATTTTTAACGTGAACAATTTTATATGTCAAAAACCTCCGGGCAAACATATTTGCCTATAGTCGTCAAAGGGTTAAGAACGCGTTTACCGATTTTTATGAAATTTGGTGGATGTGTTTAGCAAGTTAGGTTCTCAATTCTGTATAAAATTCAAGATGAATAAATGATGAATTTTTGAGATATTGATAAAAATGTGAGGAATATAAATGGTATAAAGATAGGCTATAATATAAAAAATCGTAACATGGTAACCGGATAACCAATTTTCTTGAAACTTCTCTATTATCTAAAGCAAAGAATAAACATTAGTTGGCGAAAAAATTATTATCCGGAAACAACTGAATTCTGAGATATTTAAGAGAGAAATCTATAAATTTTATTCATTTTTGGGGGCTTTATCAAATGCTTAATATCTTTTAAGAACCCAAATTTAAACTTAATATTTTTTCACTGTAACATTGCTCAAGTGCCACTATTTAAAATATATTAATTTCAAAGAAACGGAATTTTGCGAGTTAGAAATATAGTTCAAAAAATTAAATAATTCAGTGATATACATTTTCCGAAGTCGTGTTTCGAAAAAACATTTTTTTTTTGTTTTTTATTATTTTTTTATTTTAAAGAATAACAATAATATTAGCAAAATAGATGCTTATAATTTATTCTGACTCATCGTCGCTTTCCAAATCCAACAAACTGACATCAAAATTGGCAATGGGAAATGTTTCAGTAGAATCTAATTGGTTTATATATGAATTGACTTCTGCGTCTATAGGATGCTGTTTCTTAATTTTTGGAGTCCACAGGGACGCTAGGAAAGGGTCCGAGTTTAAGAGGAGCATTCGCATTAAATCCTTATTGGAACTGGTTCTGGAAACAAGTGTGAGGCAATCTGATAAATTTCCAATTGGCCAAAAGGAAGGAATCAATTACCTCAACTCCGTGCACTAGAACCTTGTGCAAAGTATTGGGCATGTAGTACCACGAGTTTAGTTCTAAATATAACCCTTTGGTGCGATTTAGATGGTCCCCAATTTTTTCTTTATTGATGCTTTGACCACTCGCCAGCACTCATAAAATTATAGAAAAATTTGAATAAATTTGGCTGAATAAAAATACAAATTACATTAAAAAAGCCAAAATTATTGTAGCTACTCTAAATCTTCCGATGCGTGTTTTTTAAATCTCACTTTGAAAGTTTTTTCGTATTTTATAGATTTTTAACGATTTTTTCAATTAATAACAATTTATTATTATATAATTATAAATATTTTTTTCATGATATGGTTTAAACTGGACTTCAGAAATCAAAATCCATTAAAAACCATATGCATTATGTATTTATATTTATATTTTTTTGTATTTTTGAATTAATCGAATTTTTAATAATAAAAATTAATTAAAATAATTTATAATATTTGTTGTGTTCCTGTTTGAAATTTATTATCTTCTCTATCGTAAAAGTTTCTAAAAGATAATTTTATGTTAAAATTATCACTTTTATTTCAGTCTGGTGCGTTAAATCCCTTTATGGATCGCAGAAAATCACAATTTTTTAGTTTATTAAACACAATTTTATTATAAAACAAAACGGAAATTTAATTAACTAAATTTTTTTATTATAAATGCATTTCGGGTCAATTTATGACTCATCATCAGCATACGCGTTTTAATGACTCAAAAACGCGTATGCTGATGATGAGTCATAAATTGACCCGAAATGCATTTATAATAAAAAATTTTTAGTTAATTAAATTTCCGTTTTGTTGTATGATAAAATTGTGTTTAATAAACTAAAAAATTGTGATTTTCTGCGATCCATAAAGGGATTTAACGCACCAGACTGAAATCAATCAATTTTTAGGGTTTTTTAGAATTTTTTCAAAAAACCCTTATGAAATCGATTTTGTCCGTCCGTCCGTCCGTCTGTTCACTAAATAACTCGCGAACGGCTCAACCGATTGTCATGAAATTCGGTATGAATGTGTAGAATGGTTACAGTCTTTGGCACAAATACCTTAGAAGTTGGTAGGAAGAAGATAACAGGGTGTCACGAACGTTTGAAAAAAGTCGACTTTTTTAGTTTTTATCGGAGATTGACGTATGGGTATTTAAATCAAAGATCTAGACGAGTACATCTCATATCAGTTAAAATTTTCTAGTTTCGAGTAACGGTAAAAAAGTTATTGGCGTTTAAAGTTAAACTTCCTTTTCGAGCTCCGTTTTTCTAAACCGTTATAGGGACCGATATGAAACTTTGCACAAAGATTGGTCAGTATGGCCTTATATACGTTAAATATTAAGACTGTTGACTTTTACTAAGGAAAAGTAAATAACAGTAAATTTGTAAAATTTAAATTTGTTCGTGTGTAGCCCCTCTTAGGTTTCCAAATATGAAAATTCTGCTAAGGGTTTTTAGAAAATTACACAGGGAATATGTCTACCAATTTTCATTCGAATAACTGTATCCAAACCGGAAATATAGCCAAGTAAGTATTTAGTAAGGGCCTTTCACAATACAAGGGAAGCCTCTTAAGCATTTCTTCAATGCATATCTTTTAACTTGATGAAACAATGTACATGAAAATTGGTGAAAATGCATAGAATGGTAATAGTGTTTGCCACAAATATTTTTGAAATTTGTAGGACCAAGTTAACAGGGTGTCCCGGAAAAGCTGCAAAAGTATACTTGTTCAATACTCATAGGAAAGCTTGCGTGGGCTCTAATGTCAGGGGACACAATGGAATTATTTCATATAAGTTGCTTTTCCTTGATTTAAAAAACAGTAACAGTATATTTACAGCTAATAATTCAGTTCATAATGCCAAGCCATCCTTACGTTTGCCTGAGTTTCTTTTTGCTCAAAGGCCATCAGAAATATGAAATCGAAAAAATCCTGTAGATTTACCTTGGAGTACTTTTATACAGACTGGGTAAATAGTAAATCTATTTTTGGATTGGTCTAATTAAAGGTGGAACAGAATGAAAGGCGCTAGCCTTTCATTCTGGAACGCGTTTATTTAAACCAATCCAAAAATAGATTTACAGGAAGCATTTCATTAATGTTGTGCACAATTCTTATCTATTGCTTATAAAATATATCTATAAAAAATATTCACTATGCATCAAAATTCTAAAAAACCCTCGTATTGCGGGCGCAGCCCTCTGTACGTCGGTATTTTTTTATTTTTGCCTATGGAACGACGCACTGTGGCGTCGGGCCTTGGCCGCCTGAATCGTTGACCCCTAATTGTCGCGGTTACGTGACCTTGTCCTCCAGTTTCGGAAGCCCAGCAGCTGGTGGGCGTCTTCACCTACGGAGTTCTCCCAGCGAGCTCTCGGTCGTCCACGCAACCTCGCTCCTTCAATTCGTTGTGCGTTCATCACTTTCTTTGGCATGCGATTATCGTCCATCCGTTGTACATGCCCCGCCCATTGCAAACGTTGAAACTTCACGATTTCCAGCTCATCGTACAATTGATACAACTCATGGTTGTACCGCATACGCCATTGGTCTCGCTCGCGAACGGCCCCGAAAATTCGCCGAAAGACCTTTCGTTCGAATCGGTCTAGCAAAATTTCGGATGCTTGGGTGAGGGTCCATGTTTCGCAGCCATAACATAACACGGGTCGGATGCTCGTTTTGTACACGCGGAGCTTCGTGTTCCTGTGCGCAAGTTTCGAATTAATTATAGGGAGGACCGAGAAATATGTCTTATTGGCTAGTTGTATCCGTCGCTTAATTTCGTCGGTTTCGTTGGCGTCCTTTGATAAGTTACAACTCAAAGAGCTGAAGTTGTCTACATACTCGATACTAAGGTCCCCCCACTGTGATGCTTGAATTTGCTGGCGTCCTTGTTTTCGATTGCATCATGGCCTTTGTTTTGCTTTCGTTGATATGTAGTCCAACTTCCTTTGCGGCGTTATTGAGGTTATGCAGAAGGCTTTCTGCATCACCCAACCATCAAGACATGATGTTGATATCGTCGGCGTACGCTACTAATTGAGTCGACTTGATGAGTAGCGTTCCGCTGCTGTCCATATTCATGGCTCGAATTACATACTCCAAAGCAAGGTTGAAGAGCGTCGGCGCCAGCCCGTCGCCCTGCTTGAGTCCAGTACGAGTTTCAAATAGGTCAGTGAGTCGATTCTGCACTCTGACCTGCGAGACGGTATTAGTCATCGTCATCCTTGTGAGTCGCACTAACTTTGCCGGTATACCAAAATTCAGCATAATGTTGTACAGTACACTTCGATCGATACTGTCGTATGCCTGCTTGAAGTCGACAAAGATTTGGTATACGTCGATGTTATATTCCCAGCACTTTTGGAGTAGTAGCTTCACTGTGAAAAGCTGATCGGTCGTTGAGCGACCAGGTCCAGGTCTGAAGCCGCCTTGATACTCGCCAATGATTCGTTCTGCGTACGGATTAATTCTCTTTTCAAGAATTTTAGATAATATCTTATAGGCCGTACAAACTAATGATATGCCCCTGCAATTCTCACACTTCAGCTTGTCACCCTTTTTGTGGATTGGGCAGATTATGCTTTTGCGCCAATCTTCGGGGATTTCCTCGTCGTTCCATATTTTTTAGCAGTAGCACATGTATAGCGTTGGTCAGGCACGTTCCACCATGCTTCAGCAGTTCTTCTGGGATCTTGTCAGCGCCGGGCGCTTTATTATTTTGAAGCGACTGTATGGCAAGACTCACCTCCTCTACTGTTGGGGGTAGAACGGGAGGGCCTGGTTCGGCTAACTGCTCAAGAGCTGGCTCCGCGGGGGATGTTGATGGTGCATTGAGGAGCTCTTCAAAATGCGAGGCCCATCTTTTGTTGACGCTTTCGATGTCGCTGATGATGTTACCATCCTTTTCCTTACATAGGCTTGTCCTGGGTTGATATCCGTTCTTGATCTTATTTATAAGTTTGTACGCCTAGTGTTCTTACTGGCTAATCTTTGGTTTATTTGCTGCAACTGCTCGTCAAAATGTTTGCGTTTCTTACGTCTAATTAACCTATTAGATACTTGCCGAAGTTCGTTGTATCTTTCTTTCTTGGCTCGGCATGTGCGTTGTGTGTATTGGCGATAGGCTTCATTTTTCGCCTCAATCGAGGCCCTGCATTCGTCGTCGAACCAGTCTGCTCGTCTGCGCCGGCCTTTATAGCCCACGACCTCTTCTGCAACCCCCTTGCTGCTGTCTTTGAGCTCCTCCCAGAACTCATGGATGCCTAAATTGTTGATGTCATCAAGCATGGGCGACAAGTTTTCCTCTAGTGCTGTAGTATACGCAGCCGCCGTGGCATCATCAATCAAATTGTCTACATCGAAGATCTTGGCAGGGTTGATTCTCGTTAGGTGCACCGAAGAGATTCTGCACCTGTAGGTCGTCTTCACCAAATAGTGATCGGTGTCGCAGTTGGCTCCTCGATAGGATCGAACATCTAGGACATTAGAAGCCCATCTCTTGCTGATCAGTACGTGGTCGATCTGGTTCACGGTGTATTCATCTGGAGACTTCCAGGTCTGCTTATGGATTCGTCGATGAGGGAAGCATGTAGAGCTTATGACCAAGTTTCTCCCGCTCGCGAAGTCGATAAGTCGCTGCCCGTTGTTGTTGTTTTCGTCGTGGAGGCTATGACCACCAGTAGTTCCCCTATGCCAGCTTTCGTTTCCGACTTTGGCGTTAAAGTCTCCTAGCAGCAGCTTGACGTCGTTTGATGGAAGTGAGTCGAAAAGTGTTTCTAGGTCGTTGTAGAACTCGTCCTTAATCGCGTCTTCTTTTACTTCTGTAGGGGCATGCGCATTAATGAGCCAGAGATTAGCGAAACGGGTCTTAATGCGGATCGCACATAGCCGCTCGTTGATGGGTTTGAAGCCGATAACGTGGTCCTTGAGCTGCTTATTCACGATGAAAGCTACTCCAAACTCCTTGTTGCCCTCCTCTTTACCACTCGTAAAAATAGTGTGCGAATTGAGGTCGTTAATCTCGCTTTTGAGCCATTTAGTTTCCTGGATTGCAACTATGCTCAGCTTGTATTGTTCTACCTGATCCAGGAGGGCCCTTAAGGCCCCCGGTCTATTCAGGGAGCGTACATTCCAGGATCCGAAAGAGAAATCAGTTGTTCGTTTGCGGGGTCGTCGTTGTTTTGTATCCGTCCAATCCGAGGCTTTTGTTTCAGGTTTCTTGACTTGAAGTTTTTCTTAGGATGAGTTGTCGGCACATCGCTAAACCATGATAGGGTTTAATCGTTGAGTAAAGGCCATCATGGGCATGCCTCGAAGATGCTGCTTTAGTGGTTGACTTAAATGTTTTATGTCACCTATCACGTTAAGTAACCTGAGACGCTGCAGATGTTAATACAGCACTCAGGCGCAGCGGTTACTCGGATAATGCGGGAAAGTAACGCTCCGTAGAGAGACATAGGAATTGGCCGAAGTCCTTTTCCTATGAAACTCCTCCTGCATAGCTAAGGGTCCGCAGTTATGCCACAACTGAAGAAGATATAGGAATTAGCCGAAGCCTTTCAACCTTTATCTTCCCCCTTACGTGATCAATAGCTTATGAATTTAAACTCTTGAAAGTTAAATTGTTAAATAGTACCGTCTTTGGACTATATTTTCCTTTCTAATTTTTCCAGAATGTACTCGAAAATTTACTTGTTGGTTACTTTGTTTTCAGTTACAAAACAAAAAAAAACATTTCTTGTAAAAAAAAATCTTTTTGTAATTTTAGAAAACCTTGAGTATTGATTATATTTTAACATGTAACCGAATGACCATGTTTGACCCAGAGCGATGTAAAAACTTAGTTTAGCCAAAACTCTCTTTCCTCTATATCATTTCCATTATATTTCTTAGAAAATTATGAAGGCATTTTCATTCAAAACCATGAGTCTGATTGGAAACTGATACTTATGATCAAATGAATGGAGTCAAATGTACTTCAGCCTATGTTTCAATATTATCTATTTTTTTTTCTTTTTCAAAAAGCAAAAGTGATTGAATTCTTTTATTTTTTCAACCAAAATGTGAGCAAATATCCAATGAAAAATAGAAATTCTCCGAATATTTTTTGTTTTGCGCTAAATATTTCAGGAATTCTCGGACATTTTTCTGGTTTCTATATGTACTCCATAAGCTATCATCGATTGCAGACATTTTGCCTCCATTTTGACATAAAATTCAATCGTGTTTCCCGGAAATTTCCTTTTGAATTTTCATGAATTCTTGCGATTTTTCATCCGTTTTCCGATAGTAGAGATATGTACTAGTATACTGATACTGAGCAAATACACTTGGTCTTTCAATATTCTTTTTTAAGAATACGTATCAGTTGAAAAATAAAAATTTGAAGCACACTCTGTAAGTAAACTGTTTCATTTCAGTATTTTCTGTGTACCCTACTATACATATTCACAAGGTCATTCCGGATATCGCGCGTATATGTACATATTCAATAATATCGCTCTCCTACCCTCTGGGTTGGCTCTTTCACTTGAAATCTTTCGTTTCAAATCTTTTTTTTTTTGTCAAATAGTCTTCCGATTTGTGATGAAGCAAAAGAACGCGGGAAATTTGAAAAGAAAAATGCCGGACCTACCCATGGCTCTAGGACATAGAGGAGCAGGAATACACAGTGTATGGATTCATTAATAATTCATAAACGGTTTGAGAAACATTGGTCGAATTCCGTACGGTTTTTGGGTCTCCAAGTGAGCACTCGTTCTATATGTATGCTTAATGTAACGGAAGTAAATAATAATCAAGACAGGGAGTAACAAAAGCCTCCCAAAGGTCTATATAATGCCCGTCGGCAGGAAAGGTATGAGATTTGAAAGACCAAAAACAAAATTCGAAGGACATGAGAATCGGCTACTGAATAAAGACGAAAAGCAATTGAGGAGGATATGGGATGATGAAATCACAACATATCAGATTATCATGTATACATACATGAAAATTGAAGTAAAGTCGAAGAAGTTTAAGCGGATTCAGATGCTTCTTTTTTGATTCTGTATAAAATGCTAGCTGCTATCAGTTCTTCGTGCCGTAAGTTTGCTTGGTTGAATCTCCACGGGCAATAACTGTAAAACCCGCAGCATCTAACTGTGTCGTTTACTGATAAATTATATGTTTTGTGGCCAAGTGAATTTATTAAACTTCTGCACAGTGTATATAATTCCCTGTAGAAATGTAGTCTATCCTGGAACAGGCTGGTTCGACATTCTTAATACCATCCCAGCTGACCAAGTGTTTACACAAAAGGACGATTTTTTTACTATCATTGCTTTTCCATTGTGCCTCTTTTCAGAATCAGGTAAGCTTCTTCCTGCTATACATTATTCGCAAAATTATGGCAAAAGACCAAAAATTCCTGCGGAAATGCGGATATCTCTTATGCTATATACGCTGTACGATCTAAGAACTTAGAAGAGAAGCTAATGGCCTGCGGGCTGAATTGTATATTTAGGCCGGATGACTGGAAAGTAATCAAGCATTATTATACCCTATACCCATAAGATGGTAGGGTATATTGTTTTTGTTACGACGATTTATGTAACACCTCAAAGGAGCCACCGGAGGTATGGCAAAGTATTTATATATAAATGATCAGGGTCGGTCCCTGATTCGAATAACCATGTCCGTCTGTCTGTCTATGTCTGTCCGTCCGTGTGTCTGTCAGTTCGCACGATAACTCCCGAAATAATGAAGCTAGCGTTTTGAAATTTTGGTGAGATGATTGTTTTGATAAAAGCTTGGATGCTTTTTGAAAATGGGTCAAATCGGACCATGCGTTCCCCTACCTCCCATACAAATAACCCCTCCGTGATAGTGTAATTCGGCCATATTTTTCGACAGAATATCGTTAGGGACCTGAAATTTTCATCAATGCCCAATTGTGACATATTCTTGAAGTTAGTGGAAAGTGGAGAAGGTCCGACTACCCTACCCCTACATCCCCTACAAAGCAATATTCCGTCATATCTTTTGATAGAATGTCCCCAAAAACTTGAAATTTATATCACATGATAGCTGCTGGATGCCGTAATAAAATATTAAAGATGTGCGAGATTCGACCCATCTACCCCTCCCCCCTTAAAAAAATTGAATAATTGAATATTTTCGGTTTTACGCGCATTCTAGGTCTGTACATGGGTATAGGGTATACACTCATCGTGCTATTCGCACGATTCGAACTCGGTCTCGTTCTCTTCTATTTTTCTTTGATATACAGTCAACCTTATGGCGATAAAGAATCGGCTTGTAACGAGCCATTCAAAAATTTCCGTTTATATTTTACTATTTTTATTCAAAAATTATAGTTATAGTGAACTCATATATATCTGACTTTCGTATACAGGGTGTCCCGCATTGAGTGTTGTTACGCGTTACTTGTGCAGCGGGTTCAACTCGACTACGTTGCGGCACGTGGAGAATATCCGAAAGTGGGCCGGCTCAACGGAAACGGGCGTGGGCGCCACACGTTTCTAATTTCGTACACCGCGGCCAGAAACGCCAAAATGCCGCCACCGATATACTGCACGCGGCACAACGAGTAAATTGGTGGATGACCACACCACGATTACAACACTTAGTACTGCGAAATTAAACGGCGCAAAACATCAAAACTCCACTTCCTTCACAAATAAAGGACGTTAAGTTAAAAATGTACAGGTCTTATATTTCAATTTCAAATTAGGTAGTTCGAGTTTTCGACGATTCCGCAGGACTCGTGGCTCGTAGGGTGGAGGACGACTTCGAATATTCCCAGTACGATTCGCGGCAATTGTGGTTCGTAAACGCAAGACGACTTCAAATATTCCCAGTACGATTCGCGTGAATTGTGGCTCGTAAATGCAGGACGACTTCGAGTATTTCCAGTACGATTCGCGGGAATTGTGGCTCATAAACGCAAGGCGACTTCAAATATTCCCAGCACGATTCGTGGTAATTATGGCTCGTAGGGTGAAGGACGACTTCGAATATTTACTGGACGCAGGACGATCCGTACCACCTTGCCGTCGCTTAGGGCGAACCTTCCTCGATCCTGCCAAAGAAAAAAAAAACAGGCTGGTCCCCCGTTCGCCGGTTCCCTTTATGGCTTCGTTCACGTGTTGTTGCGAACACGACCACGATCGAGTAATTCTCTCCTCTACTGTGGTGGCGCTCGTCATCCGCCATTATCGTTGACGTAAAAAATATGCAGACCGGGTGGCAATACAATACAGGATGTTACACAGATTTTCATAATATTCAAGAAAATTTAATTATCGGAATTACAAATAGTGTCGTGGAGATTGGTAACAGTGTTTAAGCAAATCAATTTTTTTTACCGTTATCACAGCCAGGGCCGGCCTTAGGCGTGGGCAAACTGGGCGGTCGCCCAGGGCCACCACATTTGAGGGGCCACCACTCTTAAGGAACCATTACTTTCAAGGGACCACCACTCGGAAAGGGTATCACCCAAAATGGGCCTCCACGCGACACCCGTTTGAAATATGTACTCGAACTAAATTAAAGTTAATGTAAAGTTAAATAACGATGATGTGATTTTATTGATAAGAAATCTGTTATAACATTAATAGGGATAAGACATCCATCCTTCTCTCTCCCTCTCTCTCTCCTTTGAAACAAATTGCAATATCTGCTCTCCACTATCACCATTGCTCTTTGATGTTTGTTAAAAATAATAGTGACAGTAGCATGATTGATTTTTAGAACTTATCGAACAAAATTACTAATATCCAGGCTCTAGAGGGATAAACCTGAGTTTATATGATGAAAATAGGCGCCAGCCAGTAGTGATGACACCCGAAGCCACTACTCCACGGATTGGTATAATTCCCTAATAAACCTAGATCAAAATTTTCGAATTGAGGTTTTCGGATACTTGAATTTATGCTTTCTTAACAGATCAGTAGTCTGGCTGGTCTAGCGGTTAGTGCGCGCACCTTCAGTGCACAGGGTCATGAGTTCAAATCTCACCGTGAGCCATGGTGTTATTCGAACTCACGAGCTTGTGACGGGGATAAATAACACTGCTGAGCGTGATGCTGATCTCATTACCTCCACCAAAAGCAGATAAGATCTTGGAAATAGGGTGTCACTAACACATTCTGCGGCCTTAGTCCAATGTTGGATTGTCGCGCCTGTTATTTATTTATTTATTTTAACAGATCACGAAACCTGAGCATTGCGGCCATACAAAAATCTCAAAATCGAGATTAGTTACTGGAAATACTTTTTCTTTACAAGACGTGACCCCTTCGGGTCACAAAATGTTTGAATTGGTGTTTATATGAATAGGATAACCATAAGTGAGGATTGGAGTTTGCCTCATACAAAACTGGCTGAAGCATTATATATAGGAACACGATGCACCGCGTGTACAAAAATATCATCTAATGCAGTGCTTTTTAAGCGGGGTTCCGCGACAACTTCTTCAAATTAGGAAATGTGTAATGTAGAAATTATTTTTGATTGAAAAATTCAAGGAATCCATATAAAAATTCCACAAAATGTAATATTAAAATTCTAAGTTTAAGGCTGCCAATTGAGCACTCCGGTGACTGCCGATAATTAACATAACTCATCCTAAGCCGACCAGACGTACATCATTTTCCTGTACAGTACAGCATTTTGACCTGTCGTACAGCCAAATGTACAGCATTCCTTATGCCACACAATGAAACGTAATTCATTACATAATAAGTTCATTTCGATAAGGAATCCTTTCCGATCCTTCTGGAATTCGGCACACTTGCATCAAGCTACTTGGCGCTCCCATTACCTCCAAATTACAGTTTCCTGCATATCTATGTTTGGATGTTATACGGTTGCCCAAATTACAATTTTGAGTTTCCTAATTGAAAATGGTCCATCACTCGGAAATTCGTAAGCAAACAATTTTGAAATTTAGAAAACTTGTAACTGATTTCATTTGGTGAAAATTTCAATGCTCTAGCTATCAAGGTTCAGAAGTTACAGCCGTCGAAAGATGCGATTTTTATTTATTTTTTCCTTTCACAGAACGATGGAAAATCATCCGATTTCCCTATTAACCTCTTTAGGAAAATGCATACTAAAGCAAGAACTCTGCCAGGGGTTTTAGATAACCACTAATGTAACCATGGCCGACTGCATCATCCGCAGAAATATCGCAACCAGGATAAGACACCCTTCTACCGCTCTGGAGGTTCTTTTCGGACTCCACTCCATTGAAACCGTGCCTGGAAAGCCACCACCTATATGCCGGGTCGGTTTAAGGTTTTTGGGGGACCAAGGCAAACAATATTAATGGGCCACAATTGATACCTCTCTATACTTTACATTTCGTCATAGTAAAGGTATTTGTCAAGAGCTATGTTTTGGGTATTATACCTTACAGCTTACATGCCTCTGAACGGTCTGAACTACGATTAACGTTAAATTAGTGCCTTTTTGTCCTTTTAGAGCTTCTCCACAATTTTATTTCAAGGGAAAATTTGTTTGCAAATACTGCGATCCAGCGGTAACTTTTCTAATTCCTTATATTAACAGGAAAGAAATTAAACAAGTTCGGTGGGTATAAAAAATAAGGAGGTTCTTCGTAATTTCCTTAGTCCTTTCCATTACAAATGCATAATTTAAGTGATATATGTATCTGGCATGTTTTTTCCGAACTAAGTAAAAAATAATGCGGAAAGAAAGTAACTTCTCAATCCAAATAATGTCCGGAAATTGATTCGGAAAAGGTTTGAAAATACGGCTTAATCCGAGCAATATGACTCACAGCAATCGGAGAGAGGTTTCTGGCTTGTATTACTGTAAAAATACTGCCCAAAACGTCATATCTGAGTAAATCATCAAACTTTTGCTAAAATCGTCAACTTAGTTTATTTGGAAGTTGAGAGTTAATGGAAAATGCTGTATAGTAAGCTGCACAGACATACGTAGATTTTCACGTTAAGCTCCTTTCGTATGGAAACCTAAGTGCCAGTATCAAGCGTAAATAATGAAATTGCCGTGTCATGGTAGCTGAGAATTTGCCTGAAAACCGAATTCCGCAAGTATGTGTACAGCATTGGGCCTTCGGGAGTCTGGTCACCTTAACTCATGCAAAGTTATCAAACTCACTGAAGTCGTCAGATGGATGGTATTTTGAATGTTTGGCGAGTGAAAAGCAGTTACACAGCACAAAAATTAAAAAAATTTAAGTTTTCTTCCAATTGAAAGAAATGGCTGGAAACATTTTGATTAAGATAATGCGTAACTCAAAAATAAATAACTAAAAATTCCTACGATTTTTTTATTCACTAAAAAACTTGAAACATGATCATGAGAGAAGATTAGAATTCCGCAGGCTCTGAGGTTATCAAGAAACAGCTAACTGCCAGTAACAGCAGCTCCCAATATTTGCGTAAAACGCTAAAGAGTTTTTATGAAGCACTCATCAGTCGCAGAATTTGAAAGTAACCACTGATTTGACGTAATGGGGACACATGCAGCAAATCAAGATCAGATACTTTTTGTTTGTGCATTAGTAAGGGGCCACCATCATCGATTTGGCCCAGGGCCACCAGAGTGGTAAGGTCGGCCCTGATCGCAGCTATATCTTGGAAACAACAAACATTATTGCAACAAAGAAAACATAAGTTTTTGTGAAATTTCATGTAGTTCCTAAAACTATTTAATCTTAGATTAAGCGATTGGGATAGGAGAGTGGAAATCAAGATTTTTCACGGCAAGTCACGATTTTTGACGACTTCACTAAAAGAGCGATAACCCGATAACGGTAAAAAAAAATTTCAATTCTGTTGGTGATATTTTTGCTAAAACAAGCTGTGCTATCATCCCTTAACTACTAGCGAACCCAATTTGATAGTTAGAAAAGTTCAGATTTTCAGCAAAAAGTAGATTTCGATGTGCTCTACATCGACTTTTGGAGCCACCATATTCAAAAATTAGAGATAGAGGGGTCAAACCTGGCATATTTTGGAGCATTTTTGGGCGGCTGGAGCTTTGAAACGGTGATAGCTAAAACTCTGAACTTTTCAGTAAAATGTAGGTCTCTATGCGCTCTACTGAATATCTACATCATCCCGAAAACCAAAATCCCGCCCGCTCATAATCCCGCTTTACACTATTCCGACATTAGTAAATCTCGCCATTCAAAAATCCCGCCACTTAAGAGTCCCGTCCACGAAAAGCCCTGCTGTTTTAAAATCCCGTAGTGGATAGTAAAATAATCCCTTCTTTTCATTATTACAAAAATTTTTAATTTTAATTGAGCCGCTTTAGATCAAGACTGCCACGCAGGGGATATTTGAGTCTCGACAACCGAAAGTCCAGACCACCTATCTTTCAAATTAAGTCACCTTGCCCTTGGGGTTCCAAGGCTTAAGTATCCCCATGTGGGAAGACCCATTATTTTAACGGAAAATGTGATACATATGTATATTAATTGAAAAGCGTTATTTTGAGTTAGCAGGAGTTAAACATTTTATGCACCATACATCATATTATTCTCAGTATAGCATTCAAAGGATACTATTTTCTTCAGGATATCGTTATTATTATGAGTATGCTGCCAGGTTAGATTACACTCTACTCCATATTATTCCAACCAACTACATATTTGGCACTACAACATCGTATCGCTGCGGGGCCATAATCCGCAACCATATCCAAACCACTAAGCTATAAGTATATTCTCCATTACGACTCGAAATATTACATTTTCGCGTAAATTGCATTTTATACACAGCTGCACTCATACCCTCTCTACTTCGTAAATACACCACGCCGCGAGACCATTAGGATACGATACACAAAAGATATATATATTCCGCGAAAATCTTAAGAAGGATAGAAATCGGTTCAAGCGAACCAACTATCATCTCATAACATACAACACAACAGAATGTGCAAATCCTTATACAGAATCCTTGCAGACTATGTATATTACATAAAATATAGTTTACAATCATATTTTTCGCGCGCGAAACTAGGTATGGTGGTATCTCGTCTTGTTTTATGCTTTTGCATTATGGTGGAACGCGGAGCCACAACTGTTTGCGCGGACTATTGCGTCACGGAAATTATGTAAAGAAATGCTGGCACGACAAACACCTCCTTCTCTAATATCATCCTTTTACCGGAAACCATATCCATTTCATATACAGTGCAAATAAGGACTAGGACGAAGCGACTATGTTCTTCTTTTGTTCGCGAAATGTGGATGTGGAAATGATATGTTTATTTGTGACTCAAAAGTGTAAATCCGTAATACAGGAATAGCATGAAAGGAGCGTTTCGTAATAATAATGAAAGTGGTCGTATAAGGATCCGAACGATTTTGTTGAGATTTAAAAGATGGGGGAAAATAGTTGGGAGTTACCAATAAGTATGAGATTTTAATTGGATAATGTCCAAGATGGGAACAATGCCTACTCGTGGAGGTCAATATTTTTCACACACACTTTAAATTAACATTTGTCTAAATCAAATCAGTGCTTTTCCAGGACTAAATATAATACAATCTTGAAGTGTGAAAATGTCAATATGTATTAGCTAGTTACCTCGCTGAAGGGCTACCACGAGTGACTCAGTAACATGAATAGATTTCAGATTTTAGATTTTAGATTTTAGATTTTAGATTTTAGATTTTAGATTTTAGATTTTAGATTTTAGATTTTAGATTTTAGATTTTAGATTTTAGATTTTAGATTTTAGATTTTAGATTTTAGATTTTAGATTTTAGATTTTAGATTTTAGATTTTAGATTTTAGATTTTAGATTTTAGATTTTAGATTTTAGATTTTAGATTTTAGATTTTAGATTTTAGATTTTAGATTTTAGATTTTAGATTTTAGATTTTAGATTTTAGATTTTAGATTTTAGATTTTAGATTTTAGATTTTAGATTTTAGATTTTAGATTTTAGATTTTAGATTTTAGATTTTAGATTTTAGATTTTAGATTTTAGATTTTAGATTTTAGATTTTAGATTTTAGATTTTAGATTTTAGATTTTAGATTTTAGATTTTAGATTTTAGATTTTAGATTTTAGATTTTAGATTTTAGATTTTAGATTTTAGATTTTAGATTTTAGATTTTAGATTTTAGATTTTAGATTTTAGATTTTAGATTTTAGATTTTAGATTTTAGATTTTAGATTTTAGATTTTAGATTTTAGATTTTAGATTTTAGATTTTAGATTTTAGATTTTAGATTTTAGATTTTAGATTTTAGATTTTAGATTTTAGATTTTAGATTTTAGATTTTAGATTTTAGATTTTAGATTTTAGATTTTAGATTTTAGATTTTAGATTTTAGATTTTAGATTTTAGATTTTAGATTTTAGATTTTAGATTTTAGATTTTAGATTTTAGATTTTAGATTTTAGATTTTAGATTTTAGATTTTAGATTTTAGATTTTAGATTTTAGATTTTAGATTTTAGATTTTAGATTTTAGATTTTAGATTTTAGATTTTAGATTTTAGATTTTAGATTTTAGATTTTAGATTTTAGATTTTAGATTTTAGATTTTAGATTTTAGATTTTAGATTTTAGATTTTAGATTTTAGATTTTAGATTTTAGATTTTAGATTTTAGATTTTAGATTTTAGATTTTAGATTTTAGATTTTAGATTTTAGATTTTAGATTTTAGATTTTAGATTTTAGATTTTAGATTTTAGATTTTAGATTTTAGATTTTAGATTTTAGATTTTAGATTTTAGATTTTAGATTTTAGATTTTAGATTTTAGATTTTAGATTTTAGATTTTAGATTTTAGATTTTAGATTTTAGATTTTAGATTTTAGATTTTAGATTTTAGATTTTAGATTTTAGATTTTAGATTTTAGATTTTAGATTTTAGATTTTAGATTTTAGATTTTAGATTTTAGATTTTAGATTTTAGATTTTAGATTTTAGATTTTAGATTTTAGATTTTAGATTTTAGATTTTAGATTTTAGATTTTAGATTTTAGATTTTAGATTTTAGATTTTAGATTTTAGATTTTAGATTTTAGATTTTAGATTTTAGATTTTAGATTTTAGATTTTAGATTTTAGATTTTAGATTTTAGATTTTAGATTTTAGATTTTAGATTTTAGATTTTAGATTTTAGATTTTAGATTTTAGATTTTAGATTTTAGATTTTAGATTTTAGATTTTAGATTTTAGATT